>OX638134.1:2400000-3888237 GCA_951804985.1 Dryomyza anilis
AAATCTGTGATAATTTTGAAAATTTAGAAAAAAAAAATTTTTTTTTTTTATTTTTTAGGATGATGTAACCATCACGTTTTATTTTTGAAAAATTAAAAAATATATAGATTTTGTTGAAATTCACATGGCAGATAGTATTTTTTAAATCTAGTAAACCTGTATACTCAGTTTTTGTATATTATGCTTTTTTTAAAGAAATTTTTGACGAACAACAATTTGTACCTGTGATATATGTATAATTTTAAAAATTGAGTGTCGATATGAAAAATTCTGATTTATACAGATTTGTATTGAGATTCATTAGAAATCTGTGATACTTTTGAAAATTTAGAAAAAAAAATTTTTTTTTTTCATTTTTTTAGGATGATGTAACCATCACGTTTTATTTTTGAAAAATTCAAAAAAATAGATTTTGTTGAAATTCACATGGCAGATAGTATTTTTTAAATCTAGTAAAACTGTGTACTCAGTTTTCGTATATTATGATTTTTTTAAGAAATTTTTGACATACAACCATTTGTACCTGTGATATATGTAAAATTGAATATTCAAATTCTGATTTTTACTGAATTTTATTGAAATTTTGTACTGAAATGTATTGAAATTTATTAGCTATGTGTGATATATTTTCAAATTAAAAATTTTTTATCTCTATATTTTTACGTACAGTTTTATATACACTTCAAAAATGTGTTTAGTCAGTACACATTAAAAGTGCTGAATGTTGCTGACAACACTTAACAATATAAACGGCAGCTAATATTAAAATTTTTCAAGATCTATATTCACCGATTTATTTAAATAAAACCAATAATAAGCAAACAACATTTATTTGATAAAAGTCTTATTTATTTTAATTGTTTTTTTTAATTATATACATAATTATTTTAATTATATTACATAAAACAAATAGATACATTTTAATTAATTAACTTATGAATTGCTAAGGCTCAATAGTTAATTGTGCGATGTGGGAATACTTAGACCTAAAACATACAATACATGTATTATGGCGCCTACTACATAAAATGATTAAAGTTATGTATTGTGCTGTCTTGTGGAGCCAACAAATAAAATATCAATCAGATTACATTTTTATTTCTTAAATTGTCTGAAAAAGTTAAAAAACTTAGGGGAAACATTATAAAAAAATAACTTTATAAGTTGTTTAGAATAGCAAAACTTAAATATAAGTAAACCTTATAACCTTAGAAACAGTCTGGATATATACTTAAAATGCTGAAATATTCTTGATGCTTTTTAGAGTAGTCTGAAGACAGTAAAGAATTTTCGAGTATTTCTAACCGCAATCAAAATTTTATTATCTAAAATTTCGATTATTCAATGTTTTCAAAAATTTATTTGTAGGTCTTTGGTTGAAGTGCGTATAACTTTTAAAGATATTGTCTGCTATATTAGATAACTCTAACATTCAATATATAAACAAATCGTCGTTGAACGTAGAACGAAAAGTCACCAAATACATTTTTTATGAAAAACTTAAATTTCGAGTTTGTTCATTAATATTAAAAAAAGTACTTGATGCATTTTTAAAGTTGAAATATCAATTGATAGATTTACATTTTCATAATATGTGGTAAAAAAATTGAGATCACCGATTAACAATTGACAGATATATAAAGATTTTTGTAAATGAATATTTGGCATTTTGAAAATGTATTTGATGACTTTTCGTTCTACAACGACGAAATACTTTTTCTTTTAAATAATTTTTCAATATAAAGTGTTTTTTCTTAAATATTTAATTTTTTAATGCCTTATTATAGCAACTTATAAGAACCCAATAATAAATTTAATTTTATGTTTAATTAATAATTTGGACTAAAATATTAAAATTAGCAACATACTGTTTATTATACACATTAAATTAAAACCAGTATAAAATAAATTGACTAGAGAAAATCACAAAAAGCCGCATAAACTAAAAATATTTTTCACTAACATTATTTAAGAATAACTTTCACATATCGCCCATTTACTTCAAGAGTGTTATAAAACGTGATTTTTGACTTTATAATGCAGAATTATTCGTTCTATGCTTCAGGGACCTATCATGACTGGCGAAGCGAATGTAGTTGGCGAAGCTATCACAGCTTCCATTCGCCAGAAAAAAGTAAACTAAGGGCTCTATTATGACTGACGAAGCGAATGAACTTGGCGAAGCGAACGAACGAATAAAGTTTCATTGCTTCCATTCGCCAGAAGAATGAAGTTCAGGCGAATGATTTCTACGTTTGCATGATTTTTACGTTCGCTTTAGTTTACTTTTTTCTGACGAATGGAAGCTTTATTTGTTCGCCTCGCCAGTCATAATAGGGCCCCTACTTTGTATAAAAATGCATTTTAAGGGGCCTATTATGACTGGCGAAGCGAATGAACTTGGCGAAGCGAATGAACGAATAAAGCTTCACAGCATCCATTCGCCAGACGAATGAAGTCCAGGCGAATGATTTCTACGTTCTCCTGATTTTTACGTTCGCTTTAGTTTCCTTTTTTCTGTCGAATGAAGTCTGGCGAATGGATGCTGTGATAGCTATTTTACGTTCGCTTCGCCAGTCATAATAGGGCCCTAATATCTTGTATACTCTCATTTAATATTTCACATACATTTCATATGCAAGGTGGTAGTCAATTGAAAATTTTAAACACGTTTTCTGCAAAATCGCTTTTATGAGTTATGACGGTCTTGAAGTAAATAAGCGTTTGCTAATTGAAACAAACAAAAATCGAGAATGTTTATTACAACTTAACTCTATGGCAACTCTACAATTGAGGCGATCGCAGTAACAATGTAGCCCTAATTGATTATTTATAGATCAATGCAATTAAATATTAAATAAAAATTAAACATAAAAGATAGTGATGTTAATTATAGAAGGTACAAGGTTCAAACACTGAGAGCTAATATATAGTGCTCATTACTTATGTCATTATATGTATTACATGTATAAAACATTGCTACTCTACTTTAGTAAAATTTTAGAATACAAACTATCGGATATGTTCCCGCATTCGATCGATTTTATGTTCGAATAACTAAAGAAAACTGAATTTAAAATAGTTTGAATGTGAAAGCTGAAACATGGCCGCAGACTATTATATATACATTTCGAAATGATAACCATTTAGGTGAAGTAAAGAAAACTTTTTTTTTAACAAAATCTACAATTTAAAATTACGCTTTAAAATTTTAAATGCCAGTCGTGTTTTCGCCAAAATACAGAGAAAACATAAACGTCTATGACTACCGTAATATATCAAGTTGTATGAATTTCACGTTAAACACCAGATTTATAACGATTTTTAATATGTTTAGGCTATCTTTCCAATTTTTTTTAAATTTCAAACATGAATATAATAAGTATGTAACATGATTATATCATAAGAAAAGAAATAGCATGTTTGTCTGTCATAAAATTTGGTATGAAATGAAAAATATGATATCGTCACTATCATGCCAAAAGGGCGAATGTGTAATTTTTGATTGTAGTTTTTCCTCAAGTATACTGTGCTAAAATCGTGTGTGGCTTTGTTGGATATTTCTAGCCACAACAGACAAAACCGAAAGGACGAATTCGAAAAATTGCCAAATGTTGTCATGTTTTTGCCATAACTTTTTATTGGTTTAAGATAAAATAGTGATGTAAAAGCATTAATTGTTTGTTTTTAAAGCACCTATCGATTATCATTATTGTTTTAAAATATTTTTTTAATTTTTACCATTTGCAAGAAAAATGTTTGGAAATTTTTTATAAAAAATAGTTTGCCAAACATTTTTCCTGAAAATAATAAATAGCAAATTAATATTTCGAAAATTATTTTTCAATAATAATGCAAATCGATAGGTGCTTTGAAAACAAACAATAAATGCCTTTACATCACTATTTTATCTTGCGCTAATAAAAAGTTATAGTATAAAAATAAAATTATTTGCGTTTTGGTCAGGATATAGCCTCACAAAATCCGTATTTATAATTCAGATAGTTGTCCAAATCCAAATATATTTTATATACGTTATAGTAATTGATGAATAAACCAAAATAAAAATAAATTTTACTAATTTTTAAACCTCTTCAAACTTTAAAATTTGATTACCCACTATTTTTAAAAATGCACATTCACCCCATTGGCATGACAGTGACGATATCAAACATAAAATATCACTTTTCATCTCAAAGCATTTTATAATGCATGACAACATCGTCCGCAAATACGTTGTCGTTCTCTATACTGCGCTCACAATGCAATTAGTTTTCTGCACTGGCCGAACTGTTTGTATTTTTAACTTTTCCACGTTCATTGTCACATCCAGATCACTTTCGCTCTCATCGGCAAACTGAATGTCGTCGATTGCGAGAAAATCGTGTAAATCACTCGGAGACTTTACCACCGTCGTCTCCTTTTCTACATATGAATCCGACTGGGGATCGTTGTGGTCAGTCGCATCCGGCGATGGTGTCGTTGCTGTTCTGTTCACAGCAATGCTGCGCGCTGATTTCGTACCGCAAAGTTCGTGCAATTTTATCGTTTCGTTTGCATTTCCCAAAGACAACGTTGACTGACACTTTTTTGAGGCGCGTCGTTGCTTACGAGACATGTGCGGCGTTGATGGTTTTGAGCTAGTGCTATTTGCGTTGCTGGGCGTGGCATAGTTAAGAGCCCTTTGGACGAGGCAGTTTTTTAGATTTGTCTCACTCGGCGAACTCGCCTTTGATTGCTGCTGGCTGGCAAGCGGAGAGAAATCGTCGCATGTGGAAATCGATGAGGTCGTTTCCGTGTTGCTACCTGGACTCAAGTAGTGTCCATATTTGGGCATTTTGATTTCTTCATAGTGCGGTTCGCTCTCATCGGTTGTGGGTTCTGGAGTCTTTTCGCCATCGCTAATGCCTGCATCAGTCACATCATCGAAGGGCGGTATCCATATCAGATAAGCCGGATCCATGCCCAAATAGGAGCCCGGCACAGCGCCCGCATTGGTAACATTGTAGTCGTAGTAATCAAGCTCGAGCTCCTGCTGATTTCCGAGCGAGAACTCGGAGCCAGGGCGCGCAAGAAGTTTCTTGCGATTCTGTTGATCTTTGCTTTCTTTTGGATTATTGGTGGTGCGAATAGTCGCAGTGCTGACGATACTAGCAGCCGGCGAGTAACAGCCCTTTCAGAAAAAAGAAAAAATTAAAATAAAATAAAGGAATGTTTCATTCAATTTACATTCGTGAGTGACACACTAGCGCTTCGCGTCCTTAATTTTATCGCACGTTCATAGTCGCGCATGCAGCTCGATCGCAGCGAATCAGTGTCCTGCCCGGACTGATAGAGTTGTGAGTTGCGTTGTAGCAACAACGTGGACGCGTCATACCGATCGGAATATCTGCTCGAACGGTTCGTTAACATTGGTGGACTATGACATATCGAACTCATGCCCGACGAAACTATAGAATCGGTGTCCTTTCCGCTATCCTTGAGTGTACCAGATCGCGAATTGTTTAAAGATTTCGTAGTGTTGTGTTTATCGCTTTCCACCATTTCTGCCATATCGCTCAAGCGTGAGTTGGGTGCCGATTGCTCGTTACGAATCGTAGCAACAGAGTTGGAGCTGCCCATTTCTTCATCGCTGCAACGGATAGAGTAAAATTTAAAAAACATGATGAATATTTGCGTTTAACCTACCATTTCACCATCATTGTTTCACTATCGAATTCCGTTTCTTTTGCCATCGCCTCGGCATCGATACTCTCTCGAAGTATTGAGTGTCGCAACTGATGCTTTGGTCGCATCTTCACGAGATATATGACCTCTGAAAGCAGAGTTGTCGTGGATATTGCGCGTGAGGGAGGCTGTAATAACGAACCCAACGAGCCCCTTGGTGTATTTAATCTTGAACCTTGCTCCCGAAGTCTAGCTACGGCTATATGATATTTACGATAGCGTATTATATATTGAGCACCTATTAAAAATGATATAAATTGTAATAAGAAAACATCATAAGACACAATCTATATCCTACCGAGAAGCGCACTTATTAGAATAATGATACTTGCAAATATCACTGCACTCAGATGGACCAACGTAAATCCGGAACGCATTACGGGTTTTTGCAACACTGCACGACTTCTCAGCTTTGCAGATGCAAGCATTGCGGTTGAATTTTTTGATTCTATTGAAATATATAAAGATGTACATATTTATTTTACCATCGCATCGCCATTTCCAACTCATAACACTTACCTATTTGCTCTACATACGCAAGAAAGCCACCAGTACAGCCCAAATATGCAGCGTCTGCGGTTATGTTTCCGTGCGCCATTCCTCGTCCATCTAAATTATCTCGGTTTTGTGTTTCGTCACCACCAGCATAAAATTCTACAAGCAACTGGGCCCCACTGGACTCCAATTCCGCAGATGAATTCAAATTATTTCCACCTTTCAGCTCGATGAGCAGCGTCGATGACAACGAAGGTCCGTCCCGTATCTTTATGTACTGCATCGCACATGAGAGACGCAAAAACTTTAGAACTATGCCAATGGTTTCCTTTCCGTCAACCTGTACAAAACAAATATGCATTAATAACACCGTGCAACACAAAAAATAAAATAAAAATAGAATGGTCGTTTCGTTTGCAGTTTAATTTTGAAATTACAATAATGAAAATAAGTGAACTTACTTGAAGGAGCCAGAAAGATCGACCAGGACAACTTTGAGTTGCGCCCGCTATAATGCGCTTCGGCTTTGCAGATCCTAAGTGAACAATGCAGCCGCAGCGGCAACCAGGACCAATTTCTTGATTAACTTCGGTGCGATTGACATTACTGACACGACCACTTGTCTCGTAAATACAATCCCAAGTGTCTGATATGGATTTGCCACATTTCTCAGTTTCCACGGAAGAGCCCTACAGGAAAAACGACCATTACCTTTATTAGTGGTTCTCGAATGCAAACACTTCATAAACGTGGATTACGACATATAGTAGTTAACTAATTATATAAATGCATTAAATAACAATGGAGCAGTTCATAATTTTTACGCCAGCCTAAAATGCATATAACATTCTGATTCTGTTTCAGATTTTTGTAATAAATATAGGGCATTTTAAAAATGCATAATAAGGGCCCTATCATGACTGCCGAAGCGAATGTACTTGGCTTAATTTCGAAACTCTTTTTTTGTCTCGAACCCTTCAAATTTGTTCACGGAAATAAAAAAACTCCTTCATTTTTGTATTGAAAAGAATTTATTGGGTATTATTAATAAAAAAAGTTTATTGAGTTCTCATCCTCAGCCTCCTCCTCGTAGATTTCGGCTACATCACGTAAACTACCTTCACCAGGTACACCTGTATCAAATGTCTTTTTCGAAGTCATTGAGTCCTTGGGACTGAGCAGTGGTGGTGCTACAGCTACAGGTCCGTCGCCAGCACCTGCTTCAGTCGCTTCACTCGGTGCAATCTTTGTTGTGGCGGTTTCTACCGGTGCCGCCGAAAATGATGACTGATATTCGCTACTTGATGCCTCTTCTGCGTCTTCGAGTGGTTCCTCTTCAACTTCCACAACATCTAGATCTTCATGCGATGACGAGACGTAAAGTGTGGATCCCAATTCGACATCGACCAGTGAATCTCCATCGACGCATCGAGCTTTTGGTATGATGATAGTGTCCTCGGTTTTTAACTGATATTCCGTGGATATACGTTCCGTAGATGCAATTTTGCGTGCGCTGCGTTTAAAGATATTCATTAGCGATGATGACGTACGCGGCAAGAATCCCATTTTACCTGGTCGATAGAGGGATGCATTGGATTGAGCAAAGGAACATATGGACGGTGTATCGGGTAGTTTGTCCGAGTGGCTGCTAACGATATCTAACAGTTCGGTTAGTAGATCGTGCCGCTTGAGTTTTCGTAAAGCTTCTTCGGTCTCACTATCTTCGGGAGCCATTGCTTCGTCTTGTTCCTTCACAGAATCTGCGACTATCTTTGTGCTCGCTTCAATAGCGATTTGCACCGTTGACTTTATTTGTTGAATGAGCGCTCGCAAACGTATTATTTCTGCTTCATGTTGATCATGCATGGCTAACAGACGATTTTTCTCAGATTTTAGTGTTTCGATACGTTGTCCAAGCGCACGCATCTTCTTGGACATTTCGTTTTGCCCAAAGCGCTCACGAGAATCTCTACTAATTAGCGACTCGTACAGTTTACGGTACTTTAAAAGTTCTACGTATTTCGTCTTCATCTTTTCGTAGTTGTATGTTAGCTTTTCGATTATCTGTATCTTGTTCTGAGACGATCGTATCAACTGTTTTTTCATCTGGTCCAGTGAGGTGTACTGTTCGGTCATTATCTTGTGGCGCTCGATTTGCTCATCATGTTGCTGCTGCATTTTGATTTGCGACAGTACCAAAGTATCAATTTCTTTTTGCAAGGCGATGTTCTCTCGTATAAGACGGCGCGTGTAGCCAGCATTGCGAATCTCGCTTGAACGAGTAAAGTCTTCTGACACCTGCAGTAGCTTGGCCTCGACTTCCTTTTTGAGCGCATCCTTTTCCACAACTGCCTTCTGTTCCATAACGAATAGAGCTTCTTTGTGCGAACGATCCTTTTCCTTTAAATCGTCTTCCTGTTCGTCAAATTTCGCCAGCAATATATCACGCTGTACCCGAAACTCATCAAGAGAATTGAGCTTGCCATTAAGCAACTTTATTTCCGATGTAAGCTGATCGTGCATGGCCTTGTACTTAGCCTCCAAATCTCTGATTTTCTCTGTAGCCTCTGCGTTTTCTGTGTCCCGTACTTTGGTAATCTCCAGCAGTCGTTCTTCTAGCTCACATATTGTATCATTTCGTTCGTCAAGATTGCGTTCAAGATGCGCCGCCACATCTGTACGGTCTTCATGGAGTTCGCGAAGTTTTTCAGTGAGATTTATATTCGAGTCGTCGAGAGTGACAAGGTGTGAGCGCAGACGAGACAACTTCTTATTGAGATCAGTGATGGTCAGTTCGTAGAATGTACGATCCACCAAGGAAAGTTTGTTTGGATCGTCTTTTTTCCCCTTCTTTCCTTTTCCCTTTTTTCCTTTACCTTTACTTCCTTTAGCGCTCATTGTGACCTTTAAATTGTCAGTAATAAAATCAAATTCTTAGACTTATTTTGAATTTAGTTTATTATCCGGCGTGGATTTGTTTAACTTCCTCCGATCCGTCTAGTTTGGTAGTAAATAAAATTGAAAAATTCTTAAAATCGTCAAGCAATGAATGAAGTAAATTCCAAGGCTTTCATTGAACAAACAAGCGTTGCCAAGGCAAGATATAATATTGGGTAAGTAGTGTTAATGTTAAAAGCACATTGACATTAGTTACATGTGCTGTTCTATAATTTTTAATTGATTCCTGTTTTTCTTTTATTAACAAAAAATATATCGCTTCGTTCAGAATGGTTAGTTTAGAATTATTTCGGATATCAACGCCTTTTATTTTGCAACTTTTGTTATGTTTTTTTCTCAGAATACTGAGAATGCTCAGTAGCATTAAATGCACAAGTTTAACGACCTCTTCGCTCTCAATTAAAAGTGTGTTTTTATCTTTATTACAAGTGTTATTGTCGCAGGAAGTACACAAACTAACGAAAACAATGACAGCAACATGAACACTTTCATTTTGAATTGTATAACTCCAAAGTTTAAGACATCTTTGTACAAACACTGAACTCGCCTAGCTGGGTTCTTATACACAATAAATCCCTTCATAGGACTGTTCGTGACATACATACTACATCTCGGTATCAACAAACAACATGGGGTGCGAGTAATAACTGTAAATTTTCAAATAATCTAGATCAAGTGCTGTCGCATTGTTTGAATAATTTCCCGACCACCCGTTATTACTATAGCACTGATATTTATCAATGTTCCATGAATTAGAGCGCATTTTTTTTACTCGCATTTTTTTAATATCGCACCAAACTTGTTTTGCAATAACTGAATATAACATAAATCGTTACAAAGCATTGTGCAACACATAACGACAAACGTGTTAATTTTCAAAAGTGGCGTCGATATGTACCTGCAAATATACACATCCGGCGGTTTCTAATCGATTAGATCAAAATTGAAAATTTAAAACAAAAATTTAAAATAATTTTCTGGTTTTTAAAGCGAAAAAATGTTCGTATTCGTTTCGAATTTGTTTTGAAATCGTTATTAAATTCAATTTCGATACAACGACATAGAACTACTTTTCGAATTTGTGACGATATCTAAATTTTTAAAACAACGACCGTTACGAATCGTTGACGATAGTCGAAAACAATAATAATGTTCGTTCGAACGATATTGTTTCGAATTAGTTTCGATATCGTTTGATAATCTGGTTAGTTATTATATTCTACTGCAGAATGTAGTAATTAAGTTATTTAATTTAAACTGTAGTAAAATCATAAACTATAAATACAAATCTAATAAAAATTAATAATACTACATAATTGCGAAAGAAGTATGCAGTAATTTTAAATACAGTTTTGTTTTACTGTTTTTAGTGTAATGCTGATTAGCAACGATGTTATACAGGGTGTTTTGTTCATCGATGTCAATAATTTGGGAGGTGATTCTATGCTTCAAAAAAATAAGAAAATGTTAAATAAAAATATGTCTAATTTTGTACCCAGTTTAAGATACAGGGTGTTTAATAAATGCACATTACTTACATTGCCTATTCAAGAAAATTGGTTATAAAATTTAAGACAATTAAATTACCTTTCCAATGGTATATCACATCTTCGAATCCCATTACGTCTTCCTTTTTTAAAATGTAGGTAAAGTTGGAATTTACAAAAATAAAAATACAAATTTTGATTTTGTCATTGATTTTCTAAAAATATCGTTATTTAACATGAGTTAAAAATTGATATTAATTTATCAACAAATTAAATTTTATAACCAATTTTCTTGAATAGGCTATGTAAGTAATATGTATTTATTAAATACCCGGTGTGTTAAACTGGGCGCCAAATTAGACATATTTTTATTTTAATTATCTTATTTTTTTGAATCATTGAATCACCTCCCGAATTATTGACATCGATGAACCAAACACTCTGTATAAAAAGCGGTTGATACAAATGGCATTGATTACTGTTTTAATTTTTGGTTGTAAATTAAAACTTTATTTTTTGTGAAAAAATATAACTGTTTTGTAAGTACGAATACTTACTTCGCAAAACTTAGCACCGTAACGTGGTGGAGGTGAATCACAAAATCGATAACGGTTACGAGTGCCTCCCAAACAGTTTGTCGAACATGGCGTCCATTCGCTCCATGGTCCCCATCCGCCGGTATCTGAGTCTGTAACGACAAATAATTATAATAAAAGTAAATTATGACACTAAAGCATCGCGAACAACACGCAAATGTTGCAGTTGCATGTGCTAAATATGTAAACTATGTAACAAAAATGAGCAAAGTTCTTTTGTAATGTATATATTGTCGTTGTAGAACTAAAAGTCACCAAATACATTTTTATGAAAATCTGAAATTTTAAGTTTGTTGATTTTTTATTATAAAAATTAATATATTTTTAATGTTAAAATACCAATTGATAGATTCACATTTTCTTATTATTTGGTAAAAATATTAAGCTCATAGATCCGAAATTGACAGATATGTAACTATTTTTGCAAATGAATAATTGGCATTTCGAAAAAGTAGTTAGTGACTTTTAGTTCTACAACGACGATATATAGGAGCAGATTGTTCAAGCATTCCTATTATTTAAAAAAAAAAGAAGAAATAAGTTTATTTTGGATTTTTCAATTCAATTACCATCAACTTACCTTTCACCGGTAAAGTGGGTACACAGTCCATTCGCACATCGGCCACGGCCCCCGATATCGCTTGACTCACGTAAACAAAGCAGTACTCGACAAACTTCTCCGAGAATTGATCGCAACTAAAGTACAGCGAGTGCTGGCTCTTGATTACCCTCTGTTCGGCCACATAGTGCAGCGATGTGGGCGGCTTCAGTGAGGCCACATCCGCTCGGAGTCTCGCATAGACCCGCACACGATCGCCCTGGTCCAGTATGCATGTCGGATACTCGTAAAGTACACCGACGCCTGTGTGTGGGTCACACGGAAATATGCTGCGTGCGTACACGTTAAACACGAATTTGTCGCTCCAGTCGACGCTGATAAATCGACGAGTCACGGGCACAGTTGGCGAGGGCACCATCGGACGTAACTGCACGGCGTAAATACCCGCGAGTCCGAATAGTTCACAACGCAGCTTCAATTTCTTCTGCTTGGGAAAGCCTCGTATTTGTTCCGCATATAATACGCTCGACTTGGTCTGATTCTGCGGCATTCTCTGAGCGCAGTTGCGGTCTTTGCCGCAGTAAATGAGCTCCAGCCAGAACTCGGGCAGCGTATGACTCAGCCAGGCGCGCTCACAATTGACCTCGGGAAATCGAAGCGTCACCTCAACCGGTTGTTCCGGGTACGTGCGCAGTCGATCAGGCAATACTAGCATTTCGGCTGCAGGCCATCGCACGTCTAGTGTCTGCCGCAAGCGTTCATCGCTAACAGGCATCAGCGTTGTGGTTGTCATTGTAGGTAACAACTTTTTTTTGCTAGTGGATCGGGCAGTGTTCGTGGATGCGTTGCTCATAGATTGCGTCAGACTTGTCTTCAGATTTGTGACCACCTGCATTTCATAGACGCCGCCCTGTGTGAACGTCTGACAGGGGACCGCAATCTGTGTGATATTGTGTCGTGGGTCCGGATAGAGCTGTATGTTCTGAACGATTTCCTTGCGCATACGCAGCAATATTTGCTCGTGGTTGCTTTTGTTGCCAATGGCGGCTACAGCACCAACTGCCGACTGTTGCTCTGCCTGATTTAACTGCTTTTCTGTTGCAGCCGTTGTTGTTGTCGTCGGTGTGGTATCGTCAACGTATTTGCTAATTACTAATGTTGTTGTAATAATACTTTCCATATTGCTCAATGTTGTTGTGTCTGTTGCAGCCGTTGCTGACGATTCAACTACCGCAGAGCCCATTGTCGCTGCAGTTGTTGTGGCCGTAGTCGTGTTGAAGTCCACTTCGTTCGAGTTGAATTGGATCTGAACATGCAGATCTCCACTCAAGGCGGTGAACGAGCTTGGGGACATAAGACGACCCTTTCGCATGGCGAGTACGTGACCTTTCAGTTGATTGTGTTGTTTGTTGTGGCGACCCAAAAATAATTAAAGAGTTAATTGAAGAGAAGAAAATAGAACACATAAACGGCATTAATTTTATATTCAGCGGTTGCAATTGCAGTTAATTCTTAAAGATTCAATACTTTGATTCTTGCATTCACTCATGAGTGCATAATTTAAGGATTTTAATAAATGTACTTACTTGGTAGACATACTATTAATAGTATTGATGGAATTATGATTGTCCACACAAGTCTTGAATTGTATTCGTGTAGTGTGGCAGTTTTAGAGTGCTTTTTGTTTTTTAAGATGACAACTGCGACCATCATTTGTGCGTCGCACTCACACAAGCACTATTGACGTTTCCAAGTAATTGTTGTAGTTGATTTGGTTTCTCTTCTTTTCGGATTATATTTAATTTCTAATGCACATTACTAAAATTAAAAGAGATTATTTATTTAATATGATGAATTAGCATTAGATATGAAATTTTAAGAACAATTAAAATATCGTCGCTGTAGAAGAAAGACATCAACTAAGTATTAAAAATTTCAAAATTAGGTTTATATCCGACAATTTCTGTTCGATGAGGACAATTGGTGTCAATTGATAAGAGCAATTTTCTTTTGAACAATTTTTTTTGTGTAATTTCAATGGATTTGCCTCAGGATCCTACATTAGAGTCAAATGAACTTTGTTCATTTTCATAGTTTTAAAATTAAATAAAACAATTTCCTTCGTATGCTCATAAGCAACAAAAAAGTAATATCTTAATCGAATTTATGAATTTGACTATTATCTGCGGACTTTTAAGTGATTTGTAAAATCAAAATAAGAGGAAACATAGAGCTATACATCAAATTTGATAAAAACTATATAATCTCATTTAATTATGAAAAGATTAGATGTTAATCAATAAATAAAAGGTATAGCATAAAATTTATATATTTTTTTTGGTTTGACTGAACATAAAATTGATCAGTTTCGTCTGAAATTCATTAGGTTTATATTAAAATTTTAGTCGAAGTATTCTTAATGAAATACAATATAAATTAAATCGAAATTAAACTGAAATATGTAAAAAGTTAAAGTTCAAAATATGTAGAATACATTTTGTTTTATTTAATAACTCAAAAATTTGAGGAAATCTGAAAAAACTGAGTTGAGGTCTTAAGTAGAATCGGAAAGTCCATCGGTAAATCATACCAAGATCGGGAATATTTTTTTTTTTGTTGTGCTGTGTAAGTAATTAAAAAATCTTCAAATATTATTAACTTTAATAAGACATATTAAATATTATATAATCAGACTGTTTTAATATTCTAGGCTTAAAACATGTAATTAAAAGCGAATGAGCCAACAGCACATGCACAAAGTCAAAGGGACAAAAATGCATGCATTTCCACCTCGCATGAAAATGTCCGAAAAAATATAAAACGATTTCATTTGCAAATGAAAAATAAACCATACAAAATTACTAAAGAAACAACCCCCAGCAGCAACGAGTTGTATAATTTGTAGAGCGGACTAACTGTCTGGAGGGATATTGACGAGCATTTCAAGCGGGGCATTGACACTGTCTTCACATGTAGTACCCTCGCCATCCGTATCCGTATCGAAAAGTGCTCGCATTAACCGTTAGAAAGCATTTTATACTCGGTCGCGTGCTCATATTTTCATTCATGCCAAAAGGTCTCTGCAGGAGGGCAGCAACAACCATACCTGTGTCTCGTGTCTATGCATGAACGTAATTTACACAATGGCACATAATGGGTTTTCAAAAACAACATAGATAAACTGCAATGAGAAAATATTTTTACGGGTGACGACGTTAAGGGCGCAGTATGAAACAGGATGGTAAAATTAAATCTTATGAACAGTATTATACACAGTACTGAATATCTAATGATTTCTTACTCGCATGAACCAACATATAGAAGTGCATAAATTGGGGTTTTCGAAAAGAAACCAGCCGACCTGATGTTTTATTTTTTCACTTTGGGCGTTATTTTATAATAAGATAAGCTGCAATAAATTAACATCCAACAAACAATTTGTTGGATGTTATTTTAATTTTATTTTGTTTGGGGTTTATTTTATTTTCATTATTTGGGGGTTATTACATTATGTTTGGGGGCTATTTCATAGTATTATGTAGGGTCGGTATCTCAATATTAGTGCGTTGGACTGCGAGCCGAAAGCTCCCAGGTTCAAGCCTGGACTGGGGCTAAAAACATCTTTTCATAGAAACATTTTTCTATACCGAGCTACCTCTCGGCAGTAAATGGAAAATTTACGAGAGTAAAACATTGCCTATGAAAAGCTCTCACCCACCGTTCGAATTGGGCATTAAACAGTAGGTCCCACCACTTTGAGTAAAAATATAACACGCATAGCTCAAATTGGTGTAGCTGTAGCGCCAAACTATTATTATTATTGTGGGCTATTTCATTTACAATAAACTCAATTTTTGACTGTGTTTGTGTCTGATAAAATGTTCAAACTCCTAAAAGAAAATGTTGAACTTTTCCAACTTTTAATAATTGTGCACATTATTTTCTTCTATTTTTGTTACGGACGCACAGTGTGTTATTTTTCATATCTAGGGGGACAAAACGCAAAAAAAAAAGTATTTTCAATTGATTTCTTTTTTCGCATATTTAGTAGAAAAATGTCCCATTAAGCCGAAAATGAACATGAAATAAAATTAAAAAATATGATTTCTATGAAAACGCCAAACAAACGTGATAATTTTTCCAAACGTAAAATTGTTTGAATAGGCAAGTATTCTTGTCCTAAGATCACATGCTCCATGCTTTACAAGTTGTAGTGTTTTACCATTTTTGGGAATGCAGACTTTTTAAGACAATAAATAAGTTTAATTTGTTGTTAAGTAATTTTATGTAAATGATTTAGTTTGGGCTCAAATCATAATTTAATATATGAGTAATAAAATTTGAATTGTAATATTTGAAATTCAAAGAGGTATTAGTAATTTGTTCCGCATTGTTCCCCTTTCAGATAACATTTGGTATAAAGTTTGGTCAAAACCCTTCTTACAACAACTTAAATTGGCTGCGCATATGTGCGCACTTTCGAAATATCCCTATTTTAGAAAAAGAATTTCAAAATAAAAAATTTAATTCTGTTTCATATGGGACATTATTTCTTATATGTATCTCTAATTTTATTCAAAGTTTGCAAAAGTGTAGTCATATCTGATGGTGTCCTGATGATTGTTGTTTTGTCTATTATTTTCAGAGGGAAAGGACATGTAGTTTTGTAGGGATAGCATTTTTACGGAGATTTTTCACCGTTCCGATGGAAGGAATAATGAAATTCTTTTGATGCAGCTCTAATAAATATATTATGCAAGTTTAACTCATTTTATGAATTTCAAAAAATAATGTATTTTTAACTTTTGAAAATTCAGTTAAAAAATAAAAACTATTTTTTTCGTGAAAAACTATTTTATTTTGCACGATTTGCATTTAACAATTATATGGTAACAATTTTGAGGCTACTACAGGTGGAAAGATATATTTTGGAATTCATATTATAAATTATAGATGTCTACTCACATTAAAAAATTTACGAAAAAAAATCGTAACAATTCAAATAATTCGCTCTTTTTTTAATCATCTCAGTAACCCTGATAAGTATTTTGAAAATTGATACAACACTTGATAAGAGGGCTTCTATACATATTTTAGATTTAAGAAATGTTAAGTTGATTTTGCATCTTACTCCTACTCAGCATGAGTATTCCTAAAAACACGATTTTTTGCATTTTTGTCGAATATCCTTGAAAAAGGACTATGGAATATTCATGAAAAACGACATCTAATGCCTAAATTTTGCAGAATATATCATTTTTATTTCAGTTGTAGCAGAATTTTTGACAAATGTGTATAGTGTTATATATCTTTTCTATGGGAAATGGGAGTGTCAGTTGTCTGACAGTTTTTATTTCCAGAAAACTTTTCTATGCAAAATTTCAAGTTTGTAACTTTATTTTGGGGGATATTGGGGGTTATTTAATTTCTTTTGGGGATTATTTCATTGGGTAATAAATTGGGCATTATTTCATTCGTATGGGCGTTGCTTCTTGGGAAGTTATTTCATATTAAATAACAGGATTTCATTTACGGTTATTTCATTGGTCGCTAATTCGTACCGGCATACATATTATTTGTTTTATTTATGCAAGTGCATTTCCGGTCTACTATTAAAATGTCGGTCAATAAAACGACGACGTATGGCATAAAATTGCAAATTTATCAGTCATCAAGAACCTTTCCTCTGTATTACTACACGTGTTAGTCTTTTAAATCAGCACTTCATTTTAATCTATAGGTTTTTTTTCAACTATTATTGCTATCCTTCGGATTGGCAATACTTTCTGCATTGAATTGCAAATCCATTTAAAGGGTTTTTCAACAGGGACGCTACAAAAGTAGAGCGACAGGGACAGCAAACGACGCCATATTTCTTGCCGCTCTTTTGACATTTCTCTTCAGTAAGGTTTGCCATTTCATGATGGAAAGATATACGAATTCGAATTTCGGTAGTAAATTTTAATAATTTCGACTCGTTGTTGGCTCGTATATATTTCCATCATGAAATGGCAAACCTTACTGAAGAGAAATGTCAAAAGAGCGGCAAGAAATATGTAGTCGTTTGCTGTCCCTGTCGCTCTACTTTTGTAGCGTCCCTGTTGAAAAACCCTTGAAAAAAACTTTTGTAGCGCTCTAATCGAAGAACCCTTTATATCATTATTTTATAGTTATCATTTGTTTGTTTGTTTTTGCATGTATAAAATAAAAGATGTAATTACCACACTATATAAATGGATTAAAATAATTTAGTATTGTTACACACAGAAAACTGATTTGTTACGACAACCAACTAAATTGCCCTACACTCAGAAAACAGTTTCCGTATATCAAGAAAAATTTACTTGAAATAGCGTCAAGTTCAATTTTACTTATTTTAAGGAAGGGTTTTCCTTAATAGTAGCAACATTTGCTTGGTTTTTATATGGAACATTTTTGTTAAAATAAGGAAAATTTCCTAAAAATGAGGAAGTTGTTTCATTAAGTTTCAAGTTTATTTTTCTTATTATGACGAAACTTTTTTGTGAGTGTGCGGCAACAACGATTGCGGCAACAACTGATAAAGTATTTACAACAACCATTTTATTTGGTTGTGGCAACCTCCAAGTCAGGTTGTTGCTACCTCCATTTTATATTTTATCTAAAAAAAATCCTACTAATTGAATTTTTAACAGTTCAGTTGTCACAGTGTAACATATATAGTAATTTCCGCAATTTAACCGTAGGGAGCAATTTAACTGTAAGGAGTGCCTCCCCAAGCATTTCTTTTACACGTACACCCGCTAAACTTGGTGAATGTGTAAATATATTTACTATGTATAGAAAAAAATTATTTACTTTAGGAATGCAACATGGTTCATAAATTGTAAAATCACCCCAAACACACGGTTAGTTATTCTCTATTTTCTGCAAATGAATCTCCTTTTCTAATCCCTAGGAAAAGGCTACATTTTACTTCATTTTATACAAACTTATTCGCTTATGCAGCCGTTTTATTTTTGAGTATAATAAGTACACTTTAATTAATCCTTGGGTATAATGACTCCTTTTGTTATTCAAATTAATCAGTTATTTAATATGTCATAACAAAATGAGGCATTTAAAAACTAAATTCCCACTTGCATTTGTATTTATATAGTATATACATCCACTTACTGAATTTTACTTATCCCTGGTTTTGTTAACATGCGTTAAACAGCCATACAACTACACTGTCTTCTAAAATTACAAAAATTGTTAACTGATATTGTTCAGCATGCATTGATGTGAAACTTAATATTCTGTTAAATGAAAACAAACTATAGTTAATCTCACAATGCTTAATTTGGGTTGTTTAGACAACTAACGTCGTGTTTGTTTTACTCTGAAGTAGGCCTTCATTTACTTTTTAAATATAACACATTTAAATACTTGCGGGGCCCGTGCACAGCTTCTCCCGTGCGAAATTTTTGTAAATGCAAATAGTGGATAAAGAAAAAGTGAGGTTTGTCTGATTTCGTCCACATTTTTCGTGACGATACAGAGTGGTAACTTTTTCTCAAATTGGAATAATTGATATGTCTCGTTCACAAGTTTATCTCGCCAATTGTTATGATATTTTGGTTGCGGATACTACTTATGTATAGGAACAAAAATACAAAATGTGAGTACCCTACGTTAAGTATTTTGCGTTATTTTGAATAGGTGCCAAAATTTGTCAAGACATTTTTTTTCAAAAATACAAAAAGTCATCAATAAGATGTGTTTATTTTAGAAAAACTTTGAATTTTTAATATCAACCGGTCCATTACCGACTTATTTGAATCCGTGCTCTAGGAAATTTCATTGAACGCGATATTTTTAACTGACCCTAAAAATTGTACAGGACTTTTTTTTTAAAAACCAAAAACATCATAAAAGAGATATTTTTAGGCTTTAATTTGTTTAGCTTTAATTTTTTTTAATCGATCGATTTTTGATCGACTTATTTAAATCCGCATTTTGGCTCTGTTTAGGAGTTTTGTTCCTATACATAAGTTCTATGCGCAACCAAAATACCAAAACAATTGGCGTGATTGCCTTGCAAGCCGAAATTTACTATTTGACAAAAATTAACCCATAGGTATTTCGAAGATTGCTGAATGTTGCTGACAAAAATTGACAATTTGGTGACGACAACCACAACTCCAACCGCTCAAAAAATGATATCAAATTATATTGGCCCTTGGGTTCACTGCTGCAGTAGAATCTGCGGCGTCCCCAGTATTCAATAAAAAAAGTGCGTCTGTGTTTTTTTTTTCGTGTGTGTTAGTGTCACAGTCCCAGCTACCATTTGCGGTGCTGCAAGAACCAATGTCAATCACTGCAAGAACCAATGTCAATCACTGCCTCCCGCAATCACTTACATCTATTGGTAAAATGCCCGTGGTATTTTCAACCATAATAATCGCCGCTGCTTCTTTTTTTCAATCCATTTAAAATATTAAGTGTCATAACAAAGACACAAACCTTTAAAATATTAAGAAGAAAGGTTTGTGTATTATTTTATTAGAGCCACATCGTTTTTTTCACAATTGCTTTGATCCGGAACAAAAAATTATGAAAAAACCGCAGCTATTGCTACAAAAGCATTATTTATGTGAATATTTGCAGCAATGCTACCTATTTCTCTAGTAATTGCAGTGAATCTATCAGAAATATTACATTTTTCGTGATGATTATAAGAAACATCTCACAAATAATACAAAATATGTGATGTTTACAAATTATTTAAACATTTAAACTCCTGCATATTGTAATTGTTAAAGCGAGTAGTATTTTAGTTGCAGCAACACTCTCATAAACATTCTGTTTTCTTAGTGTACCTTAGAAAGGGCAAATTTAAAGAATCCCGCTCCTACGTGAACAGATGAACACCCTTAATCACCCCATGTCAGTTATGTCGATGTTGGGCTTCAATGCAAATACAATATGTGAATATTTCAATTGATTTTTTTTTTTAAATAAACAACGTCAAGTGATGTTAATTTGGATATATCCATACATGATTAAAAATCATTAACTTTGTTGAACTTCCACAGAACTTATTTGCTAATATTTAGCTGTAAATTAAATTAAATAATTTTGAGTACTATACTGGTATTCTAAGTGTAATAGAAAAATTGCGCATTTATATATTCGTTAGATTTTGTACATCTAAAATGTTATTTAAAGTTGGTTTTATATAATGCTTTGTTGGTATCCGACAGTCAGTGGTTTAAGATATGCCTTTTTGCGCATTAGTCACGGCAACGATCTTAAAATGAAAATTGCGACGTAGACCAAAAGAATACAGATATTTTCCATAATTCTCGGCAAAATAAAAATGAAATTGCTCTGAGTTCAAGTAAGAATCGCATAAAAACATAGTAACAATTAACATAAATAAATAATATATAAATCAGTTTGCGTATTTAATCCAGTACCGAAAATCTGACAAGAATTTCATAAAGAACTATAGGCCAGCGACATATCCAAGTGCATTGTCCCCACTGAAACAGGAAATAAAAAATACCACGTACCTTGTATCAATTGTTCCAAACGATTTTCCGTATCCATTGCATTTCACTAACTCCATCCACTTTTATGTTAAAAATTACTCTTTACACATTTAAAACAAGAGATTCTTCTGTGCTACGTTTTAGAAGGCTTCACATTCACAGACAACTTGCAGAGGTGTTCAAAAGCACTTTCGCTGATTTTACAGCAAACAACACTCGCATCTTACAATTTCTGCAATAAATATTCAACGCGCGTATTTCACCGGATAACTTTTCGTTCTAACAAGGACCTTCACCCACGAGCAAGCAACAAAACGTACTGAACAAAAGCCGCAACGCAAGCACATCGAAATATAAATCTGTTTCTTTCATTCTGTCTCGTCCCAGTCGGCCAGAATTGCTCTAAAACAGTGCATGCGACTTGTCGAACGAGGGTGCAGATATGCCTTTGCGTGCAGACAGGCTTCTTTCTTCCTGCCTTCCGTCGCATTGTATGTGATATGCGAAATGTCGAAGTCGAAAATAAGTTTAACAAAAAAAAAAAAAACAAACACAGGCGACGATGTCTGTCTGCACTGTTGATGTTTATCGTTGTCTCGGAGGGGTGGTTTGGTGGTCCGTGTTAGACACGCGTTTGCATAGGGGGTGGTTGCGTCAACCAGCCAACAACAGAGAACGAAAATGCAGCGAGAGTTTGTTTACCAAATACGAATCTAATATCTGTTTCGAGTCCCAATATATATTTTCGGAAACCGCAACCTCTGGAATGATAAACAAAAATTCACCTTATAAAATACATATAAATTATATATTCTTAAAGTACGCTAACAAATAAAATACACGTGTTTCCCAGTTTTCTAGATCAATTCGTTAAATCGTTTTATATAAATTTTTGGTTTAACATATGCAAAAAGTTGGATGTACCTTATAGCTGAGACAGCTTATATTTGCATTTTAAAGACGCAAATATTATGAAATTTTAATATAATAAATTTGAATTAATTTTTAAAATGTCTCAGTCAGCTTCAAAATAAGCGCCGCAAAAATGGATTGCATTTCAGATGGATTTGCAATTCAAATGCAATTAAAAACCGTAAACGAATTGTCTAATAAAACTGGGTTCACACTAGAGATGGGCGCGTGTCTGTTTTTGATGGCACGGACACGCACGAGCACGAGCCCGAACGACTAAATTTACAGACACGCACGAGAAAGCACGGGATATAAAAAGACACGGAAAAACACGAAAAAGCTCGGAAAACATGAAAAAGCAGACGAAACGTGAAAAATAATACCGGAACCGTTTAGATTTTTGGAACCGGAATCGTTATTTAAAAAGTGTGGAACCGGAACTAGAATCGGAACCGCTATTTTAAAAACCTCGGAACCAGAACCGTCCCTGTCAGAGAACGCAAAGAACCGGAATCGGAACCGTTATTAAAAAAAATGTATTGTAGCCGTGGTAGCTCAGTGGTTAGTGCGTTGGACTGCGAGCCGAAAGGTCCCCGGTTCATGCCTGGACTGGGGCTAACAACATCTTTTCATAGAAACCTTTTTCTATACCGCGCTACCTCTCGGCAGAGAATGGCAAACCTACGAGAGTAAAACATTGCCTATGAAAAGCTCTCACCCGCCGTTCGGATTCGGCAATAAACTGTAGGTCCCACCACTTTGAGCACAAATATAACACGCACAGCTCAAAATGGTGAGAGAGCTCGGCCTAAGTTCTTATAGGACTGTAGTGCCAAACTATTATTATTATATTATGGAACCGGAATCGAAACCCATTTAATTTTTTGGTTGGAACCGGAATCGAACTCGGAACCACAATTAAAAAAAAAACCAGAACCGATATTCCAAAGGGTTATAGTACCTGTAATAAGTAATTCAAAAATTATGTTTGATACTGTTTTATCCTTTTAAATCCATAAGCAAAATTAAAACAACCTATTTTTAAGAGAAGGTTAAAATACCACACAATTTAAATTTTCTGAAGCTGGAAGTAAGGGATTTTTATATTTGGAGTAGAAACTATGAAAAAAATGTAAATGGACGTGCCTCCAAATGTCTGACAACAACTAGCACGCACGGAGACTTGCACGCACGAACTCAGAATTTCGGGCGTGACACGAAAAAAGCACGGCACGCGCCCATATCTAGTTCACACAATTCTTAGAATGACCCCAAGTTTCACGTACAGTTCGATTTTTTTCATGTGTGCAACATACTGTTGGACCGTGTAGTAATTACAAAAATGAAACTGTATAAACCGATTACATTTAATCAATAGGAGCAATTGATTTAAACAATATAAAGCAAGTCTCTACCTGTTTACAATTTTCAACCACCAAACCGTCATAAATTCCGCCTCCGTTACCACCACCTCGAGTTGCAGTTCAACCAACACCGGCTGCTCATAGTTCTATCGCATCAATTTTGCACCACTTCAAATCGCACCGTAATTATTATGTTTAGCTTTCATATCATACTTTGATATCACGCCAGGGGTGTTAAAATTGTAACACTCTCAATCATAGTATGAGCATGCGCCAAAATCAGTGATTATTCGTTACAGAAATAATAACAACAGTTCTGAAGTATTTTTGTTTTATGCAAAACTTTTGATAATACCCAAATTACCAATTAGTATAGCTTTGTTCACATTATAATAGTGGCAAGATATACTTGTTGAAGTGTGTTAATCGAAGCACCACATCGCAGATCTTTAAAAATTAAGTTTTGTTATAATAGAAAAATCACCGGCTGAGTAGACAAAAATGGTTTATCATATCGTCATTCATGCCATCCTAATGCTCATCTTTATCCAAAGAACATGATACAATATTCAGAGAATCAACACTTGGCTTGATTTGTTCTTATACACTTCCGATGAATGTAACGTCACTAATAGGTTGAACTAAAATTTGAACGAAATTTACGGACCGACAACTAACTATTTATAAGTACAACTAAAAAATGAGTAGAAAATATCTTCATAGCTGAATACAACGACCATAATACATAAATAGAAAAATTATAAATTATATAAAATTGTCTACCAAAAAGGTGGGGTTTTAATTTATTAGAATTATATTGACTTTTTAAAGAGGTCTATATATCTGACATTAAATTTATATTTTTAGTCTATATATATCGTTATAGTATTATTATAAGCGACTTACAATGAGCATAAAAGTTCTCCGCGTTCTTAAACTTCTCTTATGCTTTTTTGTATAATATTATTTTATTTATTTACAATATCGATCTGCTTTCATCTTACTACGTCGATCTAACAAAGCTTCGTGCAAGGCGCCCTGGTCTTTGGCCTCCTGCAGTTCCTTGATATCGTTCTTGTTAATGCGTAATTTTTTATCCTGGAACTTTTGGAATTTTTTTCTAAAATAATCAATAGTATGAACTCACGTTAATCATTAAATTCTTTTAATCACATACACGTAATTTTTTTCGACTTCATTCAAATTTCCTTTTTCCTCTTTTGGTTCCTCGTCTTTAACAATGACTCGCGAGGCGCTGCACCGTACTTGGCAGACTTCATGTTCGCCCACCTTTTTACGTAATGCCACGCAAGCATCATCCTCCGGATCAATGGACATAAAGAAACCAGTGTCGGACAGAAGTGCCATTTCAGAGTTCTGCAATGCACGAATGTTAATAATTCAATTGTTGTCCATTAATATAGGTATTACTTGAAAGAGTGGCTCCCACTGTTCCATGCTTCCGACTGCCTCCGAGCGTCCCGTAACCATACCATCCTTTTCCATTTTCAAATATTTTCCATACCCCGATTTGAATGAGACCTTAGTATCGTTTATCGGAAAAGCAGTGAATATTTCCTCAGGGTCTGGTCCATCGCCCTCATTGTGTGGCGGTCCAACAGTGAATAGACCATTATCTAGAGCCCTTAAGTAGCAACGATCCCCGAACTCAATGGCCACCGCACCAGTGATATCAGTTGCTAACTTGGCTGCCCACCATCCGCCATGTTTCAGGGCATCTTCATCTACTTCTTCTTTGCGTTTCTTGTGCTGGTCGTCCTTGTGTTCCTTTTGTTCTTTCTTTCGTTTTTTGTGTTTCCTGTTTGGTTTATATATTTAATATTCATTTAAACATTTGACTGACTGTTTACTTACTTCTGTTTTTCGCCTTTAAGAACCAACTTTCCAATGCGAACGTTATCATAGTCAGACATTTTAATAAAATTTAATATAAAATTATCGCAGTTAACTCTAAAGAGCCGAGTACATAAGCGTAGTTGTGCGTGCTTTCATGCGTTCGTCGAGCTGTCAGTTACCGCAAATATCGCAAATAACGCAATTGCCGCATTTGCGAACATTTATTACTGAGGGATAAAGGATTTCCCACGAGATTTTTTTATTCAGCGAGGGATTTTTCAATTCAATGGGGATTTTTCGCACACTTTTTTATTATTTGGCGTATATTTTTGATATTATTTTGTTTAAATTTTTGGTGTTTGTCCCCAAAAACCGTTTATTAAACTTATTAACGAACATTTTGTATTAAATCCCTATTTTAAAGTTTTTTTTTTTATAAATGTGAGATTTTGTAAGGGATTTGTTATATCTGAGGGTTTTTTGTGCGATTTTTTTTTTCTGAGGTATTTTATTTCTGAAAAAGTCTCACGAGTGTTTTTTTACTTTTTACTGTGGTAAAAAGCGATTTTTAACGGATTTTAGGATGGCATCTATGCAGGGATGCCATCTCATATTCCAAAAAAATCACATTTTCTCACGGCTGGAGAACAAATATATTTTTTTAAATCCCATGGGAAGTACAATCCCATTAGGAGTTGAAAATACCAATTAAATCCCAAATTTAATTCATGATAAGAACACTGTCAGCTAAGTTAATAAGTTTAATAAAAAATGTATGAACATGTGCAAAAGATCTTTTCATTTCGCTTTTGTTGTAAGTAATTTTCCAACATATTAGTCGTTTTTTTATAAAATCTTAGATATAATTACATTTAAAAACCAGAAATGTATGTAAAAATTAACTTAAGGAAAAAATGTTCACGTTTGAGAAAAAAACTCCCAATTAAAGTTAAAATCCTATGGGAAATCCCAATTTCCATTGTGAACTAGAAATCCCACTTTTGGGATTAATCCCAAAAGGTGGCTTCGCTGCATCTATGGTCGGTCAACAAACAATTTAAAAATTTAATAATTGTGTTTTAACGTGCTTTAATTTAATTTTTGCGATAATCGTTTGATGCCAGTAGCACGTTTGTTGTGGGTGTGTTTAAAAAAAATATTAAGTGTAATTTTTTTTACTTAATTCCTTTCGAGTTCAAAATTGAAAAAAAAATGTTAACCGCAAACGATCACATATGGTTTTATTTTAGGGACATAGGGCTGGTGCATTTATGGACATTGCGCAGTCACCACTTTAGGCCAGTTTCGGTCATGCGCAGCTGAAGACTTGCGCTGCTGATGACAGGCTTTTTGAATCAGAGACATATGCATTCACATGGTGCAATTCTGGACATTGGCGGCTTCGTAAGTTTGGGCTAACTGAGGGCCCGTGCTGCTGATGACAGCGAACAGCTCCACTTGGTAAGTGTTTCTTTTTTTCTATAGATGCACCCGCAATATATTTAATAAATTTTATTTGTAATAACCATAATACGTGCATTTTATCATTATTTAAAAATATATCTATTGTAATTAGCCTCCCCTGAAAAAGTGTGAAGCGCAGAGAATACCCTTTATATCATTTCAGTATCGAACAATTACTATAATTGAACGCATTATTAAGACAGTGGTTAATTTAAATATTTTTCTATACGACGCACGTTCTTCACAGACAATGGCTAACCTCCGAGAGAAAAGCAATGCGTTGGAAAAACCTCTTACCCCGCTTTTTAGTAAGTCCGCTATTTAAGTGAAAGATGGTAAGAGTCTCGGACTAAGTTCTACAGTAATTAATTTCTGAATTTTCTATTCAGGATACTTCAGAAAAGTGATGTGCGATTAATCGGTTTATAAAACTGTTTGATTAATTAATTTCTGATTATTCTATTCAAGATACTTCAAAAAGGACTGTGCGATTATCGTTTTATAAAGCTGTTTGATCTCAATTGTTTTATTTTTTATTAATTAATCGATTTTTAATTTATAAATTAATCAGAAATTGATTAATCGATTACTCAGAATTTCGATAACATTTTCATTAATTAATTATTCGTACAGTCCTAAGTTGAAATAATAATAATCAAAAAAGTAAGAAAGGATACATTTGGTTTTGGTTTATTTTAAATATTATTAAATATTTTTTAATTATTTAAACATTTATTATTGTTTTTATTCTGTGAGATTATTTCAGACTACTTTATTCTACTGGTTTAATATATTGGATCCATTACAGTAAGTAGTCTGAAAATATTACAAAAATCCCACATTTGTTAAATTTTTTATAGATAGCTCTAATATGTGTTTACAAATTATACGAGGCAGTGTTTTGAGAACGCTTGAGTTTAAATTATTTGATCGAGGGGTTTGCGAAAAGAACAAAACCATTTTTATAATGTGAATAATTTGTATTACTTTTACAAATACATCTGGACGCATGTGCCACTCGGGCACAATAACAACAATAATTTAGCTATCGTCGACGGCACCGGCCGTATTTGGTATTTTTTCCAACTTCAATATGAGAGCGGTTATAATGCAGGCACCTGCCTCCTTCGTGAACCATGTCATATCCTTTAGCGCGGCCGCCACCGAGTTTCGAGGGGCGTTTGCTGACACTGACGTCGACGAAGTCGAAGCAGCACCAGTCTCCAAATTTTGGCAGGTTTCTGCTTCTACTCCCTCGCTCAGTGCAGATATCGGGGTGGCGTTGGATCTGCTGGCTGTACTGCTACATAGAGATTGTCGCCTAACGTAGACCTCGAAAGCGGTGCCAATGTGGTAACTTTGTGCGGCTGCTACGAATTTATGCTGTGCATTGGTCTGTGGAGAACTGCTCGAGTTGGGCGAAAAATTCAACTCAAGTCGGGTGCCCGGCTCATCTTTTTGGTTGAGCGAGGAGCAGCTGTGCGTCTCTACGCTGGATTCAATAGGCAGCGGTTGTCCGTGGTCGAGAATAGCACGTATTTTGTCAACGCGCGTTGTATAGTAGAGTGG
Organism: Dryomyza anilis; assembly: GCA_951804985.1. Taxonomy (NCBI): domain Eukaryota; kingdom Metazoa; phylum Arthropoda; class Insecta; order Diptera; family Dryomyzidae; genus Dryomyza; species Dryomyza anilis. The sequence goes on from OX638134.1 coordinate 2,428,507, forward strand.
CAGCCAGTCGCCTGTAAATAAAATATAAAATTAGCTGTTGTTATTCAGCAGTGGCGGCAGCACAATTACTTGTCTCCGTGGCAGCAGCTGTCACCGCTGCATTACCCGCATTGACCGTCTGCTGGTTTAGTTTAAAATAGACCCATCCATGCAGCTTCTCACAGGCGCCGGCATTACAACTGGCACAGAAACAGATCGGCTCTGTTAGTGCTTGAAAAAAACTTTGCGGCAGGACCAACGAACTGCGAAACTGCTGCACCAGCCGCAAGTACTCGCAGTCTTTCCGCTCAATGCCCGCCATGACTGGTATCCCATCTTGCAGTAAAGTCGATGCAGGACCGCTCAAAAATTGATCCAAAGTACAGCTTGCTTGCGACTGCTGTTGATGCGGGGGATGTAGTTGCAACTGTTGCAACATCAGCGAAATAATAAAATTGTCGTCCACATCGTCCGCGTCAAAATTGTCGGCGTTGACATCGTTGAAATCGTCATCAACGTCATTAGCAGCAGTAGCAGCAGAGAAGTGTACTGAAGCGGTGGCAACATGCGCATTGTTTTCAAGATGCTGTTCATTGTTGTCAGCGCTGACGTAGTTGCTGCAGCTCTGCAACAGTTGGGCGTCATTTTCCGTGGATGTTACTGCATCCAAATCGGCAAGATCGTCGTTGTAGTCCAATAGGTTTTCCTTGGAATTGCGCTGCGACGATGTGCCTGCGCAAGCGCCACTTGTAGTGGCGTACGACGTTGTTGGTTCAGTGAATGAAGCGGCTCCAGCGAAAGCATCATCAGACGCAGTAGCGCCCAGTTCATCACTGTTGTCGTGTGATTTGTTGGTATCCTGAATGCAAACTGTAGCGCCAGCTGTAGTTCCGGTAGCAGCGGCTGCGTTTGCTGCGAAGACAGACGCATTCATGACGTTCTGTTGAAAACGCTGCGTGCTCTGGCTGCGCTGAATGTTGAGATTCGTGTTGTGCTGCAATTGGAGAGACTCCCGCAAGCAGCTGTAATCAAAACAGATGATATATGCAAACATAAGATACAAGTCCTAATCATGATAAAAAAAATTTACTTCAAATTAATTCCTAATTACAGTTTATGTTTCAAAATGGAGACCGATACAAAAAAAAAACAAATAATAATAAAATTAAATTTTCCGTTCCCTAATAAAAGCGTACCTCGTGAAAGTATCAGACACAAACAGTTTCATTTTTTCTGGAACCCGCCGAAAACCGCCAATGTTGTTTTTTTTCTTCATAGCTTCTTAATTCATTCTCGAAGTTCTTCCATAGATTTTATAGATTTCCGAGGTTATATTCGACAAGTGACTTCGGTTTATTCAGACCCCCTCTAATTCCAACAAATATGTTCAGTGAACTTAAGTGAAAAAGTGAAATTAAGGGGTAGAAATCTGAATAAACTGTCAAAGGTGAAATCTATGGAAGTCAACTATTAGCTAACGAGACCTTTCCAACGATATATGAAACTTCATTATCGAATATAAAGAAGCTATAATGAAAAATGGATTTTATCGGGTTAAAAAAACAATCACAAGGACAATCACATTTTTTTCTTTTGCCCGGACTAATGAACATTTATGTATAGCATCATAACCTTAAAAAAGCCTTTATATATTCAAAAATACCATAAACTGATGCTACAAAATATCCATAATTTAAAGTTTATGGTTAGTATAAGTTCAAAACTGACTGTAAGTCATCTAATTTTTGCTATTTTAATAAATAAATCTTAATTACATTTGTAACGATCATTAAAAAAACGAAATCATGGTAATACTTTTGCATCCAGGATTCTCTGTATAATCGGAACGTGACGAAAACCCCGTTATACTAGTTATATTAAAATGTTGTGTATGTCAAACGTACCATGCTGCAGAAGAAGAAGACGAGCCGTTTGGATCTGCGCGACTCTGTTCTAGCGAACGATTTTTAATCGAAATATTCAGCAGCAAGTTTTCGGAGACGCTCTCCATGACGGAGCGGTTCCTAAAAACAAAATTTGAGAATGAAAAGCTGCGGTTGCACCACGTCGAAATGACCGAACGTAGAAAATGTGATCTAGAGGTCTTTTCGACGTATATGACACTTACATGGAAGTGGAAGCAGTTTGTGGCAGAAGTTGCACTTGTTGTTGCTGCTGCATCTGTTGCTCAGTCTCCTTTTCGTGAACCTCCAGGTCGGCTTTTTCGCACTGCGGCACATTAACATCGTTGTCGTGAAGCGCATCGTGTTCCAGCGATGCTTCCTCCACGATTGGCGTACCGTTGCTACGTAGCCCCTCGTTGCCTGTGAGGAGCGAGATGCGTTCGCAGCGACCGTAGAGATCGAACACTGGGTAGACATGGCTGGGCAGACCAGTGGCCAAGTCCTCCAAATTCGTGGTTCCTATCATAATAACTGAAAATAAATAGATTAAGAAACCGGTCAGAATATCAACGAGAAAGTTTGTAGACGCACTCAAAACTCCGGCGTGTGACAACGTCATTGTGATAACTGTGCCTTGCTGGATGTGTTCGAGTGCTTCGCCATATTTAGACGCGATTTTGTGGCCGTTGATGTTAATGTAGTCGTTGGTCGCTACCCAGCAGGGACGCTTGCACAGTATGATCGAGGAGGGCAGCTGCGCATTGGACAGTTGCGGTAGTGCTCCCACCACGCCTAGACCGATAGTGCCCTTCCACTTGCTGTTGATGGCATCTACTTTAATCTGGTTAAAAACGTTACAAAAAGTGTTTATTTAAAATTTAGATGCGACTTCAAAAGGTTTACAATGGTTAACAAACATACAAAGTTTTATTGGAATTAAGTTATACTGTAATTGTTTAAATAGATTAATAAGATCTATGGAAAACTTACGCTTATGCTCTCGCCTTTGCAGAGCGGCTTCGTCATGTAGACCAACGCGTGATTGAATGACTGCGTACGCAGGGCGCAACGATGCTCCTCCAACAAACGCACATTCTTGCCGTGGCAGTCGGCAAATTCGTAGTTTTGCGACTCTGAGTCGATGGACTCCAGCATAGAGTCCTGCTTGTTAAGCGGATCTACGCCGAAGTCGAGAGAATCCTGCAATCGCAAACTACAGGGGCGCAATGGCGAGGTTGGTCCTTGCGACGAGATAACTTGCACTGCCATGGTGGAGCCCTGCAACTCAACCACTACGTAGACGTCCTAAGTGGTAAAGATGTAAACAGATAGAATAGAACTGTAGTATGTTTGTCTGTTTTTAAATTACATTTGGAATATTCTGAAAATTTATGTTCATGTCCTCCGAGTTGAGCAGAATGCGAAGCGTGCGTGCGGGCGTCAGCTCCAATGCAATTCGATCGCCTACTCGAAGCCACTCCAGAGATGCCATGGAGCGTTGCAGAAGCATTGAGTTGTGACGCACCTCGTTGCCGGACACATACCAAACGTTGGCCGGAATGCGCTTCATACTGATCGGAATATTTTTGCGCACATAGTCATCAGACAAGTTTAAGTCGGTGATGCCAATGTTCAGGCAACCTGTCAATGCATTTTAACGTAATAGAATAAGAATTATACATATTATTATACATAATGTGTAAAAATATACAATATCCCAGCAAATCAAACGATATTGTTTATAATGTTACGAAAACGATAGAGTTTTCGATTAAAATGAACCTATCTGAATTGAATTGATATCGAAAATTTTTTTTAGCTTCGATAAACTGTTTTTCAGAAGAGCAAAAAAACTGTTTTAATCACTAATCACGCATTTTTAAGTGTTTACCCATGACTTACCAGCAAATAGCGCATTATGTGAGAGTAACTTTATTTCGAAAGGCGCCGCACCAACGGTCAGCGGATGCTCTGAGAAGACAAGGCAGCGTGATAGCGCCGCAGATGAACCCGTCATACGTGCAGCAATCGTCCAGTTTTGGGACAACGTCACGTTGCCTGAAATACACGTCCAGCGATGCTTGGTCTCCAGCGCTGGCTGTATCACTGACGTTGCCTGGAAGCTTTGTGAGTTCTCGCTCGTTGCGTACGGTGCACGCGCCACATCGGGTTGGATCAGTGTCAGACTCACCTGCGCGCATTGCCCATACAAATCGATGACCGCCCACACATTGGCCATGCGACACTCGCAAGCTGGACCCTGATCCACACCGTCGATGAAGAAGTGTATGAAGTCGCCGTTACGCATAACGCCCACGCGCGTGCCCGTATTAAGCGTATCTAGGTCGATCAACACATTCGTGCGTATAGTTTTGCGATTGTGGAAGATCATGGATCCGCACAAAATGATCGTGTTATCCAAATCAGTGGCGTTTGCCGCCAGTTGGATTTCATCCGGACGCGTACCAGTGACGCCGATCTCAATGTTGCCCGACCAGTGACGCACCATGGTCTCTAACATCACCTCGAACAATTCGCGTTGTCGAAGCGGCCGATTGCTGAATATGATGGCATCGTTGAATTCTGCAAGAGAGTTGGGACGGGATGCAGTTATGCCGCCATTAGATACCCCCGCGTTTTTGCCATGCACGCTGTGAAATCGTAGCGGTGGCTCGCTATATAGTGTTGTATTGGATATGGTAGAGTTGCCCGTATCTGGGCTGCCGCACTCAGAGGTATCTATGATGCTGGCCTGCGCCGCCTGTCCGTACAGATCGATGACACCGTAAACGCGCTCCGGCACGTTGGTAGCTGCTGCGCCTTGATCAATGCCGTTCACCCAAAAGTGCAGCGAGCCGTCATCTTTACGCACAACACCAACGCGATCACCTACTTGCAGACGATCAAGATTTTGCCCGTACTGCTCGATGACGGTGATGCCATTGTGCATGACGCCATTACCAGTCATCATCCAGGTGCCGGACCGCACGTTGGTCATTGTAAAAGGAAAATCAAGTTCCTCGGCGCTGTGTGTGGTAACTCCCATTTCTACGGAGCCCGCCCACTTGGTAACAACGCGTTCCAGCCGTACTTGGAAGAGCTCGTTCGAACGCAATGGACGTCGTGTAAGAACGACACCATTGTTGAAGTCATCTGATGCGCTGCAAGGATACAAAATTCGAAATGAAGATGCATAGTATGTTTTCATAGGGTGAACCACCTACTTTGGTCGCAATGCTGTTCGACCACTATGCGTGACGGTTGCATGCGAACCGCACAATGAATGGAATGTCAATCGGTCTTCATTTCGGTGGCCACTGCTGGCAGCTGCCAATGTCGCCACGGCGGCAACACTCATTTCACTATCCGGGCTCAAAATGGCCAGTTCCGGATGCAGAGATGATTGCATTGCAGCTGCACCTGTAGATATTGCCTGGATAGACATGAGATTGTTGCGGCGTGTTACTAGATTTTGCTGCTCGCGCTCATCACGATCCACAATGGTCACTTTAATCGTCATGCCGTATAGATCAATTACACCCCACAGGGTGGGAGCGACCCGTGTCGCAGCCACACCCTGATCTTGTCCATTGATATAATAGTGCAGATTGCCATTGCCTTTGCGCATCATGCCAACGCGATCACCTTAATGGTAAGAACAAATAAATGAAACAAATTATATTCAACGCGATTTCAGTTATGTTTTGGTATTTTGTATTTCGATTTAATAAGCTTAAAAACGATACTTCAACGGGGATTCTACCATATATCGTTCACGAGATATTTCAATATAAACAATCACACAACAGTGATTTTTGGTCAAATTAATCTTTCATAGCTATGAACAAAATGACACGAGTACCACTAATAAATTTCAAATTTCGAAAAATAACGTCAAGTCTATTACACCTTGTCTTATCTTTACATCAAACTCACCTTCGCGCAACTCATCTAAATTGAATTCTCCATACTGTCGACGTGTGCCCTTCCCGTTCGTCAGTATACCACAGCCTGACATCATGATCGTGCCTGACCTCATATTAGTCATCGTTGCCGGAAAGTGCAGTACAGTTGGATTGTGCGTTGTGACGCCCACCTCAATAGAGCCCGACCACTTGTCTACAAGTTTGTCGATACGTATCTCAAACAACTCGTTGTCCTTCAGTGGACGATGCGTCATGACAACACCATTGTTGAACTCATCCAGCGGACGCCGTCGTTCGCCAGAACGAAAGTTAGGCGACAACTTAACCAGCGAACCGCAACGCGTGTGGAAACGCATCCTATCGTTCATGTCATAGCAGTCAACGATGGGCAGCTGAGTAATTGAACCGCCGCCGCCACCACTGCTGGAGAGCGACAGTGCGCTGAGGCCACTGTTGGCTGCAGCAATGACAGTGGCGGTGGCAGACGCTGTGGCGGCAATAGTATTCACAGTACTAGCAGCACTATTGACTGTAACATCTACGCAGAGCGGTTCATCAAAGTTCTGCATTATTTGTTGTTGGTTCTGTTGCATGAACGTCTCAGCAAAATCCTATAGAAGGCATTACCAAACATGATTTATACCGACGTTTTCAATAGAACTTACTCCACCACCTCCTCCTCCCTCTATGTCCGTTGGGCAAATGGATACCTGCACGCATCTGCCGTAGAGATCCACTAACGCGTAGACGATCTTCGGCAAGTTAGTGGCAGCCACGCCCTGTGATTGGCCATTCACATAGAAGACCAGCTCATCGTTGGACGTTCGCATGACACCTACACGGTCGCGTTCGTTGAGCGTCTCCAGATCGATGCCATAGAATTCGACCAGACAGAGGCCATCTTTGCGCACGTCGATGCCCGATGCGACCCATGTTCCGTTTCTCATCGCAGTGGCGCACGATGGCAGTTCCAACTTTTCTGGCGCCTCCGAGGTGACGCCGATTTCAATACTGCCGCCCCATGAGTGATTCTAAGGAAAGCAAACAAAAATAATAGTAGCAGCTCAATGTGTGTGATGGTGAACTATTAAAACTACTACATTAATAGACATGTCATATACACAGCTCACGGAATTAAAAGGTTCGTATCTTCTAAAAATTATGTTCATTTATTTTTATTTAATTTTATTCAACATTTAAAGCTTAAAAGCCTAACAATGTAGTTTGTATATTAATAATAGGCAGAAAAAATAATAAAATGTAAAACTTAAATATATCTGTATTTTTATTTAAAATGATAACTTTCTCCAGGAACGTTCACCCTTGATAATCCTAAATGTTCATTAACAATTGCAAGCAACACCTTTTTAATTGATCCAATAAATAAATTTTGTGATGATTTTCAAAATTTTATTTTGATGATTCCCAAAATATATCGGGGTCAATCTTTGGTGAACTGGATCGTTTGCAGATAGCATGTGGTGTTGATTGGACACAGTGACGTAGTTTCATTCATACAAAGGTATAACTTCTGAATATGTGTTCGAATGTGTGTCTTACCTTTTCATCGATGACTACCTCGAAAAGAACATCGTCTTGCAGAGACTCTGCGCTAAAAACCAACGCGTGGCTAAAATCACGTATGGAACGCGTTGCGGTACGATTGCCATTTGAAAGTGTAATGCGGCGACCGCAGCGCTGATGAAAGGTTTGCAGAGCCTGCAGACTGGCATTGATGCATGTTGTGCCAGTCGCCATCCCTCTATAGTGTGATATCAACTTAACTTTTATTAAATGTTTTAGTTTTATTTTTTTCAATCGGTATGTTTTACATCAAATGTTTGCAAAACTTTTTAAATATCGTCGACAATTTTCACATATCTACTTAACAATCTGCATAACGACACTCCTCGTCCTTATTTCATTCTGGTTTTTTTTTATTTCAATAATTCTCAGTCTTATTCCGTTTCCTCCGACTGTCCGCTACGGAGTTTGCGTGGTGCTTTTATATATTGAATCTCAGTTTTGTTGTTTACTAAGTATAAATTTCTTTTTACGCAAAATATAATTTTTATTTCATGAATACTTCTGTTTGCATATTCTATCGATTTAAGAAACGAAACTTCTTTAGAGATTAAAATGACAAACAACAAAAATCAAAAGATTTATTTATATAAAAAAATAAACAAAACAATCAACATAGTTGCCAGATTTGCGGTATAAATATCTTTTGTGGCATTTTTTAATTGCCGTGGGATACGAAAATACCACGATAGTTTTACATTCATGTGGTACTAATGTGATATTTTTAATATTAGTACTAAGGATGTGTACCAATTCGTTAAATTGCTGATTAAACTAAATTGAATGAGATTTCAGTCGATCACAACTCGGTAACCGGTAATTGATGAAATCCCTATTCAATCGATTATCATATTTATGTATGCTGTAATTCCATTTAGTTTAATTTAGTCTGCTCAAAAATTTACTAAATTGAAAAGTTAACACTGTATTATATTTGGTTTAGTCACCAATTTAGTCGAATTCGCACACACCCTAAATTTTAATTTTTTGTTGATTTCACAAATTATTGAGATGCAAATGTACAGATATGTTAGTAATTTATAAAAGAAAAAATCATTTTCGAGAGTCTATAAATATAGTTGCCACCCAAAATGTCCATGAAAATTAAAATAAAATATCTATTTCCCATACGATTTATTAAGGTAAATTTGGTTGATTTAATTTCCACAGCAGTTAAAAATTACCACAAAACTTCCCACACACATTAAAAATTACGAAAAAATACCACAGCAAGTAAAATTAAAGCAAAAATACCAGAAAAATTCTAAAATAATTAAATATTACCATGAAATAAAAATTAAAAACCACTAAGAAAAACCATAACTTTATTTTTTTCACTTAACAAGTTGGTACGATCGATATATTTAAATCACAAAATGTACATTTGGTGTGTTCTTAAATTTTAATTACATACTAAAATAAAAAAAATTCCATGGGAATTACCTTTCCCACAGCAGTTAAAAATTGGGAAATTTCCACGGAACTGGCAACTATGAAGTGACATTCCACTGCGAATATTTCGAAACTTCAAAAATCCACTTCGAAAAAGACAAAAAAAAAAGATTTCGACAGACTCATATCGCGTATTTTATTTGTTCATAGTCAAATATTAATTTATAGAACTCTGCTCTTGAATATATTTTATTTTACTACGTTATTCAATACTTGATTTAATTCTGCAGAGGAAAATAATACCGAGAAATATAAACACTAAGTGAAAGTCAACCCAGAAACGATTTGGTCGACCTCCGATCGATTTTTAAAACTCGTCATATTGCGATGCATGTCTCATAGAAGTCTTAAAAATTTCAATCATGCATATAGCACTAACTACATATTTTGTAGTCGTCGCTTTGACGTTTTCCTGTGAGAGCAGCGATATTACCGATCAAGTATTTGGTGACCTCAAGGAAGGTGTTGTGGCTGCCTTTGGGGACTTTAATTCGGACGAACTCACCGATGTGTTCATCATAAGCGATGAGGGATCAAGGATGCAAATTCTTTATGGTAAAGCATCAATTATTGTGTAATTCTATAGTTTTGTAATCGTTGTTGTTGAGTAGGTGCAGACACTGAACCACTTTTGCGCATCGGTCCGTTTTGTGTCTTTGACGGTAACGAAATCACCAGCGTTGTCCCTGGCGACTTCGATGGCGATGCACTGATGGATGTGTTGGTAACATTGCGGCCCAAGAAGTCTACCAACAACAAGTATACGGTATACATTAACTGGGGCGGCTCGGACGAGCTTAATTGCGCCAAAACAACAGATAAACCATTGCTTAATACAAAAGGAGAACCGATGGCGATTGATTACAATCGCGATATGATCATTGATTTGTATGGTTTGAATGATTTAGGTGAACGAGTATTTTGGATATTCAATAAAAACAGAGAACCGCCGGAACAGATTCAGCAGCCAATGCCAGCGGAAATGCAGTCAACAGCGCCATCTATCGCCATACCAAATGCAAATGCGTATCTGGATCTAAATGGAGACTTTACATCAGATCTGTTCGTGCAGACAGACAAGTCTTACGAGATTTGGCTAGGACGCACAACGGAGGACTTTACTTACGATCACAGCATTGAGCTAGAGATTACCGGCTCTCACGACTATACCATTGGACAGGCCGTATTTATTGATTTTGAACTGGAGGGCACAGAGAATATTATTTTGCCGGTTTGCTTTCACAAGGATTGCTCAAACTCGACGATCTTAGTACACGACGGAAAATGGCGTGATGTTCATGTAGACTTCCGCGACCCCCATGGCGTGCTTTGGGGTTTTATAAAGCCCATTGAAGACGATGTATATCTGAAGACCATAACAGCGCGTGCCGGTGATTACAACATGGACGGCTATCCGGATTTGATAGTAACCTTGCAGACTGTGTCCGGTCCTAAGCAAACGCAAACATTTTTGTTGGAGAATGTGCCCTGCAAAACGTGTAACAAACCTCTGAAACGCACATTTCAGGTGAAGTGGAACGCATTGTTTCCAATGGGTAATAATACTGTTGCCGGTGCATTCTACGATTTTTACCAAGATGGTAAGCCTTAAAATTACCTTTGTATAGCATATCTCTATAAAATTGTGTATCTTTATTTTCTATAGGTGTATTAGATGTTATTTTAATTCAGAAAACAAAAAATGGCAATTATCGTCCACTCGCCTTTCGAAATACCCTCGACTATGATGCGAATTTTGTCAAAGTTATTGTTCTCACTGGCCTGACTAATAAAAAGAACTCTACGCAACGCACTCCACTCGGTCGAAAAAAACGCACGTACGGCACTAATTTGCCCGGACCACGTATTACATATTCTACGACCACGCAGGACGGCGACATTCAACGTGGTTCTAGCGTACAGCTGCCACAATCTTCATATTTTGCCCTGCAGTTGCCCTATACCATTTTTGGTTTAGGGCGTACACCAAATTTTGTCGATTCTTTGACGGTTGGTATAGGCAACAAGCATCGTACATGGACCCAATTGATTCCGAATTCTCAAATAATTGTTGTGCCCAAACCGATAGAAGAACCGCAGCGCTGGAAGGCACAACTTTTCGTCACCCCCTCTAAGTTAATTCTCATGAGTGTTGTGGCTTTGGGTGGCACCTGTTTGGTGATCGTATTCATTATTTTAGTCCTATACTTTAAAGAAAAGCGTGAAGATAAGCAGGAAAAATTGCAAGAAGCACATCGTTTCCACTTTGATGCAATGTAAATCATTTATAAAATCGATTTTAAGATATTTTTTAATGAATGGAAAATGATGAGAAAATGTATTAATCGATTTCCAAGCTAAAATTTATATTTCAAATTTGAAAACTACATTAGGCGGAATTTATAGAGTCAATTCGTTTTTTACTCATCGGTTCAACACAATTATTTGTATTTACCCAATTTGTTTTTCACATGTATTTGGTAATAAGTGATATTTTTCGTACCTATATTGTAATTAATTTTTCTGACGATTTCTCAATTAAGTTTATATTCAAATAAAACTGTATCCAATAAATTGTTCTGTAGAAATATGCAAATAAACAATTGGATTCCCATTACTACAAATGATGGTCTCCTATACTCTCAGAAATATATTTTTATATAAGACAATATTGTAACAATCTCGTTGTTTCAAAGAGATTTTTATTGATATTGTCGGTTTGAGAATTATTTTGAATGTATTTTAGTAAACGTTTTCCACACTTTTGCGCCTTAACGTGGCAACTACGCCAACATGAAAATAATAGACCGAGCTAAGAGAATTTATCTTGTTATTTCTACACAAAAGACTTCAATTAAAATTCAGAAATTCCATTTGAAATTCAAAAGACATCACTGAATATCAACAGAAAATCCACTTGAAATTCAAAAGACATCAATTTAAATACAGAAATTCCATTTAAAATTCCGAAATTCCATTTGAAGTTCAGAAATTCCATTTTAAATTCAAAAAATATCACTTGAAATTCAGAAATTCCATTTGAAATTCAAAAGACCACTTGAAATTTAGAAATTCCATTTGAAATTCAAAACACACCAATTTAAATTCAGAAATTCCATTTGAAATTCAGAACACATCAATTGAAATTCAGAAATTTCCATTTAAAATTCAGAAAATTTTCTGAATTACATTTGTAAATGGTGTAGATGACAGACCGAACAAGAAGACAACCGACCAGTTCGAATTCTAGATGACGAGTGGTTTGAGAATAAGACTGATCAAATTTGTTTTTATAACAATATTATAAATTGAAGACACAAATAAACTATCTGACAAATTGTTTAATTATTAGGTGTTTATTAAAATAAAAAATAAAACACTAGTATCAAACTAGAGTTCATAAAAAACTCTTAAGTAAAACCCCCTTTCTTGTGAAAAATTAAAGAATAAAAAAATGTATACTTTCTAAATTTTCAAATTTATTACACATAGCTAGTAAATTTCAATTCAAATCCGTATAAATCAAACATAATATAAAGTGCGACATAATCCTAGCAGCGGTAGTTAATGGAATAAATTTAACAGTCCCTTAATAGTTGTCAGTTGTGTGGGAATTTTCCTTTTATGGTAATTTTTAATTGCTATGGGAAAGGAAATTTTCGTGGTAATTTTTAACTGTGGTGTTTTTTTTTTTATGAAAATCGTTAAAATGAAGTTGCGGTTTTTTACCATATTTACTGCATTCAGAACACTCAACAATTGCGAAAAATCTTTTGGTAATTTTTGTGTTATTTTTTCGTTCTGTGGTATAATTATGATAGTTTTTATTAATGTGGGATAATTTTTATTGGCTGTGGGAATTAAATAAACCAAAACTACTACTTGGGAAATTTTAATAATTCGTTTGGGTTGGCAACTATGACGTATTTCATTTTTGAATTAACATAGTTGAAATAAAACAAACCCCGGTTACACTAAATTATTTAAATATATGTATATTTTTATAAGAACTTTTCTTGCAATATTCAATATTTTCTGTAAAAAATATATAGGCGCATAATCATAGACAATTTAAAGTCGACTTTAAAATTAAATTCGGCATTTTTGACAATTTTCACATAGAAATTAATTTTAAAGTCGACTTTAAATTGATTGAGATTATAAAAAAAAAATTTTGAAAGTCCGCTAAAATGTACCAATATATTTCTGAGAGTGTATTTTATAATCGATTAAGAATAAAGTCTGGCAACGCTAAGGCACTGAAAGAAGCACAGTTTTATCACACGAAGTGAAATCGAAATTTTTTTTTTGTGAATTTATTCTGCGTTAACAAAATTTGAAAAGTCTAATAACAAAATTTATTGAATATAATGAATCGTAAAAAAACATTGCACACAAAAGATTAAGAAAGTAACGAATGATTCCAAAATAAAAATTGCAAAACAAAATACAAAATAGCCAAGTAAAAGAGCGGAAGAGAGAAAGAAGAGAAGCAGCCAATTACAACAAAAATTGTTCCAGATTGAGGTGAGTGTCATTGGTGCTGTCTGTCTGTTTTGTTAGGAATTGGTCAAATTGAAATAAATTTGAAATTTTGCAATGCTTTATATGGCCTTGCATCGAAAGCAAATAATTTCATCGCTTAATATGACTGGCGCTCTGACAGCATTGAACGCATCAACAAGGTCGCAACAATAGTTGGACGAACCTTCATATAGATGAATCAGTCATCTGGCGTCACAAGCGACCTGTCGACAATGGTTATTCAAGATAAGTTGAAGTGACCTTGCAGCAGCACTGCTTTGTAGATCTAGAGAACACAAGATGACCGATATATATTATATATATGTATTTCCGACTATGTAATAAATCTACTTAAACATATTTCATAATCATATAAACAAACTAAGAACTTGAATAAAATAAAATTCGTTTGTCATAGTGTGATAAATACAAATGGAAAAGTAGACAATTTATTAAAACATAACTGTTTATTTTAGTACTGCTGGAAATTTATCGCAGGAACGGATTTCGTACAGATGTCGTCGTCATCTGCTTCAACGTCAACGCCAAGCAGCTCTGCAGTTCGTGCGCTCGCACTTGAATACAAATCGCTGCAAGAAGAACCAGTCGAGGGTTTCCGCGTAAAGTTGGTTAATGAAAACAATCTGTTTGAGTGGGAGGTGGCCATCTTTGGCCCACCCGAAACACTTTACCAGGGTGGCTACTTCAAGGCGCACATGAAATTTCCACACGACTATCCGTATTCGCCGCCTACTATACGCTTCCTGACAAAAGTTTGGCATCCCAATGTGTACGAGAATGGAGACCTATGCATTTCCATACTGCATCCGCCAGTTGATGACCCACAGAGTGGTGAATTGCCGTGTGAACGATGGAATCCCACGCAGAATGTGCGCACAATCTTGCTGTCAGTGATATCGCTCCTCAATGAGCCCAACACGTACTCGCCAGCCAATGTAGATGCATCCGTGATGTATCGCAGATGGAGAGACTCGCAAGTAAGTCGTATTTTATAATTTTTTTAAAATAATGGACTCCTAACATTGTAGGGTAAGGATAACGAGTATCCAAACATTATTCGAAAGCAGGCTCTGGCAGCGAATGCCGATGCGAAGAGGGAAGGCATCGTGGTGCCGATGACGCTGGAGGACTACTGTCTAAAGCCTGCGCGAAAGTCACCAGCCGAACCACCGCTTGACACAAATTTCTACGATGATGATTTCGATTTAGAAACGGAAGATGATTTGCCAACAGATGATGACGACGAAGACGATGAAGAGGACGACGATGATGAGGAGGAAGTGGTGGAGAAAATAAATGTCAAGAAAAATGGCACAGCCGATGAATCCGCTGACGATAGTGGTAAAGGCGAAACTTCATAATCATGTTACGAGAAAAAGCAAATTAATGAGAGCTGCGCTTTCTTGGAAGCGAGCTAACAAGCATAATACAAACCGTTACTTCATGGGTGGGGAATTTCAGATGGATAGGCAGAGAGATGAGAGTTACATGAGGGCAAACGAATTCAAATAATGCTTGAAATGAAGATGTGTGTAAATTACTATAGTTTTAAAAAGAAGCAATAGTGTTAAATCAATGCGTAAATATATATGTAATAAGATCATAAAACTAAGCTCCAATTAAATATATATAAGTCTGAATTAACACAAATTTGTATGCAAACATGTAACTTTACCAAAAAAATATTGAAGGAAAACTTTAACTCAATGCCAATAATAAGTAGATAACTTGAGATGTACCAACGTAAGTTTTGCAAATTTAAAATCGAATAGAAACCGGTAAATTATAATTTTCAAATCCAAAACTCCATTTGCTCTCTCGTTCCTGTAAAAATGTGACTCCACAAACTCCCTTCTATGCCAGGTCCATCTTAGCTTTCAATATAAGAAGTCACAAGTCTATTAAGATCATTTCTCTGTGTTTTAAGATTCGGTGAAGCAAGACTAGTTTTTTTATTATTATTATTATTTAAAGAAACAATACACATTTTAAGCAATTTAGTTTTAAATTTGTTTTCTTCTTTTCTTTTTTTTTTTGTATTTATTTTTTATGCATTTTAACTTCTGTTTCAATAATATTTTATAACTATCAAAAAATTACAATTTAAACTCCTGTAGCTGAGGCATTTGACCGACAAACTTTTGGGCGCAATATAACTTGGCTTTATATTACAAAAACACATAAATGTAGAAAAATATAAATATTTTTTTAGGTAAATAACTGAAATACAACAATGTAAACTTATTAATTAATATAACCCTATTTAACTCATTTAAAACAAATAAATTAACAGAATTCAACACCAACATTTCAATTAATTGACAAATAAATTTTTTTATCTGAAAGTAATTATTTAAAATATGGTTTCTTAAGCTATATTGAATGTTTAAGAGAGATCTTGCAGAAATAATAAGAAAATAATGAGATGTTTAATATTGTATATGACATAAAACTACTAATGGTCAAAAACAATGTCACTTTAATTAAAATACAATAAATGTAAGTAAAAATTGAACTGATTGTTTTTTTATATATATTACTTAACTTGTTTATCAAACAATTTAATCAGGCATTGTAACCGGAATATTAAAAAGATGTGGTTTCCGGTTTCAAGAAAAATCTAAAAACTTGAAATGTGTGTTGTTGATAATAAATGTTTATCGATTCAAACGATCGATCGTAAATTAACCGTAGCAAAATACTTACAAAATCGAAATTACTATGTATTTCTTTTCCCATTACTCAAGAAATCAAAATGTTTCCTTTTTTGTTTAAAAAAAAAACATTTTTATTATAAGATTTTAAATCCTAATGTTTTGGAATCGACCAACCATAAATGGAATTAAAAATAATTTTCCAAGATATGTTAAGCCGATTTAGTTCCAAAAATATGTGCATAACTCATCGCCGGGACTTAACGAAAATAAAGAATCCGTGGGGTCTACTACTTTTTTTTTCTTTTTCATGACTGTCTAAAAAAAATGCCCACGGCTACCCTGACTGATGCAGCTGCAGAGCTGTCAAAAGTTTTGTTGGGGGGTTTTGAAGGAACAAGAAGGCAACAATACAATTGCCAACGCATTAAAAAACGAAATCCATTAAAAGCGATGAAAATGTTTCCAAAACTTAAGATCTCTCATTTTCTGTTAAAGGTAATAATATTTACGTCTTCATTATTTACTTCATTATTCCTTTGTAGCGTCTAGAGAACATCAAGCAGCAGTGCAGCGGTTGCCTTTTTGGCGTATTTTATGGCGATGGCACTTTGCTGCTCATGGGCTTCAATGTGGAGTCAACCATAGGCCAGCTTAACTACGAGCAAATTCAGCACAAGTTCCCGGCCGAGTTGGACCTCTGCGGCCTGGTTAAATTCGGTGATTGCAGCGACGCAGAGGCGCACTTGAGCGAAATCTTCAAGGATGTAGACATCACGGACAATCCAATTTTGTTGCAGTGCGAGCTTGGCACATTGGTGGGGCTGCGCGCATCCATATTTATGCACGAAAAACTGCAAGAGATACCATTTGAGGTAATGCAGGCAGAGCAGTTACACAGAGATTTTTGCTTCACACGCCTCAAGTGCAACCTAAACATTTACACAGAGCGGACTACTCAAGTGAGGTTTTAAAGATACATGAAATTGGTGTGTACTGTTAATAATTTGCTTTACAGGCGGTGCGTCATGAGATCCACGCTATACGCAAGAAGCTCTCGGGCGGTAGCTTGGCGTTTCGTGTCAGCTCGACTGGCATCTACGTTACCAATGCAGGTGCGCAAGGGGCCGGTCTCTGCAACGACTCGCAAATCTCGCAGGTTATTGCGCATGTGGCAACAGCCGGCGAGGGTAATAAGGAGATGGTCGGCGGCAAGAAGCAGTCGGGCACAGCATCAGGAGACGATGCGTTCTTAAATACTCACTGCGGCGCTCTGGGCACTGATTATAACGTCATCAATATTGAGGTGCTTAAGAGCAAGACACGCGAACGTCCATGTAGCGAAAGCGGCGTGGCGCACGCGCTCACTACGCTGCCCGCCGTGAGCATGTGTGTGCAGCGTGAAGAACGCAAGACCTGCATCCCACTTGATGTAGAGGCAATGGCTGTGTTGTGCAAGAGCACAAGACTCAGCCGCTTGTATGACATACTCATCGAGAGCATCTGCCGGTCATTACGCCTCTGCGAACACAGTATTGTCGAACGCCTGGAGGAGAGCGATATGGCCCAGGTCATGGTGCCACGCAGTTACCACTTTTTTCCGCAGGTGACTATATAAAATTCAATATGTAAAAAACTGGACTATAAACAGCTTGGTTTGAAATTCCTGTAAAACATTTAAATCAGTGATAAAAACATTTTTCGGACAATTTTTCAAATTCAAACTCTTCCTAAAACTTGTATGAAACTGTTTTATCCGAACTGTTATATAGAACGGATATGGATTTAACAAAAATTAGTTTCAATCTATGTTGGCGCATGTGCTTAATATTATTTTATAGGAGCTGGGACACTTTCTTACGTGCGCCTATCTGGACGGTGTCTCCGATGACAATCATGCAATGCAGGAGAAGCGTCGCAAATTACATCGCCACTTTGCGTTACCCGTAACTCGCCCATATTTTCGTCGCGCCAATCGCTGTCTGTTCGCAAGTGATCAGCCCGCAGGTGGACCGTTGCTTAACACGCACCTTGGCCTGCGACCCAGTGGCGTGGTCGACGGCACGCAGTACTTGGTGCAAGGCAACTACTACTACTATCACTATTTGCAACAGCAGATACAAGACAAGGGCTGGGGCTGCGCGTACCGATCGTTACAGACCATCTGCTCCTGGTTCCAGCTGCAGGGCTACACTGATCGCGCAGTGCCTTCGCATCTCGAAATACAAAAATACTTGGTAAAAATCGGCGACAAGCAGCAATTGTTTGCTGGATCCACGCAGTGGATAGGCTCCACAGAGGTCAGTATGTACCTGCAGGGATTCCTTGCCGTAGACTCCAAAATACAGCACATAACGTCAGGCGCCGAGATGGCGTCAATTGGCTCTGATCTGGCGGCACACTTCCAGACGCAAGGCACGCCCGTCATGATTGGCGGCGGCGTCTTGGCGCACACAATAATCGGAGTGGACTATAGCGCCCTCAACGGCCAACTTAAGTTTTTAATACTTGATCCGCACTACACGGGAGGCGAAGATTTGCAAACCATACAGGCGAAAGGCTGGTGCGGTTGGAAGGGCGTCGACTTTTGGGACAAAAAGAGCTACTACAATCTCTGCATGCCGCAGCGTCCCATAATGCTGTAGATTTATTTAACTCAAACCAATTATAATTGTTTTTATATGAAAATAGTGTTGCGGTTACTTATTTGAGGTACTTTAAAAATTATCTATGAAAGTGAACAACAAAAATAAATGTTTAATAGTATTTATAATTTTGTGGCGTCTTTTTTTGTAATAGATACGGGCCAACTTTATTTTAGTTTTCTAAGCATTAACCTACAGCTCGAACGATACTCAGCCGCCACTCTTTGAATAACGCTTCCAGAACTTCTTCACGTCATCATGGCCATTTTTCGTCACAACCATGGTGCGCGTTCGATCGTTCTGCCAGACCAGTACGTTGATCGACTGGGCGTAATCACGCAGAGTCACGAAGTCCGCCTGCGACAGGAACTGATTGTACACAACGCCCTCGGTGTATGTGAAGCGATTGCGCTCTAACTCCCACAGCTTGATCTGATCAACGACAGTAGGTGGCAGTGGCGACTTGGACTTAATCGCCGACTCGGTCAGCTTCATGTTCGGATGCGCGTATTGCTCCAGATAACTGACGATCTGTTCGGCTGTAATGCCGCCGCGCAACGCCTGTCGCACAGAATCGCGGGTCAACACACCGACCACCAGGTTGGGGAAACGATATAGCAGCTCTGTGAACAGACCCAGAACTGCCACCTGAAGCGGCGAGTCGGTGTAGGCATAGACTCGATAGTTCGTCTCGACAATAATGTAACCGCTCTCCTGCACTTTGTCGTCGTCGTTGACCATGGCCGGTATCGTAGCGTTTTTGTTGGTCACATTAAGTGCCAGTCGCGTTGGATAGAAGCGGCCCTCCTTGCGTTTACGCTGAAACACCAAACCGAATTCACGCAAATGCTGCAGGAAGGTCAACATTTTTGAGCTCATGCCCTCGGAACTATAATCACGTCCGAGTGTGGAGAAACTAAGTTGAAAGAGCATGGACAGACACTCGGGTAGACTGAGACCGCGCTCTTCGCATGTGTCCAAATACTGCAGCATGAAATGCCAAACCTGTGACTGAGTGTCGAGCAAAAGAAACTGAAAACCCTGCCGAGTGATAGTGATGCCATCTCGTTCGTCGCGCTTCATGAGCGACGCATGTAGCAGTATTCGCACTGCATCTGGACTTATGCCTTCGCTGTCCTGGGTCTTGTTAGATGTGCCCGTGCCTACCATGTAGTGCAGTACGCAGCGCCAACGTGACATGGCGTATGTGTCCAAAAATGCGATATCGCGTTGCTTTGAGTCCTTCTCCAATGTGTGTGACATAGACCAGGGCTTGCCGCCGCCCAGTAACGCTATTTTCAGATTCTTCTTGAAAGTAGGGCATAGCTCCCATGCTGATAGGCCTCCAGGTATGGCCGTAACGCGCCACACGTTCAGCGCTGTGAGGCAGGATGTTGCCGCACTCTGTTCTCTGGCGGTGCAAAAATAAAAATTATTCCAATAAACGAATTCCAATAAACGAATTCCAATAAAAAATTAAAAATATACTTTGCAAAGTGTTGCGAACCCCAGGAGGCGACAACGGCCTGCGGCACTGGCTGTTCCACGAAGAGTATACGTATCACAAATTGTCGAGCAATTTCAGGCAACTCCCTGTGAAAAGTTAACTTAAGGAATGCCTGTCTAACACGTCGTTGGTACTTGCCTGTATACGGCCAGGCATATGGTGGGGTAGTTGTATAACCGTTCCAGAGTTTCCTGTGTGCGGGTTTTTAAGTATTCCTGCAAATCCTTGCACTGCAAATTGGCTGGTTTTGGAATGAGTGACCCGTTAGAGGAGCCGGATTTGCCCGCCTTTGGGTCCGACATTTCGACGGTATATATGTTTTCCTTGTATATCAACAAATATTTGGTCACAATAAACAATGGATCACGGCTTAACTTCGAAGTTCGAACAGACTGTCAAAAGTCCACTTCGAATATTTCGAAACTTCAAAAGTCCATATATAATATTTCGAAACATTAAAAGTTAACTTCGAAAGTATTTGCTTCGAACGCATAGTTGGCAAACTTCCACAAAAAAAACAGGAATTCCATCTTTCCAAACGACTAACTAAAAATTCCCACGTGGTTTATTAAATTCCCACAGCAATTAAACAATACTACAACTACACAACTATGGCTAAAGCAGACTATGTATTTTATAGTATTCGTATACAGATCGTCATTTGAGATTTGGTTCGCTTTATTTTTGAATATATATACCAATCGAATTTATATGATTTTTTATATCCTGCTTACAATTTCATTGTTCGTTTTTTGATAACAAAATTAATGTAGATCAAAGCAAAGTCATATAATCAAGAATTGTCTCGCCGCAAGTGAACTATTCTTTAAATCAATTTCTTTGAAATCTCAATGAGGGCCAAATTTTACTGTAACTCAAATAATTATTAATACTATTAAACGAAAAAATTTTCACAGTATAAATTAAGTACTTTCGTACTTTCGATGATGCCAAATTATTTTTATTTATATATCATTCAAGATGAACTAAACTTAAATATTTAATTTTCAACTGCATGGAAGATAACATTTACCAAATGAAGCGTATAGCAAATATCAAATTATTATATATACTAAACTTTTAGTATTGTACCAACGTGCAACAAAAAAAAACGAAATCCTTCTTTTCTAACAAAGTTTCAATCCGTAAGTCGACATATTTGAAGAGAAGTTTAAATTCATTGTTATATATCATAATTTATACAATAAAAAAGTTTTTGCCCACTGCCAAGGCAAATGCCCATTTAACATATTAATGTTTCGAAATTCCCATTTTCGCACTTTGATTTTTTATTTTGCCCAATTTAATTAAATTAAAATGCAATACTGATACGTAATTCAAATGTTAATTAAGTGGCAACGTTGTTCTATGGAATTAACATTTTAAATGTTGATGCTGGCAACGCTCTCCTAAGGCTTTAAAATTTTGACATTTTAAATTGGTTTTAACTTTGACGCTGATGATTTTTTAGCGGGTTATTTATTTCATCTTGGACATTTTGGTTAATATTTCTAATTGATATTGTCCTTGTGCTTTAGAAGGAGTAGCATGAGTGTTAGCAATGGAGTGTTTAATAATTTACGTCAAAAACTCGATGTTCTGGGTTACACACAAACACTACCGCTGGCGGCAATTCCACTTGTTGGTGTACTTTTCGAGGATTTGGTGAAAACTACTGAGAGCTTGCGTGATAGCAAAGATAAGATTGGAAACCTATTGGAAGTAAGTGTAAATAACACAAGATCTGGGGTACCATGATTAACTGCACTAATTAATTTCACGGAACCTTAATATATATTTTTTTATATTAGGTAAATCGAATAATTCATTTCACCAGTTAAACCACTTCAAAAAAAAGAGTGGTATGACAATCCTGCCAAATCTATCGTAGGCATTAACTATTCATAACTATTCTAGTTAGACCTTAAAGTGGGAGAATTAATTTGCGGGTAATGTTATTACCAAATTAGTTTTCAAAAGATGTCTATTTGTAAAGTCAAATTCTTATCTAAAAAGGATTGTAAATGTCTTTTGTAAAAAGGATTGTAAATGTTTAAGTTTTAAAGATATTTTGATCTTATGCAACACTTTTCAGATTTTAGTATTTAAAATAAGACACGAACAAAAACAATATTTTTTTTTTGTTTTATTTCCAATGTAATTAACCCCAAAATAATTCAAACCAGTGATCGAAATTACTAACTTTCTGTTATTTTTATTCTCTTTGAATGAAATAAAAGTAAAATACTTACGGTTATATTTAAACGTTATAACTTACAATTGATTTTCCTACAATTGATTTTCCTAACATTCTGAGAATGACCACTATTTCCAGTAATATATAAAACGATGTATAAAATACACATTAGAAAAATTGTATAAAGTAGTGCAATTGAAAAATATTTTATTAATAATTTTTAGGAAAAGTTATGTTGGGAAATGGGTGTTGAACCCTACAAGTGCGATAACTCGCGCCTGCTCAAGGAATGTAACGAACTGCATTTGCAATTAATACAACAGCGAGAAGAGTTAGAAAAGAGTTCATGTGGTCAGTAAACAAACAAAGAAAAAAATCACAGTAAATTGCATTTGTTTTACACACAGACTTCAATCAAACTATTCGAAATCTGCAAACTGACAAAACACTGCTGGATCAGCATTGCCAACAGCTGCAGCAACAAATTAAGTTCCTGTTGGCCAAGCAGTCTTCGCTGTCTGCATTGGGCAGCACAATGAAACAGAAAAAAGATTTATTAGGCACAGGTATGCGTAAGTTCCGCAATAATCAATAAATTTCTTAAAATAAATATTACTTCAGCGAAGAGACCATTCATAAGCACTGTGCGCTCAAGTGAGACATTTCCAGCGCCGTTGACTGAAAATAGCAGCAACATACGGTGCGCCAAATGCAATTATGTCAACACTCAAAAATCGGCTGCTGCAGTTGTGGCAAATAACGCTGCGATTGTCGGTGGCGCACAGCGAGACATTGAGAAGCTGCAGGAGGACATCAAGGATTTAACCGACCAATTAGAGTTCTACAAGCGCAAGGTTACAGTGATAACTTGTCTTTGAATTTAATTAAATAGTTTTTTGCTCAGGTCGAGGCGCGAGAGCGTGAGATACGACGTTTGAATGACATACTAACTGGCGGTAGACCACCGGCCGCACTTGCAAAGGATTGCTGCTACAAGGATGTCGGAAAGCTCTCCGAAGACATTGAGATGATGCAGCGTGAAAAGTCTGAACTGCATGGCAAAATACGCCACTACGAAGACCAGATGCACGAGGCTATGCAACATGCTTTGGATTTAGAAAAGAAAAATAAGCATTTGATACAAGAACTAGATGAATTGAAGGAGACAGCATTAAGCGTGGAACGACAAGCAAATAATGAAATCGAAGAGCGGGAACGCGAAATTTCCGATCTTCAGAAGCAAATGCAGCAGTTGCTGAATAAGCGCGATAAGATTGATAATAACAAAAAACGTGCTGTTGATACTGTGGAACGCAGTGCCGGTGGAGCAGAGGCTGCTAAACTGCAGGAATCGCTGCATAACATGTATGCAGAAGAGTGCTTGAAAGGTTAGATAATTTTAATGATGATGTACAATTTATACTTATTTCAAGTTTATTTTATACAGCATCAAAACTGCGTAAAGAAAATGAATTTCACTCGAAAAAAATCATAAAACTTCAGCACAAATTGCAACATTTACAAAAAGGTAAAATTTTGAATTGTATTATTTCCAAAGTAATTAATAAGACTTAAAGATATTTCAAGCTTATTTAATTATATGCTTCTAAACTTAAAATCAAAATTAGGAATATAACTTTGCTCTTAGTTTGTCAGGAGTTATAGCAATTTTAATATTTTGGTTATAAGGGAGGTGCCGCGCTACGTTGTTAATTCCGACCCACATTATACGTGACGATTGAAGTTTAAAATTAGAACATTTAATTCGATTTTTCCATGCCTATTTTTGTACCTTAGATGTCACCCTGTCCAAATTTCATGTTCCTATGTTAAAGGGTTTGGGCTAAGCATTGATGGATCAGTCAGTCAATCAGGACTTGTTCCTTTATATATATATAGAATACAAATTTCGAAAATATAACTATCCCAAATTATATATCACTTTGCGTTGGATTCTGGACCTTTTTGAAATTGCTAAAATTAACGAAACTAAAACTATTTAATTATAGTTCCTATTGTTACATTCGAAATTTGGGTCTGAACTTTATAGAATTTAGATTCCGTCTCTTCCAAGATCCTTTCAGTATATAAGTATAAAAATTATTTATTTATTAAACATCTCATTGACTTTTGAACAGAATTAAAAGATAAAGAATTCCGCAATGAAACACATCTGGACGAAGCTAAAGTTCGCCTCATGTCGGAGCGTGATTTCTTCCAAAAAGAGTATTTGCGCCTTATAAGCAAAACTGGATCCGATCAGGTAAAAGACAACAAACACTGTAATCGCATTAACATCGCATTTAAACATAAATTTCAGGAGATTGAGTTTCTGCAAAATCAGATAAAATCCAAAGACGAAGAGCTTCGAATTTTGCGCTCCGAACTGTGCGTACGTCAAGATAAAATACTGACGGACACAGCTGCAACAGCGACTGCTGCCACCGCCATTACAGCCACACTGCCTGGACTCTCCGCACGTTCCACCACCTCCAATACGAGTGATTGTGTGCAAGCGATTGTTTTGCGTGCAGAGCGTGAACGTGACTGCGCCAGGGCAGAGCTGCAACGCGTGCGTTGTGAACGCGATGCTCTGAGAGAGAAACACATAGGTTTTAAACAAATTCACGCTGCAGATATGGAAGAACATAGGAAAAAGTTGCAGCAGACCAACGATCGTATAAGGCAGCTGGAGTGTGAGACGCGAGAACTAAAATCAGCGCGTGTGCCGGGTGAAACACAAATTGTGTTGCTCAAGGAGGAGATAGATGAATTAAAGCGACGCTTGTTTGAGCTGCAGCAAGAAAACGAAAAACTACGAACAATGCAGAATCAGTTAAAGTTTGTAAAATGTATTCTATGAGTCGTAATCAGTCATTAAACCGCTTTCCGTCCACAACATAGAATACTGCATGCCCAAACTGAACGCTCGTTGGTGGACTATCAGAATAAGCTGCTCATCGCCGACACCAAATTGGAGTCCGCCGAATGCCATTTTAACACGTTAGACACGCACAGAGAAACCACGCAAACTGAGACGACACTGCTGCGCACTGAAGTCGCTGCGCTTAAAAAGACGTACGTAAATTTGGAAAATGAAAAGGATAAAATATTGGTGAGTAATTCTGTGGAAATATAGACTGATGATGCAGCTTTTGTAACTAATGCGCATATTTTAGGCTCAACTCGATGCTAAGACCGAACGCGCATATCAGTTGGAATTCGAAATAAAGACCTGCAAGGAAACCCGCAATAGCTTGGAGCGACAGGTGAAAACATTAGAAGAACAACTTCAGTAAGTTTATATTAAATTATTTATTTTTATTTTAAATTTAAATTTGTTATTTTTTACAACAAACATGGCACGCATTTGTTCACAAAGATTAACAATTCACACTTAGTTTAGTTTTAAACAGTACTTAGATTAAATGAATTAATTTAATTTCGCATACACATAGTTTCCAATTCAGTGAATTTATCCAATAATATCAAGAAACCACCTGCATAAATTAAACATTAAATAATTTAACAAATGAAAAACATAAAAGAAAACCACATGCATTACCAACTAGGCGGAAGATATCTGAAAGGGTGATTTTTAATTTAAATCCCGCTGTACAGCGGTTAGTAGGCATTCCATGTATTAAAAAAAGCCTAATCTAACTCAAATTATATTGAAAATGTGCTATACTTAAACACAACATACTGACAGCATACAAATGTTTTGAATTATTATAAAAATTAAAATTATAGGAAAAACTAAATTAACAGACAGATATTGTATCTCGAAAATTGACGAAAGTAGTCACGCACGCCCGTGTGACTGACATTTTGTATTTTGTAAAGCGCAAAACGTCTGACGTTTGCGCCGATGTAAGGAAATAAATTCTATTTCATAAAACTAAACCGCCTGAGTATTGTGTCAAATCTTTTCTGGCTCCGTTCACGAAACAAAGCACTAATTGCACCTAAAAAGGATACAGAACAATTTAAAATAATTTTTTAATACACTACATATTTCTTTTCATCCAAAAAAATGCATTTACAAAGCAAATTAGAAAAAAATTGCAAAAATTATGAAATTCACAAAAACAAATATTTGACATCTTTCTCAGTACAGCTGTTTTCTGTTTACTGAAAATCTAAGTTTTTTCTATTTTCCAAACCAAATCATCGCAAAATTATAAATGGTTTGCGTTTTTGCTAAAATAAAATGCATTTTAGTACTGCCAGATTCAAAAATTTGGTAATTTTGACTAAATGTTGATTTTTTTTATCAAGTTTGGTTGTTGATATCGTTTCATGTTTCGCGGTGTTTACAGCGGTTTCATAGAACGTAAGAAGGAACAAAATCAACGACGGGAGGAATGCGTGAAGATATGAAATACAACTTTTCCGACGATGTGAGAGGACTCAGTCACATCGAGATACAATATCTGGCTGTAAAACGTTATAAACTTTTAGCATACATTTGGTTACCTATACGTCTTGACTTCAAATTAATAATAGATAGACATTTCAGATAACATTCCGTACAAGGTAGTAGTTGGGTGAAGTTGAAAGAGTATAGTAAATAGTAGAGCTGGAAAAACGACTTCTAGCAGATGCTATCGAGACTAAGAAATGGTAATATTAAAATATTTTACACATTAAACAATGCAGTTAGACAAACTAGCAATGCCATAGGGAAGTCAGCCATAATCAACGTGTTAACAGTTGGAAATTGGGAAATTTAAAATTGTTAGAGAATCTGTCGTTTTCGCGTTGACTTGTTAAATACCTCGCTAGTCCTACGGTCGGTGCGTTGCAGTTTACCAACGTACCATCGACAACACTCTGAGTGTATCCAGGTCGACAAACACATTTGGCCTTCTGTGTCGTCCTGTGTTGCTTAACATCATTCACCGGCGTCTGCTGTTTGAGCGGTTCCAACCATTGTCCCGCATTACAGGGCCCTTTGCTGTACAGTTTATAGCAATTGCCGTTTACATTAACCATGCCAGCTGTCAACTCGCAGCTGTCCTGCACCTCTTCTATTGTCTCTGTATTTGAACACTGCTGATCCAGATTCATTATTACGCCCGAACAACCACACATGCCGTTGTACGAGATGCCATCAATGGACGGACGTGCAGTGAAGTCGAAAACGACCACTTGATTTAGAGCACAAGGTCCCTGTGATCCGATGCGATAACAGGACTTTTGATCAGGAAAGTACAGACGACTCTTACCGCAGAAATTGTGTACGCAGCTTGTAGCATTGATAATGAACTCATTGGGTCCACAGGGACCACGTGTAAACAGGCGATAACAAATTCCATTAGACCAGGGCACATAACCGTCCTTGCATTGGCATTCCGCGTGTGGCGTAATGCTGCTTAAATTAGTTTGGTTTTGCTTTATAGTAAATGTGTGTCCCGGTGCGCAGGGTCCAGGAGTATCTGTTGACGTTGTTATGTTTATGTTATTCTATTTGGTGATGCGTTAATTAACTTACTCAATTCGTAGCACATCTGATATTCGGGGTAATACTGTGGCAAAGTCTGCATGCAATCACAATGTCCACCGGGCAGAAAAATGTGTCCTGGTGTGGAACACGGTCCTTTGGTGTAATGCTCATGGCAGTTATCATCCTCAATATAGTAGAATTCGCGTAGTGCAGCATTATCGCACTAAAAGCGTAAATAAATTTTAAAAAATATGAAAGGTACCTGTTGTTTTGGATATTATTTTTAAACTGACATCTTCATTACAAAGATGTACAATATCATACACATTAGATATCTGCACAAGTGCATTTGAAAGCCACTTCAAGATTGCAGTAGTGCATATTTACAGAGGAAACTTCAAAACCATTTGTGCAGATGTCTAGTACACATAACACTTACTCTGCATTCAGCCAAATCATCGTCATTTAATACTATTAGCTTGCCCTTAATACACGGACCTTTGGTGTACTGCATATAACACTTTCCATCTCTGGGCCAAAAAATCATATTCTCTGGACAAATGTTTGGTATCGTGCAAGTGCCCCAGCGATTAACCGAAGGTCTGTAATACAGCATAAATTATCAAATTAACTGCATATATGTTGCATCATTTAGACTACCTTTTGCCTGGTTGTTCCTTCTCGGCCAATGGTTTGAAGTATTTGCCTCGTTCACAAGGACCACGTTCAAAGATTGTGTGACACTTATTGGATTCTGTGCTAAGCGCAGTTCCGGGGGGGCAGCGACACTCCGCTGCTGGTGCATTGTGGTTGCCAATCTTGCGCTTTGTGTGTACTAACGCCCCTGGACTTAGCTCCATTGTTTCGGGGCAGGGAAACCCGATAGTGAATATTTTGAAGCATTTTTTTAGCGGTGGCCAATACAGTAGTTGCCAGCCACCAGGCAATGCTGCGCAAGGATTTTTCGCAGGGTCACTCCATGGCGGCGCCACTATAGCTGTTTCCGCCTGTTCTACGATTAAAATAAGAAACCCAATGAGGCTTATGATAGCATGACCCAGTGTCCAGCAAAGTATAAATTTTCGTCGTATCATTTATTATCAAATAATGCACTTTCGCTGCTAAAAAGAAATAGAAAATAGAAATTATTTCAAAAATATTTAAATTTTTAAACTGCTTATTTCCATACCACAAGCGTCTAGTCTTGTCATATTTCTTGCGAAAAGAAACGGAGTTTTTTCAGGGTTATGTTTGAAATACATTAATCTATTAATTCAAATTACACGAAACTATAAAACGGCCTAGAAAAAAATGTTGCCAACCACAATATGCCTGTAACTTATGAGTTGCGGAAAAATTTCTCAAGTAGAGGATTAATTTGGCAACGCGTAACAATACCCTACCGCCGCATCATTCATAACTCAGACAAACATTTTTGATTTGTTACTATTACTTCAATGAGAGCTCAAAACTCGTTACGTTTGTTTCTGCATTTATTTGTAATAACCAGGGCATGTTTTTTTCGGCTTTTGCCAATAAATACCATTTTTCAATTTTTCAATTATTTTGTAAAATGCCTATTTTGAACTACCTTGCCTATAAATGCTATTTTTACAGTCTGGCAATACATTTCTCTGAAATATTCTTTTCGAAATACTCTGTAGTATCAACAAAAAAAAAAATGCCAAAAGAGTATTTACGATTTTTAATGCTCGAATGATAAAAAAAGTATCAGAAAATATTATGAACAGATTTCTCTCTCCTATACTGTACTATCGACATCCCTCCCAGTTCTACACCATTTCTAATTGAAATTGAGAGCTTTCCATTTGAAATTGGGAAAATTCTAAATGAAATTGAGATTTTCCATTGTAAATTGAGAAATTTCCAAATGAAATTAAGATTTTTCATTTTAAATTGGGAAAATTCCAAAATAAATTGAGATTTTTCATTTGAAATTGAGAAAATTCCAATTGAAATTAAGATATTCCATTTAAAATTGAGAAAATTCCAAATAAAATTGAGATATTCCATTTGAAATTTAGAAAATTCTGAATGAAATTGAAATTTTCTAATTGAAATTGAGAAAATTTCAACTGAAATTGAGTTGATAATACGAAACTTGCAAAAGATATTGACATTTTCGTTTTTATACCCTACACTAAGAGTGAAAGGGTATATTTAGTTTGGTACGCCGTTTGTAACACCCAGAAGGAAGCATCTCCGTTATGGAAAAGTATATATATTCATGATCATCATGACCTCCTGAGTCGATTTAGCGATGTCTGGCCGTCTGTCTGTCCGTCGGTCTGTCTGTCTGTCGAAATCCCTACTACTTTTAAAATTGAAGAGCTAGATAAATGAAACTTATAACTTAGATTATACCTACGCTGTATGTGCGAAAAAATTGGCGAGATCGGTTCATTGTGACCTATGATCCGACCACTTATGTTCAAATACCTCATATAAAATGTAAATATAAAGATCAATTTTTATGTATACGTGCTTAGGTAAACTTTTTTGGTCAAATATATATTGACATCATGC
The DNA here is from genome assembly GCA_951804985.1 of Dryomyza anilis. Taxonomy (NCBI): domain Eukaryota; kingdom Metazoa; phylum Arthropoda; class Insecta; order Diptera; family Dryomyzidae; genus Dryomyza; species Dryomyza anilis. Next base: position 2,458,896 of record OX638134.1, read on the forward strand.
TCAAATACATGATAATAAAGTTTTCCGGCGAAAAGACTTGTGGTTCACAAAAAAAAAATCGAAATTCGATACACCTACCCATTTGTAAATATGAGTATCAAATGAATGGAAATTCTTCAGCGATTGAATGTTTCAGGATTCGTATACCCTGGTGACCTATATATCACTTTGAATGGTAACCACACATATGTGTAGGGTATTATAGTCGGTCTACTATACTTTTGATAATCCTAACTATCATAATTACACCTACTTTAAAATTTCCCATGTGATCTAACCTTCCCAACTGGTTTTAGGTTGGAACCGGTACCGGACTCGAAATCTTAGAACCAGAACCGGAACCGATATCCCAAAGGGTCACTGATTTTATTTTTAATGTTCTCAATTTAAAATGGAAAATCTCAATTTATTTTGAAATTTTCTCAATCTCAAATGAAAAAAATCTCAATTTCATTTGGAATTTTCTTAATTTCAAATGGAAAAATCTCAATTTCATATGAATTTATTTTTTTGTTTCAGAATAGGCTCACAAAATTGAGTTAGTTGATGAAAATTACGATTTTTCTTTGGTGTTTTTAACTTCAAAATTGATGAATTTTTAGGAGATTCAAAATCAAATTTTTAGAGCCTGTTCTTATCCAAAAAAAAAAAAACTTTTTTTTACCCTAAACATAAGTTTATATTTCTTAAAGTTATTTGTTTACCTTCGCGTGAATACAGAACGATATTTTTTTTACTAAAATTGTTTCTGATAAATCCTAGGGCCTTTATATAACTTTTAAACCCAATAACGCCAATAAAACTTAAACAATATGATGTATTTTTGAAAATCATACGGCAAAGAAATTGACCGTTAACATATTTAGATTCAGCAATTCTAATAGTGTATAAGAAAATTATATATAGAAAATAAGCACCCATACCTATTTCAGAAAATGTAGATTTTCTTTTGTACTTTTTAAGCTTCAAGGGCGATTGAATTGTTTCAAAATTGAAAACATTTTATGATGACATTAATATATTCATCTTTAATGTGTTGATCCTACTCCGATCCATATTTAGATGTTAAAAATATTAATTTAAAGTGTTTATTAACTTCATCTGTAATGCGCGAGCACAGGACGTTTTTATCCGACTCATTTTTGTTAAACTCCTAATGTATAAAATTTACATTTGTTGTTACCACCTCTACTACAAATTCAAACCATTCGGGACATATCCCAGGATCCCAAGATTCTTTTTGTAATTCCAAAAGCCCCGGGATTGCCTAAATGCTTCGGAATCGGAACCGCTAGTTTCTATATATTGAACTACAGTAGAATTATTTGACTTATTTAGAGCTTCAGTTTTACGACTTTTTTGTGAACTTCTATTTGTGTAATACAAATTTCTCGACATTTTCTAACTTTAAATATTTTGAATTGTTTTGGAGTTCTAATGATTTTATAATTTCTTCATTTTAAAGTTATTTTTTTCAACATATTGTACAGATCCCGCAACAGTAACGGCTTAAATCCTTTTTTTTATCGCTTTTCCATATGCATTTGTTTGCATCAACCGACTTATATGTATCCGTTGCATTACTAACACACTTTTTTTTGATAAAACTGGTAACAAAATATCGAAGTAAAATAACCAAAACATTTTTATCACTTCCTTAAACAAACACAGCGTTTGCAACTGGCTTCACAATAATTAATAATGGCAATGCATACAGTATCATACAATTAATTATATTCGATACAAAACTGGTCATCGGAGCAGACAGAATACGTAATCAACACACACATACAATAAAACAGAACAGCTGATTGTAAAAACAATATATATTGTTGTAATAAGCACCTAACAAACAAACAAACAAACAAACAGCTGATGCTTAAACAACTATTTAAGCATTTCGTAATTGGCTCGCGACAGTACGTTAGGGATTTATATCGGTCGCCATGGTAGGTTATTCATATGCTGTACATTAGACCGCCTTACGCTCCATCAAAAAAAAAAAATAAGTGATTGATTTCCGCCCCTAAACATGAACATTGGTTTATTTTATGCTAATTCCCAAGAACGTTTGATAAACGTTCGTGAGATTCCGTATCTTCTCTGTCAATTGTGGTGGTAATTTTTCCGCATTTTCAATGGTGTCTTGAAAACGAAGATCGGACGAAAAAGTTTCATACTTTCTTTGAAACGCACCAGGTCACGAACGGTTAACAGTACACTATACGTATATATAACAATTGATATTAATAGAAAACGAAAACGTATTCCAATTAAAAATATGAATGTATTTATTTATTATTTAGTTGTATTCACATATTTTTATTAAAAATATTAATAGGAATAAATTTAATATCAGGTAGATATGATATGATTAAATGATTTATTGTATTTACAACTATTATTTGTTGCTTTTGATTTATTTATTTTTTAAACATGCAACTTTGGGATGCTATTTTCTTGTGTTTTTGCTTTGTGTATATATTTTCGCAACGCCATGTGGAGTATTTTTGGCCGTATCAATAGCCGCGTAAATATAGCCGCTAATGAATTCGCAGAATATTTGAAACGATGTAGCGAATATCGGATTCTGAAAATTCGTAAACTGATATCGACGCAGGATATTTTAAATGAATGGCCTGAATATAAAATAAGCATGAATATATAAATGGCCTGAATATATTTAATTAAAATTAAAAATGATTTCAATGTAAAACAATTTTTAATTTGTTTTACTAATTAATTAATGATAAATGAATTCTCAATAAAACATTTAATATATATAATAACTTTACAGCCCTATTCTAGCGAACAATGACAGTTGTTATCAATAACTATTGTAACAAATAACAATTAATTCAGACTTTTACGTCAATAAACATAGAAAATGAAATTGACAGAATATGAAATTGTGACAAAGCGCACTATTGTGACCAATTTGAATTTGTGACTCTTGCCAGAATAGGGCTATTAATTTCCATATCAAAAAAATGTGTTAAATTTTAATTAACGATTTCTCATTATTACAAATATTGAAGCCAATACAATTAACAGTGACATCAGCTGAGTTTCAATTCAAAATTAATTGCATTGATTAATGTTTTTGTTATATGTACACAATATCTGTATAGAAACGAAATATTTTGAGAATCATCAAACATATATATTTTCTGTTAATTTTTATTTAATGCATTTTTCTAAGATTTGGTTGGATTACTATCGAAATTTTTAATTGATAAATATTTAAATCTTTTGACACATCATAAAAATATGCACAAACACAAAAGTCAATCTTTTTTATATTAAAAATTTCTATTTTGTAACTCCATATTTGCAACAAATTTTAGAATCAAGCGAAAAACGTTTGATTTATTTATTTTTAAGCATGGTATGGTTGTCTACTTCGCTTCGGCATATTTAACATATTCTTTTGCTAAACTAAAAATTGATCTATATATTGTTTATGCTTTTCACTTACCAAAAATGGTTAAAATGTTTAATATTTAAATATTCATTTCACTTTCTGTTGAAATGTTAATGAATTATTTTTGTTTTTTTTTTTTTGAATAACAACGCTTTTATAAAAAAACGTTAACATTAACACACACACATCAAACAATTAAAAATATGATTCGCGTGAAGAACTTCACATGTTATATAGTATGATGACAACCGCCTAAAAACGAAGGGTTATTCAACTTATTACGCGAACTACAATAACTGCTGCTTCTTTACTTTGCTGGTAACTACGAAGACTATTGTCGTTGTTATTCTTGTCGACCTCTTTGTTATTATGAGTTAAAGCGTTCAACCGATTATTAGCTCACATTGTTATTGTTATTGGCCTTGACTTGTAAAGTATTTTGTTTAACAATTTTTTTTTTAATGCAATTTATGATAATTTATATATTTTTCATCATGATCGTTTCGAAATTTGAAATCTTTGTCTTACCACAAGTTATGTTTTCAAGGTTATCAAAAAATGCCGAAATAAATCAAAAATAAGCTGAATTAAAACTTGATTAACATGTCGATTAAAACATGTTGCCTTTTTAATTTTTTATCAGCGTATTTCTCGTGTCTTTTGATTTAAAATTTTTAATTTTCAAAATGAATATTGTGCCGAACAATCACTCCCTATGGACCGCCAAATACTACGTACACTACCTCTCGTCACTAACGCACACCGTCATTTGAGTTGTCAACATTGATTCAGGTAGCTAAGAAGCGAATCTACCGTATTTAATTTCAGAGCTCCGAAGTTTTATAAACTGGTTGTTGGAGAGAAATGAGCAAAAAGAGAAAAATTATGAGTGCGCTCCCACTTCATAGATAACTCACAAATTCTCGGTGAAATAATATCAAACATTGTTGTATATATTATATTGTATATTATTATACAAATATTAATATTTAATAAGACAGATTTAAAATATATAACAGTATTTTGGTTTTTTTTTGGTAATTATTACAAAAAATATTTGATACATTTATAAAGTTAAAATACCAATTAATAGATTCACATTTTCTTATCATTTGGTGCATATATTGATCTCATCCATCAAAAATTGAAAGATATATAAAGATTTTTGTGATCAATTGGCATTTCAAAAATGTAGTTCGTGACTTTTAGTACGATACACACACTTTTAGTGATCCTTTAAATTCCTTGTTGTAATACAGTATAAAGAATATCAGTAACATTGAAATTCCATCAAAGATAGTTGGCCGTTTTCAATCTTTATATCTGTTAATTTTTTGGTAAAGTGTCTTTAATTGTTATTTCACCAACTTTAGTTTTGTCGCTATGTACAATAACTATGCAGCAAAAGTTCTGACTTGATGTATATTTGCATGATATAAAATAATGAATGATGTAATTGCTATTTGTTACTTTTTGTTTAAATAGCAATCGGTGTTTGCTATTAATACACACAAAGAAATCCACTTTTGGAGTTGGATGTTATTATTAATAACTAGCTGGACCCGTGCACGACTCGTGCCAAGATTTAGTGAATGCAAGGATATGGAGTGATTTTATTAATATAAAGAACATATTTATTATTCATATCTTCCCCGTAAAATTCTTCCCCGTAGAACGCTTTCCCGTAAAATTCTTCGGGTAGAATTCTTTCCCGTAGAATTCTCCCCGTAGAGTTTTCCCAAGTAGAAGTTTTAGTGTGGCGAGTTTTAGTGTGGTGAATTTTAGAGTGGTGAATTTTAGTGTGGTGAGTTTTAGTGTAGTGAATTTTAGTGTGGTGAGTTTAGTGTTGTGAGTTTTAGTGTGGTGAATTTTGGTGTGGTAAGTTTTGTTGTGGTGAATTTTAGAGTGGTGAGTTTTAGTGTGGTGTGTATTAGTGTGGTGAGTTTGAGTGTGGTGAATTTTAGAGTGGTGAGTTTTAGTTTGGTGAGTTTTAGTTTGGTGAATTTCGGTGTGGTGAGTTTAAAGAATTTGGGATGGTTGGTATACCCAGGTGTGAAATATCATAAGATCACTACAAAGATCACTATAATATCTGTTGAAATACACCATCTGGAAAATGTACCTTCTATTAGGGGTGCCACGCCCAGTGGTCTAATACCGTCCACATTCCGCGAGACCGTTTAGAATGGTTATATATAACGCTGACCAGAATTTCATTAAATTTGCTATGCTAATTGCTGACATAATGTGTTTTTAATTTTTGGGTTATATGGGAGGTGCCACGCCCAGTCCACCAATCTGACCGAGATATAGCCTATACTCTGCCCAGACCCAACATACATGTTGTGTCAAAATTTGATTCAATTCGGTTCAGCCGTTTTGACGCCTATTCGGAACATACAGACATACATACTTACATTCGCAAATATATAGTAGATAATAATAGTTTGTTGCTATAGTCCTGTGGAGATCTAAGGCCGAGCTCTCTCATCATTTGAGCTGTGCGTGTTATATTTATACTCAAAGTTTAGTGCCGAATCCGAACGGCGGGGGTGAGGGTTTAATCTCGTAGGTTTGCCATTGATTGCTGGGAGGTAGTGTCACATAGAAATATGTTTTCTATGAAAAAGATGTTGAAGGCCACAGGGATTGAACCCGAGACCTTTCGGATCGTCGTCCTTTCGACTTTTTTTTTGACTCGTAGTCCAACACTAACCAGCACAGAAAAAAATCATCAATGTGATGAATTTATTCTTAAATATTATGATTTTTTTTTTCTACCAACTACCATATTCATCATATTGGTACCACCGTTCATTAAATGACATATTGATGAATGCATTCATTATATATATATATATATATATATATATATATATATATATATATATATATATATATATATATATATATATATATATATATATATATATATATATATGTATAATGAATGCATTCATCAATATGTCATTTAATGAACGGTGGTACCAATATGACGAATATGGTAGTTGGTAGAAAAAAAAAATTTTTCAAAAAAAAAAATATTTCTTTTAGAAAATAATTTTTTAGAAAATAATTTTCGTCCGAAAAATTTATTTCAAACAAATATTTTGTCAAAAAACAAAACATTTTGTATGAAAAAATTTGTTAATTTCTGTTTTTAATATTTTTTTTATTTATATAACGTTTTATTAATAAAAAGTTTTAATTATAAATAAATATATTAGAAAATTTTTACTAATTTATGCATGTCGAGCAAGAACTAAAATACAAAAACTACTTGAGAACTGAGGAGTACGGCAGAAAATTAACGAAAAAAAAATATTTTGATTGAAATTTGGTTTAATGAATTAATTATTCTTCAATATGAAGTATATATATGTTGTATTTTATGTTTTGTTCATTAATATGATGAAATGTATTATTCACATTCAGTTTATCATATTGAAGAACACTTTTTCGACAGTTACAAAGCGTTCATCATATTAATGATAGCATTCATAACATTGATGTCGTTAGTCATTAATAGTATGAACGGTTCTTCAATGGTTTGAACGGAAATCATCAATATGATGTACATTTTTTACGATTATTTTATTCATAATTTACAAAGTTTTCCTTCGCAAATTGTAATTAGTTATATAAATCATAAGACTAATGTAAATTTAAATAATATTTTTTTAGATGTAAGGTAGCTTATACTAAATCTCTGTAAATTGTGTGATAACTATTATAACGATTTCTTCTACAATAAAGACAATTTCAATTACCTGTAAAAATTTACGAATATTTGCTATCATTTACGATATCGTTTATAATATTTTGGCCGGCGGGTTATTGTTCAATAAACAATTAAACGACTTATATTTTCATTTCACATGGAACTCAATTTTGAACTGCACGAATTAGAGCAATGTCTTAGCATTAAAATATGTTTGTGGATTATATTATGAGATATCTAGTAAAAACCCTTTATTTCTCGAAATGAACAAAGTGTGACTTACACCATTATGACTTTCAACGCCTCATATATATAAATATAATATTATTTAATTATAAACAATTTTAATACATAAAAAATAATAATCTTAGAAAACTAAAAATGAAAACTCGTGAAAGCGATACGGCCCTGCATGAAACCTCAACGGAGAGTAAAACTTTGCGGCAACAAATCGCCGCCCTGAAGAATAGTCGGGATCAGGTCATTGTCGAAAATGGGTGAGTTGGAAAAATGTACGGTTATTTTGGTGAATTCAAATGTGGCAATTTATTAATAAACAGAAGAATTAATATTGCACAATATTTGGCATTATAGGCACTGAACTTGAGGTTTGTCAGATTCAAACTAAAGATCAAATCATTAAACAATACACACACCGTGATGATTAATTGCATTAAGACCTAAATGTGCGATAATTAGGTTTTTCTTTGTGTTTCCACTTTTTTCAGACGCCTAACAAACGATTTGGCCGACAGCCAGGCGGAGATTTTAATGCTAAAGAAAAGATTGAAAGACTCTGAAATGGAAATTGAACAGTTGAAGCAACAGTTACGTCAATATGTGCAGGAGGTGAAGAAAGCTGAAGATTTACTTATGTACAAGGTGTGCGGGGTGAAAATATACTAAATAACGAAACACTTCGGAAACGATTTTTAATGATCAATCATTCCTTAAATACATGTATGTATCGCTATCGACTATGCATAAAACGTCTTATGCATATCATGATAATCAAGTATCTACAACTATAAACATGTATGAACTGTTCGATATATGTATTTGGAATGAAGTGTAATTAGATAATAATCGAAATGACTTTATTTTTGATCAGGTTATAATGAGATATTATCATGTGTAAACATAATTATATTGTCCAGCAGAATCAGTTCGTTTTACTATTTCAAATTAAATTTAAATAAAACTATGCTTGCAACAAACGTCTATGGTTCGGTACTTTTGTCGTCTTTTAAAGCATGTCTTGTGTTTTTTTACAACTCTGTTATAAAGAATTTATCAGACAATTATAATTATGTTTACCTAAGTATGTTTACAAACATACATGGTATACCTGACATATTATGTTTTGATGAGCCATGTTTTTTTTTGCAACCTGTATCAATATAAATTACATTTTTTTTATGAAATAACAATGCAAATACATTCAAAACATTTTCAGGAAACGGAACGTGAAGAAATGCTGGAACACTATCGCAGCCTCTCACACGATGCTGTAATGTTAGAGGGCAACAATCAGAGCCTCGAGGTGGAAGCGGCCGAATCCAAGTGAGTATCTTCTAAATAATACTATGTAACTAAAATTTATTCTCTTTGCAATTCAAATGGATAGCTGCCATTGCTGTTGCTCCAAGAGATCTTTTTAAAGAGCGCATAATACATTATTTTTTTAATTTAATTATATATTTTAATCAAAATATCTTTTATTTAAAAGGCGTATAGCTTCTGAGTTAGAGTTAGAAATCGATGTACTTAAAAACGACCTCTGCAGTCGCAATGCTTTCATCCATCAACTGGAGGATAAAGTGCGTTCCTCTTAAGTAGTTATTAGTGACGAATACTATAATTTATTATTTTTAGTAGATTTCTGCGCTTAATACTTTAAACAATGGCTTAGAACGTCAACTGGAAGAAGCGTTGGATGAACAGCGTTTGCTCAAAGTCGATTTGACTGCGCGCAAAGACCTCTGCAATAAGCTGGACGTACAAAGAGAAAAAATAAACTCCGAACTATTTGAATTGAATGATATTAAAAGAAAAGTAAAATATTGTAACTTTTATAATATTACAAATATTATACTGATCTACACTCATTATGGTACAGTAAAAGTTGCAGTAATTATTGGTAACATTTGTGGTGTTGATTCCAAAAAAGGATCAGTTTTGTCAAATTGGCTCTAGTTTTTGTGATAGCCTATTTTTCAATTTCTCATAATTTTGCATATTTCTATTCTATTTGTTGGAATTTTAAAAATAATCAGAAATTGAAAAAAATAGCTATATCTCAAAAACTAGAGACTAAAAAACTGTTGTAATTTTCGGAATCCGCGCAACAAATAATTGCTGCAACTCTTAATGTGACACGTTAAAATTTGAATTTGGTTGGGCAGTGTTATTTATTTTTGTTTTATTTTTGCATTAGCTCGAAAGTGAAAATGAAAAACTGCGTAACGAGCTGAAAAAAACGACTATGGGCACCAAAGTCTCTTCCGACACGTTGGAAGAATTGCTGAGTAAAACACGTCATGATCTTGAGGAGCAATTAAAAGCAGATAGTAAATTGGCGCAGGAATTGGTGCGCATGCGACAACAGAACGATGAACTATTGGTATCTATATATATATTAAAATTTAGATCGATGACAGTACTAATTACAGTTTCTTTCAGCAATCGCTCGAGAGTGAACGACAATTGCGACAGCAGCATGAAACCCTTGCGCATGAATATCAGGTTCAAAATCAGGAACTCCGTCACAACATCACTGACGATCGTTTTCGGCTAGCGCGACATCGTGATAAAAGTCCACGCTTTCCGATCGGCAACAGTACTCACAATCTAGAGATACCATCACTACAAAAAAAATTGGAATAACTTTATTATTAATAATTTCTTAATTAAATGTTAAAAAAAAATGGTACATATGAGAGTGAGTCTTAAAAATAATGTAGCAAGCCTACTGAATGCTTTAAACCGCCATAACTTTAAATATTGTAGGTCATTAATCAAGGATTGAAAACCAAAAACACTTTTCACTTGCACATTTTTAAACAAAAGTTCAGCAACTCCGCGGTACTTCTGACGTTTTCTTTTCACTAATGCAACCCTGGCCTACAAACATTTTCGAATATCGAAATAATTATGCCGATTATGGAATCCAACCCTGAAATCCAATGCGGCGGGAGTAGATTCGATTCACTTTTACGGAGTAATTATCGACCATGTTCCTGCTTTCGATCGAATTTCGTATAAAATTTGTAAACAAACGGTTTTGAATTCTATGTTACAATACATGTGAGTTTTCGAACGAATTCAAATCGTTGAAGTCAAAGCAAACGTGTTCGAAAGTCGGAACACGGCCGTATTTTATTGAATTCGCTGAAATCAACTACCTTATCGATCCTATAAAAACACTCCGAAAACAGCTGTTTGCTGTCAAAAGTGAAATGTAAAAAACTTAAACAAAGTGCAATGGATTCAATTGGACTTATTTTTTATTTGCAAGACGATGGCCAGAACGTTGGCAGACAAACAAAATAAGAAATTATAAGATTAAGGAAGGATGCAGTTGAAAAGTGAATAGATTTCAATGAAGACCAAATCCGCCGCGTTTATAACAATATGGATATTTTCTTCGAATTCGATGACTGCTATATCGACTCCCGCCGCAGTAAATCCCAGGGTTTAAATAATCCCTTTAAAACTATTTTCCCGCCTCAATGGATTTCATATAATCGGCATGATTTTCTTCGAATTCGCGGACTGCTATATCGATTTCTGCCGCAGTAAATCCCAGGAATTTAATAATCATAACTTTTAAGCAATTTACCCGCCGCAATGGATTCCCGGGACTTCATAATCGTTATGATTGTCTTCTTTCTGAACATATCCAAACATAATTTCGCTGTGATTAGTTTTTTCCTGGAAGTCACAATAAAATCGTATCGTATAAACGGCACTAATCTAGTCGTTTTTTGACGAAGAAACAGACATAAAAAATTACTGACAATTGCAATTGAATCTTTTTTGACGAAGAAAGAGACCGGGCTACAGAACGTCAAATATAATGATTCAGAATTGTGGAAGTGGCAAAATACAAAAGGAAATATTTGGCATAAAATTTCTGCTCGAACATTGAACAAAATAATTGTAATAACTTGGAAGAAGCGTGCGTTTTAATTTAATTAATTGGTTATCGAGCAGGAGCAACAAAAGTACAATTCGCTGCCATGGTAAGTTTGATCAACAATGTTGACAGTTGTTGAAAAAAATAAGTAATTAAATTTATTAAAACGCAAATAGATTATTTTGTTAATTTGTACAACAATTAAGATCAACAATTGTTTAAATGAGAAATAGATTGGTATTATGGTATAGATATCGCAAGTTGATGCCACAATGCGTTTTTTTGTTGCTTTATTGCAGTTTGCTTTAATTTGTTTGCATAACTTTTTGTCAATTTTTATGCGACGCGGTAACGAACAACATACATAATATGGAAAAGTTGTAAGAACCGTTTTAGTTCCCAGTGTTAATTTGAAATGCATAGTTCTTTATCTGCTTTGGCCGTATACAAATATATCGGCTGAAGTTTATGCTAGAAATGTTTCAAAAGATGAACTTCTAAATGTAGGAATAGTGACAAAAACCGACCGAGGTCACAACTGGTTTTTGGATTATAACAAAGTGGACCCCGTGCTGCAAAAACGGGGCGAGCGACCAATTTTATTTTAGGTGTCGTGACATATTCCAAAGTAAACTTCCCAAATGTATAAATATATGAATTCCAAATAACGGAAAGTGGAAGAATGCAATCTTCAGAATCATTTTTTATAGATACATTAGCTGGACCCATGCACGACTCGTGCAAAGATTTTGTGAATGCAAGGATATGGAGTGATTTTATTAAAATCCCTGTAGTAAATAGAATGAGTAAAAAGCAATTCTAGAATTTATTCTATACAGTCAGAGAACCTTACCGACTCGATACTTTCTTTAATTATTTTTTGTATGAAACGGTTTTTATTACAAGGAGTTCCACTCTCGTTTCTCGGAGAAGTGAGTGTAGAAGGGGGTTCATAAACATCTTTGTTTAGAAGTCTTCTAACTATGAATTCTAAGAACTACTTTTAGAATGTATTAACAGGAAGAGATTCTAATACACCTCAATTTGAAGGCATTTATGAAGCGTTTATATTTTTAGAATGTTAATAGGTACATATTACCAATAACAAAAAAGGTGGGAGTTTTTTTTCATTCATTTTATTGTAATATGTCGTTAAATTTAAATTATAATTTACTTTTATGAGGTATGCAGGTGTTACAGAGGAAATACAATTTAATCTTGCGAACATATGCATTGCTATTAGCAAACGATTGATGAAAAAATATCTAAGAATTTAATATTTTAAGCCGCTATTTTTAATTGCTAGAGATAGTGAACTTACGTTGAATTTATGACGATACAACACCTCACCTTCAGTTTTTCATTAAACCTATTTTGAAATTAGGCCAAGATTTAGAGAATAGTTAAATTTCTTACGTATTAAATCCTGAAGACATCAGATTATTGCGTTATTTCATTTAATTGTAAATAAAAATATCAAATTACAGCTGATATTTCAAAACAAAATCAAAAATTGTTTAGTTATTACCGCCGGCATTGACAAGAAGGAATCTTGGAAGAAATATATTATTTATTTCAGAAATTCATTGCAAAAAAGCATACAAATTGTTTAAAACATTCTTTGCATTGCTAGAAGGGGTTTTGGAATCGCATTGTATTCAGTGATATTACTTACTTACTTACTTATTTGGCCATTACAACCCATCATGGGTTTCGGCTGCAGCAATCACCCCTCGCCATCATGCCATAGAGGAGGACTGACATGATGAGCCACTTATAGAGCGTAATTTTTGTCCGTCGACAGAGGGCTCTGCTCCTCAATTGCCTACTGAGCCCAAGGAACACCTGTTGGCAAGAGTTATTCTTCGGCTAATCTCCAGGCTGACATTGTTTTCCTTGTTGATGCTGGTTCCTAGGTATACGAAGTCCTTCACACATTCAATAGTTGTCAATAGTGGCGTGTTGTCCAAGACGTCGGTACTCTTTGTTTGTTTACACTAGGTACTTCGTCTTGTCCTCGTTCACCGTAAGACCCATTCGACGCGATTCCCTCTCTAAACTGGAGAATGCTGCACTGACTGCTCGTACGATCTGCCCAATGATGTCGATATCATCTGCGTACCCGAGCAGCATGGACCTCTTGTTGAAGATAGTGCCATTGTGATGGAGTTGTGCAGCTCTTACAATCTTCTCTATTATTAGGTTGAAGAAGTCACACGATAGGGAATTCAGTGATATAGAAATCTGTATTTTGCTTGCACAGAAGCTGTTATAGCATTACTTCTGAACGGAGGATTTCACAAATTTACTTCTGGGAATAGTTTGATTTTAAAGCACCTATCGATCTTCATCATTATTTTAAAATATTTTTTTGAATTTTTATCATTTGCAAGAAAAATGTTTGAACATATTATAAATAAAGATGCCAATCGATGAGTGCTTTAAAAACAAACAATAAATGCCTTTAAATCACTATTTTATCTTGCACCATTAAAGTGTTATAGCAAAAAAACCAAAAGATTCGCCCTTTTCAATTTTTCAAATTTCTTATTTTTTTGCTATAACTGTTTATTAGTGCAAGATAAAATAGTTGTGTAAAGGCATTAATTGTTTGATTTAAAAGTTTGGACAAACATTTTCCTTGCAAATAACAAAAGGAAAATTAATATTTTTAAATATTTTTAAATAATGATGCCAATCGATAGGTTCTTTTAAACCAAACAATCAAAGCCCTTACATCACTATTTTATCTTGCGCAAATAAAGAGTTATAGCATAAAAAAACAAAAATGTTTGCGTCAGGATACTGCCTCACAAAATCCGTAAGTTGTCCAAATCCAAAGATATACGTTATAATAATTGATGAATAAACCAAAATAACAAAAAAAATAAATTAAAATAAAATAAATTTTACTACTTTATGAAGCACTTTAACTTTAACATTATGATTTCCCAAAATTTTAAAAATGCACATTCGCCCCTTTGACATGAGAGTGACGATATAATTTCTAGAAAATTTTCAAAAAAATAATTTAATTATTTTTCGTACTAAGCCATTGCAAACAAAATATTAAAAAAAAGATAATAAAAAAAAGAAGAAATGTCTAAATGCAATTGAGATTAAAACATTATTAACATGATCAGCGTTCTCACCCATTTATTATAATTTTCATTAAAGTGATGCAAAAAAAAAACAATGAAACTATTTTCTCTTAATAGTAATAATTATTTTTAATGATCGTGTTTAAATGCCATAATAATCATTTAACTCTTCTCCATCCAGAATAAACTGAAATCAAAGCAAAAGGAGTGGGTGAAAAAATTCATATCACTGACTCAGACAGGCGAACAGACGGCCATCTATTGCCTGCAACAGAATGACTGGCAGTATGAGTTAGCATGCGACAATTACTTTCAAAACCCTAAGTACTACTATCGCGAATTGGATCGCAAGCGTATCGAGCAACTCTTCAATCGTTACCGCGATCCCAGCGATCCACAGAAGATTAATTCCGAGGGTGTTATCCGATTTCTCGATGAACTAGAGTTAAGTCCCGACTCCAAGCTGGTGCTTATCATCGCATGGAAATTTCGAGCTGAGACGCAGTGTGAATTCACAAGAGACGAATTTATGAACGGCATGAGCGATTTGGGAGTCGACAGTGTAGATAAACTAAAAGCGAAACTCACATTGCTCGAGTCCGAACTGAATGATCTGGGAAAATTTAAAGATTTTTATCAGTTTACCTTCAACTATGCCAAGGATCCAGGACAAAAGGGCATTGAGCTAGAGATGGCAATTGCCTACTGGGGCATAGTGCTTAGGGGTCGCTTCAAATTTTTAGACATTTGGTGTCAATTTTTGACGGTAAGTGGTATATTATATATTTATTATATATTTTTGGCATGTGTTTAATTGCAGGAAAAGCATAAACGTTCCATACCCAAAGACACATGGAATTTACTTTTGGATTTCGCTACGCACATCGATGATCACATGTCCAACTATGACTCTGAAGGTGCTTGGCCAGTACTTATCGATGATTTCGTCGAGTGGTGCCACGAGAATCACTACAACAAGCAAACCACTCAGCAACAGCAGCAGCAACAGCAGAAGAACATATCAAGCAGTTTTCAGACATCTCACAGTACAAATATGAACTATGGCTAACGAATAATTAATATTTTCATTATTTTATTATTGCTAAAATATTTCCTTTTATTCATATTATAAAACTCAAACGAAGAAGAAGAAGAACAGCGGAAACAGAATCAGAATGTTGGCAGAAACATTGCAGTGTGTCTACTGGCGACCGAGTGGTAGCCGGCTGGGAAAAAGCGAATAACTTTATACATAATAGAAATAATTTCCATTTTAAAGCAGACTATCTTAAAATTAAATGCAAATGTTGAAGTTTTCGTTAGCATTCGTGTTGCTAGTTTTTTTTTTTTATTTATTTTATTTTATTTTTATTCTATAATGCGTTTTGCAAAAAATTTACCGATATATTTTAAATAATTAAGTAGATTTAATTAAAACTAATTTAAAAACATAAACGAGCAACAAATTATGAATTTAAAATTAACACCAATAAATGCTACAAATAGCGCTTAAATTGAAGCTAAAATGTCTTGAAAGACCATTGTCCCATTTTAAATAATTTAAAGAGCAGTTTATTTGAAGTTGCTGCAATGTAGGTACATAGTGGAAACATCAATCGAAGTAAATTTTTGAAAAATGTTTTGTGTTAATAGACTTCGAAGCAAATATTATTCATGTACGAACAAAATTTTAAGCCGTTTATAAATTTGAAATAAATGCCAAAAATTTGTAGTTTATCTAAAAAATTCGAAGAATTGAAAAAAAAAATTATTAAATTTAAAAAGTTCATGGGCGAAGCATTTCAGAATCTCAGAGCGCAAGGTAAGAACACTCATCGGCTGGAGTAGCAGCGAATCATCGGTAGCTTCTAAAATCGTCCACTCTTTGTTGCAGGCAAAAGTGTTGTTGTAGAGCGAGAAGAGAACATAGTGATCGAGCGCAGCGATCATAACATCATCAAGCGCAAGCAGACGATCGTCAGAGAAAAATTTCTGAATGATGCAAACAAGCTGCACGCGGCACGACAGGACATTTCCGATAAGAAACACAAGCGACAGCGTAAGCAACGAAGCAGATTAGTGCCGCCCCATTCAGTATTGGACTTGGTCGCATTGCGGCAGGATATTGACTATGAAATTGCGAAGCTAAAGCGCGCAGCAGGACGGCATTCATTTAAGTCCGCAAATGACGCTGCTATTAAGCAGATGAATATGAAAAAAAATGTCGCCATACAAAACGACATGACCTGGGATCAAAATCTGAGTCCAAAAAACGTTGAGTACACATTCGAAAAATACTCGAGTCAGCATAAAATAAAGCAGCGCCCAAATAGACACGACGAACAGACATCCTGTAGGCCGCGCATGCGCACCATTGGACTGCAGAAGGACACGCAGCGTAGTGACAAAAAAGCGGTTTGCCTCGACTCCGCCCCGGCAATACCAGCGGCATTTGCTTGCTTCGAGTACGAGCCGAACGGCGCCCTCACCGACTACTACAGTAGCAAGAACACGGTACATAACAGCAACAACATGCATAGTGGCTGTCGAAAGTATTGCCAACACTACAACATGTCTGGCAATTACAACGGCGTCTTGTGCAACCAAAATACATACATGGAGACGGGCGTCTCGCCATGCCGAAACTACAACTACTGTTGCGACGAGTACTACTACGACTGCGCGGCGCAGCAGCAACGACTGCAGAACAGCTACCAGCAACAGTCTGTTTGCGGCTGCAAACAACTCAGTCATCAATGCAGCTGCAACGGCGGCACTGGTGACCACTGCCACAGGCACCATCAACAACAACACCACCACCATCAAGCTAGCCATAGAACTAACCACAGACGCTGCAGCGACCTGAACACAGATGAATTTTACGCACGCAAAAAGTCAGCTGTGGACGACAAGACGCCACGTAGACGCAGCCGCTCTAGACACAAGGAGGAGAAGCTGACAAAGAAGCAATTAGCTGCCATAGCGGAGCGACAAAAACAATTGGAACTTGCAGAAACGAATGCATTGATGGATAGGGAGAAATGTCGTACTAAGCGACGTAGCAAATCTAAGAGTAGGGATGTGGATGGTGCGGCCGACACGCATCACAGGGAGCAGAGCGCAGCCAAACTGGCAGCATATCTGACGCTTAGTAACAGCGACACTCTATTGGACAAGGCTAAAATGCTGGAGATAACTAAAAAGAAGATGAAACTGAAGGAGCTATGTCGCAAGTTTGATGAATGCAATTCATCTAGTATGGCGCCCGATGATTGCGACCAGGAGACACTGCGCACTTTGGAAAAAATGCGCATCACGGCCTACAAACCGCAGAAACGGAGTCAGAAATCAGCAAAATCCGAAGATGAATCGGCCAACAGCCCGCACAAAGGTGTTAAGAAGGAAACGCAGTACAACAAATACATCAATCAATATAAACGAGTTCCCGAAGAAGCAGCTACATCGATTAAACATGGGACAAGTGGTGAGGCAGTCAGTGATGGATTAGAATTAACCGACAAAACAATAACGGATTTCAACAGGCCAGTTGAACCAAAGACTAGTGGACTTGCGGCCGCGTACGCAATACCAGCTGAAGATATCATCAGTGAGTATCGCAGAGAGAGCTCTATAATAATAAGTGGCAAAACGGCGGCGACGTCGCCGCATCCGAGCAGTCCGCGCTCTAGTCTGGCTCAGGGCGTAAAAAATCTACAGCAAGGGTGGCAGGACTCGCAGAAAACCGATATTGAGCAGAGCACGGCGGGTACATCGGCTGAAGGCGTTAAACAAGATTATGGTCGTCCATTCAAGCCGCCAACAGTAGCAGCGGATACATATCGTGAAGACGGTAGTAAATCTCCGCTCAAGCAGGATCATCTGAAGAACGTCCAAAGAGAGCCCAGTCCACCGCTTAGACGCATTGCTAGAGAAGATATAAATAAAAATGATTCTCAAAGCCGGGACACTACGCGTGGTCAGACACATGAAAATATGCAAGAACAAACTGATCGCAGTAAACGCTCGCACGAAAAGCGAAATAGTAAAGTAGAATCATATCCAAACACTGAAGCTTATAATGCCAGACAACCACAGAGTTCAAAAGAACAAGTGGATCGCAGTAAACGCTCGCACGAAAAGCGAATTAGTAAAGTAGAATCATATCCAGAGACTGAAGCTTATAATGCCAGACAACCACATAGTTCAAAAGACCAAGTTGATCGCAGTAAACGCTCGCACGAAACGCGAAATGACCGAACTGATGAAATAGAATCATGCCCAGAGGATGATGAAGATTGGAATGCGCGAAAACCACGTAGTCCAAACTCTGCCCGCGATCGCCCTATTAGAGATGAACGAGCCACCACTAGAGGAAGCCGTAGTCAGCCAACCAATGAAGCTCCACAAGCACAAGTTGACCGCAGTAATCGCTCGCAGGAAGCACGTGCTGATAGAACTAATGCAATAGAATCAGAAGGAGATAATGAAGATTGGAGTGCCAGACAACGACATAGCAAAATCTCGGCACGCGATCGTTTAGTTAGAGATGAAAGAGCCACTATTAGTGGAAGCCGGGAAAACGTTGGTCGCATTCTGACAGGGGGTGAGAGTCGGCATAATCCGTATGACTATAAGCGTTTGCAAGAAGCAGAAGACTGTCTACCGAACAATCCTGAGGAAAAACAACAATCGCTGCGCGAACGTTACGCCACACAAGCACCTGTTTGTTATCCGGAAAAACCTTCAGTAAATCAATTTTCTAACCATCCGCATAACTATAAATGTAAAGAAAGAAAAGTTATATATTGTGATAACCAGGATTATAATTACCGTCCACCTGTCGATGTGAGATACTGCGACAATGTTACAACGCAACATTGGGGTAACCAGGAACGTAGTTATCGTCCCCAACCTAACAAAACGAGAGACCGCGACAACGTATCCACACAACATTGCGATAAGCAGGATTATAGTTACCATCCCCATGACATGAGATATAGCAACAATGTTGTCACGCAACATGGTACCTCTGACCGTGGTGTGCCGCAGGAATCTGACTATAACTGCCCTACCTCAAGTAAGGATGAACGTGCTGGTTTCAGACCGTCCAACAGTGTAAAAACTAGCCGACAAATGTCGCTTAGTGGTCTGCCAGAAAATCCCCAAAGTAATAAATATCCCGAATATGCTATTGAACCCGATGCCCAGTTTTGCGAGAATGTACTCGAAGAAGGCGTAGTTTATCGCGATGGCAAGGACGTTAGATACCGCATAAGACGCGCAAGTGATCAGCAGTACACAAATGACACACACAACTATGCTAGGGAAGAAAAGACGGAAATGCAGGGACTGGCCAACACGAATGGCTATGCGCAAACATCAAACATGCTTCAAGATAACATGGACTTGGGAGAAAGAGTTCCAAATCAGTCATCCACCAGTGGAACTTGTAGCTCCGCATATGGTAAGTCTGGTGTTTTCAGTTGGTTTCTGTGACAATATGAAATAACACCGCAAGAAGTATTCTTTTTAACTTTAACCAGGTATTGAAATCGAAAGGCATTTTAATTACCTTTTAAGTTTCAGTTGCTTTTAATTTTTAAAAGGAAACGATTTCGGAACACCGAGTGTAGGTTAATATTTAGATTTTAAATAAAAGAAGCAGTAAGGATGGTTAGGTCACATGGGAAGTTTTGAACATTTTTGAAGGAAAATTGTGATATTTGGTGTGATAAAGTTAGTAAGAATTGTGAGTTATAGTCGATCTAAACCGACTATAAATACCCTACACATATGTGACAATGTGGGACGCTACTAAGTGATAGGTCACGTAGGTATACGAATCCTAAAAATAACTCAAAACTTGCAATCACTGAAGAATTACTTTTCATTTGATACCCATATGTCAAATCGGTAGGTATACGGAATTTCGATTTTTGTTTTTTGTGAACCACAAGTCAGTTCGTGGGAAAGCATTATTTTAAAATATTTGAGCATAAAATCAATATATATTTGACCAAGAAAGTTCACTTAAGACCGTATAAAGTAAAAATCTTTTGTAGATGAAAATTTTATATGAGGTTTTTGAACATAAGTGGTCTGTTCTCAGGTCACAATAGACCGATCAAGTTAATTTTCTTGTGTTTATTTAATTGTTCATCCTCATCGGAAAACATGTTTGATTGTAGAGACTGTACATATATTTTATTCATCGAGAATCTCTATTAATGCGAATTTTCATTGCAATTTTTTTTTTTTAGAAAATGTTATAATGTGAAATAATAGGGGAATCTAAAAACATTTTCAGATTTAATTGATTAAATTTTATACTTTATAAATGCAGCCTCTGCCAGCTCTTACAACTCGCTCCTATGCGGCACAAACAACACTACCAACAATGCGAACAACAGTTGCTCATGCAGACGGCAACGTATGCGTTCACAAATTCCCGAGTTTACTGGATGTCCCTGCATGTTGGACACATACTGTTCTATCATCGCCATGTTAAACAAGGACCAGACAAACAACAGAGCCGTAATTGATGACAACTTTATCGAATCACACTGAATATTCTAATTATGTTTAATATATTTTGTTTGTATTAGTTTTAGAATTATATAATGAAATTATTTGTAATGTGTCTAAGTATATTTATTTTTATTGTAATGCATGTTCGAAATATAAATTCAATTTGTATTGTAGAATAAAGTTTATTTTGATATATTTAATTAGTGTTGAAACCAGAGTCCAGAGACAAAGGATAACCTTTTCGCAGGTTCCTGAATAACACTCACTAAATAACATTTATTAAATAAATCAGTGAGAAACCAAAAATTAAAGAAAACAAAAATAAAAGGTGTTGGTCTGAGAGAAACCTTTGTTTTTGAAAAAATTCGGTTTCGGTCTGAGGGAAACCTTTATTTTTAAAAATTTTCGATTTCGTACTGTGCGAAACCTTTATTATTGAACATTTTCGGTTGCGGTTGAGAAGCGTTGATCACCATTTTCCAAAAAATATATATATTACCTATAATATAAGCAAAATATATGTTGATTTTCAGGTTCTCGTTTCTCTATAATTAGCGAGCGTGTCTGTTTGTTAATTCTGTTTATTTGATTTTTGTATTTTTTGCAAAGTCTTAGTCATTCGCTAACCCAAAATTCATGAAAATCGGTTCATCCGTTCAGTTACTATTAATAAATATAGCCACAGACCCAAAAACACCACGGCAGTTATTTGTGCGAAAAAAGCATTGCATACTTGTAGGATCATCATTTTATTCGACAGCAAAAATTGCATACTTCTCGGCGATCGTTTTGGTTGTGATACCTGCTACTTTTGCTGGGCGCCTGTCACTTCAGAAAATGCAGCAGCGCCGAATTTCGACCGACTGCGCTGCCGATAAAAAAAATGCTGGCAGCAACTTGCTGCCGTTTACTGAGTGCCTGGTATTTTGGTAGATTTCAATTTTTCAACTTTTTCGTGAAAAAAAACAAACTCGAAGACGTATTTTTTATGTCTTTTGAAAACTTTTCTTAATAAAAATTTAACCGCTCCACCGATTAGCATGAAATTTGGACTAGAGCATCCTCATTTTTCGCTTATTATGTTACACCTTAAATGGCCGATGTGCGCAAGCAGACACGCCCACTATTTAAAATTGAAATGTGTAATATGCAAAAATGTTGACTACTTACTTGATATAATGATTTATATAATTTTTATGCACTAACCGATTGTCATAAAATTGGGCAGCATGGCTGCTTATGATTGGTGCTAAAATATAAAAATCAAACTATAAAAATATATGGGCGGACACGCCCATTATATGCAATTATATTTTGTCAATAGGTCTTTTCGTATATTAATTTATAGCAACAGAACGGTTTAACCGATTTGCATAAAATTAACACTAAAGTATAGTAAATAACTTATTTATGATGATAAAAATCTATGCGGCGGAAATGGCGATCAGACACGCCCATTTAATAACATCAAAAAACAATATTTAAAAATTATGGTATATTGTCGTTTATAAATGTTATTTATATATCAATTTGAAAAATATTTTATAGTGTCATTGCCAGTCATCAGTACTCTTGTATAAAACTAGTTTTATTCAAATCGGTTGAGTGGTTTAAAAGTTATCAACAGAAATCAATTGCTTCATAAACCATTTTTAAATTTAAAATATTAGGTGTGTCTGTTGGTTATATCTGAGTCTTTTATTTTTTGTATTTAACTGAAAGCCTTATGTGGTTAAAATTTCATCAATATCTATTGATCCGTTTTGTTTTTATAAATAAATATAACAACAGACCAAAATACCTTTATATTTTTTGAAAAATAATATCTCTCAATGAAAAACCAAATGGAAATAAAGGTTAATCGTTATTTCTGGTCTCTGGTTAAAACTAATAGTTATAAATTAAATAAAACCAAAATTAAATAAACTATATTTGAAATTATAACATTTTTAAACTAAAGAACTGATTTATGAAAAAGTATCAGCCGCCCACAAAATCTGGATAAAACTCAAAATTTTAAGATATTTAAAATTGACATTTGAAATTAACATTTTTAAATAAAATATCTGATTTGGTGAAAAGGTAAAAGCCGTCCCCTCAAGGCACAAAATCTAATTGAATGCTTCAATTTTTACGATATTAAAAATAGATAATTTGAAAAAACGTTCAATAATAGTGCAATTAAAACCATTGGTTGTTATATTAATCTTTTTTTATTATTTAAATAAATACAATTAAACACTTAAATTTTTAGTTACCAAATATTTTTGATGAATATGGATCTTTATACTAATTAATAGTTACAATGTTATGTGAATGACTGCAGTGTTATCATTAAATATTGTGGGGCAATGAGTATGGTACGAAGAAAAAAATAGAACAATGAGAAATGTCGAAAAAAATTAGATATAAACTATTAAAACCAACGTAACAGTGAATACTTCTAAATAAAAAATAAACGGGCAAAAGTTCGGAAACAAAGTAATTAAAAAAATATTAATATCTATATAATAATGGAATCAAACACATGACGCGAGGGAAGAACGTGTTCAGTAAATTTATGAAAAATAAGAGCTCAAACTATTTAAGGAGTGGTTAAGCAGCAACTGCATTCTCCATACATTCTCCAACGAGATACTCTTGCATTCAGTTCCATATAAATTTAAATTGGTGGCGACTCTATGCAAATTCAACCTAGTTTAGTACATTTTCTCCAGCATTTTGGTGAGTTTTTCGTGAGCATAACGTATTTTCTGATATAAATCCTTGGAACAGCCGTGCTGTGCTACAGTGGACAATCGATACGTACGGAAATTCTTTTCGCTGTCCATGTATGTGACGGCGCTCATGCGCGGGCATAACACGATTTTCATGTGGTCGGAGAAGTTCAACTGTTTAAAACCAGACAAGCATTAAATATTGGACTGTTGTAATGCGAGCCCTTCTTCTTACCTGCACGGAACCATTGGTGAGATGCATCACAACAGCACATGTTGTGCGGAACCACGAGTGCAAGTGAGGCAAACGCGAAATTTGATCGCTCTCAAAGTTGACATTATTGGCACCGGCCTTTACTAAATGTTCAGTCATGTAGCGCTTGAAATATGACAGCAGTTTCATTTTTTTATCGAGCACCTTTGAAAAGTCGGAGGTAGTCATGTAGGTCTCCTTGCCATCCTTATCGATGAAGTGGACGTTGCTACACACGTAATGATTATAATGCATTCAAATAAAGCGGTCTTAAACTACATAATGTCTACAACTACTTACTGTCCATTGGGCAGCATAATTAACTTGGTGGTATCGTTGAACATGACCCCCATGCCTTCGTCGCACAGCTGGTACCCAAATCCGTACTTATCGCTGTAGTCGACCCACTTCGAGATCCAAAATAGCGGCTGAGCTGCAGGGTCTGTGTTCTCATCGCCTAGATTTCCGTGCAGCAGTTTGGGCTGCAACACAACAATTGACCTTATGAGATACATAACGTCGTATTTTATGGTTTAACTTTTACTTACCTTCGCATTGATCAGAGTTGTCAATTGCGAATGTAAATTTTCGATGTCCCCACGATAGTCTTCGTTGTGCCGGCATACTTGTGCCGATGCTGTAATTGCATCGTGTAGATTATTCTTAAGGAATGTGGATTCGAGACGCGTATCATCCTTGATTCCGTTTGCTTCTGTCAGGGGCCTGCGATGAATCACCTCCGGTTCTATTGTCTCGTTGAGTCCCAAACGCGGCGCCATGGTTAGACATGAGCTGGGCAAGAAAGTTGGTACAGCTGCGCCGACCGATAGGAATTCAAACCGCAATAAATCAGAGATGGTAGGTCGCTTATCAGGATTCGATTGCAGCATGGCTATAACCATTTCTGCAGCAGATTTGCGAAGGTAGCTTGGAACTCTATATTAAAATGAACATAAACGTTTTCACTATTTACATTTGGTTATATTTTTAATTTGGTTAAAATACCGCAATAAAATGTACTAAAATGTTTGTTTTCTGTCTTAACGAAATCATTTTAGTCATTAAGAGAACTATATAGAAACCGAAAATGGGGTTTGCTCCAAACACAAATTTAAGAAAAAGGTGTATATAGTCGTAGATTACATATCGATACCTTACAGGCAGAATTTTGGGTTTTTTTTTATTATAATTTTGGAAACCTTTTTATGAGTAGAATGTCTCTGCACAGTCATATTTCTGAATTTCGCTGTCAAAATTTGAAATAAAGCCAAATAACACTTCTTATCGTATACAAATAATTTTTATATTTTGTTTAGTTTACTTTAAATATTTTAAACTCCTTTTGTGGTAATGGTAAAAAATCTAAAAATATGAGAATTTAAAGCAAAAATATAAAATATAAATAAAATTTAAAATTATAATGCACTTCCAATGCATTTTTCCATTAAAGCAAAATACGGACCACTGGCTAGTCTCAATTTTTATTTAACATTTGCCAAAATGTTCCTATACGTGTCATTTCCCTGTTGCCGTTTACCGAAATTCAGAATACCAAACTGTTTGTGTATAATGTATGTTGTTGATGTTCGAGTCGTCAACAAAAATTGACTTTTGCGTTTTTTTATTACATTTTTGAATGTAGTTTGTCCTCAAGTATGCTGTGCCAAATTCGCGTGTCATTTTGTTGGATATTTCTAGCCACAAAAGACAAAACCAATAGGGCGATTTTGAAAAATTGAAAAGGCGAATCTTTTCGTTTTTTCGCCATAACTTTTTATTGATATAAGATAAAATAGTGGTGTAAAGGCATTTATTATTTGCTTTCAAAGCACCTATCGATCTGCATCATTAATTAAAAATATGTTGCCAAACATTAAATTGCCATTTTTTATTTGCAGGAACATTTTTTTGGCAAAATATTTATAATTAATGATGCAGATCGATAAGTGCTTTGCAAACAAACAATAATTGCCTTTACATCACTATTTTATCTTGTACCATTAAAGAGTTATAGCAAAAAAAACGAAAAGATTCGCCCTTTAGGCATGACAAGATTTAAAATTTTTACAATTTCTTCGTTTTTTTGCTATATTTTTTTATTGGTGCAAGATAAAATAATGGTGTAAAGCTATTAAATGTTTGTTTTTAAAGCACCTATCGATTGGCATTATTATTTAAAAATATTTGGCCAAACATTTGTTCCTGCAAATAACAAATTGCAAATTAATGTTTGACAAAATATTTTTAATTAATGATGCCAATAGATAAGTGCTTTAAAAGCAAACAATTAATGCCTTTTCATTACTATTTTATCTTGCGCTAATAAAAAGTTACAGCATAAAAAACAAAAACATTTGCGTTTTGATCAGGATATATTCTCACAAAATCCGTAGAAATATAGTAAAGATATTTAATATACGTTATAATAATTGACGAATAAACCAAAATACCAAAAAAATTTGAAAAAAATATAAATTTTGATAATTTTTAAAGAGTAATAGGAAACTCGCACCATGGGTGCGAATTTCCGTTCATTAGGCAGAAATTCGCACCGGTGCGAGTTTCCACTCATATAGGCAGACATTCGCACCGGTGCGAAGTTCCACCTATTGAGTGGAAATTCGCACTAAAAAAAAAATTATTCAAGAAATTAATTTGAAGGAACCAAAATATGAACATGGAACCCAAACACTCCGAAGGTTATCGATGTCTGCACCATCAATGCGGCTTCTTAGAGGCAATAGTGAAGTTTTATGGAATTATTCGATGGTAAACACTATTAGTTGTTTTTTTTCATCGATATTCCATATGACGTTCTCATGAACGGCATTTATTGTGTTTCACATTCTGCTACTTGATGTCCTTTGGAGGTCAATAAAAGTACGATGGACTTTCGTAATATTTTTAGATTCAACTTTCAAAAATAAAATGTTATAACATATATAAATAAAATCAAAGGGTTTGGTGCAAAAAAGGGTCAAGTCCATATTTTTCGAAATTGAGTTTTTAATGACAGATTTTTTTTAAACAAAAAATTGCAAAATTGGCAATTTTAAACCGTTTTTATTGATTTTCCAGTGAAAAAAATGGACTTAACCCTTTTTTGCACCAAACCCTTCAATTATTACATTTTATTTTTATTTTGGTAAGTAATTTCTTCGAAATAAATATAGGTGCGAGTTTCCGCATATTAAACGGAAATTCGCACCGGTTCAGATTTTCTAAATTAGTGCGAGTTTCCGTACATTAAACTGAAATTCGCACCGGTGCGAGTTTCCACTCATATAGTAGAAACTCGCACCGGTGCGAATTTCCGTTACCCCTTTTTAAAGCACTTCAAACTTTAAAATTTGATTTCCCAACATTTTTAAAAATGCACATTCACCCCTTTGGCATGACAGTGACGATATATCAATTAACAGAAATAATTTATTTTAACCTAATCTTAATGGCCACTTTTACTAGACATAGGAAAAATACTCACTTGTACTCGCATTTTTTGATCTTCTGATATGTGTCCTTGAGTGTTTTTGTCTCGAAAGGTGGTTGCCCGACTAGCAACGTATACATGACGCAACCGATAGACCAAATGTCAACCTCGAATGAGTGACCCTTCTTGGTGAGAATTTCGGGCGCTATATAGTTGGGAGTGCCGCATAGGGTTCGCTTGCGTTCGCCATCGTATTCAATGCGTGTAGCCAAGCCAAAATCTCCGATTTTCACATGTAGATGATCGTTTAGGAAGAGGTTTCCCAGTTTGAGATCACGATGTATGATGCGATTGTCATGCAAGTACTTTACGCCCTGTATGATTTGGTAGATGTAATAACGACACTCGTACTCCGAAATGGTTTTTCGACGTTTATGCAACTCCATCATAGACTTTGCAACCCAAAAATATATAAATTTAATAATTTGCCAATGCAAACGTAATGCTCAACTTACGCGTTTTTTACACAACTCCAAGACGATGTAGATGTTGTACGGATCATCGAAAAAACCATGAAATTTGACAATATTTGGGTGACTAATACTTTTGTGAATACTAATCTCCTGGGTCATCTTTTCCTTTTGATTGTGTTTCATCATTAGTTTCTTCGACACAATTTTTCCTGCATATACATCGTTTGTGGAAACATCTATGATTTCGTAGCATTTTGCAAAGCCGCCCTGCAAACAACGCCCAACATATTAAAATATTTAACATTTCTAACAACAAGAATCAGATAGATAAAGAGCCCGCGAAAAAACAGATGCTAGTGCACAATTGACGCAATCGGTGTAATTGGCGCAATCGACTGTAGCGCAAATAACTCCTGCAATTGTTTCTACTGGATATTTACCTTGCCGAAGAATCGCATGCGCTTGTAGCTGGTGCCCGTGTTGGAGTCGTAAAGTCGCTCCGGAATGTCGGTGCTTTTGTCGTCTGGTCTTGAGGCCATTTTAGAGCAGAGTTGTTCTGTTGTTCACAATTTATTTTTACGCAGCACAACAAATGAGACAATGTGTATTTGTGCAAACGAACGGTGCTTGAAGAATTTCCTGCGGCACTCCACGATAAGTCGATAACAAATAGAAACAATTAATTGGCAATAAAATATAAACACTAAAAAAAACTTGAATCTACAAAAATAATCAAACTGCGTTCAAAAAGTTCGAAGCAGGCCAAAATGATTGAACTCGATCCTCGATCCTGTCCTCGCTTTGATGAACAATATTGAACGACAGCGAAAACCGTTTAAAAATTTTAAAATTTTGTATTTGTAAACATATATAGCTGGCCTGTTTTTTCAACAGCAAGAAACAATATGGAAAGAAAGAAACAAAGTACGAATGCCTTCTTACATTTTATTTTCGTTAAGTTTAAGTGTCGTTCACACAGTGTTGCCAGATATTTTTTTTTGAAAAATCTGTCAGTTTCATAATAAAACACTTGAATAAAAAAAAACTATTTTACACTATTAGCGCTTTCACAGTACATCGTATTTTAGAATGGTATTCGTACCATGTAGTATATATAAAGGGTTTTTTAATAAGAGCGCTACAAAAGTTTTTTTAAGGGTTTTCCAACAAGGACGTTTGCCATTTCATGATGGAAAGATATACGAGCCAATAACGAGTCGAAATTATTAAAATTTACTACCGAAATTCGAATATCTATCCAGCAAACCTTACTGAAGAGAAATGTCAAAACAGCGGTAAGAAATATGGCGTCGATTGTTGTCACTGTCGCTCTACTTTTGTATCGTCCCTATTGAAAAACCCTTTACGATACAATATCATTTGATTTCGCTATAAGTTTTCATGTATTTCTGGCATTTCAGACCTAATGATAAAATGCAAATGATTTATGGCTTAAGAGAACATAGTCCATACTAACGATGAAAAATACTAACTTTTTTACATCGATTATTTTTTCCCAAGACGTTTTGTCATTTATATTTTCTTTGGTAATAACGAATGGAAAATGGTATACAAAAAGTTAATGTTTTATATCCCTACTTTCCAATCATAACTAATTGAACAATAGTTTGTATTTGGAACTTTAGTTTTCCTAGACGATTTCTCAAGTTGTTTTTAGTTTATTATTAAATTTATGTATATTAAATATTTGTTATAATTATAATTTAGTTATAATAGTGCGTGCTTGTCTCTGTTGGTACTTTTCGTATGTAGTTTATTAATTTCTATTTTTTGTAATTTAATAAATTAGAAATTTTGAACATTTCAGCTTGATGTAGTACTTGTACACGTGCGATGCTGCCGCAGCCACTCAACAAATTCATCCAACATGACTGGCCCTAATAAAAGATAATGTTCAAAAATTGTTTATTTTTTCTGGGTTAATTCACATACATGCTCCATCGATATCATAATTTGTTAAGTCATTATTAATCGTACGTGAGAACTCCAATATGTTACACCACTGGTCTTTATTGATAACTTTGTACTTTGACTGATCTAAAAATTGTGCAAATTGTAGATAAAGCGGCCAGTGCTTGCCCAGCAGCAACTGCAGCATTGCTTTTGCAGTAACGATGTCCATGCTTCGCTGATCAGAATCCTAAATCCAACGGAAAATACTTATTACAAATAAAAAAATGCAAATAATAATTGCAGTCCCTTACCTTGGCAAAATCGTACGCATATCTGTATATGCCTTTGAATACATTCGGATCATTTAATATACTCTTAAGATACTCTAATTTAGATTGCATTTTAGTTGCAGAATCACATTCTAGTTCAGTGAGGCCCTTGACCCATTCGTACTGGCTAAAGAAACCCATTTGCGTGGCTCCCATCTTATAGGCCAGTACAAGCATGACTACATTTTCTGGTTCAACGCCAATATCTTCACAAAATTTTTCCATGCCATCGGGACCTACAATAAAATGTAAGTGAAAAATATATACATAATGGCCAATAAAAATTTACCTAAAGTGTCTGGCTCATCCGGATTTGTATATTCACGAAACCAGGCAACACAGCGCTTTTGACTAAAGGTGTCCTCAGCTTTAATGTGACGTCTGCATAAGAAAAACTGTTAAAAAATCTACAAAAACTCAAAAATGTTGAAGTAGTTGACATGAAATGTCTGCAATTAAATTACTTCTCCATTATTTGCAAAATAAAGCAACGCACGAAAAAAATGAATATAAAATTTTCACTGAATCTAAACTGAATAAAAATAATTGTTGGTTGTGTGATCTACAAATTTGCTTTCGTACACAATTCGACAAAGAAAATATGTAGTTTCAAAATGTTTATGTTGTCTGATTTTAATTTGAATGAAAATTATTAAAAGAAACCAAAATTTACTAACTGCTTATTTTTTAAATCATACAAAATTAAATACATCAAAAACACTTGTAAAGCCAATTTTTACTCATTTTCTCGACATTTTCTGTTATTTTTATTTTGTCGGACAGTGTTGTTGTTGTGTAAATGTTTGCAGATAAAAATAGAATCGGCATCAAATGCCAAAAATATAGAAGACAAAAATTAAGATTCAACGAAAGGCAGCAGATATAGCAGACATTCTAATGATTATTGTTTAATTTGCATTAAATTGCGTTCTCCAAAGTACCTGCTACTCTGTGTTGTGTAATTATTCCTTTGTCTTTTTGATGTTTGACGCTCCTCATCCATGTGATTTGCTCGACGTTTACCGCCGCGGGGCATGGCAAGCAAATGCAGGGTTAATAGTTAAACCTTTTTATTTGATGAAGTCGACAACAAAATTTTGCAACAAAATGGTGATTTGATCGATCAAAGGATGAATGTAAAGATAGATATCTTCGATGTTTAATAAGTTTGCTGAAAGTTTAGGAAACACTAATAAAATAACATATCGATTGGGATGAAACTTACATTTGCTCCGTAACCGTCAATTACGTGTGACCTGTGAAAATCAGTTCTGGTCGGTTGTCATGTGAGTGCACCTAAAAGTGATAAAAAGTTTATTGAATTAGATCTTTCAAGAAAATGGTTTTATCAATTATGAACACGTTCGCCTGGGCTCTTTGTTACTCTCTACGAAAACGGATGGTGATAGGATCCTTCTTTGTGTATGGCCCTCAGGCGCATCACCGAAAAACTTCTGCAAGCTATCGTGCCCATTTCAAGAAATGGTTCCAGTAACACATGCGTGAGTGAAATGCAATTCCATCGTCTTCGGAATTTTCATTCCTTGTTTTCTTGCTTGCTCGTTGTTGGTCGAAGAGATTTTTTAATTATTTCTTCTAGACTCTTGGCTTCACATCTTGTTCTTCTTTTTTATCACCTGTCTTCTTTCTTTCCTTTGCTAGCTTCTATTCAGCACATTTTCAACACACATCAATTTATTTGTTCATTAATTTAAATGTGTGCGTTTCAAAAAAAATAATTAAACCGAAATCATCTATTAATTTACCAGTTAAATTGTACAAAATAATATCTGCAATGGCAACAAGAAATTTTTAATTTATTTTGTGTTAAGGCAATAAAACACCAACGTATTCATAGTTGCCAACTCTAAAAGAAAAATTCGATTTTCGATTTTAGCATTTATGACATGGTTGCCATCCTTCAAGATTTTTTTAAGTTTTGTGGAATGAAATTTGACGGGGCAGCAAGCGGTGTTTTTTTTTTGTAAATCTCCGACCATTTAAAGGAGCTTAGTAATTTCTTTTTTCGAGCGGCAGCTCTCCCAACAAAAATACTACCGGTCATGTGAGCAGTAGTAGTAGTAAAATTGAAAGTTTCAGTCATAGTTTCTATAATGTTTTTAAGAGCATCGGGGAGAAAATGACCGAAACTTTTGTGTGCTTTTGAATTTTTATCTCATTCTCACTCATCTACAATGAGATATAATTGAATATATGTTTGTCACTCTTCTTTTGGTAATAACTGAGGATTAAATAACTGATAAATTACGATATTTTTACGTAACATAAATTGATTTAACTTTTAGGTTAATGACGGTTTAAGTACTAGTAAACTAACCAAACTGTACCAAATAAAATGAATTAAAAACCCATAGTTTTCATATTTATTGCGTGAATGTATTTGATTTGCAGAATTTTGCGTTAACTTTTATTTGCGATTGTTTTGCTTCATTCGATGCATTTGTTTAATGCAGATGACCCTTCCACTTTGATGACGACTATAATATAAATAGATAAATAAAATCTATATATACACAAGAAACATTTTTACGGAGCTCCGGCACAAACGGAATCACAATTCCGTCATTGCCGGTACTTTAACGGAACATTGAGCAAGTATCCGTCGAGCTTGAGCTATCGCGGTCGACATGCACTGCTTGAGTGCTGCGAAATAATGAAGTCCGTGGACGCATAGCTAAGTCCGTGTGGACGCAAAGCTAAAAGTGGCGTTATTCTCCCATCCAACTTGGTTGTACAACTTCTAGTATCGTGTGGATACCGCTACTCAGAAGTCCACATCGAATTTCAAAGTCTGACAGTTGAAGAAAGTGGAAAATTGACATGGCAACACTGCATTAAGACAAATTGTCAAAACTTTTACGTTTATTCGTTGGTATTTAAAAGGCATTAAACGTTGAACGTATGGCACACAACCTAAAATCAAATTATATCGTTGAATAATATTTAGGCTGATATAGAATTAGGCTGATATAGAAGTATTTAGCCTTGATGCGGATTGTTGCTAGTCGTTCGTTCACTACAAATCCACAACCAAATTCATGCCTCTCCGCATGGCAGCTGTAGTAAATGTCACAGGATGTCTGTTTAGAGCAGCCCTGTCCTGTCCATCGCATTTCCTGGATTGTGGTCAGCCTTGTATCTTTCGAGGACATCAACCAGCTGGATAGTGGCACCTTCCCTATAAAGGGTTCGGACATTCCAGGAGCATATCCGTAAATCATGGCCCTTTATACGTTTGCGTAGGTTCTCATCGTGTTTTCGGGTCGATATCCGAGGCAATTTTTCTGTTTTCGTTGAATCAGCTTTTTTATATGGCGGGTCACAAGCCCAACCCACAACCCCCATTTTGGAGGGCCAATATCCCTATCTCGTTTGTCCCCGACCAGACCTCCCACCGAGGTTGAAACCCGATCTTCAGCTGGTTGCTCGGGTTAACGGCGTTCACCAACGCGAAGGTGAGACTAGGAATTATGTAGGAGAGGCTATTGCAATTAACAGAAATCTGTTACTGACTTGCGAGTACACTACACCATTCTGAACCCCATACTCGCTGTATCCTTTTTATTACTGGATATTTTTAACACAATCTTAAAAATAAAATAAATCATTATAAGTCTAAAAAATGATGCAGTCTTTTATTATTTCTGTATAAAAAATGCATTTGTATTTTCAGATTTTCTAATTATCATTATTAGCTTGAAAGTCTGTATCAAAGTTATGTAGCGCCAATTCCTTCGAATCATCGTCCAGCACAGAGTCCGTCCAATAGTCGTTGGTATTACCCACGGTATGTCTCATTCTGCGATATGACTCGGCAACATTGTCATCGAGCAGACGTTCCACTGCATTACTTTGATCGTACATCGTACGATACTCTTCCTGTTCTACTCCTGTTCCGGCAACTCCACCTGTCGCATCTGTTGGTGCCACTGCATTCGTCTGCAGCATTTGTGTTATTTCCGCACTTTGTGCGCTCATTTTGCACAGTGCGCATTTACGTTCAGTTGACACACGCGTCTTTAGATTTTGCACTTTGATGCGCTCCTGTGCCAACAAGAGCTGCTCCTGTGAAAGTTGTGCCTCCTTCTCACCCAACTCGCCCATGCGCTGTTGCAAATATTGAATTTTTGCGCGAAAGTTTTGTTCCGCCGCATGCGCGCGCTTTTGCGTTTCGAGCGATTTACGCTCGGACATGCGCATCACATGCAATTCCTGTTCCACCTCTTCCTCCTTGGCACGTAGTGTGTTTTTCTTGTCGATGAGTTCACGCCTTTGTTGCTCCAATTCGCGTTGCTGTCGTTGGAAGCGTACACGTTCCGCGTCTGCCTGACGTGTTGCATCCTGCGCCACCTTTAGTGCCGCTTCAATCTCTAGTCTTTGATTCTCTAAATCACCGTTTGCTGGCTGCAAGCGACGCTCTGTTTCAATTTTGGCACGTTCCACATTTAGACGCGCACGCTCATCCTGCAATTCTAAAAGATGACGCTGTTGCTGCAACAACTGTTGCTCTTTCAAGTCTTCGACACGTTTCTCATCTCTGGCGAATTGTTCGCGCATAAGTGTTTTCTCGCGCTCAAATGCAGCTTTCTCTGCATCCAGCGTAGTCATCTTTTGTCGCAGCAGCCAATTATCTTCTGCCGAATCTTTTGATTGCATTGCCAATTGAACTTCGAGCGTGCTCACCAACTCCATTAGTCGTCGTTTCTCATCTTCGGCATTCGTTTCGCTCAATTGCAAACGTCGCTCTGCATCTTCCAAACGTTTCTCGCGACTATCCAATTTGGATTCTCTTTCACGATTGATTGTTTCGATTTTTGTTTGCATTTCCGTGCGCAACGTCTGTAGATCACCGCTGACGTGGCTCAGATTATTAGAGGCTGCTTTCAGCGTCTCGAGATACGATCCATTCTCCTGTATGGCGGCAAACTCGAGTACTTTCGATTGACGTATGGTCTCCAACATGCGTCGATGTTCTTCTTTTAACATCTCCAAATCGTTTTCCTGCGACTTTCGTAATTTGCGGAGCTCATCATCGTGGTCTTGCTTCAATGCCGCAATATTAGCTTCCAATTCGGTTTTAAGCTGCTGTTTATCATCAGTCAAAGTCATCAGTTTTTTGGCGTAGTGTATATGTAGTTCTTCTAATTCAGTTTTCAGTCTTTTCTCCACTGCAGCGAGATGATCTTCGAGTACCTCGAGTTGTTTTCTAAAAATAATGGAGATAGTTTAACGAACATTTTCTTTGAACTATATATATTCAGAATTTTGATTATAAAATAAATTTGGAAAAGCATTTTTGAACCTTAAGGTATTATAAACTGCAAGTCTGCGAAATTCAGGAGTAAGAAACTATGCTGGCACTTATTCTCGAGCGGTTATAATGATTTAAATGTAGTATAAACTTTTTGCATAGCTAATATTCACAATAGTTAGTATCTTTGTGGTTCTATATATAGACAATTTTAACTTCTATTTTCAATGACTTTTTGCTTAGAACTTCTTTTTTAAAAAATACATTAATTTAACAAGGAGTTAATTGAAGGACCTAATCAAATAAATGTTCAGTAATTTATAGTAATTTTTGATGTACTTCGTATGATACATATAGAATTGTTTGATGGTAAAAATTGAATTACCTAAATGAATTTTCAATCATTTCAAATTGTTTTTCATAGTTCGTTTTAAGGTTTTCAACCAATTCCTCCAGTCGTAATTTTTCCAATTCCAAGCGCTTGATATCAGCCTCAAGTTGCACTGTTTCCAATAGTGTTGGCTTTGCTGTTTCCGCATTAGTCTTTGCTATTGTTGTTGTTGATTCAGTTGTTTCTGCATCTAATTTTTGCTCAAATTGAGACAACATTGCCACCGGCTGTGTCATCATTAGCTGTATGTGGTTATTTATGCGCTGTTGTTGTGACTTTATGTGTTCCTCCAATTGTTGCTGACGTTGCATTTGCTGTTGCAACAATGCACCAAACTGCTGTTCCTGTTGTTGTAATAATGACTCCTGCTTGCGCTGCATTTCGCACAAAGCGCGTTCCTGCTGCTTCATTTGTGTGGCCAACGCCAAATGTGCTTCCTGTTGCTGCAACACATTAAAAGCGTTCTGTGTCTCCAAATTCATGGTATTAATTTGCAGCATATTTTGAGTAGTCTCACTGCCAGGCAGCGTTCTTGGAGTTTTGATATGCTGCACAGTTTCCAAGTTGGACGCAAAGTTATGACGTGGTGTTTCCAGCGTATTATCGATGACTTCATTATCGACAGCGGAGCTTAATTTTAAAATATCAACGGTTTCTTTGGGCGCAGCTGCTGTCGATTTTGAAGCAATAACAATTTTAGGCGTGTCCGGACGTTGTGCTGTTTCTTTATTCGACTCGGGTTCCAAATTCAGGCCCAACCAGTCAGCAGTTGTGCCACGTTTTTTCGTTGTTTTTGGAGTTGAGGAGCCGGAAGTTATATGATCGCGCGTTGTACCAACAAATAATCCCAATGGATCGGGATTTATCACTGCCGAATTTCCGGAATTACGTCTTCCTGTTGATGTTTTGGGGCGTGCCGGCGCTTGCGTTGTTGTATCTGTGGTGGTATCAGTGGACTGACGCGAAATTGCAGCCTTTGCAGTTGCTGGTCTTTTCACCTCCAAGGTCGGTCCCAGTAAATCGTCAAACAAATTTGTTTTTGTCCCCAGTTTTGGTTTTCTGGGATCAAAACCCAAGTCGTCGTCATCATCTTCGGCTTCATTGGATAGTGAGGGTTGCTGTCGTGTTATGCGTGGTGTACTGGTTGCTATGGGCTTTTTACTATCTAAATAAGTATTTGATTTAGCGGCTGCAGTTGGTTTTCGCAATGCTGTATCCTCTTTAATGCCGAAGAGATCATCCATGGCAGGTTTTTTAACTGGTTTTTTATTAGAGCTCCCAAAGAAGTTGTCGTTGTCCAGGCTGTGATCACTGAGTAAATCAGCCAGAGGATCGTCTAAATTGAAATTCATTGCGTACTCAAACTATTTTAATTGACTTAACGTTATTTATATTTTTACAATTAAAAAAATTAATTGACACTAACATAATTTTTTGTTTACTTTTTGTGGTTGGCTTGGCAACCTTTTCACAAACAAAATAAAAGCACTGTAACATTGGGCCTGTTACAGTGTTTTCTCAACATTGACACACTGCAGTGCCTGACAAAATTCACAACAACTTTGGCAGTTGACTGAGCTGTCAATCGAACAGCTGTTCTAACCTAACCAAGAATACTTTCTTTATTATGATTTAGCACTTGAATTTACTAAATTACTAAATAAAAGTTAAATAATAATTATTGTGCATTGACAACATTAAATAAATGTTGCGTTCAAGTTTTAGTTTGCATGCAAAATGCAAAAGTTTCTTAAATCTTATCGGCAGCCACGCAAAAGCGCAAACGTCCAAAAGACTGCAGTCGACTGGTGGCCCAATAGGGCCTGGTAAACAATCTGAAGCCAGCAAGAAGAATCTAAGATCAACATTGTATTATGTCACTGCCGGTGGTGTTTTAATTGTGGGTTTTAGTTATGCCGCAGTGCCGCTCTACAGAATGTTCTGCCAGGTGGGTGACACTTTTTGACCATGACCATCCTAAAGTTTCTTATATAAAGGCCTACAGCTACGGCGGCACAACGCAAGGACATGACGCCGAAAAAGTGGAAACAATGCAAAAGATCGAGGATCGTATTTTGAAAATACGCTTTAATGCCGACATTGCCGCTTCTATGCGCTGGAATTTTAAGCCACAGCAATATGAAATTAAAGTTGCACCCGGTGAAACAGCACTCGCCTTCTACACAGCCAAAAATCCAACGAGCCAGCCAGTCATTGGCATCAGCACCTACAATGTGATACCCTTTGAGGCAGGCGCATATTTTAATAAAATACAATGTTTTTGTTTTGAGGAGCAACAGCTCAATCCGCACGAAGAGGTTTGAATTTATTTTTGCTATTTTTATTAATAAATTATTCTGTTAATTACCTAGGTGGATATGCCCGTCTTTTTCTACATTGACCCAGAGTTCACGCGCGATCCTAAAATGGAGTCCATCGACACTATTACACTGTCCTACACCTTCTTCGAGGCCAAGGAAGGCATGAAGCTGAATATTCCCACTTATGCGAAGGCACATGCATAACTTGCAAATTGTTTTTATTTTTATGTTAGTAATACACTTTAACTTAGTTAATTTATATTGTGCATATTTAAGATTAACAAAAGAGCTGCTGTTGCATAAAATTCTGTGTTTTTTACTTGCCACCTATAATTTAAATTGCGTAGCACTTTCACAACGTTTTTTATGTTTTGTGTGTTTGTACAGTTTGAAAAGAACTGTTTTGACTGTCAAAATAACACTCACAAAAAATATATATAAAAACGTATTCTGTTAATCAATCGAGATTTACTAAAACATTGAAAGATTTTGAAGTACGGCCTTAAACTGCCCTCTTCCTTAAATTAAAGAAACTCAACGAAATGGAGACTACTCTCAATATGGTTGTGTTATAGCATATGTGGGTAATCGCACGCTTCCGTATTATCATGGTTAATTTAAGAAGATGGTCAATGGCATAGTTGCTGTTGTGTACTTTCAGGTAATTCTCGTTGTTTGCAAATTGTCTACTTTTAATATATTATGTTTGATGTTAAAATCTGTGAAGTTTTAAATATTTTAAATAGAAACGTTTCGAGTTTTTTTTTTAAATTGTTTCACTATTTTTACTAAAAAAAAAATTTAAATATTTTATAGTACAATTAAAAACACAGAAAATAAACCCTACGCCCTAACCCTAAGCATGGTTGAAGTATATACATGTTAGTTCATCTAGACAGTTAATATGCTGAGAATGTCAATAAGAAAATTTAAAAAATACATCAATTAACTGTCAATTTTAACTTTATTTCAAGGTTATGTTTTTTGCACTTCAATTTGGCTAAGTTATTGTAATTTCACACTACAAATTCACTTTTTCACTTTTGTTATGCACTGCGGTGTTCTTATGGAGCACATAGACAGCTTGAAAATTACCAAAATGTTCAAATTTATTTATTTTAAAATTTTAAGTTTCAATTTTTTATGAATTTGTAAACAAAAATTGATGTTTTGTTTTAAAATGTTGAGTCTTTCAAACAGTTTTCATAAAAAAATTAAATGGCGACTGAATTTTGAAAGATGACAACCTGTATATACTTCAACCATGCCCTAAGTACGCTTGCTTCGTTTTCTCAATTTGTAAATAATAATTTTGCCAATTTTTATAAATATACTGACAGATTTTCGGTGCCTGTATATACTTCATTTCTGATGGATCGTATATCTAAATAATTCTCAAGAATAATTTATATTTATTTATTTATTTTTGTGTGGAAAAGTGATATTTTTAATTTGGTGAAATCCACACAGATTTTAAACATCTGGCATCATTGGTTCTTATCGTAAACAATTCTCTATTGCACTCTTACAGCCATCGTCCAAATGATGCCATCTCACTCACTCCGTTTGTTTTGATAAGAAATGTCAAAAGTCGTGTAGAATGGACAAGACAAAAGACAATAGAAACACATCGTTCTGGAAGCGGCTACAGTAACAGACAGTCACAAATTCCAGATTATACATTATACAGTCTCAGATTTCAGGCATCCGGTTAAACGCGCGCTACAACGCGCAGCACAATTAAAAAGAAGAGTTGCGACATTAATCAATATTGAATTCAATTGAAAAGAACACACACTTGAGCAATGTTGATGCTAAAAATTTTTAGCTGTCTGCTGTTGTTGCACTGCGTCTTTGGTGAGGATTTGGTGTCTGATGCGTCCGTGCTAACGCAGGAACCGCCAACGGTGCTGATCGCTTTGCTGGTGCGCAACAAGGCGCATGTGTTACCATATACGTTGACCTGCCTGGAGCGGCTCAACTATCGACGCGACAGGCTGGCGCTCTGGTAAGATTTACAAAATAAAAACTTCTTAGGCATCAGCTGCATATCTAACCAAATTCTGCTTAATTTGCAGGATACGCGCCGACCACAATGAGGATGCCAGCGTGGAGGTACTGCAAGAGTGGCTGAATCGCACTGCACCACTCTATCACAGTGTCAACTTTAGCTACGATAACACAACGAAACGTCACCAAAATGAGAGTTCAGCGTACGACTGGCCCCAAACACGTTTCCGGCATCTAATTAATTTGAAAGAAGCTGCCTTCACGCACGCACAGAACATCTGGGCCGACTATATCTTTGTGTGTTTGCATTCTGCTTTGTTGTTTTAATCGTTTTTGTTCATACTTTTTAATTATTCATTATTCTATAAATAGTATCTGGATGCTGATGTGCTACTCACTGCGCCCGATACATTGCTGCATCTGACGAAGCTGCGGCTGCCGATTGTAGCGCCTATGCTGCTGTCCGAGGGACTCTACTCAAACTTTTGGTGCGGCATGACTGAGGATTATTACTATCAGCGCACTGATGAGTACAAAGATATCTATAATGTGCAGAAAGAGGGCAATTTTCAGGTGCCAATGGTGCATAGCGCGGTGCTCATTAATCTAGACTATGTGGAGACGCGCTATTTGACGTTCGATCGCGAGCGTCTTATCACGCAGCAACAGACAGATGCCGAGTGGGCTGCACGCGAGGGTAGACAGTGTCGTCTGTACGATGGACCCGTTGATGACATCATTATTTTTGCTATATCTG
Organism: Dryomyza anilis; assembly: GCA_951804985.1. Lineage (NCBI taxonomy): Eukaryota > Metazoa > Arthropoda > Insecta > Diptera > Dryomyzidae > Dryomyza > Dryomyza anilis. The sequence continues at coordinate 2,499,675 of OX638134.1, forward strand.
CGAATTGTTCGCAGATACCGATGTTTGTCAGCAACGACATTCCATATGGCTACATATTGCAGCCGCTGGAGCAGGGCGACAATCTGCAACAGGACTTGCAGCAGCTGATGAATATCAAAGCGAATGTAGTGCATGATCTGGGCGAGGAACTGCAGCTGCACGAGTCATTGGCCAAATTTGTTGAATATCCCGAGAAGTAAGTGGTTTTAGAGGTTGCATGAAGACTGTAATATTAAAATTGTTTTTGCATCTAGACAAAAACTGGGCTTGGATCGCATTTACATGATCAACTTACAGCGTCGCCCGGAGCGACGACAGAAGATGGAGTTGCTCTTCAGGGAGCTGGGCTTAGAAGTGGAGCATTTCGCAGCGGTCGATGGAAAGTAAGTGATTTTGAAAAAAAAAAAAATTGAATTCACTAAAAATTATTTTTTTTTACAAAAAATTATATTTTCATTTAAAATTAAATTTATCACTCAAAATTTAATTTTTCGCTTTAAATACAAATACCTAAAATTAATTTTAAAATTATAACTCAAAATTAAGTTTTTCACTCAAAATTATTTTATTCTTAAAAATAAATTTTTCACTTAAAATTAAATTTTTCACTGAAAATTAAATTTTTCACTCAAAATTTAATTTTATACTCAAAATTAAAATTTTCACTCAAAATTAAATTTTTCACTCAAAATTAAATTTTTCAACCAAAATTAAAATTTTCATTCAAAATTAAATTTTTCACTCAAAATTAAATTTTTCACTCAAAATTAAATTTTTCACTCAAAATTAAATTTTTCACTCAAAATTCAATTTTTTTACTCAAAATTTAAATTTTCACTCAAATTTTAATCTTTAACTCGAAGTAAAATTTGTCACTCAAAATTAAATTTGTTCATTCTAAATTCAATTTTTCACTCAAAATTTAATTTTTTTACTCAAAATGAATTTTTTGCTTAAAATAAAAATTGCACTCAAAAAATGTTTTCACTCAAAATAAAATTTTCACTCAAAATTGAATTTTTCGCTCAACTAAATTTTTTACTAAAATTTTAATTTAATTTTTTTAATTTTAAATTTTAAATTTAATTTTTATTTTTTTACTTTACTTTAAAAAAATTAAAATTTTCAATTTTTTATTGATTTCATTGCAGAGAGCTCAACGTCGATGTAATACAAAAGTTGGGTATTAAATTTATGGAGGGCTACGAGGATCCCTATCATCATCGCCAAATGACCATGGGTGAAATCGGCTGCTTCCTCAGTCACTATCGCATCTGGGAGCAGATCGTTGAGCAGGGTCTGAAGGAGGTGTTAATTCTCGAGGACGATATACGTTTCGAGCCCTATTTTAATGAGCGCGCTGTCAAATTGCTGGAGCAGGCGCGCAATGTGATCGACTACGATCTAATGTTAGTCTTTGATTTAAACGCAAACGAAGCAATTACTTAATTTCATTTTATGTATAGCTATTTTGGACGTAAACGTCTTAAGGATGAAAGCGAACCGCGTGTCGCTGGCACTGAGAATCTCGTGCACGTCGGCTATTCTTACTGGACGCTGGGCTATGTGGTATCGTTGGAGGGCGCACGCAAATTGCTCGCTGCCAAACCGCTGGAGAAACTCATACCCGTCGATGAGTATTTGCCGCTGATGTTCAATCGGCATCCGAATAAAACCTGGTCAGCTGCCTATCCGGAGCGCAATGTACTTGCGTTCAGTGCAGCGCCACTCATTATGTTTCCCACACACTACACTGGTGATGTTGGCTACATTTCGGACACCGAAGACTCAGAGTTGACGCCAACTGCACATCTTGACGCGAGCAATGCGCAGCTGAAGAGCGATCGCGAGCAAGAGTTTTATGTCGAGGGATCAGCTACATCAAATGTTGCCCACAATCATGAGGAGTTTAAAACATTTGTAGACTGGACCGATACACAGCATATTTTAAAGCATGTGGCCAAAACACACGAGGAGTTGTAAATATTAGGCAAATATTTTCATTCATATTTAATTCGCAATTCGAATATTTAATGCTACTAATTGTATTTAGTAGCTCTACAATGTCTTGCATTTTTTTATGTGTTTCATATTTGTGTGTTTCTTTTTTTAATTCGTTTAACCAAGTGCCTTAACAACCATGTCGTTTTGTACTAATTCCCCATCATAGACTGCATTTCAATCATGCTTTTAATACTCCAATAGTTTAAGCCCAACGAATCTCGCAGAAGATCAAACCCGAAAAGCATGCATTTTAATATTTTTCTAAAATTATTTTGCAAATATTGCTAATGCAATTATTTGCACTCTAAATAGGTTTTAAGTTTTTTTTTAGTCGTAGGCGTAATTATACCAAAAATTTATGTAATAACAACTAGAGCTCAAAGATTTTGAGAACAATAAATTTAATTAAGCAGCAGGCTATGTTTTGTTTTATTCCATAAGTGTTTATGGAAAATTATATTTTTTCTAAGAATTTTTGTTAAAAATGTATTTTAAAATTTCACCAACAATTAATTTTTCATTAAAAATATTTACTAAAAATTTAATTTATTACTCAAAATAATTTATCACTCAATATATATAAATTTTTGCAACAAAAATCTAATTATAATAATTTTAAATGTTTTCAGTATTATTACTGAAAAATTTGAAAATTATTGAAAAAATTAGGTTTTAGTTGCAAAAATTTATTTTAAATTTTATTTTAAAACTTTTATTATTTAAATAAAAAATATGTTTTCTATTTTAAAAAAAGTAGTAGAATTCAAAAATTGACCTGAAACCCTTTAATGTGCCGCTGATGTTCAATCGGCATCCGAATAAAACCTGGTCAGCTGCCTATCCGGAGCGCAATGTACTTGCGTTCAGTGCAGCGCCACTCATTATGTTTCCCACACACTACACTGGTGATGTTGGCTACATTTCGGACACCGAAGACTCAGAGTTGACGCCAACTGCACATCTTGACGCGAGCAATGCGCAGCTGAAGAGCGATCGCGAGCAAGAGTTTTATGTCGAGGGATCAGCTACATCAAATGTTGCCCACAATCATGAGGAGTTTAAAACATTTGTAGACTGGACCGATACACAGCATATTTTAAAGCATGTGGCCAAAACACACGAGGAGTTGTAAATATTAGGCAAATATTTTCATTCATATTTAATTCGCAATTCGAATATTTAATGCTACTAATTGTATTTAGTAGCTCTACAATGTCTTGCATTTTTTTATGTGTTTCATATTTGTGTGTTTCTTTTTTTAATTCGTTTAACCAAGTGCCTTAACAACCATGTCGTTTTGTACTAATTCCCCATCATAGACTGCATTTCAATCATGCTTTTAATACTCCAATAGTTTAAGCCCAACGAATCTCGCAGAAGATCAAACCCGAAAAGCATGCATTTTAATATTTTTCTAAAATTATTTTGCAAATATTGCTAATGCAATTATTTGCACTCTAAATAGGTTTTAAGTTTTTTTTTAGTCGTAGGCGTAATTATACCAAAAATTTATGTAATAACAACTTGAGCTCAAAGATTTTGAGAAAAATAAATTTAATTAAGCAGCAGGCTATGTTTTGTTTTATTCCATAAGTGTTTATGGAAAATTATATTTTTTCTAAGAATTTTTGTTAAAAATGTATTTTAAAATTTCACCAACAATTAATTTTTCATTAAAAATATTTACTAAAAATTTAATTTATTACTCAAAATAATTTATCACTCAATATATATAAATTTTTGCAACAAAAATCTAATTATAATAATTTTAAATGTTTTCAGTATTATTACTGAAAAATTTGAAAATTATTGAAAAAATTAGGTTTTAGTTGCAAAAATTTATTTTAAATTTTATTTTAAAACTTTTATTATTTAAATAAAAAATATGTTTTCTATTTTAAAAAAAGTAGTAGAATTCAAAAATTGACCTGAAACCCTTTAATGTGCCGCTGATGTTCAATCGGCATCCGAATAAAACCTGGTCAGCTGCCTATCCGGAGCGCAATGTACTTGCGTTCAGTGCAGCGCCACTCATTATGTTTCCCACACACTACACTGGTGATGTTGGCTACATTTCGGACACCGAAGACTCAGAGTTGACGCCAACTGCACATCTTGACGCGAGCAATGCGCAGCTGAAGAGCGATCGCGAGCAAGAGTTTTATGTCGAGGGATCAGCTACATCAAATGTTGCCCACAATCATGAGGAGTTTAAAACATTTGTAGACTGGACCGATACACAGCATATTTTAAAGCATGTGGCCAAAACACACGAGGAGTTGTAAATATTAGGCAAATATTTTCATTCATATTTAATTCGCAATTCGAATATTTAATGCTACTAATTGTATTTAGTAGCTCTACAATGTCTTGCATTTTTTTATGTGTTTCATATTTGTGTGTTTCTTTTTTTAATTCGTTTAACCAAGTGCCTTAACAACCATGTCGTTTTGTACTAATTCCCCATCATAGACTGCATTTCAATCATGCTTTTAATACTCCAATAGTTTAAGCCCAACGAATCTCGCAGAAGATCAAACCCGAAAAGCATGCATTTTAATATTTTTCTAAAATTATTTTGCAAATATTGCTAATGCAATTATTTGCACTCTAAATAGGTTTTAAGTTTTTTTTTAGTCGTAGGCGTAATTATACCAAAAATTTATGTAATAACAACTTGAGCTCAAAGATTTTGAGAAAAATAAATTTAATTAAGCAGCAGGCTATGTTTTGTTTTATTCCATAAGTGTTTATGGAAAATTATATTTTTTCTAAGAATTTTTGTTAAAAATGTATTTTAAAATTTCACCAACAATTAATTTTTCATTAAAAATATTTACTAAAAATTTAATTTATTACTCAAAATAATTTATCACTCAATATATATAAATTTTTGCAACAAAAATCTAATTATAATAATTTTAAATGTTTTCAGTATTATTACTGAAAAATTTGAAAATTATTGAAAAAATTAGGTTTTAGTTGCAAAAATTTATTTTAAATTTTATTTTAAAACTTTTATTATTTAAATAAAAAATATGTTTTCTATTTTAAAAAAAGTAGTAGAATTCAAAAATTGACCTGAAACCCTTTAATGTGCTATTGTGAATGGATTTTCAGAGGAAGTTGTCAAAAATATAAAATTACGGTTTCCTTATCATGATTAACATTTAAAAACTAGTTTCAAATTTAACAAAAACCATGAGCTCATCTAGTTCGTCGTCGGTATCCGTATCAATAGAATCCAACGAAGAAGAAGAAGATGTGAATAACCGTGAACTTGAGCAGGCAATTATCAAATACATAACCTTTAGCAAACGAATTTTATACGTCGAACAGCCTGCTACATGGCATCGGTTCCACACTTCGAATGCCGTCAACTTGGAGCGCTTTGCCGATTATACCCCGCATCAATTGTGCCAAAAATTCATGGAGAATGTGTTGCCCTGCATTTATCAGTACGATTTGATGACGCAAGAAGTGGCAGCCATCGAGCTGCTGCAGTTGCATCCGGAGTATCAAAGATCGGAGCATGGTTACATACGAGTGGATAAGCCGCAACGCCTGATGGCAGCACGAGAGCCAAAACTAAACGTTGACTATCGCGTGGAGGAGCACACTTTTTGCGTAAATCTTTTATAAAATTGCGACTATTATTTTGTTTATTGTATTTAAATTATAGCCACCGGCTTCGCCACCAAGACGCGCATCCCAATTTACACTGCAGCCCCGGCCGTGCAGTTCAATACACACGGTGGTCACACGTTATGCACGTCAAGTGCAGACGTTCGGTAATACGTTTAACTTTAAGAAAGAGTCGCATGCATTGCTCTCCGCTGCATTCGGTGATGACTTGGAACTGACGCGCTGCATTCTGCTCGAACCAACGGAGCTGCTTCGTCGGATGCGTCACGCAAAACGTGAGTTTGAGAATAAAGCTAAAATTCCAAGAAATTGTGTAAAGCCTCAGAAATTGTTGCAAAAGCTCAAAAGAAGCAACAAACTGTTGCGTACACTATGCGACATGATGGACAATTCCTACATGTAGTTGTAATAATTATTAGAAGCTTTATCTATTTTAAAAGTTCGATTTTTAATATAGTTCAATGTTTTTAAATTAACACTGGACCTTTTTAACTATGATATATCAAAAATGAATTAGCTGACATTGAAATGAAAACAATGAATTTCTTACGTTTTCTTTTAGAAAATGTGTTATTTGAAAATTCTTTTAATGTTGTTTTCTATTCCAAAATATCCATAATAACTAAACTAAAAAGATTATTCAAATTATAAAAAACTGTTAATATTTTTATATAAAAAAAAGGTTTTTTATCAATGTTATTAACAAATATTAATTTAAATGATTCTCAAAGATGTTTTTCAAATACTCACATTTTTTAAAGCACTGTTTTTAATTTTATGTTATTACTTTGATTATTTAAATTTTTATTATTAAAAATGAATTATACTAAAAAAATTATTTATATAAAAAAAAAAATTATATTATAAAAAAGCTTTTTTTAATTTTTAAAATTATTCATAAATAATTTAAAGTCAACTTTAAAAATAATGTCTACTTTTTTCTCAATTTTTATAAAGAATAAAATGTCAAAAAGCTAATTTGAATTTAAATATTCGACTTTAAATTGTTGATACATATATGCGCTATTGTTTTGTTTTTAATCCTGCTATTTAAATTCATAATTTGTTAATTATGATGATTCCGCGTTAAAATCGATAAACGATATCGTAAATGATTTTTCCTAAAATCTGATTAAAACAATCGTAAATGATTCAAGCAGGAATATATTATCGTTTTTATAATTTTTCAAACGTAATTTGTCTAATCATAAAATATGAAAAATATTCAAAATTGAGATTATTCAGAATATTGATTAATCAACATTTTTTGAAATTGTTTAATCGCGCAGCTTTTAAAAATATTCTCAAATTATTTTTAATAATTAGCTCATTTTTAAAATGATTGCTCAAAGAATCTAATAACTCTATATATTTTTTTACTACTAATATTTTATAATAATTAATTCAAATTACATTAAATTCCATCGCCTTGCATTATAACTACGCCATAGCGTCGCTGCCATTGCAACAATGTATTTTTTATAATCTTTTCAAATGCATATTCCAAGAAAAAAACTATAATGCCTGTCAAAATACCAAATCCGAACATAGCCAATGCATAACGACATTCCGTCAAACCAATCGATACAAATCCACCCATACCGCTCTCGCATTTAGGCTTTTGCGGAAACCATTTCCGTTCCTCGCGATTCATTAAACCAACCTCTCGCTGCCAGCGTAATCTACAATAATTGCAATTATTATTTGTAACCTTAATTTAGGGTTGACACTTATGTACTGTCTGCGAAATAGCTCTTTGTAGGGAAAATTCTTGCGTGTCGGTATAGCAATCATAGGCAATTGAAATGGTTCTAATTCCTTGAGACCGCATTTTTCTGGCTCACTGAAAGTGTCGCTAATAATTTGGTATCCTGCCTGCAATTCCACCTGATAGGCGAAGAGGCCAGTGCGCATTTTTTCCATGCCAATAAGCGGACGCATGTAGACCTTGTCACCTTTGGGTGCAATTTTCCGATGGTACAGATGATTTGTTATGGGATCGGTAGATTCCTAACGAAAAAACAAAAATTGTATTTGAAATAAATAAAATCTCAAAAAATAACCCACATTAAAGTATATTTTATTATAAACCGTATCCTGCACCCCAATCTCCAGCGGTGATTGACTCAGATCCGTCAGCGAATGTATTGCCTCACTTGGACTCTGCAGTAACGCCACGATATTGGCCGAAAATGAGGTGAACAAGAAGAGCGTAGCCACAAAGGTCGTGAATACAATTACACGTCCCGATCGATTGACGATTGTTACATAGAAACCCTGCTGACACATTGCACCCCAGACGAATATAACACAATCCCAAAAATCCATATCATGATTGTGCGGCGAAAACAGCATCTCCAAGACAAACACGACTGTGGTGAAGATCATTAGAAAAAGTATCGAGATCCAAACGTCATTTTCGAAAGGCAATGCGAAAATATTCGATACTGCTGACAACGGTGGTTGACGAAACATTATGCCGGCCCGTATGCGAAACGTTTCGGCGACAAAATCACATAAAGCAACACGATCCAAACGCATAAAAATAGCCATTTGTCCAAAATCGAGTTCATAACGTTGGAATCGGCCCATTAGGCCGTCGAAAGAGCCATTAGGCTGATGCCAACCGTAGTTGTCGGTTTGATGCGTATTGAAACTATTTGAAAAATCGTATGTTTTATTATTCCAGCATTATTTACTCTTATTTACCTTAAATTTAATTTATTGGCCATTTCAATAGTTAGACGATTATTAACCTTTGAGATGGTATCAATATGACGCAACGTTAAGTCTTCAATATCGGTAAAAAGATCAGGAAACGCTATAACCAGTCCAGTTTTAAATGTTATACCCTCCAAATTTTGACGATACGTAATTGCTGAACCAAAACTTTCTAAAGCAACGATCATTTGCGATACATTTTTCAAATCTTTAGCGATAGTGCGCGCTATTATTGGTTTCCATTCAGCAACCTTATACACATCGATTAAAGAAAAACCGACCATTTCGATGCTAGGTTTCCGTACCAATACGCGTACCTCTCCATCTGGTGGCAGAAAGATCAGTTCGTCCTGCAAAAGATTAATGTCTTCGGCTGCCTTAGCGAGCAGCAACCAGAAACGATTTGTCGTAAAAAAGTTATTTTCAGAGGATGCAGACCAACGCAGCACATTCAGCGCACACTCCGATGCCAGCTCTAATAAAATGATACCCGTTTTATGAGAGAGGGGCTGCAGCTTCAGTTTGAGACGACGTGTTGTTCCATTATTGCTGCGAAAGCTGAGCGGCGGTGCATATGGATATGGTGTAGTTAAAGGATCCTGGTCATTAACATAGTCGTTGCCATGGAAAATGCGCACAAAGAAGCCATTCTCTATAAAGACAGTCACCATTGCAAGTAGCTGGTGACGCTCAATGGATGATTCTGTAAAAACCAAAATTTTAAATAAATCTTGAGATTTGCTTAAGTGCCTTACCGATATCTGTGGGACAAGCTATAATGATTACACTATGTACGCCATGGAAATGTAAGTATGCCATGTAAATGTCCGTCATAGAGGAATAAGATTCTGGAAAAGACTTTGCTGGAGAATCTTCCGTACAAGTTTGACATTCTGATCCGAACACAGAGTACAATAGGCCAAAGAAGCCGAAAACAAGTATCTTAAAATGCTGCATCATCTACTATGCGTGGCTAACTTAACTGTAACTTGCTTTTATATCATACTATTTGGGGATTTGTACTTCATATAATTCAAATAATTTCAAGCAAATTACTTTATTATTTTGTACATTCATGAAACGCAATCAATTTTAATAGAGTAAATCTAATTTAAAATTCAAATTATTCCACCTCGCGGTATATAATACATAAAATAATAAGCTATACAATGTAATATGTATATGATGAAATAGCGCCCAAGACAATAGTAAAAAAAAATTCCGTTGAGTATTTATATTATACATATTTTATAATGCAAAACTTTTTTAATTTTCAGAATTCTTTATGGATAATTATCGATTATCGATAATTTTTGTAAAACATCCTCCAAAATTTTATTTTGTAGATTAAAATTGCGGAAATTTTAATTTGATCGAAATTGTTTTTTTTTTTGAGAGTGAGAGTCTGGACCAGTCTGGACGCACTTCATGCGGCAATCTTGCCATATTTTGGGAAACACTCAAATTTTGAAATGACTCAAAATTAATTAACAATTAAATAAAAAAATTAAATTTAAATTTTTATAATCATCCCAATCGAGAAACACGTCGGGAGACATTTCCGATGAAATTGATAAAAAGCAATCGTGCAACTCACATATTCGAAAATTTTCATCGGATAAAATCCATCGAGTTTCCCGTCGACTGAAAATTAACTGTGAAATTTGCTCACATTTTATTTTTATGTAAAAACATGAAGTGTTACATCATTAGTAATTGATTGCAGAATAAAAATAAAAAAATGTAAAAGAGAAAAACAATGTTGCGCTGTTTTATAAATGTTTCGCGTTCATTGGAAAACTCGATTTACTTTTATTTTCCGTCGGAAGTCGATGAACTTCCGTTCATCGGGAATCTGATTGGGCTGAATATGTATATTTTATTGTATTTATATTGAGTGTGCAGAATACCTGCAGCACCACCTGGTGGTGGTGGCGGATGTTTTTTTTTTTTGGAAAATATTTTTGTTTTGCCAGTATTTGGTTTTTTTTTTGGGCATATAATTTTCTTCCATTAAGTTATTTAAAAATGTTGTTTTTGTATGGCGTATTGCCGCATTCCGTGTCCGCGACCAAAGCGTATACAGTCTCGGGCACCACCTGTTCTGAAGCGGCGTTCTCTGAAGCGGTGTTCTCCTCCTGGGTGTTCTGGGACGATTTATTTTTGAACATGTTGAATGAAAAAGTTTACGGAAAAAAACAAAACTTTCAACCGCCAACAAAATGAAATTTAAATTTTTTTCAAAAAAGAAGAAAAGCACCGCAGCACGAAACTTCAGAAGTCCACCTGTTATCGATTTCAAAACGTCAAAAGTTACACCTGTTATCGATATCAAAACCAGTTGGAATTTTGACGTTTCGTGCTGCGCTGCTATTCTTCTTTCTTGACTTTTTGCACTTTTGACTTTTGTAAATAATAATATTGGAATTATTTGGAACATAAAGCAACTTGACTGGATTTGGAGCAAGTGCGTGCTCAAACGACCGCCCACATGGCAGAGGCGCCAGCCACATACTGTCGTGTGTGCCTCAAATCAAAGCATAACCAGATTTCACTCTACATTCATGTGCAGCAGAAGTACCTGCCCAGCGTCATTGAGAACATATGCGGGTTACTGGTAGGTGACATACAACAATTAATGTTGGGATAATATAAAGTGTTATTTCAAAGATTTCTTCCTTTGATGAGCCCGAGGCACTAATATGCAAGGAATGCGCTTTGGCCATTATACAGGCCGATGAAATAATACAAAAGTGTCAGGAATCCCACAGGATATTAGTGGAGCAGCACAATGTGCGGCACCTGGAACACGTTAAAGCTGAGCTGGAATTGGAGACAGATGAAAAGCCAGCTGAGGAACAGTATGCAGCTGAAGAGCAGGACTTTGACATGGAGAAGCTGCCGCAGCAATGTGTGAAAGAATTACCAGATAAATGCTCCGAACTCACCGCAGAAGTTAAGCTGGAGACGCAGGATTCAACGGATGCATTGGATGAACATTTATATGTAATTTGAGATTTTTAAAAGTTAATTTTAAATTAACACTTTTGCAATATTTACAGATTGAACCGGAAATGCTGGTGGATACCATATTGGAAAATCCTGAAACCCATAATAGTCACAACATTGCTGAGCAAAGTGACCTGCTGCCAGCACAAATACCTGACACTACCCCTACCGCAACCAGCAGCATCTATTGCAGCACCACCAAAAGCGCCAAACCAAAGAAGAAATTTGTACGCAGCCGCGAACAATACCTCAAGCGCAAAATACGCAATCTGCCCGTTAAAGAGCCGCTGACACTGATCGGTGTATATATATATACACTTTTTTCTGGTGATTAATACCCATTGTTTCGTTTGCAAATATTTATCTATTAGAATATATTAAAACAATAATTGAAGATTACAATGGCTGCATTAAAAGGTATAAATACTGTGTAGCAATTAAAGTGTTATAATTTATCAGAATATTGTTTTTTTCATTATCTTCAAAACACTGCAAATCGGTCGAAATGAATACTAATACACAAAAAAAGCGTAAGTGTTATTCAAAATTCGCACTTGTTTATTTTACATTTAACTTTGGTGCATTTCTAATTCTCCTCTATTGCAGTCTTCTCATCTGCGCATTTATGACGTGCCTCGGAATGACCTTTTTAATTCTGGCCTGCGCTGTGCCCAAGGATAAGGTGTTCTATCCCTTCTTCGTTCTTATCTTTTATGTGATGTCCGTGTTGCCAGTGTTCATCTCAAAACGTATGAATCCCGGTCAGGAGACGAATCCTAAAACAGAATTTGCGCTCTTCCTGACGGCTGGCATGGTACTCAGTGCCTTTGCACTGCCCATAGTTTTGGCCCACAGCCATGTGGTAAGTTGACTGATATAGCCTTCTATTGTATGTTTATTACGTATGCTTGCAGATCGGTTGGACGGCTTGCGTACTCACACTGATCAGTAATGTAATTAACTATCTGACCATATTCGGATATGCCATGAAGGACGGCGAATTCGATGCTCCCTACGGCGGCATGTTTTAAACAAAAATTGAAAATAGTTGTAGGCAAAAGAAGGGCACTACAAAGAAATTACTGAAATATTCACTTTTTAGAGTACATATTCTAATTGGCCTAATGCAACTTAATGCTGTTTTAAATTCATTTAATTTTAAGTTGAACGTTTTTTTATCGAGAACTACGTAAAATCAAATTAAAATAAAATTTAGTCTGAAAGTCATTACCAACATGCATGTGTAAGTTAAACGGCGATATTGGGAATCTCGCGATTTATATATATTTTCAATTATTTCATATTATAACTAATTTTGAAGTAATTTAAATTTAATAAAATATTCATTTTATTTATAATTTTCTTACAATGATCTGTAATTAATAGTAGTTTATAAATATAACATTCAAAATAAATATACAAAAAAAAAGAAAATATTAATCTAAAAACTTATTAAAAATATAAGTTATACAATAGTGAACAATATGTTTTATTAGATCAGCTTCCATAATTTTGAGTTATTACAAGTGCAGCCGCACACCCTAACTACCGCAGAATTGAATCGAAATCAAATCATCCAAAAATAGTCTAAAAAATCAGCCCGAGAATTTATTTGGCACAAACGCCATTGAGTCGATTTCGAGTGATTTGCATTAACAAAAAAAGATCAAATTTGTTATTTGGAGCATAGTCGATGATGATACGAGCAATCGAAAAATTGATAACGGAATTAGAAAGATAATGTTTAAGTCACATATATCCAATTCCTAACTCCATTCACCCAAAAATGGCGTTTTAGCCAAATAAATTTTGAGGTGACGATTTGTCAAATTTAGATTCAAAAATCTTAAAAATGATTGACAATTGAATTGCGTTTATAGTATTTTTAAACAGTACTATATACAATAAATCAGTACAATCAACGACAGATTACTTAACCGAAAGACCATGTTACAGTTATATTTGATTAATCAATGTCTGCTTATTTGATTAATCAATGTCTGATTAATTGGTAAAATTATTATTGATTAATTAATTAATTAAAAAGGATTATGATAACGTACAGATAAATTTTAACGTAACCCAATAGGAAAAACTCCGCACCAACAAATTATATAGAATTGATGAATGGTATGTCCATAGGAAAAATCGTTCATTCATTTTTTAGATTATATTGAATTAAATCATATAAGAAAATTGGTATTTTTGTACCATCCATCCATTTTTTTGTTTTTGTTTTTTTTTGTAATATTTCGGAAGAATAATCCTACATAAGATGGGGAACTTATTTTTAATATATTTAGGCCCGGTTTCACAGTGCGCACTTAAGTAAAATATTAGTTGAGGAAAATTTAATATTTTTTGTATTCTAAAATTTGTCTGCATTTCAGTCAGCAAAAATACAATTTTTGAGTGGAGAGTGTCCGTATATTAAACAGTACATCAAGAAATCTAAATAAAATTAAAATAAATACAATTACGCTTTTTCGGTTAAAACTGGGTTACTGTGAAAAAAATAAAACGAAAAATAACTGAAATTAAGTTCATATCCGGCTTTTGGTTAGTTGGGTTTCATTTAGTTTTGAACAAAAAAAAAGTTTATATGATTCATAAAACTAGTTTCGAAAAAAAAAGAATTATATATGAAAAAACGGGAAAACTGTCTTCCTTCTCAAAAAAAACATGTTTATCTGCTCATATGGCAACACTGTCCGCCACAAAAAAAAAGAAACCCCTAAATCTAGGGATAAAACACCGCAACACTGCTACTCTGAAAAAAAAACAAATACCAAACAAGGTTTGTAAACAAAGCTGGCCGTGTTATTTGTCTTTTTACGGTCTGCATTTGAAACTTACACTAGTTTATTCTAAATAAAAGTTTGCAAATAATTGAATGGAGTCACGAGATACTATTGACTCATTTGCATCTGCTTTAGATGTGCATTTAAATGTTGAAGGAAAAGGAAATGTCGATGAGGAAGAAGTCCTAAAAGTAGATTTTTATAATGAAGAAAATGTTGATGTTGCAAAAAATGTTGATGCAAAAGAAGTCGATAAAGAGAAATTGATCGATGAAGAACTCAATGCCACCACTGCACCCATTGGGGGAGAGGAGACTTCCACAGTAGCGGATGCAGTTACTTTGCCAAAAGTACTAATAAAACCAAAGAAATTTCCATTTAAATTGAAACAGGTTCAAAATGGGTTCGATACTTAAAAAATTCATATTTATTCTAAAAATAATATTTGATTTTATTAGCAACATACTAACTGTGCATCATACGGTACAGGAAGAGGAAAAACTCATCCGGATCCGCATGGCCGTGAGTTGCTTCAACGAACGTAGCTCTGAATTGATAGCTATTGATAAAAGGTTTTTCATTTAATTTTTAGCCAATATTATTACTGTTATCTAATTTGCATATACCCTATACAGAGGAAATGTTTTCGTGTTTGATTTCGTCAGTAAGCGCTACTGGCGTCTCTGGGTAAAGGTGCCCAAAGTAAGCACAGTGCGTCAGTCCCTTCGACAACCCAACGAGTACCTGTGCGGCACAAAGCTAGGCCATGTGCTGCTGTTGGATGTGGGTAAGTTCGAATAACCAATAACGCTTTTACGTTTTTAACAAAACGGTTTCGGTATATTGTTTTCATGTTAATGATCATTATTCTCGCATCACATATATATCAAACAAAAGTTGATCAGCATAAAATGATAAACATAGGTGGTTAAACATTGAATGGACATTTTTAGTTTGCATTTATTTTAATTCATCTTATTTTGTATGGTGGAAATGAATCAAATATACAATTTGTTCAGAATTTACAAAATATTGTATAAATCAGGAAAAAATGTACCTATTGAATAAAAATTAATCAAATAGAAGCTTCAGAGAGTTCTTCCTGACTTCAGCGCTAAATTATTGTTGTGCATACTTGATTTCTACATGAGCACACAATGATTTAATATTTAAATCATATTACCTAATAAACATAGTTTCGATTGTATATAATTTCGATAACGTTTCGAATTCGTAACGATATCGTTAAATTTCTATAAAATCAGTATTTAATTATATGTCAAAAAAAAAGCTGTTCAATATTTCATATGAAACAGTTTAATAAATTTTAAAATTGAAAGAAATTTCGCAACTGTTAGTATGATTTAAAATTTAGTAAGTAGAAATATTTTAACCTCAAACTAGGTAAACAATTTTAATGTTGTGGATGCTATGTAATGCTTGGTGCTCAGCTCCATGAAAGATAATTTCAAGACAAATTAATTTAAATAGTATCGAAATTGAATAAGCTTTTCGAATTCGTTTCGATATCGAAATTAAATAATTTTTCGAATTCGTTTCGTTATCGAGATTGAATCAATTTTCGAATTCGTTTTGATATCGAGAATTCATACAATATCGTACACGACAGAGCCATTTTTATCGAGAACGCTATCATTCTCGAATCGTTAACGATATTCGAAAACGATAACAATGTTCGTTCAAACGAGATCGTTTCGAATATCGTTTGGTATGCTAGGTACTTATTTTTCTAAAAACTAAGTTTTGATTTCGGTTTCAATCACTGAGTTCAAGTATTCAAATATTTAAGTATACAAAATTAAAATGTGTTTCTCTAGCAGCGCGGTCAAGCATCCTGCGCGATATTAACGTTTCCGCACAGCGGATTACACAGATTACTTTCCCGGGGCAACCACTGCAGCCGTCGTCCTTGGCTTTAATACACGCCGGCCACGAAGCCATACTACTCAATCTGGACAACTACACAGCCACACATCGCCTAGACTTTGATGAGTTGCTCATCACACTGAAGTACGCCTGTTATGTTCCGCATTCACTGAGTTATTCTAACAATATGTTTTAAATTTTATAACTATATCTAGAATACATTTTAAAACCAGTAAAACTCCAAAATTTTGATACCTATCGGTTTTGGATATAGGGGTATTTTGGATTTGTCTAAAACAGTTTTTGTTTTCAATATGAAATATATCGTTCGGTTTTACTTATTCAGATTTAAAGCCATTAACTCGGAAACATTTCCTGCCGGGAAACATCGACAATTTCCTCAACCATACATCGGGAACATAAGTCTGAAGGCGTTGGCGTAAAGATCGCTGGAACCAACAAAAACTAGCGAGCGCGCACTAAATAATCACTCCGTTGCGTTATTGTTCAATGTGCCGGGGAGCAATAATTCAATTTTGTCCAAAGTTCCGCATATGGTGCTCAACTTAATGTTTACTCTTTTTTTTCTATTTTATTTTTACGCATTTGACATTTTACCCAGCCCTGGGAAAAACCATTTATGGAGCACAGCACCAGTTTGTGTCTACGGCTTTTTTTCGATTGTCTTCGTTTTTCCATGTATGTTTTTTGTTTGTTTTATTCTCTTTTTAATTGTGTTGCTGTTGAATGATACGAATTGACTTATTAACTTGACTTATTAACTTAACTTAACTTGACTTATTAATTTCATCATTTGTTGTATTTTTCAGTGCGCAACGGAGGTTTTCAGCTGACTGCGCGCGCTATAGTTTGACGCGTTTATCGACGCAATCTACGCAGTTCGAATTTCGAAGGCAAAGTTCGAATTCGAAGGCAAAGTTCGAATGCGTTTTTGTGAAAACGCATTCATTTTTGTGGTGCGTTGCGTTGATTGATGTTAAAAGGAGAAAAAATAATAATTTCAATTTCTTTTTTCTTATGTGCTTCAACAAGAATGGACAATGGAGGTAATTTTTTTTTATAATATTTATAAATTTTAAAAATGATAAATTCTCATTTACAAAATCTTTATAGATCATTCCATTTTTGATCGATGATAAGAAAATGTAAATCTATTAATTGATATGTTAACTTTAAAAATGTATCAATTACTTTTTCTAATAATTACCAACAAAGTTGAAATTTAAGATTTGCATAAAAATGTATATTTTGTTTTTTTCAGACAATGTGGAAGTGGCAGCGGAACAAGTGGAAGGTAATTTTTATTTTATTTAATTTTATGATTAATTATATTTTATTTATTTTGGCAATTTAATTATTTAATATATTCAATTTGATGAATTTTAAAAGTTAAAATATCAATTAATAGATTTACATTTTCTTATCATGTGGTAAAAAATTGAGATCAGACAGATTAATAAATATTTTTTGTAAATGAATATTTGGTATTTTGAAAATGTATATGTATATATGATATATACAATAAATATAAATTAATAATTTTTGTTTCTTTTTTTTCAGAAAACATGGAGACGGCAGTGGCTCAAGTGGTGGAACTGTGCAGAGCCCCGGGCAAACCAAGAGGTGGCTTGCGGCGAAAAAACTTTATCAAAACTAATTTTGTACGTGTAGTTGGGGGTAGTACACAAAATGATGATGCCACAAAAGATCAGATGATAAAAATATTTTTGGATTACTATAACAAAAAATTCATGGGTCCACCCAAACAAAAAAAAAAAAAAAAAAAAAATTATTGGTCTAGAAAAAAATGGGGTGGACCAAAAGACCAAGACCCACCACCACCACCTGCACCACCTGCACCACCTGCACCACCTGCACCACCAACTGCACAATTAAGTGCAATGAAATAATGCAGCGATGGTGAGAAAAAATTGTGTTCTTCTTCTTGGTTGAGATGAATTACTTTTTTAATGTGTCGCATTCAAATTCAAAATTTAAACTGCTGAATATTATTTATGTACAAAATTTGTAAGAAATACTTGTGATATATGTTTTAAAATATCACTAAAAATTAAAATTTCAGCAAAATTCAATTATTCTTTTAAAAATATTATTATTCTACTAAAAATTAATTTTTTCACTCAATATTTAATTTTTCACAAAAAAAAATGTTTCAATAAAAATGCAGAGTTTTTCAACAAAAATTTATTTTTCACAATAAATTCAAATTTTCACATAAATTCAAATTTTCATTAAAAATTCAAATTTTCACTAAAAATTAAAATTTTCACTAAAAATTCAAATTTTCACTAAAAATTCAAATTTTCACTAAAAATTCAAAATTCACTAAAAATTCAAATTTTCACTAAAAATTCACATTTTCAAAAATTGAATTTTTAGTGAAAAATTGAATTTTTAGTGAAAAATTGAATTTTTAGTGAAAAATTGAATTTTTATTGAAAAATTAAATTTCTAGTTGGTGCGGTTGGAGGCGCATCTGAAGGCAACACATCACATCGATCCAGAGTATTATTAGATAAATATTACTTAGTTACTTAGTTTTAATGCATGTTTTTGCATTTTGTTGAAATTGTTTTCATTTTTACAAGCTTTTATTTATTTTAATGTTAACTTTATTTTTAGTTTGCTAATTAGTTCGCTAATTAATGTAGCAAAAATTGAAATAAAAAATCTATAAACATCACACAATGTAATAACTAGTTTTATTATAAAAATTTTAATAAACAAATATTTATTTAAATTTATTTAAATTTTTAAATTTAGAATCAACGTTAAAAAAAAATGTTTTTGAAAATTTTAATTTAAAGTGAAATATTGAATATTTAGAAAACATTTTTTATAGTGAAAATTTGATTATTTATGAAGAAAATTTTAGTGAAAATTGGAAATTTTAGAAAAATTTAAATTTTTAGTGAAAATATAAATTTTTAGTGAAAATTTGAATTTTTAGTGAAAATGTGGATTTTTGGTGAAAATGTGAATGTTTAGTAAAAATGTGAATTTTTAGTGAAAATTTGGATTTTTTGTAAAAATGTGAATTTTTAGTAAAAATGTGAATTTTTAGTAAAAATTTGAATTTTTAGTAAAAATTTGAATTTTTAGGAAAAATTTGAATTTTTAGTAAAAATTTGAATTTTTAGTAAAAAATTGAATTTTTTAGTGAAAATGTGAATTTTTAGTAAAAATTTGAATTTTTAGTGAAAATGTGGATTTTTAGTAAAAATTTGAATTTTTAGTGAAAATGTGGATTTTTAGTAAAAATTTGAATTTTTAGTAAAAAATTGAATTTTTTAGTGAAAATGTGAATTTTTAGTAAAAATTTGAATTTTTAGTGAAAATTTGAATTTTTAGTGAAAATTTGAATTTTTAGTGAATTTTGAATTTTTAGTGAAAATTTGAATTTTTAGTGAAAATTTGAATTTTTAGTGAAAATTTTAATTTTTAGTGAAAATTTGAATTTTTAATGAAAATTTGAATTTATGTGAAAATTTGAATTTATTGTGAAAAATAAATTTTTGTTGAAAAACTCTGCATTTTTATTGAAACATTTTTTTTTGTGAAAAATTAAATATTGAGTGAAAAAATTAATTTTTAGTAGAATAATAATATTTTTAAAAGAATAATTGAATTTTGCTGAAATTTTAATTTTTAGTGATATTTTAAAACATATATCACAAGTATTTCTTACAAATTTTGTACATAAATAATATTCAGCAGTTTAAATTTTGAATTTGAATGCGACACATTAAAAAAGTAATTCATCTCAATCAAGAAGAAGAACACAATTTTTTCTCACCATCGCTGCATTGTCCACCACTCACTCCCACTTCTCATTCAATGTTTTTGCATAGCGGTGGCGGTCAGTTTAGTGCGAGTCTCGTATCATTTGGTCGTCAATAAAAATTGAATCAGTTGTGAAAATTGTGTTAATAACTTTTAATAATAATAAAATTAGTTTATAACATGTGAAAATAATACTAAAGTAGTTGAATATGTTAAAATGTTATAAATCTGTGAAAATAAAGTGCAATTGTGTCTGCAAATCATGATTTGCAAAAGGAAAGAAAAAAAAAACAATTCACAAAGGTGTTTGAAATAAAGATGTGCTCTCACTTCGCGGTCTCTCTTTGCGATGCGGCGATCTGTTTAATTTGTGTTTTTCGTTTCATTTGTGTAGCAGTTAAAAATGAATAAGTGTCTGTCGAGTAATTTGTTAGTGATTTTAAATGTTAATAAAAAAGGAGTTATAAAAAATAATAGAATAAGTTAAATAATAAAGAATTGGTGAAAAAATTCAGAGCAAATGCATTTGATGATAAAAAGTTTAAAAAGCTAGTAATGAAAATTGAGAAAAGTATATGAATCAAAAGCCAATTAATAAAACAATCATTTTAACTGGTAAGATTTTTATTTGTTGGTGCAATGTTTGAATTTTTATTGGCATTATTTTATTTAAATTTAATATACATATTTAGAATTTTTTAAATACCGGAAGCATTATTGTGAATATTGTTCTTATGAATGCGTACGGTTGGTGTACAAACTAATGAAAATTGTGAATATTATCAATACTATTGTGATGCACCTCGTGCATTTGCTAAAACAATCGTTGTCACTACTAATTTCAGCTTTTCTCAAAATAAAATTGTGTTGTAACATTTTTTTAAAATAAAATTTAATTTTAGTAAAAATTAAATTTTTAATTAAAAATTGAATTTTTAGTGGAAAATTGAATTTATAGTGAAAAATTTAATTTTTAGTGAAATATTGAATTTATAGTAAAAATTTGAATATTTGGTGAAAATTTGAATTTTTAGTAAACAAATTTAATTTTTAGTTAAAAATTGATTTTTTATCGAAAAATTTAATTTTTTTAGTGAAAAATTGAATTTTTAGTGAAAATGTAAAATACATATTTTGAATTTTTTAAATACCGGAAGCATTATTGTGAATATTGTTCTTATTAATGCATACGGTTGGTGTACAAACTAATGCAAATTGTGAATATTGTTAATACTATTGTGAAGGACCTCGTGCATTTGCTAAAACAATCGTTGTCACTACTAATTTCAGCTTTTCTGAAAATTAAATTGTGTTGTAACATTTTTTTTTAATTAAAATTTAATTTTAGTAAAAATTGAATTTTTAGTTTAAAAATTTAATTTTTAGTGAAATATTGAATTTATAGTAAAAATTTAAATTTTTTGTGATAATTTGAATTACTAGTAAACAAATTTAATTTTTAGTGAAAATTTGAATATTTTCATTAAAAATAGTAAAAATTGAATTTTTAGTAGAATGATAATATTTTTAAAATAATAACATCATTTTTCTGAAATTTTAATATTATTTTATTTTAAAACATATACATATCACAAGTATTTCATACAAAGTATGTACATAAATTAAATTCAGCAGTTTGAATTTTGAATGCAACTCATTAAAAAACGTAATTTATCTTCATCAAGAAGAAGAACAACATTTTGTCTCCCGTTTAATGTACTCACCTGCTCTGCATTGTCCACCACTCACTCCCACTTCTCATTCAATGTTTTTGCATAGCGGTGGTGGTGGTCAGTTTAGTGCGTGCCTCGTGTCATTTGGTCGTCAATAAAAATTGAATCAGTTGTGAAAATTGTGTTAATAAGTTATATTAATATTAAAATTTGTGTATAACATGTGAAAATAATAATAAAGTAGTTGAATATGTTAAATTGTTATAAATTTGAGAAAATGAAGTGCAATTGAGTCTGCAAATCATGAGTTGCAAACGGAAAAAAGTACAAAAAATGCACAAAGGTGTTTGACATAAAAATGTGCTCTCCGTGAAGTGTCTCTCTTTGCGATGCGGTGATCTGTTTAATTTGTGTTTTTCGTTTCTTTTGTGTAGCATTTAAAAATGAATAAGTGTCTCTTTGGCAATTTGTTTGTGATGTTAATTTAAAAAATGTTTCTAAAATATATACTCGCGAAATAATAAAAAATTGAAAATTAGTGAATAATAAAGAATTCGTGAAAAAATTCAGGGTAAATGCATCTGTTGATAGAAAGTTTAAAAAAGCTTGAAATTAAAATTTGCATTTTTGCATGAATCATATACAAATTAATAAAACAATAATTTTAACAGGTGGGATTTTGATTTTTGTTGCAATCCATTTTTTTTGTTTGTAAAAAAATTATTTTGAAATAAATATTTTAATTTTTAAGTGTAAAATTGAAGTTTTTGGTGAACAATTAAATTTTTTATTGGAAATTTAATTTTTTAATTTTAAGTAGATGGTTGAATTCTAGTAAAAATTTGTATTTTTTAGTTAAATTTTTGAATTTTTAGTGAAAATGTTGAATTTTTCGTGAAAATATCAATTTTTATATTTAATGCAAGTTCTAATATTTGTAGGAAAATTGAATGTTCTTTCGTAATAATTTAATTATTCGATAAAAATTTAAATTTTGAGAAAATTTAAATTAGTAAATTGTTAAATTTTATTATTAGTTAATTTTTGATGGTACTTTAACAAAAATATTAATTTTGACTGAAATTGTTATTAATTTTAATTTAAAAGTGAAATTTTGAATTTTAGTGAACATTTAAATAATTAGTCAAACATTAAATATTTAATTTTCAGTGAAAATATTTTTTTTTTAAGGAATATTTTTAGTAAAATATGATTTTTTAGTGGAAAATTACAAAAAAAAAAATAAAAATTAAATTCTGCGAAAAATATTATTTTAATAAAATGAAAATCCTATTTTCCAAAATATCTATTTAAAATGGATATATCTTCTTTTTTATTTTATGGTTTATTTTGGCAAGATAAATAAAATAACATTTTTCGCAGAATTTTAAGTAAGACAAAATTTCCACTAAATATTTATATTTCACTAAAAATTCAAATTTTCTTTAAAAAAAATTAAAATTTCACTACAAATTAAATATTTAATTTTTAAACAATTATTTAATGGTCACCAAAAACAAAAAAAAATCCTGAAAGTGAATTAAAATTGTTCACAAGAAAAAATAAATCCAGAAAAAATAAATCTCGTATTTTTGTTAAAAATACAATTGTTATCCAAAAATTTAACAGAAATTGAAATTTTGACCAAACAAAAATTATTAAATCAAAAAAAATAATTAAACAATTATTTAATGGTCACCAAAAACAAAAAAATTCCCTGAAATTGAATTAAAATTGTTCACAAAATATGCCACAAAAAATAAAACTCGTATTTTTGTTAAAAATAAAATTTAACAGAAATTGATATTTTGATCAAAAAAAAATTATTAAATCAATTTCCACTAAAAATTAAAATTTACTCAAAAAATTTTATTTTTTTTAATAATTAAATATTTGAGGCATTTAAAAATTGTTTTACAAAAAATCAAATCATAATATTAACAGTTACATATTTTTATAATGATAAAATCTTTGTTTAATTTGAATAAATAAATTTTAATCTTTAAAGTCTCTTTAAGTATAGTATTAAATATTAAACATACAAAACCTATTGACGTATAATTCTAGAGAAAGCCAATTTTAAAAATAAAATCTCCTTTTTGACATTTTAATATATACAAAATTAATTAAAAAAATCAATTTAAATTTTAAAATGAAATAAAATGTGATTGTGCGTCAATATGACCAAATATAATATCGTCGTTGTAGAACGAAAAGTCAACAAATACATTTTTATGAAAAACTTAAATTTTGAGTTTGTTGATTAATATTATAAAAAATAATTGATGAATTTCAAAAGTTGAAATATCAATTGATAGATTTACATCTTCTTATCATGTGGTAAAAAATTGAAATCGTCGATTAAAAATTGACAGATTTAAAGGGTTTTTTAACAGAGACGCTACAAAAGTAGAGCGACAGGGACTGCAAACGACGCCATATTTCTTGCCGCTATTTTGACATTTCTTTTCAGTAACGTTTGCCATTTTATGATGGAAAGATATACGAATTCGAATTTCGGTAGTAAATTTTAATAAGTTCGACTCATTGTTGGCTCGTATATCTTTCCATTATAAAATGGCAAACCTTACTGAAGAGAAATGTCAAAAGAGCGGAAGAGCGCTCTTATTGAAAAACCCTTTATAAAGATTTTTGTAAATGAATATTTGGAATTTTTAAAATGTATTTGGTGACTTTTCATTCTATAATGACGATATATAACATTTAAAAATAAAACATTTTTCTAATTACCCAAACTGTCATCACTTTAGAACTAAACTAAATTTTCATTCTTTGTTTTCAGATTAACGCGTTGTGTGTTGTGTTCGGTGTATTCGGTGCTCGTTAAAGAAAAATCTTTGTTCGTGTGTTTCAAAAGTTCTTAATAGAGAAGAGATATTGACTATCTATTCCGAAAACGATTTTTGCTATCAATATCAAATGGGAATACAATTACTTTGAACTATCCAAAACATATTCAAAATGTTTTGAATAAAAAATGGAGCTAATTTTCAAAGTGAGTAGAATATATATTTATAATTTGTTTATTACTTTGTATATATTTGTTTTTTTTTTAATTTATCATTGAATCACTTTACCCAAACTCTTTTTCTATGGTATATAAAATGAAATATAAGACACTCAACCATAAATATGTTTCTAAGTATTACAAAATCAAAAATTTTCTAAAAAGATCCATTTTTTTTAAATAAAAACAACAGAACATTTATTGAATTTATTATACCTATGTATATTAAAAAATAAATTTAAAAAAAACGAAAAAATGCAAATATCTACAGCACATTTATTTCTTAAATAAAAAATGCGTTATAATCACGTTAGCAGCCTACACGCCAGCAATCATATAAAATTAAAGCCAGTGGCATGTGTTATATGCCTTTGGATTACAATATCTTAACATAACTTACAGCACCCTAAAGCAAAAGGCAAAAGAAAAAAGAAATCAAATTTATTAAAATCGCAAACATATTTTTAATTGCAAACACATTCGATTTGTTAAACCACAAGACCGACAGTTAAATTGTGAGGGGAATTGAAAGCTCTCTACGCATTCTTTTGTACCGACATAACAAAGTATAAAGAACCACGAATCTTATTACTTCACATAGAACACTTCAACTCACATTTGTACCCCACAGCATTTGCCGGAAGTGCTTCGCTTTTAAATGGCGTTCGTTAATGCTTAAATAAAAAAGAGTTTTGAATGTGAATTTGAATTCCGGCGCTTGTCTTATGTCCTGCGCTTTCTCCGCCGCCATGTAGCTGCCTTCGTGGTAAATTCAACACTGCGGCCATATTAACTGACTAAACACAAACGTCAGACAACAACGTGAACGTCAGCGGACAAAGCCACCTGTAAACCCGGCGCGGCATTAGCGTCAGTCGGGCACAGGAAATGCAACAAGGATTTAATATTCATTTCGCGTGATTTTTCCAACTAAAGCTAAACAAAACAGAGTAGAAGTCAGAAGTTTAGTACGACTAGCTGTAAGTTGGGTATGGGAAAGGGTTATAGGGTTTGCAATTGCGGTATTTAGAAATCCGGAGGAATTATTGCTACAAACTTCATATAAAACATTTCATTCCGGCAAAAGTTCTTTGATTTGGATTTTCCGAAATCTTTATTGGGGAAGGCTGTAGCTTTTTCAGTTCCACTATTGAGAAATCCAAAAGATTTAATACTAAGAATACCAGAATCATCGTGAGCATGTCAAATTTATCTGGTTTATATCTTAATTGATTTGAGGGTTACGGAATTTCGAAATAAATAGTAAAAAGTCAGAACTCGGAGGAATGAAAAAATTGTGTAGTTTGGGATTACGAGAGTTTTGAGAATGCGACATGAATAGGGAGAGGGTTTTAAATTACGGAATTCAGAAATCACCTAGTATCCAAAGTATTTGGTTTGCATTAGCACAGAACTACAAGTTTGGGTTTACGAGAGCTTTGAGGATGCGAGATGGATAAACCACGCAGTACCTAAAGTCAATGTTATATGTAAAAATGTCATTTGTATTGAAAGATATTCAGCTGTACGGATTCCAACTACCGGATTTAGAAACCCGGAGAAATAAATTCTAAAAATCTGGAAATAATATTTAGTTTGGAATTCCATAAACTTTACGGATTAATTGTCGGACCAATTTCCGAACTTATCACTGGATTTTCAGAATGGTAACCTCTAGTCGCTTGGCGTGTTTGACTCTTTGGCAGGCAGTGAGACAGCAACATGCCACCGACGACAGATACATGAGTACAATACAGTCAACGACAAGGCAGGCAATTTTTATATTGTAGTTATTGCAATGCCGCGGGCTAATCTGAGTTTGATTGTAAAATGATATTCGCAAGTGAGACAAAAGCCCTTGATGCGGCGCCACTTGTTGTGGTTTTGCGCGCCGTTTTATTTGCCATTTTTATGGACGCGAATCAGGCGCACAACTACTGTTGATTGCAAGGCGTTGAAAAATTTAAATACAATTTGTTGTTCGAAAGAAAAATAACATTTATTCCAAGGCGAAACTCTTTACATCGTTGCCCACATTCAGTAAAATATGCTCTGATGTAGTAGGTGCTCCCAGACGCACCCACTCTCGCTTCAAACCTGCATCCTTTCGCGCCGATTGTATGGCGTGTTGTAATGCGAATATGACGCTTATTGCCAGGCAAGAGGCAGGCTCCCCAGTTGCCTTCGAGCGCATAAAACCACCTGCATTAGCACTCTTCTGCAGCAATTCAATACGGAAGTCAATCGGAATGTCCCTGGCACCTGGTGGTAAATAGGTTCTAGTGCGATTTGTCAGCAGTTGTCCGGTGCGTCGATCATATTTCACCTGTTCGGTCAGCCAATAGCCGAGACTCATAACAAAAGCACCTTCAATTTGTCCAACATCAATGTTGGGACTTAAGCTTTCGCCTGTATCCTCCAGTATATCGACACGTTTTATCTGCTGACTGCCCGTTAATATGTCGACCTCGAGTTCGCTAAGCGAAAGCCCATATACATAATATGGTTGAAGGTCTCCAAAATTATATTGATCGCTGACAATTAAATTTACATTACGTTCATAAGCTATTTGCACCAACTGCGACCAGGTGGTATCCTTCGGTAAGGATTCTTTTGTGGGTTTTAGTCGCTCGTTTAGCGTATTACAGGCTGCACGTACTGCTGATGCTACC
Organism: Dryomyza anilis; assembly: GCA_951804985.1. Classification (NCBI taxonomy): domain Eukaryota; kingdom Metazoa; phylum Arthropoda; class Insecta; order Diptera; family Dryomyzidae; genus Dryomyza; species Dryomyza anilis. The sequence continues at coordinate 2,526,940 of OX638134.1, forward strand.
GATTCACTTGTAATGCTTGCAACGCTGCCGGTTGAATTGGCACCATTTATGGTGTCGCTAGCCACAACACGCACGCTCTGCAGCGGAATTCTCAGAAAATAGGCGGCCACTTGTGCAAGTTTAGTATTGATGCCTTATAAAGAAAATATTAAAGAAATAGTATTATTTTTATAGTAGATACCGAATTGTCTTTCTTGAAAGTGTAAGCATTAACTTTTTAATCAATATCTCTAAAAGTTACAGAGATATATATAAAAAATTATAATGTATGTATGCTCACCTTGCCCCATTTCGATGCCGCCATGTGTGATGACGACCGTGCCGTCGCCATAATAAACCACCACTGTTACCGGATATCCCGTGAACGGATAGGCTATAAAAAACTCCATTATAGACAGTCCTAGCCCGCGTTTACGCCAACGATTCTTCAGGTTATATGCATCGATTTCGCGTCGACGTTGACGATACTCCGTTGACTTTATAAAACGTTGCAATAACTCTGCCATTTTACCATCCGGCTGTAGGTTTGCCAGACGCGCATCAGCCGGATCTACATTAGCCTCAAAGGCAATATGTTCCAGTATATTCTCAAACATTGATATAATTTCCAGAAACCCCGGAGCACGACACATGGCCGAACTGGGAGCATCGGTTAATACTGCCTGCTGACTCACCTTATAGTTGCTATCGTTCAATAGATATGCGTTGGTCGGACGTGTTATGAGAATGTCTGGAATTCGGTACTCGTTCATTGAGGAGCCTGCGTCTTCGTAAAAAGAATTCTTAAGAAATACGATTTTGCCATTTGACTTAATATGAAATTCATAATCCGAAAGACAGGCCCAACGTTTTCCAACGCAACTCAACATGGACTCAATGCTCTGTACGAAATGCGCCGGACGATTAAGCTTGTATGCGGCAAGTGCAGCAGCACAGGCAACCTGATTACCACGTGAGATTTTAGCGCCATAAGCGCCACCCACGCGTCGTATCCGCAGCTGTACTGCATTCAATGGCAACTGCAACATTTCCGCAATCACTATCTGTGTCAGATTCATTACCTGTGTGGATGACCAAACTTTGAGACACTGTTCCTCTGGCACCACAATTGTGGTGTGAGGTTCCATTGTGAAATGGTATTGAGAACCTATTTCAAAGATGCCCCTAGCAGAAATGTCAGCGAGTGAAGTTTGTTCTGAAGTAAACTCAGCTCCAGACTCGAAACCTTTGCGCAAGCGATGCATTTCTTTATGCGCAAATACATCTAACATGGTTGGCAAGACAACTTTGTCGCCATAGCTGTAAAGTACATCAACTTTGGTGCTGGCGAATTTAGCAATATCGCTACTCTGTGCTACTATCATGCCCAACGGTTGATCATAGTATTTGACTAGTCCGGAACAGAAAATCTCCTCATCATCTGGATAATAGACGACTTTGGAGTTCACAAAAGAATTCTTTCCCGGTATATCTTTGGCTGAGTAAAAGCCTATAACGCCGGGTATAAGTAGCGCTGACGTGGCATCGATGTGCTCGATGGTGGCATTAACTTTGGTGGCGGACACAAAAGCGCAGTACACAGCATCGCGTGTAGTTTGGTGGTCGTTCGTATATTTGGCCTCACCCGATGTCTGGATTTGAGCTGTTTAGAAATATTACATTAATAATTTTTAGGGGGACCGTATAATACTAAATTTTTAAGACCTTAGCATATAGACCAGATTACCTTCTAATTTGTCTACCGCCTGCGTAACAGGATACATTTTCTTATTTGTCTCAAAAGTCTGTATGCCGGAAGAGAGTGGTCGCTGTAGCAGTTTTGCACCGCTTTTGTACTCTTCTTTGATTTGTGATTCTGGAGCAATGCTGAGTAAAAATTTGTAAAATATTCCACAGGCTAATTGTGTACGAAACTCTGGCGAGGCACTCGGTGGCACTTCGTCGGGTCTCACTATAGCCGACAGTCGTTCAAAGATCTTAGCGACAGTCTCCTTGGCATATATGTTGTTACCGATTAGTAATTCCTCAATTTCTGTGGCATGCACGAAATCAGGACGAATACCACCGTAACAAATAAAGGCGTGTGCAACTTTTCCGGAGGTAATATTCATCTCCAGTAAAAAGGCAGCATTAACATAGGCGTTGGCATTTTGTGAGCGCGGCATAATCTGCTCAAAATGAAAGAGTTATAAAAAGTTTTACATTTGAGGCTTTTCAAAACTAGCCTTATATGACTTGTAGACATATTTCTTCCCAGGATACGGTGTTAGTTCGAATGCGACAAGAACCATTTTCATTGTTGGGCTCTTGAGATACTCTGAGAGGGTCATTTTTTGCTGCGTTGTGGCATTTTCCTTGACCAGAACTTGCACGTTCAAGCACTCAAATGTTAGACAAACATCGGAAATGAATTCGGGATGAGCCTTCTTTGTGCTTATATTGCCAGCTAAAGTACCTGTCTAAAAGTTAAGTTAATTAAATAGAAAATGAAAATTTAAAGATCGGAACAGCATTAGTGCATTAAATTAATCTATATAATTGTCATATAGCAAAACTACTTGAAAAGCACGTAAATGATGAACATAAAAAAGAGACTAGTATGAAACGTGCTCAAACATTACTCTATATCGAATATATTAAAGACAACAAATGGAACATTTCCAGATATAAGTAAATATAAACTCGATATTTCTCAAGATAAAATGTTTGTCAGATTCAAAGCTTTTAAACGGCTTTGCGAAAAATATGAAGTTATTAGTAAAAGATATCTATTACGCCATATTCCGGAAATCTTCCCTTAAAATTCCAGAACATTTGAAAACTCGTTCTATGTGTCCGAGAAACTTCTGTGTGTTTGCCGGAAATATGCACCAAATATTCCAGAAAAGAGCTAAACATTTTTACTCGAGTGGTTATAAAAAAAGTCGAAATAAATGTTTCAAATTTCGATTATATTTCATATGTAGAACATATTAAAACTTACATTTCGCACCGATAACGTGGCTATAGTATCAAAGTGTTGCCACAACTCCTTACAATATTCGAAACCTGGCTCTTCCGCTGCCTGCAAAAAATATTCCATAACTTCGCTGATTGTCAGATTGGCACCTAATGTGAGTTTTTCACTTGAAAGTTTATATTGTTTTAGTTCGGGCACTGCATTAACATCAATAAAGTGTTTAATCGATGACGAACGTCGGTAAAGACCATGTGCTGTATTACCAGCAGCCAACAAATATTCATCAGTTCCAACACTATATAATGCTGCAAATAGATCTTCTATATTTTTTGGCCAATACCATTGTGCACCGTCCACATAATGCTGCTGCCTCAAAGTTTTAGTGCATTTTACTAAGCATTTCTGTGTTATTTTGGTACATTTCTTCAGACATAGATCCTCGATATCCTGCGGCAGCTCAATATTACTGTCTGCAGCAAAAGACTTCATGGCATCCAAAATGGGCCTATAGCCAGTGCAGCGACATAAGTTACCACCAAATGCCTTTTCGACCTCGGTCATTGTCACAGAAGTGCCTTCCGCCTTTGATTGTAGCAACCCGTACATGTTCATCACGAATCCCGGTGAACAATAGCCGCACTGGGTGCCATGTAGTTTTGCGAGTCGTCGCTGTATTGGATGGTAGCCATTGATCGTATTACCCAGACCCTCGCAGGTGGTTATTTGAGTGTCGAGGCAGCTGTTGAGCAGCGTCAGGCACTGAAAGAAGTAAGGTTTTATAAGGGTTCTGCATCTGTAACTGATATCCGTTTAAAACCGAAACCACGGGCACTCTTCTGTTTTGATGAGAAATATAAAATGAGAATGTAAATAAGACAAAAACTATTTTTTATATTATTAACAGAATATGAAAATAGTTTTTATCTCATTTTCATTTTATATTTCTCATCAAACCAGAATATGACCCCAGCACGGGAAAAACTAACATAAATTCTAAAACCCTAACCAAATCGGAAAAAAACAGTAAGGAAGGTTAGGTCACATGGGTAATTTTGTAGTTGGGAAATTTTTATGTTTGGTGTGATGAAGTTAGTAAAAAAATTGTGAACGTTATAATTGGTTTAAGTCGATACCAAGTAAAATTCACTGGTAGATGTATGTTTTATTTGAAATATTTGAACCTAAATGGTCGGTTCACAGGTAAAAATCGACGACTAAGTATCTAAATTTAAAATTTTATGGAAGTAGCTCCTCTAGTTTTTCGGTAAACGTGAAATCCACAGACAAACGGACATCGACTCAGGAGGTCAAACTGAACATATCCATTCACTCTTAGAGCAAGGTGTAAAAAGAAAAAAACTGCATTCGAAATCGAAACCTTTATTGTTTTGATTTCAATTCTTTTTAATTTCTGTTAATTTCAAAAAACTTACGGAGAGTGCCGAATGCGTGCGCATTTTACCATTTGCCGTGTTTTTGTGCGTGATCACGCACGTGCAGGACCCACATCCGCCCTCCAGACACATGAACTTGGTGGCCGTAAGTTGTGCCTGTTCACGTAAAAAGGTGTTTAGCGTAATGTCCGCGGGAAGTGTAGCCAAATTTACTAAAACAAGGAAAAAATAACATAAAATGTTCCTTAAAAATGTTACTCAAAAACGTGTTCACCAAGAACTCACCTTCATAGTTCTTGCCATTGATTTGGATATTAACAGACATTTTGTAATTATCAGAGCTTTGTAAACTTCAGTACTACTTTGCACTAAAGATTTTGTTCTACTACTGCTCATTCGTTTTTTTTGTGCCTTTTAAATTATTTTTTCGGAGCATTCAACGTCTGTGTAAAGTTTGTTTAAATTAAATGCACATAATGCAAATAATAAAAGATAAAAAATATATAAATTATAGCTTAGAATCAATTATTATTATCTCTGAATGTTCTATACATACACTGAAAAAAAAATACTGTATTAAAAATAAATAAAAATATCTCTAAAATAAAAACATATATGATTTACATCCAAAAAAAACGTACTTGTTTTTACTACATTGATGTAGTATTTTTGAACCAATTACATTTTACGGGAAACTCAATGAGTTGGCATCACTAGTCTTCTCCCATTAAGAGTTTCGGTTAGATGCTTTGGTCTGCATGGTTTTAGTTTTATATCTGCTCGCTTTCGCAGTCGTACGTCGTGTATTTTTACGTTCTTCAAATAACTGTAAAAATAAAAAAAAGAATAAAAACAGTACAGTTTCTGCAACACCATGATTTTTCTAATACATTATGTAGCAAAATTAAGTAAAATAAATACAAATGCATTTAAAAGCTAACAAAATGTAATAGAACTACATTTTTTTCGCAACAAAGACTGAAATGTATAATTTACAACAAATATTTATAATTTACAGTAATGTTTTCTGTGTACAGTTGTAAAAAAACGTTTACAAAATATTGTCAGTGCTAAAAATAAGCAAAAATTTATCAAATCTATATGTGTTATTGAAAGCAGTAATAACGGCTTCACTTTTTTAATTTATATTTAATTATTATGCAGAAACAATTTGCTATAGTTGACCTGAACTTTCTTCAAGGTTATTTTATACGAATTTCTCAATAGTGGCTGCTATAAATAAAGTATTAAATTTTTGAAAATGTTTATGACCCTTTTTGAAAATTTCATTTAAAACTTAATCGACTTACCGATGTAAGAACAAGCTCGATATATCGATGAAAGAACAATACCAATCTTCCGATGCAAAAACATGAACCCTTCAAGAACAAAAGACAATTGTTCTTGATGGGTTCATGTTTTTGCAACGAAAGATCGATATTGTTCTTACATCTGTAAGACGATCTGTTCTTCCTCTTAAAAAAACTACATGAGTAAGAACCTTCATTCTTTACGAAATACGATTATTTGCGAAATGACAACAGTTTATATCTTGGTTTTATTTCTACATCTATATCTATACAAATCAATTGCAGTGCGTTATTCTCGGAAATACACGAAAATGTCTCGACCACTTCGGATAATTATTTTTTGTTTTTTCGTCTCAATACTGAGGTTGTTTAGCAAAAATTTGGAAAAATTCCAAAAAAAAGCCGGAAACTTTACGCAGAGATATATTTTAGTTGTTGATCTTTAAGCAAAATTTGGGCGGGATTGGACAAAGGGGCGTGTTTTTTTTTAGAAAATTTCGATGTTCTTATCGTGAAATTTTTTTTGTACAATTTTTTTTAGAAAATTTCGATGTTCTTATCGTGAAATTTTTTTTGTACAATTTTTTTTTGAAAATTTTTGTTTCTGTCGAATATTTTTTTATTTTTTGGAAATGGTGATTTGTCCATTGCGTTGTTTTTGTCGTCTAAATTTTTTTCGAAAATTTTCGAACAATGTTGTTTTTGTCGAATATATATATATATTTTTTTTTGGAAAATGTTAATTTGGACCTTTGCGTTGTTTTTGTTGTCCAATAATTTTTGTTACCCATTTTTTTATCGAACATTGTTGTTTTTTGTGAAATGGTGATTTCAATATTTTATTTTGGAATTTTTCGAACATTGTTGTTTTTGTCGAAATTTTTTTTTTTAAATTCTGATCTCGACCATTGCGTCATTTTTGTTGCTTACATTTTTTTTTATAACAAAATTATTTTTTCGAAATTTTTTGAACATTGTATATGTCGAATATATATATATTTTTTGAAAATGGTTTTTTTTTTACCTTTGCGTGGTTTTTGTCGTCTACATTTTTTTTTTCCTATTTTTTTCGAACATAGTTGTTTTTGTCGAATATTTTTTTTTTTGGAAAATGGTAATTTTCGTTGTTTTTGTTAACCAAAAATTTTTTTTACTCATTTTTTTTCGAACATTGTTGTTTTTGTCGATTTTTTTTTGTGGAAATGGTGATTTCGACAATTTATTTAGAAAAATTTCGAACATTGTTGTTCTGTCGCATATACAATGTTTGATAAATACAATGTTCAATAATTTTTGAAAAAAAATAGTTTCATACAAAAAAAATGTAAGCTACAAAAACAACGCAATGGTCGAATTGTTTTTGTAGCTTACATTTTTTTAACAAAATTATTTATCCGAAATTTTTCGAACATTGTATTTGTCGAATATATATTTTTTTTTTTAGAAAATGGTGATATCGATTTTTGTCGCCTACATTTTTTTTCCGAAAATTTTCGAACATAGTTGTTTTTTCGAATATTTTTTTTTTGGAAATGGTGATTCCGACCTTTGCATTGTTTTTGTAGCTTACATTTTTTTTTGTATGAAATAATTTTTTTCGAAAATTTTCGAACATTGTATTTGTCGAATATATACTTTTTTTTTGGAAAATGTTTTTTTCGACCTCTGCGTGGTTTTTGTCGTCTAAATTTATTTTGTCCGAAAATTTTCGAACATTGTTGTTTTTGTTAAATACTGATTTTTAAAACCATTGCTTTGTTTTTGTAAAGGGTTTTTCAATAAGAGCGCTACAAAGGTTTTTTTCAAGGGATTTTCAACAGGGACGCTACAAAAAATGAGCGACAGGGACAGCAAACGACGTCATATTTCTTGCCGCTCTTAACTACCGAAATTCGAATTCGTATATCTTTCCATCATGAAATGGCAAACTTTACTGAAGAGAAATGTCAAAAGAGCGGCAAGAAATATGGCGTCGTTTAATGTACCTGTCGCTCTACTTTTGTAGCGTCCCTGTTAAAAAACCCTTTAGCTTAAATTTGTTTTTAACCAAATTATTTTTTTTGAAATTTTTCAAACTTTGTTGTATTTGTCGCATTTTATGGAAAATATTTAAATATTTTAGTTTTCAATAAAAAAAATGTTTAATATTTGCTTTTAGGGTTTTATTTCTATGTATACCCAAATTTTTAATCAAAAGTTACCATCAGTATGAGCTAAAAAAAAATAGGAGTCATCTGAAAAGAGAATTGTGCATCAACGCTTCTCAGCTTCTCAAAAATGAATAATGAGAGATATATTTTGTTAACCTTTATATCTCTCGCTGTTCAACCACAATCGAAAATGTTCAAAAATAAAGGTTTCTCCCAGACCGAAACCGTAATTTTTCAAAAATATAGGTTTCTATTAGACCAAAACCATTTTGTTTTTATTTTCTTTAAGTTTTCGTTTCTCACTGATTTATTTAATAAATGTTATTTAGTGAGAGTTATTCAGGAACCTGCGAAAAGGTTAACATTTATCTCTGGACTCTGTTACCAAGACGTTCACCATGATCTCCTAAAAGTAAAGTAATAAAAATCGAAAAGGATCATATATCATACTAATCACCATATGTGTGATTGGACAAGCGGGCGTGGTTTCTCCCTCACAACATTTATATACCCAATATTTTCCTTTACAAAAACTTCGCATGGCTCACTTTTTTAAAAAGTTAAGAAAAATCACAATGATTTTTCAAGATTAAACTTTGATTATATTGAAAATATTTAGACGTCGTGATAGACTGTTTTAGAACCCCACAATACATCACACTAGCACCAAGTTATAATTATAGCACTATAATTTCTATTTGCCAACTGATTTTATTGTTATTACGTGTGCATTACTGTGTGCTTAATGAAATTCATAAATGAACAGAACCGCAACACGAGTCCCGTTTACAAAGTGTGCGTCGCTGATTCTATTTGCGGCAGATATCGGGTATGTCGTTCAGTCGGTACCCGGTCGCATTTAAGTGCAACCGCACACATTGACGCCAAACCAAAAACAGAAAATGGAAAAAATGCAAAACACGACAACAACAATAATAATGCGGAAGGCCAGGACGACTTCAGAACGTTAATTTATTTACTGCACTTCAACTCGTCGTTGACGTCGACGACGGTGCGAGTTGAGGACTCGGAGTAAGAGTCAAAATCAGAGTGGAGTCGTCGTTGGAGTCAACAGTTGTCTCGGAGCCAGACTGAAAAAAGCGCAAATAATTTCACATTATAAACATGCAGCAGGTTGTGTGTGAAAGTGGACTGGCAAAGTAGGAGGAGGAGAAGTATGAGAAGAAGAAGCAACAGCAGGAAACGAACAATAGAAAAACGAGCGCTTGCAATGGCGACGCCGCACTTCCGGTGGCGCTGCACCGCGTTGCGCTTTATTAGTGAATCGCACTGTGCGGTGAATATGCATGAGCCGCACAATGGGGGAGTGGGTCAGCCATATGTGCGCGCTGTGGTTCTTATTGTTGTTGTTGTTGTGCGCTATCATATGCGCACTTTTTCCGCCAGATAAAACACATTATCATAAATTATAATTAAATTTATACTCAACGCGAAATGGAAAAACTTTGCGTTTTTAATTGGAAAAGTAATGAAAAATTGCGGATAACAAAGAGCAAAAAACAAAAGGAAAAACAAAATAAAATTTGAATTATCATAGGTGGCAAAGTGTTTAGCGGGTGCTTGCTTTTTTTTGTTTTTATTAGCCAACGCATTTTTGAATTTAGTCAAATTACTTGTTGAGTGCTTTTTGCTCTCAACTACATACTTTCGATTGTATTTTTAATTCGACTATTTATTTGGCTGCTGTTAATTAAAAGCCTGCAGTGGCACAACTGCAGTTGTCACCACAGACAGACGGACGGACAGCAGCCGCCGCATCGAGTGAATTATTTCAATTTTGCAAATTAAATGAGTGTGGCAATAAAATGAACTAATTTCGAATTTTCGTAATTTTGCGTATTTCGTTTTAATGTGTTTTTAGTCTATTTGAGTCGTTTGAATGCGCATTTTAATGAGCAGCAAAATTGCTCGTTTATATTCGTGAAATTGAGTGCATTTTTTAATTGTAAAATTAATTGTTTAATAACACATAAAATGTTGTGTCATTAGATACAACTACCATTAAATCGACTATTAAAACAACAGAAATATAACAAATTTGGTCGAATCATAAAAAAATAGATAGAGAGAAAATTTTTTAATGATTGAAAAACGAGAGTAGTCATTTACTCTGGAGTGAATTGTTCCGGAAAATAATTGTAAGGGACAGAATTGTGTGGGAAAGAATTTCCTCGGAGAAGAATTCTCCGAAGATGAATTTTCTTTGAAAAATAATGTACGGGGATGAATTTTATAGGGAAAGTTCTGTATTGGGAAGAAGAATGAAACAAATATTTAAGAAAAGGTCCGGTTAAAGAATTTTCCGAGGAAGCATTGTCCATAGAAGCATTGTCTCCGGAAAGAAATAACCGGGGAAGACTTGTCCGGGAAAGCATTGTCCGAGTAAGTCCAAGGGTAAATTGTTCTGGGAATATTTGTTCGGAGAAGAATTGATCAATGATAACTGATTCCGGGTCGAATTGTCTGGGTAAAAGTTGTAGAATTATAATGGTGATGAATTGTCCGGGAAAAAGTGTATTCAGGTGAATAAGTATTAGGGAAACAATTATCTCAGGAAGAAAGAAATAATGTCAGGGGGGAAAAACTGTATTAGGAATAATTACTCAAGGATAGAACTGTACAGTGAAGATATGTTTAAGTAAAGAATTATTCCGGTGAAGAATTTTCCGAGGAAGCATTGTCCGTGGAAGCATTGTCTCCGGAAAGAAATTACTGGGGAAGACTTGTTCGGGGAAGTATTGAGCGGGAAAGTATTATCCAAGAATGAATTGTCTTGGGAACTATTGTTCGGAGATAATTGATTCCGGATCGAATTGTCTGGGGAATAGTTGTATCCGGTATGAATTTTCTACGAACAAAATGTAGGGGGAAGAATTGTAATGGAATTGAATTGACCGGGGAAAAAGTGTATTCAAGTGAATAAGTATTAGAGGAAGAATTGTCTTAAAGAATTTTATAAGGAAATAACTGTGTTAGGAAGAATTGCTCAGCGAAGAAATGTCTAAGGAGAGAATTATCCCGTTGAAGAATTTTCCGAGGAAGTATTGTCCGTGAAAGAAGTTTTGTCCGCGGAAGAATTGCCCAGAGAAGAATTGTTTAGGACAGAATTGACTCGCTGTCGAATTGGTCAGGGAAGAATTATTTAGGGAGGAATTTTAAGGGAAGAATTGCCCAAAAATAAATTGTTCAGTGAACAAATGTCTAAGGAAATAATTATCGCGGTGATGAATTTTCAAAGGAAGCATTGTTCGTGTAAGAAATGTCTCCAAATAGAATAGAATTACTGCGGAAGAGTTGTCCTGCAAAGTATTGTACGAGGTAGAATTGATCAGAGAAGAATTGTTCAAGGAATGAAGAATTGATCGAAGCGGAAACATTATCCAAGAGCAAGAGAATTATCGGGAAAGGTTGGCTGGGGAAGACTTTTATAGGAAAAGAAAAGTACAGTGAAGAAATTTCTAAGGAAAGAATTATCCCGCTGAAGAAGTTTCCGAGTATGTATTGTCCGTGGAAGAAGTTTTGTCTGCAGAAGTATTGCCCGTATAAGTATTGTACGAAGAAGAATTCTCCAGAGAAGAATTGTGTGGGGCAGAATTGACTCGCTTTCGAATTGCCCAGGGAAGAATTGTCTAGGGAAGAATTGTAAGAGAAGAATTGCTCAAGAAAGAATTGTTCAGTGAACAAATCTCTAAGGAAATAATTATCGCGGTGAACAATTTTCAGAGGAAGCATTATTCGTGGAAGAATTGTCTCCAAAAAGAATTGTCCTGGAAAGTATTGTCTGGGGAAGTATTGTACGAGGTAGAATTGACCAGGGAAGAATTGTTCGAGGAATGAGGAATTCATCGACGGGGAAACATTATCCAAGAGCAAGGGAATTATCGGGAAAGGTTGGCAAGAAATAAAGCAAGAAAGGTGCAGTGAGGATTTGTCTAAGGAAACAAATGGCCTGGGGAAGAATTTTCTGAGGAAATAATGTTCGAATAACGCCCAGGGAAGTGTTGTCAGAGGAAGTATTGTTTGGGGAAAAATTGTCACGATGAATAATTATTCGGGAAACAATTAACACGGAATCGCTTTGTCAAGGAAGGAATTGTCATTGGCAATATTGAATGAATTTTGAATTTACATTTGCTAGTAACAATGCGACAATTCGTGAAAAATTCCATTCACTACATGCATTTTTTAATAAACGTAATTAAAAAAAAAACAGAAATGACAAAATTCGGTTCAGCACATTAAATTGTGCAATATAATACAGTCGATATAAATGCAAACGTCTTGTAAAACACGGATGAAGCCACTTCTTAGCTGAATTGAGTTGAGTTGAGTTGAGGGAGTTGTTAGCATTTGCAACAACATGTCTTATATCCTTCGGTGCTGCATATTAATAAAGTCCTGCTGTTGCTGCACAACTGTTGCCACAATACAAGCTATACACATTTGTATCCAAAGTGGAACTTGTAACTTGAATTTCGTAGCTGATGTTTTTCTTAATATTCCAGTGTATTTCTTTTTTATTTGTAACTTTTGACTTTGCGTTGCAACAAAACATATAAATATATCAATGCTTGATTTCGCACAGCTGTTGGCTTAAAGGACCTTTTTTGTACATTTTTCTCAGTTTTCCTGCTGTTGCAAGTGTTTGCAGCTAGTTTTTCTAGCGTATTGGCTGCACGTTTCAATTTTAAAATTGCATACACGTTATTATTGTTGTTGCTATTGCTATTGCTGTTGCTAGTACTAGCAGCAACTGTAGCTATATCTTTATCTGAAGCAGTAGTTGTTGCTCTTGCGATGTGTGCTTCAGTGCATTCGTCTGCTGTCTGTGTTTGGAGATGCATGGGATTGTGTGTGTGTGTTTTATATCTATGTGACTGTTGTTTCAATGCCCTGATGTAATAAGCTGAAATTGATCTGTATGCACTCGGCAACAAAAACAGCAGAAACAACACCAACAACTGACTGACTCAGTGCCTGAGTGACTGACTGACTGCATGTCTTGGCGTCTTTTTATGCGACTGTCTGTCTGCGTTCCTGCCAGTCTATCTTTGTATCTGTTTGTCTGTCTGTGCGTCACTCTTTCACATCTGCTTCATATCCTGTGCTCGGCATTCGTTTTTGTTGCCCATGTTTATGCGCTTTTGTGACTTTCAATGTAGACCCCCAGTTCATGTCTTCCTTCTATTCTGAATCCTGAATGTCTTTTCAATAAATGTTTTGTATTTGCGTGCTAAGTAGAGCGCAGCAGTACCATCAGCAGCAGTATGTTCAAGGATGCCGTCTGCAAATTAAATGCTGACTTCGTTTTTGTAGTTATTGCTCTTGCATTGAAAACAATAACAAAATATATTTATTATTTTTCAGAGTTTAAGTTTTGCATCAAATATGAAAATACAGACATTTTCAATGCTTTCAAATAGTTTTTGTCAATTAAATCCCATCAACTAATACAATAATGTTTAATTTGTTAAAGCTCTTAGTCACTGTATGTCTTTTTACTTTTTCAATAGCAGCGTTCCCGTGGTACTTGAACCAGATCTGTTTCACGGGAACGCCATCGGATCAGGATCAAAAACCACGGGAAACGCAGCTAATATCTCGATATATCTATATCTCAGTTCTCTCTAACTCTGTATCTCTCTCTGTATCTCTCTGTATCTCTCTGTATCTCTCTGTATCTCTCTGTATCTCTCTGTGTCTCTCTGTATCTCTCTGTATCTCTCTGTATCTCTCTGTATGTCTCTTTTCTTTTATCTCTATATATATTTTTCTCGTCTTGTCTGTTCCTCTGATTCTCTGAATATAAATTTCTCTTTGTCTCATTTTATTTTTCCCACTCCACAGTTTATTTTTCCCACTAATTCAATATTCCTGTGTTTTTCAGTTTCTATGTTTATTTCTCTATCTATCTATCTATCTATCTATCTATCTATCTATCTATCTATCTATCTATCTATCTATCTATCTATCTATCTAACTATCTAACTATCTAACTATCTAACTATCTAACTATCTAACTATCTATCTATCTATCTATCTATCTATCTATCTATCTATCTATCTATCTATCTATCTATCTATCTATCTATCTATCTATCTATCTATCTATCTATCTATCTATCTATCTATCTATCTATCTATCTATCTATCTATCTATCTATCTATCTATCTATCTATCTATCTATCTATCTATCTATCTATCTATCTATCTATCTATCTATCTATCTATCTATCTATCTATCTATCTATCTATCTATCTATCTATCTATCTATCTATCTATCTATCTATCTATCTATATATCTATCTATCTATCTATCTATCTATCTATCTATCTATCTATCTATCTATCTATCTATCTATCTTACATTGTCCGGAAAAGATATGTCTCCAGGAAGAATTTTCTAAGAGATGAGTTTTACGAGAAAGAATTGTCCAGGGAAAATATTGACAGGAGTAAAATTCTATAGTAAAAGAATTGTATAGGCAAGAATTGCCCAAGAATGAATTGTCCATTGATGAAAAGTCTAAAGAATTGGTAACGAATTGGCCGAGGAAGCATTATCCGTGGAAGAATTGCCTCCGAAAAGAAATACTGGAAAAGAATTAATCTAAAAGAATAGACTCGGCGAAGAATTCATCTGAGATTGTCGAGGGAAGAATTGTCCGAGAATGGATTGTCCGATTTATTTAAAAAAAAAAATCGGTAAAGAAATGTCCGGGAAAGAATTGTATCCGAAACGAAATGTCCTGGTGAAATATAATTTAGGTAAAAATTGTCTCAAGGACGAATTTTATAAAGAAATAGCTGTATTGAATAGAATTGCCATAAATTGTTTTCGGAAAGGATTAACCGCGGAAGAATAGTTCGGGGAAGTACTGTCCAAGGAGGACATGCCCAGTGAACAATTGTTTGAGGAACAGTTGACTTGGGATCAAGTTTTCCAGGAAATTGCCCAAGGAGAAATAGTCCAGTGAAGGAATGTCTAATTATTTTCCGTGGAAGAATTATCTCCGAAAAGAATTAACCGGGGAAGAATTGTTCGGGGTAGTATTGTCCAAGGAATAATTATTTAGTGAAGAGAACAACAGTGGAGAAAGAATTGCCCAGTGAACAATTGTTCGGGGAATTATTGTCTGAGGAAGAAATTTTCTGAGTATTTCCCGAAGAAGATTGCCCACTAAAGAATTGTTCGGTGAACAGTAGTGGAGAAAGAATTGTTCTGTGAAGAATTGTTCGGGGAAGCGTTGTCCGAGGAAGAATTTTTCTGAGAAGTATTGTTCGGGGTAGCAATGGTCTGGAATCGGAATTACCCTAGAAAAAATATAGTTCAGTGAACGAATGTCTTAACATAATCCGTAAAAGAATTCTCTCCGGAAAGAATTACCTGGGGAAGATTTGATCGGGGAAGTTTTGTTTGACAAAAAATTGTACAGCGAAGAATTGATCGGAGAACATCGTAATCGAATTGTCCAGGAAGGAACAGTTTTTCGCAACATTGAAACATTCTTTCTGTCTCTCCGGGGAAGAATTATTCGGGGAAGTATTGTCCAAGGAAATATTATCCAGTGAAGAATTGTTCGGGCAACATCATATTGTCCAAAGAATTGCCAAAGAAAGAACAGTCCAGTCTAAATTTTGTACGTGGAAAAATTATCTCCAGAAAGAATTAACCGCAGAAGGATTGACCGGTGAAGTATTGTCCGACGAAGAATTATCTAGTGAAGTATGGCTTGAGGAATTATTGCCCAAGGAAAAATTGTCCGGTTATGAATTGTTCGGGGAACAGTTGACTCGGGATCGAATCGCCAGGGAATTGCCCAAGAAAGAATAGTTCAGTAAAGGAATGTCTAAACATTATCCATGGAAGAATTACCTCCGAAAGAATTAACCGAAGAAGAATTGTTCGGGAAGTAACATTGAAAAATCTTTCTATATCTCTGTCTCTCTTTACTGTTTTTTCTCTTTATTTCAAATATTATATTTTCTCTTATTTTTATTTCTTTCTTAATATTTGCAAAATGTATTGCCACATTTCGTCCCGATTTGCGCCTTCAAATGCCATCAATTAAATAAATTTCATCTGCTTAATGAAAACATTTTTGTGATTTTGAGCCACTTGCATGTGCCATGAGCCTTTTATTTCACAGCCAGTCACGTGCCATACAGCCAAGGACCTTCAGCAGTCATCATCATCCGTAACATCATCATCCAACGGCCATCGACGATGCCATGCATGCGGAGGACTCTTTCTGATCGAGCCATGTTTTGTTTAATGTTTGCTCGTTTGTATTTTTGCAAATTGCCTGTTAAACTTCTGAATCTAATAATTTATTTCCTCAATTTTGTGCATGTGAAGCCTTTTAAACCAAACATCAACATGTGAGCGCGAATGTGAGGCTACAACCGCCAACCCGGCCCCAAGAGGCCCCAATGCCTTGGACCGAATGTACGACCGAACGAACGACCGCCTGACTGCCTGCCTTAAAATGTGTTTATTCATATTTAAAGAGGAGCTAAATGGAAAATGGTTTCCGTACGTTTACCTTGTAATTCGGCAGCATAATACAACAAATGGCTTAATAGAGTAGTGCTGATGATGCCGATTATGACGTTTTCGATAATAATCATGACGATGATAATTTTGTTGTTGTCCATGAAGCTGTTGACGGCATTGCATGCGGCCAGCCGACATGCAGAGGAGTCTGTTGATGGAAAAATCGAAATTGAAAACATTAGAGCAACAGAAAGAACGAACCAAAATAAAACCTGGATTTTATTTATTAATTAATGCATTCATATGCATATTTCTATTACTCGTTCAATATTATTTTTGCCATTCAAAAAGTCTGATTGAGAGCTCAATTAAATATGCACACAAAATAAATTCATTTTAAATAGGATATATTTTAAGTGCAGAAATATTAAATAGTATTATTTTGTTGTGGATGCTGAGTTGGAAATGTCTTTTCATTGAATATTTAAAGTTGCTTTTATGACTAATATTTATTATCAAATTTATATTTTTAATAGAAATTTAAATGTAACACTTAATTCAATTGTTTTCTAAAACTTGAAATTTCACAAGAAAATCTTTCTTTCACTGGAAATTAAAATGTTCACTAAAAATTAAAATTTTCACTAAAATTTCAATTTTTCACTAAAAATTAAATTTTTCACTTAAAATCCAATTTTTCACTAAAAAAATTAAAATGTTCACTAAAAATTCAAATATTTACTAAAAATTCAAATTTTCACTAAAAAATTCAATTTTTCACTTAAAATTCATTTTTTCACTAAAAATCAAATTTTTCACTAAAAAAATTAAAATTTTCACTAAAAATTAAATTTTTCATTAAAAATTCAATTTTTCACTAAAAATTCAATTTTTCACTAAAAATTCAAATTTTCATTAAAAATTCAATTTTTCACTAAAAATTCAAATTTTCACTAAAAATTAAATTTTTCACTAAAAATTCAATTTTTCACTTAAAATTAAATTGTTCACCTAAATTTTTCATCAAATTTTCACTAAAAATTAAATTTTTCATTAAAAATTCAATTTTTCACTCAAAATTCAATTTTTCACTAAAAAATAAAATTTTCATTAAAAATTCAATTTTTCACTCAAAATTCAATTTTTCACTAAAAATTCAATTTTTTATTAAAAATTCAATTTTTCACTAAAAATTCAATTTTTCACTAAAAATTTAATTATTCACTTAAAATTCATTTTTTCACTAAAAAATCAACTTGTACTAAGAATTAAATTTTTCATTAAAAATTCAAATTTTCACTAAATTTCAATATTTCACTAAAAATTAAATTTTTCACTAAAAATTCAATTTTTCACTAAAAATTCAATTTTTCACTAAAAATTCAATTTTGCACTAAAAATTCAATTTTTCACTAAAAATTCAATTTTTCACTAAAAATTCAATTTTCACTAAAAATTCAATTTTTTACTAAAAATTCAATTTTTCACTAAAAATTAAATTTTTCACTAAAAATTCAATTTTGCACTAAAAATTCAATTTTCACTAAAAATTCAATTTTTCACTAAAAATTCAATTTTTCACTAAAAATTCAAATTTGCACTAAAAATTCAATTTTCACTAAGAATTCAATTTTTCACTAAAAATTCAATTTTTCACTTAAAATTCAAATTTTCATTAAAAATCCAATTTTTCACTAAAAAAATCAAATTTTCACTAAAAATCAAATTTTTCACTAAAAATCAAATTTTTCACTAAAAATCAAATTTTTCACTAAAATTCAATTTTCACTAAAAATTCAATTTTCACAAAAAATCAAATTTTTCACTAAAAAAATTTAAATTTTCACTAATAATTCAAATATTTACTAAAAATTCAATTTTTCATTAAAAATTCCATTTTACTAAAAATTCAATTTTTCACTAAAAATTCAATTTTTCACTTAAAATTCCATTTTTCACTAAAATATAAACTTGTACTAAGAATTCAATTTTTCATTAAAAATTCGAATTTTTACTAAATTTAAATTTTTCACAAAAAATTAAAATTTTCACTAAAATTCAATTTTTCACTAAAAATTAAAATTTTCACTAAAAATTCAATTTTTCACTAAAAATTCAATTTTTCACTAAAAATTAAAATTTTCACTAAAAATTCAAAAATTCACTAAAAATTCAAAAATTCACTAAAAATTCAATTTTTCACTATAAATTAAATTTTCACTATAAATTCAATTTTTCACTAAAAATTCAATTTTTCACTAAAAATTCAATTTTTCACTAAAAATTCAATTTTGCACTAAAAATTCAATTTTCACTAAAAATTCAATCTTTCACTAAAAATTAAATTTTTCACTAAAAATTCAATTTTGCACTTAAAATTCAATTTTTCACTAAAAATTCAATTTTTCACAAAAAAATCAAATTTTCACTAAAAAATCAATTTTTCACTAAAAATTCAATTTTTCACTAAAAATTCAATTTTTCACTAAAAATTCAATTTTTCACTAAAAATTCAATTTTTCACTAAAAATTTAATTTTTCACTAAAAATTCAATTTTTCACTAAAAATTCAATCTTTCACTAAAAATTAAATTTTTCACTAAAAATTCAATTTTGCACTTAAAATTCAATTTTTCACTAAAAATTCAATTTTTCACTAAAAATTCAATTTTTCACTAAAAATTCAATTTTTCACTAAAAATTCAATTTTTCACTAAAAATTCAATTTTTCACTAAAAATTCAATTTTTCACTAAAAATTCAATTTTTCACTAAAAATTCAATTTTTCACTAAAAATTCAATTTTTCACTAAAAATAAAATTTTCACTAAAAATTCAATTTTTCACTAAAAATTCAATTTTTCACTAAAAATTCAATTTTTCACTAAAAATTCAATTTTTCACTAAAAATTCAATTTTGCACTAAAAATTTAATTTTGCACTAAAAATTTATTTTTTCACTAAAAATTCAATTTATCACTAAAAGTTCAATTTTGCACTAAAAATTCAATTTTCACTAAAAATTCAATTTTTCACTAAAAATTAAATTTTTCACTAAAAATTAAATTTTTCATTAAAAATTAAATTTTTCACTAAAAATTCAATTTTTCACTAAAAATTCTATTTTTCACTAAAAAATCATTTTGTTTTACTAAAAAAATTTAATTATCACTAAAAATTCAATTTTTAACTTAAACTTGAATTTTTCACTAAAATTTTAATTTGTAACTAAAAATTAATTTATTGAATACGTCTGGGCAATATTGAACACTTTTATATTTATCTTAAAAATATAACAGATGGTTGTAACTAATTTTTAAATAACGTTTATAAAATTCACTTTGCTTCCGCTCACTCACAATACCTCAAATAACAGGCAGCCGTACGGACAGACACACAGACTCACGTGCATATATTTATAAATATAATAAATTTTAACAACTTGCGCTGTGCATGTTGTATGTTGCTCTTATTATTATTGTTGTTGTCTACTTGCAGTTGCATGCAACATTGTTGGAACAATAGCAGCGACAACGACAACGACAGGCGGCGGAGGCAGCTAAACAAACATTGTGTAAATTGTTTTAAATTTCTGGCTCAATTCCACACACACACACACACTAACACACATTCACATGCATCCACAAACATATACATAGACTTAAACACATTTCCATTATCGCACACATATCAACAAAGAACACACAAAGGACATTTGTGCACACACACACAGGCAGACACACTAATACATATGCATTCCTTGTAGCTGGTGAATTAAACAGAGCCTGAACAGCCTCCTATTGTTGTTGCAGCAACAGCGGAGAAACAATAACAAAACAACAAAAACAAAAAAAAAAATATGATTATCATCATCATTGTTCTGGTTGTTACTGTTTTTGTTGTTGCACTTGAAAAAAGATATATTTGAAAAATGTTACGATAAACAATTTGGTTTTAATACTTTTTTTAATGGTATATAATTATAAAGTGTACTATTACTTTAATAGTAATTTAAATAAATCATTTTAAATAAATATTAAATAAATATTTCAAAATTCATACTGCTAATTTTATATTATTGATTATATTAGCCAACCCATATTACCCAACTTAGGCCTTTATGTAGATACAAATAATTTAATAATGTAGTCGCCGAAACCATGGATTTAATTCAAGTCAATTCTATGCCAATTTTTACAGCGGTATATATTGCTTGAATCTAATAGATTCTGAAGCGTTGTCGTGTTATAAAGACGACATTCAAAATAGATTTGATCAGACACTTAGGCCGTTTCATTTTCTCGTCCATATGACTAATTCACTATATAGAAGAAAACTGCCCACATTCTAAGTGACGATTCTTCTTCTTAATATGAGAGACAGCAAACGACGTATATTTCTTGCCGCTCTTTTGACATTTCTCTTCAGTAAGGTTTGCCATTTCATGATGGAAAGATTTACGAATTCGAATTTCGGTAGTAAATTTTAATAATTTCGACTCGTTATTGGCTCGTATATCTTTCCATCATAAAATGGCAAACCTTACTGAAGAGAAATGTCAAAAGAGCGGCAAGAAATATACGTCGTTTGCCGTCTCTGTCGCTCTACTTTTGTAGCGTCGCTGTTGAAAACCCCTTTAGATAGATTTAACGATACTATTCTATTTATGTTATTGATGAATAAACTATTAAAATGTCCTATTCTTTTAATAGTAGAAATATATTTTAAATATTATACAAAATCTTAGCATATTATTATAGTTTTAATACTATTTTATTTTCATTGTATTGTTTATACCCTTTAGACATTTAAATACTAGTAAAATATATACTTTCATTGTAATGGTATACGAATGTTTCATATATAATTAAAGGGATTACTGCACTACTCTTTTTCAAAATTAGTTTTTATACATTACAAATTAATAGTTTTATATGGCAAATTCAATAATTATTAATATTCAATCAATAGTATACATTCACATTTTGAACGTTTAATACCATTGATACTATTACATTTTTTTCAAGTTTATATAAAAATATGTTTTTGTTTATACTATACATAAACGCAATAGTGGGTCAATTGGAGTTTTTCAAGGGGAGTTTTTTTTGGGTGTACACATAGTAACAAACAGACAGACAGCCGAACAGACAGACATATACATATAGAGACAGACATATATACCATGCCAGGCAATCGCCGTTCTCGTGCAGCAGCAACACTTTATGAGCCTAAAAGCAGAAAAACGGATGTGTCGTTGTTTTATTTTTGTGGCTGTTATTTTTGGTTACATTGTTGTTGCTTTTGTTATTGTTGTTGCCATGTATGTTGCCATATTTTATTTGTTATATTTCGAATGCCGCTGGCCACACTGCCTGCCTGCCAGCCAGACTGACTGCTATTGTTATTTTTGATGTTGTTGTTGCTTAAATCATTGCGTGTTAATTTCTTGTTCTTGAGTGTAATTCACAGTGTGAACAAATTTCATTTAATGCATTACTTGAGCCTCTTGAAAAATTGCCAAATTATTAAATTATGAAAACAGTGCATTTCCTGCTGAAGTTTATATCGCGTGGTATCATTGGGGAATTTTATTTTCTGAAATATAATTTAAAGTATTTTTATTTTAATATTTTAGTTAATATTCTGGACAAAGAGTTGGAGAGAACCCCAAACAGTAGAAAACTTTTGAAATATATTTTGAATATATTGTTGAATATTTAGAAATATTAAATTTTTAGTGAAAAATTTAAATTTTAGTGAAAAATTTAAATTTTAATGAAAAATTGAATTTTTAGTGAAAATTTGAATTTACAGTGAAAATTTGAATTTTTAGTGAAAAATTGATTTTTTAGTGAAAAATTTGAAATTTTAGTGAAAAATTTGAAATTTTAGTGAAAAATTGAATTTTTAATTTTTAGTAAAAAATTGATTTTTTTGTGAAAATTTCAATTTTTAGTTAAAATTTGAATTTTTAGTGCAAATTGAATTTTTAGTGAAAAATTGAATTTATAGTGAACAATTCAATTTTTAGTTAAAAATTGAATTTATAGTGAAAAATTGAATTTTTAGTGAAAAATTGAATTTTTAGTGAAAAATTGAATTTTTAGTGAAAAATTGAATTTTTAGTGAAAAATTGAATTTTTAGTGAAAAATTGAATTTTTAGTGAAAAATTGAATTTTTAGTGAAAAATTGAATTTTTAGTGAAAAATTGAATTTTAAGTGAAGAATTGAATTTTTAGTGAAAAATTGAATTTTTAGTGAAAATTTAAATTTTATGTGAAAATTTGAATTTTTTAGTGAAAAAATGAATTTTTAATGAAAAATTGAATTTTATGTGAAAAATTGAATTTTTAGTGAAAAATTGAATTTATAGTGAAAAATTAATTTTTGAGTGAAAAATTGAATTTTTAATTTTAAGTAAAAAATTGATTTTTTTTGTGAAAATTTGAACTTTTATTGAAAATTGAATTTTTAGTGAAAAATTGAATTTATAGTGAAAATTTGAATTTTAGTAAAAAATTGAATTATTAGTGAAAAATTGAATTTTTAGTGAAAAATTGAATTTATAATGAAAATTTGAATTTTTAGTAAAAATTTGAATTTTTAGTGAAAAATTGAATTTTTAGTGCAAAATTGAATTTATAGTGAAAATTTGAATTTTTAGTAAAAATTGAATTTTTAGTGAAAAATTGAGTTTTGAGAGAAAAATTGAATTTTTAGTGAAAATTTTTTTTTTTTTTTTAGGGAAACATTTAATTTTAGTGAAAATTAATTTTTAGTGAAAATTTGAATTTTATGTGAAAAATTGAATTTTTATGGAAAAAATTTAATTAATTTTAAAAATTGAAAATTAAAAAAAATGAATTTTAACGAAAATTTGAATTTCCAGCGAATAAATATTTTATATATTTTCTATAACAAAAACCTCAAATGCAAAAATATTAAAAATAATAAATAAAAATCTGCCCCCATTCAATTTGATGCCAAACTCTTTTGCACTTTATTAAAAAT
This sequence comes from Dryomyza anilis, assembly GCA_951804985.1. Lineage (NCBI taxonomy): Eukaryota > Metazoa > Arthropoda > Insecta > Diptera > Dryomyzidae > Dryomyza > Dryomyza anilis. The sequence continues at coordinate 2,550,287 of OX638134.1, forward strand.
GACTCATACGTCCCGGTTGCTATCTTTTTTTGCTATTCAATTAGCGCGATTATATCACATTAGCAGGCTTACAAGGCTGTTGCTGCTGCTGTTGCTTTTGTTGCTGCAACATATTAACGAATAATGAATTTTTAGTGAAAAATTGAATCATAGTGAAAAATTAAATTTTTAGTTAAAAATAGAAAATTTAGTGAAAAATTGAATTTTTAGTGAAAAATTGAATTTTTAGTGAAAAATTGAATTTTTAGTGAAAAATTGAATTTTTAGTGAAAAATTGAATTTTAGTGAAAAATTGAATTTTTAGTGAAAAATTTTTTTTAGTGAAAAATTGAATTTTTAGTGAAAAATTGAATTTTTAGTGAAAAATTTAATTTTTAGTGAAAATTTGAATTTTTAGTAAAAATTGAATTTTTAGTGAAAAATTGAATTTATAGTGAAAAATTGAATTTTTAGTGAAAAATTGAATTTTTATGGAAAAATTGAAAATTAAAAAAAAAATGAATTTTAACGAAAATTTGAATTTCCAGAGAATAAATATTTTATATATTTTCTATAACAAAAACCTCAATTGCAAAAATATTAAAGATAATAAATAAAAATCTACCCCCTTCAATTTGATGCCAAACTCTTTTGCACTTTATTAAAAATGACTCATACGTCCCGGTTGCTATCTTTTTTTTGCTATTCAATTAGCGCGATTATATCACATTAGCAGGCTTACAAGGCTGTTGCTTTTGTTGCTGCAACATATTAACGAATAATGCTGGCTGTCGAGGCAACGAGTCACAGCAGCAGCACACATAGCAACTGTTGCCAAATCGAGTATGGCGAAGTAAAATTCAGACAGTGCAAGCAGCAGGGCAACCAGTATAAAATAAATAACCGCAGGCTGTCAGGCAGCATGCAAGCAATTGTCGGCTATCAAGGCATGATATGCGGCCTGCCAAAATAAACAGGACAACAAAAACTGTGAATAATAAAAACGAGTCGCTCTTGTCTAAACTTGGCAACACAAACAGCATCAATAAACTGGCTACAAAGCAGGGCTAAGCAGCCGCAATGCTTGGCAGCTGCTGTTGCTGCTACAACTATTGTTGCTGTTGCTGCTGCTGCCTCAAAGATATCCTTGAAATCACATAAAAATTGCTTTTTACACATGTACGCGCAACATATTAAATTGTAATTTACAAACGCTCAGTGCCTGGCAGAGCAATAAACATGTGGCTGAAAAAGGATGCGGCGTCGCGTCGCAAGGACAACATGCAAACAATGTGCGAATGCATAAACAGCAGCAGCCGGCAACAGTTGTTTGGCACCAACTATATATCGCTTTTTTGGCTGCTGTCTCGCCTTTAAATGCACTTTTGAATGATTTTGTTTGTTGTTTCTTTTTAATTTTTTTTATATATATTTTTTGCAATTTTTTAAGTTTTTTTTTTTAGTTTTTTCCATTTTTTGTCACTTTTTTGCTTCTGATATTTCTGTTTACATGCTGTAAATAGTGTCGATAATGTATCCGTTTTTGTAGCCCACATTTTGTCAGACATGCCAAGTATTCGAGACTGTCATTTTTGTCTATTTTAAGCTGTTGAGCGACTCTTTGTTGGCACAAACATTCAATTTAAGTTGGCAAATTCATTAAATTACTTTTTTTTTAATCTGAAATTATATTTTTGTTACAATTTTATTTATTTTTATTAATATGTTTGTATTTTATATTTTTGGTATTTTATAATATGTATTTTGTACAAAATACTTAACTTTGTAATTTGTATTTTATCACTTTTATACATTCGTATTTTTGATCTTTTGTACTTAGTACGTTTGTATTTTGTTCTTTTGTACTTTAGTATTTTCGTATTTTCGTACTTTTGTACTTATTACTTTTGTATTTTGTATTTTGTATTCTGTATTTTATATTCTGTATTTTGTATTTTGTATTTTGTATTTTATATTTTATATTTTGTATTTTGTATTTTGTATTTTGTATTTTGTATTTTGTATTTTGTATTTTGTATTTTGTATTTTGTATTTTGTATTTTGTATTTTGTATTTTATATTTTGTATTTTGTATTTTGTATTTTGTATTTTGTATTTTGTATTTTGTATTTTGTATTTTGTATTTTGTATTTTGTATTTTGTATTTTGTATTTTGTATTTTGTATTTTGTATTTTGTATTTTGTATTTTGTATTTTGTATTTTGTATTTTGTATTTTGTATTTTGTATTTTGTATTTTGTATTTTGTATTTTGTATTTTGTATTTTGTATTTTGTATTTTGTATTTTGTATTTTGTATTTTGTATTTTGTATTTTGTATTTTGTATTTTGTATTTTGTATTTTGTATTTTGTATTTTGTATTTTGTATTTTGTATTTTGTATTTTGTATTTTGTATTTTGTATTTTGTATTTTGTATTTTGTATTTTGTATTTTGTATTTTGTATTTTGTATTTTGTATTTTGTATTTTGTATTTTGAATTTTGCAAATTTGTATTTTGTAATTTATTCTTTTGTATTCAGTATTATATTTGTTATAAAATTTTTTAATCTGAGTCACCTGCTGTTAAGCTGATTATTGTCATTTTACAACATAAAATTCATTATGTCTTCATTATCATTGCGAAAAGTGCAGAATACTTTACAAATCGCCACATATTACTGCGGTTCTTTGTGCACAAAAATCCTTTAATTATTTTTCAAATTTGCCTAGGATTAGTGGCGGTCAAAACTGAACACACATACAGCACATAAGTCCTTGCTGTTGGTATAGCACAAAAGCAGCACTCACACACACACACATGGTCTGTACTGTGCAATTACAATGTGCTCTTTATTGAGAGTGTCCTGTCTCTGCAATTAGGATGTGAATTATTAATAATAATTATTTTATCCTGCTGTTAGCCAGCCAGCACATCCTCGACCGTGTGCTGTTGATTTCCATTTCGTTGTCGTCGCTTGGTTGCGTTGCTTGTAAAGCGCCATAATATACGCCGCAGCATAAGCGGCACGGAAAAATGTCATAAAAAGCATATTAAAAAGGCGGCATTTAAGCGGATTAGGTGTGGTTTGGAGGAAAGGTTAATGGGCGGATGATGTGGGTAAAATTATGACTTAGTTTATATGAGACCATTTTTGATTTTATTTGTGAATTGAATGATTTTGCAGTTCGATTCAAGCCACACTTTAATTTGATACAATTTTTGTTTCAGGTTAAGGAATTTAAACTGATTTTATATTGTGTTTCGTTTGTTTTTTTATTATTTTGTATTTTACATTTTGAATTCTGAATTTCGAATTTGTAATTTTTAATATTGTATTTAAAAATGTATACTATAGATTTTTGTATTGTTTTCATTTGTACTTTGGCAGTTTGGTACTTTATTCAATGTTTGTACTTCTAGTTTTTTTTTGCATGCGCACTTTTGTATTTTGGTACATTCGTACTTTTTTAGTTTTGTTTTTTTAGTACTATTGTAACCTTATAGTTTATTACTTCTATTGCCTTCTGGTATATGCGAATTTTTAAATATTGTACTTATATTCTTTATTACACTTGACCATTGCCACTTTTAAAGTTTTGCCTTTTTGAACCTTTGTACTTTTGTATTTTTGTACTTTTGTACTTTTCATACTTTTGTACTTTGGTACTTTTGTACTTTTGTACTTTTGTACTTTGGTACTTTTGTACTTTTGTACTTTTGTACTTTTGTACTTTTGTACTTTTGTGTTTTTGTACTTTTGTACTTTTCATACTTTTGTACTTTGGTACTTTTGTACTTTTGTACTTTTGTACTTTTGTACTTTTGTACTTTTGTACTTTTGTACTTTTGTACTTTTGTACTTTTGTTTTATTGTATTTTTGTACTTTTGTACATTTTTACTTTTGTACATTTGTACTTTTACTTTTTGTGCTTGTGTAGTAATTTGGTATTTTTTATTTCGGACCAACGTTTATATTTTTTGTTAATATATATTTTTATTCTCTTTAATAGATTGTATTGTATTTTGTACTATATTTTGTTCTGCATTTTAAGTACATTTTGTAGTATTTTAAAGTATTTTTATTAATTACAAAAACTAATAAAAAAAAAATTTATTGTTTCTTGTAATTTTCTAACTATGTCTTATACTTGCTCCAGTGTGCATGCCGACACCTTTACCTTTTCAGTAAAACTTTCAACGCAGAACTTTCAAAGTTCGTCCCCTGGCTCTTTTTTTTTTGTTCTTCCAAAGAGCCACAAAGTTTTTGCGGCGCTGTCTCTTGCGCTTTTGCAGCGCCATTTCATTGCAAAATCTATTGAAATTTTTTGTATTGTTTTCTGTTTTTTTTTCCTTTATTTTTGCAGCTACTTTCTATGGCCATAACTTTAGTTTTCTATTAATTTGCTTAAGAAAGAAGATGCAAATCAGCTAAAAGAATGCAATGACGTGCAACAACAAAAAGAATAACAATAAAAAACTAGTATAAAAAATTAAAAAAAATAGCACAATGCATAAAAAAACGCGCTGCAAAAAGTGTTCTAAAAAAGGAGAAATTTTTGCTTTTGCATTGAGCTGCGCAGCTCACTTCAGCAATGTTTCCGCTTCCGCTTTGCCTAACGACAATAGCTATAACAACAACAATAGTATAAGCAACAACATAAGCAAAAACAGTAACCGCAAACAATAAGAAAAATTGTTTTGAAAATGCTTTTGTGTCCATGCGTGCGTTCATAATGAATTTAGCTGACGCTGCTTTGCTGCATACTTTGCGGCGCAAAAGCCATGAATGCATCGACATCGACATTTGCATGTAGAACGCCGCACAGATATCTACCAACCAACGTCGAAGAGTGGCTGGAAATCAAATCTAGTTTTTCTCTTTTTTTTGTATTATTTTTATTAGCATAAAGCACAATTTGCGGAAACTTTAAAGTTGCATTTCTTTGGATTTTCTATGTGGCGTTAGTTTTTGTAGCGGTTTCTTTTGCGAAAAACTCAGAATAAAATTTGAGCAGCACGTGGCATGGCAGCCTTTGACATGTTTGAGCCGCATGAATGATTTTTTTATTTTTCATTACATAATTCTAGCATTTTTTTAGTTATGCACAAAGAACTTTTTCTAATATTCTTTTATTACATTTTTGTTAATTCAAACTTATGAAAATATTATTTATTCATATAAAGTATTTTTTGTTTTTTTGTACTGTTGTATTTTTGTGCTTTTGTATTTTTGTATTTTTGTATTTTTGTGTTTTTGTATTTTTGTGTTTTTGTATTTTTGTATTTTTATATTTTTGTATTTTTGTATTTTTGTATTTCTGAATTTATTTTTGTTTTTTATTTTTTTTTATTTTTGTATTTTTATATTTTTTTATGTTTGTATTTTGTTTTTTTTTTTGTATTTTTCTATTTTTCTATTTTTGTATATTTGAATTTTTGTATTAAAATACGTATTTTTGTATTTTTGTGTTTTTGTATTTTTGTATTTTTGTGTTTTTGTATTTTTGAATTTTTGTATTTATGTATTTTTGTATTTTTGTATTTTCGTGTTTTCGTATTTTCGTATTTTCGTGTTTTCGTATTTTTGTATTTTTGTATTTTTCTATTTTTGTATTTTTGTATTTTTGTATTTTTGTATTTTTGTATTTTTGTATTTTCGTATTTTTGTATTTTTGTATTTTTGTATTTTTGTATTTTTGTATTTTTGTATTTTTGTATTTTTGTATTTTTGTATTTTTGTATTTTTGTATTTTTGTGTTTTTGTATTTTTGTATTTTTGTATTTTTGTATTTCTGAATTTATTTTTGTTTTTTATTTTTTTTTATTTTTGTATTTTTATATTTTTTTATGTTTGTATTTTGTTTTTTTTTTGTATTTTTCTATTTTTCTATTTTTGTATATTTGAATTTTTGTATTAAAATACGTATTTTTGTATTTTTGTGTTTTTGTATTTATGTATTTTTGTGTTTTTGTATTTTTGAATTTTTGTATTTTTGTATTTTTGTATTTTCGTGTTTTCGTATTTTCGTATTTTCGTGTTTTCGTATTTTTGTATTTTTGTATTTTTGTATTTTTCTATTTTTGTATTTTTGTATTTTTGTATTTTTGTATTTTTGTATTTTCGTATTTTTGTATTTTTGTATTTTTGTATTTTTGTATTTTTGTATTTTTGTATTTTTGTATTTTTGTATTTTTGTGTTTTTGTATTTTTGTATTTTTGTATTTCTGAATTTATTTTTGTTTTTTTTTTTTGTATTTTTATATTTTTTTATGTTTGTATTTTTGTATTTTTTTGTTTTTTTGTATTTTTATATTTTTTTTATGTTTGTATTTTTGTATTTTTTTGTTTTTTTGTATTTTTTCTTTTTGTATATTTGAATTTTTGTATTTTTGTATTTTCGTATTTTTGTATTTTTGTATTTTTGTATGTTTGTATTTTTGTATTTTTGAATTTTCATATTTTCGTATTTTCGTATTTTTGTATTTTTGTATTTTTGTATTTTTGTATTTTTGTATTTTTTGTATTTTTGTTTTTTTTGTATTTTTGTATTTTTCTATTTTTGTATATTTGAATTTTTGTATTTTTGTATTTTTGTAGTACAGTATTTTTGAATTTTTGTATTTTTTTTAAATTAATAAATCTTCTGATAATAAATTCAATAAATATAAATTAATAAAATTTTATAAATAATTTTTTACATTTTATATTATTCTATTAAATTTTAAGAACCTCTGCGCATATTTCCCATTGGCTCCATCTCACCCTCTTAAACTAGTAACCCATTGAATATTTTAAAATTCAAGAGCATTTAAATATTCCTCGCTTTTTGTCAAGTTTCGCATAATCATGCACATAATCTTGCATTTAAGCGATTGTAAATTTTTCATTAATTTCCGCTTATGACTGTAATCGTCCTCTTAAGACGTTCCGAAGACCCGCTCCACACGCTTCTTCTGCCTCCCACTCTTTCTGCTGCTTGTCGTCCTCCTGCTGTGCCGCATATAATGCAGCAAGTTTCGCAAACATGGCAAAGTTTGCCCCAAAAAGTGCGCAAATACAAGCAGTAGCAGCACGAGGCCGGACCCGTTGAGTCTACTATTTAAATAGAATTCAACGATGTCGACGAGGACGACTACGAAACAAAGAGCCCATCAAGGATGCTGCGAGTACAAAAAAAGCAACAACATGAACAAAAACTACAACAACATCAAACGCAAACATTTACAAATTCAAATTTTCGAGTATTGTTTGCTGAGTAAAACTTTATTTAAAGTATAAAACAATAATATTTGGCAAAAGCAGGCTTGGGAAAAAGGATTTGGCTGACTGGCTGCATGGCTTACTGTGGCGAGTTTCAAGGTCACTGTACCGGTAGCGTCAAAATCTCTTAAATGCACAAAGTGTAGTTTTAGTAGTGCAAATAGTAGTAGAAATAGTAGTAGATTTAGGAGTAGATGTAGTAAAAGATATCGTAGTGCTCGTGGTAGTGGTAGCAGCCCCCAAACAGTTGGTGAAATATTTTCGCAAACAGGCTGCAGTTGCTGGCTGAAACTTTAAGCGGAAGTGCAAATATGCGCACCGGAAGTACTGGGAAATACTTGAAGTTGGTGGGTGGATGCAGCACTAGACGCAGCTGAGTTCAAACAGGGACAGAGGGTGAAGCAACAAAATATGTAGATGAAAATATTTAAAAAATATCTAAAACATGAAAATATCAAAGATATCAAAAAAGTATTAAAATATCGAAAACAAAATGAAAAAAGCAAAATATCAAAAATACCCTACAAAATTTTAAAATTAAAAAATATTAAAAAATATTAAAAATTATTAAAAAATATTAAAACATATTAAAAAATATTAAAAAATATTAAAAATAATTAAAATATATTAAAAAATATTAAAAAATATTAAAAAATATTAAAAAATATTAAAAAATATTAAAAAATATTAAAAAATATTAAAAAATATTAAAAAATATTAAAAAATATTAAAAAATATTAAAAAATATTAAAAAATATTAAAAAATATTAAAAAATATTAAAAAATATTAAAAAATATTAAAAAATATTAAAAAATATTAAAAAATATTAAAAAATATTAAAAAATATTAAAAAATATTAAAAAATATTAAAAAATATTAAAAAATATTAAAAAATATTAAAAAATATTAAAAAATATTAAAAAATATTAAAAAATATTAAAAAATATTAAAAAATATTAAAAAATATTAAAAAATATTAAAAAATATTAAAAAATATTAAAAAATATTAAAAAATATTAAAAAATATTAAAAAATATTAAAAAATATTAAAAAATATTAAAAAATATTAAAAAATATTAAAAAATATTAAAAAATATTAAAAAATATTAAAAAATATTAAAAAATATTAAAAAATATTAAAAAAAAATTAAAAAATATTAAAAAATATTAAAAAATATTAAAAAATGTTAAAAAAAATTTAGAAAATATTAAAAAATATTAAAAAATATTAAAAAATATTAAAAAATATTAAAAAATATTAAAAAATATTAAAAAATATTAAAAAATATTAAAAAATATTAAAAAATATTAAAAAATATTAAAAAATATTAAAAAATATTAAAAAATATTAAAAAATATTAAAAAAAATTAAAAAATATTAAAAAATATTAAAAAATATTAAAAAATGTTAAAAAAAATTTAGAAAATATTAAAAAATATTAAAAAATATTAAAAAATATTAAAAAATATTAAAAAATATTAAAAAATATTAAAAAATATTAAAAAATATTAAAAATTATTAAAAATTATTAAAAAATATTAACAAATATTAAAAAATATTAAAAAATATTAAAAAATATTAAAAAATATTAAAAAATATTAAAAAATATTTAAAAATAATAAAAAATATTAAAAAATATTAAAACATATTAAAAAATATTAAAAATTATTAAAAAATATTAAAACATATTAAAAAATATTAAAAAATATTAAATAATATTAAAAAATATTAAAAAATATTAAAAATATTAAATAATATTCAATAATATTAAATAATATTAAATAATATTAAATAATATTAAATAATATTAAATAATATTAAATAATATTAAATAATATTAAATAATATTAAATAATGTTAAATAATGTTAAATAATATTAAATAATATTAAATAATATTAAATAATATTAAATAATATTAAATAATATTAAATAATATTAAATATAATATAATATTAAATATAATATTAAATAATATTAAATAATATTAAATAATATTAAATAATATTAAATAATATTAAATAATATTAAATAATATTAAATAATATTAAATAATATTAAATAATATTAAATAATATTAAATAATATGAAATAATATTAAATAATATTAAATAATATTAAATAATATTAAATAATATTAAATAATATTAAATAATATTAAATAATATTAAATAATATTAAATAATATTAAATAATATTAAATAATATTAAATAATATTAAATAATATTAAATAATATGAAATAATATTAAATAATATTAAATAATATTAAATAATATTAAATATAATTAAATAATATTAAATAATATTAAATAATATTAAATAATATTAAATAATATTAAATATAATTAAATAATATTAAATAATATTAAATAATATTAAATAATATTAAATAATATTAAATAATATTAAATAATATTAAATAATATTAAATAATATTAAATAATATTAAATAATATTAAATAATATTAAATAATATTAAATAATATTAAATAATATGAAATAATATTAAATAATATTAAATAATATTAAATAATATTAAATAATATTAAATAATATTAAATAATATTAAATAATATTAAATAATATTAAATAATATTAAATAATATTAAATAATATGAAATAATATTAAATAATATTAAATAATATTAAATAATATTAAATAATGTTAAATAATATTAAATAATATTAAATAATATTAAATAATATTAAATAATATTAAATAATATTAAATAATATTAAATATAATTAAATAATATTAAATAATATTAAATAATATTAAATAATATTAAATAATATTAAATAATATTAAATAATATTAAATAATATTAAATAATATTAAATAATATTAAATAATATTAAATAATATTAAATAATGTTAAATAATATTAAATAATATTAAATAATATTAAATAATATTAAATAATATTAAATAATATTAAATAATATTAAATATAATTAAATAATATTAAATATTATTAAATAATATTAAATAATATTAAATAATATTAAATAATATTAAATAATATTAAATAATATTAAATAATATTAAATAATATTAAATAATATTAAATAATATTAAATAATATTAAATAATATTAAATAATATTAAATAATATGAAATAATATTAAATAATATTAAATAATATTAAATAATATTAAATAATATTAAATAATATTAAATAATATTAAATAATATTAAATAATATTAAATAATATTAAATAATATTAAATATAATTAAATAATATTAAATAATATTAAATAATATTAAATAATATTAAATAATATTAAATATAATTAAATAATATTAAATAATATTAAATAATATTAAATAATATTAAATAATATTAAATAATATTAAATAATATTAAATAATATTAAATAATATTAAATAATATTAAATAATATTAAATAATATTAAATAATATTAAATAATATGAAATAATATTAAATAATATTAAATAATATTAAATAATATTAAATATAATTAAATAATATTAAATAATATTAAATAATATTAAATAATATTAAATAATATTAAATATAATTAAATAATATTAAATAATATTAAATAATATTAAATAATATTAAATAATATTAAATAATATTAAATAATATTAAATAATATTAAATAATATTAAATAATATTAAATAATATTAAATAATATTAAATAATATTAAATAATATTAAATAATATTAAATAATATTAAATAATATGAAATAATATTAAATAATATTAAATAATATTAAATAATATTAAATAATATTAAATAATATTAAATAATATTAAATAATATTAAATAATATTAAATAATATTAAATAATATTAAATAATATTAAATAATATTAAATAATGTTAAATAATATTAAATAATATTAAATAATATTAAATAATATTAAATAATATTAAATAATATTAAATAATATTAAATAATATTAAATAATATTAGATAATATTAAATAATGTTAAATAATATTAAATAATATTAGATAATATTAAATAATGTTAAATAATATTAAATAATATTAAATAATATTAAATAATATTAAATAATATTAAATAATATTAAATAATATTAAATATAATTAAATAATATTAAATAATATTAAATAATATTAAATAATATTAAATAATATTAAATAATATTAAATAATATTAAATAATATTAAATAATGTTAAATAATATTAAATAATATTAAATAATATTAAATAATATTAAATAATACTAAATAATATTAAATATAATTAAATAATATTAAATAATATTAAATAATATTAAATAATATTAAATAATATTAAATAATATTAAATAATATTAAATAATATTAAATAATATTAAATAATATTAAATAATATTAAATAATATTAAATAATATTAAATAATATTAAATAATATTAAATAATATTAAATAATATTAAATAATATTAAATAATATTAAATAATATTAAATAATATTAAATAATATTAAATAATATTAAATAATAATAAATAATATTAAATAATATTAAATAATATTAAATAATATTAAATAATATTAAATAATATTAAATAATATTAAATAATATTAAATAATATTAAATAATATTAAATAATATTAAATAATATTAAATAATATTAAATAATATTAAATAATATTAAATAATATTAAATAATATTAAATAATATTAAATAATATTAAATAATATTAAATAATATTAAATAATATTAAATAATATTAAATAATATTAAATAATATTAAATAATATTAAATAATATTAAATAATATTAAATAATATTAAATAATATTAAATAATATTAAATAATATTAAATAATATTAAATAATATTAAATAATATTAAATAATATTAAATATAATTAAATAATATTAAATAATATTAAATAATATTAAATAATATTAAATAATATTAAATAATATTAAATAATATTAAATAATATTAAATAATATTAAATAATATTAAATAATATTAAATAATATTAAATAATATTTAATAATATTAAATAATATTAAATAATATTAAATAATATTAAATAATATTAAATAATATTAAATAATATTAAATAATATTAGATAATATTAAATAATGTTAAATAATATTAAATAATATTAAATAATATTAAATAATATTAAATAATATTAAATAATATTAAATAATATTAAATAATATTAAATAATATTAAATAATATTTAATAATATTAAATAATATTAAATAATATTAAATAATATTAAATAATATTAAATTATATTAAATAATATTAAATAATATTAAATAATATTAAATAATATTAAATAATATTAAATAATATTAAATAATATTAAATAATATTAAATAATATTAAATAATATTAAATAATATTAAATAATATTAAATAATATTAAATATAATTAAATAATATTAAATAATATTAAATAATATTAAATAATATTAAATAATATTAAATAATATTAAATAATATTAAATAATATTAAATAATATTAAATAATATTAAATAATATTAAATAATATTAAATAATATTAAATATAATTAAATAATATTAAATAATATTAAATAATATTAAATAATATTAAATAATATTAAATAATATTAAATAATATTAAATAATATTAAATAATATTAAATAATATTAAATAATATTAAATAATATTAAATAATATTAAATAATATTAAATAATATTAAATAATATTAAATAATATTAAATAATATTAAATAATATTAAATAATATTAAATAATATTAAATAATATTAAATAATATTAAATAATATTAAATAATATTAAATAATATTAAATAATATTAAATAATATTAAATAATATTAAATAATATTAAATAATATTAAATAATATTAAATAATATTAAATAATATTAAATAATATTAAATAATATTAAATAATATTAAATAATATTAAATAATATTAAATAATATTAAATAATATTAAATAATATTAAATAATATTAAATAATATTAAATAATATTAAATAATATTAAATAATATTAAATAATATTAAATAATATTAAATAATATTAAATAATATTAAATAATATTAAATAATATTAAATAATATTAAATAATATTAAATAATATTAAATAATATTAAATAATATTAAATAATATTAAATAATATTAAATAATATTAAATAATATTAAATAATATTAAATAATATTAAATATAATTAAATAATATTAAATAATATTAAATAATATTAAATAATATTAAATAATATTAAATAATATTAAATAATATTAAATAATATTAAATAATATTAAATAATATTAAATAATATTAAATAATATTAAATAATATGAAATAATATTAAATAATATTAAATAATATTAAATAATATTAAATAATATTAAATAATATTAAATAATATTAAATAATATTAAATAATATTAAATAATATTAAATAATATTAAATAATATTAAATAATATTAAATAATATTAAATAATATTAAATAATATGAAATAATATGAAATAATATGAAATAATATTAAATAATATTAAATAATATTAAATAATATTAAATAATATTAAATAATATTAAATAATATTAAATAATATTAAATAATATTAAATAATATTAAATAATATTAAATAATATTAAATAATATTAAATAATATTAAATAATATTAAATAATATTAAATAATATTAAATAATATTAAATAATATTAAATAATATTAAATATAATTAAATAATATTAAATAATATTAAATAATATTAAATAATATTAAATAATATTAAATAATATTAAATAATATTAAATAATATTAAATAATATTAAATAATATTAAATAATATTAAAAAATATTAAATAATATGAAATAATATTAAATAATATTAAATAATATTAAATAATATTAAATAATATTAAATAATATTAAATAATATTAAATAATATTAAATAATATTAAATAATATTAAATAATATTAAATAATATTAAATAATATTAAATAATATTAAATAATATTAAATAATATTAAATAATATTAAATATAATTAAATAATATTAAATAATATTAAATAATATTAAATAATATTAAATAATATTAAATAATATTAAATAATATTAAATAATATTAAATAATATTAAATAATATTAAATAATATTAAATAATATGAAATAATATTAAATAATATTAAATAATATTAAATAATATTAAATAATATTAAATAATATTAAATAATATTAAATAATATTAAATAATATTAAATAATATTAAATAATATTAAATAATATTAGATAATATTAAATAATGTTAAATAATATTAAATAATATTAAATAATATTAAATAATATTAAATAATATTAAATAATATTAAATAATATTAAATAATATTAAATAATATTAAATAATATTAAATAATATTAAATAATATTAAATAATATTAAATAATATTAAATAATATTAAATAATATTAAATAATATTAAATAATATTAGATAATATTAAATAATGTTAAATAATATTAAATAATATTAAATAATATTAAATAATATTAAATAATATTAAATAATACGAAATAATATTAAATAATATTAAATAATATTAAATAATATTAAATAATATTAAATAATATTAAATAATATTAAATAATATTAAATAATATTAAATAATATTAAATAATATTAAATAATATTAAATAATGTTAAATAATATTAAATAATATTAAATAATATTAAATAATATTAAATAATATTAAATAATATTAAATAATATTAAATATAATTAAATAATATTAAATAATATTAAATAATATTAAATAATATTAAATAATATTAAATAATATTAAATAATATTAAATAATATTAAATAATATTAAATAATATTAAATAATATTAAATAATATTAAATAATATTAAATAATATTAAATAATATTAAATAATATTAAATAATATTAAATAATATTAAATAATATTAAATAATATTAAATAATATTAAATATAATTAAATAATATTAAATAATATTAAATAATATTAAATAATATTAAATAATATGAAATAATATTAAATAATATTAAATAATATTAAATAATATTAAATAATATTAAATAATATTAAATAATATGAAATAATATTAAATAATATTAAATAATATTAAATAATATTAAATAATATTAAATAATATTAAATAATATTAAATAATATTAAATAATATTAAATAATATTAAATAATGTTAAATAATATTAAATAATATTAAATAATATTAAATAATATTAAATAATATTAAATAATATTAAATAATATTAAATAATATTAAATATAATTAAATAATATTAAATAATATTAAATAATATTAAATAATATTAAATTATATTAAATAATATTAAATAATATTAAATAATATTAAATAATATTAAATAATATTAAATAATATTAAATAATATTAAATAATATTAAATAATATTAAATAATATTAAATAATATTAAATAATATTAAATAATATTAAATAATATTAAATAATATTAAATAATATTAAATAATATTAAATAATATTAAATAATATTAAATAATATTAAATAATATTAAATAATATTAAATAATATTAAATAATATTAAATAATATTAAATAATATTAAATAATATTAAATAATATTAAATAATATTAAATAATATTAAATAATATTAAATAATATTAAATAATATTAAATAATATTAAATAATATTAAATAATATTAAATAATATTAAATAATATTAAATAATATTAAATAATATTAAATAATATTAAATAATATTAAATAATATTAAATAATATTAAATAATATTAAATAATATTAAATAATATTAAATAATATTAAATAATATTAAATAATATTAAATAATATTAAATAATATTAAATAATATTAAATAATATTAAATAATATTAAATAATATTAAATAATATTAAATAATATTAAATAATATTAAATAATATTAAATAATATTAAATAATATTAAATAATATTAAATAATATTAAATAATATTAAATATAATTAAATAATATTAAATAATATTAAATAATATTAAATAATATTAAATAATATTAAATAATATTAAATAATATTAAATAATATTAAATAATATTAAATAATATTAAATAATATTAAATAATATTAAATAATATTAAATAATATGAAATAATATTAAATAATATTAAATAATATTAAATAATATTAAATAATATTAAATAATATTAAATAATATTAAATAATATTAAATAATATTAAATAATATTAAATAATATTAAATAATATTAAATAATATTAAATAATATTAAATAATATTAAATAATATTAAATAATATTAAATAATATTAAATAATATTAAATAATATTAAATATAATTAAATAATATTAAATAATATTAAATAATATTAAATAATATTAAATAATATTAAATAATATTAAATAATATTAAATAATATTAAATAATATTAAATAATATGAAATAATATTAAATAATATTAAATAATATTAAATAATATTAAATAATATTAAATAATATTAAATAATATTAAATAATATTAAATAATATTAAATAATATTAAATAATATTAAATAATATTAGATAATATTAAATAATGTTAAATAATATTAAATAATATTAAATAATATTAAATAATATTAAATAATATTAAATAATATTAAATAATATTAAATAATATTAAATAATATTAAATAATATTAAATAATATTAAATAATATTAAATAATATTAAATAATATTAAATAATATTAAATAATATTAAATAATATTAAATAATATTAAATAATATTAGATAATATTAAATAATGTTAAATAATATTAAATAATATTAAATAATATTAAATAATATTAAATAATATTAAATAATACGAAATAATATTAAATAATATTAAATAATATTAAATAATATTAAATAATATTAAATAATATTAAATAATATTAAATAATATTAAATAATATTAAATAATATTAAATAATATTAAATAATGTTAAATAATATTAAATAATATTAAATAATATTAAATAATATTAAATAATATTAAATAATATTAAATAATATTAAATAATATTAAATATAATTAAATAATATTAAATAATATTAAATAATATTAAATAATATTAAATAATATTAAATAATATTAAATAATATTAAATAATATTAAATAATATTAAATAATATTAAATAATATTAAATAATATTAAATAATATTAAATAATATTAAATAATATTAAATAATATTAAATAATATTAAATAATATTAAATAATATTAAATAATATTAAATAATATTAAATAATATTAAATAATATTAAATAATATTAAATAATATTAAATAATATTAAATAATATTAAATAATATTAAATAATATTAAATAATATTAAATAATATTAAATATAATTAAATATAATTAAATAATATTAAATAATATTAAATAATATTAAATAATATTAAATAATATGAAATAATATTAAATAATATTAAATAATATTAAATAATATTAAATAATATTAAATAATATTAAATAATATGAAATAATATTAAATAATATTAAATAATATTAAATAATATTAAATAATATTAAATAATATTAAATAATATTAAATAATATTAAATAATATTAAATAATATTAAATAATATTAAATAATGTTAAATAATATTAAATAATATTAAATAATATTAAATAATATTAAATAATATTAAATAATATTAAATAATATTAAATAATATTAAATATAATTAAATAATATTAAATAATATTAAATAATATTAAATAATATTAAATTATATTAAATAATATTAAATAATATTAAATAATATTAAATAATATTAAATAATATTAAATAATATTAAATAATATTAAATAATATTAAATAATATTAAATAATATTAAATAATATTAAATAATATTAAATAATATTAAATAATATTAAATAATATTAAATAATATTAAATAATATTAAATAATATTAAATAATATTAAATAATATTAAATAATATTAAATAATATTAAATAATATTAAATAATATTAAATAATATTAAATAATATTAAATAATATTAAATAATATTAAATAATATTAAATAATATTAAATAATATTAAATAATATTAAATAATATTAAATAATATTAAATAATATTAAATAATATTAAATAATATTAAATAATATTAAATAATATTAAATAATATTAAATAATATTAAATAATATTAAATAATATTAAATAATATTAAATAATATTAAATAATATTAAATAATATTAAATAATATTAAATAATATTAAATAATATTAAATAATATGAAATAATATTAAATAATATTAAATAATATTAAATAATATGAAATAATATGAAATAATATTAAATAATATTAAATAATATTAAATAATATTAAATAATATTAAATAATATTAAATAATATTAAATAATATTAAATAATATTAAATAATATTAAATAATATTAAATAATATTAAATAATATTAAATAATATTAAATAATATTAAATAATATTAAATAATATTAAATAATATTAAATAATATTAAATAATATTAAATAATATTAAATAATATTAAATAATATTAAATAATATTAAATAATATTAAATAATATTAAATAATATTAAATAATATTAAATAATATTAAATAATATTAAATAATATTAAATAATATTAAATAATATTAAATAATATTAAATAATATTAAATAATATTAAATAATATTAAATAATATTAAATAATATTAAATAATATTAAATAATATTAAATAATATTAAATAATATTAAATAATATTAAATAATATTAAATAATATTAAATAATATTAAATAATATTAAATAATATTAAATAATATTAAATAATATTAAATAATATTAAATAATATTAAATAATATTAAATAATATTAAATAATATTAAATAATATTAAATAATATTAAATAATATTAAATAATATTAAATAATATTAAATAATATTAAATAATATTAAATAATATTAAATAATATTAAATAATATTAAATAATATTAAATAATATTAAATAATATTAAATAATATTAAATAATATTAAATAATATTAAATAATATTAAATAATATTAAATAATATTAAATAATATTAAATAATATTAAATAATATTAAATAATATTAAATAATATTAAATAATATTAAATAATATTAAATAATATTAAAAAATATTAAATAATATTAAAAAATATTAAAAAAAATTAAAACATATTAAAAAATATTTAAAAAAATATTAAAAAATATTAAAAAATATTAAAAAATATTAAAAAATATTAAAAAATATTAAAAAATATTAAAAAATATTAAAAAATATTAAAAAATATTAAAAAATATTAAAAAATATTAAAAAATATTAAAAAATATTAAAAAATGTTAAAAAAAATTTAAAAATATTAGAAAATATTAAAAAATATTAAAAAATATTAAAAAATATTAAAAAATATTAAAAAATATTAAAAAATATTAAAAAATATTAAAAAATATTAAAAAATATTAAAAAATATTAAAAAATATTAAAAAATATTAAAAAATATTAAAAAATATTAAAAAATATTAAAAATTATTAAAAATTATTAAAAAATATTAAAAAATATTAAAAAATATTAAAAAATATTAAAAAATATTAAAAAATATTAAAAAATATTAAAAAATATTAAAAAATATTAAAAAATATTAAAAAATATTAAAAAATATTAAAAAATATTAAAAAATATTAAAAAATATTAAAAAATATTAAAAAATATTAAAAAATATTAAAAAATATTAAAAAATATTAAAAAATATTAAAAAATATTAAAAAATATTATAAAATATTAAAAAATATTAAAAAATATTATAAAATATTAAAAATATTTAAATTTGGCCGCATGCCAAAGCACGATTTAAATCCCTTGTTTATCCTTTACGCTTCAGTGCAGCTGCAAAATATTCCTGACTCAGTTTGCCTGTCCTGCCCGAAATTCTTGTAGGCTCAACATAGAGTTTGTCGAAATGAACGAAACGAAACAAAACGGAAAAACAAAACAAATGCAAAACGACAACGAACAAGCACAGCACAGCAACGAAAACAAAACAAAATGAAAAACAATAAAGAAAATAAATGAGAAAAAAGAAGAAAATGAAAATATTTGATCCCACATCACATCACATTGAAATGCATTTTAGAGGAACACTTAACGAAACTTGCTTCACTCGGTGTATGTTGCTCAGTTTGTATATGCTGCTGCTACTACTGCTGCTGCTGTCGTTGTCGGTGTTGGTAACGTTGTAGGTGTGCGTTTGCATTTTATGCCCGAAAATTTTGTGCTGGCCAAGTGCCAAGTTTTGCGCTGCCATGCTGACTGGTTTTCGGCTAAACCGGAAGTCAGCCGTTGCCTGGACGGACGTGTTTTGCAAATGTCGGTCGGTTGGTCGGACGAACAAACGGGCGCTTTGTTTAGTTGTCAGTCAACATACACTAATAAAAATACTGTAAATTTAATAGGAAATACTATAAAAATTATAGAATTAATAGTATGATACCATAAAACGATATAACATAAAAAACTATTAAATTTATTATTTATAAATTTGATTTGTTTGATTCACTTTATAGTTTTATTACTATTGAATTTTCCACATTAATACGATCGAATTCCTACTTTTAATATTATTGAATTAATAGTTTCAATACTATTTAATTTATTGTATATTTTATAGTTTTAATACTACTGAATTTATAGTTTTAATACTATTGAATTTATAGTTTAAATACTATTGAATCTATAGTTTTAATCCTATAGAATTTATTATTTTAATTAAATTAATTGTATATTTGATAATGATTTTACAATTTTAATACTATTAAATTTATACTTTTAATACTATAGAATTTATTATTATATAATTTATTATGGATTTAAATATAAAATTAATAGTTTTTTTTGTTCAATAGTTTATATTATTAAAATTACCAAAATCACGAAGATATGTTAATGATAAATCATATACTAAATAATAATAATAGTTTGGCACTACAGTCCTATAAGAACATATGCCGAGCTCTCTCACCATTTTGAGCTGTGCGTGTTATATTTGTACTCAAAGTGGTGGGACCTACAGTTTATTGCCGAATCCGAACGGCGGGTGAGAGCTTTTCATAGGCAATGTTTTACTCTCGTAGGTTTGCCATTTACTGCCGAGTGGTAGCGCGGTATAGAAAAATGTTTCTATGAAAAGATGTTGTTAGTCCCAGTTCAGGCTTGAACCGGGGACCTTTTGGCTCGCAGTCCAACGCACTAACCACTGAGTTACCGCGGCTACATATAATTATTATGTAAAAAACTATTATATCAATGATTCATTAATTCAATTCATATAATAAATATGGTATAATTAAATGAATAGTATGGTACTATTAAAGTTATACTTTAAAATAATATTTTGTAAAATGTCAAGTAGTCATATGAAAAGAGCAAAAACCATTTTACCAATTTAATATTTTGACTCACATTAAGAACATTAAAATATTAAATATATAATTAATGGAAATTTCTGAATTCCAAATTGAAATTCATGAATATTAATTGATGTCTTTTGAATTTCAAATGATATTTCTGAATTATAATTGCCATATTTTAGAATTCAAGTGGATGTTTTGAATAACAATTGGTATTTTAAATTTCATATAAAAATTCTGAATTACAATTCATCTGTACTAAAAAATTCATAATTTCTGGGTGTAAAATAGTGTCTGCCAAAAAGACTAAAAATCCTGACTCTCTGACTGACTGCCTGTTTGCCTGCCTGTCTGCCCGAGTCAGTGAGCTCGTGAATGAGCATCGGTTTTAGGCTTTAGCGCGACTACTAAACAAACGCCGCCCAACAGGCTTTGCAGTCCGTGCTGCCTTGGCGTGGGCCACAATATCCCGACAGTCACTGCCTGGCGACGTTCGTCGCATGCCTGACGAAATTTATAGAAATGTCTCGATGTCGAATTTATGTTGCACGTTGTGCTACATGTGTGCCTTAGTCTGAGCCTGGTTCCACTGCATGTGCCATAGCTCAATCGATGCTCAGTCGAATTTACCCGGCATAAGCTCTGCGCACAATCGAGCGCAATTGCTGGCAGTTATGCCGCAAGTTATGAGCGCTGTGTTGTATTTAAAAAGATTCACTTTTTCTGCCGCAAATGCGATTTTCACTTAGTTGTGCTAAGTGTTTAAATATTGTCTGTATATTTTAATTAATTATTTTGTGGCTGCACACAAGGGCTCGTCACTGAGCAGTTAATCCTTTAAATGTAGATATAAACAAATTTTTTATTTATAATTATTTTTTTTGACTTTTTCCTACAACAAGTTGATCAGCAGCCCTTAAACAGTCCATGTTTTAAGTAGTTCATTGTTGGTAGTTGTAAGTAAGGCTTAAAATTGAGCTGTGCTTGTGTAAATTTCAATTTTTAATTAAATGTTGATAAATGATATGTAGCAAATATACGCAAAATTGTGACAAATGAGTGACAGGCATGATGAGTAGCAAAAATTGAATTTTTCACGCATTTAGTGATAAATTACAAAATTGAATTTTATTTTAATGAAACATTTAGTTTTTGTTAAAAAAATTATTTTAGTGAAAATGTTAATTTAAAAAAAAATATATTTTTACAGAAAAATTTAATTTCTAGAGCAATATTGAGATTTTAATTAAAAATTTAATTATTAGTGAAAACCTTAATTAAGGTGAAAATTGGAATTTTTAGTGAAAAATGGAACTGTTAGTGAAAAATCGAATTATTAGTGAAAAATTGAATTTTTGTGAAAAATTTAGTTTTTAATGAAAAATTGATTTTTTTTTTGGAAATTTTAATTTTTAGAGAAAAATTTAGTTTTTAGTGAAAATTTTAATTCTTAGTGAAAATTTGAATTTTATTAAAAAATTGAATTTTTGAATGAAAAATTTAATTTATATTAAAAATTTAATTTTTAGTGAAAAATTTAACGTTAAGTGAACATTTTAATTTTAATGAAAAATTTAATTTTTAGTGAAAATTTTAATGTTGAATGCAAAAATTTAATTTATAAGAAAAATTTAATTTTTAGTGACCATTTTTATTTTTAGTGAAAAATTACATTTTTAAAATTTAGTTAAAATTTAGTGAAAATTGAATTTTTAGTGAAAAATTGAAAATTTGAATTTTTAGTGAAAAATTGAATTTTTAGTGAAATACTGAAAATATGACTTTGTAGTTAAAAATTGAATTTTTAGTGATTTTGATTTATTTGTAAAAAAATAAATTTTTTAGTGAAAATCTGAATTTTTACTGCAAAACTGAATTTTTAGTAAAAATATAATTTTTAGTTTAAATTTGAATTTTTTGTGTCAAAATATTTTAAAAATTGAATTTTTTAGTGAAAAATTGAATTTAAGCTGAAAATTAAAAAAAATAAATGTTTGTGAAAATTTCAATTTTTAGTGAAAATTTGAATTTTTAGTAAAAATTTGAATTTTTAAAGAAAAACTTAATTTTGAGTGAAAAATTAAATTTTTTTTGTAATGCGTTAAATTTTTAGTTGAAAGTTATCTTGGACATCAAACACAACACAAGAGTTCGTTTAGCAAGTTCTTGGCACGCAGCAATTACAGCTTAATTGCTGCAATAGAAACCGGCGCGTCTCACCTGCCCCTTCGCGCCCACATCGCGCACAAATCCTCATCACATCCGGCACAGCAGAAACTTTGCGTCATTTCCGTTTCCAAAATGCTGACAACGTTCACGCTAATAAATCCTTTTTATGCGACAGCTAATGCCGCGTTGCAACAAACTTCACACTAGCAACAGTTGTTGTTGCTATTGTTGCAATGAAGTGTTGCACCCACATCTACAGCAACAACATGCTGATGATGATGAAGAAGTAGCAGAAGAACACAACGTCAGTGAAAAACGCATAAATTTCACGCGTCTTCGCGAGCCACGTCACGCCGCGCAGTGATGTTGCTGCTGCTGTGACTACTACATAAGTTGCTGCTGTAGTTGCTACTGTTGTAGTTGCTGTTGTTGTTGTTGCTGCAAGCATGCAATTAGTATTCATGCCCGGAGTGTCATTGCGCTGCCGCAAACTTTTCAAGATTGATATGAAGCTGCACAAACGCCAGCCGTTGAATGAAGTCGCAGCCAACTCAGAGGCAACTCGTTGCATCGCAAATGAAGCGTGCGTTGGCGAGACTTCCGACAACAAAAACAACAACTGCAGTTGAAGCAGCAACAACTTTTCGCGTTGCCAGTGTAAATCCTTAATTATGACATTATTTCCCATATTAGTCTGTCTTCTACTACGTTTCCTTTCGTTTTTCTTTGTTTTTTGAGTAGTTTTTTTATGGCGTTTGAAAAGTTTTAGATTTCTGAGGTTGGCGGGGTTGCCTGCAAATTGCATGGTGCGTGTTGCGCAAATTAAGTGCGCTGTTGGTTATGAGTTTTAAGCTAAAATATGCAAATAGTTACTGCATTTTGGAGAAGACTTTTAGGCAATGATGGAAAAAAAAATAAAGAAAAACTTGCAAAAGAGTCATAAAGTAGTGTTGTAAATGGAAAGGGTACATTTTGGATTGTATAATGCATAATTTGCGAAATTATAAATTATGTGTTTTTATGCATTGATTTAGTTAAAAGAACTAAATGCTTTTCAAAAATTCAATTTTTTCACTAAAAATTCAATTATTCACTAAAAATTCCATTTATTACTAAAAATTACATTTTTCACTAAAAATTCAATCTGTTCACTAAAAATTTAATTTTTCACTATAAATTCAATTTTTCACTAAAAATTTAATTTTTTACTATAATTCAATTTTTAACTAAAAATTTAATTTTTCACTATAATTAAATTTTTCACTATAATTCAATTTTTCACTAAAAATTCAAATTTTTACTAAAAATTTAATTTTTACTAAAAATTTAATTTTTCACTAAAAATTTATTTCTCACTGAATATTAATTTTTCACTGAAAATTCAATTCTTCACTACGAGTCAAATTTTTATTAAAAATTAAATTTGTCATTAAAATCAAATTTTTCAGTGAAAATTCCATTTTTCACTAAAAATTTAATTTTTCACTAAAAATTAAATGTTTCACTAAAATTTAAATTTCTACTGAAAATAAAAATTTTAAAAATTTTAAATTCTATTAGTACTCGTCTGCTTTAATCATTGTTTGAAATCTACCGCTGTCCATGCTGTCAGCCATTCAGCCTTTCAGTCGTAGCCAACTTCGCCACTGACACTCGAGCAAGTATTGTCTGCCACTCAGCTGTGCGCTGTGTCGTTCTTCATTGTTTGCAGACATGGAAATGGAGAGAAAATAAATAAATAACAAAAAAAAAAAAAGCGACCACTGCGACTTTTACTCCTACTATTTCTAGTGCGACTACTTTTGACTCTGTTGCTGCTTCCTTCCTGTGCATCCTTGTTACATACTTCAGGACATTTTGTATTGTTGTTTTTGTTGTTATTGTTGTTGTTGTGTGGCAGTCAACTGCATTTTTGATATTGAAATGAAAAGTAACTCAAGTCAATGTCAGCCTCAACAAAAGTCAAAATACTCAAAGTACTCAGTGTTGTTTTTGTTGCAGTCATTGTGCTTCTTGTTATTTATGAAATTCATAAATAAAGCGCACTGTAGACAACGCTTTGAAGACAGTTTTTGATGCAGCACACAATGCCAAAATGATGGGGGGGTTGAGTCCTGAGACCTGGGCGACTTTGTGTGAAAGTTCAAATTGTGGCTTCAAAGCTTGACAAAGTTAATCAGCAAAAAAAAAAAAACAAAGACAAAAATGATCACTCTGCTAAAGAGATTTCGTCATCACCTCCTACCGTGCATTGAACTCTAGAAATGTCAGGCACATAAAATGTTAATATTTCACTTGACTTTCTGATATTTTTTCATTATATCTTAAATATTAAAAACATTTCCTTGTGGTGCTTAGAAATGGCATCCAAATGAAATATTAAAATTATTAAAATACCAAAAACGTCAAAAAATATCATAGAATATGATAAAATATCAAAAAATAATCAAAATTTAAAAAAAAATATCAAAAAAAGAAAATATCTGAAATCTAAAAAATATCAAAATATACAGGGTATTTGGTTCATCGATGTCAATAATTAATTCATTGGGTCATTCTATGACTCAAAAAATAAGTAAATGTTAATTAAAATATATTTCTAATTAGGCACCCAGTTTAAGATACAGGGTATTTAAGAGATCACAAAGTAAAACTTTGAATTTTTGTAAATTTCAACTTTAAGAACCTTTTAAGAAACGAAGAAATCATGGGCATCAAAGATATGATATACGTTTGGAAAGTTAATTTAATATTCTAAAACATGATTGAAATATTGATATTCATTTATTAGCAGATTTTACTTAATAACAAATTTACTTGACTAGCTCATGTCAAATAAAAAACCCGCCACAGTTTAATTATTTCTGCAGCTTTTCTTCCCAGGTAAAAATCTCTGGGATTAGTAAAAAAATATTAGGAATGATCTGGTCTATCATTGTAAATTAGAAATTTTGAGAAAATCAATGACAAAATAAAAATTTGAATTTTTATTTTTGTAAATTTCAACTTTACGTATATTTTTGAAAATAAAGAAATCATGGGGTTCGAAGATTTGATTATATCATTGGAAATGTAATTAAAAATTAATTATAATTTATTAACAGATTATACTTATATATTATATATCGTCACTGTCATGCCCAAGGGGCGAATGTGCATTTTTAAAAATGTTGGTAAATCAAATTTTAAAGTTTGAAGTGCTTTAAAAATTATCGAAATTTATATTTTTTTCATTTTTTTTCTGTTATTTTGGTTTATTTGTCAATTATTATAACGTATGTAAAATATCTTTAGATTTGGACAACCTACTGAATTATAAATACGAATTTTGTGAGGCTATATCCTGATCAAAACACAAATATTTTTGTTTTTTATGCTACTTTTTATTAGCGCAAGATAAAATAGTATTTTAAAGGCATTAATTGTTTGATTTTAAAGCACCTATCTATTGGCATCAATAATTAAAATTATTTTGTCAAACATTAATTTGACATTTGTTATTTGCAAGAAAAAAATGTTTGGCAAAATATTTTTAAATAATGATGCCAATCGATAGGTGCTTTAAAAACAAACAATAAATAATTTTGCACCACTATTTTATCTTGCAGCAATAAAAATTATAGCAAAAAAACGAAGAATTGAAAATCTTGTCATGCCGAAAGGGCGAATCTTTACGTTTTTTTGATATAAATTTTTAATGGTACTAGATAAAATAGTGATGTAGAACAATTATTGTTTGTTTTTAAAGTATCTATCGATCTGCATTATTAATTACAAATATTTTGCCAAAAAAAAAATCCTGCAAATAACAAATGGCAAATTAATGTTTGGCAAAATATTTTTAATTAATGATGCAGATCGATCATTAATTAAAAATATTAACGTTTTCAGAATCTTATATTAATATATCTGGATCTGAATCTTAAATAATATATCTGGACTTAAATAAATTAAAGTAAATAAATTATTAAAAATATAAATGCAAATTGTGAGGTTTATTTTGCTTATTTCGTTGAATATTTCATTTGGTTCGTTTTGGTCATTGTTTGGGGTTTTTATCAATTCTAAAGTTAGTGATTTTTTCATCATTGTAAAAATTGAACTTTAGTGCTATTTAAGTGTTAATTTCGTTTATGGAAATATATTTCATTTTTTTATTTTTGGTTTTTATTTCATTGGGTTTCATTTCATTAGGACGTATTTTGTGCATACTTGCTTTGCGCATAAATTGTCAACTTTCACTTTTGTTGCGTTTTCATATTACTAGTGCCACACTCAACATGTTTTTATCGTTTTACATTATTTTTATGTTTTTCTATATTTTTATATTTATTAAAAAAAAATATATTTTTTTTTTTAGATTTCATTTTTATGTTTTCTTCTTACAACGTTCAAGTTCAGGGTCATTATAATTTTATTATGTTACTGTGTCATTAATTTCTTTTTCTTTATTTAGTATTTTTATTTTTTTTTTTTTATTTACATGTTTCATTCACACATGTGGGCGATAAGCGTTTACACTTGTTTCCGGGCGCACATGCTTCGACGTAGTGGCGCCAAAGCGCATAGTAATCACTGTAGTTCTTTTTTTACATCATTCATGTGTTTTTTATCGCAACTTTTTTTGTTGATTTCTGTAATACGTTGCTGAAAAAAAAACTTACATCTCGTTAAATGAAATGGCGCAGCTTTATTTCTGGGAGTATAGTTTTTTACCGGCTTCTTGTAATTGTTTTTAAATTTGAAATTTGATAATGAAAAATGTTAATTGTTTTAATATTTTTTTACAATTAAATCGGATTTTATCAGAAAAATTACATAAAAAAACTATTAGTAAAAATATTAATTCGCATTTTTAACATTGGAAATTGTTTGTTTTTTTTTTAGTCTGAATTGCATTAAGTCAAAATTTGAATATTTTTAGTGGAAATTTTGATCTTGGAGTGAAAAAATTTAATTTTTAGTGTAAAATTGAATTTTTAGTGAATATCTGAAGTCATATTAATTAACTAAATTTAATTGAAAAGTTGAATTTAAATATAAAAATTGAATTTTTATGGCAAAATAATTTTTTTGGTAAAAAATTGAATTTTTAATTAAAAAATTAATTGAATAATTTAATCGAAAAAATACAATTTTAATTAAATAATTAATTTTTTGTTCAAAATTTAATTTTATGTGAAAAATTGGATTAAATAAAATACAATTTTTACTTAAAAATTGAATTTTTGTTGAAAAATTAAATTTTTAGTATATAATTGAATTTAAGTGAATAATTTAATATATTCTGTAAATTTTAAATTTTAGTGAAAAATGTAAATTTTTAGTGAAAAATTGAATTGTTAATGAAAAATTGAATTTTATTGAAAACTGAATTTTTAGTGAAAAATTCAAATTTTAGTGAAAATTTAATTTTTAGTGAAATTTTGATTTTTTTTTTGTGAAATATAGAATTATAGTGAAAAAATTAATTTTTAGTGAAAAATTGAATTTTCAGCGAAAAATTTATTTTTGTGTGAAAAAAGAATTTTTAGTGAAAGTTTGAATTTTTAGTGAAAAAATGAATTTTACGTGAAAATTTGAATTTTTTGTGAAAAATTGAATTTTTAATGACAAATTTAAATTTTATTGAAAAATTTCATTTTCAGTGAAAAAATTAATTTATAATGAAAAATTGAATGTTTAGTTTAAAACTGAATTTTTAGTGAAAAACTGAATTTTTAGTGAAAAATTAAAATTTTAGTGAAAATTTAATTTTTAGTGAAATTTTGAATTTTTTTTATGAAAAATAGAATTTTTAGTGAAAAAATTAATTTATAGTGAAAAATATGATTTTTTAGTGATAAATTGAATTTTTAGTGAAAAATTGAAAGGTGTACAATTTTTTTTATCCAAAAAGTATTCTTAAAAAAATTGATATCAAAAACAAAATTTTTTCATGGATCGGTATACCGATAAAACTTAAAATTGAAAATATAACCGAAACTAAAGAAAAATCTGAAATCTATACGTGGGCATTCCATTGTGAAGGGCGTTACATTCGTACGATTAAAAACCTTTTCATTTGATAAATAAAAAAGGATAGATCTTATGGTCCTCTATACATGTTGAAACAAAATTTTGCAATAGATCCTATATCTTTCCACAAATTTAAACTTAAATGCTGTGACGGGCGTTACACGTACTTTTTGAAAAAAACAGAGTTTACTCTACAAAGTATTAAATTTTAGCTAAAATAATCGGACTATTGAGATGAAATATATCTCAAATACTTCATTAATAATTGGAGTTCTTTTCTCTATAACAAAATTCTGCAATGGTTAATTTGAACACTTACTTATAAAGTATCAAAACTTGTGACGGGTGTTACACATTTTGTGACGGGCGTTACCTGTACGAATTCTATACAAATATACATGAAAATTCAAATTATGAAATGTAATTTTTTTGATGAAAAAGAGCAAATTTTTATGGCAGGAATGGTTAACCGTTATTTTAAAGCACACCGTCGACATATAATTTATGTGGAAATCTAAACATTTCGTTTTGAAGAAAATATGTATTATATTACCATTCTTTTAAATAACTACTCTGTCTACATCATTTGTAGATCGTTTCCTTCGCAAGCTTACATAAATATTTTTTGCATTTCGAAAATAATGATTTTTTGTGATTTTTTATGATTTTTTTTTGTAAGTTTTTAATTTTCCCTTTTATATCATTGCTTATTGAATATTTTGGAATATTTACTACTTTGTCTACGGTTAAATAATAATATAAGTGATTACTGATTCATATATTAACAAATATATAATTTTCCAGTTTTTTGTTTTGCGACGATTGTAAATTGTGACGGGCGTTACACTATTTTGGATGGATATAAAGGGTTTTTCAACAGGGACGCTACAAAAGTAGAGCGACAGGGACAGCAAACGACGTCATATTTCTTGCCGCTCTTTTGACATTTCTCTTCAGTAAGGTTTGCCATTTCATGATGGAAAGATATACGAATTTGAATTTCGGTAGTAAATTTTAATAATTTCTACTTTTGTAGCGCTCTTATTGAAAAACCCTTTAGCAACCATCTGGAATATCTATTAGACCAAAGAGTATAATAAATGAATAGATGCGACAAAAATCTTTACTTTTACAAAGTTTCCCAGTTGTAGGTTTGCAAAATAGTTCGGAAAATAACTTTTTTTTTTGTGACGGGAGTTACAACTCAAAAAAGTAGAACTGCTTGGTAAATTGTCAGTACTTTGAACCACTTATCACCAATGCAATGTGTGGCATTCTTTCGCAAACAAATTGCCTTTCAAATTGTACTATTCAATTTTAATTCGGATTTAAAACAACGAAACTACAGTGTTTATATATTGCCTCAATTTTCTACTATAATAAATGTGAAAAAAATATTTCACTTTAATTGAGAAAAAAACACATTTGCCATGAATTTTGGTAAATTCTGATCACGGAATATGAAATTAGAAGTATTTCTTATACAAAAAATCATTAAACGGAATCAATAGGTTCAACTTTAATATATCACACCTTGGTAATGTTTTCTGTGGAATGCCCCAACTGTTATTTGTTAGATTTCAATATTATATCTAATAATTACCAAGTATAACTCTAATGACATCCACAAAGCACTTTCTTTAAATTTTTTTAATAATTTATGAAACAGAAATTCGTCTATTTTCTTTTGTCCCCAAAAATATACTTGGAATCGACCTTTTATTTACCACAATATTTGATAATATGTTATATACTTCCTACAAACTGTAGTTTTATATTTCAGATCCCATTTCGTTGGAACACTGGGTAAGTAATTCATTATTAAATATAATTTTTTTTTAATTTCTAGTAGTAAAATATATAAAACTGATTTCGGGGCATCCTAAAATGCTATTTTCAAGTCACAAGTTGTACTGATTTTTTCATATATTAAAAAAATTACGTTGAAATTAAATAACAAATTTTGTTTTTCCTGTTACAACTTTAAATGACTTGAAAATTTTCAAATAAATTATCATATTGGTTGAATTCAGTATTTATTTTTAGATTATTTGCAAAACAAGATATATATTTAATATGTTTATTAAAAAATACATTTATATAAAATAAACTAGGAAGTCTAATTATATTGAAGGAAGTGTGCATTTAAAAATATAATAAAAGGGCATTTTGTGAGGGGCAATATTTATAATATAGTAATTTCCAGTAAATGCTTGAATTTTCATGGTTATTTATTTTCAAAATTCATAGAAACGTAGAAAATACCGCCAAAAGTGTTGATAATTAGAAAAAAATGTCCAACACATGTGGGCGATAGAATTCTTATTTAAAAAACATAATTTGAAATAACTTAAAATGAAACTTTATATAATTTTAACCAAATTTGACTTTTAATATTTTAAAATATATTTGTTCTAATCTAGAGCACATCCGTTGTGAACTAATTATTAAAACCACAATCAATTTTTTTATATTTTTTTAAACCGAAAATTGCAGATAAAACTAAAATTCGTTTATTAGAAGAACAAAAATTATGAAATATTGTGCATAAATGCAAAATGTGAAAAGTATAATCAAAGGTTTCAAATTAAAAATAACTATGATGCGAACTTTAAAATTGCAAATTGTACTTGTAAAATTAAAAAAATAATTATCACAAAATACTAATAGTAGTCAAACCAAATAAAAAAATTCAAAGTTTATAAAAAATATATAAAAAATATTTATGCATTTTATTTCAATGGAGCTGCCCAGGCACCGCTGGCTACTCGAGGAAGTTGATAAGACTTAATTGTTGCGAATTCCAACATTTAAAAGATTCGGTGAGGCAGGCAGCTGGTTGCGGCACACGCAAAAAAAAACACAGTTTCTATGATTAGCGCAGCACTGCTCGGCTCTGCTTAGGCCCAAGGTCAAGTTTAGGAAGTGAAAGGGCTATAAAAGGGCCCTACTTACAGCTCAATTTCCACAGTTGGCGTTCGTGCGCGTAACGTTATATCAAACTCGTTCTCGTTTAAATTGTGCTGTAAAATTAAATAAAAAAAGTTTAAAAAGTGTATAGTGAATTGAACTAATAAAAAAGGATCTATATAAAAAAGGATCTACATAAAAAAGGATCTGCAAAAAAAGCATCTGCAAAAAAAGCAACATAAATCTGCAGTTAAAAAATAGCGCAGGATTTATTAATCCTTTCCTCCTTCAAAGGTTGATTGTATCAAGCATGTTACAAGGATAATGAAGTGTTAATAGTTCGCGGGATATTTTTTTAGTGTTTTATTTGCATAGAAATTGCAAGGACTTTTTTTGTTTTTGGAACATTCAACCGCGATGTCAATGCGGTTGGTGTTTGTCGCGGCAGCAGCGGTGCTGCTGTTGTGCGATGGAGTGACTGTGGCTGGCTTTGAAGGCGACATAATCGATGATGGCACGAAGTGAGTAATTTGAAAGGATATTTTTAAGGATTAGTATGAATTGAGTTTTTTTTTTTGATATATTTATAAAATATTAAAATTTTATTAAACTTTAAGTAAAGTTAAAATTATATATACAAAAAAAAATTGATTTGACTAAAAATTTTGTTTTTCATTAAAATTAAATTTTTTAATGTAAAATGAATTTTACATTAAAAATTATTTTTTTTACAAAAAACTTAAATTTTTCACTAAAATTTCAATTTATCACTAAAATTTCAATTTTTCACTAAAAATTAAATTTTTTACTAAAAATTAAATTTTTTACTAAAAATTCAATTTTTCACTAAAAATTTAATTTTGCACTAAAAATTTAATTTTGCACTAAAAATTCCAATTTTCACTAAAAATTCAAATTTTCACTAAAAATTCAATTTTTCACTAAAAATTCAATTTTTCACTAAAAATTCAATTTTTCACTAAAAATTCAAATTTTCACTAAAAATTCAATTTTTCACTAAAAATTCAATTTTTTACTAAAATTTCAATTTACACTAAAAATTCAATTTTTACTAAAAATTCAATTATTCACTAAAAATTCAATTTTCACTAAAAATTCAATTTTTCACTAAAAAATTCAATTTTTCACTAAAAAATTCAATTTTTCACTAAAAATTCAATTTTTCATTAAAAATTCAATTTTTCACAAAAATTCAATTTTTCACTAGAAAATTCAATTTTTCACTAAAAATTCAATTTTTCACTAAAAACTCAATTTTTCACTAAAAATTCAATTTTTCATTAAAATTAAATTTTTCATTAAAAATTCTATTATTCACTAAAAAATTCAATTTTCACTAATAATTCAGTTTTTCTTAAAAATTCAATTTTGCACTAAAAATTCAAATTTTCACTAAAAATTCAAATTTTCACTAAAAATTCAAATTTTCACTAAAAATTCAAATTTTCACTAAAAATTCAATTTTTCACTAAAAATTCAATTTTACACTAAAAACTCAATTTTTCACTAAAAATTCAATTTTTCATTAAAAATTCAATTTTTCACTAAAAATTCAGTTTTTCATTAGAAAATTCAATTTTTCACTAAAATTCAATTTTTCACTAAAATTCAAATTTTCACTATAAATTCAAATTTTCAATAAAAATTAAAATTTTCACTAAAATTCAATTTTTCACTAAAATTCAATTTTTCACTAAAATTCAAATTTTCACTAAAAATTTAATTTTTTACTAAAAATTCAAATTTTTACTATAAATTCAATTTTTCACTAAAATTCAACTTTTCACTAGAAAATTCAATTTTTCACTAAAAATTCAATTTTTTACTAAAATTCAATTTTCCACTAAAAATTCAATATTTACTAAAAATTCAACTTTTCACTAAAAATTCAATTTTTCACTAAATTTCAACTTTTCACTAAAAATTCAATTTTTCACTAAAATTCAACTTTTCATTAAAAATTGTATATTTCACTAAAAATTCAATTTTTACTAAAAATTAAATTTATCGCTTAAATTTCAATTTTTCATTAAAAATTCAATTTTTCACTAAATATTAAATTTTTCACTAAACTTTTAATTTTTTTTATTAAAAATTGAAATTTTAATTTCAGTGGTGTAAGCATTTAAAATAATTTAAAATTAAAAGTAAAAATAATAAATTAGGTTACACATTTTATCTTAGTTTTAGTTACTAAAAATAATTTTACTTCATCCGTTTTTGTTGTGTTTTTTTTCACGATAACACTTTGTAGTCCGCTTAATAGTGCCATAGAGGAAATTGACGATAAGACTCGCGAAGAGCGCAGCATATTCGGATTTGGCAAGAAACAACAACCGATTGTACAGCCTCCGAGCTATCCAAGGTAAGGTTGACGACTATTTTTTTTAGTAGAAAAAAATTACAGCAACATTTAGTTGATATGATTTAAAATTACTTTTGTTATATTTTATAATTTTAAATTCATTTTAATAAATAGTGCCGGCTATGGTGCTGGTGGCGGTTATGGAATTAAGACTAATTATGGCGGTGGCAACATGGGGTAAGTTACAATAATTATATTTTATAATCAGTTATATTTAAATATATATTTTTTTATCTTTTTAGCATCAAAACAGGCGGTTACGGCCAAAGAGGGTATGGTTTTTAAATATATTTTTTGTTTTTTTTTATAGTTTTCATACATTTTTTAAATTTGTTTTCACAGTTTTGATGTCAATGCCAATATCATGGGGTAGGTTGTCTTTATGCTTTGCAAAATGTATAAATTTTAATTTTTTATATTTTATCAGTCTCGGTGCAAATGTCAATGTTAACCCCGCCATTTCAACAAATCCGGGTTTCCTAGGCAATCTTTTTGGCAAAAAGTATATTGGAAAAAAAACTAATTGAAATAATTTTTATTCATAACCTTTTCCATTTAGACAATCCCCCGCTCAACAGTCCATGGTATTTATGCAAAACGAGCGCCGTCAGCTGCCCTCCTATGCCGGCTGCCGTCCATTTCCATTACCTCTCAATGTAAAATACAGCTGCCGTGGTGATCAGTGCGAGGTCAGTTGTCCCACCATGTATACCTTCCCCGATGGCAAGACCTCCTTGCGTATGGTCTGCTTTGGTAATGAGTGGCGTATACGCGATGATGGCTATGTAAGCGTACCGCCGTGTCAGGGTAGGTTCTAAATCATATAGGTTCCATTCTGTGTAACTCACTGTACTACATCTATTTGCATAGCTGCCTGCACGCCACCTTGTCAGAATAATGGTATTTGCGTTGAGGCCGGTTTGTGCAAGTGTCCTGCCAATTATTATGGCCCATTGTGTGAAAAAAAGAAGTCGGTATGTGCTGCAAGGCCACCGGTACCGAAAAACTCCAAAGTCAGCTGTCAGAATAAGTAAGTGTTAAGTCTCTGATAGCACAGTCGATTGGTTCATGAAACAGGGATAGTTCGGATTCGGTGATTTCGAATCTAAAGACTATTTTGCTCCATCACGTCTGCGATAATCGCAATTTGCAGTCAAATTTAGATAAAGAGTATTTTTAAATAGAGCCTAAAAGAATATTAATTTGAAAAATATATTTGCTTGATGTCTTGAGTGATGAATCTTAAAGAGTTATTTCGGATTTAAACCTTAACATTTTCAAAATTGACATCTATAGTAAAAACTTCGTATTGTCTTCGGCATGGATGATTTCATGAGCGATAATATGGGACCCTCAAACTACATTACCCTTTCAGATTCAAGACAAACGTGATGTTAAAGACAAAAATTTACAAATTTTGACTTCAAATTGCGAGTAACCTAGACGTGGTAGGGCAAAAAGCTCAGCTGCATTGAAATCTCCGATGCTGAGTAATCCTAAACTGTTTGTTGATCCCAAGATATATTTTTTATTAAACCCTTTTTATCATTTCCCAGTGAGTGTAATGCGGAATGCATGCGCGGTTTTCAGTTCCCCGATGGCAGCTCCATTGCTAATATCGCCTGTAAAGATGGCAACTGGATACATACGAAATCGGGCCTAACTAAACCGCCAGATTGTGGTCGTAAGTATAACTTTTTAAGTTGTCTCTTTGAGAAAATCTAAACCTCTCTTATTGTATTGCAGCCATTTGTGATCCAGCCTGTGCCAACGGCGGTAAATGCATCTCCTTCAATGTATGTCAGTGTTCCCAAAAATATAGAGGCAACTATTGTCAACATAGTAAGTTTTATACAAGACTTTTATATAATATGAGAAATAAAATAGTCTGGAATAATTGAATAATTTTTCAAGTAGCAGACGTTTTAAATTGATATACGATTTGCTAAGTCCGCCTATTTAAAACCTATTTCCTATTTAAACTAGGTATTGCCGCCTGCAATGTCACCAAGACCTCTTTCAATGGCAACTACAAGTGTTCGTATGATAGCGAAGAGGCCAAATGTCAATTCAGTTGCCCTACCGTACCTGGTTTGAAGGTCGAAGGCTCTTTGGCTATTGACTACAAGTGCAAATATGATTCTGGTGAATTCTATCCATCACCACTGCCGAAATGTGTTTATCGTAAGTATTCTTTTAGGAATTTTAATATATGGAATAGTTCCATTAAATTACCTAACCTCTTAGCCCCGGAATACACCATTCACAAGGGTTCTCAGTCATCGCAATATACGCAGCAGCAGGGTTATGTAATCGGCGGTGCTGGCGGTAGCTATGGCGTGGAATATATGACTGAACATGACAAAATGATGGCCATTATTATGAAATTTAAGGAATACGATCGCAGAAGCGTATGTTTATATAACAAAAACCTAATTTTGGTTTTATTCATTTTGAAATTTAACTAGGAATGGTTCTCGTCGGAGGAAACATTTGTCTCGCCCAGCAGCTATAACCTATATGTCTCATCTGATGTCAATGTTATGATCGATAGAACACCAAAACCTGCTATGTGTTTCACTTGGGGTGGTATCAATGTGAAAACCTTTGATGGTCTAGTATACAAGTAAGTTCAAGTTTAATACGTCTCCGTTTTATGTCACTTTCTGTATATTTTTTAGAGCACCTCTATCTTGTTCTCACACACTCATTACTGACAAAACGGATGCTACCTTTGATATTGTGCTGCGCGCATGTCCTTATGGCTCTGGTTATGGCTGTGCGCACACCTTAAAGATTTACTGGCAATCTGTCTTATATACCTTCGAAAACTTGAGTAAGTTAAATGAACAATTTACCTAGTAATCTTATAATAAATAACTGCTTTATAGATGGCACTATTCGTCTCGCCACTCCCACAAAACTGTTACCCATACCTGTGCAGATCATGGGCATGAAAGTAATGCCTGTGGCACAGCACCTCCAAATTGATTTAGAATCGGTTGGTTTACAAATCATTTGGGATAAACATCAGTATGTCGCCGTACATGCTGGACCCGGTTTGTGGTCAAAGGTTGGTGGACTCTGTGGTACGCTAGATGGAGACCACAGCAATGATATGGTTTCGAAACGAGGTGTAACGCTGGAGACTACTAAGGCATTTGCTGATGCATGGCGTGTGGAGGATAAGTCGGATCTGTGCATTATGCAGAACAGCGCCGAACTTGAATTTGGCTCTGAGACCTGTGAACCGATAAAGCGTAGAAAGGCTTTGAATATTTGTGAACGTTTGTTGGCCAATGATAAACTAGAAGATTGCATAAAACCATTCAATTTTGAGGCTCTTCTCCGAACATGCATCGATGACTATTGTAATTGTCCAAATCGCGAACATCCTGAGACATGCAATTGCGATGCTCTATCTATGCTGGCGAAGGAATGTGCATTCATGGGTGTGAAACTGGAACATGGTTGGCGTAATTTGGAAATTTGTCGTAAGTATTGCGGGAAAGCTTTTTGAATTCCGATTTTTTAACACATTGCATTGCAGCAATTAGCTGTAGTTATGGACGTGTTTACTTGCCATGTGGTCCCGATGTTGAACCCACTTGCGATTCCTCTTTCGTTGCGACAAAGGGAAAATGCAATGAGGGCTGTTTCTGTCCTGAAGGTACCGTGCAATACAAAGATGCCTGCATTACACAAGAGTTGTGCCCTTGCACCATGCGCGGCAAGGAATTCAAACCTGATGCAACCATCAAAAAGCAATGTAATACCTGGTAAGTCAAAGACAATAATTTCCTTATCCACTTAATACTTATTTGAATCCCAAAAAAGCACCTGTAAAAATGGTCAATGGAAATGTACCGACGAAAAGTGTGGTGCACGTTGTGGCGCTATTGGTGATCCCCATTACCAGACTTTCGATGGCAAACGCTTCGACTTCATGGGTAAATGTTCCTACCATCTGCTGAAGACTCCCAATATTTCTGTGGAAGCCGAAAATGTTGCTTGTTCTGGTGCAATTTCTGAGAATATGAATTTCGCACTGAGTGCCGAGAATCCCTCTTGCACAAAGTCGGTTACTGTGCGTTTTGTACTACGCAATGGAGTTGCTACTACCGTGCAATTGGGTCAGGGTCTTGTAACACACGTGAATAACAAGGAAGTTATGAAATTCCCTAAAATTTTGGGCAGTGGCGAAGTACTTATACGTCAGGCTAGTTCTACATTTATGACAGTTGATTTTCTGGATGGTATTCGCATCTGGTGGGATGGAGTAACGCGTGTATATATCGATGCACCCCCAAGTTATCGCGACAAGACTGCCGGTCTTTGCGGTACTTTCAATTCGAATACCCAAGATGATTTCCTAACTCCAGAGGGTGATATTGAGACGGCTGTAGAGCCCTTCGCTGACAAGTGGCGCACGAAAGACACGTGTGACTTCATGGCCGAGAGTAATGAAGGACCTCATCCATGCAGCGTTAATCCAGATAAGCGCGACGTTGCAGAGAAACACTGTGCGTGGATAACGGAGGACATCTTCCAGGACTGTCACTGGACTGTCGAGCCAGAGCAATACTACGAGGATTGTCTGTATGATGTGTGTGCCTGCAAAGACGATCCTGCCAAGTGTTTCTGTCCCATATTGTCGGCCTACGGCATGGAGTGCATGCGACAAGGCATCAAGACGGGTTGGCGTTTGTCTGTGAAGGAGTGCGGTAAGCGAGAATTTAATGGATTTTTGTTTTTCATTTAATACATTTTTGTGGATTATAGCTGTGACATGTCCTTTGGGTCAGGTTTATGATGAGTGCGGTGATAGCTGCCATCGTACCTGTGACGATTTGGCTACTAAGAATACCTGCCAGAAAGAATGCGTTGAGGGCTGTCGCTGTCCACATGGCGAATATTTGAATGAAATGAATGAGTGCGTGCCACAAAAGAAATGTCACTGCAACTATGATGGAGTGAGCTTTAAACCGGGCTACAAGGAAGTGCGACCTGGTGCAAAGAATATGGACTTGTGGTAAGCTTATGCAATGGACAATGACATTGGGCGCGTGCGTGTAACATTATCTTTTTATATATAAAGCACATGTGACAGTGGCATCTGGGAGTGTGAGGATGCTGAACCCGGTGATGAGGTGAAGTATCCGCCATCATCGGAATTGCGTGCTGAGTGCGCCAACAAACCGTTTGCAGAATTCAACAAATGTGTGCCGAAAGAGGCAAAGACCTGTAAGAACATGCACAATTATGTGCCGGACGTAGAGGACTGCGTTCCCGGTTGCTCATGCATGACTGGCTATGTTTACGACACCTCACGCAAGACATGTGTGCTGCCAGAGAACTGTTCGTGCCATCACGGTAGCAGGAGTTACAACGATGGCGAACAAATGAAAGAGGACTGCAATGTGTGGTAAGTCGATGCTCATTGAAACCCATACTCTTTACACTACTCCACTACTTTTTACCATGTAGCGTATGTCAATCTGGCAACTGGAAGTGCTCCTCGAATGGCTGCGAGTCCACCTGTAGTGTATGGGGCGATTCGCACTTCACCACGTACGATAATCACGATTTTGATTTCCAAGGCGCCTGCGACTACATACTCTCCAAGGGCGTGGCAGACAATGGCGATGGCTTCACGATAACCATACAGAATGTGCTCTGCGGCACCATGGGTGTAACATGCTCCAAATCAGTTGAGATTGCAATTTCCGGCAGTGTGCAGGATTCAATCACACTGACAGCGGACTCCGCATATCTGCAGGATCCCAACAAGTCGGCAATTAACAGTGAGTAGCGGTGGTGGTGGTAATATGGGTAAACGATGTTTATTATTCGTACTTGCTGTTTGACAGAACTGCGTGATGCACTCAATGCAAAGGCACATGGCGCCTTCCACATCTACAAGGCTGGCGTGTTCGTTGTCATCGAAGTTATACCGCTGAAGCTGCAGGTGAAGTGGGACGAGGGCACACGTGTCTACGTCAAACTCGGCAACGAGTGGAAGCAGAAGGTGAGTGGACTGTGCGGCAACTACAATGACAACGCCATGGACGATATGCAGACGCCATCGCTGGGTCTCGAGACGAGTCCGCTGTTATTCGGACATGCATGGAAGGTGCAACCCTATTGCGCAACACCAACGCAACCGATTGATGCATGCAAAGAGCATCCCGAACGTGAGACGTGGGCGCAACTCAAGTGCGGCGTGCTGAAGTCCACGTTGTTCGAGGTAAGGGCAAAAAATTAACCAACAATTCATAAATTTTCATTCTGTTACATTCATTCGTACTCGACAGGAATGCCACGCTGAAGTATCCGTCGAGAAGTACTTGAAGCGCTGTATATTCGATACCTGTGCCTGCGATCAAGGTGGCGACTGCGAGTGCCTGTGCACCTCGATAGCTGCCTATGCACATGCCTGCGCCCAGAAGGGAATTGCAATCAGATGGCGCACTCCGCACTTCTGTCGTAAGTATAACGAATATTTCAAAGTTGGTTGGTGATGGGAGGGATGTGTGCCGTGGTAACACAAGTGGAGGAAATCATTGTTTTCAATTATTCATTAGAGAAATCATTGTCGTCGTTATTCGAGTTGAGTTTTTAAGTGCCTGCAAGTGTGCACTTGATGCTGTAGTTGTTGTTTTTGTTGTAAAATGTTTCAATATGGCAACAATTGCCAATTTTGTAACATTTTCCAGGTAACTTCAGCCAGTTGAGTTTGAAACATGCCATTAGTTGTAATTAATTCTTGAAATTATTCATTTTCCACAGTTGTGCATTCTTTCGTCTCCCACTTGTACGTCTCTTCGTCCTTTTTTGATATGTTTGTGTCTGCGTCTGTGCGAAAATTCATGTATATATGCAGTTGGTATAATTTTGTAATTGGCTGTAATCCGATAATCCTTACGGTTGAGTTGATAATTTGCGAGATTGAATATTTTCGCAAATTATAAATGAATGTAATTATCAATTACGGGTGTGATTTGAATGAAATTCAATTAGAAATGCATATGAAATAGAGATAAAGTTACATGGATGTATCTTATTGATTTGTTATTAATCCATTAATCTAAATTGAAACGTTTTCTATGAAAAAAATTAAATTTTCAAGATAATATAGAATTTTTACTAATGATAAAACTAATATAGTTTTTGGAATAGTTTCTGGAGACGTAGAATCTTATGTACGAACGAATTAGCTTTGTTTCCAAAGTCTCCGCTTCGCTAGATTACTTTGCTAACATTTAAAATATCTCTCTTAAAATCCGTAGCCATGCAATGTGACCCTCATTGCGCTGAATATAAGCCTTGTACTCCCGCCTGTGCCGTTGAAACATGCGACAACTTCCTGGATCAGGGTTTGACTGAGCGTATGTGCAACAATGAAAATTGTATTGAAGGATGTGCCATCAAACCTTGTGACGAGGGCATGATCTATCTAAATGATACCTACAAACAGTGTGTACCGAAGTCGGAATGTAAACCTGTGTGCATGGTAAAGGACGACAAAACTTACTACGAGGGCGATGTCACCTACACCGATGCTTGTTCGACTTGTCGCTGTTCGAAGAAGAAAGAGGTCTGCAGCGGTGTCAAGTGTACACAGTTGATAACCACGGAGAAACCAGTGATTATAGTCCAAGGTACTACAGCGCGACCACAGGGTACTGAAGAGCAACCCAAATGTGTACGCGGCTGGACACGTTGGTTCGACAAGGACAATGATGCGGCAACAAGTGTTTTACGATTGAATGACGAAGAAAAACTGCCACGCTATGATCGCATGGAGAGCATCTACGGTACCTGCCAAAAGAAATACATGAAGAAGATTGAGTGTCGTGTCGTCAATACTCATGAGTCCTCTGATTATATGGATGAAAACGTATTCTGTAATATAGATGAGGGTCTTGCCTGTGTTGGTCAGTGTCACGATTATGAGATACGCGTATTTTGTCAGTGTGATGATGTTGAAGAAGTAACGGTGGCACCTACAGAAAAACCACAGACTGGCAATAAGTGTGATAACCTTATGGCTGAGTACAAGGAGTTCCCTGGCGATTGTCATAAATTCTTGCAGTGTCAGCCAAAGAATAATGGTGGTGACTGGATTTATGTTGAGAAAACTTGCGGTGAATTTATGATGTTCAATCCGATATTGTCTATTTGTGATCATATTGCAACCGTGCAGCAGTTTAAACCAAGTTGTGGCAAACCACAGGAGTCGGAAAAACTAAAAGAGTGTCCGGATGGTCAGGTGATGTCTGAATGTGCCAACCAGTGTGAACACACATGTCAATACTACGGAATGGTAAGTCTCCATAAAAGATATGCATGGTGAAATTATTTTCAAATATATTTCCTAATTGTAGGTACTACGTAAGCGTGGTCTCTGCCAAAAAGGTGAGCACTGCAAACCCGGCTGCGTGGATGCTGCTCGTCCCAATTGTCCCAAACTCAACATGTACTGGCGTGATGAGACGACGTGTG
The DNA here is from genome assembly GCA_951804985.1 of Dryomyza anilis. Taxonomy (NCBI): domain Eukaryota; kingdom Metazoa; phylum Arthropoda; class Insecta; order Diptera; family Dryomyzidae; genus Dryomyza; species Dryomyza anilis. The sequence continues at coordinate 2,593,954 of OX638134.1, forward strand.
TAGAGTCTGACGAATGTCCCTGCATGGACAAGCAGGAGAACTATGTGCAGCCACATATGCCTGTGCTGGGCGAATGGGAGGTATGCCAATGTATTGACAATGCATTTACCTGTTTGCCAAATAAGTTCGAAGAAACAACGACAACACGTAAGTTTTAATGAAACCGAAGAATTTGAGAATTACCTCTAAGCCTATTTTTTTTGCAGCGATTCCGTTATTGACAACTGTTGAACCAGATGGAAATGACAAAGAAGTCTTCCCGAGTACATCAACTCCGCCTGTGCACTGCAATCCGGCCAATTTTGTATCAATGATACAAGGAGATGAACCACTACCAAACACTGTATTTAGTTCAAGCTCTCAACTTAGCCCCTTACATTCTGCTGAAAAGGCGCGCCTCTACAAGAAGCCTAGGCCGCAAACTGGCAGCTGGTCGCCAAGTATCAATGATCAGATGCAGTATCTGCAAATTACTTTCGATGAACCAGAACCACTATTCGGTGTTATTATGGCAGGCAGTCCCACGTTTGACAATTATGTGACTCTGTTTAAGGTAATTTTAAAGCGCTGTTGTTTGATTCAGTATGTTGTGCTGTAACACTCTCTTGTAGATTCTTTATAGCCACGATGGTGAGTCATACCATTATTTGGTAGATGACAGCGACAAAACGCAAATGTTTAATGGACCACTGGACTCACGTATGCCAGTGCAAAGTCTATTCAAAGTACCAATAGAGGCGAAGTCGGTGCGTATATACCCACTGAAATGGCATGGATCGATAGCAATGCGTGTCGAATTACTTGGATGTGGACATCATGAAACTACTACAGCGACACCAAACATATATGAGGTACAAAAAAATTCATAATAAATATAATAAATGTTAAAACATGTATTTTTTGTATATAGCAAACTACCGTAGCGGAACCGCCTTTCGATTTGGAGAACGAGTCAGAATGTGTTGATAAAATGGGTGTCGAAAATGGTAAACTGGGCGAAAGACAAGTCAAGGTCAGCAGCATCTGGCAGCTGCCAAAACCAGCAAAGAAACCACGTTTAATAGATCTGCTGAAGTTATCTTCGCCTGTTGGTTGGAAACCAGTTGCGAATACACCTAATGAATATGTTGAGGTAAATACAAAAAATATTCTAAACTGCAATAAGTCTGTAATATTTGAAAAATCACACAGTTTGACTTCATGGAGCCGCGTAACGTTTCTGGTATTATTACCAAAGGAGGACCTGATGGCTGGGTTACCGGTTACAAAGTGCTTTTCTCCAAGAACAAGCTGATTTGGAATAAGGTTTTGCAACCTGATGGCCAACCCAAAGTGTTCACAGGAAATAATGATGCTGATACGGAGAAACCAAACTACTTCAGAAGACCGATTTTGACACAGTATCTGAAAATTGTACCTGCTCAATGGGAGAAGAATATAAATATGCGCGTTGAGCCGGTGGGCTGTTTCGAACCATACCGTAAGATATGACTTTGTTTCTAAATGTAGGAAATGATATCTAACAATATTTGTAGTCGTTGCTAAGACCGAAAGACCACTGGAAGCAGTTAAACCGAAATGTGGCGTTTGTGAAGGAGTCGTCGATCCCAGTCCCAATACTGAAGAATGTCGTTGCAAAGATGGACTCTTCTGGGATGGTAACACTTGTGTGCAGAGCAACGTGTGTCCTTGTGTGGAAAATTATATATCGTAGGAGAATTTAAAAATGTTTTGTAAGACTGTTAATTAATAAAATTAATTTATTTTTAGTTATCCCATCGGTTCCAAGTTTGAAAACAAGGCTTGTGAAGAATGCGTATGTGTGCTTGGTGGCCAACAGAATTGCAAACCCAAGAAATGTCCACCTTGTGAGGATAATCTACGTCCTGTTGTTAGTGCAGGCTGCTACTGCAAATGTGAGCCTTGTCCAAAATTCCAGAGGCTTTGCAAATCTAGCGGCGATTGTATTCCGGAGTTGCTCTGGTGTAACGGTGTGCGAGATTGTGAAGATGATGAGGATGATACATGCAAAGATAGTTTCGAGGTGGTACCTGATCAAATAAAGAACTCTACTGAAAGTGAGTATAATTCTAATAGATAAAAACAGATATTTTTACATTTCTTTTCTTGTAAAATAGCGGTTGTTATTACTTGCCCGAAACCAGAGTGCCCACCTCAAATGAAACTTAAAGTAATTGCAAAGAAGATGCGTAACATGTCGAAAATGTTCTCATCGTCGTAAGTTTTACAATATAACTACATAAAGCATACATATTATTTTAACATGCTATATTAATTTCACAGATTTACCAAGAACTTCACCATGACCAGTAACGGAAAACTAATCACAAAAACCAAGATTATTACATCTACACAAGAATTCCTGGATATGCCACATGAACAGATTGATATGGTACAGGAAGAGGAATGTGACGAATTTACTTGTGTACCAATACCAAACAAAGTGGTCACCAACAATCAGTCGGTAGTGTGTGTGGAGCCTAAGTGTCCGGAGAACTATGACATAGAGTTGGATATGTCCAATGCTAAACCGGGAGATTGTAAGAAATATACGTGCATGTTGCGTCCCAAGAAGGATGACGTATGTGAAATTAGTGGAAAATCATTTACCACATTTGACGGTACAGAATTCAAGTACGATACATGCAGTCATATTTTAGCACGCGACCTGGTTAACTCTAATTGGATTATTTCTGGTAGGCCACTTTAAATTTGAATAGTAACTAATACATAACAATTCCCTTTCATACTGTAGTACATTTGCAATGTGAGGACGCAGCTCGTAAAATCTGTCGCAAGATGATCACTATCAAGGATATCGAGTCTTCCAATATACTCACAATAATGCCAAACATGAAGCTTAACTTCAATGGATTTGAATATACCGTAAACCAACTGATCAACTCACCCATATGTAAGGCGTCGTTTGTCATCTCTCAACCAGGCAACACTGTTTTGGTTGTTTCTCGTACACATGGTTTCTGGGTGCTCTATGATGATATCGGTTACATTAAGGTAGGAATCTCCTCAAAGTATACCAAAACTGTCGATGGCCTCTGTGGTTACTATAACGGCATTCCTAACGACGACAAGCGCTCACCAGATGGCACGTTAATTCCGAGCACTGTAAAGTTCGGTGACAGCTGGTTCGATAAGAAGATACCTAAAGAAGAATGTTATCCTCAGGTGTGTCCACTAGATATACAGAAGAAATCATTGGCTCTTTGCAATTCAATTAAGTAAGTACAAGTGAAAATAAGTTTCAACTTGATTTTAATATAACGTGTCACGACAGACATCCTACCTTCCTTAAATGCGGAAAATCTGTTAACTATAAGCAATTCGTTGGCAAATGCATCGAGACCACTTGCGAGTGTCTGAAAGCAAACAATGGTGATATGAATGCCTGCAAGTGTAATATATTGCAGGACTTTGTCAAGAAATGTCTGACAGTGAATCCTGATGTGCAGCTGAACACATGGCGCGCAGTCCATCAGTGTGGTAAGTATTGCTTTTTGATTTAATTGAAACTATTTACAATACTCCAACTTATAGAAATGAACTGCCCTGCTCCATTGGTGCATTCCGACTGTTACAAACGGCGCTGCGAGCCTTCATGCGATACCTTGAATGGCGACGATTGCCCTATTTTACCAGATGCCTGTTTCTCCGGTTGCTACTGTCCGGAAGGCACTGTGCGCAAGGGTAACAACTGTGTGCCAGTCGCCGAGTGCAAAGACTGTGTCTGCAATAATTATGGAACCTCCAAGTACTTTACCTACGATCGCAAGAGCTTTACCTTTAACGGTAATTGCACCTACTTACTGTCACGCGATATTGTGTTGCCTGGCGTGCATACATTCCAAGTCTATGTGTCGATGGACGACTGCAAGAAACTAGGACGTCCTACAGCCGCCGATCATACAAGCTGCACCAAATCACTTCACATTCTTAATGGCGATCATCTCATTCATATACAACGTTCTGTCGATAATCCCAGAGCGCTGCAAATATTTGTAGATGGCTTCGAAATTAAGAAGCTACCATACAAGGACAACTGGATAAATGTGCGTGAGATTAGTGGCAAGGAGTTGGTACTATCCCTGCCGGAATCCCATGTGGAGTTGACAAGTTCCTTTGATGATCTCTCGTTTTCGGTAACTAAAGCAAAAATTATTAAACCTACCTACATTATTCATTAACATTTCCAATAGCTTGGCGTGCCCAGTGTTAAGTATGGCAACAAAATGGAGGGTCTTTGCGGCGATTGCAATAGCGATCCGAACAATGATTTACAGGAAAATCCTACGAAGAAGAAGGGACGTAGACCGAGCACCGAATTAGTTGATGTCATTAAAAGTTGGCAGGCTGACGAACCAAAACTGGGACTTGATGCGAATGAGTGTCTCAGTGAGGATGTGTCGAAGGAAGAATGCATACCATTGCCACCAGAGAAGGATCCTTGCATGCTCTTCTTTAACGAGGATCTCTTTGGACGTTGTAACCAGATTGTTGACCCAGTTATGTATGTGTCGTCCTGTCAGCAGGATATGTGTAAACCTGGTAATGATCAGAAGGGCTCTTGCGAATCATTGTCTGCTTATGCACGCGAATGTGCTAAAAACGGCATCTGCTTAAATTGGCGCCGTCCAGATGTTTGCCCCTACGATTGTCCCAGCGACATGCGTTACGAATCCTGTGGCTGTGCAAAGACCTGCGAGACTATTAAATTGTTGTCTGACTTTGAGGCTGTCAACATGAATACGAACTCCATTGTTAAGACTGTGACATCGGATGATATGTGCACCGCAGATCAGCGTTTCGAAGGTTGCTTCTGTCCGCCAGGCAAGGTAATGGAGAGTGGCAAATGCATTTCGGAGGAGTTGTGCGTAAAGTGCGATGACGAGGAGCATGTGCCTGGTGAGAAATGGCAAAAGGACAAGTGCACTGAGTGCACATGCAATAAACAAGGCAAAACGGAGTGTGTGGAGCGCAAGTGTTTGGTGGAGGAAAACATCTGCGCCGAGGACTACACACCACAGAAGATAGTGTCCGAAGAGCAATGCTGTCCACGTTATGCCTGCGTGCCCGTACCGAAGTTGCCACCTGCGAAGATTTGTCTCGAGCCGTTGATGCCTGTTTGTGGTCCGGGACAATTCAAAAAGCAGAAGACTGGTCCCGATGGTTGTCCGCAATACATCTGTGGTAAGTTTGTGCTACCTTTTATGCTTTAACGACTATTTCTACAATACTAAGTTTATTTAAAATTCCAGAATGTAAACCAAAGGAAGAATGTGAAACTTTGACCCCACCACGAGTTCTGATGCCGGGCGAAAAATTGGTCAAGGAAGATGCAGGCTGCTGTCCGACACAGAAAATTGTCTGCGATAAGTCAACATGTCCCAAGGCGCCACATCAGTGCACCGAAAAGTTCTATGAAGTCAACACTAAAATGGAACCCAATGATTGCTGTGCCACACATGTTTGCGGTAAGTTAAAATTTCTATAAAATTCCTTTAAACTTCTCTAAATAAAATGGTATTTTAGAACCACCGAAGAACATTTGTATTGTGCAGTATCAGCCTGGCAACGAAGATTCGAAATTCACTAAACCCGTAGGCGCAAAATGGCAGCATCCGAAGGACGTCTGCAAACACGAGCTATGCACATACGGACCCAATGACTCGATGCAAATAATTACCACAATTGAGCAATGCGATACCCATTGCCCACCTGGTTTCACTTACACTACAACGGATGTCAACAAATGTTGCGGTGATTGCCTGCAGACTGAGTGCGTGTTCGAGCATTTGCTCTATAAGCCCGAAGAAATGTGGAAGAGTGCCGACAATTGTACCTCATACATGTGTGCAAAGAAGGATGGACAGCTGATTGTGAGCTCCTTGAAAGAGACTTGCCCCGATGTGTCGGATTGTCCGGCACATTTGCTAATGGACGAGGGATGCTGCAATTACTGCAAAAACGAGCCAGTTATGGAGAGTCAAAGTAAGTTTGTACTTAAATAATTAAAAATACATTTATTAATTGTCTTTGGCAGAGAACTGTTTGCCACTCTCTTTGGCTGAGAACGAGACTAAGGAACTGATTAAGTTTAAGAAGCCAGGACATGGTTACTGTCGCAACGTTGGTGCTATTCAGGGTTTCACTGAGTGCGTTGGCGCCTGCGAATCGGGTTCAAAGTATAATGCAGCCACCTTTTTACAGGATAAGATCTGTCACTGTTGTAGCATTAAGGCGTTCAAGACTATAACTGTGCCATTGGTTTGTGATGATGGGCTACAGCTGACGAAGGATGTAAGTGGCTGGAATTTTTATAATTATTTAAATGTGTTATATGTGGGCTTTTTTTTAGATTGAAATACCATCGGCGTGTGGATGCCAGCCCTGTTCGGACTCAGTGGAAAATTCCTTTGATATACGTATGCAACCTCAACCGCTAGCGCAATTTATAGGCACGCGTAATAATATCTAAGGACTTTTAGACATGGCTTTGATACATACAGGATCTAGTATAAAGTGGTTCTAACAATAAACACGAAATGAATTAGAATTAATCAAAAAGAATTATTTAAAATAATAAAAAGCATATTTAAAAAACTGTTTGTGTTTTATTATACCCTACAACAATAGAGTGCAGGGTATATTAAGTTTGGGCGGATACTGTGAACATTTGATGATGTGTGAGGGTATTTAAAAGTATATAAATTCATATTTTCATTACCTACCAATTCCATGTCCTTCTATCCATTTCTTTGTCTCTCCGTTGGAGTGCTGGCAAATTTGGAGTAAAACAAAAGTTTCCATAATGTTAATACCTTCATGGTTTACAGTATTGCATAGTCAAAACTTGTCCAACTTTAAGTCCCGAAATCTATTTTCAATATTCAAAAAGTTCAATCAATTTGATGAGCATTCGAAATATTACCAAGTGCCTAAATTTCAGCGCAAATAATTCATAGCATTGCACTTTAACTGGTGCTCAGCGTCAAAACAACAGTAATAATAAAGGTCATGCAAAAAATATTAGTAACCTCTGGAGGCGGTGCAACCATTCAAACATTCAGCAGCAGCAGCCTCATTGCAAATGCAAAGCCTTTGCCAAAGCCGCCGTTGCCATCGCGACCGCCGCCTATGCCACAGAACGAAGCCTCATTGACGATTCCACGAAATCGAAGAACATAAAAAAAGCATTCAGTGAATACGGCGCGCGAATTGGCAAAACTAAGATGGCGGCGAGAGCGAGCATCTATTTTTGGTGGAAATTTTATATAAGTCCTCTATTGGTTGTTGCATTTTGCCAAATTTATTTATGAGTTTGTTACTTTGCAACCACGAGCCACTCATGTTTATAGATCAGCAATCATGCGGATTGTATCCGCGCCGCCAAACTCTGTTACTTGGCAGGGACAAAGAGTGAAAAAGAGCGGGCGATGTAGTTAGGTGATTTTATGTGGGAGCGCCAACACTTGCGGTCTCGAGATGCGACAGCGGCAGCCAATTTTAGCAAAGTGCATTGGATTGCAATATATGAAGTTGAGGTGAATAGGCGGATCTATTGAGAAATAATTTAAAAAGGAAATTCACGAATTGCAAAAATTAAAGCAGGAAATTTTATTTTTTATATTCAAAAACTAAATTATTCAGATCACTCAAAATAAAATTTTTCAAAAAAAAAAAAGAAACAAATTTTCAATAAAAAATTAAAAATTTCACAAAAACTGAAATTTTCACCAAAAAATTTCAGTTTTTGATTAAAAATTTTATTTTCACTAAAAACTGAAATTTTCTTTTAAAATTCAATTTTTCACTAAAAATTCCATTTTTCACTAAAAAATTCCATTTTTTATTCAAAATTAAATTTTTCACTAAAAATTCCATTTTTCATTAAAAATCCAATTTTCACTAAAAATTCAATTTTTCACTAAAAATTCAATTTTTCACTAAAAATGAAAATTTTCACTAAAAATTAAATTTTTCACTAAAAATTAAATTTTTGACTAAAATTCATTTTTCACTTAATATTCACTAAAAATTAAATTTTTTACTATAAATTAAATTTTTGACTAAAAATCAAATTTTTCACTAAAAAACAAATTTTCACTTCAAATTCAAATTTTCACTAAAAATTCAAATTTTCACTAAAAATTAAATATTTCACTAAAACATAATTTTTTCTTTAAACATAAAATATTTTATAAGATTAAATTTTTTAATTTAATCTTAAATTAAATTCAAATTTTTCTTAAAATTAAAATTTTTTATATTTCTAGTATTACTTTTACTGTGCCTGACTACTTTGAACCCTTGAGAAAGATTTTACAAATTTAGCACCATGTTTAATTTTAAATATTCAGTAACATTATTAAACCATTATCCTGCGAGTCCTCGTAGTCGGTCAGTGCAAATGAAGCCATTATGAAGAAGTGGCAGCAGCAGCAACCTGAAAAGAGCGATACAGAGAAAAACTAAAAAAAGAATAAATAAAAAAAATCGCTGCCAAGCTCAGTATTGCATACGAAATGAGGTTGTTCAGGACGACAGGCGCAGGCAGGACAGAACGCTTTGAAAAACACATCAAAATATTTTGGCATTTTTATAGCAGGCGTCGTCGTCTACAAACGATAAATAATTCAAAATGCAACGCGGCAAGGACAGCGAGGACATGCTAAACCACTGGACGGCTAAACGGCTGCCCGTTCGGCTCAAATATCAACAGTGCCGCCCAGAAACGAAACGAAACAATCTCTCGCAATGATGAAGCGGCGAAAAAAGAAAAACAGAACCGCATTAATCTCAAGCATATGCAGGCCAGTCAGGCAGTCTGACTGCCTACCAGCCTACGGTAAGGACATAAACAGCGCATGTAAAGTGTTTGGTCCTTGCTGCACTTTTTTTTGTGCTGTTTTGTTTTTCTTCCACTTGCTGCGAAGAGACTCGAGGCTCTGGGACAACTCACGGAGGCGCACTCGAGTGAGTTACGCTTTTTAATGCCGCGCTGTTTGCCACAGGCCTCCGTAATAGTAGCAGCAGCAAGCAGCATCCCAAAGCCCAGAGTCTTAATTTGTTTTAGGGGCATTTTTTGTGCAACTGGCTTTGCGGCGGCTGCACTTTTAAGAACGTTAGAGACGCTTATCCTAATTGTGGTTTCTGAAGCGGTGCTGCGAGGCGGTAGTGTTTTGGCCAAGCGCCAAAAATGAAGCCTTTTCGGAATGGTGCATCTTAAATGGGTTGAGAGGCAGATGGTGGAAATGGTATCGAAATGGTTTCGCTTTTTCTGGTTAAGTCCAAAATTTTGATATTTTTATTATTTTTTGATATTTTTGTTATTATTGAAATTTTTGATATTTTTAGTATTTTTGAAATTTTTGATATTTTTGATATTTTTGATATTTATGATATTTTGCTATTTTGATATTTTGATATTTTTGACATTTTTGATATTATTGACATTTTTAATAATTTTGACATTTTTAATATTTTCATATTTTTAATATTTTTGATATTTTTATTATTGATATTTCTATTTTTGGAGTTTTGATATTTTTGATACTATTTATAACTATTAAGTACTATTTGCATTTTTTGTATTTTTGGTACGTTTAGTACTTTTGTTAGTTTTGGTACTTTTAATACTTTTAGTACTTTAGTACTTTTGTACTTTAGTACTTTTGTACTTTAGTACTTTTGTACTTTTGTACTTTTGTACTTTTGTACTTTTGTACTTTTGTACTTTTGTACTTTTGTACTTTTGTACTTTTGTACTTTTGTACTTTTGTACTTTTGTATTTTTTTACTTTTGTACTTTTGTTCTTTTGTAGTTTTGTAGTTTTGTAGTTTTGTACTTTTGTACTTTTGTACTTTGTACTTTTGTATTTTTGTATTTTTGTATTTTTGTACTTTTGTAATTTTGGACTTTTTATACTTTTGGCACTTTTGATATTTGTGGTACTTTTGGTACTCTTGGTACTTTTGGTACTTTTGGTACTTTTGGTACTCTTGGTACTCTTGGTACTCTTGGTACTTTTGTACTTTTGTACTTTTGTTTTTTTTTTGTATTTTTGAACTTTTGTACTCTTGTACTTTTGTACTTTTGTACTATTTTAATTTTGTACTTTAGTACTTTTGTACTTTTGTACTCTTGTACTTTTGTACTTTTGTACTTTTGTACTTGTGTACTTTTGTACTTTTGTACTTTTGTATTTTTGTACTTTTATACTTTTGTGCATTTGTACATTTGTACTTTTGTACTTTTGTATATTTGTACTTTTGTATTTTTGTTTTTTTTTGTACTTTGGGAATATTTGTTTATTGTGTTACCTTTGCTAGCTATTTTTAAATTTCCTGATTTTTTGTTTTGCTTCACTGTCGCCGTCGCCGCTGATCCTACGCCTAATCCCGACTATGCTATCCTGGTTTCCAAAAGCTGTGAAAAGTTGTTATAAAGGATTTTTGCACGAGCCTCTCGCCTGCACTGTTTATTTATGCTGTCTATGCTGTGTGTGGTGCATGCGGCATGTGTAGGCTTACGTAAAACTACAAAAAATCGCTCTTTTTCAACTATTTGGGTGGCATTTGCATGGCAGCCTGTGCTGTTTTATTTTTGGCCAAATATTAAAATAGCAACCACACAATAACCGTTCAAAACTAGAATTTTGCACAGTTTTATTTGTATTTTTTGATTTAGTTTTTATTTTTGTGTTTTTTATTTTAGTTATTTTTTAGTTTTTGTTGAAAAAATTATATTTTTGTGTTGGTTGTTGCTGCCTTTGTTGCTGTTGGTGACACTGTCTGGCGTTGGCTTAAAATGCGGTTTGTGTTGCCCGCCGTGGGCAGCTTAGTACAAAAATAAACACTAGGCACCGAAAACGACAAACCGTAAAATATATGAAATATTTCGCAGTTACACAAACACATGTGTGGCAGGCAGCCACCAACTTCTATTAAAATGTCGCCAGCAATTGATGCAGCATGATTGAGTGGCAAGCAACAGCAACATTAAATCACATGCAACAACAACCAACAGCAGTAGCAACAATGCTTGTTGTAATTGTAAATAAGCAAACGTTGCTGCTGCTGCAACCAACGAGAGCAACAAATAATAAAAACCGTTGTTGCTGGTGACATAAAAGAACAATTACGTATGTTGTTGAGTTCAGGCGTATATATGATGTTTGTATGTTTTACAACAAAAAAAAAAGAACAAAAACATAAAATACACAAGGCATGTTACAAATTAAACAATTTGTTAAAATTGAAATTAAATTAAAATTCAACTCGGCACTCTTGTGTGGATAAGCTGTACATGTGGGCGTCGCAAACTAACATGTTATGCTACAGGTCGTATGAGCAACATTTATATCGTATGTACTTCAATTAGCTATAGCTCAAAGAGTTGAGTCAGTAATTTAATAAATGTAGTAAATCTTTAAAGCAGATATTATTAGCTTTTGAGTGTTATATAAATATTTTATATCAAAATTCTAGTTCAGTAGTGACAGCGTGTTTAATATGAATTTTTATATTCACAAAGAGCATTCACTAATATGCTATATCAAGTTATAATATTAACAAATTATACAAAAATTCAATTTTTAATATTTAGATTTTATAAGATTTCCGTTAGTATTTAACATGTTTTTGAGAAAATTCTATTTAAAAGATACCATAGCTTCAAATGTGAATATGAGGTTCAGGAACGGGACATTCGTTGACCTAAAACTTTAATTTTTTCAAAAAAAAAAACTCAATTAATTACTTGTTTTTGTTTTTTTTTTAATACAACTAGTATTTAAAATAAATCAAAAAAATTACATTTGTATTTTTATACTTTTGTATTAGTCTACTTTCGTAATTTCGTTCTTTTGTACTTTGGGTTTGTACTTTTGTACTTTTTTACTTTTGTACTTTTGTACTTTTGTACTTTTGTACTTTTGTACTTTTATACTTTTGTACTTATTTATTTTTTTACTTTAGTACTTAATTACTTTTGTACTTTTATATTTTTGTATCTTTGTACTTTTGTATTTTTGTGCTTTTTTACTTTGTATTTTTTTTTGGTACTTTTGCAGGTTTATATTTTAGTACTTCTTTACTTTTGTATTTTTGTACTTTTGTGATATTGTACTTTTGTATATAGTACTTTGGTATTTTTGTATTTTGGTACTTTAGTACTTTAGTACTTTGGACTTTTATATTTTTGTATTTTAGTATTTAGTACTTTTGTACTTTCGTACTTTTGAATTATTTTCCTTTTGCCCATCTGTAATATTTTTCTTTGTATTAAGTTAAAGCAATTAATTATGGATTTTTTAAAATTTCAAAATGTTAAAAATTTGAATTAAAATTAATTTTTGATTACTTTAAATAGTCCTTCTGCAAAATTCTTTGAAATAACAACAAAATACTTTGCTGTTTACATAAACTGCATAAGAAATGCATGCATCAGTTAGTATTTGCTTCGAGTTCATTATTCTTAATCACAACAAGTGCTGGCTGAGTGAACAATTAAAATACGCAAAGCAAATGGGGCATTCATACAAGATAAATAAAACAGTACAGAGTATGCACAACGACAATAAGCAGCTGAGAGGCGGCAGCAACAGCAACATATTGATTAAAAATTCCATTATTATGAAATGCGCTCAACTCATGCAGGCGATATTATTATTATTGATTTTGCTCCCTCTTGCTCCTACTCCTGCTTTTGCTCCTGCCACTCCTTTGGATCCTCCTGCTCTTCGACACATGAAACAACAGTAACTCTTTCTACAAAACATGTATCTTTTGCTCTTTCCTGCGTCTTCATGCATAAATATTCATCACACTTAACATCATTTCAATATAGATTTTCATTTGCTTACAAACAATGGAAATCATTCAATAAAACACGACATTGTGTTTTTTTCCATTTGTTGTATTTGTGCATATAAAACACTGCATATATATTAGTGTTTTATACACTAAAAAAAAAAATGAAATAAAAAGAAAAAAATGGAATCACTCAAGTGTTGCTCAGCAGAGACCATCATCGTTTTTTTTTTGCACATTTTATCATTTGAATGGTGTGAGTTTTATTGTTGTTGCTCTTGCGCTTGTAAAGAGGCACAAGTGCCACTCGTTACATCGATGCCCATAAACATTATCATCGTTATTATGTTCATCCTTCGAACATATAATCATCATCGTCATCATCCACATTGTTGTAGTCAAGATGAGAGTGCGATGTGAATCAAGAGGATTGTTGTTATTTTTGGAATACATTGTGAAGAGCACTTCAGCGAGCGGCTGTTTTGAGACCAAAGCGATTTTTGTGTTATCAGTAAAATTTTTAAAATTCTTTTTTCTTTTTATTGCAAATTGGAAACTGAACAAAGTTCCATTAAAATGAATTTTAAAATTCTAGACATTTAGGTCAGTAGTTCGACCTAAATGTCTAGAATTTTAAAATTCAAAATTCACTTTTTCACTCAAATCATTAAAAATTTAATTATCGCTCTAATTAAAATTTCTACTCATATTACAAATTTTCTCTGAATATAAAATTGTTCACTAAAAATTCAAGTTGTTAAAAAAAATTCAATTTTTCACTCAAAATGCAATTTGTGACTCAAGATGCAATTTTGAACTCAAAATGCAATTTTTGACTCAAAATGCAATTTTGGACTCAAAACGCAATTTTGGACTCAAAATGCAGTTTTTCGCTCAAAATTCAATTTTCACTCAAAATTTAATTTTCACTCAAAATTCAATTTTTCACTCAAAATTCAATTTTTCACTCAAAATTCAATTTTTCACTCACAATTAAAATATCACTCTAAATTAAATTGTTCATTACCTTCTCCCCTTTTTTAATTCATTTTTTCACTCAAAATTTAAATTTTTTACTCAAAATTAAGATTTTCACTAAAAAATCAATTTTTCACTCACAATTAAAATATTACTCTAACTTAAAATTTTCACTAAAAATTCCCTTTTTCATTCAAAATTAAATTTTTCATTCAAAATTAAAATTTTTACTCAAAATTTAATTTTTCACTCAAAATTTAAATTTTCACTCAAAATTAAATTTTTCACTCAGTACTCAATTTTTATTCAAAATTAAATTTTTCACTGAAAATTAAATTTTTCACTCAAAATCAAATTTTTTAGTAAAAAATCCATTTTTCACTAAAAAATCCAATTTTCACTATATATTAAATTTTTTATTTAGCATCAATTTTTCAAACAAAATTAAATTTTTCACAAAAAATTAAATTTTTCACTCAAAATTAATTTTTTTTTACTCAAAGACAAATTTTCACTAAAAAATTCGATATTCACCTAAAATTCAATTATTCACAAAAAATCAAGTTTTCGCTTAAAATATCAATTTTCACTCAAAATAAAATGTTTCACTTAAAATTAAAATTTTCACACAAATAAATTTTTTATCCAAAAATAGAACTTTTACACAAAAATTAAAATTTTCACTCAAATTACGTCTATAATAGCAAAATAGCAACAAAAAGCTAGTACAAAAAAATGCAATTTTGGACTCAAAACGCAGTTTTTCGCTCAAAATTCAAATATTCACTCGAAATTCAATTTTCAGTCAAAATTCAAATTTTCAATATAATTTTCACTAAAAATTCAATTTTCACTCAAAATTCAATTTTCACTCAAAATACAATTTTTCATTCAAAATTAAGATTTTTATTCTAAATATAAATTTTCACTAAAATGAAAATTTTTCACTCAAAATTTTAATTTTTAATAAAAATTAAAATGTTCACTTAAAATTTAATTTTCACTCTAAATTCAATTTTTCACTCAAAATTAAGATTTTAACTCAAATGAAAATTTAACACTAAAAATCCAATTTTTCACTCAAAATTCAATTTTTCACTCACAATTAAAATATCACTCTAAATAAAATGGTTCATTCCCTTCTCCCCTTTTCAATTCATTTTTTCACTCAAAATTTAAATTTTTTTACTCAAAATTAAGATTTTCACTCAAATGAAAAATGTTCACTACAAATTCAATTTTTCACTCAAAATTCAATTTTTTACTCACAATTAAATTTTTAACTCAAAATTAAAATTTTTACTCAAAATTTAATTTTTTCACTCAAAATTTAAATTTTCACTCAAAATTAAATTTATCACTCAGTACTCAATTTTTATTCAAAATTAAATTTTTCACTGAAAATTAAATTTTTTAGTAAAAAATACATTTTCACTAAAAATTAAATTTTTCAGTATATATTAAATTTTTTATTTAGCATACATTTTTCAAACAAAATTAAAATTTTCACAAAAAATTCAATTTTTCACTCAAAATTCATTTTTTTTTACTCAAAGACAAATTTGCACTAAAAATTCGATATTCACCTAAAATTCAATTTTTCATAAAAAATCAAGTTTTTACTTAAAATATTAATTTTCACTCAAAATAAAATTTTTCACTTAAAATTAAAATTTTTACACAAATAAATTTTTTATCCAATAATAAAACTTTTACACAAAAATTAAATTTTTCAGTCAAATTATGTGCTTCACTGAAAATTAAAATTTTACTCGTAGTTGTCAGTGTTTTCGTCGTTTCAAAAATTCTAAATTTTAGCTAACGAAAGTAAAAACAGCATTGCCACATTTTTTGTTTATTTTGAACGCAAGTCTGCCCGCGCCTTTGACACATAAACGGTAAACGTTGGACTATGGAGCTGCAGCAGCCGAAACCCATTTCAACGGCGCCCATTGAATATGATCACGTTGTCTATAATAGCAAAATAGCAACAAAAACAACGCAAAAAGCTAGTACAAAAAAAAAATGGCAAAGAAAAAATAAAAACAGCAAAGTAATGGCGCCCATAATGGCGACGTAAGCATTTTCGCTTTCGTTGTCTAACATTTTGTTGTAGTTTTGAGTCTTTTTTTTTCGCATTTTACTAAAGTCGGAAGTCATCGTCAGCAGTAGCAACAAGAACAGCGCAGCACAGGCAGTAAAAACGGATACGACGCGCGTCGTGTCGCGCTACGTTGCCAGGTTTTGTTACCTTTTTGTCTGTCTGTCTGCTTAATTCAAATGTTTTCGCTTTTGTTTTCATTACAAAATATTTAACTTTCGCCGGCTGTGCAGGATGCATTGTATTATTTAAGTCGCTTTTTGCGCTTAATTTAAATAAATGCAAAGAAATTGTAGGAAGTGCAGCAACAATATAATAAGTAGCAAAAAAAATGTATTACATAGTATGACATGATAAAATGTTGTTATTTTTTTGAGCAGCTGTCACGCATGTCCGCCCACTGTACATTTTACAGGCGCTGTTTATACATTTATCATGCTTTACAATTGACCCAGTTGAAAAAAAGGAAAATTAAATTTTCGACAACAACAAAAATATTTAACTACAAATTTAATTTATATTAATTTTTTTTTAATAAAAATTAAATTTTTCACACAATATTTAATTTTTCACTCAAAATTTAATTTTTCACTCAAATTTTAATATTTCACTAAAAATTTTATTTTTCACTAAAAAGTAAATTTTTCACTCAAAATTTAATTTTGACTCAAAATTAAATTTTTCACTCAAAATTAAATTTTGACTCAAAATTAAATTTTTCAGTCAAAATTCAAATTTTCACTCAAAATTTAATTTTTCACTCATAATTCAAATTTTGACTCAAATTTAAATTTTCACTCAAAATTCAATTTTTCAGTCAAAATTCAAACTTTTACCCAGAATTCAATTTTTCACTCAATATTCAAATTTTCACTCAAAATTCCATTTTTCACTCAAAATTTAATTTTTCACACAAAATTTAATTTTTCACTCCATATTAAATTTTTCACTCAAAAATATAATTTTCAAACAATATTAAATTTTTCATTCAAAAATAAAATTTTTTTCACTCAATATTAAATTTTTCACTCAATATTAAAATTTTCACTTAATTTCAAAATTTGAAATCAAAATTTAATTATCACTAAAAATTCCATTTTTCACGAAAATTAAATTTTAGCAAATAAATCATTTATTTTCAACAAAAACATCTCTTCACAGAATATTCATTTTTTCACTAAAAATTCAATATTTTTCACTATGAATTAAACTTTTAGCAAGAAAATATTTTTTAAAATTCTCTCCCCTACATTTTTCTGCGGGGTTTCCTACGCATTCTGCTACTATTTGCATGTAAAATACATACTTAAGATGTCATTGTTTTTAGTATAGAAGCAAAGCAAAACAAAAAAAAAAAGAAAGAACTGTCAAAAAATTCATGTCACGTGCAACTTGTTATCATTGTCGCTTATCAAAATGTCTTAGTTAGCAGTTCCTGCCATGTATCACACACAGCAGATGCTTGTGACAGACTGCGTGAGTCATTTGCAGTATGTGGTATGTGTTTTTGTGGCAACTAAGCTGCCTACAACATGCATGTTGCTCACGCATTTCCGCGTTTTTTCTATTTAGAGATACTTGGTTTTGAAAATGTAAATAGAAAAAATAATAAAAATAATATTTCTGACAGTTTAATTTGAAGTAAGCAACGCAAAAAGAAGACACAAAAATAACGCAGCAATTTAAGTGCTGCACGAACAACTTAGACAGGCACAAAAAGGACGAACAGACTTCAGCAGGAAAGTGCAAAATAATAAAAGTAGGGTCTAAATATAATAAACATGTAATTTTGGCTGATTACATGCTCAGCGCAGCTATACACGCAAATAATATTTTTGGCAAAATTGAGGCCGCAACAGTGGCCTCACAATGGCACAGGTGTGAAGCATTGGCACGTTGGCAACTCTGCTTTTTTATGTGGCAAACGTGTTCTAATGATATGTGCTATGCCGGTGCTTTTTAAAAGGGTTTCTCGAAGGCTTAAATATGACGTTAAACAAGTCGGCAACACACTTGGCAAAGAGTTGCTGTTATTATTTGTGCTGTTTTGGTGTGAAGTACCTGAAAAATGTTGCGCGAAAATTGCTTATTTAAGCATTTAATCGCGTGTCGTTTTGTTGTTATTGTTATTGTTGCAGTTGTTTTTGTTGTTGTTAAGATATGAGCAGCACGTGATGAGGTTTCATATTTTGGCCACAAAATTTATGAGGTTTTTATTTAGTGTTATATAATGTATGTGCTCCAAATACTGATCCTCAAC
Organism: Dryomyza anilis; assembly: GCA_951804985.1. Lineage (NCBI taxonomy): Eukaryota > Metazoa > Arthropoda > Insecta > Diptera > Dryomyzidae > Dryomyza > Dryomyza anilis. Next base: position 2,612,142 of record OX638134.1, read on the forward strand.
CACCACAAATTCTTTAAACTCACCACAACAAAATTCACCACACCAAAATTCACCACACCGATACTCACCACACCAAAACTCACCACACTAAAACTCACCACACCGAAACTCACCATACCAAAATTCACCACACCGAAACTCACCACAATAAAACTTCTAATGGGAAAAAACTTTACGGGGAAGAATTCTACGGGGAAGAATTCTACCGGCAAGAATTCGACGGCGAAATATTTTAAGAAGAAGCACAGTCGAAGGAAGAATTGTCTTTGAGAAAAGTTCTTTTGGCGAAGAATTATTTTTGTGTTGGTTATTACATTAATAACACCAATAAAAAACGTCCTCAGCGAAGCACGGGTCCTTGCTAAAAATAATAAAAATGTTCTCTATATTAATAAAACCACTCCATATTCTTGCATTCACAAAATCTTTGCACGAACGGGTCCAGCTAGTATTCAATATATTTTCAAATAAATAAAGCACTTTTGTTGGAACATACCGAGCATAACTCTAGTTAGATATTTTATAGCTAATATATTTAAAAAATTAAAAAAAAAACAATGTTGGAATAACATAATGTTCAAGTTTTACTGACATTTTGTAATTATGTCGGAAAGTTGTTATTGACTAAAATGTCGAAATTATATTCAGGTGTCGGAGTTGGTACATTTACGGTATGACTTATATGGATTACATGTGGTATACAAGTTGTTTATTTGATAATTTAGTTGTAACATAATTTGTTTTTATTTCATTTCTTTTTTATTTCTATATCTGGATTTCTTTTTTTTATTTAGTTTTTTTGTTATATTTTTGTTTGTTTTTTCAAATTTTTTATATTCATTATTTTTGTTTGTTTTGCTTTTTATTTCTTCTTTCTGTTTTTTTTTATTTATTTTATTATTTATTTTTTTGTATAATTTCTTACATTTTGTGCTGACGTTTTAATTTGACGTTTTAATTGTTTACCGTGTAAACATAAATGGCGCATTTCTGGCAATTTATGTTGCGTGAAGCACTATGAATTTGTGCTGCCAAAAATTAATTAAAATAACGTAGTTTTTATTACCAAGTTTATGACAGCAATTAGTGGTTGGCAATACTATTTAACAGGGCTGGCAACAAACATGTTGCGATGCGTGGTAATGGTGCAACAAATGTTGCCAGTTGCATATTTTAATTGCATTAAAAAAGTATAAAATTTTAAAAACGTCTTTGTATTTGTTTTTCAAACATTTTCACTAAAAATTTCTTGTTTCATTAAAAAAATTCCAATTTTCAACAAAAATTCAAATTTTCATTAAAAATTCAAATTTTAACTCAAAATTCAATTCATCACTAAAATTCAAATTTTCACTACAAATGCAATTTTTCAATAAAAATTAAATTTTTCATTAAAATTCAATTTTTCATATAAATTTAATTTTTCACTATAAATTATGTAAAATGTTCACTTAAATTTTAAATATTCAGTAGAAACTTCAATTTTTCACTAAAAATTCAATTTTTCACAAAAAATTAAAATTTTCCCATAAAATTCAATTTTTCACAAAAAATTCAATTTATCACTAAAAATTCAATTTTTCACTAAAAATTCAAATTTTCACTAAAAATTCAATTATTCACTTAAAATTCAATTTTTCACTTAAAATTAAATTTTTCACTTAAAATTCAAATTTTCACGAAATAAAATATTTTTCACTAAAAATTCAATTTTCGCTCAAAATTAAATTTTTCATTTAAATTCAATTTTTCATTACAAATATAATTTATCACAAAAAATTTAATTGTTCACTAAAAATTCAATTGTTTACAAAAAAATTAAATTTTTCACTAAAAATTCAAATTTTCACTAAAGATTCAAATGTTCACTAAAAAAAAATCAATTTACCACAAAAAAGTAAATTTTTCACTAAAAATTAAATTTTACACTAAAAATTCAAATTTTTAATAAAAATTTAATTTTTCACAAAAAATTTAATTTTTAACTAAAAATTTAATTTATAACTAAAAATTTAATTTATAACTAAAGTTTAATTTTTCAATAAAAATCAATTTTCACTAAAAATTCATTTTCCTGCTGAAAATTTCATTTTCACTAAAAATTTAATTTGTATTTAAAATTTAGTTTTTTCCGACAGTTTCAATTTTTCACTAAAAATTCATTTTTTTTAATAATTATTAAATTTTTTTTCAAAAAAATGAACTTTTCAATGTTTTTTAATAAAAATACAATTTTTTCCAATAAAATTAAATTTTCACTAAAAATTAAATATTATCATTAAGAATTAAATGATTTCTAATAATTAAAATTTTATTAAAAAAAAAAAATTTACCAATATTCGACTTAAAATAAAATATTTTACTAAAATTCATATTTTTCTAGAAAACTCATATTTTCATTATTTCTTTTAAATATTTTTCATGATTTGTATAAATATTTTAATATTTATTAATTTAACAGTTTTTAAAGTTTTGTGTTTAAATATTTTTAATATTTTCTGGAATATTACTGTTTTTTTCATAATTTTGTAAATATATTTTTTATATCATTCCTAAAAATATTTTACAAATTTTATGTAAACTTTTTTTAATATTATTATTTTTAATTATTAAAAAATATTTTAAATGTACTGAATTTTATTGTAAGATATTCGATTGATGCCAGCCCAAAAACAATTGCACACAATTTCCATTCAATTCAATTAAATGCATTCAATTGCTTACTAAGGACATTTCAATGGAGGCGTCGGAGCAACAAACACATGGATCATTACGCGCACACAGCAGCAGCAGCAACAGCAGCAGAAGAAACAGCAGCAACAACACAGAGTAACACGTGTGTGAAACGACAACAACAATATAAATTACAATAAAAACAACAAGAGGCACAAGAACAACATTACTGCAAAAGTAAACTCGTCCTTTTTACGTTGCACTGACACACACACACAAAAGCACTATGCAGGGTCCATGTGTTTGTTTAAAGCGCACACTGTATATGTATTTGTGTCTGCCTGCCTTTGTATGTGTGTCTGTATATGTGCAAAGCAACAACACGTGCTTTACAGTGTTGTTGTTGTTGCATTGTTTCTTTTTTGGCAAAATCTCAAAAATCATTTTTCATTTCTTTGCTGCCATTCGTAGGCTGTAAGTTCTTCGTGTGCGTTGTTGTTGTTTCTACGTTTTATCACAATTTTCCTTCGCCTACTTTCGACCACTTTTCTCCACCCACCTACTTCGCTGCTATATTTTTCTATTTCTGTTTCTTTTTCGCATTGCATTTGGTTGCGCGCGCCACCGGTTTGTTGTTGCATTTTTTTGTTTTTAATTTTAGTATATTTTTATTTTTTATTTTTTTGCATTTTTATTTTTTTTTTTTACAATGTTTTAATAATTCTTGCATTTGTGCTTTGGCTTTACTTCGTACGTCTTCGTTCTTCCGCTCGTCGTCAGCTGCATCCTCATCGTCGTTTGCGTCCTGTCGTCGTCATCGGCGTCCAATGCCGGGGCGTCACACAAATCATCCTCGAAACTGCGCTGAGCCTACAATTTCTATGGCTAAAGTGTATGTGTTAGTGGGTGTTTATGTTGTTGTAGTTCTTGTTGTTGCTTTTATTGTTGTTGTTAAGGATTAACTGCCTAACGATATCCTTTGCTTTGTTGTTGCTGCTGCCTCCAAGGACCACACAAGTTGCTGCACTTTGCGGTAGGCTGAGTCTGGCGATGGCGAAAGAGCGAATCACTTGAGAGTAAAAAGTAGTTTAAATAGAGAGAGAGAGAGACTACACATTACAGAGCGTATCGAGAAATCTTTATTGTGCTAGTAACAGAGCGAAAGTTTATCAAAAGCTCACTCTCTCTCTCTCTATCGCTTTTTCTTTTATTTGCCCACCTCTCATTGACATTTTTAGGCTTTATGTTTATTATTTGCATTTATATCCTCGACGTTGTTTTGTTTATTAGGCTTTTTATTTGCGCTTCTAAAATATTAACGATTTTAGAATATATTGCACATTGTTATTTTTGCAATGTTGAAGATTCGTTTGCGGCAAACATAGTTTGACAAATAAAAATATTTGAATCTTAAAATGTTTTTTATTATTTAAGTTGTATTTAGGTTTCACAATAATTTTTCTGTTTTTGTATGGATTTTTGCATTAGTTTTATAATTTATAGATTTTTATTAATATAATCTCAATAATTATAAAAATGTTAATTCAAAAATATCATTTGCAGCAAACATATTAAAATGAAAATATTTGAATCTTATAAAATTCTAAAGATTTTGTGCTTATTTATGTTAAACTTTTATAATTTATAGGATTTTAAGATGAAATAAACATTAGTTTAAAAAAATATAAAAATTGTTTGTTGTAATCACATGTTGTAATCACATGATGTTTGCTGAAAAACATATATTTTGAAATCTCGATTTTGTACGTTATATTTTCATGCGACAATCAGAAAAACATCTCCCGGGTTGAAACATATAAGACATATGAATTGGCATTCCTGATTTCTGTATTCTACCTAACTTTATTTAAAACCAGTTATGATTATTATATAAAAAATAATATTTATAAAATTTAACAACACCATTTTAAAATAAGTATTTTTACTTCTTTCTTTTTAGGCCTGCCGCGAAGTCTATTTATTAAGTAAAATTATAAGGTAAGAGACAAAATCTCACTTAAATTAATGCAATGCTACAAAAATTAAAATTAAAACCACATAAGAATCCTTTCAGTAATAAAATTGTATAAAAAAAAGCAAATTCAAGCACATGCAGCAGCCTACTTATCGTGAATTTATGGAAAAATTGTAAGGATAAAGTACTGGCCTCTGAAAAGGAGGCCTCTGAAAAACGTCTGTGCTGCATTTTATTGCAGGTTATTTGCATGCAAATAAAAGTTGTTCGCAATGGGCTCTTGTTAGCTGTAAAAGAGGAGTTTGGGAATGGTTTTAATAAATATTAACAAATACGTAGTAGCTGCATGCGGCGTTGTAAAGTTACGTGAAGAGTTTAAGTGTTGGAGTGACGCGCACCAAAGGTGAAATGAACAGAATTTGAGGCAGATTGTGGTAGCAACAGACATTACTTTCGTTTGAATTTTATAATTTACACCTACTGCCACTTTAGTGAAAAATTGAATTTTTAGTGTAAAATTTAATTTTTGTGAAAAATCTAATTTTTAGTGAAAATTTTAATTTTTAGTGAACAATTTAATTTTTAGTAAATAATGGAATTTTTAGTGAAAATTGAATTTAATGAAAAATTTAAATATCAGTAAAAATTTAATTTTTAGTGAAAATTGATTTTTTAGTGAAAATTTGAATTTTTAGTGAAAAACTGAATTTTTATTAAAAAATTGAATTTTTAGAGAAAAATTGAATTTTGAAAGAAAAATTGAATTTTTAGTGCAAAATTAAATTTTAAGTGAAAAAATGAATTTTTAGTGAAAAATTGAATTTCTAGTGAAAAATTTAATTTTTAGAGAAAAATTTAATTTTTAGTGAAAATTTGAATTTTTTAGTGAAAAATTGAATTTTTAGTGAAACATTGAATTTTTAGTGAAAAATTGAATTTTTAGTGAAAAATTGAATTTTTATTGAAAAATTGAATTTTTAGTGAAAAATTGAATCTTTAGTGATAAATTTAATTTTAGTGAAAAATTGAATTTTTAGTGAAAAATTGAATCTTTAGTGATAAATTGATTTTTTTAGTAAAAAATTGAATTTTTAGTGAAAAATTGAATTTTAAGTGAAACATTAAATTTTTAGTGAAAAATTGAATTTTTAGTAAAAAATTGAATCTTCAGTGATAAATTTAATTTTAGTGAAAAATTGAATTTTTAGTCAAAACTTGAATTTTTAGTGAGAAATTGAATTTTTAGTGAAAAATTGAATTTTTAGTAAAAAATTGAATTTTTAGTGAAAAATTGAATTTTTAGTGAAAAATTGAATTTTTAGTGAAAAATTGAATCTTTAGTGTTAAATTTAATTTTAGTGAAAAATTGAATTTTTAGTAAAAAATTGAATTTTTAGTGAAAAATTGAATTTTTAGTAAAAAATTGAATCTTTAGTGATAAATTTAATTTTAGTGAAAAATTGAATTTTTAGTGAAAACTTGAATTTTTAGTGAGAAATTGAATTTTTAGTGAAAAATTGAATCTTTAGTGATAAATTTAATTTTAGTGAAAAATTGAATTTTTATTGAAAAATAGAATTTTTAGTGAAAAATTGAATCTTTAGTGATAAATTTAATTTTAGTGAAAAATTGAATTTTTAGTAATAATTGAATTTTTAGTGAAAAATTTAATTTCTACTGAAAAATTGACTTTCTACTGAAAAACTGAATTTTTAGTGAAAAATTGAATTTTTAGTGAAAAATTGAATTTTTAGTGAAAAATTGAATTTTTAGTGAAAAATTTAATTTTTAGTGAAAAATTGAATTTTTAGTGAAAAATTGAATTTTTAGTGAAAAATTGAATTTTTTAGTGAAAAATTGAATTTTTAGTAAAAATTTAATATAAAGTAAAAATTTAATATTTAGTGAAAAATTTGCAGTTTTAGTGAAAATTTGAATATTTAATGAAAAATGGAACTTGTATTGAAAAATTTAAATTTTAGTGAAAAATTAGATTTTTGATGAAAAATTAAATTTTTGATGCAAACTGAATCTTGAGTGAAAAATTTAAATTTAGCGAAAATTTGTATTTTTACTGAAAAAATTATGATTTATTAAAAAATTGAATTTTTAGTGATATTTTTAATTTTAGCGAAAATTTGAATTTTTAGTGAAAAGTTTATTTTAATGAAAAATTAAATTTTTAATTAACATTTGTTTTTTTAAATTTTAAAATTTAATTCTATTCAAAATAATGCATTTGTATCGTCTTGGAATGCAGTCAAAATGCATTAGCATCAGCATTGCCTTAATATGACGTCACAGTGCAAATAATGACGCGCAGTGGAAATTCCATGCACTCCCCCAACACACTGCATCAGTTGAGCTTTTTGCCTCACATTTACGCTACGCTCTCAGTAACTCTCCGGCACTCACAGTAACTGCATCTTGCTCTCCTTCAACCCAAAGCATGCCAACCGAATAGCGCACGTTTTGTGTTTATGTTGTTGCCCACTGCTTTGTGCTGTGTTCTCCATTTTGTTTCATTTCTATTCGTTTCACTTCACTTCGTTTTGTTTCGTTTTATTTCGTATCGTTTCGTTGCTTCGTTGCGGCGTCCTTTTTGCGGAAATTCGCAGTAAAATCAAATCAAATCATCAACGTCGACGTCTTCGTGGCCGTTGTGAAAATTTGCTCGTTTGCTTGCACTGGCGGCGACAGTCGTGTGGCAAAAGCCGCTGCATTCGCATATCACGTTACGTCTCTGCACAAATTGTTGCGATCACGGTCTCTGTGTTTTGTGTGTGTTGTTCATAGTGAGAACTACGTGAAAATTTAACAGGCTTTGCTTTAAAGGAAAAAAACACGTAAAATATAAAACGTAAAATTGCGTCACGTTTACGTAAAACGAAACGCGTTGTTTGTCGGGCGGCGAAAGTGTTTAGATTTGAAATAGAAATTAAAAATATTAAAAAATATAAAAAGTGCGAAAAAAGTGTGGTTTTTACAGATCTAAAAATTACTTTTACTCTAGAATTGTAAAGTATTCTATAATTCCATGCTGCTTAATTAAAATACGCGAAGTAAGTTCAAAGTCTGCCACTTTTTAACACTTCAGAAATGTTCCCTAATTGAATTCTGTTGATTTTGGTCAACTGTTTTAATTTTTATTTTTTTTAGCGAAAATATTTGCGTTTCAGCATTTTACTGCTTATTAGCTGCACCTTCAGGGAATATTTTGAATTTTTTAGCTATTAAAAGTTTTTACGAGGTCGTACCTTAAGAGGTCAGCTGTTTATTTTGCTTTTATGGAGGCACTTTATGCCTAGGAAATTAATTAAATTTTATAAACATCTTCAAAATATATTGTTAAATTTATATAAACCGTATAAGAAGGAAGAACTTTATTTATTTAAAAATGTAAAGTAATTTTGAGGATATAGTAAATTTATGAATTAATCAAATAGAAAATATGGTACATTTGAAAATTAAATATATTATTTTTTTAAATTTGCAAGTTTCAAAATATTTTTTAATACGAAATTAATTTAAATGTTCGTCAATTTAAAATTATGTTTAAGTCAAAAACACCTCTTAAAGAGTTGCTAATAATTTACGACTTGTATTAAAATTGGTCTTTTCTGGTTCATTGTCGCTAGTGGTCTAACACATAGTTGAGAATATTCCAAAAAGTGTCGTTTTTGTATATTAAAATTGCTTTAAAATTACTTTTTTTTATAGAATTTTAAACTATTATAAAAGCACCGTCCTGTTTAAAATGTTTTGTTCTTTTATGAGATTTAGAATTCATAATTTTAAAAACATTAAAAACTGATAGTTATCCCGAGTCAAAATTTTGTACATTCTTCTGTTATATTTACAGAAGATTTCCAAGAAACATACAGATTTTTAATTTATTTTTATTTTAATTCATTGCCTTATTAAAAATTTTTAAATTTAGATTCCCAGTTGAATTTGAGGAAAATAATTAGATTTTGATAAAAACTTAAAATATATTTTTTCTAAAATAATTTAAGCCTTCCAAAATTTTTTTTTTTGGTTTAATAGATTTAAAAATAGGCAGAACGATAAAGAGAAAAAAACAGTTAAAATTCCCTTAATGCTAATATTCCAGTATCTCCAGTGATAATTTGTATTGAAAATGAATTTATTATTATTTATTATTAGTTAAAATCAGTTTTCAATCAATTTTATATATTTAAATATTTTATATATTCGGCATTTAATCAATAAACAGATATTTTCTTATGATTTTTTAATTAATATCAGTTGTTTTTAATAGAAAATTGTTCCAAAAACCTTTAAATTATTTGAAAAAAATAAAAAAACAATGTTATACAATGTTCAATGTTTAAGTAATTTTTATGTAAGTCAGGTATGTCAAACTTTTACTACTAACTGCAAAAACCATGATGATAATTTAAAGTCGACTTTAAAATTAAAGTCAGCTTTTGTGACAGTTTTCACATGGGAAAAAATGACATCTTTTAATTTTAAAGTCGACTTTAAATTGTCTATGAATATGCACCAATACTTTTAAAATGTTTATAGTTCTAATACAAATTTATAACTTATTAGTTTACGTTATTATGTTACACATTCAGGCATTGGCAATAAGTATTGGCGTGTTTAATAAATCCTTGAGATTTCTGCAATTCAATAATACTGATTGAATTCCATATATTCCACATCACATTTTTGAGAAATATCCATATATATATAAAACTCTTGGTCCGTCTGTCAGTCTGTCGGTCTGTCTGTCTGTTTGTTCCAGCATCACGTCTAAACCGCTGCACCGATTTAACTGAAATTTTGACCCAGGGTCCGGAGGGTGTCATAGGCTATATATGGGGCGGGATTGGACAAAGGGGCGTGGCACCTCCCATACAACCTAAACTTTCAAAACGACATAACTCGGCACATACACAAGCAAAGAAGATGAAACAAAAAACTCAAATACAAAAAAAAATGCAAAAATCAAATACAAAATTAAAAGTAAAAGCACAAAAATTAAGCTAAACAACAGAAAATAAAAAAGGATAGAAAACAAAAACAACCACACTAAAACTCACCACACTAAAATTCACCACAATAAAATTCACCATACTAAAATTCAACACACAAAAACTCACCACACTAACACTCACCACATTCAAATTGACACACTTAAACTGCCCACACTAAAATTCACCACACTTAAATTCAACACACTAAAACACAAAACAATAAAATTCACTACACTTAAAATCACCCCACTAAAATTCAGCGCACTAAAACTCACCACACTAAAACTCACCACGCTAAAACTAACCACACTAAAACTGCTACTGGGAAAAACTCTACGGGGAAGAATTCTACGGGGAAGCACAGTCTGAGAAAGAATTGTCTATAAAAAAAGTTGTTTTATCGGATAATTAGTATGGTTTTGGTTACTACATTTATAAACCAATAAAAAAATGTCTACAGCGAAGCACGGGTCCCTGATATAAATAATAAAAATGTTATTTATATTAATAAAATTGCTCAATAACCTTGCATTCACATAATATTTGCACGGGTCGTGTACGGGTCCAGCTAGTTATTTTCTATATCGTTGAACTTTGCAATCATGTTCAGTGTTCGGATATATTTCACAAATATGTCTTTTTGATATTTGTATAGGAATTTTAATAATGAGTGTGATGATTGAAACGAGATTTCTTCAAGAGGATAATCCTAAGCGAAATTGTTTCTAAAATGTCTCAAACTAGGATAAGTAATGAAACAATTAGACCATGGTAAATTATAGAAATAATAAGTAGTAGCGGAAAGCGCCATCTTTTTTTCACTGAATGCAAAAAGTTGATTTCAAAGAAATATTTTAATTGCTTAAAAAACTTTTTACCTAAAAATTCAAATTTTAAATTGTCAATTTGGGTACCAAGACACGAAATGTGAGGTCCCGGCGGTTCCTTTTACTATATTCGGATTTTGCTAAAAATTCTCCAAATCAAATTTCGAACCTTTTCAACCAATTTCGCTAAAGTGTTTAAATCGTTATGAAAAATATAAATTTGCAAAATACCAAATACATTCTTAATTTATAAGAACGTTTCAATAATTAAAATTAACAATATAATATATTTGTTTCATGCATTTTAGTGATAAATTCAATTTAATAAAAAACGAGTTGGGAAAGTTAGGTCACATGGGTAAGTTTGGTCACATGGGCGGATTTTTATAGTCGGTCGGGCCCGACTATGGAATACCCTACACCTTTGGTGGAGATATTAATGAGGAATATTTAATTGTATACCTTAATTTTAAATTTTTAATTATGCTGAACCTCCCCACCCTCAGAATATTATTCATATATCAGAAATTTACGTCTTATATCCCCATAAATTAAAAAATTTATAAAAAGTATAAATAATTAAAAAAAAAATTGAAAAATATAATTGGGCGAACCACGCCTATATTTAAAAATTTGAAAGGCTAATATTTCATAGATTTGATTTTAATAATTTACGGATCAAATTTCCACTATGAAAACCCGGGAAATAATGAAAAAAAAGTGGGCGGATCACATATTTGTAGGTGAATTCTAACAATACGTTTTAAATTTTATAACTATACCTTGAATACTTTTCGAGTTATTAGTTTCGAAAGAGTTATATAAAAGTGACTTGTATGGGAGGTGGGCGTGTCCGTTGACCAATTTGGCTCATTTTCAAACTCAGTTCCTACTTTTGGCTAAAATATATTGAGACGAAATTTCATCGCATTCTGATCAGTATTTCTCAAGTTATTCTGTATTCGGACAGCAAGGCAGCAAGGCAGCAAGACAACAAGACGGACAGACAGACACGGACATGGCTAAACGGACTCGGGTAGTGATGCTGATCAAGAATATATATACTTTTCCATACCGGACACGCTTCCTAAGGGGCGATACAATTTATGCACAAAGTTAATATACCCTGTACCTCATAGGTGTAGGGTATAAATACATACATTTTTATGAAAAACTTCATTTTCGAGTTTGTTGATTAATATTATAAAAAGTAATCGATCAATTTTTAAAGTTGAAAAATCACTTAATAGATTTACATTTTCATACCATGTGGGAAAAAAATTGAGATCATAGATTAAAAATTGAAAGATTTATAAAGATTTTTGTAAATGAATATTTGACGCTTTGAAAATGTATTTGGTGACTTTTCGTTCTACAACGACGATATGTTTTTGTTTGAATAATGTATTCCACGAATCTTTTTTGCTTACAGAACCAAATGAAAATATCACTGTTGTTCACCATGAATCTTTCAATACTACTAGAAACAAGTGACTTTTAAGAACAAAGTAAAAAGAATAATATAATTAAAAATCTAGTTTAACATATAATAAATAATTATATTTAATTATGACAAGCATATATATAATATGCGCGTAGCCGTAAGGTCCATCGAGCGAAAAGGTCACATGTTCAAGTCTCAACAGGAGCTAACAACCAACATATTTTCATAGAAAACATTTTTCTATACCGCTCTATTTCTCGTCATTAAATAGTAAACCTACGAGAATAAAAAATCGCTATGAAGAAGCTCTTACCCGCCGTTCGGATTCCGCATTAAACTGTAGGTCCAACCACTTTTAGTGCAAATATAACACGCGAAGCTCAAAATGGTGAGAGAGCTCGGCCTAAGTTCTTCAGGACTGTAGTGCTAAACTATTTAATATAGCCATAAAGACACTGGCTCAAAGTCTGAATAGATGTCGGCTCTCTTCCAAAAAAGTACATCGAAAAAAATGTAATTTTTATTATTATATATATTCTTCAATTAATAATACGAATACCATAAATTTTGTATTTTTTGCGCTTGACTGATCATATGTTTGGTCAGATCCACCCAAATTTCATAATGTTTTTTTTTAAAATATAAGTTTCAGTATTTTCAATAGAATAAAAAAGATAAAAAATACTCAAATGAGTAAAAAGTCAATATATAAAATATAGAATAATACAAAAATTGCCATAATTTACGTAATATTTGAAAATGTTCAAGAATGAGTTAAAAACTGAATATGAGATTATAAATAGAATCGCGAAGTCGATAGGAATATCGTATACAAAATATTTTCGCAAAGAAGTTTTTTTTTTTTAATTTATTGTACTGTCCTTCTGCACTTCTTCTTAATATGTTCAGAATGTATATTTAACATTTCACAAAATTTGCTAAGCCTTCCGTGTGTTTGCAAAAATATGCCAGAAATATTACAGAATGATTTTCCATAGGTACTTTTGATCATTTTTTAGTAAAATTCAATTGTTTAGTATCAAACAAAACTTTATTTTTCCGTTTGTAAAATAAATTTCCAATTTTTAATTCTACACTCAAAAGAAAAACAAATTTTAGAATCAAGCACAGTCATAGTTGTTTTTAAAATTTTCCACTTTAGATCATACAACCATGTTTTAACAATGCAAAATTTTAATACTATGTTGAAATACATCGAATTAAAAATTACAACTTTAAATTAAAAATGCATTTCCTAGTTTAGGTTGCAGCAATCTAATATCAACATTGCACCAACTTTGATTTAAGATTATATCAACTTTAAAAAAAAATTAAAAATGCAACGCGTTCTCATTTCAATCTTAAATCAACGTTGTTCGTTGGTGAATTAAAAAATATCAACCTTACTCGACTTTCATGACGGATTTTGCTTGATTTAAGGTTGTTTTTGCTTGATTTTACAATGTTTTTCCCTGAGTGTATGGCAATTAATGTTCGAATTGTAAACGTATTTTACGTTTCCTTTCATTGAAATACAAAGTCTGCCATGTCTCGGAGCTCTTCGGTGATCGAAGATTTCTCGAACTAACTGCAATAATAAGTTCGATCTCTTTGTTTTATTATTAATTATTTTAAAAAAATTTCGTACAATAAAATTTAAGGAGAACAATTTAAAGTCAACATTAAATTTAAAATTAGCTTTGTGAAAATTTATGCGCCATGATATTTAAATATTTATCACATCGATATCGCAATGTTTTTCGAATCAATTTCGATAATCGATGCGATATCGATCCAAAATCGTATTTTTCTCGTTTCGAATAATCTTCGTCAGCTCGTTACGATATCTGCGTAAATCTTAGAACGAATTGTTGTATAATATAGATACGAAATCGTAATCGAGATCGAATGAATTCCTCGACATCTCGAAACAGTCTCGAAACGATATCGAATCAAGTCATATTCAGACTGGGTAATATGTATATGACTTTTGTGATAAAATAAAATTCACTGCTTATTTTAAATATTAATGACAATTTCTACAATAAATAAAATGTCAAAAAGCTGCTTTTAATTGTTTTTAATGTCGCATTGGTTTAGGCAAATGCGCCAATAACTTTTAGTAAACATTTATTTGAATAAAGACTATAAAAATAGACATTTAAAAAATGTGCCACATTATGCGGTCAAGAGGTCAACAAAAAAAAATCAATTTGCAAAACTGCTTTTTAATATTCTTAAAAAGCCATTGGTGAAATTTATAGCGCGACACAATTTAAACCTGTTGTCACGCAAACACACACACAGGTGGTATTTTTTTATTTTGGAATTCTTTTTATTTTTGATTTTTGTTGTTCTCTTTGGCATCTATTATCGATTTGCCCAACGTAGGATCATGAGTTGCACAGCAGCAGCCGGCAATAACTTTGCACTGATGACGTTGCCACATAACTAAGTGAACCGCTAAGTTCAGCAATACATATACAATATGAAGTATATACTACGTAGTATATAAAATGGTACTACAAAAAAAGTACAAATGAAATAAACACCAAATGAAGTAAACTCTATTGAAATAAACAACAATAAAAGAAACTTCAACACCTTTAACAAATATTTCTTTCGACATATCACCCAAAAGAATCGTTAAATATGCGCCAAAATTTGAAAAGTATTTTGAAACGAAGTAATAACCAACGAATTAAACCGTACATAAAACAACGAAGATATTGAAAACATGAACAAATATTAAATATTAATAGAAATATAAAAATCCGATACACCGGAATCGGTTTGTTATAATAAAAAGTACAAACGAAATCGAGCATGAAACTAGTGTGAAAACTAAAATTGAAACCACTATTTATTTGGGTTTCAATTCAATTCTTTTTGCAAAACAAAAAAAATCACAAAAAAAAAATTGGGAATTATAAATGAAAAAGTACTTATACCTTAGTAGGCCTAAACCGAAAAATGTCGAATTTATGAAAACCTTTGAATACCAATGGAGGGGTAACATTTTTTCACTTAAATTCCATTTTTTTTGAGTACGCAGTCTGAAATGTCTCGGATGCCTCCGATGCCCTGAAACTTTCTAGAACTAAATTCGATATCAAAGTTCGAACTTGTACCTAAATCTCTTCTAATTTTCCAAATTTCTTGTGAAGGGTTTTTCAATAAGAGCGCTACAAGTTTTTGTAAAGTTTTTTTCAAGGGTTTTCAACAGGGACGCTACAAAAGTAGAGCGACAGGGACAGCAAACGACGCCTTATTTCTTGCCGCTCTTTTGATATTTCTCTTCAGTAAGGTTTGCCATTTCATGATTAATTCAAAAATTCACCTTTAAAGTGCTCATGTACTTTTTTTTGGCAAATTTATATGACGTAACATAAATTATTTGCTCTTGTATTATCCCCAGTCTGTCATTCGATTTGATATAACATTGAGATTTTTTCGAGATGTAAGGTAATTCATTCGAGCTCGATTACGAGTATCGTATCTAAAGGGTTTTTCAACAGGAACGCTACAAAAGTTGAGCGACAGGGACAGCAAACGACGCCATATTTCTTACCGCTCTTTTGACATTTCTCTTCAGTAAGGTTTGCCATTTCATGATGGAAAGATATACGAATTCGAATTTCGGTAGTATATTTTAATAATTTCGACTCGTTGTTGGCTCGTATATCTTTCCATCATGAAATGGCAAACCTTACTGAAGAGAAATGTCAAAAGAGCGGCAAGAAATATGGCGTCGTTTGCTGTCCCTGTTGCTCTACTTTTGTAGCGTCCCTGTTGAAAAACCCTTGAAAAAAACTTTTGTAGCGCTCTTATTGAAAACCCCTTTATATCTTACTACACTAAGAAAACAAAGATGATTGCCAGAAATATCACAGCCATAAATATCGAGTTATTTTCAAATTATTTAGATCGTATTTGAGTCAACCATATCTCAAACATCCGTCAAATACGATAGATATTGCTAGCAACCATCAATTAAACATCTTACAAATAGGAATTCCATTTTTTACCATTTATCATTTTTACCATTAGAATTCACGTAGTAATTTTTATTGAATTGAAAGAAAATGAATCTGATGTTTTTTTATTTATTCTACAATTAAAACAGTATACTGATAATACATCGCCATCGTCTTTATAAATCATTCGTAGGTACAATTGTACAACGACTGGAGATTTCTTCGCAGAAGAACCAAGTCCGACCGGTTGTCATCAAAGTAAACTATGAAAAGAAATATTGTCCATCACGTGTTGCTAATTTTAATAACAGGATATTTTATTTTCACTTTTACCATTAATATGTAATATTTGAGTTCGCACTTTTTTACACCATTTGATTTACTTAATTGTTGTGGATAAATCGAGCGTAAGGAAAGAGTACGCCATTTTCCATTTTTTTTTATGGTATTCAAATGTCAAAATTCCTCAAAAGTTTTGCTGCAAATGTTCAATGTTTGCTATCAGTCAACTGTAAATATCTCACTTTTCATTGCTGGCAAACATCTCGTAACTATCTGTAAATATGTCATATTTAAAAAATATTCATAGTTTTGCTGCAACTTTATTGAAACTTATGGGATGTTTGAATATTTGCTACAAAGCGTAAATTTAAAAGGATAGTTGCAGCAAGACTTTCATAAACATCTTGTTTTCTTAGTGTACAATTCGTACAGATTTCACAATGAGGTAATGACGTTTTCTCGTTACAAGAACTTTTATAAAACGCATCGACAGAGAACCTCAATTTGTATTAAACTCCACGGACAAATCGAACACAAAAAAAAAACTCAAAATGATGATTTTATTCATAAATACTATAAATTGAAATTTAATATTTTAAATGTTCAATATGATGTTCTTAAACATTAAATTTATACACAAAAATATGTCTTCATTTTCACATTTATGTATTTCTAATTCCTACAGGTTTATGTTATTTAATTGTTTGATTTATAATATTTTGAAAAAACAAATATTTTTCTCAAAATAAATTAAGGACTGCGTCGAATAAAATTGTCCGCTACAAAAATGAAAAAATCTAGAAATCTAGTAATCGAATTTTTTTATTTTAAAAAAATATAAAAAACCAGAAATTAATATTTTTTAATAAAAAGTTTTAATTTTTCCGGAACGCCTTCCATTAATGTTGTAATGGACACTCTCACAGCTGCTGAAGACCACTTTCTTTTAAAGTCTTGAAGGTCTTTGGCCACTTTTTTTGTTGTCTTCATCTCCATTTTTACTAAAGCCCGGTATCTCTCAATCGGCCTGAGTTCTGGACAGTTTGGTGGATTGGCTTCTCTAGGCACCAAAATCACTGCATTTTGTTGGATCCACTCTAAGGCCGTTTTGCTGTAGTCACATGAAGCGAGGTCAGGCCAAAAAAATGTGGACACTTCATGTTGGCGTAAAGATGGAAGCAATCTCTTTTGCAAGCATTCCTTCACATATATTTCGCTATTAATTGTACCCGATGTCACGAATGAGCTGCTCCTTTTTCCACAACTGCAAATTGCCTGCCAAACAAGGAATTTCTTTGGGAATTTTGTCATTTTTTTTTATTTGAATTTTTCAGCGACATTTCCTCGAGAATCGGCTGTATAAAATTTCTGCCCAGGTAGCTGAGAAAAGTCCGCTAAAACATAAGTTTCGTCGTCCATTATGCAGCAATCGAATTTTTTATTCACATATATTTCGCTATTAATTGTACCCGATGTCACGAATGAGCTGCTCCTTTTTCCACAACTGCAAATTGCCTGCCAAACAAGGAATTTCTTTGGGAATTTTGTCATTTTTTTTTATTTGAATTTTTCAGCGACATTTCCTCGAGAATCGGCTGTATAAAATTTCTGCCCAGGTAGCTGAGAAAAGTCCGCTAAAACATAAGTTTCGTCGTCCATTATGCAGCAATCGAATTTTTTAAAAAAATCTTGATTCAGCTTTTTACCTCGTTGTTTTGCGGTTTCATTCTTGACGGCATTTCTATCCGGAACTTTTTGAACCTTGTACGTCTTCAGCCCAGCTTCTTTCTTAGTCCTGCGCACGAAAGATTCTGAGCAATCCGCCTTTCTCGCCAATTTCCTTCCGGATATGCTTGGATCTTTCTTTAAAATATTCACAACCTTCATCGACTTTTCACGATCATGTGGGCCTTTTTTTTACCAGTACCTTTCTTCCGATCAATACTCAGGTCTTCCTTAAAGCGGTTGATAACGCGAGAAATGGTCTCGCGTTATCAACCTCCTTGGCAATTTGTTTAAAAGACCAACTATGTTGTTTTTGAAAAATTTTATTTATATTTTCTCGCACTTCCACTTCGTTTGCCATTTTCGCGTTAAATAAATTTTGTATTGACTATAACTGACACAAATTATTTTCTGCCATTTAATTCAGAGCTACTATGATTACATTTTTTTAATTTGAATCTTGCAATAGCACATTATGGGAAGATATGTAACGGACAATTTTATTCGACGCAGTCCTTAATTGATGGAAAAATATTTTAATTTAACGAAACGAAATTTTTTTTTTTCGAAAATAAAATTAAAACAAAATTGACTTTAAAAAAAATCAAAAAAAAAAATGTTCAAAACATTTTTTTTTTCAAAAAAAAAAATTCTTCAAAACATTTTTTTTTCAAAAAAAAAAAATTCTTCAAAATATTTTTTTTTTTGAAAAAAAAAATGTAAAAACAAAAAAATGTAGTACGAACAAATTTTTATTGTTCGAAAAAAAAATTGTTAAATAATTGATTCGCCGCATCTCACACGTTGAAAAAAGAGATCGAAAATTTGAATTTTCCCAACTCTCCACCACCTCCGTCTAAAATTCGTTTGGATATTGTACACTTATCGGCCATTCCCCGACGGGCACTTTTTAGATTTAATATTTTTGATTTCGTTGAAACTTTGCATTCATGTTCCGTATCCTAAAGTATTTCACATTTGTTTCTTGTTTATTAAATTATTTTTTTTTTGCTAGTTTTACCCATTAATAAATTTAATAATTTCGTAGAAATTCAACATTTTGTATTCAGTTAAACTACTTAAGCAAGATAACCATTAGTTTAAGATTGAACTATTTGGTCTCATTTGAAAGGTAATGAGTTGCTCTTTTTATTAGCTAACTCATTTCGAAACATCTAAAACAAGTCAAGTAAAACAAACAAGGAAGAACAAGTAACGCCTATAAATTTATTTTATTTAGTACTCAAAAAATTTAATAGTTTTTAATTTTTATTTTTGATTATTATTTCATTTGGGGTTTCTTTCGTAGCGCCTATGAAACACACTCACACAACTTCATATATATTAAGCTCACTGTATGCTGTGTGTGTCCTGATGCTGCTGAAAGTTTTAGCGGCAACTTTAAGTTAAATTTAATCCTTTCTTTCTTGCGAAAGGCTGCCATGTGAACAGCATGAAATGTGCGCGCTAATGTAGCTGCGTCTGTGTGGGTGACTTCTCCTATATATGTATGTAAGTGTGTTTGTATGTGTGTCTGTCTGTCAGTATGAAGTATGTGTGTTTTTATGCCTCATATTTACAACATTGTTTTTGGTATTTCACTTTTTTTTTGTTGTGCATTTTCTATGTTGTGTTTTTGTCGTCAGGCGTACGTTAACCTTTTTTTTTGTTGCTCTTTTTGTTTGGGGCTCAGCTTTCGTTGATTTGTCAACAGCATCCACTTAGCAGCAGGAGTAGCAGCGGAACGTAGTAGGTGGCAGCAGCAGCAGCGGCAGATGTCAAACTTTCGTTTGTTTTCACTCAGTTTCTAAGCTAAGAAAATAAATAACTTAAGTGCAAAAAGTGGAAAAAAAGTAGAAAGGAGCAGCGGCATCGACAAGTTACGAAATATAGAAAAAGCAGAATAAATAAATGAGGGAGCAATAAAAAAATGTAGCAATAAATTTAAATTGTACATTGTCAGTATTTTTAGTATTTCAAATTTATAATGAAAGTTTATAAATGTTTAAATAGGTCAAAAATATAGTATCACTAGTTATTGATTTAAGTTATGAATTTCAATTCATATTTTCTGAATTCTAAACTTTGCAATCTAACCGATTTCGTTATTATGCCTAAACACAAATCTTCCCTAACAAAATTCGTCACTGACACAATTTCTGCCAAACATTTCTTTTGTCGATTATTCAGCGCCGAGATAATTCGTCGGACAAATCTTTCCCGAGACAATTGGACACACGCTGCAAAAAAGGGCTCTCCCAAACATAATTTTGCAGGATTAACATGTATGTTTGGAATTTTATGTAAACATAATATATCGTCGTTGTAGAACGAAAAGTCACCAAATTCGTTTTAAGAAAAACTTAAATTTCGAGTTTGTTGATTAATATTATAAAAAGTAATTGATACTTTTTTAAAGTTGAAATATCAATTAATAGATTTATATTTTCTTATCATGTAGTAAAAAAATTGAGATCATCGTATAAAAATTGACAGATATATAAAGATTTTTGTAAATGAATATATGGCATTTAGAAAATGTATTTGGTGACTTTTCGTTCTAAAACGATGATATAATTGACTGATAAATCATTTGTATTAAGACTTGAACAGTGTTGTAATGAGCTCTGACTTACATTATAATATGCCGGAAACATTTTAATGTTGCACCTTAAAATGGAGTATGTTCTAATGGAAACATAATAATTACTACATCCAAATAAAATAAATATTTGAACCGAAACATAAATATGTTCAAAATGAAACATGATTTTGAACGACGTGAATATAAATATGTTCCCAGTGAAACATATCAGTTGTTTCAGTTTAAAGAGTAGTATGTTTGCATAGAAACATATTTAAATATTTTTGGAAAGAAATCCTGAACATAAAATAAAAATAAAATGTTGTTTTTTTATTAATTTTTATTAAAAATCTATAAACATGCACAGTGGGAATTTATAATAATTGAATTCATATACACATATTTAAATGCTTAAATAAATATATAAATAAATAAATAAATAAATAAATAAATAAATAATTCGTTTAAAACTGCAAGTACAAGTGACAGAATCAATGAATGAACAATTGCACCAGCAGACGCTAAACCAGACGATCCAGGCTCGCTTTATATTTGGTATTTGGTACAGTTGATCTCAGTACAGCACATAGCGTAGGAAAGGAATTCACGGAGGCTTTTGAAAATCGAAACACAGATTATTATTTGTGGTTTTATCACATTAGTTTCAGAAATTATATATTGCACTATATTATATTCTGTTACTATTGTACTTTATGTAACACAATTTATATATTTATTTAATTTACAAATAACAAAATTATTACCGACACGAATAGGTTTTCTCAACGAACAACAAAAGACACGTACGCAGAAAATGCCGATCACCGAGTGCTCAACGAGTGCCAACTTCGTATACAAGAAGAATGTTGCAAGAAAACAATTATTTAAATACAATTTCTTTATTGTTTATTTTTAAACATCAATATGTTCAAACGAAGGCAAAAGATGGCGTAGGTAGAAAATGCTGCACAACGTTGCGAACTTCGTCAGTCGATAAATTATCGAACTAAGACGAGCGTTGCGAACATACGTTGTATTTAGATTTGATTAGCATTTTCTGTGTGTTTAGAAACATCGTTTTAACCAAGTAAATTGCCAAGAAATAGTTTATTCAAATACAATTAAAATTTTATGTTGGTATTGTAACATATTTATGGTTACAATACCATATTTATGGTAAATTTGACAGATTCTGCTGGACAATATAATAATGTTTACACGTGAACAAAAATAAATTCAATTTCGATTATAATTTAATTACACTTCATTCCTAATACATGTATGGTAATTTCGTATTACTTTTTAATTACATTCAAACATATTCAAACAAATCTTTTCTATCCGTGAACAATACAATTTTTTCCAAATAAAAAAAAAGTGAAGAAAAATTTTGAATTAATTTTAATTAATTTTATTTTTGTATATTTTAAATACATGCCTTTACTTTATGAAGAATTTAATTAAAACTCTCGAAAATAATTTTCCAAAGAAGAATTATCTTACAGAGGAATTCTGCTGTAGAGGGGTTATCCGTTGATGTTTTGTCCGGGAATGATTTTTCTGTTTCAGATGTAGCATCATTTTTTATAAAAGTTTTATTATTTGGAAAAAGCAAAATAATCGTATGCAAGTTTCAAGTCTTTCAACAATACTCTTTCAATAATAGTTTTTAGAATTTTAAACTTTAGATTTGTACTAAATATTTCTATGTTTCAAATAAAGCTCTCGGAACAACGAAAGACAATCGAGTTTTTTTTTTAATAAAAATGAATTTCATATTTAGAAAATGTATTTAGAATCTACTCTATCTAATGCAAAAATTTGCAGTTGCAAAAGTTTTGTTTGACTGCTACTGAATTGATGGATAATTTAAACTTTTAAATGTGTTCATATTCGAGAATTTGAGTAAATGTTCTGTGTATGATGATATTTTAATTTTCATATATCGGCCTTTCCATGTAAAATCTGGCACTTTTCGACAGAAAATGACTTTATAAGCTCCGATCTTTTTGAATTTTTACAAAAAATATTTGACACTTTTTTTTTTGTTAAAAAATGTTTTTAACTGGCAGTCTACCCCTTAATAAATTTAACGCGGTATAGAAAAATGTTTCTATGAAAAGATGTTGTTAGCCCCAGTTCAGACGTGAACCGGGGACCTTTCGGCTCGCAGTCCAACGCACTAACCACTGAGCTACCGCGGCTTGTTAATATAGTTCTTTATATTCAAAATTATATGAATGAAAAATACTCATTCAAATACTCAATTTTTATTTGCATTTAAATATTTTATGAATGCAAAACCGATTTTGTTTATTATTTTATATTTTTATTTAAGAGAATTTCCCAAAGTACTCTGTGTAAAAATCACTGCGATGTAGGTTAAAAGCCCTTAAAGCGTAGCACATTTAAATATAGCTGCAATTTATCTCTTGAGTTATAAAGCAGCCTTTAATTGCTGCTTTATTGCAACAACATAGTCGGCAGCAACAGCAACAATAAACGCAACAACAGCAAACGCAAGGCTGACGTGATTGCTCATCATTAATATTGCGAAAAACTCGTGAGGCGTGGTTGAGCTGCAAAATAAAAAGGAGCCATGCATCGCACAGCAAATTATGAGCCAAAGACATGGCATTCAAGTGAAGCGACCAACCGAACTGCCGACCACCGATGTTGGTGGCCAAGAGCCAAATAGAAGCCAAAGAAAATAAAAATTGAATTTTAATGAAAAATAGATTTTTTTTTTTTATAAAATTTAATTTTTATTGGAAATTTAAATTTTATAATAAATAATTTAATTTTAAGTGAAAAATTTATTTTTTTTGTGAAAAATTCAATTTTACGTGAAAATTGAATTTTGATGTGAAAAATTTAATTTTTTTATTAAAAAAAATAATTTTTAGAATTTTTAGTGAAAATTTGAATTTCAAGTGAAAAATTTAATTTTTTAGAGAAAAATTGACTTTTTAGTGAAAAATTTAATTTTTAGTGAAAAATTGAATTTTTATTGAAAAATTTAATTTCAAGTGAAAATTTTAATTTTTAGTGAAAAAATTAATTTTTAGTGAAAAAATTAATTTTTAGTGAAAAATTAAATTTTAGGTGAACATTTTTTTTAGTGAAAAATTGACTTTTTAATGAAAAATTGAATTTTAATTGAAAAATTGAATTTTTAGTGAGAAATTGAATTTTTAGTAAAAATTTTAATTTTTATTGAAAAAATTATTTTTTAGTGAAAAATTTTATTTTTAGTGAAAAATTGAATTTTGTGGAGTTATATTTTCAATTTTTTTTGTCATAGCTTTCACAGAACGTTAAAGGTGAAGTTTTGAAGCGCAGAGGTCAGTGCATCCAATGGGGGTTAAGTATATCGTAAATGTAGGATGATAAATTAACATATTGGCGGAGGGTTTTTGCACATAAGACACAAAAACGAATTTCGTGAGCAAAAAAGAAATATGTCGGAGCCTATAAAAGTATAGGAAGATGAAAAGGAAGAAAATGCAAATAAAAATTTATAAACAAAATGCAGGAAACATGTTAAAAACCTGAAATAAGTAGCATGAAACGGGTACATAAAACAAAATCGCGCATAAGTCTGAACGCGTAATAAAAGCAGCCTCAATACGAGCTGTCAATGAAGCTTAAAGAGAAAATAAAAAATAAAAGAAAAAATAAAAACAACAAAACAAAGTAGATGACAAAAAGGACGCGCGAAATGCTGTCAACTGCTGCCGCTTGTTCGCCTGCCTTAGTTTTTCTGTTGAGTGCTACGTATTTGAGAAGCACACATTTAAACAGAGTCACACATACATGTACTGAAATATAGACAGACGAACAGACAGACAGCCAGGAAGAAAGACAGACAGATACAAGCGCATATTCAGCCAGACACAAGAGGTTCTTGCACTGCCGCCCGCCTGCCTGTCTACCCTCTGCCTGCCTTTTGCATTATTTATGTATTTTTTCACCTACATTTATTTTATATACACGCAGACATTGAAAAGCACAAAAAGACGGCACAGCAGCAACATCGGATGAAGCAGCAGAAATGGCAGAAAATAAGCTAAAAGTAATAAATGGCAGAGCAAAGACAGCAAGCGGCAAAACGAAGGCAGCATTTGCTAGTATAGGTGCGTAGGTGCCTATTATGTCTATGTGGGAGAGCACAAAAAATAAAAATAAATTTAGAAAACACAAAAAGCACAACAAACCTTAAAATATGTAGAAAAATAAAATATAAACAGAAAGGCGAAAAGCAGTAAATTGGCGAATATGCTGCAAAAAGCATGCGAGCGCAAAACATAAATATTAAATGAACGTAGTAGGAAAATGTTAAAAGGCAACTCATAAAATGAAAATATAAATAATATAAAATAAAACGAGAAATGAAAATCCCCCAAAAATGCTATAAAAACCACTGAAACTTGATGCCTTAGAAGACGTACGAACGAATTTTAGCAATTTTAGATGCTACGCAGTTATTGTGGTGCTGCGTTTACATTTATTTGATTGTTTCGGTGATGTGAGGCATATATTTTGGTTCTTAGTCGCTACTTTGTCATTTTAGCATTTACGGATTTTACGCAGTATTTATGCTGTAGCAGCAGCACTAAGTATTTCAAGGACTCCAAATGACAGCGAACGTGTGCGGCTTAGGCGTCAAGCTGGTTGGCGACGCAAAAGGCTTAGTACAGGTTTTCGGCGGGTGCTTAGCAGTTATTCTAGATAAATTACTTTCATTAGATGATGTATATAAATATTTTTACTAATGGAAAAATTTTAGAATTTTGTTGAAATTTTATTGAAAGATTTAACTTTTAGTAAACATTTTAATTTGAGTTAAAAATGGAAGTTTAAGTTAAAAATGGATTTTTTTTTTTTACTTAAAAAATTAGATTTTAGTTAAAAATTGAATTTTAAATTAAAAAATTGATTGATTTTAGTGATATTTTAAATTTTAAGTGAAAAATTGAATTTTTAGTGAAAAATTCAAATTTTAGTGAAAATTTAATTTATAGTGAAACATTGAATTAAATTTTTAGTAAAAAATTTAATTTTTAGTGAAAAATTGAATTTTTAGTGAAAAATTGAATTTTTAGTGAAAAATTGAATTTTTAGTGAAAAATTGAATTTTTAGTGAAAAATTGAATTTTTAGTGAAAAATTGAATTTTTAGTGAAAAATTGAATTTTTAGTGAAAAATTGAATTTTTAGTGAAAAATTGAATTTTTAGTGAAAAATTGAATTTTTAGTGAAAAATTGAATTTTTAGTGAAAAATTGAATTTTTAGTGAAAAATTGAATTTTTAGTGAAAAATTGAATTTTTAGTAAAAAATTGAATTTTTAGTGAAAAATTGAATTTTTAGTGAAAAATTGAATTTTTAATGAAAAATTGAGTTTTAGTGAAAAATTGAATTTTTAGTGAAAAATTGAATTTTAATTGAAAATTAAATTTTTAGTGAAAAATGTATTTATAGTGAAAAATTGAATTTTTAGTGAAAAATTGAATTTATAGTGAAAAATTGAATTTTTAGTGAAAAATTGAATTTTTAGTGAAAAATTTAATTTTTAGTGAAAAATTAAATTTTTAGTGAAAAATTGAATTTTTAGTGAAAACTTGAATTTTTAGTAAAGAATTGAATTTTTAGTGAAAAATTGAATTTTAATTGAAAATTAAATTTTTAGTGAAATATGTATTTGTAGTGAAAAATTTGAATTTTTAGTGAAAAATTGAATTTTATAGTGAAAAATTGAATTTTTAGTGAAAAATTGAATTTTTAGTGAAAATTTGAATTTTTAGTGAAAAATTGAATTTTTAGTGAAAAATTGAATATTTTGTGTAAAATTGAATATTTTGTGTAAAATTGAATTTTTAGTGAAAAATTGAATTTTTAGTGAAAAATTGAAT
This sequence comes from Dryomyza anilis, assembly GCA_951804985.1. Taxonomy (NCBI): domain Eukaryota; kingdom Metazoa; phylum Arthropoda; class Insecta; order Diptera; family Dryomyzidae; genus Dryomyza; species Dryomyza anilis. The sequence goes on from OX638134.1 coordinate 2,638,548, forward strand.
TTTTAGTGAAAAATTGAATTTTTAGTGAAAAATTGAATTTTTAGTGAAAAATTGAATTTTTAGTGAAAAATTGAATTTATAGTTAAAAATTGAATTTTTAGTGAAAAATTGAATTTTTAGTGAAAAATTGAATTTTTATTGAAAAATTTTAATTTTAGTGAAAAATTTAATTTTTAGTGAAAAATTGATTTTTTTTGTGAAAAATTGAATTTTTAGTGAAAAATTGAATTTTTTGTGAAAAATTGAATTTTTTTTGTGAAAAATTGAATTTTTAGTGAAAAATTGAATTTTTAGTGAAAAATTGAATTTTTAGTAAAACATTATATTTATAGTGAAAAATTAAATTTTTAGTGAAAAATTGAATTTTTAGTGAAAAATTGAATTTTTAGTTAAAAATTGAATTTTTAGTAAATAATTGAAGTTTTAGTAATTTTTATTTTAAAATAAATGTCTACCAGACATCGGGCATATATATATATATTATATGTTTTGAATATGCAAAATATAAAACAAACACATATAAGCAATAATTTAGTAAGTTGTTGTTGCTTTTGTTATATTTGCATTGTTTTTTTTTTTTTTGGAATCTGCATCAAAAATAAAACAAAAATAACGAAATAAAAAACAGTAGCAACAACAACGACGAAAATTAGCACAGATCTCGTGCTGCTGCTACAGTTGCTCTTCATACCGCTGTGCTCGACAACTTTGACTGTCGCGCATACGTGTCCTGCCTCCATAACGACGATGATGCCACCAACATCAACTCTCGAGCAGCAGCAGCAGAACAAGTGCTGTCAGCTGCAGTGCAGTTTTTGCTGCCACTCCCTCAACTACTGCGACTGTCGCAAATTTTCTTATCTCGCTCTATGCAAAGTGAGCAGCACAGTTGCTGTCGTTTTTGTTGCTGTCACAGGCAGCCGCAGACATACAATATATGTAAAATATGAAAAATCTGCGTCGCACACATAATTTTTAGCACATCTTAAAATTGCTGTGTGTTTTTCGGATTTTATTTTTTAAGTTTTTGCATAATTTAAAAACTTGAAAAATGCGCGCGTAGTTTTTATTTTCATTAAAATGTAAAAAACTATTAATTGCATAACTTTTAGTTGGCAAAATGTTTGAGGCAAGCATGTCAGGCAGTGCTTACAGCAAAGTTGTCGGCGACAAGGCCAAAAGGTCAAATATGACTGAAGGCAGAAATTAACAATTTTTGAATTTTCAGATAAATTTGAAAAACGACAAAAAGTTTGTATATTAATTAAAAATATTTTAAATTACTATATTAAATTAAAAAACTGCAATTTTATTTGGGTTTTTAATTTGTGTTTGTAAATCGAAATTTAAGTTTTTTTTAATTTTTTCAGTCAACCTTTAAAAAGGCTGCATAAAATACGCATTAATTTAATGTCGCTGTTGTACTAGCTGATAATTTATTTATAAATTAATTAACAAAAACATAAAATACATTAATAAATAGACCACATTAAAGCAATGGCAAAAACTGTAAAACAAAAAAAATTAAAATAAAAAAACTGCAGCAAAGCCATTCAAAAATACATGAAAAATATTTGTGAAATGCAGTTGGCAAAAAAAAAAACAAGCAGCATTAACTACTACATAGCGCAATAATAATTGCTTAATTTAAAAATACACACTTTACGTTTAATTTATGCATTATTAACAAATTAACTCGCATTTTAATAATAAATGCCGCTGATTAAGCGCGTCAGACACATGCATTACTAAAATAAACTGTTTGCTGTTTTATACGATAAAATTACAATAAAAATAAGTGAAAATAAAATAAACAATATTAAAATAATCGAGACGATTAATTAATTTTACTCTATTTGAGTATATTTTTTTTTATTTTGCAAAGTAACTATAGAAAGTTTTTAATGGTTTGACTTAAAAGAATTTTGTGATATATAAAAATTCTTTGATAATTCGAAAGAATTTGACAATGAACAGTAGATATTAAACGGAAATACCTGAGAATATTTGTTCTAATTTTCATAATATGTTTGTTGTATTTAGACAATATTCGTCGTTGTAAAGCTAAAAGTCACCAACTACATTTTCAAAATGCCAATTGTTCCTTTACAAAAACCTTTATAAATCTTTTAATGTTTGATCGGTGGGCTCAATATATGTACCAAATGATAAGAAAATGTTAATCTATCAATTGGTATTTCAACTTTAAAAATGTAACAATTACTTTTTGAAATAATTACCAATAAAGTTTAAATTAAAGATTTTCATAAAAATGTATTTGGTGACTTTTAGTTCTACAATATGTTATTTTACGATATGTTATTTTAATTCGACAATATTTTAACTATATTCCAGCGGTATGACAATATTTTTACCATATTTTGAACAATTTTTGATCATATTTTGACAATATTTTGACAATATGTTGACAATCTTTTGTTCATATTTTGACAATATTTTAATCATATTTTAACAATATTTTGACAATATTTTTATCATTTTTGACAATAGTTTGACAATATTTTTACCATATTTTAACCATATTTTGATAATATTTTGACAATATTTTGACAATATTTTTGCAATATATTTTGTCACATTTTGACCATATTTTATCATATTTTGATCATATTTTGAGCATATTTTGAACATATTTTACATTATTTTGGCTATAATTTGACCATATTTGGACAATATTTTGATCATATTTTGACCATATTTAAAACTTATTTTGCCCAAATTTTTACCAGTTTTTGACAATATTTTTACCATATGTTTATCATATTTTGACCATATTTTGACAATATTTTGATCATATTTCGGCAATGTTTCGCCAATATTTTGACCATATTTTGACCATATTTTGACAACATTTTGACAGTAGTTCGACATTATTTTAACCACATGTTTACCATGTTATTACCATTTTTTAAACATATTTTCACCATATTTTGGCCATATTTTGTTTTGGCCATATTTTGACAATATTTTGACATATATTTTGTCACTTTTTGACCATATTTTGACAATATTTTGATCATATTTCGGTAATATTTTCATCATATTTTGAGCATATTTTAAACATATTTTACCATATTTTGGCTATAATTTGACCATTTTTGGACAATATTTTGATCATATTTCGGTGATATTTTCATCATATTTTGACCATATTTTTCCATATTTTGACCATATTTTAATCACATTTTGACCACATTTTGCCCAAATTTTGACCATATTTTGACAATATTTTGATCATATTTCGTGATTATTTTGACCATATTTTGACAAAATTTTGACATTAGTTCGACATTATTTTAACCACATTTTTACCATGTTATTACCATTTTTTAATCATATTTTCACCATATTTTATTCAAATTTTGACTGTGGTTTGGCCATATTTTGACCATATTTTGACATTATTTTGATCATATTTCGGCAATGTTTCGCCAATATTTTGACCATATTTTGATCATATTTTGACAATATTTTGATCATATATTGACCCTATTTTAACCATAATTTGACCATATTTTGGCCAAATTCTTACCATATTTTGACCAATTTTTATAATATTTTGACCATGCTTTGACCATATTTTGACCATATTTCGGCAATGTTTCGCCAATATTTTGACCATATTTTGACCATATTTTGACAATATTTTGATCATATTTTGACAATATTTTGATCATATATTGACCATATTTTAACCATAATTTGACCATATTTTGGCCAAATTCTTACCATATTTTGACCAATTTTTATAATATTTTGACCATGCTTCGACCATATTTTGACCATATTTTTATCACTATTTTGATCATATTTCGACGATATTTTGGACATATTTTGACAATATTTTGACCATATTTTGACAATATTTTGACAATATTTTGGACATATTTTAAAAATATTGTGACAATATTTGGCAATATTTTAATAATATTTTGACAATATTTCCATAATATTCTAACACTACTTTTACAATATTTTTATAATATTAAAAAAAAAATTAAAATATTTTGACAATTAAAAAAAAAATACTTGAATAAAAAGTTAAAATAAAAATTATATTTTTCACTAAAATTTCAATTTTATGACTAAAAATAAAATGTTTGACTAAAAAACAAAATTTTCACTAAAATTTCAATTTTATAACTAAAAATAAAATGTTTGACCAAAAATCCAAATTTTCACTAAACTCCAAATTTTCCCTTAAAATTAAATTTATTAAAAATTAAAATATTGACTATAAAATCAAAATTTTTACTAGAAATTCTATTTTCATTAAAAATGAAATTTTTCACTCAAAATGCAATTTATTACACACAATTCATGTTGTCACTCAAAATTCAAGTTGTCACTCAAAATTCAATTTTCATTCAAATTTTAATTATTAACTAAAATTTCAATTGTTTAACTAAAATTTTAAATTTTTTCCTAAAATGTTTTTTTTTTTATACTTAAAAATTGAAATTGTTTTTTTTACCAAAAATTAAAATTTTTACTTAAAATACAAATAAAATGTCCATTAAGTATTTCAAATTGAACGCAATATAAAAATTAAAAAATAAATTTATTTTTAATGAAATCTTTTATTATGTTAATTATATAAATTTTCGGTAACCATTTTTTTTTGTATAAATTTCAGATAAAATAAACTTGCACATTAACTGCGAATTTGGAACAAAAAAAAAAGAATTGAATATAAAGAATTCTTCATTAAAACGTAATAAAAACTCAGTAACAGTTGAAAGTTTAAAAACTCATTTGAGAGGAAGCACAGAGTGACCCTAAACTCGTAGTATTTTCTATCGCGAAGACCTTCTACTACTCACAAAAGACATAGCAAAGCAGGAATAACATCAAGTATAAAATTAAAAGAATAAAAATAAAAATAAAAGAAAACTGTAAAATAAAATGTGGTACGTGTGAAATGCGTTCAATTCGCGCGCGCTCCGACTACGTTGTACGTTCTGCTGCTGCATTTGTTGGCACCAAATGTGCATGGAATAAATTTCAACCGGAAGTGTTCATTGCATTCTACATCAACTTCCGGCAAGTGTTGCTGTGAGCGCAGCAGCACAAAGAGTAAAGTTGCCAAAGAGTGCAAGAAGAGTGCGCACTGTTCATCTGTGGCAGCACAGCGTCGTCGTTGATGAGAGATAAAGACGAATTGACGAAAATCAAGACCAAGACGAAAAGCGAATGGCGTAGCGAAAACTGTGTAGGAAGTGAAGCTGTACAAAAAAAAAATAGCTGTTTAAAAGTTTAAAGTTTTTAAAATCGAATTAGGCGAAATTTTTGTATTTTTTTTTGTTGATATCACAAACAGTAGCCTAGAAACACGTTGTATGTGTGCGCGTTTTTTCTATAAATAATAAAACTAAAAACTAAAAAAAAGTCGAAAATAAAATAAGTGTAACAAAAAATATATAACGAAAATAGTAAAAAATAAAGTTTAGTGTTTTAGTGAAAAAATTAAGAAAAGTGTAAAATAAATAAAGTGAAATATAAAATTAAAAAGTGTAAAAAATATAAAAAAATAATAATATAAAAATAAATTAAATATTGTGTTGAAAAAAGTGTACCATATTTTACAAGTGGGTGTCACGTTGGCATAAAGACAGTGATAACGCGTAAAAGTCGAGTAAAAAAGAAACATAGCAGACAGCAACCAAAGGAACACGTGACACGTGGTGAGTTCTTGCAATGAATTTCAATTTGAATTACGTTTTAAATTTCAATTTAATTAAACGTTTCTTTTTGTGCCTAGACATTTTTCAATTTTTTGTTTTGGTGGTATACATAAACTACTTAAATTTATTTTATATAATTTAAAGCTTAACATATTTGAGTATCTATGCAAAATAACCAGAGAGAAATTATTAAGTTTTGCAATACATAAAATGCGAATTTTTGACTTAAAGTTACTCTTACGGCATGTATTTTAAATCCAACTGTGTAGGATATATCAAGTAATATACCGATTTTCAATCAACCACATTTGAACATTATTAAAAATCTTCAAATCAGCTTTCAAAAATAATATTACTATAATTTCTACAGATGATCACTTTCAGAGTTATTAGTAGGGACGAAAAATACGGACTAAAAATATAGAAAATGGAACTATGGATTATGAACTAAAAAAAATAAGATATATATGTATCAAAACACCTAAACCCAGATACATTTTATGAATTTTTTACCAACTACCAAATTCATCATATGCACGAAAACGCAAATTGTTGCGTTGCATTCATACGCATTTTTCAACAAATACATTAAATTGAAAACACATTAAACATAAAGCACATTAAATTTCGTATTTTTAATATTTTTTATATATATATCTAAAAGTAAGCTTATTTAGTAGGAGGGTAGCCTAGGGTAAAGTGGGACACGTTTTGAATTTCTTCCAAAAAAATGCATTTGAACAATTTTTTAAATTCTTTTGAAGCGTCTATTCCATAGAATGATTCATGATCTAAATTTTTGCATTAACAGAATACAATTTATAGGAATTTTAATTTATTTTTGAGCGACTTTTCAAAAGGGCTCAATTTGGGACTTGTTCAAATATCTTGGGGTAAAGTGGGAAATTTCGAAATTTTACCAACATTTTCTTTTTCGTGTTTTGTCATTTTCATAACAAAGTCAAATATATTAAGGACAAAAAACATTACAATAATGTAATAAAAATGGAATAGTAATGCAAAAAAAAAATAAGAAGAAAAAAGTTTCAATTCATAAACATCTCGTAGATATATTAACAAAAAAAAAAAAATGATTCATTTACTCCTATTTAGAATATTCTGAGTGGGAATAGATACAAATTTAGTTGCTGGTCGTCAAAATCGCAAATTTCAAGCAAACATGCCATATGCTGGTATGGCAGTTCACAAAATTGTTAAAATTTAAATTCTTCGGAATTAAATTCAATCAAATTGTGCAAAATTCTTCTTTTTCTGCAGAATAGCTGCAGAATATTCAACGATGTATTCTTTTTGTTCCCGTGAAAGGTTCGTTTCTTGGCTTTCTTCTGTAATTTTGATTTTATTTAAAGTGAAGACAAAATGTTGCATTTTATTGATTTATGGTCAACATTGAAGTTTTTTCTTAATTATACCAGTTAAATAATTCATATAACATTTATTAACATTACATTAAACATTGCTTAAATTACGTTTCCCACTTTACCCCAGAAAATGTTTTCTACTTTACGCCAATGTCACAAATTGAACATAACATTTAAACAAATTAAAAGTTATTTGAAAAACTCGTTTGTAATTCTTGGCTTTCTTCGGTAATTGAGATTCTATTTTAAATGAAGTCCAAATGTAGATTTTCATTGATTTATGATCATGATTAAACCTTTTCTTGCCTAAAACAGTTTAATAATTCATATAACATTATGTTTTCACTAAAATTATATTAAACATTACTTAAAGCACGTTTCCCACTTTACCCAGGAAAATTTTCCCACTTTACCCCAATGTCACAATTTGAATATAACTTAGCACCATTTAAACAATTTTAAATTATTTGCAAAACCCGTTTGTATTTGAAAAGATGTAAAATATGCGATCATTTTAAACAATGCGTCTTTATTAAAAACGATTATATTATCATTTTATAGAAAACACCTACACTCTAAAAAGTTTTGTAAAACATTTTTTTTTCACTGTGTCTCGATATGCAATAAACAGGTATACACCATGGATGAAAAAGTTGATATTAAGAAGCATTTGACAATTGTTTTTATATTTCTAAGTGCAAAAATCATTAATTGCAATTTCCCATATTAGCCCATGTCTCAATTTACCCCATGCTCCCTACTATTTTCTACATATCGTCGGTGATACTGCAAAACCGCCTAATTGCAATTGAAAATTACGCCTAATTTTGTGTTATAATCGGATTTTTATTGATATGTTGATCGGATAAATTTGATATGTTGATCGGGTAAATTTGATATACTTAATTTTGTATGAAGTAAGTGCAGAATTAGGACTGAACATAGTTTTGTTTCTTCTGTAAAATTCATTTTGTAAGAGGTATTCGACAATGTATATAGGCGGTTTTGCAGTATCATTGACGATATATAACATGTGTCGTATGTCTTGCTGTTTAGAAGTTATGAATGTATTCAGAATCGACGTTACATTATATGGAAGTAGATTTAAAGTTTTCTGACATTGTTGAAAAAGTATGCTATTCTGATTAGCTTTTTTAACGGTAATGCAGATTCTAAGTCATTTTTCTTGATTGAAAATGGTAATTTGTAAAATGTATAGCAGTTTTTAATTCGAATATATTTCGGATATGCCTGATTTTGGTAAGAAACGAAGCGTATTTTAAATCTTTGAAAAATTTGTACTTAACCCCTTTTTACACAAAACTTTCAATTGAAATATGTCACTCATGCGATCGTTTATCAAAAATTTCATAAAATGCTCAGTGAATCTTATTATTGTGTACAGCTCTTTCAGTTGTAAACAGCATTTTTTAATTTATTTTTTTTAATAAATTTTTATATTTTTTATAAATTGTAACTTTTATAAAAAAAAACACACTTATAGCAAGCAGCATTAAGATTATCAAGCAACATAAATAACGTCAAATAATTGCCAATTCAGCGCCAACCATTTAGCGCATAAAGATTACAAAACAGAGTGCACCTAGGCGCAAAAAGCAAAAATGTGTTGCCTACATTTAGGCGCATTTCAATATTTTTTAACAAATTACCTTTGTAAGTATTTTTTATATTTTTCGCTGTTTTCGCTGCCTTTGTGTGCGCGCTTATTTGATTTAAGCATAATTTAATGCTTACCAAACACGAATAAATGTGCTAAACGCCATTAAAACGTTGCATAGCCTGAGGCGTTCACACATTAAATATGATTTAATGCGCTTCATTAAAGCCTTAAAACACATACACATGAAGGCAGCATAATAAACTGGGATTTTTTCACTGCTGTTTGCTAATTTGACACCAACACCCGCAGGGCATGCGCCGGAGGAATTTGAGATGGAAAGAAAAAAAAAAAACAGAGAAAGATTAAAAATATATACAAAATTTTGCGGCACACAGTCTGGGTTAATGTCCAGTTAAGCCATTAAAAAGACCAGCAAACTTTCGCTTGTTGTCATCCTTGTCAGGAGCGCGCGCGTCCTGTGACAAATGGCAGCAGCTGTTTTTTTGCTGTTGTTTAAAAACCAACTCCCAAAAGCATTAACTGCTCTTGCTGCTTTTTGAGTGCTTGTTGTTTTTGTTGTTGCAAAATTTATGCTGATTTAGAAAATTAAGCAGCCTTTTAGGGCACTCAATTTGGACGTCTAAGTGGCGCGCAGCAGCCACGACCTTGGGTTTAACCTCTGTCGCAGGACACATACAACAACAGCAGCAGGAGTAGCAGCTGCTTCATGTTGGCGAAAATTTTAATTTGTTTTTAATTAGTTTTTTATATTTTTTATTTTTAATTTTTTGCTTTTTTCAAAAATTTGAAAATTTTGCACAAAATTTTAACAACTTTGCTAATGAAGTAATTTTGTGTGCGCCCCAATGAGCATATGCTTGAAAAGGGTTTGAATCTCGGCACTTCAAGGACACTCGAGGACACTCTAGACTACGACCTGCACCAATCTACACACACACATCAACAACAGCGCCGCAAAAACGTGAGTCCAACGTTGCATGAAATGCCAGCAAATAAATAATTTTCGCCGGCAAATTTCTTCATCTTCAAAAAATGTCAGAGTCCTGCGCACGTGTGTGCGCTGAAAGGATAAACGTAAAGCTTTTGTGAATGCTGCTGTGTGAAGGTTGCCGGTGGGACGTAGTATCCTTTCAGTCGAAGTTCATGTTTGTCTGGGCGTAGTTTGGCTTGTTTTTTATTTGTTTTTATTATTTCTACTTGTTTTATTCTGATTGTTATTGTTGTGCTCATTGTTCTCATTGCTTGGCTGCATGTCGCAGGAATACTAAGTAATAAATAAAGCATTTTCGTCGACATCGACACAAGGGCTTGAAATACGCTTCGTTGGGCATAGTATTAACGGCTACAAGTTGTTTGTTTAATTTTATTATTTGTTTATTTTTTATTACTATATTTCACTATTGTGTTTAAGTTTGAAGGTTATGTTTTTATTTTATTCGTTGCTATTATTTTTATTGTATTTTTTTTATTGAAATTTTTAAGTGTATTTTTCTTTGTTTTTCTACGATTATTCTTTTTTATGTATTTCAATGTTTTCTTTGTTTTCTATGTTTTCTATGTTTTCTATGTTTTCTATGTTTTCTATGTTTTCTATGTTTTCTATGTTTTCTATGTTTTCTATGTTTTCTATGTTTTCTATGTTTTCTATGTTTTCTATGTTTTCTATGTTTTCTATGTTTTCTATGTTTTCTATGTTTTCTATGTTTTCTATGTTTTCTATGTTTTCTATGTTTTCTATGTTTTCTATGTTTTCTATGTTTTCTATGTTTTCTATGTTTTCTATGTTTTCTATGTTTTCTATGTTTTCTATGTTTTCTATGTTTTCTATGTTTTCTATGTTTTCTATGTTTTCTATGTTTTCTATGTTTTCTATGTTTTCTATGTTTTCTATGTTTTCTATGTTTTCTATGTTTTCTATGTTTTCTATGTTTTCTATGTTTTCTATGTTTTCTATGTTTTCTATGTTTTCTATGTTTTCTATGTTTTCTTTGTTTTCTATGTTTTCTATGTTTTCTATGTTTTCTATGTTTTCTATGTTTTCTATGTTTTCTATGTTTTCTATGTTTTCTATGTTTTCTATGTTTTCTATGTTTTTTATATTTTCTATATTTTCTAAGTTTTCTATGTTTTCTATGTTTTCTATGTTTTCTATGTTTTCTATGTTTTCTATATTTTCTATGTTTCTATGTTTCTATGTTTTCTATGTTTTCTATGTTTTCTATGTTTTCTATGTTTTCTATGTTTTCTATGTTTTCTATGTTTTCTATGTTTTCTATGTTTTCTATGTTTTCTATGTTTTATATGTTTTATATGTTTTCTATGTTTTCTATGTTTTATATGTTTTATATGTTTTATATGTTTTATATGTTTTATATGTTTTATATGTTTTATATGTTTTATATGTTTTATATGTTTTATATGTTTTCTATGTTTTCTATGTTTTCTATGTTTTCTACTCTTTCTATTTTTTCTATTTTTTCTACTTTTTCTACTTTTTCTACTTCTTCTACTTTTTCTGCTTTTTCTACTTTTTCTACTTCTTCTTCCTTTTCTACTTTTTCTATTTTTTCTATTTTTTCTACTTTTTCTACTTTTTCTACTTTTTCTACTTCTTATACTTTTTACACTTTTTGTATTTTTTTACTATTTCTACTTTTTGAGTTTATTTTTTTTTTAAAATAATTTTTATTTGTTATCATACCGCTTTTCTGTATCACCAATCGCAATCATATCGATTTCGGTTGAACCTCAAACGGTCAACCCCATTTTAACCCTTAGGCTGCCAGCAGAACCGCAACCTCCACCTGTTACCGCATTCTTTTAGTTCGTGCACCAGGCGATACTTTTTCACATCGTTATACGTTCGAAAACATTAATCGTTGCGATTTCATTTTGTATTTTACTGCGTGCGAATTATTTTGTTATTCTTGTTGCTGTTGCTGCTGCTCCTGCCTCTGTTGCTGCTGCTGTCGTTATCGATGATGTTGTTATTGTGTTTGTTATTGTTGCTACCGTTTGTTGTTTTATTTTATGTTGCTGCTGCTGCTATTATTGTTGCTGATGTAGTTATTGCTATTATTGTTGTTTGTATACCGCAGGGTATCGTTGGCAGAAAATAATCATTTCTGTCTGAATTTTCATTCATTTTTCATTCAGTTTTCACTCTTTGTGTTGAATATTGTAGTGGTTGCTGCTGTTATTGTTTATTGTAATGTTGTTACCTCGATATCAGTGCTGAGATTGCAAGGGGACATGTATAGCATGGAGAAGGAAAAATAATAAAAACAAATAATATAAAAATAAAACAAAAATTAGGTTGAACTGGTTTTGCTGTATTTTGCTATTTATATTTTTTGAATATTGCTTATTAATTATGCAGCTCTTATTTGAAAATTGTTTTAGTGTTCATTTTCAATATAAATAGTATTCAAAATACAATTATTCAATTTTTCACTAAGAATTCAATTTTTCACTAAAAATTCAATTTTTCTCTAAAAATTCAATTTTTCACTAAAAATTCAATTTTTCACTAAAAATTCAATTTTTCACTAAAAATTCAATTTTTCACTAAAAATTCAATTTTTCACTAGAAATTCAATTCTTTACTAGAAATTCAATTTTTCACTAAAAATTCAATTTTTCACTAGAAATTCAAATTTTCACTAAAAAATCAATTTTTCACTAAAAATTCAATTTTTCACTAAAAATTCAATTTTTCACTAAAAATTCAATTTTTCACTAAAAATTAAATTTTTCACTAAAAATTCAATTTTTCACTAAAAATTAAATTTTTCACTAAAAATTCAATTTTTCACTAAAAATTCAATTTTTCACTAAAAATTTAATTTTTCACTAAAAATTCATTTTTTCACTAAAAATTCAATTTTTCACTAAAAATTCAATTTTTCACTAAAAATTCAATTTTTCACTAAAAATTCAATTTTTCACTAAAAATTCAATTTTTCACTAAAAATTCAATTTTTAACTAAAAATTCAATTTTTCACTAAGAATTCAAATTTTCACTAAAAATTCAATTTTTCACTAAAAATTCAAATTTTTACTAAAAATTCAATTTTTCACTAAAAATTCAATTTTTAACTAAAAATTCAATTTTTCACTAAAAATTCAATTTTTCACTAAAAATTCAATTTTTCACTAAAAATTCAATTTTTCACTAAAAATTCAATTTTTCACTAAAAATTCAATTTTTCACTAAAAATTCAAATTTTCACTAAAAATTCAATTTTTCACTAAAAATTCAATTTTTCACTAAAAATTCAATTTTTCACTAAAAATTCAATTTTTCACTAAAAATTCAATTTTTCACTAAAAATTCAATTTTTCACTAAAAATTCAATTTTTCACTAAAAATTCAATTTTTCACTAAAAATTCAATTTTTCACTAAAAATTCAATTTTTCACTAAAAATTCAATTTTTCACTAAAAATTCAATTTTTCACTAAAAATTCATATTTTTCACTAAAAATTCAATTTTTCACTAAAAATTCAATTTTTCACTAAAAATTCAATTTTTTACTAAAAATTCAATTTTTCACTAAAAATTTAATTTTTCACTAAAAATCCAATTTTTCACTAAGAATTCAATTTTTCACTAAAAATTCAATTTTTCACTAAGAATTCAATTTTTCACTAAAAATTCAATTTTTCACTAAGAATTCAATTTTTCACTAAAAATTCAATCTTTCACTAGGAATTCAATTTTTCACTAAAAATTCAATTTTTCACTAAAATTACAATTTTTCACTAAAATTACAATTTTTCCCTAAAAATTCAATTTTTCACTAAAAATTCAAATTTTCACTAAAAATTCAATTTTTCACTAAAAATTCAATTTTTCACTAGAAATTCAATTTTTCACTAAAAAATCAAATTTTCACTAAAATTCAATTTTTCACTAAAAGTTAAATTTTTCACTAAAAATTCAATTTTTCACTAAAAAAATACAATTTTTCACATAAATTCAATTTGTCATTAAAAATTAAATTTATCCCCAAAATTAAATTTTTCACTACAAATTAAATTTTTTGCTAAAAACTCCATTTATCACTAAAAATTCAATTATTTACTAAAAATTTAATTTATCACTAAAAAATAATATTTTCACTAAAAATTTAATTTTTCAATAAAAATTTAATTTTTCAATAAAAATTTAATTTATAATTAAAAATTAATTTTTTCACTAATAATTAAATTATTCACTAAAAATTACATTTTCACAAAAAATTCATATTTTCAATAATAGTTAAATTTTTCAAAAAAATTAAATTTGACACTATAAATTCAAATTTTTACTATAAATGCAATTTTTTTTTAACTAAAATTAAAATTTTCACTTATTTATAGAATAATTTATGTGTTTTTCGAATTAACTGAAATTAATTATTTAAAATCAAAAATACTTTAATATTTAATTAAGAAAAATTAAAAATTCTTTAATTTTATAAACTTTTGAACAAAAAGAAAATTGAATTAAATTTACGCATTCGCAACGTTGTGCCATCAAGATAACAACGTACTGCGCTAAAGTGTCTGTCATAATTTTTTTTTTATTCAGCTGACTTAATTTAGCTGCTGCAAATGGCACTTAATAAAAAATTCGAAATTAATGATAAACGTTAAAGTTACGCATTTAAGTACATGTTGACGTGTGCCACACGAATCGATCAAATAAATTGGAATTTTTCAACGGTGCAAACAGAAAAACAACATACGTTGCAACAGAACTCAAAATCAAAGATAATAGTTGCAACAACAGCAATTATTGCAGCAACCATATAAGCAATATCAACAGCAATAACAACAATTGCAACTAACTTGGCCACTACAAAATGCGCTAATTACAACGTAGCACACGTTGTTCATTAGGGTCATCAATGCAGCGCAACTTTTTATGCAATTTGTAGCCGCTAAATGGTGGAGCTGCTCGAGGTGGTAGCAGCAACAGTCGTTCCGTTTTATTCGCCTGGTTGTACGAGCAACAACAACAATTGTTATTTTGTTGCCTTCAAAGTTAGTTGCGCACGGACGGTGCTGCAAATGTGAGCAGCAGCTGCACAAACAGCAACCGCCACATTTTGAGGTTAAATAAACTGAACATTTTAATAAACCGGGTTTTGTTCAATTGGCTGTGGTGCTAGCACATGTGTGGTGTGGTAGGTGGTTTCAAGGGGACTGGAATTAGAAGTCATTAGTATTTGAATATTCACGAAATAAGTATTTTAAAATAAAAAAATAAATAGATGTAAATGTTGTCATTCATTAAATGGTTTTAAATCGGTCAAAATATGTAGAGTAGACTTGATTATAGATATTTGTTTTGTTATTTAATTTATTAAAAACGATTCGAGCAGAAAAAATTTAATTGAATCTGTTAATATGCATCAGAGACTGCGAGATATACTTTATAATGCTTTATAATGCACATTTGCCGCAGTTAAATGGTATATACAACTATTTTTAACTAGTATTTCGTACCTGGACAGCTCACCGTTTTTTTTTGTTGGTTTCTTTTGTTTTTATAGGCCTATTCTTCAACCCTATTATTCTGACCCTATACTTCTGATATTGATTTCTTTCCTTTTTGACCTTTTTTTGTTGTTTCTATTCTTGTTTCTATTCTTGTTTTTGTTTTTGATTTTGAGATTGACTTTGTTATTTTAGTTTTTTTTATTTATATATTTTATTTATTTCTTTTGATTTTGTGTTTGGTTTTTTTTAGATTTTTGTTTTTTTTTGAGTTTTTACTTTTGTATTTCCGGTTTGGCTTTTGCTCTTTTTTTTGTGTTTTTACTTTTATTTTGCTTTTGTATTTTTATTTTTGATTTTGTGTTTTTGGTTTTGCTTTTTATTTCTGTTTTGTTTATGTGTTTTTGCTTTTGTATTTAATTTTATCTCTGTTTTTGTTTTTTTTTGTTTGATTTTTTACTTGTTTTTGTTTTTGTGTTTGATGTTATATTTGTTTTATTTGTTTTTGGTGTTTTGGATTTTTTGTTTTTATATGTTTAATGTTTTGTGTCTTTAATGTTCTTGTGTATTTAATTTTGGGTTTTTGCTTTTGCTTTTGTGTTCTTGCTTTTGTTTTTGTGTTTATACGTTTTTATTCTTTTTTCTTTTGTTTTTAGTTTTGTGTTTTTGATTTTGCACTTCTTTACGTATTTTTGTTTTTGTGTTCTTGTGTTTTTTTTTTTGTTTTTGCTTTTATATTTTTGCTTATGTTATATTTTTTTATTTGTAATTGAGTTTTATGTTTCATGTTCCTAGCTGGTGTAAGTACCGTTGTACCCTTTTCTTCAATCCCGCCCATATTCAGCGCATGTAACCATCCTATGTTATCCGTGTGCAAAATTTCAGTAAAATCACGTTAGTGGTTTCAATCAAATATGTCTTTGCCTGTTTTTTTTGTTATTAAAATTCAAATTTTGCATGTTCTGTGTAACAAATTTACATGTAATTTAGATTGAATTGGTTTTTGTTATTTCCAGTATTCAAATTTGAATACAAAATTCACGATTTTCAAAAAAAATTCAAATATTTAAATTTATGTGAATCACATTTAATTTAAATTACGATCAAAACAAAATTTTATAATATGCCTGATATTTTTCAAATATGAAATACAAATGATTTTTATAAATTTCAATATATTTATTATTCACTGATGTATCTGATTTTATAAATTAAGTTAAATTAGATAATTTCGGAAAATAACGGGAAAATTAAAATAAAATTTAAATCCTAATTTTGTTTTAAATTTTATTTTACTATTGTTTTTACTAAAAATGGAATTTCTTAAATTCTCTGAACTTTTAAAATCAATAAAAATTATAAATAAATTTTAAATTGTAGTAAATAAAATATAAAAATTTATATATTTTTATTTTCTTAGAAAAATGCTCCTTCTTCTTATCTCTCATAACACGCACATCAAATGCAGTGCAACGTCAGCAACAGCAGCAAGTACAGCTGCTGCAGATTCGCGCCATAATTCTTCAGAATTACGCTGCGCGTGGTTGCGCATGACGTGCGCGTGACTCTTTGCAATGCTTATTACTCGCTCATTTTCTACTTCAGACATTAGTAACGGAAGTGACGATGACAATGACAAACAACAACTACTCCGACGACTATGTTGCTCCTGACAAGTAATTCTAAAGGGTGCAAAAAACAAGAACAAATATCAGCGATTTGAAAGAATACACAGAGAAATGGTAAAAATTAAAAATTACGAAAAACATGTAAAGGGAACAGAGAAAATAAGATGAACTACATTTTTGTAGAAACTAAAAAATTAGAAAGAGAATTGAAAATGAAAAAATAAATTTTGAAGATGAGAAGCAGAAAAAGATATTAGAAAAAATGTATAAAAAAAGAGATATAACACAGTACGACAAATTACAACTTTGACAAATTACAACTATTTTATTTGCATTTGAAATGCAGGTGCGTATTATATTTTCATAATATTTAATTTTTTAGTCGAACAAAAGAGTTAGATATAGGGGATCCTAGGGTAAAGTGGGACACGTTTTAATTTTCCTCCAAAAAAGTACATTTGAATATTTTTTTTAATTCTTTTGAAGAGTCTATTCCATATACTGATCTATGTGCTTTCTAATTGATTTTTGTGCAATTTTTCAAAACAGCTCAATTTCAGAGCTATTGGAAAATCCTGGAGTCAAGTGGGAAACTTCAAATTTTTTACCAAAATGCTATTATAGTCTTTCTTTTTCGTAATTTGTTATTTTCAACTTTTTGCATCAACAGAATACCATTTATGTGCTTTTTTGAATGATTTTGAAAACAGTTCCATTTCGGACATATTGGAAAATCCTGAGGTAAATTGGGAAAAAGAGATATAACACAGTACGACAAATTACAACTTTACAAATTAAAACTTTACAAATTACAACTTTGACAAATTACAACTGTTTTATTTGCATTTGAAATTTCAACTTTTTGCATCAACAGAATACCACTTTTTTGAGTGATTTTGAAAACAGTTCCATTTCGGACATATTGGCAAATCCTGGGGTAAAGTGGGAAACTTAATTTTTTTTTGTACCAAAATGCTATTTTAGTCTTTCTTTTTCATATTTTGTTATTTTCATAACAAAATCAAATATTTTAATTTAAAAAATCATCACAATAAGTTAGTAAAAAAGGAATCATAATGCAAGGACAAATAAGATGAAAAAATATTAAATTCATAAACATCTCATTATTTTTTTAAGAGAAAACGAACAGAATTGGTGTATTTACTCATAGTCAGCATATTCTGTCAATTAAATAATTTGTATAACACAACAATTTCACTAAATTGCAACGAACATTGCTCAAATTTTGTTTCCCACTTTACCCCAGAATGTATTTCCCACATTACTCAATAACACAATTTGATCATAACTTAGCACCATTTAGGCAATTTTTAATTATTCGAAAAATTCGTTTCTTTTTCAAAACAACATGCGATTATTTTAAATATACTGTTCTTATTAAAAACGACAAAACACTTTTTGATAACACTTTTTGATAACACTTTTTGATAACAAACAACAGCACTCTAAAAAACTTTAAAAAACTTTTTTTTTCACTTGTTGCAATAAAAAGTTATAAATTTAATAATAACCATGAATATAAAAGTGGATGCCTTATTAAGAGGCAGTTGACATTTATTTTTATTTTTCTAAGTACAAAAACATGTTCAAAATTACAATTTACAATTTCTCACTTTTCACTAGGTTCCCCTACTTCATAGTAGAGACGGCTTTTAATTGCATTTTAAAGACGCAGTTATCATCAAATTTGTAATTATTAAATTTAAATTTGTTTTTAAAATATCTGGTAGTAGAATAAATTTAACATTAACGTTTTTTAAGAAAGAAAGGTTTTAGGAAAATATAAAAAGCACAGAAATTATGAAGATTTACGTCTGAAACTCCAATGTATATTAATAATAAGGAGTATAGTCTTCACTATTTTATATTGTGCATCGATATTTCAGTTAAAAGTGTTTCATGCTAGACTTGACTTTTATTTAATTTTATTTAACAACATTTTTTTAAAATTTAAATTTTATATTTTAGTACACTTGCAGTTTAAGATGCATTTCTTTCTTTTTTTTTATTTTTTCAATTTTATTATTATTTTTTATAATATTTTTTAAATTTCACGTTTGAATTTTTTCCTTTTTCTTGTTGACAAAAGTAGGCATAACATACGCGCTACATTGTGACAGCGCCAAGTGCATAAATGCTGTTAATAGCACACACAAGTATGGCTTGTGTATGTGCGTGTTCCTATCTGTGCACCAATGTGTCAGTGTGCGTATCACTAACTGTGTGTGTGAGTGTGCTGGAAGCCAGAAAATAGCACAGTGTCTGCTGCTATTTGTGCTGCGACGAATGTCTGTCTTTCTGTATGGCGCGCGTTGTACTTTTAAATGAAATTCGCTGAGATTGCAGTGGAAAATGACGATTATTGCATATTATTACGTTTGTGATTATTATTACGGTTATTACCATACGTAAACACATTCACAAACACACAGACAGACATAAGGACAGACAAACAGAAGGACAGACACATACGCATCGAATTTTTGCACATTTAAACTGCTGTGTCTGGCACATAATTGGTTAGCAGCTGCACATGAAAATTTTATAAAATAATTAAAATAAAATGAAGTAAAACTTAAAAAAAAAAAAACAAATAAAATCAAATCAAAATAAAATTTCAAATATAAAGAAATCTGATAATAAAAAAATACTTTTAAATCATACTGAATAAAATAAATAATAAGAAAATAAATCATAATAACTAAATTAAATGTCAATTTATTCAAATAAGATCAAATGAAATATTTAAAAATAAAAAAAATATATAAAGGGTTTTTTAACAGGAACGCTACAAAAGTAGAGCGACAGGGCCAACAAACGACGCCATATTTTTTTCCGCTCTTTTGACATTTCTCTTCAGTAAGGTTTGCCATTTGATGATGGAAAGATATACGAATTCGAATTTCGGTAGTAAATTTTAATAATTTCGACTCGTTGTTGGCTCGTATATCTTTCCATCATGAAATGGCAAACCTAACTGAAGAGAAATGTCAAAAGAGCGCAAGAAATATGGCGTCGTTTGCTGTCCTTGTCGATCTACTTTTGTAGCGTCCCTTCTGAAAAACCATTGAAAAAACTTTTGTAGTGCTCCTATTGAAAAACCCTTTATAAAATAAAAACAAGAAAACAAAGTTGTATCAAAATGAATAAAATAAATGAAAAATTTATAAATAAAACCAAAGAAAATAAATAAAATAAATGAAATAAAATAAAATCATATCAAATCAAATTACATCAAATAAATGTAAATCAAATCAAATAAAAGAAATTCAAATAAAATCAGATGAAATAAATTAAAATCAAATAAGTTCAAATAAAATTAAAATTAATTCAAATAAAATCAGATGAAATAAATTAAAATCAAATAAGTTCAAATAAAATTAAAATCAAATCAAATAAAATAAGATTAAATAAAGTAAAATCAAATCAACTTAAATGAAATAATATCAAATCAAATTAAATCAAATAAATGTAAATAAAATCAAAAAAAAAAAATGTTAAAAAATCAAATGAAATCAAATCAGATCAAATAAAATGAATTATAATAAAAAAAAAATTAAAACAAATCAAATAAAATAGGATTAAATAAAGTAAAATCAAATTAAATCAAATAAATCAAATAAAACCAAATAAAATCAAATAAAATCAAATTAAATCAAATAAAATTAAATAAGCAAATAAAATCTACTAAAATCAAATAAAATCAATTAAAATCAAATAAAATCAATTAAAATTAATTAAATGAAATCAAATAAAATCAAATAAAATCAAATAAAATCAATTTAAATCAATTAAAATAAAATAGAATCAAATAAAATAAAATACAATTAAATAAAATACAATCAAATAAAATTAAATAAAAGCAAATTAAATCAAATAAAATTAAATAATCAAATAAAATCAATTAAAATCAAATAAAATTAAATACTCAAATAAAATTAATAAAATCAAATAAAATAAATTAAAATTAAATAATATCAAAATCGTATCAAATAAAATCATATAAAATCAAATTAATAAAATAAAATACAATACAATTAAATAAAATCAAATAAAAGCAAATAAAATCAAACAAAATCAATTAAAATCAAATAAAATCAATTAAAATCAAATAGAATCAAATACAATCAAATAAAATTAAATAAAATACAATGCAATTAAATAAAATACAATCAAATAAAATCAAATAAAATTAAATAATCTAATAAAATAAAATCAAATAAAATCAAATAAAATCAAATAAAATCAAATAAAATCAAATTAAATCAAATAAAATAAAATCAATAAAATCAAATACAATCAAATAAAATACAATTAAATAAAATACAATTAAATAAAACACAATAAAAAAAATCTAATAAAATTATAAAAATCAAATTATCAAATAAAACACAAACAAATAAAATCAATTAATATCAATTAAAATCAAATAAAAAAAATAAAATCAAATTAAATGAAATCAAATTAAAAGAAATCAATAAAATCAAATAAAATGAAATCAATAAAATAAAATAAAATGAAATCAATAAAATCAAATAAAATGAAATCAATAAAATCAAATAAAATTAAATAAAATTAAATAAATAAAATCAAATAAAATCAAATTTGATTTTATACAGTCAAATACAAACAAATAAAATACAAAATACAATCAAATAAAACACAAACAAATAAAATACAATCAAAAAATCAAATAAAATAAAAAAAATCATTTAAATCAAATAAAATACAATCAAATAAAATCAAAACCAAAAAATCAAATAAATGAAATAAAAACAAATAAATTCAACTTAAATAAAATACATTCAAATGTAATTAAATGAAGTAAAAAAAATCAAATAAAATTAAACAAAATAAAATACAAAAAAAAAAAACAAAAAATATACTCAATTAAAATACATCTAAAATTAAAAGAAATAAATGTAAATAAAATCAAACAAATTAATATAACATATATTAAAACAATCTGAATTAAACTAAACTAAAAAATATGAAAAATAACAAGAGAAAAAAGAGTTTAGTTTAATTTAATTTAACTGTCAACATATTCTTATGTGTGCTCTTTCTTTTAGCTATTTGGATTTGAAAAATATATAAATTTATTTTTTCGTTTAGCTTCTTATTTTCTTTTTGCTTTTGCATCTATTTATTTTAATTTTCTTCGCTCGTTTCATTTTGTTTTGAATTTTATTTACTTTCTGCAAAATTAATGCGCGCATAAAAATTATTTGCTTCGCGAAAATACGCGCGCGTCATCGTAAAGCTGTCGACCGTCCCGACTGCTACTCCTGCTTAATGTTTAAAATGGCTTTATTACCACTTAGCGTAAGTGTAGAATACTTTAAAATTATTTAATTTTAGCAATGCATGTTGAATATTCAAGGTTTTTTGTATATTTTTTTGTTGAAGGTTTTCTAGATTGAAATCGAAATTACGTCTTGGGATTTGTAAATCGATTTGTGGGTTATTCATTTTTTTAATGAATATTTTAAAATTTTTTAATTTTATTATTTTAATTTATTTTATTATTTTGTTATTAATTTTATTAAATTATAAAATAAAAATTAGTTTTAAAATAAATATTAAAAAAAAGAAATTAAAAATACTTGAAATTGTAGTTTTAAACACGAATAAACTGATTGAAAAATAAGTTAAAAAGTTTAATAAACATTATTGCTTTTTTAAAAATCGATTTAAAACCAGCGCCATACTGCGCTGCTGCTGTCATTCAACACCTTTGCAATCAATTTCAGCAGATAACGACTGATTTCATTAACTACGCTGTATCGGTAGCTACAGCATCTGCGTCATCGTCATGTTTATATTTTCTGTTAAAACGTTATACGTGCAAAATTCAACGATAACATCAAATAAAATACTTTGCTAAATCGATACACTTTACCGGCTCCAGCGCAGATGACGACGATGATGATGATGCTGCTTAGTAAGGATTGGGATATTTAAGAATTTATATAGGGTTACAAAAGCTTTATGCAGCTACGTGCTTTAATCTGAAATGGCTAAGTAGGGTGTGTGGATAGTGCTGAGGCATTCATCAGTTACTCATGATGACATACGTGGTTTTAAGTATACAATTTATAAATTTTATTTTCTTTTTTATGGTTTTTGATTTTTATTTTAATTATTTTTATTTCCATTTTTAGATTTTATTTGATTTTTAATTTCTTTTGATTTGATTTAATTTGATTTAATTTCTTTTATTTTATATTATTTAATTTATTTTTTAAAATATAGTTTTTATTCACTCTCATTTATTTTATTTGACTTTACATTTTTATTTTATTATGTATTTTACATTTTTTATGGTTTTCATTTTTTTGTATTTATTTTTTTGTGTTTTTTTTTATTTTTATTACCATTTTTTTTTTTTTTTATTTATATAATTTTATTTGATTTTTTAAATTGTTTTTACTTTCCTTTTATTTTCCGTTTTTCGATTTTAATTGATTTGATTTTTTTATTAAATTTTTCATTTTTTAATTCACTTGCTTTATTTGAATTAAATTTTTTATTTATTTAAATTTGTGTTTATTTTATGGTTTTAATTTTTTTTTTGATTTTATTTATTATTTTTATTTTTATTACCATATATAATTTTTTAATATTTATATATATTGTTCTGATTTTTAAATATTCTTTACTTCCTTTTTATTTTTTTGTTTTTAAATTTTATTTTTTTTGATTTATTTTATAATTTATTAATTTTTTAATTCACTTTACTTTATTTGAATATACTTTTTTGTATTACATTTATTTTATGGTTTTAAATTTTTTTATTTATTTATTTTTATTTTTATATTATTTTTATTCTTTATTACCACTTATCATTTTTTAATTTTTATTTTTTAATATTCATATAATTTTATTTGATTTTTTTTTGTTTTTTTTTACTTTACTTTCTTTTCATTTTTAGGTTTTTTGTTTTTTTTTTTATTTTAATTTTTTTTTCATTATTTTATTCTTTTTTTGATTTTTAATGATTTTATTTTTTTTATTAAATTTTTAATTTTTTAATTCACTTATTTTATTTGATTTTATTTTTTTATTTTAATTTGTGTTTATTTTATGTTTTTAGTTTTTTAATTTTTTTTTTGATTTTATTTATTATTTTTATTTTTATTACCATATATAATTTTTTAATATTTATATATATTGTTTTGATTTTTAAATATTCTTACTTTCTTTTTAATTTTTTGTTTTTAAATTTTAAATTTTTTGATTTTTTTTTTATAATTTATTAATTTTTTAATTCACTTTACTTTATTTGAATATACTTTTTTGTATTACATTTATTTTATGGTTTTAATTTTTTTTTATTTATTTATTTTTATTTTTATATTATTTTTATTTTTTATTACCACTTATCATTTTTTAATTTTTATTTTTTAATATTCATATAATTTTATTTGATTTTTTATTTTTTACTTTACTTTCTTTTCATTTTTAGGTTTTTGATTTTTTTTGTATTTTATCTTTTTTTTTTTATCCTCATAATGACTATTTTCCTATAGCTATAAAATATCATTTAATTGAAAAAAAAAAAATCGCCTGTCTTGTTGCCTTAATTTATCTGTCTGCCTAAAATGTCGCCAACACAATGACTTAAGCTACTCTTAGCAGCAACTGACAGCGATTGTTTACAAATTGACTGACAGCCGAACTACGTAACGCGACGCGTTTTGCTAAATGCATTTAATGCCGACAACAATGTCGGCGACAAATTAGCCAGCGTTCGACATGCGCTAAATTTCAATAATGTTGACAACATGCTTGGCAGACAGCACCAGCAATAATAAACAGCAGCAACAACACAGTCAACAGCAGCAACAACATCAGTAATAATGCGTAAAACATGCTTCGACAGCAGCTCATGTGGCTCGTCGTTTGCAAAGGTACAAAATTCAGCTTCTCGCACGCAGCCAACGCAATTTGCAAGGACTTCATGTCTGTAATACACACAAGGACATTAATATAGACTCAGTCACACACACATACATACACACGTATATCGCACACACATATTACTTTGCACGCACATCGCTCGCTTACATGACAATCATTGAATCGTCGGCATCGTAATTCACTCTGTTCTTATTGCGTATTGCGTTGCATACTTTATGGCGTTGTCGTTCTTGTCGCTGTTGATGGCATCGTTGTCGTGCTATATGTGTCTGTCTGTCTGTTTGTCTCTTTGTGTCTGTGCTTTCAATGCCTTTGTATTGTGCGCGACGCGTTGAAAACATGCGCTGAAATGCAGCGGCGGCGGCGTCGTCGCCGATGTCTGCTTAAATGATGCATCAGCACATTGTTAATTATCATTGTCTGCTTTTGGGCGCACTTCGCTATTTTCCGTAATTAATTTTCATTAAGACATTTATGATGTGCTTGAGTTCGGTTTATTGCTTGCGTTTTTATAATACAATTTTATTTTACTTTCACAACAACTTTTACAACAATTATATTAACATTTTCTTCAACTTAATTTATTTGTTATTTTTTGTTTAGTTTAATTTTGCATTTGATTTCATTAATTTTTTATTTTATTTAATTTGATTTGATTTTATCTTATTTTTTTTTATTTGATTTTATTTGATTTTTGTATTTGATTTTAATAGATTTAATTTTATTTCACATGATTTAAATTGATTTTTATTAGATTTTATTTGAATATATTTAATTTTTTTTATTTGATTTAATTTGATTTAATTTGATTTAATTTGATTTAATTTGATTTAATTTGATTTAATTTGATTTAATTTGATTTAATTTGATTTAATTTGATTTAATTTAATTTGATTTTATTAAATATGATTATATTTGATTTTGTTTGTTTTAATTCCATTTTATTTATTTTGATTTTTTTTATTTTATTTTAGTTTATTTTATTTCATATTATTTTATATTATTTGATTTTATTTAATATTATTTGATATTATTTGATTTAATTTGTTTTTTTTTTTAATTTTATTTTAATTTATTAGATTTTTTTAAGTTTCATTGATATTATTTTAGTTTAGTTTATTTTATTTGGTTTGTTTGATTGTATTTGATAATATTTTATTTTACTTGGTTTTATTTTATTTCATTTTATTTATTGTTAATTGATTTCATTTGTTGTTAATTGATTTTATTTTTTTGATCTTGTTTATTTTTATTTTTATTTTATTTATTGATTTATTTATTTATTTATTTATTTATTTATTTATTTATTTATTTATTTATTATCATTTAATTTTAGTTCATATGATTTATTAAATTTATTTTCTGGCCTTTTGATCTCTATTTTTTTTATTTTTATTTATATATATTTGTTTTTAATGTGGTCTATTTACATATATTTATTACTAGTCTTTCATACACGGTCTGTTTTGCTTTTGTTTTGTGTTTTTGTATTTTTGGTTTTGTGTTGTTGCTTTTGTATTTTATTTTATTAGAATTATTTGTTTCATTTTCTTTGCTGTTGAAGGTGCCGATTTATGTCGTTTTGAAAGTTTAGGTTGTATGGGAGATGCCACGCCTCTTTGTCCAAACCTGCCTATGTCAACCTCCGGACTCCATAGAATCCTCGTACACAATTTCAGTCAAATCGGTTTAGCGATTTTTACGTGAAGAGACGCTGGAACAAACAGGCAGACAGATGGACCAAAAGTTATATATATATATATATATATATATATATATATATATATATATATATATATATATATATATATATATATATATATATATAGATATATATATAGATATTTTTTGTTTTATTTGTTTAAATATTTATTTAATATTTTTTTTATTTCATAATTTTTAAAATACATTATTTATTTATTATTGCTTCACTTTGCATTTCTTTAATTTTCATTATTTTATTTGTGTTTAATTGTTTTATAATATTTTAGTATATTTTATTTCATTTCATTTAAGTTTATTTTATTTATTTATTTTTTTTCAGATCCTTTACTTTTTTTACTATAATTAATTTTTTATTTTTTCTAATATGTGTTACGATGACAACTTTAGCATAATATTAAAACAAAATAAAATGTAACCCTGTTGTGAAATGCGTATACGCAACTTTAAATCGACGACGGTGACTTGTCGCTAGGGATGTCAATCCCGCACTATTTTTCAATCCCGAAATTTCGGGACTAAAAAATTTGAATCCCGGGATTAGTCCCTGGATTTAAAGAAATAATAGCAAAGGCATAAAATAATCATATATATGTTTGAATAATAAATAATTATAATGTTTAAGGCTAAAACAAAACTCATATGTTAAATGCATCTGTTTTGAGGTGGGGTATCCAAATATATCCAAATATACACGGTATCCAAAATACAAAATCCTCGATATATAAACCCCAGTTGATCATCAATCATTTCTTTAAAAACTTTTTATTGAAAAATTATTTTTTAGTACAAATATAAGAACTTTTTAATTTTGAATGAACAATAAAAATTTTATTGTGATATGGGTTTTTGGTGGAAAACAATATTTTATAAAAAATTATAATTGAAAAAAAAATAGTTTAGTTTAATTCAATTTATGAATGTGGATTTATTTATGTAATCTCAATCGTTTGAGTGGATTTTATACTGTTAGTTTAATCGAATTCAGATTTTGTAAAAAGATTTATTCTCGGATTTTACATGATTGAAATTTGTAGTACGCACAATTTGATTATAATGAATGTGAAAATTGGTTAGTTTAAGACTCAAATGAAAAAATCTTAAGGTGTTAAATTATATTTATTTATGTAGACAACCGTTCCAGTTTTATCGCTTTTCAAAACCCGGATTTAATTCGCCAGCATATTTGATAGTAAATCTTTCGACTGTCTTGAAAATAAAAATTTGTATAAAATAGACCGACATGATATTATAATTATTTACTATTTTTAAGTACTTTATGTATTTCAAATCGAAAGATTATAATAATTATTAGTCGAAAGTGTCGCAATTTTTAACAATTTTTAAAAGCCAAAAAGCATGTTATTCATTATTGACGCCAGTGTTTTAAGATTATAGTCCATTAAATGTTAGATTTACTTTTTCGCGAAATGTGTATAAAAACATTGAAAGACTTTTGAATAAACTATGAAAAATCGATCTACTAGCCTTTTTTGTAATCCCGAAAATCCCGGGATTTAACGATGATCCCGGGATGAGTTTTTCGGGACTGATTTGACGCAAATCTCGGGATCTCGAAATCCCGGGATCCCGGGATTGACTTACCTCCTTGTCGCTGAGCAGCCGAACGTAGTAGACTTTTGTTGGAAGACATTTTTAAAATAAATATTTGAAAACAGATATTTTTCGGTTTTGTATTAAATTAATTGTAAAACTGATAATTTGTTGTTTTTTATATGTGTTATATGTGTTTTATTTGATTTTGTTTATTTATAAATATAAATATTTTCTTAATTTTTTATTTTTTTATTTTATATTTTTAAATTACTTTTAAATTACTTTTAAATTTCTTGGTTTTATTATATGTTATTTTTTTCATTATATATTATCAAAATAGCTTTATCTTAATCTTAATGCCTAATCCTACAAATTCTTTTGAAAAAAGCGCTTCAGTTAATTCTCGCATTTTCAATTTGTTTGTTTTTTTTTTTCTTTTTTTCCTACTTCGTTGCCACACATATTAAATTTTAATCAGCAAATCTGCATTGTCCTGCCTATGTATGCTGCATCTTACAACGGCACAAAGCTAAAAGCAGACATTTTAATTATGCACGCAAATCTGTAGCTCAAATATTTTCTTACATGCACGGCTTTGATGAAGATAAAAACGAATATGGTAGAAGAAGGTATGGCCTAATTTTTAAAGAGATGCGTGCTTTAAATATAAACAGGAGATGCTAATGTGTGGATAATATTTACATACTAATTTTGGTTTAAAATTATTTGGATTGAAAAAGGATATAAGAATAGTTTGAAAATAGTACTTCTCAAAGTAAAAAACAAGTCAAAATGTTATTAATTTATATAATGAATTAACATAAAACATTGTATTTCATACGTCAATGACTACTTCTTTAAACAAAACAAATAAAATACTCATACGTATTGTAGTTTATTTTCTTAAATTTCTTTTGTGCTACAATTATTTTTTTTTTTTATATTTTTAGACAATTTAAAGTCGACTTTAAAAATAAATACGACTTTTTGTATGGAATAAATTGTCAATATGCTGCTTTTAATTTTAAAGTTGTCTTTAAATTGTCTATGATTATGCGCCATAATATTTATTTTTATTGCTTATTTTAATTTTATGCCATTTTGCTTTTAATGAATACAGCTCAAAATATCAACTTTATATATATTTTTTTTTATTTTCATTAATACTTATCTTCTGTCGTAAATTTTGTCTCCTTATTTTCTTTTTATATTTTAAAAATTAGCTCTGCTTTGCTGCCGCCAACATAAAGTCTCGATTTAACATCTACCCCAGCGCTGCCCCAACAGTTTAACCTCATGATTATCCTACTTTTTTGTTGTTCTTCGAGTGGTTGCTTTGGTTGCCGCCTTCTATTGATTCTTCTACGGTTTCTAAAATTTGTGTTGCTCCTTCTACAAATTTTTACTCAGTCACTTTAGACTGCTTTTTATGCAGCCTACTTTCAATTATCCCTACTTCCATTAATCCGACTTTTATGTATCACCCATTTGATGTTTCTCCGCTTTCGGTCGCTTGTCCGACTTTACACTGTTTCTACTACTTCAGTTGCTGCTTATTCTACTCCTCCTTTTTTCACTTCTACTCCTTCCCATGAGGTCCATGTTGTGTCAGAGTTTACGCTGGTCTCTGAATGTTGTCACTGCGATGCAACAGTTTCGCTCCAATGTAACGTAGAGTGCAACGTGAATTCGATGCCAAGTGAAGATGTTGACAACATCGCTGACGATACTAAATATGATGCTAAGGATTATGATGGAGATGATGATAATAATAATAATGATAATGATAATCATAAGCATGACATCAATAGCTGTTCAGACTGTTCACAGTTCATACTGTTCATGGTGTGTAATTGCAGCAGTAGATAAAAGTGTTTAAGTGTCTGTCTCTGTTGGTTGCACTGCACTCTCTCTCCTTCTCACTCTCTTTCTCTCTTATTTTTTTCCTCTACCTCTTTCACTCTATATTTATCTGTGTGTGTTTGACTTACGTCGCCGTCACATATGCTTTGTCTGTGCATTAAGTATTATTATCACATTTTATATGATTTAAGCACAAAGTTAGTCGTAGTTTTTACCACTTCAAAGTCCTCGTCGTCCTCGTTTCTTCATTACGCACGAACACTGACAAACGAACAAATGAACGAAGAGAACGTACCAACCACCCGAACCACACATACAGCATATGCTATCTGCATGCTTCACACGTGCAGGCTGATTGTCTCTTTCTAGCAGCGATGTACTTAAGGCGGCGGCAGTGCGGCAGCATGTTGTTGGCTGCAATTATAATGATGTTTTGTTGTTGTTGGTGTTGTGTTGTTCTATGAGTTTCTACTAAGCAACTTATTGGCGATGTTGCTGTTAATGTTGTTGGTCTTTGTCTTGGTGTTTCGTACTTTGTGGTTGCAATTGCAGTTGTTGCGGAAATGCATAAAATGCATTTTGCAAATGTTTTTAATTTTACAAATTTATTCTTTTGTAAATTTATAGACTAAACACATTTTAAATTTGTCGCTATAATTTTGATTTATCACTTAAAATTCAATTTTTCAGAAAATTAAATTTTTTACTCAAATATTAAATTTTCAATAAAATAATTTTTAATTTTTCGCTAAATTTTTAGTTTCAATGAAATTTCAAATTTACACTAAAATTTAAAATTTTCACGAAAATTCAAACTTTTCACTACAATTATATTTTTCACTAAAAATTCAGTTTTTCATTAAAAATTATTTTGTTCACTAGAAATTAAAATTAGCACTAAAAATTTATTTTTTCACAAAAAAAAAAATCAATTTTCACCAAAAACTCAAATTTTCACTAAAAACTTAAAATTTCGCTAAAAACTTAAATTACCATCGAAAATTCAATTTTTCACAAAAATTCAATTTTTCACTAAAAATTCAATTTTTCACTAAAAATTCAATTTTTCACTAAAAATTCAATTTTTCACTAAAAATTCAATTTTTCACTAAAAATTCAATTTTTCACTAAAAATTCAATTTTTCACTAAAAATTCAATTTTTCACTAAAAATTCAATTTTTCACTAAAAATTCAATTTTTCACTAAAAATTCAATTTTTCACTCAAAATTCAATTTTTCACTAAAAATTCAATTTTTCACTAAAAATTCAATTTTTCACTAAAAATTCAATTTTTCACTAAAAATTCAATTTTTCACTAAAAATTCAATTTTTCACTAAAAATTCAATTTTTCACTAAAAATTCAATTTTTCACTAAAAATTCAATTTTTCACTAAAAATTCAATTTTTCACTAAAAATTCAAATTTTCACTAAAAAATTCATTTTTTGAGTAAAAATTCAATTTCACTAAAAATCAAAATTTTCATTAAAAAATCAAAATTTTCACTAAAAATTCAGATTTTCAATAATAATTCAAATTTTCACTAAAAATTCCAATGTTCACTAAAAATACAAATTTTCACTAAATTTCAAATTTTCTCTAAAAATTCAATTTTTCACTAAAAATTTAATTTTTCACTAAAAATTCAATTTTTCACTAAAAATTCAAATTTTCACTAAAAATTCAAATTTTCACTAAAAATTCAAATTTCCACCAAAAATTCAACTTTTCACTAAAAATTCAAATTTTCACTAAAAATTCAAATTTTCACTAAAATTCAAATTTTCAATGAAAATTCAAATTTTCACTAAAAATTCAATTGTTCACTAAAAATTCAAATTTTCACTAAATTTCAAATTTTCACTTAAAATTCAATTTTCACTAAAAATTCAACTTTTCACTTAAAATTCACATTTTCACTAAAAATTTAATTTTTCACTAAAAATTCAATTTTTCACTAAAAATTCAATTTTTCACTTAAAATTCAAATTTTCACTTAAAATTCAATTTTTCACTTAAAATTCAATTTTTCACTTAAAATTCAATTTTTCATTTAAATTTCAATTATTCACTTAAAATTCAACTTTTAACATAAAATTAAAATTATTACTAAAAATTAATATTATTACTAAAAATTCAAATTTTTACTAAAAATTAAATTTTCACTAAAAATTCAACTTTTTACTAAAAAATTTAAATTTTCACTAAAAATTAAATTTTTCAGTAAAATTTCAATTATTTGTAAAAATTTAATTTTTCTTTACAGATTCCACTTTTCTGTAAAAGCTAAATTTGAGTTTCTTCGTTTCTCAATGTTTTAAAAAGCAATATTTAGAAGTCAAATTTAATGCTCTTTTAAATCCCTTAGGAAATACTTTGCTTAAACAACATTTAGCGTCAGTCAATTTTAATTTATTTAAGTATTAAGAGTGCTGCTGATATTTGTCATTTAATTTAATTAATATTACAAATATTTACAAAACTAAAAACAAACATTAAAATCGGTCTTCGATGCATTAAAAGCAGCCCGTAAACTGCCTGTCACTCTACATTTGCCTGTATAAATATCTGTGTCTTTCTCCGCCTACAACTGACAGTTCTGCCTGTGTCACTCTCCGCCACATTTTTCATAAATTATTTAGTTGCGACGTAAGTAATGCATCCACTTTGCCAAATTCTAATTTTAGGCGCATCAACAAAAATTTGTCAGTTTTTCGCTTCTACAAACGAACCAACTATTTATTCTGTTGCTTTTGTTACTTGTTACTTTTAGCAATCTTTTTGTTTTTTTTCATTTCTGCTGTTTCTACTGCATACGTCAGCCACTCAGCCGGCAGTCAGCCAAAGTTAACAACTGTCAGTTCGCTGCTGAGCCTGTCTTTGCTTTTGTCGGCAACGAACTCAAGGACAAATTAATCCGCGCTGTGCCGACGTTTGTTGTATGGCGTTGCCACATGTCGGCAGGCAGACGTGATGCAGAATGTGAATATATAAAAGTTAAATTTAAAAGTTACTTTTTTCAATTCAAAATTTAATTTTTCACTCAAAATTTATATTTTCACTCAATATTTAAATTTTCACTCAAAATTTAAAAATTCACTCAAAATTTAAAAATTCACTCAAAATTTAAATTTTCATTTCAAATTTAAATTTTCACTCAAAATTTAAATTTTCAATCAAAATTTAAATTTTCACTCAAGATTTAAATTTTTACTTTAAATTAAATTTTTCTGTCAAAATGCAATTTTCAATAAAAAAAAATTCACTGTAAATTTAATTTAATTCAAATGTCCACTAAAAATTCAAATTATTTCATAAAATTAAAATTCATTTTTTCACACTTATTTTGTGTGAAAAAATTGAATTTTCAGTGAACATAAAATTTTTGATTATAAATAGAATTTTAATTTAAATCTTGACTTAAAATTTGAGTTTTTTTTTCTCAAATACCTTGATTTTCTGTCTGTCTAAACCTGCGTTTATTCTGTTGCTTGTTTGTTTTATGTTGTCAGCATTTGTTGCTGTCGTTGTTGCATTCGATCGTTCTTTTGTTTGTTACATGCAAATTCCGGACGTGCATTTGTTGGTTTTTGATGTTGGCGGCATTCTAAATAGCAACATTTACAGAGCAACTACCTACGCATGAATCAGCCACACACATTCCACCACTACCGACGACTCACTGCAAACCAACAAAATAACCACCCATCGTCTATGTTGCACTTGCACTGTGCTGCCGCATTTTCTGTTACGTTGTCCTGTACGTTATAACGTTTGGTATTGCGTTACCACATTTTACACTACACTAATAGAATTTTTATACTAATAAAACATTAAATTTGAGCTACTTTATAGAAATACTATTAATTTAATAGTATTTTAAATTGTTTATGATTTTATGGAATGATTTTTAAAATAAGTTTAATTTACTTACTTGAGTCGTGATTTTTCCATATTAATTTCTTGTCTTTCAAAAATCTGGAGCTATTATATAAATATACTATTAAATTAATAGTGTTTGTTAAAGTTTAATGGTATTCAGTGTTATTTTATAATATTTCTGGTTTGATATTAAATACTTTATCACTTTGTTATTTTATAAATAAAAAATTTCAACATTAATATAAAAAGACTATTATTTTCATACCAGAAGCAACTGAAAAATACTATTAATTTTATAGTTTTTTTTTTTGGATTTTTATAATAACATAAATATTTCAATTTAAGTTTTAAATTCTTTAACAAAGAATTTAGTAGTATGTGGTGGCATATTTTATAAAGTAGAACAGTTGGTAAATCTTTTTTTTTTAAAAGTGGATGAAAATTGTTTAAAATTTCGATAGAAAATTCTCTCAAAACGTTAGGCAGTACAAAAAAAACTGAGTATGCAGTCCAAATCATTACCTACGGATTATATAGAATTGGTGTTAGGCAGACATATCAAAGATCATTTTTTTTCTCATTTGTTAGATTTTCAAGTTTACAAAAAAACTCAATTTTATTTTAGTTTTTGTAGTGTATTTTTTGTTTGCTCTTTCATCGTCTGTCTTGCAGCATCCCTGCAATAAATAAAGCGGCTCAGGAGAGGCACGACCGTCGCGTGTCAATCCACGAAATTCGCAAAACTTGTCGCCGGTTTTGCGCGCAACAACAAAAAGGTTTAACTGCCGCAAAGTGTCTGTCGTTGTTCATGCATGCAGCACTCTTCTTTTACTCACTCACCATTTTGTTGCACTGTCTCTCATGAAAACACTCTGTTCCCCCACTTTTCAACTGAATTGAAAAATATTTTTAGCATCAAATGATTCGCGGCGTAGGCAGCAGCCACCGATTTATTTATAGCAACATCGTTGTGCCTTGCATTGGTTTCAACTGTGTTGCTGCTGTTAAATTTTGTTGTAATTGCAATTACTGCTCTTGAAGTTGTAGCTGCTGCTAGCTGCTGTTGCCGCTTTTATGCCACATGCATTTTTCATCATGTGCTACAAGTTCATTTCCGTTTTTTCTTTTTTTTTTGGAATTGCTGTACACGAGAACCTCGAGTTCTTCCTCTTTATTGGCTGCAAGTGTTTTTTAGTGTTTTTATTTTGGAGGATGCTGTTTCAATCTTAATTACTATTTTCGCATTTATTTAATTAGTTTTATTTTAACTGAATTAAAAAATATTGTTTTTATATTTAAATGCAATATTTCGGTAAAATACAATTTTTACCAAAATTACATTTATCACTATAAATTCAATTTATCACTAAAAATTCAAATTTTCACTAAAAATTCAATTTTTTACTGAAAATTCAATTTATCACTAAAAATTCAAATTTTCACTTAAAATTCAATTTTTCACTGAAAATTCAACTTTTCACTGATAATTCAATTTTTCACTAAAAATTCAATTTTTCACTGAAAATTCAACTTTTCACTGAAAATTAAATTTTTCACCGATAATTCAATTTTTCACTGAAAATTCAACTTTTCACTGAAAACTCAATTTTTTTACTGAAAATTCAATTTTTCACTAAAAATTCAATTTTTCACTAAAAATTCAATTTTTCACTAAAAATTCAATTTTTCACTAAAAATTCAATTTTTCACTAAAAATTCAATTTTTCACTGAAAATTCAACTTTTCACTGAAAATTCAATTTTCACTGATAATTCAATTTTTCACTGATAATTAAATTTTTCACTAAAAATTCAATTTTTCACTGAAAATTCAATTTTTCACTTAAAATTCAATTTTTCACTGAAATTTCAATTTTTCACTGAAAATTCAATTTTTCACTGAAAATTCTATTTTTTTTTTTACCAAAAATTAAATCTTTCACTATAAATTATATATTTTTACTAAAATTTAATTTTTCTCTGAAAATTCAATTTTTCACTAAAAATTAAATTTTTTCACTAAAAATTCAATTTTTCACTAAAAATTCAATTTTTCACTCAAAATTCAATTTTTCACTCAAAATTCAATTTTTCACTAAAAATTCAATTTTTCACTAAAAATTCAATTTATTACTAAAAATTCAATTTTTCACTAAAAATTCAATTTTTCACTAAAAATTCAATTTTTCACTAAAAATTCAATTTTTCACTAAAAATTCAATTTTTCACTAAAAATTCAAATTTTCACTAAAAAATTGAATTTTTGACTAAATAATTTAATTTTTCACTAAAAATTAAAATTTCCACTAAAAATTAAAATTTTCACTAAAAATTAAATTTTTAACTAATAAATAAATTTGTTCACCAAAATTCAATAACGTGTATTTTCACAAAAAAAATCAAAAATGCACCAAAAATTCAATTTTCAAATAAAAAAAAACTAAAAATATTGTTTTTTTAATATAAAAAACAAAATTCTTTTTTTTTACTAAAATAGAATGTTTCTTATTTTATATTTATTTTTATTAAAAAGTGAGCTTTTCATAAAAAAAATTTTACACAAAAATTCGTTTTTGTGTTTTTTTTTTTTAAATATCCCTCTACAAATTTGTCTTCATTGAAATTGCATACTGTAGTTCGCTTAAATGCTGCAAATTCCGCTTACCAAATTAAGCGTCGCCTCACAAACCCTCGGTTCTTTTTCGGCTTTAACCACGTTGAAACCTCAATTAGCACATGCGAAACCCTTTGACGTTGCTGCAGCAGCATGTGCGATGAGGGCTCCAAGTGACGCCACTGCTATGCCATTCTACCAATTGGTTCCCCTACTTTCCTATAATCCCCCCCACGCTGCTCTTTGTCGTTGGCAAAGCCAACCAAATGGTCTTAAACCAACAGCATCATGTATTCTCTTTGTTCAACACTTTTGGTAATTTTTCGCTTTTTGTTGCGTTTAAAAATTCATTTCGCTGCGTTTCGCTTGAATTGGCAACACTGACACCGGCAACAGCGGTAGTGGCAGCACTCGCAGCATCAACAGCCTGGCCAAAGAATATTTTTGGTTGCCACCAGTTTTTGCACCTTTACGTCGCGGTCAGTTGCTCAATTGAGGTTTTATTTTCTGTACGTTGTTTTGTAAATTTCCCTCTCAATTTCGCTGAAACTTGCTTTTTAAAACATTTTTGTGATTTTTTTGTAATTCTTGTTTTTTTAGTTTTTATTTTATCTTTCTCTGTTAATGTTTTGGCGCTTTTTGCGCGTTGTTTTTAATGCGTTCGCTTCATTTCAATTCCATTAACCCGCAGCCATGCGGCGCAGTGTGGGGCTGGCAACTCCGGGCGCCACCAGTGTTGCCAAGTGGTTTGTGGCGGCGCTGTAATGTGCAGCGTACGCAGTTTCAAGCGCTCTGATAGCGAAACATTTAAATGTAAAAATCGTTGCACTTTGTCGAAGTTTTTTGCGATGTTTTTTATTTTACTTTAATTTAAATTGTTGATTCCGTATTTCAGTTTTACCACAAATAACGTGCATTTCTATCAATTATATATTATATATAAAAAAAATATATTATTTTATTATTTTATTATTTTATTATTTTATTATTTTATTATTTTATTATTTTATTATTTTATTATTTTATTATTTTATTATTTTATTATTTTATTATTTTATTATTTTATTATTTTATTATTTTATTATTTTATTATTTTATTATTTTATTATTTTATTATTTTATTATTTTATTATTTTATTATTTTATTATTTTATTATTTTATTATTTTATTATTTTATTATTTTATTATTTTATTATTTTATTATTTTATTATTTTATTATTTTATTATTTTATTATTTTATTATTTTATTATTTTATTATTTTATTATTTTATTATTTTATTATTTTATTATTTTATTATTTTATTATTTTATTATTTTATTATTTTATTATTTTATTATTTTATTATTTTATTATTTTATTATTTTATTATTTTATTATTTTATTATTTTATTATTTTATTATTTTATTATTTTATTATTTTATTATTTTATTATTTTATTATTTTATTATTTTATTATTTTATTATTTTATTATTTTATTATTTTATTATTTTATTATTTTATTATTTTATTATTTTATTATTTTATTATTTTATTATTTTATTATTTTATTATTTTATTATTTTATTATTTTATTATTTTATTATTTTATTATTTTATTATTTTATTATTTTATTATTTTATTATTTTATTATTTTATTATTTTATTATTTTATTATTTTATTATTTTATTATTTTATTATTTTATTATTTTATTATTTTATTATTTTATTATTTTATTATTTTATTATTTTATTATTTTATTATTTTATTATTTTATTATTTTATTATTTTATTATTTTATTATTTTATTATTTTATTATTTTATTATTTTATTATTTTATTATTTTATTATTTTATTATTTTATTATTTTATTATTTTATTATTTTATTATTTTATTATTTTATTATTTTATTATTTTATTATTTTATTATTTTATTATTTTATTATTTTATTATTTTATTATTTTATTATTTTATTATTTTATTATTTTATTATTTTATTATTTTATTATTTTATTATTTTATTATTTTATTATTTTATTATTTTATTATTTTATTATTTTATTATTTTATTATTTTATTATTTTATTATTTTATTATTTTATTATTTTATTATTTTATTATTTTATTATTTTATTATTTTATTATTTTATTATTTTATTATTTTATTATTTTATTATTTTATTATTTTATTATTTTATTATTTTATTATTTTATTATTTTATTATTTTATTATTTTATTATTTTATTATTTTATTATTTTATTATTTTATTATTTTATTATTTTATTATTTTATTATTTTATTATTTTATTATTTTATTATTTTATTATTTTATTATTTTATTATTTTATTATTTTATTATTTTATTATTTTATTATTTTATTATTTTATTATTTTATTATTTTATTATTTTATTATTTTATTATTTTATTATTTTATTATTTTATTATTTTATTATTTTATTATTTTATTATTTTATTATTTTATTATTTTATTATTTTATTATTTTATTATTTTATTATTTTATTATTTTATTATTTTATTATTTTATTATTTTATTATTTTATTATTTTATTATTTTATTATTTTATTATTTTATTATTTTATTATTTTATTATTTTATTATTTTATTATTTTATTATTTTATTATTTTATTATTTTATTATTTTATTATTTTACTATTTTATTATTTTATTATTTTATTATTTTATTATTTTATTATTTTATTATTTTATTATTTTATTATTTTATTATTTTATTATTTTATTATTTTATTATTTTATTATTTTATTATTTTATTATTTTATTATTTTATTATTTTATTATTTTATTATTTTATTATTTTATTATTTTATTATTTTATTATTTTATTATTTTATTATTTTATTATTTTATTATTTTATTATTTTATTATTTTATTATTTTATTATTTTATTATTTTATTATTTTATTATTTTATTATTTTATTATTTTATTATTTTATTATTTTATTATTTTATTATTTTATTATTTTATTATTTTATTATTTTATTATTTTATTATTTTATTATTTTATTATTTTATTATTTTATTATTTTATTATTTTATTATTTTATTATTTTATTATTTTATTATTTTATTATTTTATTATTTTATTATTTTATTATTTTATTATTTTATTATTTTATTATTTTATTATTTTATTATTTTATTATTTTATTATTTTATTATTTTATTATTTTATTATTTTATTATTTTATTATTTTATTATTTTATTATTTTATTATTTTATTATTTTATTATTTTATTATTTTATTATTTTATTATTTTATTATTTTATTATTTTATTATTTTATTATTTTATTATTTTATTATTTTATTATTTTATTATTTTATTATTTTATTATTTTATTATTTTATTATTTTATTATTTTATTATTTTATTATTTTATTATTTTATTATTTTATTATTTTATTATTTTATTATTTTATTATTTTATTATTTTATTATTTTATTATTTTATTATTTTATTTTTGGCATAACCTGCACTTGCATCAGCCG
This sequence comes from Dryomyza anilis, assembly GCA_951804985.1. Taxonomy (NCBI): domain Eukaryota; kingdom Metazoa; phylum Arthropoda; class Insecta; order Diptera; family Dryomyzidae; genus Dryomyza; species Dryomyza anilis. The sequence continues at coordinate 2,678,503 of OX638134.1, forward strand.
TGGCACTGTTTATCGATATCCTGCCAATATCCTTTGAATATCCTTCGAATAATAATCAAAACGCTGATGCTGGTGCAAGCAAACAAAGTCAAGCATGTGGTTTACAACAAACAGTAGTATGTCTGTCTGTATGTGTGTGATTGGGTCTCTTTATGTTGGTGTCTGTGTCTGTGTGTTGAGTGCACATGCATGAGTCTATAATGACTTGAGTCAACGAGCGCTTGTCACTCATTGTCAGCAACATTGTCAGCGTCATCGCCAACATCGTCGTCGTCGTCGATGGCTGCGTCATCGTCAGCATCAGCCTCAACAACGACATTATCAAATGCTTCAACAGCAACAAAAACAACAACTACAACAATTACAACAACTACAACAATTACAACAACATTTGCAATTACAACAACCACAACAACACCAACAATATGTGACTCAACATAGCAACATCTGCTTGAAACGCCTTCAAGCAGCAATTGACATTTTTGCTGAGTCTGTTTTAAGCTCGAATGGTTTTTAGTTTTCAACAAATGACTACTTGAAATTATGCGCAAGTAGCAAAACATATTTTAATATTTTTTTTTGTCTCTATTACTTTGGTTGATGAGAATATCGAATGCATTTTCTATTAAATGTTACTCATACGCAGTGTGACACACACATGGACACATTACGGCACTGCCAGATAATTTAATGCTTCACTAATACATACAATTATGCAAATTTGTGCGCTGTGCACTTAATAAATTTATGACATCGAGTGCTTATAAATTAAATTGCAATTTATGTCAAAATTAATTTAAACACACACACAGAGCCAACATTTAACAAAATGACTTAAAGCGGCAGTGGCAATGGCGACGGCGCAGAGGCGAGGCAGCCGCAAGTGTTGCCAACTTGCCGCAAAATTTACAACGGAATTAAGTCGAATTTAAGTTACTCATACACAAGTCAAACACGCACACAAACAGACAGACAGACAGACAGACAGACAGACAGACAGACAGACGGACAGTCAGACGCAGTAGTAGCTGCCAAACTCTCAAATACAAACACACAAAATTATGATGAATGCACTGCGCTTTACTGTGTTACACTCGGAAATTTAAAGTATTCAATATTGCGACTATTGATTCTATAGTTTATTATGATACTGTTTGTAAACTGTTGTTTCAAGCAAATATTTCATAACAAATCAAGAAATTATTACTTTTTTTTAAGGGAATATGTTATATGTCAAGAGAATGGTTCTATTAGTCAATGGTATATTTTATAGTACAATACTATTGTATACTATATGAAACTAATAAAATAATAATTAATATTATGATTTTATATTATACTAGCTCGACACGTGCACGACTCGTGCAAAGATTTTCTGAATGCAAGGATATGGAGCAATTTTATTAGTATATAAAACATTTTTATTTTTATTTATATAAGGGACCCGCGGACGTGGATCTGTGGAAATTTTTTTTTGGTTTCATAAATGTAGTAACCAAAACAAAACTAATCCTCCGCTAAAACAACTTTTCTCATCGACAATTCTTTCTCAGACTGTGCTTTCCCGTATAATTCTTCTCAGTAGAATTCTTTCCCGTAGAATTCTTCCCCGTAGAGTTTTTCCCAGTAGAAGTTTTAGTGTGGTGAGTTATGGAGTGAATTTCGGTGTGGTGAGTTTTAGTGTAGTGAGTTTTAGTGTGGTGAGTTTTAGTGTGGTGAGTTTTAGTGTGGTGAATTTTAGTGTGGTGAATTTTAGTGTGGTGAGTTTTAGTGTGGTGAGTTTTAGTGTGGTTTAGTGTGGTGAGTTTTAGTGTGGTGAATTTTAGTGTGGTGAAGTTAAAAGTGGTGAGTTTTAGTGTGGTGAATTTTAGCACGGTGAGTTTTAGTGTGGTGAATTTTAGCACGGTGAGTTTTAGTGTGGTGAATTTTACTGTGGTGAGTTTAAGTGTGGTGAATTGCTTGTGGTGAATTTTATTGTGTTGAGTTTCAGTGTGCTGAATTTAAGTGTGGTGAATTTTAGTGTGGTTAGTTTTTGTGTGGTGAATTTTTGTATGGTGAGTTTTAGTGTGGTGAATTTTAGTGTGATGGGTTTTAGCGTGGTGAATTTTAGTGTGGTGAGTTTTAGTGTGCTTGATTTTGTTTTTGTGTTTTTGCTTTTGCTTTTGTGTTTCTGCTTTTGTTCTTTGTATTTGCTTTTAATTTTGTTTTTCCATTCTTTTTTTTTATTTTTCTGTTGTTTTTGAGTTATTGCTTTAGCTTTGTGCTTTTACTTTTGATTTTGTTTATGTGTTTGATTTTTGCTTTTGTTTTTGTGTTTTTTATTTTATTTTTTTGTATTTAAGTTTTTTGGTTTCATCTTCTTAGCTGGTGTAAGTCCCAAGTTAAAACGCGTTGAAAGTTTAGATTGTATTGGAGGTGCCACGCCCCGTATTCCAATCCCGTCCATATATAGCCTATGTCACCCTCCGGACTCCATAGTGTCCTGGTAAAAAATTTCAGTCAAATCTGTTCAGCGGTTTGGACGTGATACTGGAAAAACAGACAGACTGACTTACAGACTGACAGACAGACGGACCAAGAGTTTTATATATATAGATTGATTTATTTTTTTATTTATAGTTCGTTTAAATATTTTATGTTTTTTGTTTTTAATAGTTTTTCGTACTATTATTTTATGTCAATATTTATAAATAGATACATTTACTATTGCTTTTAATTAATAGTATATTTAATTGTAGCATACTGTATAGTACAATTTTGTTGCATTACTTTTTATCTTTTATATATATTACACTCAGAATATGGGAATTAAATAGTTTGACTTCATTTTATGGTATATTATTTTATAATTTAACATTTGCATTAATCGTTTCAATAGTTTTTAATACTATTGTATTATTTTGATATTTATAATTATTGATAGTACTCCATACTATTGTTTTTCTATTGTTTCACTATTTAATTAAGCATATACATTTTTTAATGAATGGTATATTGAGCAGTATCCTAGTATTTATATCAAAGATGTATTTTATAATCAAAAAATAGTAGTTAATTATTTTATAGTACAGTTTTCTTTTAATAGTTTTTATACTATTAATAATATATTTTATATTTATATATTACTATTGATTTATATAACATTGCATTACTGAACTTTTTTACACTCACAAAACAATAATTCAATACTATGTCATTAATTTTATAGTATACAAAACAATATAAGTTTTGAATTATGTTAATAGTTGTCAGGATGTTTCGTACAACAGTTTAATATTAATTTTTGCTTCTAATTCAATAGTAGCTTCAGTAAAATTTATTAATAATATAATTACAATGACTAAAAGGTGTAAACGACATTATTTTTACATTTTCTTTTGTTCATAACCTAAAAACTTAACACCGCAAAAGAAAAACATATATCACAAATGAAAAACATTACTCCATAGTTTTTAAAAATAGTTAAAGATTTATATTTCTAAAAGAGATAGGACGAATTTCTGTATTTTAGTCATCGAGCCCACCATCAGCCGTTGGACACCATTTCTTCTAACTTTTTTGATAACACTAATTCAACTATCGCTTATTTTATTATTTTTATTATTAGCCAACAATTTTAAACCTGGACCTAGTTCAGGGCAGTTTGGAGGGTTACATCCTTTAGAATAATTTGTATCATATTGTTCTATATGAGTTTCAACAGTCCTTCGCTCGTTTATTTCTATCTTTAATCCATTTCTTCGATTTTATTTGGAACTGTAAATAATCTCAATTTAAATCTCATCTTTACTTTTTGATAATGTAAAATATATTAAATTTTGTTGCTAGATCTCTTTTGATTGTTGGGCTTAGATCTAACACTTCACTTTCGTCGCAAATTTTCGATTCATTAATCCAAATTTTCTACCTGATTCACGTTTACTATTTAAGAAGATGGTCTTTCGAAAACGAGTTGTAATATTTCTAGCAGTTTCCCGGGATACACACGCCCAGAAAAAATAATATTTAAATAATAGTTTTTTTAACTATTAAAAATAGTCAATAGGATAAATTTAATTTTTGAATTTTTTAATGAATACTAAAAAATACCATGACATTGCCATTGAGTTTATATGAAAAGATTAATTTTTTTGTATACTATTAAATCAATACTTGTCCTATTGATCAATTTTAATGAGATTTAAGGGAATTTTTCTGGGTTCATGCTATACTTGCAATTTGTTTTCCCACTTTTTCTAATTATGACGTTGACTACATGATCGATCAGTTATAACTGAAAGCTTGTTAATTTTTTTGTTTGTTATAAATCAGAGAAATTTTGAATTTACGAGATTTTTTTTTGCATTATTTGCTTTGACACAATATCCGCATATGACTTTGTAAAAATAATTTCGTTCACACTCTTTATTACTAAATTAATTTAATTATATCAATTGCCTGTAAAACACTCAAATAACTAAATTAGAAGTATAGTTTTACATTCTTTTTTATATCATTATTTTGGTATTTATTGTTTATATTTTGTATTTTATTTTATTTAATATAGATATTTGATTTATTTAATAGTACAATAATTTTAATTAATAATAAGTTTCATATTAGCTCAACAAATTTTAAAAGTATTCTTTATTTTTTAATGGTATTTTGTAGCATGCAACAAAAGTTTTTTTCAAGGGTTTTTCAACAGCGACGCTACTAAAGTAGAGCAAGATGGACGGCAAACGACGCCATATTTCTTGCCGCTCTTTTGGCATTTCTCTTCAGTAAGGTTTGCCATTTCATTACCGAAAGATATACGAGCCAACAACGAGTCGAAATTATTAAAATTTACTACCGAAATAAGAATTCGTATATCTTACTATCATGAAATAGCAAACCTTACTGAAGAGAAATGTGAAAAGAGCGGCAAGAAATATGGCGTCGTTTGCTGTCCCTGTCGCTCTACTTTTGCAGCGTCCCTGTTGAAAAACCCTTTATTATGCAAATTAATAGTGCAAATTATATAACTTCTATCTAGAAACTATAACTTTGTATTTATGATTTTTATAACTAGGCATTATTAAATTAATAGTATATATTAATTTTAAATAACTCCAAAATTAGTTAATATATATATTTTTATTTTATAATTTTTATATTTTGTAAATTTACATTAATTTAATAAAACCATGTAATCATCGTATAATGCAATTTATTTTTGATACTATTAACTTTAAGGTATCCTACTGTTACAATTGTTTGCAAACTTATAGTTTGTAAAATATAAAAATAATTAAAATTTATTTAGAAATACTGTAAAATTAAAAATAATAAAATAATTAAACTAAAAAGAAATCATATTAAAATGATTTAATAGTATCAACTATTATAATTTAATAGTATTACCTATTATTTTAAAAATATTTTCTTCGAGTGTCTGTGTGTTAGTGCGTTGATATATTAGAGCACGTTCCGCATTCAATACGAGTTGGCTTTATCAATGTGCGCACGCTTGTCTTAATATGTGTGCACCGCCGTCATCCAACCCCCCATCCGACCGACCGTCCGTCTGTTTGCCAGCAACTGCAGCATCTATGGAAGTAGCTGTGAATGGCGTTGTGCGTTGGATGTGTCTGTGTGGCACTGTTTGTGGCTGTAATAAATTATGCGAAAATCGAATGCAAGCGCATGCATGAATATTTGTGTGTGTGTGTGTGTGTGCGGCATGTTTGAATTTGGCAGCTGCCAACGTCGCAGCACCGCGCTGCGCTACGTGCGAACGTGTTGCGCCTTTAATCGATTACAACACAGCAAATCTGCACAAATGCAGCGCGCAACTGGCAAACACGACACAAACACGATGCGCCGCGTGATGCTTATGCAACACGCACGAAGTAGTCAGAGGCGGTTGGCGGCAACTGGCAGAAGACAAGATTGTTTGGCGCGATAAAAGCGCATTAAATATTTGCGCCAGATAACGCAATGAATTATGCATAATTTTGTATGTGACGAACATTTATACGAAGGGCTTTAGAAGAATTAAGAACATGGAGTAGTTTGTTATGGTGATACTGCTCAGTACACTAATTTTAAAATCAAAGTGTGGTATTCAATTTTGGAGATACGGTGTTATCATTTAATATAACCGAATGCATTAAAAATAATTTAATTAGAATTTGGAAAATTTCTTTTTAAAGATGACTACATTAGTTTTAAATTATAAATTATATATTCAATTCGGGATTGTTTAATTAATGGCATCAATAAATTTCTTTGAAGCTGGATTTTTTCCAGTTTTAAAGCAAAGGTACTGCATAAAATTTCGAAATAGAAAGAGAAACACTTAAGTACAACCTTTATAAATATGTTTTATAATAGAGCTGTTTTAAATTTCAAAATTTATTTAAAGGGTTTCTCAACAGGGACGCTTCAAAAGTAGAGCGACAGGGACAGCAAACGACGCCATATTTCTTGCCGCTCTTTTGCCATTTCTCTTCAGTAAGGTTTGCCATTTCATGATATATTTACGCATTTGAATTTCGGTAGTAATTTTTAATAATTTCGACTCGTTGTTGGCTCGTCCCTGTCACTCTACTTTTGTAGCGTCCCTGTTGAAAAACCCTTGAAAAAAACTTTTGTAGCGCTCTTATTGAAAAACCCTTTACTTAAGGTAACCAAATCGTTTTTATTTAAATCAACATTTATAAAATTTCATTTAATCTAAAACTTTTTTAAGTGACGAAATTTAATTCAAACGAAAGTTTGTCATTCTGAAAGTGAAACCAATTTATTTTTTGTAATTGGAAATATTAGTTTTCATTTTGTTAAATTAAGAAACTTTTTTTAAAGATTACATACATTTTAAAATTTAAAACCAAAAATATGTATAATCGGTAATTACTTAGAATCATAAAGTTTTTCAAAATACATTATTTTCTATTTTTATACTAAAATCCTTATATTATATAGACTGTCATCCTTATAAATTAAATAAATATTACAAAAGAAAATTGAAAAATGTATTGTTTTTATTATTAAATCGTTCAAATCATTTTTTAATATACTTTTTTTTCAAATTACTTTTCTAAACTTGAAAGTTATCAATATCTATATAAAGTGTTTTTCAACAGGAACGCTACAAAAGTAGAGCGACAGGGACAGCAAACGACGGCATGTTTCTTGCCGCTCTTTTGATATTTCTCTTCAGTAAGATTTGCCATTTTATGATGGAAGGATATACGACCCAACAACGAGTCGAAATTATTAAAATTTACTACCGAAATTCGAATTCGATTATCTTTCCATCATGAAATGGCAAACCTTACTGAAGAGAAATGTCAAAAGAGCGTCATTTGCTGTCCCTGTCGCTCTACTTTTTTAGCGTCCCTGTTAAAAAAAAACCCTTGAAAAAAACTTTTGTAGCGCTCTTATTGAAAAAACCTTTATATAAAACTCATTTTCCGTTTGTTTGTTTGTTTGTTTGTACGCTATGCAAACGTACACCTGTGGACGGATTTTCTTAAAATTTGGAATATATATCCTAGAGACCCAGGAAAAGGTTACTACATAGTTTTCGTTGATCACGCCCACTTATACTCCCATTTTTATTTTTGGTGTGTAACTCAGATTCATAGCAAAACCACTGAATGTATTTTTCTGATAATTTTCATTACTATGCTATAAGGTCCATGTAGTATCCTAAACCATATATAGACTAGATTGGACAAAGGGGAGTGCCACTTCCCATAGAACACAAAAATTCAGTACGCTATATCTCAGCCCTAATGATATCGATTTACACTAAACTTTAAATTTCGATGTTACTCATCTTACTTAATCTCACCACACCAAAACTCAGTACGCCAAAACTCACCACACCGAAACTCACCACTTTTAAACTCACCACACTAAAACTCACCACACCAAAACTCACCACACTAAAACTCACCACACTAAAACTCACCACACTAAAACTCACCATACTAAAACTTATACTGGAAAACACTACGGGGAAGAATTCTACCGGGAAGAATTTTACGGGCACGAGTCGTGCACGGGCCCAACTAATTTCTATATTACTAAAATCAAAATACCGAAATTAAGAACAAAATTCTCTTAATTCATATCACTTTCAATAAAAATTAAAAATGCACATCAATTACAAATTGTAAACCCAAAACCATTTAAAATGTGTAGGGGAGCCTGTGGTAAAGTGGGACATAGGGAAATTGCAATTTTTGAAAATGTTTTTGTACTTAGAAAAATGAGAGCAATTTTCAAGTGCTTTTTTTTTTATCCATGGTTATAATCAAAATATAATCAATATATTTTTGAAAGTTTTTTTTATAGTACTGTTTTTTTTTGTTATCAAAAAGTGTGCTTTTTTGTCATTTTTAACTAATTGTCGTATAATATTAACGGATGATGTATATCTTTTGAAATACAAACGGGTTTTGCAAATAATTTAATATTGTTTAAAAGGTGCTAAATTATGATCAAGTTTGTAGGAAAAATATAAAACATTTTCCGGGTTAAATTGGGAAACGTAATTTAAGTAATGTTTGTCGTAATTTAATTTAGTTAAAATATTGTGTTATATAAATTATTTAACTGGTTTAGGCAAGAAAAACTTCAATCTTGGCCACAAACCAACGAAAAGCAACATTTTGACTTTACCTGAGATAAGATCTGAATCGCAGAAAATGCCAAGAAGTGAACCTTTAACAAGAACAAAAAGAATACAGCAGAAAAGATTTTTCTACTTTATCAGAAGACGAATTTTATACAATTTGCTTGAATAAAATGGCAAAGGAATTATATTTCCACAACTCAGGAATATCTGTAGGCCGTTTACGTATACTATATACCGTATACTTGAAATTTGCAAACTCGACGACCAGCAACTACATCTCTCACTCAAAACATTCTTTCTTTTTTTTTAATTTATTTTCGTATTTTCTTAACAAAACTACTGAGATTTTTATAAATTTAAACATTTTGTCTTCTTATTTGTTCTTGTATTATCATTCTTTATACTTAATATATATTAATTTGTAATAAAAATTTAAAACATGAAGAAGAAAGACAAAAATAGCATGTTGGTGAACATTTTGAAGTTTCCCACATTACCCTAGGATTTGCCAATAGGTCTAAAATTTAGCTGTTTTAAAAAATTGCTCAAAAATCAATTAAAATGCATTTAAGTGGTATTCTGTTAATGCGAAAAGTAAGATCTTGAAGCAGTCTATGGAATAGAAAATGAATTTAATTGAATTTTTCAGATGTACTTTTTTGAAGAAAAATCCAAACTTGTCCACTTTATTTTTACTCCACTGAAATTACTGATTAAAAAACAAACTTCAGAAGTATACTTAACTGGTGAAGGCATAGTTCACATTTGCATCCTATAATTTGAATTTATAGAAACATTAGGAATTAAATCTGAACCAAATGATTACTTTTTAAAGTAGTCATTATTTTTAATATTATGCTGTAACAAAACACATTAATATTTTATAAAATTAAATTTTGTATATAGGTCTATTACTCTTCGGAATTCTAATTAATGGAATGCCCTAAAAAAATGTAATTTACTTTTATTTGATTTACCAAGATTAAATCCTTAAATTGCTGCGCCTACTTTACGCCAATTTCCTGCATTTTCACTAACAATTGCTTGTCTCTCTACTGATTTCACTAAACATTTCATAGATTTTTATCGTAAACACTTTCATTAGAAAAACTGCCACTATTTGTGTTACCCCCATTTTAGCATTTGCTACGCTCTTTCAGCAGTCATCTTACTACACTCTCTACTATTTTTACTACTTCTCGTGCTCTAACTCTCGCGCCCACTATTCACAAAAGTCATTGCTCCCAATAGCATGTTTGCCGACAACAGCCGACTATCGTTTAGGTATCTTTCTGACTGCGTCGTCGTGATTCTATCATCACATTAACTTGGGCTTCGTTAAGTTTAGTTAGTTGGCTTGGGTTGCTTTGGTTCGGTTTGAGGAAAAAAACAGCTTTAGGCTATTTTTACGAGTAACGTTGAAATTGCATAAAGCAAGGCGACCAAGCGTTGTCATCAATTCGGAAGAAGTTTTTGAAAATGGGCTTTTTTTTTTGTGAAGATAGAGAGAGATGCAGGGTTTTCAATAGAATACCAAATACTTGTTTATTTCATGATATTTATCTTAATTAAATAAAAATTGTTTCATTTTAAAAAGTTTTCAGTTATTTTTAAATATTTCAATATCCTAGTGTTCTCTAAAACATTTTTTAAATTAAATCGACTTTTCTGCATTTTATTACATATTTTTAGAATTCAAATAAAATCGATTTGATTTAAATAAATCCCATTCAAACCATTTATTTAAAAAATTTGACTATTTTAAAATCAACTTTACTTTTTAATTATGCTGCATATTATAATCTTGATTTTATGAATTTAATTTGAAGACCTTGTTTGAAACTGTATCAAATTGAAATTTAATTTAAATTGTTTTTCTTATTTTTTTTCGTTTGGCTTACTTGGAATTGGAAATGTGTCTTCGCAAAAAAATACCTGCTTTAATCTGTAAAATCTTTTCTGTCCTTTCTACGAATAACACACTTTTTAACAGTGGCTTAGCAAGTCACTGGGACAGTCATATATTACGTTGTCTCTACAGAATCTACCCCCCTACATTTCTGTGTTCTTTGAGCTGTGTTTCTGCCGCTTTCCGGCAGTTATTAGCGCATTTCTGGCACTTAAATTCCATGCTGTTCATGCTCGGCAAATCCACGTCGCTGACATTCTCGATATCCTCGACATCCTACAACCTAGCGAAAGCAGTAGCAGCTGTGGCCGCGCGCGAAATGCACGGATATCCGGCAACTCACGCCGACATTCACTTTGCAAATGAAAAGTCTCCGACGACTGGCACCATTTTGAGCCGCAGCTGGAATTGAATTGAAAATCTGTCTGCTGCTGGTCTGCGTTTCCGGCATGTGCCAGGCGGGCAGGCAATTTTCGACACCCCAAAATAAAAAAAAAATAATTCGAAAATGGTATTGCCCAAAATGCATTTTGAACTCCTACAAAGTCCTGAGTCCTCATCCCTTCGACATTAGAAAATGAGATTCTTGGCACCAATTCAACACTAAATTGATTTCGCATAATAGACCGCGGCTCAACTCAACTCAACTCGGTTCGGTACAGTTCGGTTCGGTTCAGTTCGGTGCAGCTCGCTTATCTTTGGCAATTTATCGGAGCGCTTTTGTTCTCTTCATCCTCGCCGTTGCCATTGCTACCACTTTTATTATTGTTGCTTTTGTAATTTTCGCTTCCGGCGCATTTTTGCGCTTCATGCATGCATTTGAAATATATTTTTATTTTTTCTTATTTGGTTGCTTTACATCGATATTATTGTGGCTGTCGCATGCGATTACAATAACAATGTGGTCAACATTTTCGAGTTGCCGCGCTGCACTTTTGACCAGCGCTCTGCTCTGCAAGTGCTAAATGTCGCTGTTTTGCCGTACAAAATGCAAATTATTTTTGGCTTAGAAATAGTCACGCTGATTTGCAATTATATTTTGTGGTTGGCGGTTTTGTACTGAAGTGGTTTTCGATGTAGTGTCGGAAAACGGAAAATTTAAATACAAAATTTAGCAGATTTTTAAATTTTCAATTAAAATTTGAACTAAAAAATCAATTATTTCTAAAAATTAAATTTTTCACTATAAATTAAAATTTTCACTAAAAATACAATTTTTCACTAAAAAGCCAATTTTTCACTAAAAATTCAATTTTTCACTAAAAAATCAATTTTTCACTATAAATTCAATTCTTCACTAAATATTCAATTTTTCACTAAAAATTCAATTTTTCACTAAAAATTCAATTTTTCACTAAAAATTCAATTTTTCAGCAAAAATTCAATTTTTCACTAAACATTCAATTTTTCACTAAAAATTAAATTTGTTACTAAAAATTAAATTTTTCACTAAAAATTCAATGTTTCACTAAAAATTCAAATTTTCACTAAAAAGTTAGATTTTTGCTAAAAAGTAAAATTTTCACTAAAAATTTTTCAGTAAAAATTTAATTTTTCACTAAGAATTTAATTATTCACTAAGAATTCAATTTTTCACTAAGAATTCAATTTTTCACTAAAAATTCAATTTTTCAATACAAATTCAATTTTTCACTAAAAATTCAATTTTTCACTAAAAATTCAATTCTTCACTAAAAATTCAATTTTTCACTAAAAATTCAATTTTTCACTAAAAATTCAATTTTTCACTAAAAATTCAATTTTTCACTAAAAATTAAAATTTTCACAAAAAATTCAATGTTTCACTAAAAAATTAATTTTTCACTAAAAATTCAATGTTTCACTAAAAATTAAATTTTTCACTAAAAATTAAATTTTTCACTAAAAATTAAATTTTTCACTAAAAATTAAATTTTTCACTAAAAATTAAATTTTTCACTAAAAATTAAATTTTTCACTAAAAATTAAATTTTTCACTAAAAATTCAATTTTTCACTAAAAATTCAATTTTTCACTAAAAATTCAATTTTTCACTAAAAAATTTATTTTTCACTAAAAATTTAATTTTTCACTAAAAATTCAATTTTTCACTAAAAATTCAATTTGTCACTAAAAATTCAATTTTTCACTAAAAATTCAATTTTTCACTAAAAATTCAATTTTTCACTAAAAATTCAATTTTTCACTAAAAATTCAATTTTTCACTAAAAATTCAATTTTTCACTAAAAATTCAATTTTTCACTAAAAATTCAATTTTTCAGCAAAAATTCAATTTTTCACTAAACATTCAATTTTTCACTAAAAATTAAATTTGTTACTAAAAATTAAATTTTTCACTAAAAATTCAATGTTTCACTAAAAATTCAAATTTTCACTAAAAAGTTAGATTTTTGCTAAAAAGTAAAATTTTCACTAAAAATTTTTCAGTAAAAATTTAATTTTTCACTAAGAATTTAATTATTCACTAAGAATTCAATTTTTCACTAAGAATTCAATTTTTCACTAAAAATTCAATTTTTCAATACAAATTCAATTTTTCACTAAAAATTCAATTTTTCACTAAAAATTCAATTCTTCACTAAAAATTCAATTTTTCACTAAAAATTCAATTTTTCACTAAAAATTCAATTTTTCACTAAAAATTCAATTTTTCACTAAAAATTAAAATTTTCACAAAAAATTCAATGTTTCACTAAAAAATTAATTTTTCACTAAAAATTCAATTTTTCACTAAAAATTAAATTTTTCACTAAAAATTAAATTTTTCACTAAAAATTAAATTTTTCACTAAAAATTAAATTTTTCACTAAAAATTAAATTTTTCACTAAAAATTAAATTTTTCACTAAAAATTCAATTTTTCACTAAAAATTCAATTTTTCACTAAAAATTCAATTTTTCACTAAAAAATTTATTTTTCACTAAAAATTTAATTTTTCACTAAAAATTCAATTTTTCACTAAAAATTCAATTTGTCACTAAAAATTCAATTTTTCACTAAAAATTCAATTTTTCACTAAAAATTCAATTTTTCACTAAAAATTCAATTTTTCACTAAAAATTCAATTTTTCACTAAAAATTCAATTTTTCACTAAAAATTCAATTTTTCACTAAAAATTCAATTTTTCACTAAAAATTCAATTTTTCACTAAAAATTCAATTTTTCACTAAAAAATTAAAATTTTCATTAAAAATTTAATTTTGAAAATAAATTAAAAAATTTAACAACACTTAATGTCCACCACAAAACTGTTTAAATTTGCGAAATCATTTCAATTGCCGCCGCCGCCAAACCGGCAACGAAATTTTCACAAATCCTTTTCAGCCGTTATTTATGCCTTTTCTCACTCATGCATTCGCTCAATCGCTAGTGCTGTCACTCTGCCAGGACTGTGACCGAAAAGCACGGCCCCCAAACTACTAGGCAGCAATAACAACAGCAAAAACAGCAACAACTACAACAAAGACAAGTTTTAAAGAGTCGACATAATCAATAGTTGTGACTTCCGTTAATGGTTTTCCGGTGATTCAACATATCATTATTGGCAGCGGAAAAATTGAACAAACGAATGAACAAACAAACAAGGCTGTGGACAGACGGACATTGGAACGGAGGGTCGATGAGTTGGCAGGACACAGAAACGGACAGAGGCATGTATAAACTACCGACGAATAAACCAACTACTGGTCTATGGAACAGACAGGCAGACTTTTGCAGCGATTTACATAGCAGAAATATTTTGCAGCCGTTTTGCTTCACTACGTCGTCATTATACACTTCATTGGCAAATAATTTCGAATAAAATCAGGCGGTTTATGGTAGAGGCCGCTGTGCGACAAACAGCCAAATGGCCAACTGGGCCAAATTCTCTACTGCAGCACCATTGTGACAACAGTAGCTGCCCGTCGTTCGTGATGATGCCTTTTGCGCTGCATTTAATTTTCAAATTACTGTCATGTTTGCCAAAATAAATTATTTTTCAATTGCCGAAGCGTATACGTTGTTTGTGCTGGCGCTGCTAAATCATGAAGTAAAGACAATTTTTTTATGGTGGAAAAATTATCACAAGATGAAATAGAAAATAATTGAAGAATCATTTTGTGTTTTTGTGGGACTGTTGCAAGTGCCAAATGATGGTTTATTGGCGGTAAATTGAGTGAAGTTTTGAGGAGTATCATATTTCAATTTAAGAAGATATAATTTAAAATTTTGAATGGTATTGATAAACACATTTTTTGTTTTAATTGAACATTTATTTCAAGTTTAATGTGATTTTTTTTTGTAAACAAATTTATTAATTAGTGGAAAATTTAATTTGATGAGAAAAATTTAATTTAATTTTTCGTAAAAATTTAATTTCAAAGAAAAATTTAATTTTTAATGAAAAATTTAATTCTTCATGAGAAATTGAATTTTTAGTGAAAAATTGAATGTTTAGTGAACAATTGAATTTCGAGTGAAAATTGAATTTTTAGTGAACAATTGAATTTCGAGTGAAAAATTGAATTTTTTAGTGAAAAATTGAATTTTTAGTGAACAATGGATTTTTTTTAGTGAAAATTGAATTTTTAGTGAAAAATTGAATTTTTTAGTGAAAAATTGAATTTTTAGTGAACAATGGATTTTTTTTAGTGAAAATTGAATTTTTAGTGAAAAATTGGATTTTTAGTGAAAAATGATTTTTAGTAAAAAATTGAATTTTTAGTGAAGAATTGAATTTTTAGTTAAAAATTGAATTATTAGTGAAAAATTGAATTTTAAGTGAAAATTTTAATTTTTAGTGAAAAATTTAATTTTTAGTAAAAAATTTAATTTTTAGTGAAAAATTTAATTTTTAGTGAAAAATTGAATTTTTAGTGAAAAAGTGAATTTCTATTGAAAATTTAATTTTTAATGAAAAATTTAATTCTTAAAAAAAATTGAATTTTTAGTGAACAATTGAATTTTTAGTGAAAAATGAATTTTTAGTAAAAAAATTGAATTTTGAAGTAACAAAATGGAATTTTTAGTGAAGAATTGAATTTTTAGTTAAAAATTTAATTTTTAGTAAAAAATTGAATTTTTAGTGAATAATTGAATTTTTAGTTAAAAATTGAATTTTTAGTGAGAAAATGATTTTTAGTGAAAAATTGTATTTTTTAGTGAAAAATTGAATTTTTAGTGAAAATTTTAATTTATAGTGAAAAACTTAATTTTTCGTAAAAATTTAATTTTTAAGAAAAATTTAATTTTTAATGAAAAATTTAATTCTTAATGAAAAATTGAATTTTTAGTGAAAAATTGAAATCTTACTGAAAAATTGATATCAAATTGAATATTTGAATTATTGGTGGGAAATTGAATTTTTAGTGAAAAAATGGATATTTAGTGAAAAATTGAATTTTTAGTGAAAAATTGAATTTTTAGTGAAAAATTTAATTTTTAGTGAAAAATTTAATTTTTAGTGAAAAATTGAATTTTTAGTGAAAAAGTGAATTTCTATTGAAAATTTAATTTTTAATGAAAAATTTAATTCTTAAAAAAAATTGAATTTTTAGTGAACAATTGAATTTTTAGTGAAAAATGAATTTTTAGTAAAAAAATTGAATTTTGAAGTAACAAAATGGAATTTTTAGTGAAGAATTGAATTTTTAGTTAAAAATTTAATTTTTAGTAAAAAATTGAATTTTTAGTGAATAATTGAATTTTTAGTTAAAAATTGAATTTTTAGTGAGAAAATGATTTTTAGTGAAAAATTGAATTTTTTAGTGAAAAATTGAATTTTTAGTGAAAATTTTAATTTATAGTGAAAAACTTAATTTTTCGTAAAAATTTAATTTTTAAGAAAAATTTAATTTTTAAGAAAAATTTAATTTTTAATGAAAAATTTAATTCTTAATGAGAAATTGAATTTTTAGTGAAAAATTGAAATCTTACTGAAAAATTGATATCAAATTAAAAATTTGAATTATTGGTGGGAAATTGAATTTTTAGTGAAAAAATGGATTTTTAGTGAAAAATTGAATTTTTAGTGAAAAATTGAATTTTTAGTGAAAAATTGAATTTTAAGGGAAAAATTGAATTTTTAGTGAAAAATTGAATTTTAAGTGAAAAATTGAATTTTTAGTGAAAAATTGAATATTTTGTGAAAAATTGAATTTTTAGTGAAAAATTGAATTTTTAGTGAAAAATTGAATTTTTAGTGAAAAATTGAACTTTTAGTGAAAAATTGAATTTTTAGTGAAAAATTGAATTTTTAGTTATAATTTAGTTTGTAGTTAAAAATTAAATTCATTGAAAATAAAAGGTTTTTAATGCATATTTAAATTTTAAGTGGTAAATTTAGTTTTAAGCCTTGCCATAAACCACTTAATAAACATTTTTTAATTTTTATTTCCAATTTAAAATTTTTTTTTACATTTAAATTATTCTACAGTCACTGCATTGTATGAATTCAATTTATTATTTAACAATTTCCACTTTATATCCACTCAATTGCAAAAGTCATTAGACACATTTTGCATAACATAAATATATTTTTTGTGCAGTATCAAAAAAATGATTTTCATAAAAATTAAAATTTAATTCTAAAATAAAGCGAATTTTTTATGCGTTGCCAAATAAATATGGCTTTAATGGGACGACCGCATTTAAGCAGTTTTGCGTGTTTTCATGGACTATAATTTTTTTGTATCATTGTACGTACTATCATCATCAGGAGCAGCATTCATTAAACAATAAATTCTATTATTTTTTTTAGACTTTTAAAACATGTAACTTTTTTTTTATTAAATGTGTTTGCAAAAATAATAACATATGTCAGTGACACGTTGTAGCTACTACATGTGATGGTTGCTGTTAATGTTGCTGTGTTTGTGTGAATGTGTTATGCTGTTGTATAGTGTAGTATTTTTTTTTTTGCTGTAGTTTGTATAACATACACATCAATGGTCACTTGTGTATAGTGTTGTTATTGTTTTTGTTATATTCAGCACATTATACAAAACCATTCATCAATGTTCTTTTTTTTGCATTGTTATTTTTGTTGTTGTAGTTTTGTTTTTGTTGTTATGGCCTATGTTTGTGACATAGAAAAGTGCAAATGTTGCAGCAATGATTGTTATTTATTTCATTGATGTTGTGCTGCCCTAAGGTTTTAAAATAATAATAATTTTGTTAACACAAAAACAGGAAAAAGGGTTGTGAATTATATGTGCAACGGCATTAAAAGTTAATGCAGCAGCACATTCTGTTTTTTATGTGCAGCATAAAGTTTAAATGTTTTCGAGCAATATAAGTTTTTTAAAAATTATATTCAGCTTTAAGTTTTACTTTAGTTTTTTATCTAAAAAAGTATTTTTAAAATGTTGCTATATTTAGGATTTCATAGGGTTACTCAATATCAAAAATGCATGACTTTTAGTTTTCTAACAATTTCCATGTTGCACAATACAAATACATAATTCAGCGCATATACTTCAATACATTTCTATTGTTTGTTTTGAATTGTAACTTTGTACTCAATGAAAAGTATTGAAAAGTGCGAAAAAGTTAAAATTTTTAAAATTCACAAATTTTGGCATTTTTAGCACAATGAAATAAAAATTGAGAATTATAAAAATTTTATTTTTAATAAAATATTAGGTTTTTGCTAAAAATACAATTCTTCACTAAAATTTTAATTTTTCACTAAAAATTCAATTTTATACTAAAAATTCAATTTTTCACTAAAAATTCAATTTTTCACTAAAAAATTCAATTTTTCACTAAAAATTAAATTTTTCACTAAAAATTCAATTTTTCACTAAATTTTATATTTTTCACAAAAAACAACTTTTCACTAAAAATTCAAATTTTCACTAAAAATTCAATTTTTCACTAAAAATTCAATTTTTCACTAAAAATTCAATTTTTCACTAAAAATTCAATGTTTCACTAAAATTTTAAATTTTCACTAAAAATTCAATTTTTCACTAAAAATTCAATTTTTCACTAAAAATTCAATTTTTCACTAAAAATTCAATTTTTTTTACTAAAAATTAAATTTTTCACTAAAAATTCAATTTTTCACTAAAAAATTCAATTTTTCACTAAAAATTAAATTTTTCACTAAAAATTCAATTCTTCACTAAAATTTTAATTTTTAACTAAAATTTAAATTATTCTCTAAAAATTCAATTTTTTACTAAAAATTAATTCTTCACTAGAATTTTAATTTTGCACTAAAAATTAAATTTTGCACTAAAAAATTCAATTTTTCACAAAAAGTTTCATATTTAACTAAAAATACATTTTTGCAGTAAACATTATTTTTTTTTACCTAAAAATTATTTATTTTTACTAAAATTTCAAAAATTCCTACTCAGAAATTTTCAACCGTTTTTAAATATTTTTATTTTTTTTTGTATTCGAAGATATATTTAATTCAGCGCACACATACAAGTAAAATAAATTTTCAAAGTTAATCATAATTGCAAATTGCGCAAAGGGTCAACGGAAAAGTTTAATTAAAAGCAACGGCAATGAACGACGTACGAACGAATGTCCTGCGGTCGCACGTATGCCACAAAGTAACAACAGCCACTGCTGCAAGTGAAAAAAAGAAAGGAAAAAAAACCCACGACATGCAAGACAAAGTGAGTGGCATCCTTTATGCAATCACTCTCGATGCGATATCGTACTTGTCTGACCTCTGCAGCCGAAGGACTCATTCGCCCACTACTGATGAAACTGCCCCTCAACCGCCTGCAAAGTTGTCATCCGGCGAAAAATGCTGCTGTAGCTGTTGCCGCTGCTGCTGCTGTTGCAATTTATGCAATAAATAAATATCAAAAAGTTTCGCCGAGTTTCAGCTCTCATGAATATTAATAACACAAATTTCATAAATGCAACCAACACTCGTCTCGTTGGCAAAAAGTTGCCAACATCGACGGCGATGAGGACGACGGCTACGACGCAGACCGCAGCAATGAAACTGAAAATGAAATTGTAAAATTAATTGAATTCCTTAATGAATGCAAATAAAAGTGAGACGAAAATAAATAGTTGAAAAGTATAAAAAGAATAAAAAAGAAGTAGAAAAAGTAGCAACAGTCGCGACTTGAACAATATTTTCCCAACAGCGAAAGCTGCAAATTTATCTGATTAAATATGTTAATGCCAAGTAGTTGTTGGCAATGGTGACGTTTAGGCAGCAATAGCAACAGCAACTGTTGTCGGCAACAATTCGATTAGTATTCAATGACTTTTTGCATTTAGGTTAAACGTACTACTTAGTAATGCAGACGCCTGCAACTCAACAATATGTTGTTGTTATTGTTTTTGTCTTTGTTGTGCTTTTATGCAAATACATTTTCTTTTAGTTTAGTAGTTAAAGCAATTTACACCCCTTAAAACTTAGTGCAATTGAACAAACAACGACTATAACAAAAGACACTCATACGTCATGTGGTTCGGGGGGCATTAACGCAGTACAATGGCTAACATGCAACTTTAAATATTATTGTTATTAGGTATGATTATACTTGTTTTTGTTGTTTTTGTTTTGCATTGTTGCTGCTACTCTTGTACTACTCATATTTGTATAGTTGTTTATATGGAGTAATTCAGCAAAACCAGCTGCACAAAGTTGCGCTACCATTTTGAAGGAGGTACTGGAGGTGTGCATAAAGTAGTCGCCAACATAAAGAAAATGCACTGCTAACAATATCAATAAAAAATAAATATTAGAAATATTTTATATAATGTATTCTTTAAACTACTTAAAATTATTATTTTTTTTTTTTTTGTAATCATCATACCAGAACGATACCAGAACCATACCAGAATCATACCAGAATCTTACCAGAACCATGACAGAATCATACCAGAACGATACCAGCACCATACCAGAACCTTACCAGAATCATATCAGAACCATACCAAAACATTTAAAAATAATACTAGAACCATACCAGAGCCATACCAGAATCATACCAGAACCATACCAGAACCATACCAGAACCATACCAGAACCATACCAGAACCATACCAAAACCATACCAGAATCATACCAGAACCATACCAGAACCATACCAAAACCATACCAAAACCATACCAGAACCATAACAGAACCATACTAGAACCATACCAGAACCATACCATAACCATACCAGAACCATGCCAGAATCATACGAGAGTCATACCAAAATCATACCACATACGTAGCATATCAGAGTCATTAAAGAACCATACCAGAATCATACCAGAAGCATACCAGAAGCATACCAGAGTCATATCAGGACCATACCAGAACCATCCCACAACTATACCAGAATTATACCAGAACCATTTCAGAACCATACCAGAAACATACCAAAACAATACTAGAACCATACCAGAACCATGCCAGAACCATACCAGTACCATACCAGAACCATACCAGAACCATACCAGAACCATACCACAATCATACCAGAACCGTACCAGAATCATACTAGAATCATACCATAACCATACCAAAAAACTTTCCCAGAATCATACCACAACCATACTACAATAATTCCAGAACCATACCAGAACCACACCGGAATCATTCCAGAATCATACCAGAAACATACCAGGACCATATCAGAATCATTCAAGAACCATACTAAAACCATACCAGAATCATACCACAACCATACCACAACCATATCACAACCATACCACAACCATACCAGACACATAAAAAAACCATACCAGAATTATACCGGAGTCATACCAGAACCGGACCAGAAAAATACCAGAACTACACCAGAGCCTTATCAGAACCATATCAGGACTATGGAAGAAACATACCAGAACTATAGCAGAACCATACCAAAAACACTCCTTATTATCTACCGATTCCGTATTATACTATTCAATTCAAAAACTTACTTTTCGTAGATCATATTTTTCTAAAATACTAAATTTTAAAACACGTTAAAATATTACAAAATACACAGAAAAATAATGAAAATAAATATTACAACAGATATTAATTGAAAAATAATAAGTTTACCTAAATTTTTGCAATTTCATTTGTTGATTTGGCTATTTTGATCAAATCTTTAAAAAGAAAATGTTAAAAAAATTGAAACTTATTTTTTATTTCATTTTTCTGTTATTATTAATATTATTAATTTAATTTAAAATTTCATAAATCATTTTTATCTATGTACCGCAAATCTAAAAGTAGCAGTCAGAGTGCTAAGCGCCATTAGAGGTCCTTTGCATTTGCAACATGTGCCGCACAGCACTTTTGCAACACTAGTGCAGTCCAGTGGAAATATTTCAAAAAGTTTAAACTTTGTTGCGCTTTGCAGTTTTGCCTTTTGATCCACATACCCTTCAACTCTCAGACATACTTTGCAACTGTTGTACTGGCATTTTTGCCATTTCTGTAACATTTGCTATTGCTGTTGTGTTGGTGTTAATTACTCATGTAGGCAAGTTGCAAAAATAAAAAAATTGTTCTGTGTTAAGCGATTTATGTGCGTCTTTGTAGTGAGTAGAAGAACATGAAATTTACTTTGGAAAATTATTGAATATTTTCTTTTTAATCGAAAGATAACAACATTGGATTATGAATTTCAAAACGGATGTAAAACAATTCTATTTTTCTTTTATTTATTTCATAACATTTACTATTTATAATTTAACATACATCATGATGAATGATTCATAAATCATTCATATTTTATAATTCATAATATATAATTCATAATTAATTATTCATTATTCAGAATTCATAATTCATAATTCAAAATTTATAATTCATAATTCATTCGTTATTCATTATTCACTATTCATTATTTATTATTCATTATTCATAACTCATAAATCATAATTCATAATTTATACTTCATAATTCATAATTCATAATTCATAACTCATAACTCAACTCATAATTCATAATTCATTCGTAATTCATTATTCATAATTTATACTTCATAATTCATAATTCATCATTTATCATTCATCATTCATCATTCATCATTCATCATTCATTATTCATCATTCATCATTCATCATTCATCATTCATCATTCATCATTCATCATTCATCATTCACCATTCATCATTCATCATTCATCATTCATCATTCATCATTCATCATTCATCATTCATCATTCATCATTCATCATTCATCATTCATCATTCATCATTCATCATTCATCATTCATCATTCATCATTCATCATTCATCATTCATCATTCATCATTCATCATTCATCATTCATCATTCATCATTCATCATTCATCATTCATCATTCATCATTCATCATTCATCATTCATCATTCATCATTCATCATTCATCATTCATCATTCATCATTCATCATTCATCATTCATCATTCATCATTCATCATTCATCATTCATCATTCATCATTCATCATTCATCATTCATCATTCATCATTCATCATTCATCATTCATCATTCATCATTCATCATTCATCATTCATCATTCATCATTCATCATTCATCATTCATCATTCATCATTCATCATTCATCATTCATCATTCATCATTCATCATTCATCATTCATCATTCATCATTCATCATTCATCATTCATCATTCATCATTCATCATTCATCATTCATCATTCATCATTCATCATTCATCATTCATCATTCATCATTCATCATTCATCATTCATCATTCATCATTCATTATTCATCATTACTCATATTTATTATTTTTTATATTTTCAAAAATTACATTTATCTTTACTGCCAACACCACCTCCGTCTAATTACTTAATAATTAATGCCATCATTGACTTTACAATTTGCTGCTGGCTGTCACAGTCCATCAAGTGCTCAATGCTAATTTGCAATTTCAATACTATTCAAAGCGCAGCCATTTGCAATGCAACATTGACAACTAATTTCCGTTTCCTGTCACAAGGCAAACACTTTGATGGCAGTAGAGTCCTCTTTATGCCACACTCTCTAAAATTTTTCATTTCTCACATGCCAAATTGCATTCGCACATACTGCATATTAAACCTTATTTGATGTCAGACTCACTGAACGGACTGCCTGACGAACTGACTACTGACAGACCGACAAAAACTGTCAACAGTTCACGTTTGTCCACATCTTAACATTTGTTTGTTCCTCGAAGATAAAAGCCTTTATTGAACTGCAGTCTGTTAGTGCAAAATGTGCTGCGTCCTATGCTTGTTTAGCTGCTCCGTACCCAACTCCTGCTGCTGTTGCTAATCTGACCGCAAATACTGATTACCAAGTCTTCTCTGCAGCTTGATTGCGCAAATTGACTTGTACTGGTCTTGTCTTTATGTTGTAGTTATTGTTGTTGTTGCTGCTATTGGTCCATCACATCTACATAGAGTATTCTTCATAGTATGTCCTACGTAGGTCCTTTATTAATTTATCGTTTGCTTTTCCATTTATATTTGTCATTTATGTTTTGTGCAGCTCAAGTGCAGCGCTCTACTCTCCGTTTGGACTGACTGACTGCCTAGTGTTTGGGTCATTATCTCTTTATGAATTAATTATTGTGTTCGTCCTGCAAGCAACTTCATTATGCTCTTGTTGTAATTGTAATTGTTATTACATGCTGATTTTGGTCCTTGTGCTTGCGCTTGTCCTTCTTGTTATTGCTTTGTTACTTGAAAATGTGCAAATATTAAAATTTGTAATCAAAATAATCCTTACATTGATTGCTCGCTGTGTTCCTTTCCGCACACCGTACGAATCGTCTGTGGATCGTACACAACAAAAGGATATCGGCTGTGGCTACAGGATATCGGTTGTATTAAATGTGCTTGCTTTTCGGTTAACCATGAGGGTTATTTGTGTATCGTAGTTGTGTGGATGGTGGTCATAGGGAGAGAGGGAATGCAGTAAATTGTATAGTGTTTGTACATGGTAAGAAATAATTTGGCAAAAATTATTAAGTGGTTCTGACGTAAACAGTTACTATTACTTAAAATTAAATTAAATTAATTTTTATTTTATGCCATTGTTAATTTTTAACACTGAGGTGTATTTTTATTAAGTTTGAGTGCCATTTTAGCATTATCTTCCATTTGTCTTCCGCGCGATAAATGCGATTATACCGTTTATTGTTGATTTAAAAGCATTTGAAACAATTTTTTTTGAATTCTAGTGCAATTGCAGCATTATCTTCCATTTATCTTCCGCGCGATAACTGTGCTTAATTGTCTCCCTAACTACTGAGTGTTTTGGTTTTACGAAAACAATTATTAAATTTGCGAAATAATAAAAATTGCTCACAGAAATACGTTTTTTTTTTGTTATATAAATGACTTTTTATCGTGTCAATAATTATTTTTTAGAATAATGGAGTGTTTTAGGGTAATTTCAGCGTTATCTCCTGTTTACTTTCTGCGCGATAATTATGTTAAATCTGTTTCATTACTTCTGAGTATTATGTATTTTGAAAAATAATTTGCAATTTTGTTGAAATAATCAAATTTTTCTGAAAAATACATTATTTCGTGGTTTTAAATTACTTTTTAATGATTTATATTGTGGCAATGTTGATTTTTAAGCACTAGGGAGTATTTTTATTTTATTCTAGTGTAATTTTAGCATTATCTTCCTTTTATCTTCCGCGCGATAAATGAACTAAATCCTTTCCTTTACTTTTGGGGGTTAAGTTTTTTGAAAAATAATTATGAATATGGCCGAAATAAGTGAAATTTATCAATAAAAATCATTATTTCGCAAAAGTAATAAATATTTTATTTTTATATTGTACATGTTTTAATAAAACTATGAGTATCTATTAATTTATAATGCATATAATTCATACATTTTTTACCTAAATATTGAAGTACGTTTTCGATTTTAGTAAATCTACTCCAACCTCTTTCATTACAGTGCATCAAACAATTAAGTTGCTCACAAAATCCCTGCATAAAGTGTTTGTTGTGTTATTATGTTAATAACAAGAAACTCACAATAATTATGTGCTCAACACACATACAAAACACAGAGCAATACAAGTTTGTTACACAATAACTTCGAGTAAAATTTGCCCAAAGACTCATTGTCGTTGTCGTTGTGTGGAATATGCGTATCATTTATAATGGCTTAATTAAATGGCTACATTTATATGTGGCCAATTCAATTAACTTAATGTTGGTTCCAAAAATTAATTGCGATTTTTGGACAATGTCAGCAGCAACACAGGCGATAACACACAACAATGTTAAAGCCATTAAGTGGGTTATGCTTATGCTTAAGTCAGGTTTATGTGGAAAACAAATTGAGTTTAGATAACAACAGTCTAACAAGCAATTATATTATGCTAAATATGTGAATTCGTTTATGAACAATTGAAGTATAATTTACAGGCAGCTAATTGTTGCCTTAAGAATGATTTATTTGAGTTAAATTTAATTTTTTTGGCATAAATGTTTTAATTTTTTGCAAAAATAAGATGTACCGAAGCTAGAGATACATTATCACCAATTTATCGCGCGGAAGATAAATGGAAGTTAATGCCAAGAATTGCACTAGTATTAAAGATAATTACTATTTAGTGTACTTTTAATAAAATTTGTGTGATATGAAAGTCAAATATCAGAAAATATAGCGAAAACATTTTTAATTAAGTTCTGGAAAACAAAAGGTATAGATGTTAGGGCTACGATTTAGTCAATTTATCACGCGGAAGATAAATGGAAAATAATGCTAAATATTCAATAGAATTAAAGTTAAAAATTCCCGAGTGCATAAAACAAAATTAGCATGACATAACACAATAAAAGCCAATTAATTTCTCTAATAAACTTATTAATGAGAAATCTGTTCTTATTTTGGCAAAATTAGTAATGCTTTTATGAAAAAAACATGCTCCGAAGTTAACAAAAGGTTTTGCACATTTATCGCGCGGAAGATAAATGGAAGATAATGCTGAAAATGCAATGGAATTAAAGAAAATTACTACTGAGTGCTATATAATGAACTTGGCATAACATAAAACAATAAAAAGTCAATAATATCACGAAATAAAGTATTTCTTTTTAAAATTTCCTTTCTTCGGCAACATTAAGAATTTACTTTTCGAAAAACAGAACGCATAGAAGTTAGGAAAACAATGTAGCCTTATTATCGCGCGAAAGATAAATGGAAGATAACGCTAAAATTGGTCAAGAGTCATATAAAAGGGGAACTAAGTGCTGTATAATCAATATTTGTGCGATTTAGAAACAATTTATCTATTTAAATGCGAGATTTTATTTTTAAATGCTAAATTTTCATATTTATGTAAAAGTATTACATTTTTATGGAAAACCATTATTATCAGTATGTTTAAATGTGATATCGCCAATTTATCGCTCTGATGATAAATGAAAAATAATGCTGAAATTCACGTAGCATCTAAGAAAAATTCTAAGAAAAGTGTTAAAAATAACAAATTCAAGCGAAATATCGCTAAAAATTCAATAATAAAACCCAATATAACTTTTCTATAACACACACTCACTCACTCACTTACAGTTCATTGACACCTGTTTCAACATCATTTCCGTCAACTTATTACAATTTGAATTTATTTGTTATTTTTTCACTTTCATTTTGATTTTATTTATCAACGTATTTTATAGTCAAGTTAACGCGCGCGCAACGCATCTTACACAGCTCGTTTTCTTGCGGAACGTCAACGACGACATGCAATTGAATTTTTCACACAATTTTCCATTTTTCTATCTATGAGTTTTCCGCATAAATTCATAACAACAACAGCAGCGAGAAGACTAACAGCAACCAGAAACGTATTAAGGTGGGGTTGGAGCAGTTGGAAAATGTGCTATTTTTCCAGTATTAGTTCGCAGGAAAAATATGAATTTTCACTTCTGCAATTCACCGAGTGCACTCTGCCTCTTGTCGTCGGCGGCAGGATCGAATAGAGCCAACTACCTATCGTCAACAAGCAGCAGCATTGGCAGCAGCATCGGCAGTAGCATCGACAGCAGCAACAGCCGCCTGCAGCATGTCACATGCTTAGTCGAACAGCCTCATAAAGAGGTGAATTCGATTTCCGTTCGTTGCCAGACGTAGAAGAATGTCAATGTGTTAGTATGTAAATGCGTGTGAGTGTGTATATGTTTGTGTGTGACTTATATAAAACTTGATAATCATTTTTGTAAATTTTGTGCCAATTTTTTTCAATTTTCAAGTTATTCATAGTACGTGTCTTATTTTATTATTTGTCGTATGTTTCGCTGTCGCGTTTTCAATATACCGCGTATTCAATATTCAAAATTACAAGTTATCGCAAATTTAAATATAAAGTTATGTGCTTGAAAATTGTAGGTTATGGAAAATGCAAAGTGCTGTGGTGCTTAAAGAACCTACTTCAAAAGTTAATTTATGTTGACTATTATTACAAGCTAAATCTTCTACACTTGCATAATTTAATGTCTATAAATATGCAACTCTTTATCAGTCTTTTTATATCCTAAGATCGTTCAACAGTTGATCCTTTTTTACATTGTTCACAATCTGTTATTTGAACTCATTTCAATTGACTTTTTTATAATAAATATGTTAAATTATTATTTTGTCCACATGAGAATAAACTATTTTGGCGCTATAAATATACCCAGGCATTAACAAACATTATCGCCAATTTATTGCGCGGAAGATAAATGCAAGATAACGCTAAAATTGCACTAGCAATAAAGCAACATACTAATAAGTCTTGAATTATCAACATTTGCTCATTATGAAGACAAATTATCTATTAATATCGCTATTTATCGTAATTATGGGATACATCTTCTTTTTTTTCGCAAGATTATTATTTATTTTTGCCAAACCTATTCGCTCCGATAATAAAAATATGTTATCACCAATTTATCGCGCGGAAGATAAATGGAAGATAACGGTGAAAATGCGCTAGAAATAAAGAAAATAGTAATAATTGCTGTGTTTACAACATTAGTTTTTCTATTTTCTATGACTATAGTGAAATGTCGATTTTATGAAGTAAGTCTTATATTTTTTTGCATTAAAAATGCTTATTTTTGCAAAACCAATACGCCCAGATCATAAAAATATGATATCGCCAATTTATCGCGCGGAAGATAAAAGAAAAATAACACTCAAAATGCACTAGCAATAGTTGAAACAGTAAAATTTTCGTTTTATCAACATATTCGCTATCTAAAGAAAAATTTCCTACGAGTTTACCGATTAAAGTTATTTTTGCGCAAGACCAATATGCTCAGAACGTCTAAAGATGATGTTGCCAATTTATCGCAAAAAAGAAAAATGAAAAGAAAAAACGCTGTAATTACATTGACAATATAAAAATTACTAATAATTTGTTATTTAATTATAATATTTTCACTATTTAGAAACTAATTATATCTAAATATCGTGAGCAATCATTTTATAAAACGTTTTTTTGATAATATTATATTTTTTTTTTTGTAAGGTTAATGTTTATTATTGCAAATTTAATACGCTCTGATCATTAAAATATGATATCGCCAATTTATCGCGTGGAAGATAAATTAGAAAATATGGCTCTAGAGATCTACAGTATATTATAAAAAGACTTAAAAATGGTATATTAATTAAAAATGTACGTTAGTAATGCGAAAAAATTTTCAAAATTCAATAAAACTACTTCATGTTGACTCATATTCCCATCTACTTGTCCTTTTCGCCTACTACAGACACCGTGTAACTCGTTGTATTTGAATGTGCAACACTTCACTAATTTTTTCTATGTGCTTATGTCCTTCAGCAGTTGGTTCTTTTTGTACCTGGTCCACAATCAGTTGTTTGAGCTAATTTCAATTGACTTGAATTTAAATAAATTTGTTCGCTCCACATTAATATACTTCAATTGGTCTTTGTTTGTGCAAGGATGAAGCAATTTTAAAATAAAGTCGCACCACTATAACTCAAATGTAAGGCATACAAAAATGTTTAAATTGTAACTTTTATATAGTAAATGTCCCCCAGTCAAAATGTATGATAGATTCCAGCAACTTTAGAGACTATTTTAAAAGATTTTAAATAGGCAAACGCTGTCAAATATGAAAAAATATGAAGGAATGTTGTAGATGTGCAGATGACATGTGAATTTTAAAAAAATATTGTTAATTCAAAATAACTAATTCTTTGATTATTCTTTTATATTAACTAAAGTTGTGATGTTGTAAAATAAAAATAATCTATAGATTTGAAATTTGAGTTAAGTTACTTTGGTAAAATAAGTGTTATAGGCAACACTAAAAACATGGTGGAGAAAATACTTTGGTATTGGATTTTTATCCACGTATTGCTAAAGGCAGAATCAATGTTTGCCTAAGTAATGATGTCACAGGATTTCAGCAACGACGAAGAGGAAATAGTAGCAAAAAAGGCTATGGGAACTAGAGTTAATAGAGAGTTTAATAAAATATATCTAAAATAGTTTGTTTTATATATATGTGCGAATTTAATTATAGAGAATTAAAGACTTTTCAAAAAAACATTTTGTTTTCCATAAATTCATTTTTTTTTACTAAATTTTTTACTTAAAATTTAATTTTCCACAAGAAATTGAATTTTTCACTTTGAATTAAATTTTTCAGTTCAAATTCAATTTTCCATTAAAATTAAATTTTGCACTAAAAATTAAATTTTTTCACTAAAAATTAAATTTTTCACTGAAAATTCAAATTTTCTTTAAAAATTAAAATTTTTACTAAACATTATATTTTACACTAAAAATAAAATTTTTAAATTAAAATTTAATTTTTCATTAAAAATTTAATTTTTCATTAAAAATTTAATTTTTTATAAAAATTCATTTTTCATTAAAAATTTAATTTTTTATAAAAATTCAATTTTTATTAAAAATTTAATTTTTTATAAAAATTCAATTTTCATTAAAAATTCAATTTTCATTATTTATTAAATTTTCACTAAAAATTCAATTTTTCACTAAAAATTTAATTTGTCATTAATAATTTCATTTTTCACAAGAAATTCAATTTTTCACTTAAAATTAAGTTTTTCACTAAAAATTTCACATTTTTCTATAATTAAAATTTTCACTAAAAATTTAATATTTCCCTATAATTAAAATTTCCACTAAAAATATTTTTTTTACTAAAATCTCAATATTTGCTAAAAGCTAAATGTTCACTAAAATTTCAATTTTAAACTAAATTTTAATTTTTTTTTAAAATACCATTTTTCACTAAAAATAAAATTTTTGATTTAAAATTCAATTTTTGATTAAAAATTCAATTTTCGACTAAAAATTCAATTAGTGACTAAAAATAAAATGTTTCACTAAAATTTAAATATTAGTAAAAAATTAAATATTTGTTGAAACATTTTTTTTCTATATTTTTTATCATTTGATTAAAAATTCAGTGTTTTGCTAAAAGATCTAAATTTCATTTGTTTACTAAAATTTCAATTTTTTACTAATATTCAAATTTTCAGTGAAAAATCCATTTGTTACAAAAAAAATTCTAAATTTCACTAAAAATTTAATTTTTTCTTAGAAATTTTATTTTTTACTAAATATACAATTTTTGTTTAATAATTGGAATTTCTTTTAAGAATTTAAATTTTGACAAAACATTAAAATTTTTTTAAAATCCATATAAATTTTCAACTGCACTCAAATATTTTATCACTTCATCGTATTAACATTTTTCACTTTATTTGCAGCTCTTAAGTTTTTCCGCTTTTTCTGATATTTATTTTGCACATTTTATTATTTCCTTCGGCTCTTGATTTTTTTTTCGATATTTTTTATATATCATTTATTCTTTCTTTTGCTTGTCCGCAACATTTTCTTTGCATGCAGCTGGAAATTGTTGCTTCACCATTTTCAATTTATTTTATTTGTTTGTTTGTCTGTCCGTCCGTCCGTTCATCTCTGTGTCGTTCGTTGTATGGTGTAGCGCTTTTAACTGTCTGTCGCGCATTCATTCAGTCTGTCAGCCTGACTTTAGTGCTGCGCTGCACTGTGCTGCACTGTGCCGCTCTATGCTGTGTCGCTCCGTCGGTCGCTCTCTTTATTTGTATAACTTCTTGTTAGTGAAGTCGAGCGCATTGCTTAGACACAGAGTGCAACACACAAACACACGGACACACAGCGCCACTATGCGAGATGCAGCTTCACAAATACATGAAACGAATGCAGGAAACACAGTGTGCTCAGTGTGCCAGAGCGAGATGGCGCTATGTTAAGCACACATCAATTTCGAAACAATAATTGAAAATTGCAACATTGAAATGGGGCACGTTGTAAAAGTGTCTAAAATAAAGTGTTGCATTTTATTGCGGGACAGAGATGGAGCGCTGAAGAAACAGAGACGGATATGGCATGGGGTGCTGGTGCTGCGAATGCTAAGGCGTATAAATAACTGACATTTGCTATTTCAAGAAAATTAAAATGCAGCACAATTTAATGCAAATTAAATTATTAAATTTAAATGTTAATGACAAGTTTTAAAAATTTTAGTTTTTAGAGAAAACTTAAATTTTAACTAAAACTGATTTGAGTAAAAATTGATATTTGAGTGAAATATTGAATTTTTAGTGATAAATTAAAATTTGAGTGGAAAATTAAATTTCTAGCGTAAATTTGAATTTTTTAGTGAAATATTTAATTTTTATTGAAAAATTGAATTTCTTAGTGCAAAATTAAATTTTTAGTGAAAAATTAAATTTTAAATGAAATTTGGCGTTTTGTGTGAAAAATTTGTTTATAGTGAAAAATTGAGTTTTCATTTGATTTTTCATTTGATTTTTTTTAATGAAATTTTAAATTTTGAGTGACAAATTGAATTTTTGTGAAAAAATTAATTTTGAGTGAAAAATTTATATATGAGTCAAAATTTATATTTGAGTGAAATATTGAATATTGAATGAAAAATTGAATTTTGAGTGAAAATTTGTAGTTTATTTGACAAGTGAAAATTTAATTTTGTGTGAAAAATTTAATTTAATTGTCAAATTGAATTTTCAGTAAAAAATTTTATTTTGAGTGAAAAATTCAATATTCAGTGGAAAATTGATTTTGAGTGAAAAATTGAATTTTTAGTGATACATTGAATTTTGAGTGAACATTTTAATTTTGAATGAAAAAATTAATTTCGTGTGAAAAAATAAGTTTTGAATGAAAAATTGAATTTCGAGTGAAAAATTTAATTTTTAGTGAAAATTTAATTTTGAGTGAAAAATTGAATATTTAAATATAAATTGAATTATGAGTGAAAATTTGAATTTTGAGTGAAAAATTGAATTTTGAGTGAAAAATTTAATTTTGAGATAAAATTTGAATTTTTAGTGATAAATTGAATTTTGAGTGAAAATTTTAATTTTTAGTGATAAATTGAATTTTGAGTGAAAATTTTAATTTTGAATGAAAATTTGAATTTCTTGTGAAAAATTTAATTTTAAGTTATAAATTAAATTTTGAGTGAAAAATTTAATATTGAGTGGAAATTTGATTTTGAGTGAAAAATTGAATTTTGTGTGAAAATTTGAATTTTGTGTGAATATTAATAGTGATAAATTGAATTTTTAGTGAAAAATTTAATATTGAGTGAAAAGTTTAATTTTGAGTGAAAAATAGATTGTTAGTGAAAAATTGTATTTTTAGTGAAAAATTGAATTTTTAGTGAAAAAACGATTTTTAATGAAAAATGAAATATTAATGAAAAATTATATTTTATTATGAATAAATTCATTTATTTTTTAATAAATTTTAAAGGAATAATTATAAAATTAAAATGATATAAAAATAACATATAAATTCTTAATTTTGATGTCATCCAAATACTACCATGTTTTTGGTGTCCTTGGCCCTTGCTTTTAATTTTTTTTGTTCATTGGCTCCAATGCTGCTTAATACACGCTCATCCATCAGCTGCCAACATGATGTATTTTTTCGGGACACCCGCGTCGTACACAGTTCGACCTCTTATTTTCAGCATTGCTGTCAGATATAAACAGTTTTTTTTATACCATTTTTATTTTTTTTGGTTCTATTTTGATTGATTTCCTTGTTTCGCGTAGAATATTTATTGCGTTCGCTCGCAGAGCAATTTTTTGTTTGTCAGGCGTTAATTTTTTTCCATAGATTTGTTGTCATTTTCATCATTGTCAGCTTCGTCATGGTTGTCATTTGTAAAATTGCGTTCATTGTTGTTGTCACTCGAGTTTTATGTTGGTGCTTTTGTTTGTCATACACTTGAAGCGTCTACATCATTGGTTTCGTTTCTTGGAATTCTTGACTTTATTTTTATTTATTTTTATTTTATTTTTTCTATCAAGTGTTTCTCTTAAAATTCGCTTTCAATCGATGTGCTGCAGTTGCTCGTGCATGGCTCCTTCGACGCTGACTTGCTGACAATTTTCCTCTTGTCTCACAATTGAGTTGGTTGGTGCTCCTCTCACATTTTGGCTCCGATTTAAAGCTTCGTTTTTCAGGGTTTATTGTGTCAATTTTGCCGTTTGCCATTGAATTTATTTTACTGTCAGTCTTTGTCAGGGCAGCAGTAGCAGTAGCGTCATCATTACTATTGAAATTATGCATCAGTGAATATTTATTTTTGCTATAAATACATGCGCTTCATTGGACATTTCTGTGAATGGAATTTTAATATTTTTTGAATTTTTAAAATAAATTTTATTAAAGAAATTTAATAAAAGCAAAAATTTTAAAAATATATATTATTTTTTAACAAATAAGGTATTTCTTTTAATTTAAATTGGAATTAGTGCTGGATATTAAATCACGGTATAATTTTAGTTTGAGTGATAATTTTATTTGTTTATTATAATTTGAATTTGTGTGAAAATTTGAATTTTGAGTGAAAATTTGAATTTTGAGTGAAAATTTGAATTTTGAGTCAAAATTTGAATTTTGAGGGAAATTTGGAATTTTGAATTTTAAGTGAAAATTTGAACTTTGAGTAAAAATTTGAATTGTGAGTGAAATTTTGAATTTTGAGTAAAAATTTGATTTGTGAGTGAAAATTTGAATTTTGAGTGAAAATTTGAATTTTGAGGGAAAATTGGAATTTTGAGGGAAAATTGGAATTTTGAGGAAAAATTTGAATTTTGAGTGAAAATTTGAATTTTGAGTGAAAATTTTAATCTTGAGTGCATTATTGAATTTTGAGTGAAATTTTGAATTTTGAGTGAAAATTTTAATCTTGAGTGCATTATTGAATTTTGAGTGAAATTTTGAATTTTGAGTGAAAATTTAAATTTAGAGTGTAAAATTGAATTTTGAATGAAAATGTGAATTTTGAGTGAACTTTAGAATTTGGAGTAAAAAATTGAATTTTTAGAGAAAATTTGAATTTTGAGTGAACATTTTAATTTTGAGTGAAAATTTGAATTTTGAGTGAAAATTTTAATTTTGAGCGAAATGTTTGAAGTTTGATTGAAATTTTGAGTGAATATTTAAATTTTGCCCGAAAATTAGAATATTGAGTTAAAATTTTAATTTTGAGTGAAAAGTTGAGTTTTTAATATTGAGTGAAATATAAAATTTTTAGTGAAAATTCAGTTTTGAGTGAAAATTTGAATTATTAGTGAAAATTTGAATTTTGAGTGAAAATTTTGAATTTTTAATAAACATTTAAATTTTGAGTGAATATTTTTATTTTGAATAAAAATATTAATTTAGAGTAAAATTGTTAATTTTTAGTGAATATTTTATGTAGAGTAAAAATTTGAATTTTGAGTAAAAAAAAATAATTTGGTGTGCAAATTTTAATATTGAGTGAAAAATTAATTTGTAGTGAACATTTGAATTTTGAGTGAAAAATTGAATTTTGATAGAAAATTTTAATATTGAGTGAACATTTTAATTTAGAGTGAATATTTATTTGAATTTTTAGGAAAAATTGAATTTTGAGTGAAAATTATAATTTCGAGTGAAAAATTCGAATATTAAATGAATATTTTAATTTTTAGTGAATATTTGAATTTTGAGTACAAACATTAATTTTGAGTGAATATTTTATGTGGAGTAATAATTTTAACTTTGAGTGAAAATTCGTATTTTGAGTGAAAATTTTAATATTGAGTGAAGATTTTAATATTGAGTGAAAATTTGAATTTTGAGTATAAATTTGAATTTTGAGTGAACATTAGAATTTTGATTGAAAATTTTAATTTTGAGTGAAAATTTTAATTTTGAGTGGAAGTTTTAATTTTAAGTGAAAATTTGAATTTTGAGTGAATATTTTTACTTGATTGTGAAAATTTAAATTTTTTATTCGCCAAGTTTTTATCTCGACGCAATTTTCTTATTACTAATACATACCCTATATTAGTATCTAATAAAATTATAATTTATTTAAAAATATTTCGTATTGCAATGACAGTAAACTATAAATTAAAAGTTCTCGAAAATGATTTCATAAAACGCAAGTTTGCTGAAAACTTTGGCAAGACTTAATCGAATTATGCAGCACACACACATTAAGAAATGAATGCAAAAATAAACATAAAAACAAAAAAAAAAAAAAAAACTTCCAATCACACAGAAAAATGGAACTGTCAAAACACTCAGCCATCACTCATCACATCACTTATGTCATCAGCAAACGTCAAAATGTGATTTGCACGTCGCTCTCTCTGTTTCGACTGCTCAGGGCTGCGGCCACCCTGTACATATTCACGCCCACAATAACATTCACGCCCACATTTATTTCCACTGCCACACCCCCTCCGGACTCCGCTGGGGCCACAATTAAGCTGCTCCGTGCGAAGCGCTTACGTTTTCAATTTAATTTTCAAGATGATGAAATTTTTCATTTGCATGCGGCCTGAAAATTGCGCTGCGTCGTTTAAATGCCTGCGAGCGACGTGAGAGGTTTTCATGGTTGTTGTCGTCATTGCGGCATTGTTGTTGTTGTTGCTTGTCAACGACGACATACGGCGACACGAAGCGAAGCGGTTTGCTCATCAGTGAACTCGTCGTAGTGAATTCGTCAAAATAACGACTGAAGCAGCCTAAAGCAGGCAGGTGTCGGGCAGGAGACCACCTCATGGACAGCATGAAGTGCGTTCGGGAAAACTTTTGCAACTCTTTGCGGCCTGCGTGGCTGACATGTCAACACTTGAAACTTGTAATGAAAGCAAAAGCTTCTCAGGGGGCGTTGGGCTCGGTGGAATTGGTCGATGGGTAGATTGTTGGAAGTTGTCACTCATTGCTGAGATGACAAATTTTATCTCGTTTTTTTTTTTACATTTTGACAACTCGTTTCTTAATGAATTGCAAATTGAAATTGAAATGAAACGAAATCAAGTTTTAGTGGTTTTCGTCTATGAGTTTTGCCGGTGCTCCAAATTGCTTTGACATAGTTTTAGATTATGCATTTTAAGTGGTAGATACTGTGGTAATTGAAGAGCAGATATAGCGAGTATAAGTTGAAATGTGTTGTGAAGGGGTTTGGTATATGTGATTTGAAGGCTGTTGACGATTTGTGTTGAGAGTCTGGCAAAAATAATTCAACTTTTGTGATTATGGGCAGAGTAATTAATGCATTCGAAATATGAAAATAAAAAGTAGAAACAATTTTATTTTTATTTTGGCTTAATTAAAAATTCACATAATGAATACCGTATAAAATAGTGTGAATTTTTGATGCCTTTGACATAAAATATTATTTACATTTATGAAAATTAAAGTCCGTTTGTATGTTCAATAATACCTCTCAATCACCCATCCAATTAGAGTACAGTTTTACACAGAATTAAACAAACGGATACTGTTCCTCTAATACATTTCAAACTTTGTAAATAAAAAAAAAAAAAATAATCCCAAATTAAAAATATAAAAACACACAGTAAACACAAAACACAAAAACAATGTACTACAAATCTGAGAGAAAGACAGTAAAACACAAAAATAAAAATAAAAATAAAAAAAAAATAAAAAAAAAATAAAAAAAAATAAAAAAAAAATAAAAAAAAATTAAAAAAAAAATTATAAAAAAATAATAAAACAAAAAACATTTCCCTGTACCAAAATTAAAACAATGGAAACTTTAAAAAAGCAATAGCAAAACAAATAAAAAGCAATATTCATATCACAAACAACAAAAGCAATAAGTGAGACACAAAAAAACAAAAAAAAAAATACGAAACGAAAACATGAAATTTCAACCAAACAAAAATTAAATGCAATAAAGACCAAAACAAATATAATAAAGAGAAAAGTAAATTAATAAAAAAATATCTTCGCAGTCCACTCGGCTCTTAATAGAACAAAGCATTACGTAGATAATTCATTCTTCAGTCGCATGAGTCGTTTGTGGAACAATCTCCCTGCGTCAGTTATTCCCGAAATTTTTGATATTGACAAATTCAAAACAAATATGCGCCGACGTCACTCCATCTTTCTTTCCTCCCATCCTATAACTCTTAACCTTTTGCACGATCAACAATGTGCTTTGCTTGAATAGGGGATATCCCCAAAGCGTTCTTAATCTAAACAAAAAAAAAAGTTAAAAACATTTTTGTTAGATATGGTTTTTAAAAATACATTTTTGATAACAAAAATCATTATTTGTTACTTATTATATCAGAGAATATATTTTTAAATCAGAATGTATTATACCGGCCGAGAACAATTTGTTTGTATTCTTTATACGATTTAAGAAAACGACTTTTAAGAAAACGACTTTTAACCTTTAGAAAATTCTTTTCCATTCTTTTAATATATAACTTTTATAGACAAGGCATGAATTCCAATTATTCTAATTACTCATGACTTGTGAATATATTATACATAAAACATGAGTAACTATAATTTTAATCAATTAATCATAAAAATTGATTTTTACTATAATCATATATTATGAACTCGGGACCCGTGTACGACTCGTGTAAAGATTTTGTAAATGTAAGAATATGGAGCAATTTTATTAATATTTATTTTTTTTTATCAGGGACCCGTGCTGTGGTCGTTTTTTATTGGTTTTATAAATGTGGTAAACAAAAATAATTCTCCGCCAAAACAACTTTTCTCAAAGAGGATTATTTCTCAGACTGTACTTCCCCTAGAATTCTTCCCCGAACAATATTTCGCCGTAGAATTGTTCCCAGTAGAAATCATTCCGTAAAATGTTTCACCACAGATGGCTTTCCCGTAGAATTTTACCGGGAACAATTGTTCCCGGTAAAATTATTCTCGGTAGAATTCTTCCCGGTAGAATTTTTCTCGGCAGAATTCTTCCCGGTAGTATTCACTCCCGTAGAATTCTTCCTCGTTAAGTTTTTCCCAGTTGAAGTTTTAGTGTAGTGAGTTTTAGTGGGGTGAGTTTTAGTGTGGTGAGTTTTAGTGTGGTCAGTTTTACTGTGGTGAATTTTAGTGTGGTGAATTTAATTGTGGTAAGCTTTAGTGTGGTGAGTTTTAGTGTGGTCAGTTTTATTTTGGTGAATTCTAGTGTGGTGGGCTTTAGTGTGTTGAGTTTTAGTTTGGTGAGTTTTATTGTGATGAGTTTTATAGGTGAGTTTTAGTGTGGTGAGTTTTACTGTAGTGTGGTAAGTTTTAGTGTGGTGAATTTTAGTGTGGTGAATTTTAGTGTAGTGAATTTTAGTGTGGTGAATTTAGTGTGGTGAATTTAGTGTGGTGAACTTTATTGTGATGAGTTTTATAGGTGAGTTTTAGTGTGGTGAGTTTTACTGTGATGAGTTTTAGTATGGTGAATTTTAGTGTGGTGAATTTTAGTGTGGTGAGTTTCATTGTTGTGAATTTTTGTGTGGTGTGCTTTAATGTTTCGTTGTGGTGAATTTCGGTGTGGTGAATTTGAAGAATAATAAAATGGACGACAATAAGAACGGAATAGACGAAATCACCATTTTCAAAAAAAAAAAAACCAAAAACAATGTTGAAAAGAAAAATTTGTTTTTGCTTTTGTATTTTCTTTTTCTTTTTCTTTTTCTTTTTCTTTTTTGTTTTTGTTTTTTTTTTATTTTTATTTTGATTTTTCTTTTCTTTTTTTTTGCTTTAGTTTTGCTTTAGTTTTATGTTTTTGCCCTTGTTTTTTTGTATTTGTTTTTGGGATTTTGTGTTTTTGCTTTTATATTTTTTTTTGTATTTGAGTTTTATGTTTCATGTTCGTAGCTGGCAAAAGTGAAAAGTTATATCGATTTGAAAGATTAGGTTGTATGGGCGGTACCACGCTTCCTTCCAGACCCTACCGCATCTATGGTAAAAAATTCAAGAAAATCGGATTACCCGTTTAGACGGAGAAGCGGTACAAACAAACAAACCAACAAAGGAACAGATTTATTGTATTAATAGGATATGATAATAGCCAAATCATTATGATTACTTATTCTTGGCTGGATATCGTGATTAATTTATATAAATTTATGCGTATAATACATAATTTTTCCTCCATGTCCAAATGTATGTTCAACAAAATAAATATATGTTTGGCTGTCATTATAATAATGTTTTCTAACGCAATAATACTTTTACTTGAATAAATCTCGAAAAATATATATTAGTACCCTTTTTTTTGCAGTTATTGGAAGAACTACTTTTTTTAAAATATCTGTATTTTTTTTTGCATTTTTTAATATTCAATATTTTTCGATATTCTTGAAAACATCATGGAATATGGTAAAACTAAGTATACAGTAAGAATCAACTCATTTGAGTTTTATAGAAGTAATATATAGGTTGCCTAAAGGATAAATCTTGTTCAGTATTATCCTCGACAAAAGGTGTAGATTTTAAAAATATCTCGAAAAACCAAAAAATCATATAAACAGGTTAGTGCCACTTAAATATGCGTTGATTAAAAGTTTTCGGTGAAGCACATGTTGAATTAATAACGTTATAAATTAAAATGCCGAAATGGCAATTGTGCAAAAGTTAATTTATGTTTTATTTTTTGCTTATTTGGTTTTTATTTTATTTTTGTTTTAGTGCCAAACTGCTCGAGCACCCTCGAGCGACCTCTGGAGCTGAGCAGTTTATTTGCGAACGAACGAACGACTCTATTCGTATTTGTTTTTCATTGCATTTGCAATAAACAGAGTCTCACATCACATAATGACAGCCAACATGCTGCATAAATACAGAACGAGCTAAATGACTTTTGTGATTTTTGTTGATGAGTTCAGTTCATATATGAGCCACTCTTTGTTTGTGTGAATGTATGTGTGTGTGTGTGACACTGAAGTTGCTCTGTGTATGTGTATGTCTGAGTAAGAGTGCAAAATTTCATTTAATTTCAAAACAAAATTTAATTACATGCAGCCGAGTATATTTTCACTTGGAAAATGCAAAATGAAAAGTGTTTTTGTTCAGGTGTTTGTGTATGTAGTGCATACAAATATGAACAAATACACCAACTCCACATAGGTATGGGTTGAGCAAACTACCAGGAACTACTTAGGTGTTGGTGAGTTCAGTTAAATTATTAAAAGTGCGGTATATAAAGAACAAGTTGGAGAATATGGTAGAAGAAAGATTTTGTCCACATTTCAGATTTTTTATTTTTCATTTGAAAAAGCTTCTTGAAAACCCGCAATTCACTCTGGTGCGACTGACTTTTGTACCCCCCCCCCCCTCTATGCCATTGAGTTGAGTTGTTGAGAACTATGATTTAATTATAATGTGCGAAATGTGATGACTGCTGGTGCACCTGATGTGGTGCCCCGTTGCTGGACATTTTAATAGTAATTAAAAATGCAGCATAAAAGGTGGGGCAGATGTGCTTTATAGCCGGCAATCTAAGCATGAAATTGAATTGAAGTCGTATTTTGTGTTCGTTTTTTTTTAATTTTAATTTAAGTGTTTTGTATTTCCATTTGTTTTATATTTAATTTAAATTTTGCTTAATGTTGATTTTAATGAAACTTTGAAAATGTCAAATGCATATTAAATATTTATAATTTCACTCAAAGCCATAAGTTTTACTTAAAATTGATGTTACCTTTCTGATGAGCCTAAATATTCGACAATTTAATATGTTTAATATATTACAATTTAATTTTATTTATTTCACTCATAATTAAAACTCAAATAAAAGTAAAAAATATTAATTTTCACTTAAAATTTAAAATTACACTTAATAATTAAATTTTCACTCAAAATTAAAATTTTCACTCAGAATGTGAATGAATACTCACAATTCAAATTGATTCTTAAATGTAACATTTTCACACCAAATGTAAATTCAAATTTTCACTTAAAATTTAAAGTTTCACTCAAAATTTTTTTTTCACTCAAAATTTAAATTTTCACTCAAAATTTTAATTTAAACTCAAAATTTTAATTTTCACTCAAAATTTAAATTTTCACTCAAAATTCAAATTTTCACTCAAAATTTAAATATTCACTCAAGCTTTAAATTTTCACTCAAAATTTAAATTTTCACTCAAAATTTGAATTTTCACTAAAAATTAAAATTTTCACTCAAAATTTAAATTTTCACTCAAAATTCAAATTTTCACTTAAAATTTAAAGTTTCACTCAAAATTTAAAGTTTCACTCAAAATATAATTTTCACTCAAAATTTAAAATTTCACTCAAAATTTAATTTTTACTCAAAATTTTAATTTTTACTCAAAATTTTGATTTTCACTCGAAATTTAAATTTTCACTCAAAATTCAAATTTTCACTCAAAATTTAAAATTTCACTAAAAATTTTAATTATCACTCAAAATTTAAATTTTCACTAAAAATTTAAATTTTCACTAAAAATTTTAATTTACACTCAAAATTTAAATTTTCACTCAAAATTTAAATTTTCACTAAAAATTTAAATTTTCACTAAAAATTTAAATTTTCACTCAAAATTTAAATTTTCACTCAAAATTTAAATTTTCACTCAAAATTTAAATTTCCACTCAAAATTTAAATTTTCACTTAAAATTTAAATGTTCACCCAAAATTGAAATTTTCGCTCAATGTTCACTGAAAATTAAAATTTTCACTCAAAATTAAAATGTTCACTCATATTGAAATGTTCACTCAAAATTGAAATTTTCGATCAAAATTTAAACTTTCACTCCAAATTTA
Organism: Dryomyza anilis; assembly: GCA_951804985.1. Taxonomy (NCBI): domain Eukaryota; kingdom Metazoa; phylum Arthropoda; class Insecta; order Diptera; family Dryomyzidae; genus Dryomyza; species Dryomyza anilis. The sequence goes on from OX638134.1 coordinate 2,721,038, forward strand.
AATTTTCACTCAACTTACTTAGTCTTCAAACGTCCAAATTCACTCTAAATGTGAACTTATACTAAAATTTTAAATTATTTCTCAAAATCAATTTTTAACTCAAAATTTAAAATTTCACTAAAATTAAAAATTTTTCACAATTAAAACAATTAAAATTTTCAACAAAAATTTTAATTTTCACTCAAAATTAAAAGTTTTACTCAAAATTAAAATTTTCACTCAAAATTAAAATTTTCACTCAAAATTTAAATTTTCACTCAAAATTTAAAATTTTTCTCAAAATTTAAATTTTCACTCAAAATTAAAAATTTCACTCAAAATTTAAAATTCCAATCAATTTTTAAAATTTCACTAAATTTTTAAATTTTCACTCATAATTTTGATTTTTACTCAAAATTTAAATTACCATTTAAATTTAAATGTTACACTCAAATTTCAAATTTTCACTCATATTTCAAATTTTCACTCAAATTTCAAATTATCACTCAAATTTCAAATTTTCACTCATATTTCAAATTTTCACTCAAATTTCAAATTTTCACTCAAATTTCAAATTTTCACTCAAATTTCAAATTTTCACTCAAATTTTAAATTTTCACTCAAATTTCAAATTTTCACTCAAATTTCAAATTTTCATTCAAATTTCAAATTTTCAATTGAAAATAAACTTTCACTAAAATTGGAAATTTCCACAAAAAATTAAAATAACTCAAATTTGAGTCAAGTTGTGAATATTTTCACTAAAAATTCAAAATATCAATTAAAATTAAAAATTTTGACTCAAAAATCGAATATTTGCACAAACTTCATATTTTCAATAAAAACTTGCATTAAAAATGAAATATTAAACTCTATAGACTTTTTGCTATATTATTCAAAATTCACATAAATGACTTTAGATTATAGCTATTTATTAATTAAAATAAAGTAATTGGTTTTTCGTACTTTAAAGCTAAAAATACAATACATAATGTCTGAAATTATGCACAATTATTTGATGCGAGTTCCATTCAAAATGCCTAAACAAAATTTATGTTTATGCCCCGCATAATGTTGTCACAATTCAGTTCATAATTGATGGCAAACAAAACGCGCTGCAAACAAATGAAACTCAATTAAAATTTCCACATTTCTGCTTACATTTAATTAAATCAACATAGATTGTTTTATTTATGCCGCGGCAGTTGCCGCAACTAACGACCGCTGGAGGATGCCAGGCGCCACAACCGCAGGGCCAAACCGAACCCATCGAAATGCCGCTCAATGACTTTTCATGTGCATTCATCAAACAGTTCAGTCGACAAAACACAACACAACTAAACAAAACAAAACCAAATAGAAATGTGCAAAAGTCAATGAGTGAAAATGACAATAAATAAATATTAAAAAACACAGTCAACTTGTTTTTTTTTTATTGTTTAGGTTTATTTTTTAGGCTTCAATTGTTTTTGAACAGACAATGAATAAATATGTTTATAAATAAATGAGGCGCACATTTTGCAAAATATTTAAGTTTGCTGCATTTGACAGATTTGTTGACTACAAATTGTATAATTTGTATATTTTAAATTTTAACATTTTTTGAATTTTTAAAATAAAATAAAAATAAAAAAAGTCAAGATTTTAAAGACTTGATACAAATTCACCTTGTATTTTAACTATTCTTCGGATACCCGTTTTTACGAAACAGTTTTCGAATAATGCATTTTCAAAATATTCATTTTTTCATTTTGCCAAATTAATGCCAACCCACATCATCATTTCTGTGTTATATTTGAAACTTAATACCGAGTTCAATATGTACCTGCAATACACAGACACTCATGGCAGCCCTGCCTTGGGTTCATTAATATTCCGGCAACATGTACTCGTGCTTGTCTAACATGATCTATGAATGTAAATGTATTTTTTTGTTATCTTTGCAAAATGTCGGCTGCATCCGGTCAGCAATGAGTCTATTTTTTTTTTGATATGGGCTTCAGTTGACGAGGCCTTTAGACGAGCAAGGTACCTGCACACAAATAAATGTAAATTAAGGGGCTGCACAAAATCATAGAGTATTTTTTGAACAGCAGCAGTTACAGCCTCATAAATGCCAACATGAAACTGAACAAAGAAATACTGCACTAATTTAGCAAAGAAAGAATATATATTTTTTTTTTAAATTCAATCATTAATAATGTTTTATGGGACCAGGCTTTTGATAATGATCAGGTTTTTTTTTGCCCGATTTTTTTCATTACTTCTTAAGGCAAAAATATTTTGCACATTTTAGACTCCAGCTGCTGTGCTGCATTTTATGCATGGCGTATAAAATATCATTTAAATGGAAAACACATCAACCTTGAAACCTTGTGTCGACCTCTTTCACCTGTGCAGCCTCTGTCGACTCCCAAATGGCAGGCCTGTCTTTTTACTGCTTCTTTTACTGCCTGCCGCATATGCAAATCCGTGAACAATTCACATTACTTGGGCCCACTTTTGCAAAATTATGACAGCCATACAGAATGGTGGTGGTGCTGATGATAATAATGGCGTTGGATGGTAGAATACGTGCCAAACTATGCCATGGCGTTGCAAATAAAGCAGTCAAAGGCAGGCGAACTGTGCGCATATCAATGAAGGTTTATGAGGCGAATATATAAATATCTTTCTTTCTTTCATTATTTTGCATAATAAAAGCAGTGAGATATTGGAAAATTGCTTAAGGAAGGTGCTGGCAATCTATTCAAAATATGATAAATTATAAGTGGAGGAGGCTTTTGTGAAATAACACAAAAGATGCGTACCTCTAAAATGTAGTTGAGAACTTTATTTTCAATAAAATCTTACATCAATTGTTATGGAATATTTACAGTGTAATTTATTTTTAGCTGCATTTTGTGTATTTGAATTTTTAATATATTTCGGCACTCCGACTGCTAAGTGGATTTTCTTGTTTAGGCCGTTAGACAGCGATGAAAACAGTGGAAATTAATTCAAATTATATTCTAAATATTTAATTCAATATCACTGAAATTAGATAAAATTTTAACTAAAAATTTTATTTTTAACTAAAAATTAAATTGTTCACTAGAAATTCAAATTTTCACTAAAAAATTAAATATCCCAGTATACCACGACTCGGAGCCTCCAGTGAATCGAACAATTTTCAAAGTGGCTTCGAGAAAAAAATCGATCTCGTTATTATATCAAAACTAATTTTTAATCATTTTTGTATTCAGTTGTTTAGAAGTTTTCTGAAATGTCTACGAGAAAAAACATTGATCTCGTTGTTATATCGGAACTAATTTTCAAAGATTTTCGCATTAAGTTGTACCTCCTTTCAGGTACATGACTGATTTCGTCTGCTGGATATAATTTTGGTAATGATATTCAGGTCCGAACAGTTTTGCGTTCAAGTAATGTCAGTGTCCGCAAGAATTAGGTCAATTTCATTATTATAAAAGCAACGATTTTTCGTTTCTTTGTTAATAAATGTTAGTACTCATGATTGCGACTCGTTTCCTATTTTAAAAATAAGGTCACCAGATGTACAGTGACCTTTTCTTTATGGCTGTATTTACTTTTATTTAAAATAAATAGAGTGGACATTATTTTTTTATATTTTTATGTTAATTTCACTTTATTTCATTAAAAATAAATGTCTGAAAATAGTGAGCTTTGAATTTTCAATTTTTTATTATTTTTGTTTTCGATGTCAGAAATATTTTCGTACAGAAATAAAAAAAAAAGGTAAACACATGCTAAGTTCGTAGACTCATTTTCGAAAACTATTTTGTTTAAATTGAAATTGAATATGAAAATGATATACGACAAATTAATATCGAGTACCCAGGAGCAACTGACAGAAAATAAAATGCAATGGAAAATGATAGCTGTGTTTTTTTCATAATTTAAATTTGAGCCGGAACAAATTTTGTACGTAAAACAAAAACAATTTGAGCTCGATAAATCTATCTAGCTCAAATTTGTTTTTGTTTTGCGTATAAATTTTGTTCCGGCTCAAATTTAAATTATGAAAAAACGCAGCTGATGATGGTAATTGTGACAAGTAATTGTTTTACGAATTACAATTGAAGAGAATAAAAACCATGACTATGATGCGAAGGACGTAATAGAAAAAAATAGAGAGATAGGTAAATAAATGTCTTTTTGTTTTTTTTCTCTTTTTGTATGGTCATTGCGAATGACATATATAGATGACGCATTTATTTGAACCAATCATAAAGCCCCATTCTGTCGACAAGAGCTTCTAGAAAGCTTCGATTTTGAAATAATTCTCGTAACGAGAAACCTTCATTATCTCGTAGTAATTTTCCTATATTATCATTGCGAGAAATGGCTTCGATATCGTATATCGAAATAGTTTGGTGTACTAAGATTTTACTAAAAAAAATTTTAATTTTTCATTAAGAATTTATTTTTTCACTAAAAATTTAATTTTTCACTAAAAATTCCATTTTCACTAAAAATTCCATTTTCACTAAAAATTCCATTTTCACTAATAATTCTATTTTCACTAAAAAATAATTTTTTTCAATAAAAATTCAATTTTTCACTAAAAATTCAATTTTTCACTAAAAATTCAATTTTTCACTCAAAATTCAATTTTTCACTAAAAATTCAATTTTTCACTAAAAATTCAATTTTTCACTAAAAATTCAATTTTTCACTAAAAATTCAATTTTTCACTAAAAATTCAATTTTTCACTAAAAATTCAATTTTTCACAAAAAATTCAATTTTTCACTAAAAATTCAATTTTTCACTAAAAATTAAATTTTTCACTAAAAATTAAATTTTTCACTAAAAATTCAATTTTTCACTAAAAATTCAAATTTTCACTAAAAATTCAAATTTTCACTAAAAATTCAAATTTTCACTAAAAATTCAATTTTTCACTAAAAATTCAATTTTTCACTAACAATTCAATTTTTCACTAAAAATTCAATTTTTCACTAAAAATTCAATTTTTACTAAAAATTCAATATATCATTAAAAATTCAATTTTTCACTAAAAATTCAGTTTTCCACTAAAAATTCAATTTTTCACTAAAAATTCAATTTTTCACAAAAAATTCAATTTTTCACTAAAAATTCAATTTTTCACTAAAAATTAAATTTTTCACTAAAAATTAAATTTTTCACTAAAAATTCAATTTTTCACTAAAAATTCAAATTTTCACTAAAAATTCAAATTTTCACTAAAAATTCAAATTTTCACTAAAAATTCAATTTTTCACTAAAAATTCAATTTTTCACTAAAAATTAAATTTTTCACTAAAAATTCAATTTTTCACAATAATTCAATTTTTCACTAAAAATTCAATTTTTCACTAAAAATTCAATTTTTCACTAAAAATTCAATGTTTCACTAAAAATTCAATTTTTCACTAAAAATTCAAAAAGTCATTTTTTCACTAAAAAAGTTAAAGTTTTCACTAGAATTTCAAAAAAAATATATATATTTTGCTGACATTTTTATTTACTGAAAATTAAAGCTTTCACTAAATTTAAATTTTTCACTTAAAATTTATTTTATTACTAAAAATCCTGAAATTCCATTTGTCCTGCTCCTCCACTGTTTTTTGAAGGCACATCGCATCCTCTTAAATAGTTATGCCTCATTGTCTTTGCTGTTGTTGGGTTTGTTGTTTGTCTCATCGACCGATCGATTTTCAGACATGTCAGTTAATTGTTGTAGGACGTTGTTCGTGCACAGAGATTTGTTCGCCTAGCCGTTATATATAGCGATATTTTCCATATACCTTATACCCATTTGGTATGTATTGCATTCCTCTGTTTCTGTTCGAGAATGTTGTGTAAATTTTGGTCTGTGCCTTAAGTTTTCGCTTCGAGGGAGGACTATTGATGATTCAGATGTTGTTTTTGTTGTTGTTGGTATCGTTATTGTTGTTGAGACTACACGCTGGTCTATGTCACCAACGTCTGCTGTCGGTCTCGACACCGTTGATGTAGTAGTGAATTTAAGTGTCTCGATCCGAGGTGGCTTTTATGAAGTTTTCATTTAGAGGAAGAGTTTTTCATTAAAGCATTTTTAATAAGGTCTGTTAATAAAGCCAATTTTAATACCAAAATATGTTGTTATTGATATTTCTACATTTCAAATAATTCAATTTAAATTTTGACTTAAAATTAAAAATAAAATTTGCAGTGAAAAAAAATAATGATTGAATTTTTAGTAAAATAATTATAAAATGTCCAAAATTACGTATTTTAATAAAAATTTAATTATACACCAAAAATAAAATTTTTCACTTAAAAATTAATTTTGTTCACTAAAATATATATTTTTCACTCAAAAATGAATTTATCACTCATAAATTTATTTTTCAATCACAAATTCTCTAAAATGTATTTTTCTTTAATTTTTTTTTTTTTTCAAAAATTAGTTTTTCCAAAAAATTTCACTCAAATGTGAAAAAATACAAAACAACTATATAAAAATCTGTTAAATAATATTTCCTATCATTCCTAACACAAAGTTTTAAAAGTCACAAATAATTCATGTTTCAACCTCAGTTAAAACGGAAAACATTTTCTTCAGTTTATGTTTTCTTCGAATTATTGTAGCATACAACAGGAAAATATGCACTAATGCGAGCATTTAAAAATTCTTCACGTTTAAATTGAAAAACTTGCAATTTCCGTTTCCGTTATTCTGTGCGCACTTGGTACGACTTAAACGCCATCAAATCAATATTGCCGACACCAAGTCATTGCCTGTGCCGCCCACTCTTCAAAGCATGCTTTAATAAATAGTTGTGAAAACTATGTTGGCTGCGACAGGCTTCAGTGCTTCGCGTCTACACCCTGGAAGCATTTTTGCTGCTTCTACTGTTTCTGCTGTTGCTATTGCTTTTGCTGCATTATTTAAGCAGTCGAACAGCTTGTTCATTAAATACCGGAACCGGAAGTTAACAACAGACTGACTCAACAATGCAACTTGAGTGCAGGCGCGCGGCGGCGCACTCTGCTCCTTCCCATCCAGTCTAAGAAGAAAAAGAAGGAGGCGAAGCAGAGGTCCTTTCTGACAGCAGCAACTACAACAAACAAGTTGAAGAAAAACCTGCCGATTGCTATCAACTGTCACTCAGTTTAGTATTTTTGACATTAAATGCGTCGATGGCCATTTTTAGTTGTTTTGCTTATTGTTTTTTTCTTATATTTTGCACTATACAACTTTTCTAGTACTTCAGACTTTATTTATTTTGTGCCAAATTGACGTGTGATTCGTTGAGCTTCAGTTGGGCTGTCAAAAATGTCGACAGCCAGCGAAGTGTAACGATTTGTGCTGCACTCTTTTGGAGCACTTTTTAAATAGACGAACTGTAGTAGAGCAGAGTAAATGTTGGCCTACACTTCAGAATTGCGCCGATACATCAAACGTTGGAAATCTCGAGCCGGAAATTAGAGAATGATGGATCGGAAAGGGTAGATGTAGGTGTACATTGTGCAATGAACATGAGTTCAATGACATGCAGATCAATAGAATTTAACTTTAAGTAATTTAATAAATACTTTTAAATATTTGTACAATTTCAATTTTGTACAATTTCAATTTTGTATAATTTCATCATAATAATAAGTGAATTATAGTATAAAATACAAAAAAACCTAAAAATTTAATATTTTATTTCGCCATAAATAATAAATTTATCACTCAAAATCTAAATGTTCAACTTAAAACTAAAATATTGGCTAAAAATACAGCTTAAAAAAAAATTTAACTTTCCGTGGAAAATAAATTGTTAGCGAATATCTGGGGATATTCATTTTTTTAGTAAAAATGTTAAGAGAAAAATTATATTTTTGATTTTTGAGTGGATTATTAAATTTTAGTGTAAAATTGAATTTTAATTTAAAATTTCGATTTTCACGCAAAATTTAAATTTAGATTCGAAAATTGAATTTTAAGTAAAACATTTAATTTTGAGTGAAAATTAAAATTTTGAGTGAAAATTTAAATTTTGAGTGAGAATTTAAATTTTGAGTAAAAATTTAAATTTTTAATGAAAATATAAATTTTGAGTGAACATATAAATTATGAGTGAAAATATAAATTGTGAGTGAAAATTTAAATTTTGAGTGAAAATTTAAATTATGAGTGAAATTTAAAAGTTTGAGTGAAAATTTAAATTTTGAGTGAACATTTAAATTTTGAGTGAAAATTTTAGTTTTGAGTGAAAATTTAAATTTTGAGTGAAAATTTAAATTATGAGTGAAAATTAAAAGTTTGAGTGAAAATTTAAATTTTGAGTGAAAATTTAAATTTTGAGTGAAAATTTAAATTTTGAGTGAAAATTTAAATTTTGAGTGAATATATAAATTTTGAGTGAAAATTTAAATTTTGAGTGAATATATAAATTTTGAGTGAAAATTTTAGTTTTGAGTGAAAATATAAATTTTGCGTGAAAATTTAAATTTCGAGTGAAAATTTAAATTTTGAGTGAAAATATAAATTTTGAGTGAAAATATAAATTTTGAGTGAAAATTTAAATTTTGAGTGAAAATTTAAATTTTGAGTGAAAATTTAAATTTTGAGTGAAAATTTTAATTTTGAGTGAAAATTTTAATTTTAAATGAAAATTTAAATTTTGAGTGAAAATTTTAATTTTTAGTGAAAATTTTAATTATGAATGAAAATTTAATTTTTGGAGTGAAAATTTAAATTTTGAGTGAAAATTTAAATTTTGAGTGAAAATTTAAATTTTGATTGAAAATATAAATTTTGATTGAAAATATAAATTTTGAGTGAAAATTTAAATTTTGAGTAAAAATTCAAATTTTGAGCTCAATTTTAAATTTTGAGTGAAAATTATAATTATGAGTGAACAATTTAATTTTTAGTTGAAAATTGAAGTTTGGCTGAAAAATTGAATTTTGAGTCAAAATTGAATTTTAAATTAAATATGAATTGTTAGTCACAAATTTGGTATGTATTTTTTTTGTTTTATTTTTTATTTATTTTTTATTTATTTTTTTGATGTTTCGATGTTGCTCTTTGTAATCTTTTGAAAATTGTTTATAAATCATATTAAAAATCTTCTAAAATCAACTCTCTTTCTCTCTTTTTAGATTTTTCAAGTATAACGACGCCCACGTCGAACTGTTGCCTTGCACTTGCTTTATTTGTTGTTGTTAATATTTAATTGTGTGATTTATTTGTTTGGCGCGCGCGCACGCATAAAGGACACGTAAAGGACACGCCGCACAAATGTTGGCCTTTCACAACGAACACATCGCCAGTAAGTAGTATGCAACAGAAATTTATCACAAATTATAAAGCAAATGTGTTGTTTTTGTTGTCATCATCATTATGCACACATGATGATACATATAAGGACAGACAGACGCACGGATAGACGGACAGAAGGACATACATATAGACTGACTGACTGAGTGAGTGAGTGTTGGCCAGACAGCAGCCGGAGAGACGAGCACACTTAAAAGCATATTTTCATTACAAAGCATGATGATGATAATAATAAAGTTAAAAGCTGCGTCTGCGATGCAAAAATAATGTTGTGCGTCCCACTCGGGAGCCTCAATTACGCTTAAAAGCCAACGAGAGACCGCATCATGTTGTCGATGTTGTTGTTGCTCTGGTTTTTGTGTTGTTGTTGATGTTTATGTTGCTCTTGTTATTGCTGTTGTTGTCGTTGATGTTGCTGTTGTTGTACTGTGAGAAGCAACACATGCAATCCATTAACTCTTGAACTGTGCGAAGCTTAGAGCCGTGCAAAGTGTTTCCACCAGCTGTGGACAGTACTCTGCGGCACAGTGAAATAAATCTTCAGAAACACTCTCGTAAAAATGTTAAATGCGGCCGGCTGCTGTTGGACAGAGCATTAATGTTGATGAGTTTAGAAATTATATTTTTAAATTTTAATTTTTATTGGGAAATGGAAATTTAAGTGAAAAATTAATTTTTTATTGAATAATTCAATTTTTAAAGAAAAACTGATTTTAAAAAAAAATGAATTTTTTAAAGAAAAATTCAGCTCCTAGAGAAAATAGTATTTTGAGTGAAAAATTTATTTCTGAGTGAAAATTTATGAGTTGAGTGAAAATTTGGATTTTGAAAGAAAATTGAAATTTCGCGTGAACATTTCAATTTTGAGTGACATTTTAATTAAAAAATTTAATGTTTAGTGAAAAATTAAATTTTGAGTGAAAATTTAAACATTTAGTAAAAATTTAAATTATGAGTGAAAATTTAAATATTTAGTGAAAATTTAAGTTAAAATTAATTTTGTGTGAAAATGGATTTTTGAGTGAAAATTTGAATTTTGAGTGAAAATTTGAATTTTGAGTGAAAATTTGAATTTTGAGTGAAAATTTGAATTTTGAGTGAAAATTTGAATTTTGAGTGAAAATTTGAATTTTGAGTGAAAATTTGAATTTTGAGTGAAAATTTGAATTTTGAGTGAAAAATTGAATTTTGAGTAAAAATTTAAATTTTGAGAAAAAAATTTAATTTTGAATGTAAATTTAAATTTTGAGTGACATTTTGAATTATACTTAAAATTTTGAGTGAAATTTAAATATTGAGTCAAAATTTAAATTATGAGTGAAAATTAAAATATTGAGTCAAAATTTAAATTTTGAATAAAAATTTAAATTTTGAGTGAAATAAAAATTTTGAGTGAAAAAATAAATTGTGAGTGAAAATTTAAATACTGAGTGAAAATTTAAATTTTGAAAGAACATTTAAATTTTGTGTGAAAATTTAAATTTTGTGTAAAAATTAAATTTGAAGTGTATAATTTTGAGTAAAAATTTTATTTTTTAGTGAAAAATTAAATTTTGAGTGAAAAATTAAATTTTGAGTGAAAAATTAAATTTTGAGTGAAAAATTAAATTTTGACTGAAAACTGTGATTCGTAGTGAAAAAAAGAATGTGCGTGTGCAGCACTTAAATATCGCAGCAGGCAAAATTTGCATTATATGAAAACAGAAATACTTATAAAATATAAAAAAAACAAATGAAATCACTACCCATTAAAATCGCATTTAAAACAAATAAAAATCCTTTTTCCAGCCGTTCTATTTCCAAGCAGCGTAGCATCGAATCACCTGCCAGCTGCCAACACGAATCACTTCACGGATAACATCGTCGAAATAAAGTTGTTGGGACGCGCACACTAAATGTTGCAATTGAATATTTCATAAAGTGCCTAAAAAAAGGCAACAGAAAACAAATCTAACTAAAAAAAAAATCTTACTAAAAAAGGGTCTAACAATTTGTCGGTCTGTCTGTCCGTCTGTCGGTTGGCATGAGTATCATTTGGTGTCTGTTTTTCTTTGCCGTTTGTCTGGCTGTTTGCCGGCTGCCCCTGGAAGGTTGATTGCGGTTCGAGTGGGTTATGTGAACTTTTACCAAATTCAATTTCGGCATTTTTGCGCGCAGCAGGATACCTTCAAGTATTGTGCCACAGTAGGAGGGTACAACAGACAGAATTTTATACTTGAACATTTAGCACTAATGTTGTGCTTGCTTTTCGTTGGGCTGTCAAAAAGGAGGCCTTCATATGGAGGAAAAATGTTAGTAGAGTTTTTAAGGGTTTTATCCATTAGGGGGAAAAAGATAGGACAGAAATTTTAAATTTAATAAAAAAAAAATCGAAAATAGATAAATTTGAACTCGTTTCAGTTTAGTTTAGATTTTTTTCTTAACTACTAAAAGAATTTTTTAATTTTTGACTACTCAAAGTATTTGGCAAACTCAATACAGTTTAGAAACTCATTTTTAAAATATTTTAAGATTTTAATTTAAAATACAATGATGACGTTTTTATCAGAAGCTGTCTGTTTTCCGTCCGTTCCCAAAATGTGCCCTAAATCTGCTATAAAATTCAATTAAATTTGATAATCTGCTATATGCTTCTCACAAACTTTCGTTTATCTGTGTGTTTGTCGTAAATATTCCGGAAATATTACTGAAAAATGCCAGATATTTTGTCTCTGGTCATTTCGTAATTTGTAATTTTCATGTATGTTCTTTTTCAATTATAAAATCGTCGTTGTAGAACAAAAAGTCATCAAATACATTTTTATGAAAATCTTAAAATTTCATTTTACTCATAATTATTACGAAAAGTATTTGACATATTTTTAATGTTCAAATACCAATTGATAGATTCACATTTTCTTATCATTTGGTACAAATATTGAGTTCATCGATCAAAATTTGAATGATATATAAAGATTTCTGTGAATGAACAATTGGCATTTTGAAAATGTAGTTGGTGACTTTTAGTTCAACAACGACAAAATACATTTTTTTCTCGTCGTTCTGAAAAATCTGTCATTTTTGAAGAATAAAGTTGGCATATTTCTGTCATATATTTGGAACATTACATTGCCGGATATTATTTGGTATATTTTTGATACATTTCTGGCATCATTTTAATAGATTTGTTGCGTCATATTTCTGGTATAATTTCGACACAATTTTGTTAAATTTCCCACAGAATTCTGGCATATTTCTAAAAAAATTGTTGCGCCATATTTATGACACATTTTCGGCACATGTTTGTTTTTTTTTTCTGATATATTTCTGTGATTTGTATAGCATATTTCAATATTCCTGCCATATATCCGGCACATTTCTGGTATATTTTTGACATGTTTCTGGCGTACTTCTGACATATTCCCGCAATATTTCTGACATTTTCGACATATGTCTGGTATACTTCTGACATATATTTTGCACATTTCTGCCGTATTCTGGCATATTTCTGACATATTTCCGGCAAAATTCTGTAATTTTTCTGAAACATTTGCGACATATTTCTGGCATTTTTCTGGAACATTTCTGGTATATTTATGGAATATTTACAAACTTTTGTTGGTATATTTCTACGAAGTTCGTAAATATACCAAAAATATACTATTTAAAAATAATTTGCTAAAAATTTTTCTTGCAAATTATAAATTTAAAAAAAAAATATTTTAAAATAATAATGCCAATCGATACGTGCTTTAAAAACAAACAATTAAAGTCTTTACACTACTATTTTATCATATACAAATAAAAAGTTATAGCAAAAAAACAAACAAATTCGCCCTTTTGGCATGACAAGATTCGAGTTCGCCCTTTTGGTGTTGTATTTTGTGGCTAGAAATATTGAACAAAACCACACACGATTTTGGCACAATATACTTAAGGAAAAACTAATTTCAAAAATGTTTAAAAATGCAAATATCAAAAATTACACATTCGTCCCTTTGGTGTGATAGTGACCATATTTGTTTCTCAACTTTTGTTGATATTAAAAACAGATTTTGTTGAAAAAAAAACTCATATTTAAATTCTAATAAATGGATTTTCAAATGCTTAAAATCAAAACCCTTAAAATCTCCAAAAGCAACCCTTTTGAACTAACTAAAAAGAATGAAGTTATTATCTATCTCTGCTAATAGAATTTTTTACCAACTGCACGTAAATAATTTTTCATTTATTATTATTTTTTTTATTCCATGCCACCCATGGTTAAAGGGCGCTCCTCAATTGTTTTTGTTGTTATTTTATTTTTTGCTGATGGTGCCGCTGATAGTTATGGTGGTTGTGAACTTTGCCGAATTACATGCAAATAACCTGATACATAGCACAAAAAAAAATAAAATAAAAAATAAAAATCATGTTGTAAAGAAGCGGCTGAAAAATAAAACTAAGCGCTACATAAAAGCAAGATTTGAATAAAGTTAAAAGTGGCGCTCATTTTCACAACAATGCCCAATGTCGAGCATGCTGTCAGCCCCAAAGTATGCTGCCCTTTTTATATTTTCTACATTTTGTGTGATCGTCTCTGCAGTCTTTGTTTGTGTTTTTGTTTTGCGCTGTGTTTTCAGTGTCGACCGATGATGAGGATGACGACGGCGGCGGCACCAGGAGGCGGTAACCACGATTTTTTGGTTTTTAGCCAAACGGCCGGCAAGTCGAAAACAATTGAATTTGGCATGCATTACATTGTTTTTGATTTGTCAGTGGTTCTGAAAGTGGGGACGCAGGCTCTTGACAGGGGCGTTTGGCATGCATGAAAATAGTTTTTGTTTTTTTGCTGTGCAGCGGGGAGGCACGTGTCGGTTGACGGGTAATCACTATGAAATATAACGAGTTGAGAAATGCTTAGAGTAATAGTATTTGATTTTTAAGCAATTTTTAGATTTTCTTATTTTAAAATTTGTATAAAAAATCTAACCAAAAACTTCGATGATATTCGTCTTGCACTGTAGAGGTTCTGTTGGATTTCACACGTTTCGTTCCTTGGAATTCTTTCTCGGTTAGAACTTTCCAGACAATTTTTATTTCCGAAGATATTTCTTCTAGAATACTCGAATTTTCAAAAAATAGGTGTTTAGTAGTATTTCCTAGATATTTTCCAAAAAATTCTACTTTAAAAAAATAAAACCCCGAATAATTCTCATAAAAACCAATTTTTTTCACAGAAAAGTTTTCTTAGATTTCTCTCCGGGTAGTTATTTTATGATACAATTCTTCAATTCTTTTGCATATAAAACTTTTCCGAATTAATTTTTCTTCTGTGAAATTTTCTACACCGAAACCATTCTTCTTAGAAACAGTTATTCTCATAGATAATTATTACCCTGAATGTCCCTTTCGAAAATCTATTTTTCCCCTAGACAAGTCGACCCATAGACAATTCATTCCCTAGATATTTCATTACCGAAATCACTTTTTTCTCGGAAAGTTTTGTTTCGAGAAAATTCATCTTCGGAAAACTCATCTCCGGATTGTCCACTTTTTCACGAAATAATTCTTTTCAGAAACAATTCTTCTTCTCCAAAACAATTTTCTCAGATTCATGGACATTCATGGACATCCATGAACAACTTTTTTCCGACATATTTGTGCTCAAAGAAAATACTTCCCTGATGCAATTATTCATAGACCATTATTTTGATAGCCAATTCTTTCCAGAAACAATTCTTTTCAGTGACAATTTCCACCCAAGTAGTTACTTCACAAAGCAGTACTTCCCAGAATCATATTCCCCTAGATAAATATTACCTTTATCGCTTTTCGAATTTAAATATAATATAATTTTTAGAAAACTATTAAACTTTTATTTGTGAAGAAACTAATGCGAATGAAAAAATAATTTTATAAATTTTGACAAATAAAATTTTTAAAAACGGAATACTTAAAAAATTAAAACAAAATTATTAAAGTATTTTTAGCACAGTATGTGCTAATTGCCACACCTTAAACAATTCTTTTTCAGACAACGGTTTCCCAATACAGTTATTTCCCTGGACATTGCATCCCAAGAATAATGTTTCTCAAAAAAGTATTCACAAGACAATTTTTCTCAGAAAAAATTCTTCGTGATACAATTATTTTCCAAATAAATCTTCTCCGAGACAAGTATTCTCAAATGACTATCTTTTCAAAGAAAATTATTATCCAGATAATCTCATTCGAAACAATTCATCCCAAGCAAATTCTGTTCCCCTTACTTCATCTCCTTAAAGATTCTTTCTCTATATGAATTAGCCTCTTTTTTTGTCTAATTCATTTAGAGAAAAATCTTTAAGGAGATTCTTTCTCTAAATTTTTAATTCTTCTTTTTGGCGACAAGCACTCTCATTTTTTCTGTACAATTCTATTCCTAAATATTTTTCTCCGAAACAATTCTTCCTAGATTCTATATTTCCCCGGTCAATTTTTATGAGAAAATTCTTGTTTTGAAGGAAGCAAATCTTCTCACAGATCATTCTTATCAAAACAAATATTTACAAGACCTACACAATTTATTCCGATAAAATACTTTCCCGGATATTCTAATTTCGAGCCAAAATTTACCGGACAATTCTTTTTGTCTTTGAAGACAATTCTTTTCTGAATTAAATATTTTTCAGAGAATATTATTACACAGATAATTCCATCCCAAAACATTTATTTAAAGAAGAGAAGTTTTCTCCTAGAATAATTCTAATGAAACAGTTCTTTTCGAAAAAAAAAATATTAACAACACAATTCTTGTTCGAGACTTTTAACATTTACATTTACAGTCGATAATCATTCACGGATATTTCTTTTTCGAGACAAATTTTTATTCGACCAGTTCTTCTTAGTCACATTCCTGCCCGTGATAATTTTTCTCTGATTATCTTATTCCTTATTTATTGTCCTTATCTTATTGTTCATTTATTTTATGATTCTTTGAGAGAATAATACTTATAAAGAGCCTTTCATTTTACTTACTTATTTACTTACTTAAATGGCCCTTACAACAGTGGGTCAGTTTTGTCCGCTGAGATGAAGCCGCGCCACTTGGATCTGCTTTGAGCGCGCTGACGCCAGTTAGAAATACCAAGCGTTGCCAGGTTGTCCTCAACTTGGTCTTTCCAACGCAGATTTGGACGCCCTCTTCTACGCTGTCCACCTTCGAGTTTCGATTCAAGCACCTTCTTGGCTGGAGTGTTTTCATCCATTCGTTCGACATGACCTAGCCAGCGAAGCCGCTGGATCTTGTCGTCGAATAACTCATACAGCTCGTGGTTCATCCTGATTCGATACTCGTTAGCAAAGCAGATAGGGCAAAAGATTTTACGGAGAATCTTTCTCTCGAACGCTCCCAGTACTCTCTCATCGGTGGAGGCCAGCGTCCATGTAGGACCATAAAAGGACGGGCATGATGAGTGACTTGTAGAGCGTTATTTTTGTCCGGCGAGAGAGGGCTTTGCTTCTCAATTGCCTACTGAGCCCAAAGTAGCACCTGTTGGCAAGAGTTATTCTCCGTTTGATCTCCAGGCTGACGTCGTTGTTGCTGTTTACGCTGGATCCCAGATAGACGAAGTCCTTCACAATGTCGAACTTGTGGGTGTCAAAATCAGCTTTTTGTCCAAGACGCACGGACTCTTTTTTGCTTGTGGACACACGGAACTTCGTCTTGTCCTCATTCGACGCGACTCTTTCTCCAATCTGGAGAATGCTGCGCTGACTGCTCGTGTGCTCCTGCCAATGATATCAATATCGTCGGCATATGCGAGCAGCATGACACTTTTGTTGAGGATAGTGCCGCTTTGTCGGAGTTCGGCAGCTCGAACTATTTTCTCCATCAATAAGTTAAAAAAGTCGCACGATAGGGAGTCACCCTGTCTGAAACCTCGTTCGGTATGAAATGGCTCGGAGAGGTCTTTTCCTATTCTCACTGAGCAACGTGTGTTGCTCAGGGTCATCCTGCAAAGCCTTATAAGTTTCGCAGGTATACCGAACTCAGACATTGCGGCGTATAATCGTTCCTTTATCGGAGTGTCGAAGGCGGCTTTATAGTCGACTAATAGGTGGTAGGTGTCGATCTGTTTTTCTAGGGTCTTTTCCTGGATTAGGCGCAATGTGAAAATCTGGTCTATGGTGGACTTTCCAGGTCTGAAGCCGCACTGATAAGGTCCAATCAGTCTGTTGACGATGGGCTTCAGTCTTTCACATAATACGCTCGATAGAACCTTGTATGCGATATTGAGTAGGCTGATCCCACGGTAGTTGGCGCAGATAGTGGGATCCCCTTTCTTAAGGATTGGGCAGAGTACACTGAGGTTCCAGTCACTTGGCATGCTTTCATCCGACCATATTCTGCTTACGAGCTCGTGCATGCTCTCTATTAGCTCTTCGCCTCCGGTCTTTAACAATTCAGCAGGCAGGCCATCAGCACCTGCGGCTTTGTTGTTTTTCAGCCGAGCAATGGCTATTCTGACCTCGTCATGGTCGGGTGGCGGAATCCCAACGTCGTCATCAAGTACTGGGGTTGCCGGGTTTGCTTCTCTATCGGTGGAATTGCGGTCATCATCACCGGTCAGCAGTTTAGAGAAGTGATCCCTCCATATTTTCGGTGTGCTCTGGATATCTGTCACTAGATTTCCGTTCTCATCTTTACATGAAGAGGCTCCGGATTTTGAACCGCCTTCGACACTCCGAAGGCGTCTTATTTATTTTTTTTTTCAATAGATTTATTCCCAGAAAATTCCTTCTCGAAATAACTATAACCGGATTAGTTCAATGTACCAAATTTCTGTTCAAGTATAATATCGGTTATTCTATATTTTGGTTACTTAGTCCTTTATACTGATTACTTAATAATTTATATTGATGACTTTTGACTTTATACCGGTTATTTAAACCTTAAGTTGATACACTATAACACATACGTTTTAATTTTTATCAGCTAATAGCTATTTCATATCAACTCTTTTCTATGTTTAGTTTCAGGACTTTATACTTATTGAATTAATTTTCAAATATAACATTTTTGTTTTAATTTCATTTTATTTAAATACATCGCTATATTCATATTTTTAATAATTGTTAAGTATTTAAATGTACCCGTTACTTAGAACATAAAAACCGATTAATTTTACTTTTTTAAGTAACATAATACTTTGCAATCAATACTTTTTTATACCAGTTACTTATTACTAAAAACCGATTACTCATTACTTTATATCGTTTACCAAGCTACTTAAAATGGACATTAATATATAAAATTTATTAATTTTTACATTATATAGGATACCTAATAATTTAAACCCAAAACTTTTTAGTTTATACCGGTTACTTATTAATTAAACCGATTACTTTTTACTTTAAACCGGTTACTTAATACTATATAACGGTTACTAAATATTTTGCTTATTACTTTTTATCACTTTACTTTGTATAACAAAATATTAAGTATCGACTACTTGTTTTTCAACACAGCACTAACAACTACTTGGGCTGCTTTATTTCTTACTTAGTTATCTGCCTCATAAAATTACAACAACAATAACAAAAAAAAATAATAATAATTCGCGGCAGCCTTTCAATGGGCCGCCGGGCAGCACGAACACCATTAAGTTTTAGCTACCTTCAGCTTCATTGTTGCCATTCAGCCAGCCAAAGAAATTCGCTTTGTGTGGCAGCATCGTGAGCAGGCGGCAACCATAACTCATTGCGAGCGCATGTGTGTGTGTGAGTCATGTGTTTGAGGTATTTGTAAGAGGCGCTCCATACGGTCGCCAATAATGGGGCGCACAAAAAAAAGAAACAGAAGAAACCACAAACATACTCCACAGAAACCCTTGAGAAGCACAAAACGGCTGCGCTGCTGCTTGCTTAATCAGCACGACCGACCGACCAACAGAGAGAGAGAGAGAGAGACATTTATTTTTGTGCTTTGGTGCTTTTTCTGAGTATGTGTTGCACCCACTGTGACCCGTTGTTCGTTCGGATGAAGTAGGTGTGTAGTCGGTGCTCGACCGTAGGCATCGGCAACTTGTTAGTTTTAATGGGTTCACCTTTTGTAGTCGTGGTTGTACGAGTTGTTTCTTTTGTTTGTTGTTCTTTAAGTTGTTTTTGTTGTTGTTGTTATTAGGATTGTTCTGCAGGAATTAGCAAAGCGTTTAAGGACCTTTTCAATATTATATGAGTAACAACAATTTGAAATTCCTTGCAAATTTGCGTGGTTGTTGTCGAGCCTGCAGGTGGTTTCCGGCTGCTTTGTGTGGCTTTGTATTTGAATTTAATGAAAGCGGTTTCTTTTCATGTTAATTTTATAATTTTAATTTTTTTATATTATTTTTTTTATTATTATTTTTTTATTATTTTTTATTTTTATTTTTTTTTATTTATATTTATTTGTGTAAAGAGTTAGGTGCAAGCAAAGCATGCCACTACCATCGATAAAATTTCAATTGATATTCAGACCCATTTATTTCGAACTCAGAAAAGTTAAATAGATATTTTCTGAATTTCAAATTGAATATTATGAATTTCAATTTAAATTTTCTAAATTTCAAATAGAATGTTTTGAATATCAAATGAAAATTTCTGAATTTCAAATGATAATTTCAAAATTCCAAATGGATAGTTCCGAATATCAAATGAAATATTCTGAATTCCAAATGAAATTTTCGGAATATCATTTCATATTTTCTGAATTCCAAATGGAACATTATGATTTTCAAATAGATTTGATTTTCAAATAACATTTCTAAATTATAATTGAGGTCTTTTGAATTTTAAATGCAATTTCTGAATTTAAATTGATGTCTTTTGTAATTCAAATGGAATTTCTTAATTACAATTAACGTCTTTTGATTTCAAATGAAATTTATGAATTTAAATTGATGTCTTTTGTAATTCAAATGGAATTTCTGATATTCAATTGATGTCTTTTGAATTTAAAATGGAATTTCTGAATTTAAATTGATGCCTTTTGAATTTGAAATAGAATTTCTGAACTTCAATTGATACCTTTTGAATTTCAAATGCATATTCTGAATTTCAATTCATGTCATTTGAATTTAAAATAGTATTTCTGAATTTCCATTGATACCTTTTGAATTTAAAATGGAAATTCTGAGTTCCAATTTATGTCTTTTGAATTTAAAATGCAATTTGTGAATTTAAATTGATGTCATTTTAATTTCAAATGAAATTTCTGAATTTAAATTTATGTCTTTTGTAATTCAAATGGAATTTCTGAAATTCAATTGATGTCTTTGGAATTTAAAATGGAATTTCTAAATTTCAATTGATGCGTTTTAAATTTCAAATGGAAATTCTGAATTTCAATTGATACCTTTTGAATTTCAAATGGATATTCTGAATTTCAATTGATGTCTTTTGAATTTGAAATGGACTTTCTGTATTTCAATTGATCTTTTCTGAATTTTATTTGTAAAAGGTGTAGTAAAAATAGTCACGGTACACTAACAAGAATTAAAAAGAATTTGAAAAAAATTGTTTTCTGTCTTGATTTATTAAGCTGATGTAATTTCGCTGTCAGTTCCTGTTCATTTCATTCAATTAAAATGCACGGCTATTAAAAAAAATCTCAGAATGCGAATTTCTCCACATTCAATTAAAATCCACAACTTATATAAAAATACCTCGAAAAAAAATAATGTTTGAATTTTCACCACACGTCAAATGCGCTTCTGACAGCTGTCAGTGAGCTGTCAGCATGCGCGCAAATTTAGTTTGAAAATTAAAAACAATTAGACTCATTAAAGACTTCATAAAAATACAAATAAATGTGAAAACAAAAAATTATGTGAGTGTGTTGAACATGTGTTATGTATTTCGTTGTAAATTTACTCACATTTAGTAGAACATGTCAAAGAGCACTAAAAAAACTGTGAAAGAATCGAACTTGAAGCGCTTGTTATGTATAGAGTGGACAGGAGAGGAGAGCAGAGTGGTTGGGAAAACTAGCGACTGAAAAAAACAACACAAGTTATTAAATTGCCACAAAGTGTTCGTCACGCCGCCATTAAACACGCCATTCTCGCCACAAAGCATGCGAGACAGTGATAGAGAAAACGGAGCAAGAGTGATGCAGCGAAAGGGAGAGCGAGGGAGACGATGCCTTCCGCGAGCAAAGAGATAGTTAACTGTTTAGCGCGCTAAACGTGTTGTGTTGGCCGTATTTTTGTAGTTCTTGTTGCATACTCAGAGGCGACACGACAAGCGGTCGTGTTAAAAGCTAATTATGCTGGGTGTAGCTTTTATGAGATAATTTGACGAGTGGTGCGGGGGGAAGGAGAAGACAACTATTCGCTGGATGGCTGCTTAATTTAAAGGAATTTATTAATAACAGATTTTCAAATAACACATTTCAAAAGATAATTAAATTAGAAAAAGAGTTTTTAAAATTATAAAAAGATATATTAGAAACAAGGGGAAAAAATGACGAATAAGTTATTTATTACTTAATTATTTTCAAAATAGAAAGTAAAGTATCATGGAAAATAAAAAAAAAATAGAAAGATATAGTGAAGGAAAAGGTACAGGAAAGGGAAAAGAAAAAGAAAAATAAAAAGAAAAAGAAAAAAAAGAAAAGTAAAGAAAATAAAAAGACAAAGAAAATGTTAAAATTAAAATAAAAAGAAAAGTAAAGAAAATGAAAATGAAAAGAAAAATAAAGTAAAGTAAAGAAAATGAAAATGAAAAGAAAAATAAAGTAAAGTAAAGAAAATGAAAAGAAAAAAAAGAAAAAGACAAATAAAACGAAAAAGGAAAAGGATAGAAAAGGGAGAAGGAAAATGAAAGGGAAAAGATAAAGAAAAGCAAAAGAAAAGAAAAGGAAAATAGAGAAAAGGAAAGGAGAAGAAAAAGTAAATTAATAAAATAATTTTTTAAAAAATTAAAAAAATATATATTAGAAACAAAGGGAAAAAATACGAGGAAGTTATTTATTACTGAATTATTTACAAAATAGAAAGTAAAGTAAAACGGAAAATAAAAAAAAGAAAGAAGGAAAAATAACAGGTACAGGAAAAGAAAATGAAAAAGGAAGAGAAAAAGGAAAAGAAAACTATGAGGAAAAAAAAGAAAATATAAAGGAAAATTAAAAAAAGAAAAATAAAAAGAAAAGAAAAAGTAAGGAAAATAAAAAGACAAAGAATAAGTAAAAAGAAAAGTAAAAATAAAAAGAATAGTAAAGAAAAGTAATGAAAAAGAAAAGGTAAATGAAAATGAAAAGAAAATAAAAGGAAAAGAAAAGGAGAATGAAAAGCAAAGTAAAGAAAACGAAAAGTAAAAAAAAGAAAAAACCCAAAAAAAACCAATAAGGAAAAGGAAAGAAAAGAAAAGAGAGAAGGAAAATGATAGGGAAAATGAAACTTAAGGCAAAAGAGAAAAAAAAGAAAAAGGAAAAAAAGAACAGGAAAAGCAAGAGAAAAATGAAAAGAAGAAGGAAACGGTAAAGTAAATGGTAAATGTAAAGGAAATTGAAATGGAAAATTTGTAATGGACACTTTTAGAATCCATGAGTAACCTGAAGAAATTTCACTCAACATTCTTATATCCTATCACGTCAGGTTTACGGGATATATGACCATAAGGATCCTAAAGTGGCCACAGTACTACCGTTGATATAATGAAAAACAAAGAAAAACCGGTAGTAGTTATAAATTTTTTGTCTGAAAACCAAATGTAGGCGTATAGAACATATTAAAATTTTATCTCGTCCTTTAAATACCAATATTAATGATTTTGAAAGGATCAATCTACATAATCGACTAATTTCATATTAAGGAGTTACAAATGCATTATATTACACTACCCAACATGATTTTTGGCAAGGATGGGATGTCCAAATCTATTCTATATAATTCGATCGTGCTTATTTTGACTATACACTCAGTTTTTTCCAAATACGTAGCGTTTTTGGGAAAAATTCGATAAAGACGGCTATTTTTCAGTAATTTGTGTGTAAAATATTCAAACATTTTAAAAGTAAACCGTTTTTAACGGAAACTGTGTTGATAGGGCATATTTTAAAAATGAGAACAGATACAAAATGGTTAGTATTTTTCATTGTTAGCTCTAACTATGTACTGCATAACCAAAAATCAATTTCTTATTTATCAGTAAATCCAAAATGCTTGAAATATCGTCCTAAATTAGCCTATAAAAATCAAAATGTTTCGAGTTTGCATTCAAATATTTTAAAAACCTATCGGAATAATAGTATTTGTCGGTATATTGTAATTAGTCTTGATAATTGAAAGAAAAATCGCGTTTACAGTTTTTTGGAAAACCGGTTGCGTAAGGATCAGTATTTTTTTAATTATTAAAAGTGGCTGAAAAGTGCCTAAAATATTGATATCAATTTTCTAAAAAAACGTTAAGTGATAGAACAAATCTGAGTATGCAGTCAAAATCAGCAATCGCGAATTATATAAAATTGATGTATGGGAAGTCCATGGCAAAACATTTGTTCTTGTTTTGTTGAGTGTAAAGAGAAATGCCACTTTTTAATTCGATGTTACATTGTAAAATACATTGTTACTTACATTAGTTATTATATTACTCATTACATTACTCATTACAATGCTCATTACATTACTTAACATCATTGCATTACTCAATACTTATTACATTACTCTTTACATAATTCATTACAATAATTTTTATTTTTAACTTTACTCGTTACATTACTCATTACATTACTCATTACATTACTCATTTCATTACTCATTACATTACTCATTACATTACTCATTACATTACTCATTATATAACTCACTACATTACTCATTACATTATTCATTACACTTCCCATTCGCTACCCATTACTTCACAATTTCTCAGATTACTCATTATATTACTCATTACATTACTTATTATATTACTCATTACATGACTCATTACATTACTCATAACATTACTCATTACATTACTCATTACATTACTCATTACATTACTCATTACATTACTCAATACATTACATTACTCATTACATTACTCAATACATTACATTACTCATTACATTACTCATTACATTACTCATTACATTACTCATTACATTACTCATTACATTACTCATTGCATTACTCATTACATTACATTACTCATTACATTACTCAATACATTACTCATTACATTACTCATTACATTACTCATTACATTACTCATTACATTACTCATTACATTACTCATTACATTACTCATTACATAACTCATTACATTACTCGTTACACTACTAATTACATTACTCATTACATTACTCATTACATTACTCATTACATTACTCATTACATTACTCATTACATTACTCATAACATTGCCCACTACATTACTCATTACATTACTCATTACACTACCCATTACACTACCCATTACTTCACAATTTCTCAAATAATAATTTCTCATTATTGCCTTCACTTAAATCCGCGATCATTGCCGCACTTAAGCCACTTTTAATTGAAACTTTTTAATAAGTTTGCCAAAAGGACTCGTGTAAACTTTCACTGACAGACTGCACTTCCGCGGTGTTGTTGTCGTAGTTTCTTTTTGAAACGTTGTTGTTTTAAATGCTCTTGTTGTAGAAGCAGCTGCATTGAAGGCAGTCAATCGTGCATTATTCGAGTGACGTCTTTGCAGCCACAACAAGAGTTGTGCAAAAAATAAGAACAACAAAATTGACAAAAACCAAAAAAAAAAAAATAAAAAAAAAAATTCAAATTAAAACAATACCAAACAGAGTACATGGCGCAGTAGTGCCTTTGATATGAAAATAAAATGTTAATTAAATTCCGCAGAAATGTTGCCTTTTTTTCTGTTGCTTCTGCAAGCTTTTAAAAATTCAACAAAAACCGCAAGCACCTCCATGTCATGTTGCAAAATATCCAAAAG
Source organism: Dryomyza anilis (assembly GCA_951804985.1). Taxonomy (NCBI): domain Eukaryota; kingdom Metazoa; phylum Arthropoda; class Insecta; order Diptera; family Dryomyzidae; genus Dryomyza; species Dryomyza anilis. Next base: position 2,746,214 of record OX638134.1, read on the forward strand.
GGTTTGGTTTTTTGCAAAATGTTGTCAATGCCTTGAAAGCGGCTTAAATTAAAAGTCTTTAAATGTGCAGAATTTTTTCTTAAAGAAATATTTGCAAATTTTTCGAAAAAAAGACGCATTTTTTACATAAACTTTATGCCAAACAAATGAAAAAAATCCACACACAAACTCAACTTTTTTTCCTTTGGGCCCCTTTTGGTTTGTGCATCAAAGCCACTGGTTGTGGCCGCAGTTAACAAACCGAAAATCCGTCAACAACTTTGTCAACCACTCAACTCAGCGCAACTCAACGCAACTCAACGCAACTCAACTCAATGCAATGTCAGCCCACGACAGTAGCAGGCGCCCACGACTGAAGTGGTCTTGGCCAAGAAGCAGCAGTTGTTGAAAAAATATGAAAAAAACACTAAATGAATGAAGTGCTTTTCAAACAGTTGCCGGGTTCTATTGCGTGTTTTTAGTGCGAACAACTTTTGCATTCATTATAAATAAAAATGTTCTCTGAAATGCTAATTAAAATAATGTTTTTGATGCTGCTGCTTGTAAATTTATGTTTCATCTCTAATTTTTGGTTTTGCGGTCGACGTCAAATTGGTGGCATTTTTCTAGACATTTTTATATACAATTTTTCAGCAGTTAATAGACCGCCAAGTGCTGGCCACGAAAGCACTGAAGTTTGCGTTCAAAGAAAGTGAATTGACAGCCATGAAAGCAGAAAAGTTTTATTTTAAAAATTATGAAATGTTCCACAATATATACCACATAATACCACTAAATATCACATTACGAAAGTCAACTTCCAATCAACAAATTAGAAAAAATAATCAGTATAAAAGATTGCGATTTTAATAATGAATAATAGATATAGAGGGCCATACTACGGCTTTCGATCGAATTCCAATCGAATTTTATATACAATTTGTGAACAAATGCTTTGAAATCGATATTACAATACAAATAATTGCTTTCGAATCAAATTGGAATCGTTAAAATCAAAGCAAACGGATTGTATTCATTTGAAAAACCAAATTTTCGTACTGCCACATTGAATTCGAAAACGTTGGTTTACAAATTTTATATGAAATTCGATAGGAATACGATCGAAAGCCGGAATATGGGCAATAATTTTGAATATAAAGACCTGACTTATCATTTTTCAATAGGTTAAAGCTTCATACAGCAACTATTTAGGTTATTTATTACACCGTCACTAAAAAAAAAAAAATAAATAAAAAATTTTGTATACATAGAAAAATAGTCTTCAATATGATGAATTTATTCATAAATATTATGATTTTTTCACCAACTACCAGATTCATGATATTGATACCTCCGTTCATTAAATGACATTAATGAATGCATTTATTATTCTATGAACAAAATATTTAATACAATGAATTTGAATTGTCATATTGATGAATTTGTTCATAACATTTTTTGAAAAAAAAAATTTTTTTTTTTTTGAAATAATTTGAAAAGTGTTTTTTTTTTTTTTATCGCCGAATCCCTGCGATCCCACATACCCGCCCAACCGACCGAGAGGCTCGTCCGTGTATCGTACGTACATGGTGACCGGCAGCAACAGTCCGGACTGTCCTGTGATTCAATTCAGCTACAGATTTAGTATCATCAGCAGGCACATATTTAAGTGTATATTTATTTATTTAAATGGTCAAGTATTAATTGTTTTAAAATGTCAGTGGAGTCACATTGTAATATAAGATGATATAGGTTGTTCTGTGAGAAGTTTGTATTGCATAAACATAGACGTAAAGGCTTATAATGTCTAGACGTACGGGATGGAATGTTAAATGTCGTTGTATTTATTAAATATATAGAATGTATTGCACCGTTTATAAGTTTATGCAAAAATGTTACATTTAGCATTGTGCGTCTACTTTTTAAAGTTGGAAGGCGAATTAGTTTAAGTCTGCTCTCATACGATGGAAGGTTAATATTTGGATTCCAGTGGAGATTTCTAAGTGCGAATAGTAAAAATTGCTTTTGCATTGTAATGGGGATTCCATACTACGGATGCATATTCCAGTATTGGCCGTACAAGTGAGGTGTATAATAATTTAGTTGTATAAGGATCATCAAATTCCTTTGCCCAACGTTTCATAAATCCTAGCACTCCTTTTGCCTTGTTTATCATATGGCTTATGTGAGTGTGAAAACGTAGCTTCGAGTCCATAGTTACACCAAGGTCGTTAAATACAGTAACTGAATACGGTAAGCAATCAAGAATTTCGTAGCTGGTTATATGATGTTTTTTACGTGTAAATGTCATCTGTTTGCACTTTTTTATATTAAGTTTAAGGCAATTATAGTTGCACCACTCAACCACTTTGCATAGGTCATCCTGTAAGTATTTATATGACAGATAAAGGTTTTTAAAAGACAGATAAAGCTTGGCATCATCAGCATATAATAGTATTTCGCTATGACTTATAATAGAGGGAAGATCGTTAATGAAAAGAATAAAAAATAGTGGCCCTAGGTGGCTCCCTTGGGGGACTCCGGATGCGACAGGTATAAAATCAGAAAGGGTATCCTTAAAAAGCACTCTCTGTCTTCTGCTTTTTAAATAAGAGTTGATCCATAATAGAAGAATAGATGGAAATCCTATAATATCAAGTTTTGTTAATAACAAATCATGATTTACAATATCAAATGCTTTACTGAAATCCGTATATATCACATCAGTTTTAAGTCTATTTGTAAAACCGTGTATAACCTTTGATGTAAATTCAAAAAGATTTGTGCTGGTAGATTTGCCTTTTATGAAACCGTGTTGGGTTGATGATATTATAGGTTTAACACTGTGATAAAGTTGGTTTGTAATAATGTGTTCAAATACTTTTGGTATTGCGCTAAGTTTAGCTATACATCTGTAATTAGTAATATCCGATATGCTGCCATTTTTGAATAAAGGTTTTATGTATGATTCTTTCCATACGTCAGGGAATATTCCTTTACTTAAAGACAACTTGAAAATCCCAGTAAGGGGAAAACACAAAGTGTTGGCACAAATTGTACAAATTTTATTTAAAAAATAACAGTAATAAAAATAAAAAAAAAATTCGGACAAAAAAAAAATTGTTCCGAAAAAATATATTCGAACAAAAAAAAAATTCAGAAAAAAAAAATCACGAAAAAAAATGTGTCAATAAATTTTTTTTTTCAAAGAAAACAAATTTTGCAAAAAAAAAAAAATTTCCATAATTTTTTTTTTTTAATATATTTTTGATAAATATAATTTTTTATTAATAAAAATTTGTTATTATAAATAAATATATTATAAAACATTTTACTAATTTATGCATGTCGAGCAAGCATTTTATAAGAAATAACATACAATAACTACTTGAGAACTGAGAAGTACGGCAAAATATTAATGAAAAAAAATATTTTGATTGAAATTTCATTTAATGAATAGCGTTCTGCAATATGAAGAACATATATGTTGTATTTTATATTTTGGTTCATTTATATGATGAAACGTATTCTTCACATAAAGTTCATCATATTGAAGATTACTTTTTCGACAGTTACCAAGCGTTCTTCATATTTATGATAGCATTTATAATATTGATGGCTTTAGTCATTAATATTTTGAATGGTTCTTCAATACAATAAATAATGGTTTGAAAAACGGAATTCATCAATATGATGTACATTTTTTTTTCTGTGTAGAAATTTTGTGTTTCGAAGTTTTTAAAGTAGCTTCATGAGAGAACAAAAATATAGGAAAATTTACCTGGCTGTAGAAACTCCAGACAGAATATTTGGCAGGGTCGAGGCAGTTTAAAAACAGTTTTTCGAGATATTTCAATAGACTAAGACAGAGTTTCAATCACAAGCTGTCTGTATTAGCTCGTTTCTAAAACATGCCAAGTATCTTCATTTAAATTTCCATAACAGTTGATAATCTGCTATACGCTATCTAAAAACTTCCATCTGAGTGTTTACCATAATCATGCTGCAAATATTTCTGAAAAATGGCATAAATTTTGTCTCAGAAATCTATTTTTTTTTTTTTTTTTTCAGAAATTTGTGTTTGAAATTTTTAAAAGTAGCCACGTAGCAGAAATGAGAATGGAAGACAAATAAAGTGTACACCACCCTGTCTCTTTCAGATAAATCATTATATTGAAATATTTGAATAATATTGAAAGTGACTGCTTTAAGGCTGCTTTTTGGAAGTATTTCATTTTTTAGATACAATTATTTTGTACTATTTACAATAATAATGCCTAAAAATAAAATATTTATATATAAAACATTTCATATAATTCTAAAATTTCAGGTTGTGCTTTTTTGACGTACTTCAGTCCAGAGAGCGCCAATGCGGCCGCCGCCGTCGGCGCAGCAGCAGCGGCAGCGCCAGCAGCATCAACGCTGCTTAATGACAAACAAGCCATTACTGGGGTAAGTGCTACGTGTCCGTAATTATATTTTAGGACTCACTGTTGTCTCTATGTGTCACTGTATTAAATGTTACAAACAAATCTTAAACTTTCTATCTCAATGTGTCTAAAAATCGAACGGCCTAATAACGTAAAACGAAACGCACAAGAATTCCTCAAAAAAAACCAGAAACGATTCAAGTAGCAGATATTAGTTTTCAATAAACACCGACTCCCTTTATTTTGAAATGAAGACTTAATGAAAAGTTCAGTTGAAAATTTCGTCAAACGAATTTGAATTTCATATCGCTTGAATTTTAATACATTAACCCTCTTATTTTGTTAAACGAAACAAATATAAATTCCACCAAAAAAAAAACGGCAGAAATTTCAGTGACAGAATTTTGTTGTATTAAATTAAATAAAAAGTCTATGAAAAAAATTTGTCACTGCAATTTTTGACGTATTTATTTTTGTGGGGTATTTATTATTTTAAAATCGTCATAGTTAGTGTTTCGAAATTCAGCAACTGGCAGTAAATAAAAAAAAAAATCGATGAATGTATTAAGAATTATATTTCCGAAACGTAAAATCGAAGAAATCGTAAAAACTGCTAATAAAAAGAAACGTTACTCTATACCGATTTTTGGGCAAAGTGACTCCAACTGATTCATCTGGCAGTCACACGTTTCGTTTTATGTTATAAGCTTGTAAATCTCTTTCAGCTCTCTAAATGTTCTAAGTGTTTTAAGGAATATTCAAATAATTATTGTTGTTGTGGTTGTGATTTGAAAAACATGTTATGTTGATAATGATGATAATAATGACATGTCAAACATGCTATATTAATGATTTTGTTTTTATTGTTGTATAAATATACTTAATTGATGTTGTTGCATTCGTAAACTAAACGTTTGGCTATAATTTAGGTTAATTCACATAATTGTGAAGAAAACAGTAAATAAATGGTTTACAGCTGTGAAAAAATGATAATCAATTGAAGCCGATTTAATATATTTTGTGTATCCCTAGCAGAAATTCATAATCGGTAAATTATCACTGAATATTTTGCTTGTCAAAACCCGGACAGTAATATGATCCACATAAACTGCCAATGATCATATGGGCACTATCATGCCAAAGGGCCGAATGTGTAACTTTTGACATATGCGTTCTTTTACTTTTTGAACGTAGTTTTTTTTTTCAAGTATACTGTGCCGGAATCGTGAGTGGCTTTGTTGGATATTTTTAGCCACTAAATAAAAAACCAAAAGAGCGAATTCGAAAAATTGAAAATCTTGTCATCACAAAAGGGCGAATCTTTTCGTTTTTTTGCCATAAATTTTAATTGGTACAAGATACAAGGTAGCCGCGGTAGCTCAGTGGTTAGTGCGTTGGACTGCGAGCCGAAAGGTCCCCGGTTCAAGCCTGGACTGGGGCTAAAAACATCTTTTCATAGAAACATTTTTCTATACCGCGCTACCTCTCGGCAGTAAATGGCAAACCTACGAGAGTAAAACATTGCCTATGAAAAGCTCTCACCCGCCGTTCGGATTCGGCAATAAACTGTAGGTCCCCCAATTTGAGTACAAATATAACACGCACAGCTCAAAATGGTGAGAGAGCTCGGCCGAAGTTCTAAACAGGACTGTAGCGCCAAACTATTATTATTATTACAAGATAAAATATTGGTTTAAAGGCATGAATTGTTTGTTTTTAAAGCACCTATCGTTTGGCATTATTAGAATTTGCCAACAAAGTTTCTCTCAAATAACAAAAATTCGAAAAAATATTTTAAAATAATGATGCCAATCGATAGGTGCTTTAAAAACAAACAATTAATTGTTTTATAGTACTATTTGTTCTTGTACCAATAAAAAGTTATGGCAAAGAAAAGAAACGATTCGCCTCTTTGGCATGACAGGATTTTCAATATTTGCTATTTGCGATAAGTTTTTATTGGTACCAGATAAAATAGTTACGTAGATGCATTAATTGTTTGTTTTTAACGCACCTATCGATTGGCATTCTTACTTTGAAATATTTTTTTGAATTTTAGTTATTTGAATTTTTTTTTTGGCTTTGAAAACCAACAATGAATGCCTTTACAACACTATTTTATCTTGGACAAATAAAGAGTTATAAGAAAAATACAAAAATATTTGCGTTTTGTTCAGAATATAGTCACACAAAATCCGTATTTATAATTCAGTTAGTTATCCAAATCAAAGCATATTTTATATAGGTTAGATGAATAAACCAAAATAACCAAAAAATTTAAAGAAAAATATTTTGTTCTAATTTTTATAGCAATTCAAACTTTTAAATTTGATTTTCTAACATTTTTAAAAATGCATATTCGCCCCTTTGACATGTCAATGACGATATCTATCCTAATAGGGTAAATTTCTACTAACGATGTGTGTAAATAAAGCATATCCTTGAAATAAAGTATATATGTACGTAAAAGTGATTCAGAGCACTAGGATGTTTGGATCTGATACACCAAAGTATTTTTGTTAATCGTGAAACTAATCACAAACTATTTTTGGATTTATATAAAGAAATTTTGATTAACGAATATTTTTGCGAAGAAAATTGTTCTGAATGGTTCGTTTAATGTTTCTCTCATAAATCGTTTTGAATATTATTGAAGTATTTTGTGCATCGTTGGACTGCACACATTTTTTTATGTGTGCATATTGAGGAGCGAAATAATCGTGATGTTTTGTGAATATACTTAAATCCAATGCAACCTCTGTGGATTGGTCATATAACTGATGTGTCGAAAGATGCGACTAAGATACTTCATTCGCGCTCACTTACGCACTGTCTACACCATATACATTCGACCTAAGATGGAATACAATTCGCATATTTGGGCTGGGAGTCCAAAATACCCTCTGAACTTCCTGCTCCGAATATTATTTATATAATTTCTTTAATACTTTAAAAGGTAATCACGTTCTCGTTATCGTCTCGAGTTTTTTCGTCTCGCCCGCATCACTACTAAACCTGTTTCATTGTTAAGCCTGTTGTTATCATTGAAAATTTTCGAGAAATATATATGGCCTAAATTCACAAGGTCGATGAGGACTTCTCTCGTTCTACCAAGACATCAGACCAAGCCCACTGTTTCCTTGGATCCGAACCCATTACAGACAAAATTAATTCTTCGGTCGCATGATACGATTGTGGTACATTGCGTCTATTTATTTGAAAATTCAATGTCGAATATTTTATTTATGTTTACTAAAATATTCCGAAAACTAATTTTTATATTATTTTTTTTTATATATATTAATATTTTGAAGTTCGTGAGGTAAACCTCATGATTGGGGCGATATTTGTAATTATGATAAAATATAGCCGCGGTAGCTCAGTGGTTAGTGCGTTGGACTGCGAGCCGAAAGGTCCCCGGTTCAAGCCTGGACTGGGGCTAACAACATCTTTTCATAGAAACATTTTTTTCTACCGCGCTACCTCTCGGCAGTAAATGGCAAACCTACGAGAGTAAAACCATTGCCTATGAAAAGCTCTCACCCGCCGTTCGGATTCGGCAATAAACTGTAGGTGCCACCACTTTGAGTACAAATATAACACGCACAGCTCAAAATGGTGAGAGAGCTCGGCCGAAGTTCTATACAGGACTGTAGCGCCAAACTATTATTATTATTATTATTATTATTATTATAAAATATTAAAGTATCTAATATTAGCTTCATCGAGATTATATCATTGTAAATTTAAGTAAACAGAACATTTAAAGTGCGGTCTCCAATAAACGAAATAACAATGACCTTAAACACAGATTTTCTACCAAGTAAATAATTGATAAATTATTAAAAAATGGAATATTACCAGAGCTGTATGTTTGATAAACCCTATTGTTTCGATTTAACCTCATATTCCATGTGACCTGCAAGCAAAACTACTTCATTTTGTCTACATTTTACAAATTTCACTAATTTGTGACCTAAACAAAAATCCGCAAAAACAGAAAACCTCTTCAAAATCAACTAAACTAACGAATTAACAAAAAAAAAACCACCAATGATTTCAATGAAAAACTCGAAAATGAGATGCTTGTGAATTGTATTTGTTTTCCGGATTGGATTAGAGATGCTGCCAGTATAGAGTAAAAACTAAAAATAAAACAAACCGTAAATGAAACCAAAAACAGGGCAACATAAAACAGCAGATGTGTATATTCGGTTTATATTTGAGGAAGCCAAACTAATACCCTACTCAAAAGGATATTTTGGATAGGAGGGTTATATGTGTGTCGGTGTATGTCGGTGTGTAGGGTGCTTGATTAATTGCATGCCTGGTTAAGTTTGCTTTCATTTAGCATAGCGTTTCACTTTTCGTTTTCGTTTACGTTTCGACATTCGAGTTTCTGTCTACGTTTGCGCAAATATTTCTTGTGGCTGTTGGCTGATTTGAGGTTATCGCAGCAGACTTTTTTTTTGTATGTTCTACCTTTTTTGCTAACAATTTTTTACGTATTGCAGGCAGCACTGGTTGCCTTGGCGCGCACTTGATTTTTCTGCCATTTGCGGTAGAAGCCAAGAAAAAGTTAGTAACTCGTTGGAAGGATGCATAGAAAATAAAAATTATACAAATTTTAGCTACACGGAGATTTATTCTCTTTGTTTCTATGGCAATTGTTGTCATTTAAAGTTATTTCGTTCATTCAGCTATTTTTATATTTACTGTTTTTGAACTTTTTTTATAGATTTTAAAAGCTCTTTAAATATTTTTAAAATTTTAAATTTTTAAGCTTTAAAACTTTTTGTGCTTTCAAAGCTTTTTTCTGCTTTAAAAGCTTTTTTGTGCTTTAAAGGCTTTTTTGTGCTTTAAAGGCTTTTTTGTGCTTTAAAAGCTTTCTTGTGCTTTAACAGATTTTTTGTGCTTTAAAAACTTGTTTGTACTTTAAAAGCTTTTTTGTGCTTTAATGCTCTTGTATGCTCTAAAGCTTTTTTTTTGTTCATTTAAAAATTATTTCGATATTTAAAAAACATCTTTGTTATTTTAGTTTTATTTTTAATTTATTTGTCTGTGATTTGTGCTTTAAAGCTTTTTTCACTTTTTTAGTTTTTTCGTGTTTAAAAAGACATTTTTTGCTCTTTAAATATTATTTTGAGCATTTTTATAAATTTACAGCTTTTTTGTGATTATGAAGCTTATTAGATTAAAAATCCTTTTATATTTTAAATAGCAGATTTATGCATTTAAACCTTTTGATGTTTTTAAAAAGTATTAAAAGGTTTTTAATAATTTGAAATATTATTTTAAAGCTCTTTTGTGCATTAAAGCTCTTCTATGCTGTTACATGTTTTATTGTAATTTAAAATACTTTCTATGTATTACTAAAAGCTATTTTTGTGTTTTTGGTGAATTTGTGCTTTATAGCTTTTATGTGCTTTAAACTTTTTAAACCGAAAAATACTGCTGGAGACTATGAAACGATAAAGTCATTTTTACCGATTTAAAATTTCAGGTTTTTTTTTCAGGTGTTTTTAAACTTTTTTGGGCTATATTGTACTGACAGTGTTGAAAGGGTTAAAGCTCTTTTGTAATTTAGACTTTAGGAAACATTTTGTACTTTCTGAAAGTTATTTGTGTTTTTGAAGATTTTAAAGCTTTTTGTGATGTGCAAGACTTAAATGACTGTAAAGTTTTAATGTGCTTTAAAGCTCTTTTATACTTTAATAGACGTTTCTTTACTTTTTAAAGATCTTCTTAACTTTGATTTCATTTTTTAATTGAATGTTTTTTTTGGAAACTGTGAATGTTTTTCTTTTTTAAATAATATTTAAAGAAAATAGTTTTTTTTTTATATATGCGTTTTTTTAATATGATTTAAATAGTTTTTTACAATTGTTATTAATTTTTTTTTGTTGCAAATTCCTCTGCGTGTATCTCTAACTCACACATATGCTGCTGTTTTGCCAGGTCTGCCGGCTTAGGCCGGGTTCGTGCGCTGATAACCCGGCTGATCATTAATCAGCGGCGCAGTTTTGTGGCTTTTGTGGGCATGTGTAAATCTTGTAATTGCAGCAAGGCAAGCATTCTTCACAAAGAAAGTAATAAAAGAAACCCATGACAGCCACCAAGCAGTACTTTTCTATTTTTTTTTTTGCAATTTGCAGCAGCTAAAAATAATTTGCATTTTTTGACTTAAATTAAGACACAGATAAATTTATCATGCTTTTTTTGTCACTCTTAAGAAACAACAAAAATACTTGTCAAAATTTATGAACTTTAAGCTTTGGAGTTGGCAGCAGTAGTAGCAACTGCCGCGTGGTTTTAAATGCATTTACACTACTCAGGGACGACCATAGCCTGGAGACTTCGAAGTTTATGCTGATGGGGTGATAAAGATGTCAGTTGTGTGTCACACATGTGCGATGTGTCTGTGACTTTGTTTGTGTGGCTGTGTGAGTGTGCGAATGTTTGTTGATGTTGAATACTCTGAATTTCGGCAGCTTTTTATTGTAATGCGCGCCTCTTTGTGGCATCGTAAAATTTTATGCTAGTCATAAAAATTTCTAAAGATAATCATAAAAAAAATATAATTTTTAAAATGCAAAATTTAAAACATTCTTCAAATTTAAAAATATTTAAAATAAGACAAAAGAACATAACATTTTTCTTAAGAATTTAATATTAAAATAAGTATAAAAGCCCTCTATTACATAATTTTTGCTTTTTTTTAAGTTTTTTTTCTAAAAATTCAAGTTCTAAATTAATTTATTGATTTTAAGCTCATTTATTATTAAAAGCATCTTTAAGCTTTACATAAATCATTTGTATTGGTGTAGTGTGTTTTATATTTCTTCTGAGCTTTTAAAATGTGTTTATATGTTTTGAACTATTTCAAGTTCTTTGGTGCATTTTAAGCTTTATTTAACTTTTAAAGCTAATTGAACTGTGCTTTTAAAGTTTTTGTGCTTTGAAAGTTTCTTGATGTTTTATATTGGTTTTGAAAATTTTTGAAAATAGTTTGGGGTATTAATGCCAATTTTTTCTTTAAAGTTTTTGATGCATTTCCGTTTAAAGTCTTTTTGTGCTTTAAAGCTTTTTTGGCTTTCAAGCTCCATTAGTCTGTTCAATTTTTCACAAGAAATGAAATTAATCACAAAAATTAAATTTTTCTCTAAAAATACAAATTTTTACTGTATATTCAAATTTTCACTAAACTTTTAATTTTTCACTAAAAAAAATCAATTTTTCACTAAAAATTCATTTTTTCCAAAAAATCCAATTTTTCACTAAAAATTCAATTTTTCACTAAAAATTCAAATTTTCACAAAATTTCAATTTATCACTAAAAATTCAACTTTTTACTAAAAATTCAATTTGTCACTAAAAATTCAATTTTTCACTAAAAATTCAATTTTTCACTAAAAATTCAATGTTTCTCTAAAAATTAAATTTTCACTAAAATTTTAATTTTTCACAAAGATTTTAATTTTTCACTACCAAAAAAATACAGTTTTTCACTTAAAATTCAATTTTTCCATAAAAATTAAATTTTTTTACTAAAAATTCAATTTTTCCCTAAAAATTAAATTTTTTTACTAAAAATTCAATTTTGCATTCAAATTAAATTTTTTACAAAATTTAAGTTTTTCACTAAAATTCAATTTTGCGTAAAATTTAAATTTTCCACTTAATTTTTTCATTAAAAATTTATTTCTTCACCAAAAATTAAAATTTTCACTTAAATTAATATATTTCACTGAAAACACAATTCTTTACTAAAAATTCTTTTTTGTTTTAATTGAAAATAAAATTTTTCAGTAAGAATTACGTTTTTCTGTAAAAATTAAGATTTTCGTCCAAGCTTTTAAAGCATTTTTAAGCTTTAACGCTCTTTTTGAATGAATAAAGCACTTTTGAGCTTTAAAGCTCTTTGCATATTTAAAGATATTTTTATATAAAAAAGCTTATTTGTGCTTTTTAAGTTTTTCTGGAGCTTTAATAGATATTAGTCTTTTTATACCCTACACTAAGAGTGAAAGGGTATATTCAGTTTGGTACGCCGTTTGTAACACCCAGAAGAAAGCATCTCCGGTATGGAAAAGTATATATATTCTTGATCAGCATGATCTCCTGAGTTGATTTAGCGATGTCCGTCTGTCTGTCCGTCTGTCTGTCTGTCCGTCTGTCTGTCTGTCCGTCTGTCTGTTGAAATCCCTAAGACTTTTAAAATTGAAGAGCTAGATAAATGAAACTTATAACTTAGATTACTAATATACCTACGCTGTATGTGCGAAAAAATTGGCGAGATCGGTCCATGGTGACCTATGATCCGACCACTTATGTTCAAATACCACATATAAAATGTACATATAAAGATCAATTTTTATGTATACGTGCTTAGGTAAACTTTGTTGGTCAAATATATATTGACATCATGCTCAAATACATGATAATAATGTTTTCCGGCGAAAAGACTTGTGGTTCACAAAAAAAAAAATCGAAATTCGGTACACCTACCCATTTGTAAATATGGGTATCAAATGAATGGAAATTCTTCAGCGATTGAATGTTTGTAGTTATTTTCAGGATTCGTATACCCTGGTGACCTATATATCACTTTGAATGGTAACCACACGTATGTGTAGGGTATTTATAGTCGGCTTAGACCGACTATAATTTTGATAATCCTAACAATCATAATTACACCTACTTTAAAATTTCCCATGTGATCTAACCTTCCCAACTGGTTTTAGTTTTAAGCGCTATTAAATTTTTGGTATTTATTTTAATTGATTTTTTTTTTGCTGTTTTTGTTTCGGTTGAAATCATTTATTTGCACACAACTAACTGCAGCAATGTTGGCATTTCTGGGCGCTTAATTGCCAGCGGTGGTGGCCATGTGTGCAGCACCGCCGGCAACATATTCATTTGCGAATTGCTGCATACTTCGAGGGGCACCAGCGGCACCGCGTAATCCATATCCATAAATTTACAAAAGGATTTTAATTACACTTGCACAGACAGACAGAAGGATACACAGATCCAAACACATTTCTACAGACAGCGATAGAGTGAGAGAGATACTCACTGCAATCCATTTGTGGCAGTGGCACCAGTGGCTGCTGTTGTCAGTGGCACTGCATATTTTGGGGCTGCGTCAGTCTGTTACGCTGCTACTATTTTGCCATCTACTCCTGCTTCTGCTGCTCTTCTGCTCTGCTGTTTCTGTCGAGTAACATGTAAAGCAGCGTAACTACTTTTATTTCGCTTATTCCGTGTTACACGTGTTGCGCGAAGAAGGTCTTTGCAGGCATAGGGTAGATGGTGGCACTAAAGCATTCTATATTTTTATAGCTTTTTATATTATTTTGGCGGGTAGCTCTAAACTGCGCTTGGATGAAAGCATGTGGCTGCCAGCAGCAGCAACAACATTTGTTATGGTTTTTGGCTTTTCATTTGCGCGAATTCATTCATATAAATTCCAAAACCTTTGCTGTTCCCGCGCCACACAGACACCAACGTTGCACCCGCTGCTGCCCTAGGACATCTTATATTTCGTTCGCTGATTTTTAGCGCAGAATGTCGAAATGTAAAATTTTAACGTATTTCACAGATTAGTGCTGAAATAGCAGCGGTTTGCAACGACTTAATTAAGCGGAATTTTATTGAGTAACTTAAGAGAGGTGGCGTGGCGCCCGGCATGCAGAGGTTTTGCAATTAAGAGTTCTGACTCAGTATAGGGTATTCTTTATTTTTTCATTTTGGTTGAGGTGGTTGAAAAGCAGCTAAAACTATAAGAATTTCATATCAACGATTTGGAATTAATGTGGAATAAAAAATTTAAAAATTTAAACTTTCCGAAGAAATTTATTTGCATTTTTCAGTAAAAATTTCATTTTTCAGTAAAAATTTAATTTTTCAGTAAAAATTTCATTTTTCAGTAAAAATTTAATTTTTCAGTAAAAAATTACATTTTTCAGTAAAAATTACATTTTTCAGTAAAAATTACATTTTTCAGTAAAAATTACATTTTTCAGTAAAAATTACATTTTTCAGTAAAAATTACATTTTTCAGTAAAAATTACATTTTTCAGTAAAAATTACATTTTTCAGTAAAAATTACATTTTTCAGTGAAAATTACATCTTTCAGTAAAAATTACATTTTTCAGTAAAAATTATATTTTTCAGTAAAAATTACATTTTTCAGTAAAAATTACATTTTTCAGTAAAAATTACATTTTTCAGTAAAAATTACATTTTTCAGTAAAAATTACATTTTTCAGTAAAAATTACATTTTTCAGTAAAAATTACATTTTTCAGTAAAAATTACATTTTTCAGTAAAAATTACATTTTTCAGTAAAAATTACATTTTTCAGTAAAAATTACATTTTTCAGTAAAAATTATATTTTACAGTAAAAATTACATTTTTCAGTAAAAATTACATTTTTCAGTAAAAATTACATTTTTCAGTAAAAAATACATTTTTCAGTAAAAATTACATTTTTCAGTAAAAATTGAATTTTTCAGTAAAAATTGAATTTTTCAGTAAAAATTAAATTTTTGAGTAAAAATTAAATTTTTGAGTAAAAATTACAGTTTTAAGTAAAAATGATAGTATTCGGTAAAAAAAGCTGTTTTCGGTAAAAATTACTGTTTATTAGTATAGTAAGAATTACTGTTTCAGTAATAATTGATTCAGTTAAAATTCAATTTTTCATTGAAAATCAAATTTTGCAGTAAAAATTTACGATTTGAATACAAAATTATTTTTTCAGTAAAAATTCAATTTTTCAGTAAAAATTGCATTACATTTTTCAGTAAAAAATTACATTTTTTAATAAACATTTATTTTTTTTTAGTAAAAATTCCTTTTTTCTGTAAAAATATACAGTTTTCAGTAAAATTTCAAATGTTCTGTAAAAATTCATTTTTTCAGTAAAAATTTAATTTTTCAGTAAAAATTGCATTTTTCAGTAAAAATTGCATTTTCAGTAAAAATTTAATTTTTCAGTAAAAATTTAATTTTTCAGTAAAAATTTAATTTTTCAGTAAAAATTGCATTTTTCAGTAAAAATTGCATTTTTCAGTAAAAATTGCATTTTTCAATAAAAATTGCATTTTTCAGTAAAAATTGCATTTTTTCAGTAAAAATTCAATTTTTCAGTAAAAATTTAATTTTTCAGTAAAAATTCATTTTTTCAGTAAAAATTATATTTTTCAGTAAAAATACATTTTTCAGTAAAATTTCAGTAAACGAAAAAAAAATAATTTTTCTGTTAAATTTAATTTTTTCAGTAATAGTTAAATGTTCACTATTAACTCAATTTTTCTCCGTAAGGAAAATTTTTAAAAATCATGTTTTTTTTTACTCCAAATTAATACATTAGCAAAAGTTGATTTTCTTTGAAATAGTTTTATTTTTGTATAGTAAGTAAATCCTGTTTCTTCTTTTCTCTATGCAAATTACTTCAAATAAATGACATGCCTCGAATATTTTAACTGAAACATATAACCACAAACACGATCAGTACAAATACCGTATCAAAAAAGGAAAAAGTAAACAACCTCACATGATAATTTGTAGTTTGTTCGCGTGTTTTGAGTCTTCGTGGTTTGTCGACCACAAACTTAACATGCGCTAATATTTGTCTGACAGCAATCAAGAAGAAGAATACGAGGAAGAGCAAGCCTAAGCAGACAAATGCGCTTGTTTAGGCCAAGTTTATACATAAAGAAAACAAAACCAAAAAAAAAAAACTACTTAGAATTTATACAAATTTGTACATGTTTTGTGCGGTGGCATTTGACAGGATGTGTTGAGTTGTGGCATAGCGAACAAATAGAGGAAACAAAATGGGGTGCCTGATTAGAGCACCGGAGGTGGTTAAGAAAGTTGTGAAGCATAAGAAATTTTAGAATACAAATTAATACACAGTATATTGAAGAAATATATTTTGGACAGCCCTTATTTTAAATATTTCCATATAAAAAACAACCAAGTCTCATAAACATTTTACGGAATGTGTTCTATTGTTTATAGTTTTGCGTTAAATAATCATTTGGTTTTGCGACAATTATGATTTAGAAAATGGAATAGGTCTCGGGTAGTAGCATCAAATTTTCGCAAGTAGTAAAAATTGTCTATACTAAGTAAATTTTGCTTCAAATAACGAAAAGTTTAATTTCATTTATTTTAAGGAAAATTAAGCTGTGATAAAGGGTTTTTCAATAAGAGCGCTACAAACGTTTTTTTAAGGGGTTTGCCATTTCATGATGGAAAGATATACGAGCCAACAACGAGTCGAAATTATTAAAATTTACTACCGAAATTCGAATTCGTATATCTTTCCATCATATGATGGAAAACCTTACTGAAGAGAAATGTCAAAAGAGCGGCAAGAAATATGGCGTCGTTTGCTGTCCCTGTCGCTCTACTTTTGTAGCGTCCCTGTTGAAAAACGCTTTATAATGAATATTTTTTTATTATGAAGAAACTTTTTACTTTAAATACAACAAAACTATTTTCTTTTAAATATAGAAAACATTTTCTTAAAATAAAGATGATTTCCTTGTTATAAGAAACTTGTTTCTTAACACTTATTTATTTCCGATTTTCCTACTGATTAGGAAGACTATTATAAATTATATTTAGGAAAAATCTTTTCAATATTCCAAATATAACAAGTTTTTATTATGATAAACATTTCTAATAGAACAAAATGGTTTTCCACATTTAAATACCCAACCCATCTATATTCGCAAACATTGCTGTGAATTATTAAATTTCAATAAAATGAATATTAATATTTTTCTTTAACATATTTTACTGACGCATTTAATACATTTTTATTGTATGTATTTTTTGATATGCGTATTTTTTATGGTTGTGTCATTAAATGTCAACGAAAATTATTTATGACTTCACTGACACGATCGCCACAGGTGTCATCAGCATGCGGTTTCTTGGAGGTTGTATGTTGTAGCAGCTACGTGACAATGTGTCGATTTTAAATTTATTGCACTGGAAATAAAATAAATATGAGCGACATCCGCGTACATATAAATAAAATAATAACAGCACAAATTGATGTTGCGTAAAATGAAAATTTATGAAATTGAAAAAAAAAATGAAATAAAAACAAATTGATTGAAAATTATATAATGAAAAAATTAAAAAGTATTTTATAAAAGGATTTCAATTATATTTTTTTACTGAAAATTTAATTTTAATATTTTTTTGTTACTGAAAAATCAAATTTTCACTAAAAAAATATTTTTTTAATTATTATTACTAAAAATTTATAATATTACTAAAAAAATGTGTTTTTTTTTAATATATTTATTTTACTGAATGTAGTTAAAAAAAAAAAATTTTACTGAAAAATTTAAATTGACTAAAAAATTTAATTTGACTAAAAAATGTAATTTAACTGATAAATTGAACGATTACTTAAAAATTTGATTTTTACAGAAAAAATTTATTTTTACAACTTTTAAACTGAAATTTGATTTTTTTTATTAAAAAATTTAATTTTTATGAATAATAGAATTTTTACTAAAAAAATTTAATTTTGAGCGAAAAATTGCATTCTTACTGCAAATAGAATTTTGAATAAAAATTTAGTTTTTTACAGAAAATTTTAATTTTCACAGTGAAATTTAATTCTTAATGAACATTTTAATTTTTTATTGAAAATTTGATTTCTTAGAGGAAAATATAGCTATTTCTGTAAATAGAATTTTTCTGAAAAATTGAATTTTTACAGAAAAATTGAATATTTACTGACAAAATGGAATTTTTACAGAAAAATTTAAATTTTATTGAAAAATTTAAATTTTACTAAAAAATTTAAATTTTACTGAAAAATTTAAATTTTACTGAAAAATTTAAATTTTACTGAAAAATTTAAATATTACTGAAACATTTAAATTTTACTGAAACATTTAAATATTACTGAAACATTTAAATTTTACTGAAAACTGTAAATATTACTGAAAAATTTTAATTATAACTAAAAAAGTTGACTTATTTTTACTGAAAAGTTGAATTTTTACTGAAAAATTGAATTTTTAGTTAAATATTAAATTTTTTAGTGAAAAATTTTATTTTTGTTGAGAAACTTAATTTTAATGAAAATTTGAATTTTTATTGAAAAATTAAATTTTTGTGTGAAAATTAACATTTTTAAGTTTTAATTTATTTCTGTTGAAAAACTTAAGCCTGAATCACACGATAGAATAAACAATCAATTTTCAAATAATTTTAATATCAAACGTGTCCCAATTTTTGTATGGAAAATTAGGCAATCACACGATTGATATTAAAATTGTTTTGAAAATTGATTCAAAAGTTGATTGTTTATTCAATCGTGTGATTCAGGCTTTACCATGCTTTTAGTGAGACAGTTTCAGTAAAATTTATATTAAATTGAGTAATATTTGTAATTTAAACAATTTATTTACATTTCACCCTCACCGTCTCTCATTTCTTCTTTTAACCATTTCAATCAGGTGTCCACTTTTTCTCCTCCTCTCTTTTGTTACACCACATCAATCTGTTCAGTTTCTTCTCGTTAGTCGTGCGTCGCAGTTCTTTCGTCTCGTGTTCAGTTGCAATGCAATTAAATAATTTATATTCAAAAGTGTTTTAATTTTCGTGTTTTATTTAATTAAATGCATTAATAATATGATAAATATCATATTTATTAAATAATACCAACAATAATTGCATTTCTAACAACATAAAAACAATTGGAAATGTGCTCTCTGCCTTTGTACATCACTGGAAGGCGACGTCACTTCTGCGCTGCTTGCTGCTCTTCTTACGCAGCACATCAATCATTCCAGTCTTTCTGTTCGGTTGTGCGTCGCAGTTAACACGTCTTGTGTTGCGTGCAGTGCAAATATTTTTATTAGGTGAAAAAGTGTTTTCGGTTTAATTTTATATAATGCATGTTTAAATGCTTAAATTTTATTGAACAAAAGTTAATATAACAATAAAAGAAGATACTAGTGTCAAAATAAAGTGAAAAAAGCTAAAAAATTTCATTTTCATATTTTGTTTTTGGTTTTTAGTGTTAAAATTGATGTTTAAATAAATAGCACTTGTAATACATTTAGTAACAAAAGAAGTAATAGCAGATATTTTAGTAAAAGGTGAAAAATTATTATTTAATTCAAGAGAAATCATGTCGCCGAAAAAGAAAGACAGGTGCATGCATTCAATGAGAGCAGTACCGCACCGTGTCTCTCTGCAGAGTTGCCATTAATTTGTAATTATGTTAATAATCCATGCCGTGTCGTTATTGAAATATTTTCGCGACTTAATCGTTATTTAACCATAATTTGAAGTGTTTTATATATCGGAAAGTGCGTGTTTCGGGAAAAATGTTAATATTAAAAAGTCGTCGTAGCACCGTAAATAAATTATATTCGTAAGTTAAACAGTGATATTTAATAAAAATAGTGTTTATAGTTCTTTTTTTATAATTGTGTTACTTAGTGAAGACTGATTGAGTGATTTATTTATTAATCGGTAGTGCTTTGTATTGCGGCAAACATTTATGGATTTTAGTTTGCTCATCGCTTTCATGGCAACTCTGCCATGGACCTAACATCTTTGATAAACATTAACAAATTAATTTTGTTGCTCTTGCTCTTTTTGTAAGAATAATGAGAGGCACGTTCACAACCGAAAAGCAGCGATTGCTTGCGCAGCCGTGCAGTCGACTGCTACAGTGGGTGCAGTTGACTAATATTTGTAAAGGTCAGTGTTTAATTTATTTTTGACTAAATTTCATTGTTTTATTTATGATTATTTGCTTATAGTATTAAAGCGACTTTTTTTCATGTTATAAATCTACAATTAATATTACCACAATAATTTCAATATAATATTTTATATTTCACACAAAATGCAATTATAATGGTTTGTCACTGCAATTATTCATGAGAGTATGAAGGTCTTATTTTGATGCCTTTGCTGATTTATGTAGAAGGGACTCCTTTTTTTTTAGGGATAAAGGAGAACGGGTGACAAAATATAATTAAAGTTATGGAAGTTAACTGCAGGCTTTTTGTGAGGTCATGGAGTTTTCTAAATATTTACTTTTTTTAATATCAGGATGGTTGGGGATGATTGTGATGGGGTATATTTTTGGAGGCATATAAAACTCTTATTTCATAAGACCTTGAAAAACCAGTATTAATAATCTAAAAAAAACACAGATTGAGTTTGCATTTCTTTTTGGGTGTTGGAAATTTGTATTCGGTTTAATCCGGTTGTAGTCGCGGTGTCTCAGTGGTTAGTGCGTTGGACTGCGAGTCGAAAGGTCCCCGGTTCAAGCCTGGACTGGGGCTAACAACATCTTTTCATAGAAACATTTTTCTAGACCGCACTACCTCTCGGCAGTAAATGGCAAACCTACGAGAGTAAAACATTGCCTATGAAAAGCTCTCACCCACCGTTCGGATTCGGCAATAAACTGTATGTCCCACCACTTTGAGTACAAATACAGCTCAAAATGTTGAAAGAGCTCAGCCTAAGTTCTTATAGGACTGTAGTGCCAAACTTTTATATTAATCCGGTAAACTGCAGTACAGCCAAATTTATTACAAAATATTCTATTTCTTACTAAAAAAAAACTTAATAAATATCACATAAAATTTAATTTTTTTTTTTACAAAATATTAAATATTTTACTAAAAATTAAATTTGTAACTAAAAATTAAAAATTTCATAAAAAATTCAATTTTTCACTAAAAATTCAATTTTTCACTAAAAATTCAATTTTTCACTAAAAATTCAATTTTTCACTAAAAATTCAAATTTTCACTAAAAATTCAATTTTTCACTAAAAATTCAATTTTTCACTAAAAATTCAATTTTTCACTAAAAATTCAATTTTTCACTAAAAATTCAATTTTTCACTAAAAATTCAATTTTTCACTAAAAATTCAATTTTTCACTAAAAATTCAATTTTTCACTAAAAATTCAAATTTTCACTAAAAATTCAAATTTTCACTAAAAATTCAAATTTTCACTAAAAATCCAATTTTTCACTAAAAATTTAATTTTTCACTAAAGATTAATTTTTCACTAAAATTTAAATTTATCACTAAAATTACTTGAATTTTATATCTAATTTAAAATATATATTGAAATTTAAAATATAAATTTAAGTATATGTTTTTCTATTTTATTCGCCAAATTTATTTGCTGCTTTTAAGAGCACAAATAATGTAAGTTCACACTCTGACTGCAAACAGCGCAAACATATGCGCACAGCTTAACTTCCGGTTTGTAAAACAATCATTTCCTGTTGTGCAAACAACAACTACAACAAACGACAAAACGGCAGCCGGCGCTGCAAACACCAAAGCGCGCCAAGTATCAGTTAAAATAAATTTAAATTTGAATTTCATGCGCGGCCAAATAAATAAATGAAAAAAAAAGGACCCATTGAAGGACGAAGCTAGCAACAAAAAATTGCGCGCAGCGCGGGTGCAGTGCGTGTAAAAAACGCTGCAATATTCAATAAATAAATAACTAAATAAAAATTGAATAGAATTTACGCCGTTGCACTGCGGCGCAATAAAACAAAAAAAAAGCAATGCCAAAAAAATATTAAATGGCTAAAATATGCTGCCGATGTTGTTGCAGGCGGAAATATGCAATTTATTTGGTTATCGTTTTTTTATGTTTATTGCAACTATTTTATTGCGCATTTTGTGGGCAGTTTTTATTTTTAATTTCTATAAATAAAATGCAAAAAAAAACTTTTTAGTTTTTTTTAGTAGATTTTATTATTTTGTTTTTATATATTTATTTTTATTTTATTTTCAAATCTATTTTTTAGTTATTTTTATGCATATTTTTTATAGCGGTTTTAATCATTGCACACAGCTGCGCTTTTCGTTGCTTTGAGCCAAATGTAAATATTGACCATGGGCTAAATCATAGAGCAACGCATAGAATATATTTGCGTTGCCATGAGCATTTGCTAACAATTCCATTTATGTGGCAGCGAACGTCTGTATATGACTAAAATCGTAAAAATATATAAAATCCATGACTAATTTTTGAGCTCTAAGGGCTTTATAAAGAGATTTACTTCTGAGGCAGTCATCAAAACCACACAAATAAAATAATATTGATTGAAAAGTAAATTAAAAAAAAAATAAATACAAAAAAAGTATAATACAACAACAAAATTGCAAAGTTTTTAAAATAATAAAATCAATAGAAATTATTAGTAGTATTTCAAATAAATTTCATGAGATAGAAACAAAAAAATTATGAAATAAAAATATTTTTTAATATAAAATATTTTTATAGTGAACTTTAAGGATCCATAATCTTATATTATCTACCGACATACGTTTCATTTTAAATCATACTAAAAATTCAAAAAAAAAAAACCTTTTACATTAAAAAATATTTTTTATTTCATATTTTAATTTGTCTTATTTTGTTTTAGTTAGATTTTCGTCTGACAGAATTCGAAAGGCCTCATATAATAAAAAATCAGAAATATTCATGTTTAAAAGTGTTCTAAATATAGAACCATGGTGATTGAACCATGATGAACTAGATGAGAAGAATTCGATAATATTGCATTTTCATATTTAAAATCTCAATTCTGTAGCTCATCGCGAAGGTAGTTTAAAATCAATTACAAAATTTGTACCGAATAGACAGACACGAAAGCAATATTATAAAGACGTTTTAAAATAGTCGTCTGAATAACTTTTGCAATGACAAAAAGTCTATGTTTTGAGCCTAAATGCATTTTGTATTTGAGTTTAACATTTATTTGTTAGAATATTTTATTTTATTTTATTAGAAATATTTTGTCACCCAATTTTATTTGAAAAGATTTATATTAACATCTCGACCATATTATAATTTAATACGATATCTAAACAGGTTTTATCATTAGTGTCTCATCAGGTTCCATTAAGTAGACTTTAAATCAGAATCCTTTAAATCATAAATTTTTTGTACTTTATGTTGATTTTAAATTAGAATTATTCGAGACCCTGATCGTGATCATTTTAAGTGGCCTTTGGTAGGGATGCCTTTTCGTATTCTGAGTGGGGGAAGATGTAAAACAAATTTAACCTTAAGCAACTTCCACTAGGGACGATGTCGAAACATTTCTAATTTGTGCATAAATTATTCTAAAGAATATGAGTAGGAGAGTTGGAGAATGTGAGTTTACTATAAATTATTCATCAAATAATTTTCGTTAATATAGTAATATTAAATAAAGGGTTTTTCAATAAGAACGCTACACAAGTTTTTTCAAAGGTTTTTCAACAGGGACGCTACAAAAGTAGAGCGATAGGGACAGCAAACGACGCCATATTTCTTACCGCTCTTTTGACATTTCTCTTCAGTAAGGTTTGCCATTTCATGATGGAAAGATATACGAGCCAACAACGAGTCGAAATTATTAAAATTTACTACCGAAATTGGAATTCGTATATCTTTCCATCATAAAATCGCAAACCTTATTGAAGAAAAATGTCAAAAGAGCGGCAAGAAATGTGGCATCGTTTGCGGTCCCTGTCGCTCTACTTTTGTAGCGTCCCTGTTGAAAAACCCCTTTATAAATATAATTTGTAATTTTGCGAAAGCTCATTCGTAAGCGCCCCAAATATAATTTTGCAGGCATTACATATATCTTTACAGATTTTTGCTAACAGAAGTATTATTGTATTGCAAAACATTATTATAATGACTGCTAAATATATTTTTGTTTTCGTTCAAGCATATTTATGTTTAAAATGAATAACTTTAGACGTTCTCGCTAACATTTTCCACTTATTTTGAAATTTTTTCACAAGAAAAGGACGTCATATATTTTTTTAATACAACCAAAAAATCGAAAACAATATTTAAAAAAGGTTTGCCAGAGTGTAAAAAAAGGTTTGCTAGAAGGTACACAAATGGCATTTTTAGGCAAAGTGTATCAAAATAGGCAAATTTACAAAATTTATATATTTTGATGTCCTATATCAAAATATATAAATTTCTAACACCTCAAAAATAAACTCAGTTTGGTACAAACTTTTAAACTCAAAAAATCAGGTCATATTAAAAATAATTTAAAATTTATATATTTTTAAAGAAAAATATTTTGTAAATAAAAATTTTATAATCTCCGTAAATATATTAAAATACAATTTTAAAAATAAAATACGTTACGAGCAAACATATTTTTGTTTTCGTCCAAATATAATTATGATCAGAATGAACAACTTTAGACGTTATCGCGAACATATTTATGTTTGTATGTGAAAAAACATTTTGAAATATCGATGTTCACATTTAATTTTAATGTAAAAAAGTAAAGTTGGTCCTAATAATTTTTTTACACATTACTAATTTTTTCCTTTTTTTTATTTTATATTTATTATATAAAGTATCTATTTGTACAGAAAGGCATATATAGTAAATTGATATAAAGCCACGATTAAAATAATTTAAGTTTAAATATCGTATAATAATATTATAATCTGAACTAAATTATTATACAATTCAAGTATAATATAATTAGATATTTTTCATAATATTTATATAGCGATTTCGAATTACGTTATAATTACATTCAAGCATTTCCAAACAAATCGTGTTTCATTTTAAGTGCATAAGGGCATTTACAGGGATTCCGGACGGTGGTATCGTGCATTTAAAATTATTTAATAATATCTCGAAAGAAATTAAAATAATTTATTTGTACAAATAGTATTTAAAAGAAGCTAAATATCTGTACAAATTAAAAAATTCTATACGCAAGTTCAAATGAAATATCTTGAATAGTACTCGATCCGGAAGGGACAGAAAACGAAGGTGCATCCCTAGTAGAAATTTGCCCGATGCGCCATCGGGAAATGATCGGGTTTTCGTTGGGTAAGCCCTATTAGAAAAAATATAATCATTGCCTTTGCATGCCCTTATCATGCTTACCATACCAGGGTTTACATTATATAAATAGTCAATGTTCCCGATCATAGCTACTTTATTTGTTCCTCATAACGAAATCAGTTTCAGATAATGATCGAGATTTAATGAAAGAAATCCTATTATGCTCGGGCTCTGACAAGGAAATTGTCGGGTAAATAATAAAATGGGGAATTGCCCGATCAGTACATGATCATGGCCTGAGGTCAGTACATGATCAGGACACTGCGTTACAAGGACATTATGGGCCTCGTCATATTCCGATCATCTAAATAATGACATAATCACTTCATGACCATGGCTCTACCGAAATTTCTACTAGGGATGTTGAGGTTCATCTGGAAATTCCAAAAAGTTAGCCAATTTTGCCCACTATAATTTTGTAAAATAATTTAACAAAATAACTTAAATAATATATCTTCTTTTTAGATTTATAGTTTGTAGCCAAAAAAATAGATTTCCCATTATAAATTATATAATAAAACCGGACGTGATAAAAATTTGGTATGGTAATTTTCAATTCGATTTTTTTTTAAAAATGTTTTTAGTTGGAAATATTAATATAAATTTAAAGTGCTTTTTAAGTTTTTAATTATTTAGATTAAATTAAGATTTAAAAAATTTTGAAAAAATAGTATAATATTTACATTAAGGGTTTCTCTAACTAGACAAAAATACAAAAATTACAAAATCATTCAGAAATTTCTAGGTGCGTCTAAAACAATAAGGCCTGCTGACAAAAATTGCAGAAAAGTTGTGGCTCCCTACAATCCTGCAATATATGTCTTTCCGATATATTTTTTTTTTTTTTTTTTTTTGAAAACACATAAAACAAATTAAGTAACTGTCGCCTGTGCCTGTCTCTGATTTGTTTCTTTTCTTTAACCAAGTTTACAAAATTTTAGCATTTAGCAAACAATAAATAAATAACTAAATAAATGCAAAGATATTTGCATATTGAATAATATCCACAAAACTCTACTAAACTCGGTGCAAGAGGCACAGCATAGCACAGCACAGCACGGCCCATGTGTGTTTGTGTTTTTTGTATGAAATTCAATAAAAACTTTTTGCACTTGCAGCTGACACAAACAAATACGAACAACGGAACGAAGATGCATTTGCTGCAGAGCAAAAACTTTATTGCAAAATATTGTTTTAAGATAAAGCAGAAATATGCAAGAAACCCGCAAATTTCTCGGCACAAGTGTTTGTACAAGGGGGCCCTTATGAAAAGTATAAGGGAGGGGGAAGGGTGGTCTGATGGCGCACTTAGAGCCAAGAAACAAGTGGCTGAAGGCTGCACAAAAACATCAAAAACCATATAGTATGAGTGCGTTTTTGTGTCTGTTTTGCATAAAACAACATTTCGAGTATTTAATGAATTTTGCATAAATGAAATTTTTTTAATTTGCAAATAGAGCAAATATTTGTTTTGTGCGCAAACACATTGTTTAGTTTTTTTTTTTGTTTGCTGAAGAATTTTAATTTTTTATGCTATTGGAATTTTTGTTTTAATTAATTAACGTGTAAAGAACTTTTAACTAGAAATATTAAATTATGAATGAAGAATTAGTAAAAAATCATTTTTTTTTGTATTTTTAGTGAAAAATTAAATTTTGAGTGAAAAATTTAACTTTTCAGTAAAAACTGAATTTATGGTGTAAATTTTAATTTAGTGAAAATTTGAAATTTTAGTGAAAATTTGAATTTTCAGTGAAAAATTGAATTTTTAGTGAAAAATTGAATTTTTAGTGAAAAATTGAATTTTTAGTGAAAAATTGAATTTTTAGTGAAAAATTGAATTTGTAGTGAAAAATTGAATTTTTAGTGAAAAATTGAATTTTTAGTGAAAAATTGAATTTTTAGTGAAAAATTGAATTTTTAGTGAAAAATTGAATTTTTAGTGAAAAATTGAATTTTTAGTGAAAAATTGAATTTTTTTGTGAAAATTTGAATTTTTAGTGAAAAATTGAATTTTTTTTTTGTGAAAATTTGAATTTTTAGTGAAAAATTTAATTTTTAGTGAAAAGTTGAATTTTTTAGTAAAACCTTGAGTTAGAGTGAAAATTTGAATTTTTGAACTTATAGTGAAAAATTTAATTTTTTAGTGAAAAATTGAATTTTTAGTTAAAATTTGAACTTTTAGTGAAAAATTAAATTTTTTAGTGAAAAATTGAATTTTTAGTGAACAATTGAATTTTTAGTGAAAATTTGTATTTTTTAGTGAAAAATTTAATTTTTAGTGAAAATTTGAAATTTTAGTGAAAAATTGAATTTTCAGTGAAAAATTGAATTTTTAGTGAAAATTTGTATTTTTAGTGAAAAATTGAATTTTTAGTGAAAAATTGTATTTTTAGTGAAAAATTGAATTTTTAGTGAAAAATTGTATTTTATTGAAAATTTGAAATTTTATTGAAAGTTTTAAATTTTTGTGAAAATTTGAATTTTTAGTGAAAAATTGAATTTTATTGAAAATTTGAAATTTTATTGAAAGTTTTAAATTTTTGTGAAAATTTGAATTTTTAGTGAAAAATTTAATTTTTAGTGAAAAATTTAATTTTTAGTGAAAAATTTAATTTTATGTGAAAAATTGAATTTTTAATGAAAATTAAAATTTTTAGTGAAAAATTGAATTTTTTGTGAAAATTTGAATTTTTAGTGAAAAATTGTATTTTTAGTGAAAAATTGAAATTTTAGTGAAAAATTGAAATTTTAGTGAAAAATTGAATTTTTAGTGAAAAATTGAATTTTTTTTTTGTGAAAATTTTAATTTTTAGTAAAAAATTTAATTTTTAGTGAAAAGTTGAATTTTTTAGTAAAACCTTGAATTAGAGTGAAAATTTGAATTTTTGAACTTTTAGTGAAAAATTTAATTTTTTAGTGATAAATTGAATTTTTAGTGAAAAATTTAATTTTTAGTGAAAAATTGAATTTTTAGTGAAAAATTGAATTTTATGTGAAAAATTGAATTTTTAATGAAATTTGAATTTTTAGTTTATATTTGAATTTTTAGTTAAAATTTGAATTTTTAGTGAAAAATTGAATTTTATGTGAAAAATTGAATTTTTAGTGAAAAATTGAGTTTTTAGTAAAAATTTGAATTTTTAGTGAAAATTTGAATTTTTAGTGAAAATTTGAATTTTTAGTGAAAAATTGAATTTTTAGTGAAAAATTATATTTAGTGAAAAATTGAATTTTTAATGAAAACTTTAATTTTTAGAATTTGGTGCATTTAAATATTTTTTAACCAAATTGACATTTTGTCAATAATTGTGGCATTTATTTTAATCACATATTTTTTCCAAAGCATTTAAATCGTTAACATATGCATGATTTGAACTTTTAATATGCGCGCCTAAAAAGCCACAACATAAATCACAAAGTCACACATACTGCTGCGTTGTGTTGGTATGACGGGGGGTGATTTAAAAGTTTTGCATTGCTTTTTGATGATGGCAAAAATAACAAATTTGCTAAATTGTTGATTTGATTATTTATTTGCTAAATTAGTTAAGCCAACAACAACAACAAACAACAGTACAAACATGAAAAGTTATTAAACAAACATATACAATTTACATAGGTTTTTGTGTTTGTGCCTGTGTTAAAACTCACAGGTAAAACGCATAAATTATTGCCAACTAATTAAACTAAAATGCTTAATTTGGCAATTTTGCACACATACACAGAGACAGACATTGACAGCCAAATGATATCGATTTAGTTGCATATTTGCAAATTTTCACACGCCATAAATTTTCATGAAAATTTAATTAAATGGAATTTATGAAAAGGCTTTTAGCAGAATGAAATACAAAGTAGCAGAAATGTTGCAAAGAATATTTAAATTAAATCTAACAATTTAAAGGTTTTATAATATATCAGTTTTAGATGAAATATTTGTTTCCATATCATACTCGACTAAGTACCAAATTGGGAAAACAAATTACAAATTTTATTTGTATTGTGTTTATTTGTATAGATAAATATATAATATATAAAATGCGATGTTAGAAACTAAATAATATATATCAAAAAATAAAAATATAGAAAAATATTAAAAAAAAAAAGGGAAAAATCTAAGAATCTGCAACCACAGCAAAAATAAACTAAAAAAGACGCATTTGCTTTCGAAAATAACGCCTTCCGGTCGTTTGCTGCAAGTGTAGTCGTCCGGAAACGCAATCACATACTACGTAGTGGCTTTTTAGGCGCGTTGAATATTGTTATGACTGTCAGTGACTACTGTCCACTGACCACCACAGCTTTGGCCCAACGCCTGACTTGGCTGCGGCTACGACTCTCAGTTCCGTTTCACTTTTTCCAAGTATATTTTCGAAAACATTCGCATTTCGACGACGCACAGTGGTTGGTAGTCAAAATTCTTCGATTTGATAATATTTAAAATTTCAAATAACTGAAAGACATATTTATTTAATAACGTAACTAACAAACAATTTTCAAATACTCCTGAAATTAATTTGGCATACTTCGACCAGATATTTAATTGACCACATTAAGTTTCACTGCAGAGCTCGATTCTAGAAACTTCTATATTTCGTGATAATCCATATTCCTCCATCTCTTTTACTCACATCGAATCGCATATTCGGTTTGAAAAGTTTCCGCATACTTTCTCTTCAAATGAATAAATTTATTGCTTGAAAGATATCTCCATCTCTTTATGCTCATGTGGCGCATATAGTGGGATTCTAGAAGTTTCCACATACTTCTACACTGAAAACGATTCGCATTGCACATAAGATACATGTTTACAATTTAACTTGATTTGCCAGTAACTTGATTCGGCCAGTTTCAAAAAGGTGCGGTGCTTTTATATATCGCAGAGCCGATTATAAAAATTTTTATAAACTTGAGTACTTCACACAAATACGTAGTGTTTCCACAGACTAGTGGTCTTAAAATATCTCCATTTACTTTACAATCAAGTGCAGCGCATAGTTGAATCTTTAGACGTTTCCACAAACTTCCGAGAAACCGTATTGCTTGTAAGTTGCATGTATGCAATTTATCTTGAAATTGTCAAATATCTCCATTACTTTTACACTCATGTACAGCGCATAATCGGTTTCTAAGTTTCCACAAACTTCTACAGTTAGCAAGAACCCGTGATACTCACATACAATTTCCATCGCTTTCACATTCAAGTGTTTTATTGAACTGATCTTCTATTCCTTCACGCTCATTTTATCAGTGCGCAGCTAGAAGTTTCCACAAACTTCTACATTTTACGAAAACTCGTCAAATGTCTCCATCTCTGTTATACTCAAGTACAGCGCATAGTCGGTTTCTGGAAGTTTTCACAAACTCCTATTTTCGTCGCTTTCAGATCCATGTGATGATGTGATCTTCTATTCCTTTTTATATTCATTGTATCAGTGCGCAGCACGATCTTTCGTCTCATTTAATCTTATTTAATGATACACAGTGGAGAAAATTACATGTCTTCCTAAGTATTTATTGAGAAAATGGAAATGGTTCAAATTAATATGAATCTTAATTCTTGAGAGGTAATTTTTCTGTTAACCGTCAAACCTATTTTGTGGACTTAGAATCCGTGACATTTTCAATTTATTATCATAACATTAACCACTGTGCATCACCAAGAACC
Source organism: Dryomyza anilis (assembly GCA_951804985.1). Taxonomy (NCBI): domain Eukaryota; kingdom Metazoa; phylum Arthropoda; class Insecta; order Diptera; family Dryomyzidae; genus Dryomyza; species Dryomyza anilis. The sequence continues at coordinate 2,777,222 of OX638134.1, forward strand.
GCAAAGAATTTTATCGCTATTTTGCAAGTATTTTTTGCGGCTTTATGCCGATGTAAGAGTGCGCCTCATATTTCCATATAAACCACGCCATTTTCTCTATATTTTATTTTTGCGTTTTTATCAGGAACTCACAAAATCCCGCTCATAATTCAAAGCATATAAATCTTAGTTTTTATATGCAAAACTACTGTCATATTTTTCGCAGGCATTTAATGTTGAAATTTCCTCAAGATTTGCCTGCCACATACAACAGTCGGAAGTTGTGTTTTTTTTTTGTTCATTCTATTCTTTTTATTTGATTTCTTATAAACTCGCAAGTTTTACCACAAAACGCCAGCAACATTTCATCAAGATAGCGCCGCTGATCCAGCGGCACTTTATGCTGTATTTTATGCTAAACTGTTTCCTATTTTGCGAAAGCACAGCAGGCAGGCATGTGGCTGAAAGTTGCCAGCAACTCGCACTGATAACTGCTGCTACTTCTGGTGCTGCTGCTACTCCTGCTGGTCGACATTGTGTCCTTCTTATGAATGTCCTGATTGTGCGGCTTCGAGGTCAATCAAAGTGGCTCCTTGTGCGAGTGTGTGTGAAAAGTTTCAAATGTTCGTTTGTGTTGCAACTTTAGATAGTTTAGAGTAGTTTCTTTGACGATGATACAGGATTTGCGTTTTGTGATTTGAACACAAATCGTGCATTTCTTAAATATTAAATTTGAATATTTTAATTTTTGGTACAAAAAATGCATATTTTATGTTTTTTGAATATTAAGATAAAAAGAGATTTAATTTGTTGATTTAAAAATAAATTTGGTTGTAAAAAAAAATAATTTTTGTTGAAAATTGGTTTTTTTTATTCATAATAAAAATAACCAGTTGAGAAGGTTTGATCACATGTGAAATTTTAAAGTAGGTGTTATTAAGACAGTTAGGATTATCAAAATTATAGTCGGTCTAAGCCGACTATAAATACCCTACACATATGTGTGGTTACCATTCAAAGTGGTCACCAGGGTATACGAATCCTGAAAATGACTACAAACTTTCAATCCCTGAAGAATTTCCATTCATTTGATACCCATATTTACAAATGGGTAGGTGTACCGAATTTCGATTTTTTTTTTGTGAACCACAAGTCGTTTCGCGGGAAAACATTATTTTCATGTAGTTGAGCATGAAGTCAATATATATTTGAACAAAAAAAGTTTACCTAAGCACGTATACAGTAAAATTCACCATTAGATGTATGTTTTATATGAGGTATATCAACATAAGTGATCGGTTCACAGGTCACAATGGACTGATCATGCCCATTTTCACTGACAGACAGTGTAGATATATAAGTAATCTGAATTAAGAGTTTCATTTATTTAGCACTACTAGTTTTTCTGTAATCAAGATTTCTACTGACAGACGGACATCGATACATCAACTCAGGAGGAATATACTCTTTCACTCTTAGTGTAGGGTATAAAAATCAATTTTTTTGTGAAATTTTTTAACTTTGGTGAACATTTTTTTTGTAAAGGAATTATTTTTTTACTGAATTTTTACAGAAAAACTAAACTCGGTGGTGAAAAATGCAATTTTACTGAAAAATGATTTTTTTTTTACTGAAAAATGTAATTTTTACTGAAAAATATAATTTTTACTGAAAAATATAATTTTACTGAAAAATGTAATTAATATTAAAAAATGTAATGAAAAATGTAATTTTTACTGAAAAACTTAATTTTTACTGAAAAATGTAATTTTTTCTGAAAAATATAATTTTTTTTACCGAAAAATTCCATTTTAGTAAAAAAATAAATTTTTACTGAAAAATGTAATTTTTACTGAAAAATGTAATTTTTACTGAAAAATGTAATTTTTACTGAAAAATGTAATTTTTACTGAAAAATGTAATTTTTACTGAAAAATGTAATTTTTACTGAAAAATGTAATTTTTACTGAAAAATGTAATTTTTACTGAAAAATGTAATTTTTACTGAAAAATGTAATTTTTACTGAAAAATGTAATTTTTACTGAAAAATGTAATTTTTACTGAAAAATGTAATTTTTACTGAAAAATGTAATTTTTACTGAAAAATGTAATTTTTACTGAAAAATGTAATTTTTACTGAAAAATGTAATTTTTACTGAAAAATGTAATTTTTACTGAAAAATGTAATTTTTTACTGAAAAATGTAATTTTTACTGAAAAATGTAATTTTTACTGAAAAATGTAATTTTTACTGAAAAATGTAATTTTTACTGAAAAATGTAATTTTTACTGAAAAATGTAATTTTTACTGAAAAATGTAATTTTTACTGAAAAATGTAATTTTTACTGAAAAATGTAATTTTTACTGAAAAATGTAATTTTTACTGAAAAATGTAATTTTACTGAAAAATATAATTTTTACTGAAAAATGTAATTTTTACTGAAAAATGTAATTTTTACTGAAAAATGTAATTTTTACTGAAAAATGTAATTTTTACTGAAAAATGTAATTTTACTGAAAAATATAATTTTTACTGAAAAATGTAATTTTTACTGAAAAATGTAATTTTTACTGAAAAATGTAATTTTTACTGAAAAATGTAATTTTTACTGAAAAATGTAATTTTTACTGAAAAATGTAAATTTTTACTGAAAAATGTAATTTTTACTGAAAAATATGATTTTTACAGAAAATTTTAATTTTTACTGAAAAATATAATTTTTTTTTACCGAAAAATTCCATTTTAGTAAAAAATTAAATTTTTACTGAAAAAAGTAATTTTTACTGAAAAATGTAATTATTACTGTAAAATGTAATTTTTACTGAAAAAATTAATTTTTACTGAAAAATGTAATTTTTACTGAAAAATGTAATTTTTACTGAAAAATGTAATTTTTACTGAAAAATGTAATTTTTACTGAAAAATGTAATTTTTACTGAAAAATATAATTTTTACTGAAAAATGTAATTTTTACTGAAAAATGTAATTTTTACTGAAAAATGTAGTTTTTACTGAAAAATTTAATTTTTACTGAAAAATTTAATTTTTACTGAAAAATGTAATTTTTACTGAAAAATGTAATTTTTACTGAAAAATGAAATTTTTACTGAAAAATGAAATTTTTACTGAAAAATGTAATTTTTACTGAAAAATGTAATTTTTACAGAAAAATGTAATTTTTACTGAAAAATGTAATTTTTACTGAAAAATGTAAATTTTACTGAAAAATGTAAATTTTACTGAAAAATGTAATTTTTACTGAAAAATGTAATTTTTACTGAAAAATGTAATTTTTACTGAAAAATGTAATTTTTACTGAAAAATGTAATTTTTACTGAAAAATGTAATTTTTACTGAAAAATGTAATTTTTACTGAAAAATGTAATTTTTACTGAAAAATGTAATTTTTACTGAAAAATGTAATTTTTACTGAAAAATGTAATTTTTACTGAAAAATGTAATTTTTACTGAAAAATGTAATTTTTACTGAAAAATGTAATTTTTACTGAAAAATGTAATTTTTACTGAAAAATGTAATTTTTACTGAAAAATGTAATTTTTACTGAAAAATGTAATTTTTACTGAAAAATGTAATTTTTACTGAAAAATGTAATTTTTACTGAAAAATGTAATTTTTTTTACCGAAAATTTAATTTTAGTAAAAAATTCAATTTTTGAAACATTTTTTTTTTACTAAGAAATTAAATTTTTACTAAAAAAAAATATTTTTTGCTGAACATTATTTTCAATGAGTACAGAATACCTATTGCATTCGGTAGACTTTGGGGCCGAAAGTTTAACCGAAAATAATTAATGGTAGATTTTGAGTTTTGGGTAGGTGAAGATTCAAAATATACCAATCAAATACTTCCTTTACTAAATTCTACAGTATCAATGGGACCTGTAAAAAATCTAAACAGTGAAAATCTAAATAGAAAAAATCGTAAATGTCTTTACGAATAAGTTATATTTAAAATTAATATGTTGTGTTTAACCATTAAATAATTGAAATTAATATTTTAGTTGATAAAAATGAAAAAATTAAAATCGAATTTTATAAATTTTATTTCAATTGGTAATTTTAACTTCAAATAAATTGGATTTTGTCTGGATGTATTTTTATAAAATGCAGATTCTGTGTCAATAATATTTTCGACGAATGCATTTTGGGTTGCTCTTGTTAAGTATATAATTTCGAAAGGCACAGGTACTCGAAAGCCACCGGTAAAGAATCCACCCGAAGAAAATTTAACCGCAGAAAGCTCTGCCATATAAAACCCATCCATTGAATATGAATGGATTTGTTGCAGAAATGGGTTCATTTTACTGTTTTCTTTTACTGGAAAATAAATCAAAACTGTATAATGAGCCAATTTTTAAAAATTCTGTCGTACCAAATACGTAAACGAAAAACTAATAATTTCGTGAATTTACGAATTTTTTCTGAAGTTAATAAAAGGTTTTTCAACAGGGACGCTACAGGGACAGCAAACGACGCCATATTACTTGCCGCTCTTTTGACATTTCTCTTCAGTAAGGTTTGCAATTTCACGAATTCGAATTTCGGTAGTAAATTTTAATAATGTCGGCTCGTTGTTAGCTCATATATCTTTCCATCATGAAATGGCAAACCTTACTGAAGAGAAATGTCAAAAGAGCGGCAATAAATATGGCGGCGTTTGCTGTTCCTGTCGCTCTACTTTTGTAGCGTCCCTGTTGAAAAACCATTGAAAAAAACTCTTATTGAAAAACCCTTTATAGGTATACTTAGAAATAACGATGTCTAATACTTTGCATGAAATCTACTTATATGTTTCATTTTATATAAATACTTCTCTCTGTGTTATTTAATATAAGTCTGTACAATATTATTTTATATTACACAACTGTTTTAAATGTAAGTAATTTAAAAATCCATTTAATTTATTACAAAACACTTAAAATGCCATGTATAAAATAAGCCTAATTTTTAAGTATTCAGGGTGTGTGCAAGTTTGATTAAATTGAAGACTAAACTAAATTGAACGAGTTTGATCACAATTCGTTAAACTGTAAAAAGAAAAGATCTTAATCAATCGATGTCATTCAATTTAGTTAAATTAAGATTGCGCGAAATTTTTCTAAATTAAAGAATAAACTCGGTATTCCTTTAGTTTCAAAATTAGTCAAACTCACACACACCCTTAATATAATAATTGATGTTGTACTTTTGATGTCTATATATTTAAGTTTATTTCAACTAATTTAAAACTATCATTTATATGGATATAAAAATATTTTTTAAAATTTTAAAATTAAGAAAACAAATCAAGAAAATATTACTTCTTGTGATGGTTGTGAGTGATGATTGTCGTAATTGTTGCTGTTGCTGGTTGTGAGGTTAATTGCTGCAATTAACTAATTATTCAAGAATATGTTTAATATAAATAATTATAAAAAATATGTTATATGTACTTTATAAATGTTGTTGTTGTTCTCATTTAATAATATGTGTTGTTGTGTTGTTAAATGTTCCATTTATTGATGTTGTTGTTGTATTTTCTGCAAGCTTTTTTGATGTTTTTCTTCATTTATTGTACAATTATAAAAGCATACAATTTACGTATAATTTATTTTCAAATAAAAAATTAAAAAAAAAAACTTCTATTACAAAAAAAAAAGATTTAAAATGGATTTTTATAGAAAATGAAAAAACAAATTTTTAATTTTTATTTTTTAAAAATTAAAAATAAAAACAATTGTTTTTTTTTTAAACAAAAAATTATTTTAAAAATATTGATATTTTTTTTAAACAATTTTTTTTTTCAAAAAAAAAAATAAATAATGACATTATAAAAAAATATATAAAAAATAAAATAAAAATACTTAAAATTTCAAAAAAAAAATTATATAAATTAAGAATATTTGAAAAAAATTGTTCAATTTATTTTTAAATTTATAAAAAATTAATTTAAAAAAAGTTTATTTTTAACTAATAATTTTGAACAGAAACAAGAAAAACAAAAATAAATTATTCGTAAATTTTATGTTAGAAAAACTCGACATAAGCGAATCTTCAACAATTGATGCCCTCTTGTTTTTCTCTTCTCCTTTTTGTTTGTTCTTGTCTTCCACATTTTTGTGTGCGAATTCTCATTGCAGATGACAACATCATGTCCTTGTAGTGTTGCTGTCAGTAGACGTCATCAACCCTATCGCCATCATCAGCATCACAACCACCACCACCTGCATCTGCATCAGAAACCATATCAAAACGTATGTCATCCGCAGGGAAGTTGGCACTCAAACCAACAACAACAACAACATGTAGTACAAAAACAAGTACAACAGCAACAACAACAACAACAAGTACAAATACAAAAAGTAGAGCAACAAAAACATTTAGTACAACAACACCAGCAACAACAAAGCTAAAAATGTGCCACAAAATGCCAATTGCTGCAGTTAATGCAGCAATTTTGAATGCAGCAGCAGCAACAACAACCACAACAACAATTACTAAAATCACAACAACGTCAGCATGATTTGTTTTTAGCCTCCTCCGGTCGCGTTTTAGGTCGTCTGGCCACTTTGGCCTGCTAGCAGCGCAAAGTAAATGGCTGCGCAACCGCATCCGGCTTAACCAATTCGTGTGAACAACAGCAGCAATATGTGGTAGGTTTTTAAAAATGCATTTCTTAGTATTACTATAACTGAATGAAGGGATTGAAAATATAATTGTGTTTGGGAATATTAAAAAATTTCAATTTTTAACTAAAAATTCCATTTTTCACTTAAAATTTCAATTTTACTAAAAAAATTCAGTTTCTATATAAAAATTCAAAGTTTAACTAAAAATTCAATTTTTAACTAAAAATTAAATTTTTAACTAAAAATTGAATTTTTAACTAAAAATTAAATTTTTCACTAAAAATTCAATTTTTCACTAAAAATTCAATTTTTAACTAAAAATTCAATTTTTAACTGAAATTCAATTTTTAACTAAAAATTCAATTTTTAACTAAAAATTCAATTTTTCACTAAAAATTCAATTTTTCACTAAAAATTCAATTTTTCACTAAAAATTCAATTTTTCACTAAAAATTCAATTTTTCACTAAAAATTTAATTTTTCACTAAAAATTCAATTTATCACTAAAAATTCAATTTTTCACTAAAAATTAAATTTTTCACTAAAAATTTAATTTTTCACTAAAAATTCAATTTTTCACTAAAAATTCAATTTTTCACTAAAAGTTCAATTTTTCACTAAAAATTCAATTTTTCACTAAAAATTCAATTTTTCACTAAAAATTCAATTTTCACAAAAATTTCAATTTTTCACTAAAAATTCACTTTTTCACTAAAAATTAAATTTTTCACTAAAAATTCAATTTTTTTCACTAAAAATTAAATATTTCACTAAAAAATTAATTTTTCACTAAAAATTCAATTTTTCACTAAAAATTCAATTTTTCACCAAAAATTCAATTTTTCACTAAAAATTCAATTTTTCACTAAAATTCAATATATCACTAAAATTCAGTTGTTAAATAAGTGAAAAATTAAATTTTTAGTTAAAAATTAAATTGTTAATTAAAAATTTAATTTTTAACTTAAAATTCAATTTTTCACTAAAAATTCAATTTTTCACTAAAAATTCAATTTTTCATTAAGAATTTAATTTTTCACTAAAAATTCAATTTTTCACTAAAAATTCAATTTTTCACTAAAAATTCAATTTTTCACTAAAAATTCAATTTTTCACTAAAAATTCAATTTTTCACTAAAAATTCAATTTTAATTTAATTTTTCACTAAAAATTCAATTTTTCACTAAAAATTCAATTTTTCACTAAAAATTCAATTTTTCACTATAAATTCAATTTTTCACTAAAAATTCAATTTTTCAATAAGACTTCAATTTTTCACTTTAAATTCAATTTTTATCTAAAAATTCAATTTTTCACTGAAAATTCAATTTTTTATTAGAAAATTAAATTTTTCACTAAAAATGAAAATTTTCTCTAAAAATTAAATTTGTGCACTAAAAATTCAATTATTTAAAATGGCTGTAGGCCTTGGTAAGAGTTTGTATGTTGTCCTCCTTGGAACGTGTTCATCATTAGTTGCCACAAACACATGTGTAGCAACCAAATCGAACTGATCAACTATGCAAACTTTGACAGCTGTAGCCATTGAAGCGACACAAACAGACACGTGCTACACAACACACGCAAACGTGTCTGTGGTGGTTGCTGTTGCACGCCAACAGTTGGCGAGATATTTTATTGCTACTGTTGATGTTGTTGCCGCCGCCGTCGCCAACACCAGATGATGCATTTTCGTATTTTATTTAGTGACGCGCGCGGGCGCGCCTTAAGATATGCAATGCAATGATGTAAGACACAAAACAGCTGCCTTTGCTGCCTGCGAGTGACATGCACAAGCAAAACACATAGATGCCACGAATGCCTAGCAACATGGCGGCCTGTCAAGCTGTTGCAGCAATGCAAAAATAAAGCAGCAACACACTAAAGCATGGCCTGTGACTGCCTGAGTAGATGCTGCTGTATGTGTGGCATATTTGTGTGTGTTTCTGTGACTTTGTATGTGTCTGTGTGCATGTGGTATACAAATCACGTTAATGTTGTTCTTGCGCTTTACGTGATTTCTGTGCATATTTCAAAAACAGCAGCAGCTACATCGGTGGCAGCAACAGCAGCAACAACAATAAAAACAACAACAGCATAAGTAATCAGCGCGAACGTGGGCGCAATCAGGTGCGAATTGTTAACTCAGTTATTATTTGGAACGTTAGTATGTCTGTCTATTCGTCCCTCCATCTCTCTGTCGGTTAGTCTAAGCGGCTTTCAGTTGAATGCACCTCTGAATATTAAGCGTTAATTTATGGCATTCCTTTGCTATTTGCTCTTGAGTGAAATGTTAAGGAAATATGTGGTATGACAACTAAAATGCAATCGAAACAAGATATAGTTTTTCTAATGCATAATATAAAACATTAAAGATTTCTCCAACAATTTAATTTTTCTTATGTCTTGTTGTCTATTAGATCTATACTGATGTGTGACATCAATTTTGTTTCTGTTTGCCAAGAAATTAATTAATGGAAAATCAAGAATCAGAATTCACCAAACAAATTTCGAACGAAAACAAAAGTTTATATTCTAATTTTAGGAAATAATTTTCTTGGATATGCATAATATTATGAAGACAAAATTCTTCAAATACACTAAATATCAAAGTTCTATAAATCAAGACATCTTTGTTTTATTTCTACCTTAACAAGAAATTAACATCTGTAATCATGAAAAATACTTATATTATAGCTTAATTGGTGTTAAATTAATTTATTATCCAAAAAAATAAATATATCTTATAATTTATACATTTTTATTGTTTTTTAAGAGTTTTTTTGTTTTGGTTTAAAATAAATAATGCATTTACCACAGTCTTTAAATAAAATAAAATGTCTACACAGCATTTTAATTTAACAAAATCCAGTCCAATGCAAAAGCATGAAAAGCACTCGCAGGTGCTGCGCACACGTAAAGCTCTTTAAGCACAATTAAACCCATTATCAAGCAGTTATCTGCTAGTCTAACAATTTTTTCTTCAAGTTTTTTTGTTTATTTAACGAATTTTGTAAAATAAAAAATTAGAAATTAAAAAAAAAATGCTCGCAAAAGTTGCAACAGCAGTAAATTTAACCTTCGACCTCAGCGTCGAACAAACTTTTGTGCCTCGTACTATTTTTTTCGCACATTTTGAAACCAACAACAAAAAGTCACTGGAGAGTCGTGAGTCGAGCGTCCTGCATCGAGAGTCTAGAGTCGCCTTGGGTACAAAAAAACCTCGAATGGCTACGCGCGCTGAATTCTCAATTAATTTTAATTTCTAGTCAACACCTAGCAACAGGATAATTACGTCCTTCTTGTGCTGACTGCAGCAGTAGTAGTAGTAGCCATTTAAGTTATTTTGTCGTTGTTGTTGCGATTTCGCTCGACCAGTGCTGCCACAGTGTGCTAAAAGTTAATGTAAGCACTATTAAGGACACGTGCGACCAACCAGCATACGTGCCTGTCTCCTGGCGCAATTATCCTTGCAGGTTCCGCGCTGTGCGCAATTAAAGCCATTTTAATGAAGTAACTTTTTTTGTATTCTGTGAAAATTCAAAATTTCAGTTTATTCCAAAACATCAACAAACAGTTTTGAACTTTTGAAATTTCGATAGTGTTTCACTACGCATAAATTTTGCACAAAAACCGCCAACACTTGCAACGCCCTGCCCATCATTGGCAATCAATTCTGCCAACGCTTGCAAATTACTTCCCTTTTGCTAACGTCGAAAATTTGCATTTTGATTTTTACCAAATAAAAAGAGAAAAAACAACAAAACACGCATCATTTTATATTTGGTGGTCGTTTGTAGAGGCCACGTGTGTTCTGATGTGGCCTACAAAATTTGACCAATTTATGCAAAGTGCGCCACTTTGCCAGGCAATTGCAATCAAAATGCGATGCAAGTTGAATTTAGAGCCCGCCTTCAAATGATAGCCAACATTTTACGTGTGGCAAATATGGCGCAGTTCCAATGGCAGCGCAATGCAATCAATCATGCGAAATTCGTTTATGGCATTTTAGAGAGTATTTTTAATCTATCGTCATAATTTTAGCAAAGGTTCTAAAATAGTTATTTAAAAACGAAAATAACAATTTGAGCATTTGGCGACTCTAGATTCTCGAACCCAGTGACTTTTTGTGGTATGATTTTCCATATAAAATACCACATTTTTATTTGGAAATATAATCACAATATTCATAAATTTTGGAACCTTCTAACAGGAAAGTAGGTTTTTAATTTCCATGCCTGTGGACTGGGCGTGGTACCTCCCATATAACCCAAAAATTAAAAACACTTTATATCACACATTATATTGGAATAGCAAATTTAATGAAATTATGATCAGCATTATATTTATCCATTCTAAACGGTCTCGCCAAATGTGGGCGGTATTGGTTCACTGGACGTGGATCTCCCCATAGAAGGCAAATTTTCAAGTTCGTGTGACATCAAGATATTTTACACAAGGGTATATCAACCTCTCCAAATTCAATAAACTCACCACACTGAAACTCACCACACCGAAATTCACCACACAGAAATTCACCACACCGAAACTTACCACACCTAAACTCACCATACAACCAGGAAGAATTCTAAGTATTCCACGTGAAAGAAATTCAAGGGGATTAAATCTACTTGGAAGAATTCTACGGAAAATTATTCTACGGGGAAGAGTTAAATGGAGAAGAACAGTCCGAGAAAGAATTGTTTTTGAGAAAATTTGTTTTGGCGGAGAATTATTTTTTCTTGGTTACTAAAGGGTTTTTCAACAGGGACGCTACAAAAGTAGAGCACCAGGGACAGCAAACGACGGCATATTTCTTGTCGCTCTTTTGATATTTCTCTTCAGTAAGGTTTGCCATTTCATGATGGAAAGATTTTTCTTCGTTTCTATTTTTTCTTTAAAATACTTTATCGTTACTACAAAACACCGTCATTCAATTTTTTTAATTAAGACCCCTTTTAAAATGCGGTTTAAAGAGAAAATGTTTTCTTAATTATTTTATTGCAAAGATACATATTGCATAAATTTAACTAATTTCAGGTTTTATATTTTATTTTTAGCTTAGAAAAGTTTTTTTTTATTTAATTTTTAATTTTTTATTGAAATTTAAATTTTATGTGTTAATTTTACTATTCAGTGAACAAAAAAATAACTAACTACTCCTTTGATTAAAATATTTAAAATATTTTACCCTCGCTCTACATTTCACTGAATCACGTGTGCTGGAGTTGTTACAACTCATTGTATAAAAACGCGTCCAAAAATAAAATGTAAATTGCAATTAAGAAATGTCTAAAAATAGGCGGGAAGTTTTATTTTTAACCAGTGAATTTATTTCATTTTAATTAAATTACTTTTATGTGTACATAGTATGTAAAATATGCGCACACAACACACGTCAATTACAAGGTATTTTTAAGCTGCTATAAAACTGCGATAAATTATAACAATTCTGAAGAAAGAAATAAAAAATACGTGAAACATAAAAATAAATACGATTTATTTATGCAGTTTTTACAATTGCATGTGTAGTACATAGTAGAAGGTGACGCACAGACGCATGCAACAACGTCAACGCGGTGACGTACACTAGGTGTAAATTAATCATCCAATGTTTAACCCATGCATGACCAATGGTGACACTTTGAAAGGGTGTGAGAAACGGAATGGAAAATAATAAAATATTAATAATAATGTTATAAAATAATATAATTAAAGAAATATATATTAAAGTAGGTAAAATCAAAATAGAAAAACGAATTAAATTAAAAAAAAAAATTAAAAAAAAAAAATTAAAAAAAAAAAATTAAAAAAAGAAAAAATAAAAAATAGCAAATTTTTAAAAATAACGAAATATTAAGAAAAGACGTAAAACAAATGCATTCTTATTCAAAAAAAGTACCTGCTAGTCAACAGAATTAGGCAAAACGGCTTAAAGTTTTCAAAAAAACTTAAATTTAACGTAAATTACAGAATAAAAAATGCCTAAATTTTCCAAAAAAATTAAAATGCCTAGTGTTGGTAAAAATGCGCTGAAAAACAGCATAAAAACTATGATTAACTTAAATGAAACACATTATGTTGCCTACTTCATGGCGCGCATATTTTAAGCCTTATCATGCTAACAACCAGTACAACAACTACACCAAATATGCAACAACAAAAATAGTACTACAACAACAAGTACAACAACATGTACTAGAACAACAACTACTACAACAACAACTGCACAAGTAACACGACGCCACTGCAAATTAATCTTAGCACGCCATCTAAATGGACGCAAAATTGTCGCAATTTGTAGAGCCAGCTGCAATGTTGCAATAGTACTAAATGACATACAACATATTGTTGTTGTTGTTGTTACTACTATTTCAATTGTTGTTGCTGATTTTTTTTTTGTTGCTCTGCCCGCCCAGCTAAAAGAATTAAAAGTAGATTCTGGGAAATGTTTAAAAACTATTTGCCAGTCGCCTTTTAATTATGGCCTACGTGCTTGAATATAATTTTTAAATGACAACGACAATAACAAAAATAACAACAAAAAATAATATGAGTTGCTACAACATACAAAGTAACAAACAGCCAGCGGTTATAGGTTATCAGACATATGCAAAGGCAGTATATAAAAGTTGTAGTTAATAACTACTATTTTTCTTTAACTGCTTTTTAAAAAGTATAAAATATTGAAAAATTAAAAGATTTAAAAATCATATATATTAGCAACATAAAAATATATAAAAATAATATTTTGAAATTCATTTTATAAAATATTCATATTTATTTTAATATAGTAAACATTTTATAGTAAATTTATCACAGCAGCTGTAATATATTTTCTTGATAATGTACACTAAAATGATGTTTCAGTAGTGCTATAAAAGAATTCTTCAATTCTACGAACTTGTTCATCAATTTGACAAATGCCTCCATAGAATTGATGAATGATCTTAGCAATCCAGATTTGATTTCAAATTAATAAGTCAGCATTAAGTCAAAATAAAATATCAGTATGCTGTATTAGTTCAGTTTAATAATATAATTAATATTATGTAATTTTTATTAATTTTATGAACTATTTCATCAATTTGATAAATGTCTTATTAGCAGTTATAATATATTTTCCTAAAAATGTATTCTAATATTAGCTTCAATAAATGCGATAAATGAATTCATCAATTTTACGAATTTGTGCATCAATTTGACAAATTTCTTCATATAATTGCTGAATGTTCTTAGCATCTACGAACTTGTTCATCAATTTTACAAATGCCTTCATAGAATTGCTGAATGATCTTAGCAATCCAGATTTGATTTCATATTAATAAGTCAGCATTACGTCGAAATAATCCATCCAATAAAATAATATAATTAATAATATGTTTTCATTCATTAATTTTATGAACAATTTCATCAATTTGATGAATGTCTTTTTAGCAGCTGTAATATATTTTTCCTAATAATGTACACTAATATTATCTTTAATTACTGCTATAAATGAATTCATCAATTTTACGAACTTATGCATCAATTTGGCAAATTTCTTTATATAATTGCTGAATGATCTTAGCATTCCATATTTGATATCATATTAATAAGTCAGCATTAATTCGAAATAATCCATCAGTTCGCAGGAATTTAAACTTATTGAAATTTTTGCTTAGACTAAATAGAGTGATTTAAAAAAAGTAGTAGAAAATAGTAGTAGATCTACTACTATTTTGACCGATTACAAATCATGCTTATACAAACTAGAAACACTTGATAAAAAAACAGTATTAGAATAAACTACTTTTTAAAATAGTTCAATTTCAGAAGATTGCAAAACCTGCGACAAAGAAGAGTGTCTAAAAAAAAGAAGAAAAAATTAGTATTATTTCTACTACTAATTTAACTGAGTGTACCACCCTGCATAGACAAACATATGGAGCAAAGTAAAAAGTGTCCTATGCCTTTCCGCTAGTCAGCCAACAAAGTTTAAAACAGAAAAAACAACAAAAACTGCATACAACAAAAAACATAATTTTTGTTAACTACATTGTAAAACGAAACAAAATGGCGAAATGATGAAATGATGAATACATTAAAATGCACAAAACGGCGTAGAACATGCAAGTGAAATGTTCGCTGGCCCGCGTAAAGTTGTTGGTGGCCGGCTGCCACATGCGAATTAACTGCCACGTAGTTGAGTAACTTTTGGCCAACATAATGTTGTTTTGTGCTTTTGTTCGCAGCGAACATAATATAATTAGTACAGTTAAATTGTACATAAAATATAAAAGAAATAAAATATATTTAACAAACAGCCACAAATTGTGCATAAAATAAAACAGCACAAATGCATTAAATAAATGTAATTATTAAATAATAAGAATAAAAACAGAACACAACGATAATAAACGATTTTTTTAATATACATTTTTATGCGTTCATATAAAACGTAACACAAACGCATTGCCACAACTGTCGTCTACCATTTGCGGACAAATATTAATTGGCATTTTTTGCTTTCTTTGTTTTTGCGTACATCAAATTAACAATTATGACATTTTTCAGCAGTACGTTCGATGGCCACCTAAAAGACCCAAAAGGGTATGGGTGGCCTTTGTATTGTTTACGCGTACATTTAACGATATTAAACTTTAATGATATTTTATGATAATCAGTTTACAAAAAAAAAAAAATTTAAATAATTGCAAAAGTAAAAATAATAAATAAAAACAATTAAAACAACGTGTTCTCGTAAAAATCAATTAAGCACCATTAACAATGTTCTGCACTTTAGGGCACATAGCCGGCCGGGCACTGAAAGCTTTTATTAAAAAAAAATGGTATAATATACCACAAAGTGCAATTGCGCTCAAATGCGCAACAAATACGATATAATTAATATTTATCAATTACAAGGAAATTCATTTTTTTAAATACACATTGAAAATTTAATTTTTCACTCAAAATTCGATATTTCAATAAAAATTAAAATTTTTCACTCAAAATTCGATATTTCAATAAAAATTTAATTTTTTACTCAAAATTCAATATATCACTCAAAATATATTTTATCACTCAAAGTTAAATTTTTTATCTAAAATTTAATTTTTACTCAAAATATAATTTTTCACTCAAAATTTAAATGTTCACTCAAAATTTAAATTTTCACTCAAAATTTAAATTTTCACTCAAAATTTAAATTTTCACTCAAAATTTAAATTTTTACTCAAAATTTAAATTTTCACTCAAAATTTAAATTTTCACTCAAAATTTAAATTTACACTCAAAATTTAAATTTTCACTCAAATTTAAATTTTCGATCAAATTTAAATTTTCACTCAAAATTTAAATTTTCACTTTAAATTTAAATTTTCACTCAAAATTTAATTATCACTCAAAATTTAAATTTTCACTCAAAATTTAAATTTTCACTCAAAATTTAAATTTTCACATAAAATTTAAATTTTCACTCAAAATTTAAATTTTCACTCAAAATTTAAATTATCACTCAAAATTTAAATTTTCACTCAAAATTTAAATTTTCACTCAAAATTTAAATTTTCACTCAAAATTTAAATTTTCACTCAAAATTTAAATTTTCACTCAAAATTTAAATTTTCACTCAAAATTTAAATTTTCACTCAAAATTCCAATATTCAGCTAAAAATCAAATTTCTTCATCAATATTTAATTTTACAATCGAAATGAAATTTTCATTCAAAACATCATTTTTCACTCAAAATAAAATTATTCACTCAAAAAAAATATCACTCAATTAAAATGTTTCACTCAAAATTAAATTTTTCACTAAAAATTAAATTTATCACTAAAAATTAAATTTTTCACTAAAAATTATAATTTTCACTAAAAATATATATTTTTAACAAAAATTCAATTTTTTACTACTTTTCTATTTTTATTATAAATAACGAATTCTTTTTTTTTAGGAGATTAATAATACACAATTTTTTAAAATTTTTAATATTATTTTGAGCCTATTTTTGTATAAAAAATTAAATTTATTCAAATCATTTATGTGCCACATATAGCACAAATAAATAAGTAGTATTCAAAAGACTTTTTGACCTATTACAAAAACTCTGCACAGCCGTCACACTTGTCATGTTCTGCACGTTTCTGATAGGGTTTTAGTCATTGCATTTGCAATATTCTTTTTTTGGTGAACTCTCCCATACAACATGTATTTTTTTACACATACCAAGATTATGTATGTTCTGCATGTTTGCTGTTTTGTATACACTTTTCTTATGCATTCTTCGTCCATTGACTGTGAACTGCGAAATCCTTTCTTTTTGTGGGCGTCTATTCGAAATGCAATTTATGCTGTTTTTCTTGTGCGTTGTTGCTTAAAATCGACAAAAATCAATCTGTGTCTTGGCCATTACGTATGCAGTGTTGGCAAAAGTGCATAAAGGATATGCAGGACATGCCATTCATTGATTTCATTACACGAAGCCGTCAATATGCAATGCGTTGGCAGGCATTTATTGGGGCAGCTGCTGCAAAAGAATATGGTTGCAAAATACCTAAGAAACTCTGTAATTTATTGAAGCAACTACTTATTTAGTAGAAAATGTCCTTCAATAAAACGACTTAAAAGCGGCAGGCACATGTGCGGCAACTACTACTCAAGTTGCTTTTCAACAGTTTGCGCTGCCATTTAGCGTAGCCAGCATCAAATTTACGAGCAAACTTTCAAATGCATACTATTGGGCGGGCTTTTGACTTTTTACATTTTTATTTTATTTTTCTTTGTTACCTTTGTTAACTGCCTGCCTGGTAACCAAAGCGCGTACTTGCCTAAAATGCGTTTTGTATGCGACACAACTTTGTGCTGTGCTGTGCAGCGCACATGCACGTGTTTGGTGGGGCTTTTTGGCTGTTAACGGAGTGAATAACTGCCGCGCAGTAGTTGGTGCTCAAACGCACATGTCAACATGTTGCAAAGTTGCACGAAGTCTATCAGAATAGGGCGGCGGCTGATGTTTAAGGCAGGACGATATGGGAGTAAGAAATGTGAATTTGGTACTAAATTTCTCTATATATTTTTTTTTTTACTATTTTTTTTACTTATCTTTAGTACCTACTAATTTTTAGTACTAATTTTTAGTACTCATTTTTAGTACTCATTTTTAGTACTCATTTTTAGTACTCATTTTTAGTACTAATTTTAAGTACTAATTTTTAGTACTAATTTTTAGTACTAATTTTTAGTACTAATTTTTAATTCTAATATTTAGTACTATTTGTGAGTACTAATTTTTAGTACTAATAAATAGTACTTTATTTTCCACTAAAAATTTAATTTTTCACTCAAAAATAAATTTTTCACAAAAAAATAAATGTTCACTAAAAATTCTATTTTACTATCTATTTTCACCATTTTTTACTAAAAATTCAATTTAAAACTTTCAAATTTTGACATAAATTTCAAATTTTTATTTAGAATTAAAATTTTCACAAAAATTCAAATATAAAAATTAAATTCTTCACTAAAAAAATAATTTTCCAATAAAAATTCAATTTTTCGCAAAAAATCAATTTTCCACTAAAAATTCAAATTTTCACTAAAAATTAAATTTTTCACTAAAAATTCAATTTTTCACTAAAATTTCAATTTTTCACTAAAAATTCCATGTTTACTAAAAATTCGATTTATAACTGAAAATTAAATTTTTCACTAAAAATTCAATTTCAAACTAAAAATTCAATTTTTAACTAAAAATTAAATTCTTCTCTAAAAAAATAATTTTTCACTAAAATTCTATTTTTCACTAAAAATTCAATTTTCACTAAAAACTCAATTTTTAACTAAAATTTTAATTCATCATTAAAAATATTCAATTTTAAGTACTAATTTTGAGTACTAATTTTAAGTGCTAATATTTATAATTAAATTTTAGTAATAATTTTTAGTAATAATTTTTAGTACTAATTTTTAGTACTATTTTTAAGTATTAGTTTTTACTACTAATTTTTAGTACTAATTTTCAGTACTAATTTTGAGTACTAATTTTTAGTACAAATTTCTTGTTTTTAGTATTATGTAACATGTTTGGTACCTTTTTTCAAAATTGTGTTTTAAAATTTATAAAATATTTTACAGCAATTGGTTGTTTTGTTTTAAATTATTTTTCTTACCTAGTGAAACATTTATAAATAATTTAAAAAATGTTTGCACTTCCTGAAAAAAAATTCCAAACCCAAAACACCTTCACATTTGCACTCTAAACTACATGATACACCCACCCAGGTTTTATGTACAACGCTGACCTCGACAGCAGAGCGCACAAAACGCCTACCGACTGCTTTATGGTCCAGACCAAAACTAAAAGCAACACGAAAAGAAGGCCAATGTGGTGTGGCATGATTTATGCAGACTTTGGTGTTTAAATCAAAGTTCATTTAGTTGATTGAACTCGGACGCGAAAATGTGCTACACTGTGCAACTGACATAGACCGTTTCTTTTGGTAGTTAATGTAGTTGTTGTTTTTATGGCTGTTTCTCTGATGATGCACAAAACCAAACTGACCTTCATGTTCTCCCATCTATGCCTGTGCAACCTGCTGAGTTCGAGGAATTTCCAAGTGAAATTTAACGCATAGCTTTATTTTGGTGTAAAGTCTTTGAACGTTACCACCAAAAACACGTAGTGCAAACCGATCGATTTTTCTAGTATGCGCTGGTAGTTCTTGTTGTTGCGGTTTTTCGATTGGCCAACGTACAAAGACTAAAGCTGGAATTCTGTCTATGGTACGCGCATAAATCGTTTGCGAGAAATGCATTAATTTTAACACCGTAGTAAGAATGAACTTACTAAAAAAAAAAACAAAAAAAACTATTTTAAGTGTGTAGAGTACTCGTGCTGCATTTATCGATGTTTTATAGTCAAGTTTTTTCTATATAAAACACCTTAATAGAAATTTAAATTTGGAGAATTTTTTATGATTGAAAGTATTTAAAATTTCGTTTAACTTATTCTTACTACAAATTGTGTATTCTTTTAACAATTTGTATTACTAAAATATTTTGTTAATTTTTACATTAGTTTGTATTAAAAATTCATTTTATCTAATACTTTATAGCATATTTAGTTGTAAAATTTTTTGTTGTGCCATATAAAACTTTGACAATTTTAGTATTATGTTTTTGTTCTTTTGAGATTTACTGCCGCACTTGGCCAAGTGTAATCGATCAAAGCGGTTTAAATATGGCTCAATGGCTGTCACATGATTTTTTGTGCATGTCTAAATTAAAGTTGTCGGTTGTTATGCTTTTTTTCGTATTGTTTTAGATTTTTGTTTTATATTTTATGCATCTTTCTCATTGTCTATGACTTAGATTTAAGTCTTAGAGGTGTTAAGTTTTTGCTTTGAAGACAGACAAGATTGAGTAGACAAAAATTATAAAAAAAGAATAATTCAAACTAGTTGAAGCAGCAGTTTAATTAGTTTTATATCCTATTTATATTGGCTATTTGAAATTACGTTATGTTTTAGGTGTTTTTAAAACATATTTTGCCATTTCAAAGTTATTTATATAATAAAGAAACTATGCAATCACCATTGCTCTACGTTGTAAATTATTGAAGGTAAAGTTATTTTGAAGTTTCGATTATCATTAATCTGTAATGCACTAAAGTAAAACTCGACTGAAAGTAGGTTTCTAAAAATATAAAATATGTAATATTTGAAGCCGTTAAGATGCATTTTGACGAAGTTGAATATCTTATTTGTATATTCTTTTCAGAGTCCTAATTTCTAAAAATTAAAAATGCCTATTTGAAGATGTTTATAAAATTCGGAAATGTGTAAAAAAAAGAGCTTCATTTGTTTCTAAAATGTGCAAAACATGTATTAAATTTGACCCCTCGACATATTTTTACTAAGTTAGAAATATATTTTTTTTAGTCTCCGCCCCCCAGACAATATTTTTGGCATGGTCCAGACAGTTTAGAAACATTTTTTCGACATATTTCAAACAAACAAAGGCGGAGTTTTTATCACAAGCTGTCTGTGTTCTGCCAGTTCCCAAAATATGCCGTGAATCTGCCATTTAAATACCACAAAATTTAACAACCTGCTATACACTTCTCAAAATATTTCATTTATCACTTTGTTTGCTCGAAATAAGCCAGAAATAAGCCAGAAATATTCCTGAAAAATTACAAAAATTTTGTCTCGGGCGGTAACCGATTCTAAGAAATTTGAAACCAATTTTAATATCGATTTTAATTCAAGCCATATTCAAAAAATAGCATTATTCAACAAGGGGTCTTGCTGCCCTTTTTACTAATCTTTTTATTACCCATTCTGCTACCTTTTTCACTTTAAATTCTGTTCAACTTTTTACTACTTTTTTAATTCTCTTTTCGCTTCCAATACTCTTTCTAATTTCATTCAACTACTCGATCTACTACTTCGCATATCATTCTTTCCGTCACTCTGCTTTTTCCACTTCTCTTTTGACTTATCTTGTGACTACTCTTTCTACTACTATTCCTTGTACTCTTTCTACAACTCTTTCAACTACTTTTTCTTCTACTTGTCTACTACTTTTTCTACTGCTCTTTCTACTGCTCTTTCTACAGCTCGTTCTACTAATGTTTCTAAAACTCTTTCTACTACACTTTTAACTACTATATTTAAAACTTTTTCCACAACTTTTATTCTATGATTTTAGCTACAATCCCAAATATTCGGTGACCGATTGAAAAAAAGTTAAAACCAATTTTAATATCGATTGAATTTATCAAGGTCCTACACAAAAAATTACATAGTTCCTTGCTGCCCTTCTTAATAATCTTTTCATTACTCATTCAATAGTATTTTTTTTAAATCTCTTTTCTCGCTTTCTTCGCTTTCTTCGCTTTTTAATTTTCAATTACTTCTCTATCTACTACTTTGTATATTTCCATTTCTATCACTTGTTTTGATTGTTCTTTCTGCTACTATTATGACTGCTACTATTCTTTTTACTACTTTTCTACTACTTTTCTACTACTTTTTTACTACTTGTTTTACAACTCTTTATGTCTGTTTCTACAACTTTTTGTACAATTTTTTCTACAACTTTTTCTACTAATTTTATTAGTAGTTTTGTACTACTTTTTGTACTACTCTTTTTATGACTGTTTCTACATTTTTTTCTACTACTATTTTTAATACATTTTCTACTGTTCTTTTCACTACTAAGCAATAGACTTTACCAATACTTTTTACATTATTTCATTACTATTATTTATGCTACAATTCTAAAAATTCTAAAAAAATAATAAAAAATAAAAAAATGAATTTTATAAAATACAAAAAAATCGAATATCCATTTTTCCTACTCTTTTCTCTTCTTACTATTTTTTCTTCTATTCTTTCTACAACTTTTCCTTAAAATCTTTTTAGTACTCTTCTACTACTATTTTATTTCATACATAATTTACTACTTTTCCACAACTACGCATTCTACTCCCTTTTCCACCCAATTTTATACTGCTTTTAACCAATTCAAGTACTCTGCCTATTACTCTTATAAACATTGTTTCCACTATTTTTCTTCTACTACTACGTTTTCTACATTACCTTTTCGGTTTTGCTTCGTTTATCTTCCGCCCATCAAACTGTGCTGCTCATTCATATATTTTTACCAACAATAAGCATCACTGTGCTTTTCAATTAGTTGTTGAAAATAATAAAAAATAACATCTTCTGCTTCCAACATTTGTTACCAATCTCTGTTTTTCATAAGCCCACTATTACGATTTCTGCTACAGTTCTTCAATATTCTGTCCATTTTGTACGGCCTCACACTTTGCAGCTCATATTTTACAGCCGATTTTACTGCTTTCGTCTTTGTCCTTTGGTCCGTCGGCTGCTGTTGCTGGCTGATGGCGGGCACTGGCATCCTTTGCCAAGCTGCTTTTGGCATGTTGCCAATATTGAAAAATTTGTCCCATGTCGTCAATCGTTGATGATGTGGGAATTAGTTGCAGGCACCTGTGCGCCGCTTGTTCATTCGTTCATTCGATCGTTCTTTATTATATTATTTTATTTTATTTTGTAAATTTCATTTTCTCCATTTCTGGGCAATTCTTCTGTTGTTGCTCGATATTTTATGTTGCCGTTGCTGCTTCTGCTGCTGTTGCACATAATCGAACGTGCAAATGAATCGTCGGCAGGACGGCTCTTGTTATCCTTGTTGCATGTTGTGTCCGGCACAGCATGTGGCATGTGGTGGCAACAAAATGAAGAAATTGCTTTTATTGCAATTGAAAAAGCGCAAATGGGAACGAATGTTTTGTACATATAAAATAAAAACTAAAAAGAGCTTGAAATATAGATTTTTGTTTATTTTCCAACAATACAAAATAAACGTTTGATTTATATTTTGAGTTAAATGCAATTTTTCAAAATCTGAAAAACTAAATTGAAAACTGCAAAACATGAGGTATTTGTGACAAGAACAAAAAAAAAAATTTGATGTGAAACCATCACAAATATTGATACAAAAATGAAAAGAAAGATTGACATTTTTGCAAAATGAACTTTTTCCCAAACAACAATAGTCAAAAGTCAAATAAAGTGCTGCACAAAATGAGAATGATATGAAAACAATGCACTCCAAATGAAATGGAAACTGACTACTGAACTGAAGAGCACTGCGGGTCAATAGAAGATTTCATGAAGATTACGGATGGTCGCAATGTGGATCAAGTTGAGAGTATACAATATGAGTCGTCGCTGACCTGAAAAATGAAAATATTAACAAATTTGTTATCGTTGAGTTTTAATATTTAGTGTAGTAGGCAATATTTGATAGTTGACTAAAGAGGCTTCGATTGTTTTGTATTTGATTTTGTTTTAAATCAATTTATAAAATGTTGTTTCAATAAAAATTCAATTTTCATTACAAATTTAATTTTCAGTAGAACTTCATATTTTCACTAAAAATTCAATTTTTCACTAAAAATTCAAATTTTCACTAAAAATTCAAATTTTCACTAAAAATTCAAATTTTCACTAAAAATTAAATTTTTCACTAAAAATTCAATTTTTCACTAAAAATTCAATTTTTTCACATAAAAATTCAATTTTTCATTAAAAATTCAATATTTCACTAAAAATTCAATTTTTCACTAAAAATTCAATTTTTCACTAAAAATTCAATTTTTCACTAAAAATTCAATTTTTTCACATAAAAATTCAATTTTTCTTTAAATATTAAATTTTTCACGAAAAATTTATTTTTTCACCAAAAAATCGATTTTTCACTAAATTTTTAATTTTTCACTAAAAATTCAATTTTTCACTAAAAATTCAATTTTTCACTAAAAATGTTAGTACAAAATTTTTATCATAAATTGGTTTATTATGAAAACCAGATTAAGACTTAAAAATCAATTGAGAAGTCAAATGCGCTTTGACCTGGAAAATAAAAAATACGAAATATTTAGTATTTTCTGTGTAATATTTCTTTTTATTTTGATAACTACTGCCTCTTCGATTACCCTATAATAAGAAATGCCAAAAAATATAAATAAATAAAATCATAAAAAAGAAATCAAATCAACATTGACTGCAAGCAAATCTTCACGAGCGCCGACGCCGACAAAACCAAAGGATTTTTGCAATTTCGTGGAATTTTGCTTGAGTTGGCAGAAACGGATTCCACTTCGACAAATATGCATTTTACCATATTTTTGCGAGCGCCGTCGCCCGACACCGCACTCAACCGCCAATGCCGTGCCGCCTCAATACATATTAATTTCTTGGCTTAAAGCCAAAAAGTTAACAATTTGTTGCTGCTGCCATTCCCGTTGCTGCTGATGCGCGAATAAATAAAATATTGTTGCTAAAACAGCTGCAAATATGCCAGGCATTATAAGGATAATGCAGCGCAGCAGTTGAGCAGAAAACGGGTTGTAATTTATTGAGCATACATTTAGGCGGAGCCAAGAAACTACTTTTTATTTTAGACCCCCATCCAGCAAACTTCGAAATAGGGTTTGTGAATTTAAAAAAATGCGTGCAACACTAAAATTTTTATATTTTAATTTATAAAAACATGCAACAGCTTTGTAATAAGGAAGATGCCTAAATGTAGGCTATATTAAGTAATATTTTTAATTTCTAATTAATTTTTTTTTTAAATGCCAAAACTAGAACGATCAACTGCAGCTGCTTGCTTTTATAAACCTGCTAATGATTTCTTGTTGTCGTTCAGTTTAAGTGCAAATTTTGCAAAATTTCTTGCATACATTTAGGCGCATTTATGGGCGAAAACTTTGCGCCCGCACATATGTGAGCTTAAAACACTTGGTGAAAAGTTAAAAGTCGCACAGAGTTACATGAATTCTATGTTACATGTGATGCGGCTGTGTGTTTTTAGGCCACACAAACTTTTGCTTTTGTCGAGTTGTAATAGTTGGACCGCGTAGTTGTTTCTGCATTTAGTACCACAATTTGGAGAACATTTAGTGCCACATACGCAGCAGCTGACTTTGCTGATTGTCTGCTAATGAGACCCATGCGTATTGTTTTTTTTTTGCCTTATTTGATTCCTCTTGTTGCCACTTGTAAATGCCACAAAATGTTGCAATTTTAAAGTTTTGGCACAGGCGAATTGCAAATCTCTTCTGTAAAGTGCACAGAATCAATACAGAAATTCAGTTAAATTGCATTTAATGCACTCGCACTTACTTAAAACGCATTCATATCGATATAAAGTAATTTCATTTAATGTAAATGTACCAAATTTCGATACCTTTTAGAATTTCAAACTTTAAAAAATCAAAAAATTAGATAAAATAATAATTTACTTATTTAAAAGGTTTTGAAAAAGATTAAAAACAAATATAATATCTATTAAATTTAATAAAAGCTAATTTGACATCTATGTCGGTATTACATGCAATGCAAATTCGCATGCACCTAATTGCCGACACCTTGTATTACTGTTTTTTTGAAGTTAATTGATCTTTAATCAAATAAAACACATATGTCGGTATTACATGCAATGCAAATTTACAAGCACCTAATTGCCGAAACTTTGTGTTTTGCTTTTTTTAAAGTTCATTTATGTAAAGTTATAACAAAAATCCAAAAACTCGAAATATCGGTATTAGAATCAGATGTCGGACTTAGTACATTTACATTACATATTATAACTGGCGTTGTGTGCAAATTGATTTCGGGCAGTTACGCAAAATTGATTCAAATTACACGCGCTCGCGTAATTCCCGCGAGTAGCTTGTCGCTGCTGCTGCAGTAGCTATTACTGCATTTGAGAGCATTAAAATTTTATGTTAAGCTATTTACACTGCATACATCAAGGCGCAGTGAGTGTCGCATTTAAATTATTAAACACTCGGGGGCGACAAATGTGATAATGAACAAACAAGCGCCGCTTGCTGCTTTGTTTGCCATTTTCAAATTAAAAACCATTCTGTGTAAATGCTAAATTTAAATTAAAAAAATATGTTTTAAATGCAAGCTTTGCATGTGAAATTAATTTAAAAGCAAATACATTTTTTTCTTCTAAGTACTTAGTACAATTTTTTAATTCTTTACTAAAATCTTTCATTCAAAACACTTTTTTTCACCAAACATTAAATTTTTCACTAAAAATTCAAACTTTCAAAATTCAAATTTTCACTAAAAATTCAAATTTTTATTAAAAATTTAATTTTTTACTTAAAATTCAATTTTTCACTAAAAATTCAATTTTTCACTAATAATTCAATTTTTCACTAAAAATTCAATTTTTCACTAAAAATTCAATTTTTCACTAAAAATTCAATTTTTCACTAAAAATTCAATTTTTCACTAAAAATTCAATTTTTCACTAATAATTCAATTTTTCACTAAAAATTCAATTTTTCACTAAAAATTCAATTTTTCACTAAAAATTCAATTTTTCACTAAAAATTTTTAGTGAAAAAAATCAATTTTTCACTAAAAAATCAATTTTTCACTAAAAATTCAATTTTTCACTAAAAATTCAAATTTTCACTAAAAATTCAAATTTTCACTAAAAATTCAAATTTTCACTAAAAATTCAAATTTTCACTAAAAATTCAAATTTTCACTAAAAATTCAAATTTTCACTAAAAATTCAAATTTTCACTAAAAATTCAAATTTTCACTAAAAATTCAAATTTTCACTAAAAATTCAATTTTTCACTAAAAATTCAATTTTTCATTAAAAATTGAATTTTTCACGAAAAATTCAATTTTTCACTAAAAATTCAATTTTTCACTAAAAATTCAATTTTTCACTAAAAATTCAATTTTTCACTAAAAATTCAATTTTTCACTAAAAATTCAATTTTTCACTAAAAATTCAATTTTTCACTAAAAATTCAATTTTTCACTAAAAATTCAAATTTTCACTAAATATTCAAATTTTCACTAAAATTTAAATTTTTCACTATATATTCAAATTTTCACTAATTCAAATTTCGTCTAAAAATTCAATTTGTCACTAAAAATCAATTTTTCATAGAATATTAAATTATTCACTAAAATTTAAATTTTTCACTAAAAATTAAATTTTTTTACTAAAAATTAAATTTTTCACCTAAAATTTAAATTTTCACTGAAAATTATATTTTCACCAAAAAATTAAATATTCACTAAAAATATATATATTTTTTTTTATTTAACATTTTCATTTTTAATGCATGTTTAATGTATAAAAAATCATGTCGACCACCACAAATCTGCTGCCACGCCAATAAATAAATGACACTTGTCCTACGCTAATAGCGCGCTTCCTTTAAACATTTGTTCGCCATCGTCGTCTGTCAGTTTGTCATTCGAAAATATCGACTCACATTTTTCTTAGCCTGCTGCTGGCCAAAATGAGTGCAAAGCAATTTTTCTTATAATATAAAAATGAGGAAAGTACAAAAAAAGTATAAACCAAAGCCGAACTATGTGGGGTTAAAAAATAAAACGGAAGGAAGTGAGCAATTGGTCGTTGTGGCAGCCACAACGCCCACCCCCACGAGAGAGAGAGTGGGAGAGAAATCGCAGGGTATTTAAAGAGCCGCAGAAATCTGGCAACAACGGTGAACGCCCCGCTACTCACTCACTCAGTCTCCCACTCACTGCCTGACTGACTGACTCACTTGACGCGTAGCACGAGAAGTCATTTAAATAAAATACTTTGGCAAGGAAACCAGAACGAGTCATTTTTAAGATGTCATTTGGGCCAAAATGCACAGGAACTTTTGTGATCGAAATTGTGTCTCTGACTCTATTTTATGCCGGTCTGTCTGTCTATCTATCTTTCCTACTGTCGGTCTACATGATTTGCAAGTGTGTGAGAGACATGTGTGTGTGTGCATATCTGTGGGTGTCATTCTTTTTTCTGTCCGTCTGTCGCTTACATTTTGAATGAGTTCCAGAGGCAGCAACAAAGGAATTGATTGATTTATTACGATTAAGGCCACATCACACAGCCTTAAGCCACACACACCATGCACCGTGTATTGTTGTCGCCACGCTAAGCCTTGCTACTTCCTTTGGTGGGTCTCTGGCTGTATGTATGGCTGTCTTTCTGCTGTGACAAGTATCTATGTATTGTGTGTTGCACACAATGACTAATGTGTTTTTATTGGCAATCGCGCGAGTGAGCCTGGATTTATTGCAAACAAGCAGCAAAAAAGACGAATGAACCAAAATAGTGAAAAAAAAAACACAAAAACCTTGTCAAGGATGCTGCGCTTAATGACAAGGATAATGATGGAAATTTAGAAAAAATAAAAAAATAATAAAAAGCAGCCTGTAATATAATAAATTATTTAATTTAGTATATAAAGTTTTTGTCTTACATACTAGATACATATTAAATAATAATGAAAATGTGATAGTAGACTATTATTTTGGATGATTTTCGCACCTTTGTATATAAGTTTTTCACAATTCTTCCCTGTTAATTTTTTTCCCCAGACAATTCTTTTCGCAGACTGTTCCCCTAAGAATTTTTTTTTATTGATATTTTTTCCGAGACAATATTAAATGAAGATAATTTCCCGGAATATTCGTTATCGAGAATATTTTTTCAACAGACCGATCAGACAATTCTTCTTGGGATAGTTTTCCTTTGATAATTTTGGGCTGCGACAATTATTTCCCCCAAATTCTTCCTTTTCAAGTCAATTCTTTCCCGGGGTTTCCCACTTATAAAATACTTCCCCGGACCATTCTTCTCCGAAACATTTTTTTTAAAGGCTATTCATATCCGGACTAAATATCCCAAAAACTAACATTTCCTGCACTATGTTTCCCCAAAACAATTCCTTTCTGAGGAAATTTATTTTCAGACCGATCTTTCTCAAGGAAATTCTTTCCACAGACTGCTCTTACTTAATACTGCCTTCAGATAATGCTTTCCTGGACAATTCTCCTTCGAGACAATGCTTATATACTGTGACAATTCCTTCGGAAGCAAATAGTTTTTAAGACAAAATTTTCCCGGAAAATTTTTTCCCATACTGTTCTTCCAAAACATTTAAAAATAAAGAGTTCTATCTGCAGACTGCTCATTCCCAATTCTTTGCAGAATTTTTCTCTACGACAAAACTCTGCTCTGACAAATTGCTTTCCGGAATATTCCTCTTTGAGACAATTATTTTCCGAGATAATTATTCCTCATAATATTATTTCTTGAAATTCTTTTTCGGGAAAATTCTACCCAGAGAAAATCCTTCCCCGAAACAAATTTACTTTAAAGTAGTTCTTCAGAATTTTCATTCGAAAGAAAATACTTTCTCGAGACAAAGGAGAAAATTATTTTATGAGACAATTCTCTGCTTTTTTTATTCTTCAAAAAGAAAGTTTTCCGGACCGCTATTCTCCGAGAAAATATAATAATAATAGTCAAAGTAGGGCGTAAGATCTCTTGAAGGACCTAGGCTGAATCTCTCTCATCATACGAACTGTGTGTTTTACAGCAAAATGCCGTATTGGAATGGCTGAATTAATGAATTAAGTATTCAATGAATCAATGAATCAATTAATCAATGAATCGATGAATCAATGAATTAATGAATCGATGTATTTAGGAATTCATAAACTAATTTATTTATGTATTTACGAATTTATGTACTTATGAATGTATCTATTTGTGAAATTATGTATTAATGAATTTATGAATTTATGAATTTATAAATTCATAAATTTTATCGAAAGTTAGCACCGCATAGAAACAAAATTTATATATTTTTTTACTTTGCTGTAGATGGTGTTCTCGAACTCGCAATCTCTTGACTCGATATATAGTTTAGTAAGAAATTTTCATATTGCAATAATATTGGAAAGTACTGTAAGTGTAGTATATTCCCTTTTTTTTAATCAATTTTTGATCGTATATTTGGTAATAAAATCATTTTATTTTTAAGTGGATAGCATCTTTGCAAATGAGCCTCTCAATTGTCCGAATCAAAAGATCACCCCTTATCGGTAGGTCAAATTATTAATTATTAAATATTTAAATATTTTTAATCCTATTAATAAAATGACTTAAGGTAATTATATGGTTCAATATTGCATACTTTAGAAGAAACAAATATAAATAAATCAGACAAACAAACGATTCACTGTAAGATCTCCATTCTCGCCATTTATTTTTTCTATTTGGCGCGCATAAAACAAAAGTTTGCGGTTACTTAATGGACCAGAAAATGAAACTTTGCTGCTGCATGTCTGCCGAAGCTTCCGCGCGCCTTCCCGCTTTCCACAAAACTTCAACTAACTTAAAAAGCTTTTCTGCCTGTTTTTATAGCCCACTTTTATATGGTGCTCATTTTGCTGATGGGTTTTTCTTTTAATTCTGCGTGCAGCGGCGCGTATTTCATTTTTACTGCTGAAGTTGGCAAAAATATTTGACGTTGGCAACAGTTTTGCGGCGGCTGCTACTGCTACGGTTTGGAGTGTGTGTGTTTTTGTAATATATTTTTCTTGTAGTTGTTGTTGTTATGAACATTTATTAATGGCTCTGCTCGAGCATATATTAGCTGCATTATGTGGCGTTGAGGTGCGCAAAGACGTTGCAACAAATGCAACAGCAGCCAGTTGTAGCAATGGTTGCTGTGGAACGAGTTTTTTTTCTTTGTGCTTTAGATCGTCTCGAGGGTGCTGTAGCAGCAAATAGGACAGGAAGGACCATTTAAAATGGTAGCAATTTAAGCACTAATAATGTGAAAGTAGCTAAAGTTAGTTAATAAGTGTAGAACATTAAAAATGTTAAACATAAAGAGTTTATGAAAATCTCTGAATTTTTTGAAATTAAATAATTTTGTGAATTTTATGAATTTTATGAATTTTATGAATTTTATGAATTTTATGAATTTTATGAATTTTATGAATTTTATGAATTTTATGAATTTTATGAATTTTATAAATTTTATGAATTTTATGAACTTTATGAATTTTATGAATTTTATGAATTTTATGAATTTTATGAATTTCATGAATTTTATGAATTTTATGAATTTTATGAATTTTATGAATTTTATGAATTTTATGAATTTTATGAATTTTATGAATTTTATGAATTTTATGAATTTTATGAATTTTATGAATTTTATGAATTTTATGAATTTTATGAATTTTATGAATTTTATGAATTTTATGAATTTTATGAATTTTATGAATTTTATGAATTTTATGAATTTTATGAATTTTATGAATTTTATGAATTTTATGAATTTTATGAATTTTATGAATTTTATGAATTTTATGAATTTTATGAATTTTATGAATTTTATGAATTTTATGAATTTTATGAATTTTATGAATTTTATGAATTTTATGAATTTTATGAATTTTATGAATTTTATGAATTTTATGAATTTTATGAATTTTATGAATTTTATGAATTTTATGAATTTTATGAATTTTATGAATTTTATGAATTTTATGAATTTTATGAATTTTATGAATTTTATGAATTTTATGAATTTTATGAATTTTATGAATTTTATGAATTTTATGAATTTTATGAATTTTATGAATTTTATGAATTTTATGAATTTTATGAATTTTATGAATTTTATGAATTTTATGAATTTCATGAATTTTATGAATTTATGAATTTTATGAATTTTATGAATTTTATGAATTTTATGAATTAATGAATTAATGAATTAATGAATTAATGAATTAATGAATTAATGAATTAATGAATTAATGAATTAATGAATTAATGAATTAATGAATTAATGAATTAATGAATTAATGAATTAATGAATTAATGAATTAATGAATTAATGAATTAATGAATTAATGAATTAATGAATTAATGAATTAATGAATTAATGAATTAATAAATTAATGAATTAATGAATTAATGAATTATTGAATTACTGAATTACTGAATTACTGAATTAATGAATTAATGAATTAATGAATTAATGAATTAATGAATTAATGAATTAATGAATTAATGAATTAATGAATTAATGAATTAATGAATTAATGAATTAATGAATTAATGAATTAATGAATTAATGAATTAATGAATTAATGAATTAATAAATTAATGAATTAATGAATTAATGAATTAATGAATTAATGAATTAATGAATTAATGAATTAATGAATTAATGAATTAATGAATTAATGAATTAATGAATTAATGAATTAATGAATTAATGAATTAATGAATTAATGAATTAATGAATTAATGAATTAATGAATTAATGAATTAATGAATTAATGAATTAATGAATTAATGAATTAATGAATTAATGAATTAATGAATTAATGAATTAATGAATTAATAAATTAATGAATTAATGAATTAATGAATTTATGAATGAATTTTGGAATTTATTAATTTATGAAAATATGTATTTATTTATTTATGATTCTATGATTTGATGATTTTATGATTTGATGATTTGATGATTTGATGATTTGATGATTTGATGATTTGATGATTTTATAATTTTATGATATTATGATTTTATTAATTAATGAATTTATTAATTTTTGAATTTGTAAATACTAAAAATAAAGACAGACCCTTAGGGAATTGCATAATTTATTTACCTTACCTTGGCTTTTGTTTTTGTTGTGCTTCTTAAGCATTGTAATTAATATGGGGCACTTAGCGTAATCACTTAAAAATCTCTGCGCTCACACGCAAACACACGTGGTCAGTCGCTGTGCATAAATCAATGAACTATCAACAATCAGTCACTCACACAAACACACACACCGACAAACGGACAGACGGACGAACAGTAAGACAGACTATATGGCGTCTGTTCCGTTGCGCCACCGCAACCTGCAGCTGGGGCGACAGCAACGTAATTGCTTTTCGCCGCGTAAATGACATTTAAATTATTGCCCGCCAATTTCACGCCATATCGCTGACCTGTGACATAACAACAACAATAACAACAAATAAGTTACCTTACGCGTCTGCTGCGCTGCGTCCTTCGAACGTTCTGATTGATATTAATGACAGGAAGAAGCGCGCCAAAGTAGCCAAATTAATAAGCCACATTTGCACTGCTATCAGTTGGTTGTTGTCATTGCTGTTGTTCACATTTGTTGTTGCTTTGCATGCATAATTAAAGCGAGTCACATGAGAAAGAAAAATAATAGGTTTTTGTACAAAATAGCTCAAGTCAATAAAAAAATATAGTGAAAATAAGACAAACAAAAAATAGGTTCAAATTCTACGCAAATGTCACACAAAAAAAAATAAATGACTCGTATAAATGTCCTGGGCAGCACAGCACAGCAGAGCACAGAACAGGACGTAAAGTGTGCCTTCTGCCTGCCTTGCACACGCACTCGGCTGCTGAAAATCAAAGCCAATCCCTGTGGAACATGTTTAAATAAAACAGAAACCACTAAACAAAGGCAATGACAAATACCAATACCCAAACAAACACACGCATACAATAACTAGAGTAGAAACAAAAATTGGCTTCAATTAGTTGGCGACTATGGTGCCAAAAAGGACTATTGGAATTTTTACTTATGAAAATTTTATGGATTTATGAAAATATTATGAATTTATGTAAAATAATATGAATTTATGGTAATAGTATATATAATGAAATATTTAAGAAATTATAAAAATTATAATTAAATTTTATGAACTAATGAAATTTTCATGAAATAATTAATTATGTGAAATGTTTATGAATATTTTATGAATTAATGAAAATATTTTTTAATTTATGAAAGTTTTATAAATTTATGAAAATTATATGAATTTATGTAAATTTTATGAAACTATGAAAATTTTATGAATTTATGTATTTTTATTAATATTTTTTACAAATTTTATGAAATCATGAACATTTTATGATATTATGAAATGTTTAGGAAAATTTAATAAATTAATTAAGCTTTTATGCAATTGTAAAATTATTATGAATTTATGAAAATTGAATGAATTTATGAACATTTTATGAATTTTATGAACATTTTTAAGAATTTTTGAATTGTTTATGAATATATTATGGATGAATAAAATTTGCATGAATTTATGAAATTTTTGAGAATTTAAGATATTTTTATGAATTTATGAAATAATTGTTAATTTTTGTGAATTTTTGAAATTATTATGAAAATTGTATGGTTTTATAAATTTTTTATAATTTTTAAATTTTGTATGAATTTATGAACATTTTATGAATTTTTGAAATTTTAATGAATTTATGAAAATTTAATGAATTAATGAACTTTTTATGAATTTAATGAAAATTTTATAAATATATGTAAATTTTATGAATTAATGAATATATTTTTTATGAAATTTGTTGAATTTAAGAATTTTTATGAATATAGTATAGATGAATGAAATTGGTATGAATTTATGAAAATTTCATGAAATTTTTGTGATTATATTAAATTTTTATGAATTTGTGAAATTTTTATGAACTATGAAATTTTTATGAACTATGAAATTTTGATGAATTTATGAATATTTTATGGATGACTGAAAATTTTATAGTTAATGAATTTTTTAACATTTGATGTAATTATAGAATTTGAGTTTATGGATATTTTATGAATTCATGAAATATTTATAATGTTATAACTGTATAGATTAATAAAATATTTATAGTATTGTATGAATTTATGAATTAATGAAATTTTTATGAATTAATGAACACTCTATGAATGAATGAAATTTTTTTTAATTAATGAAATTTTTATGTAATATTGTTTTAAACGTTCATATTATTAACATTTGATGAATTTGTATAAAATGATCTTATGAAAATTTAATGTATTCAAAATAATGTCATGAAACAATTTAATGAATAATTTATGAAATATTACGGTAAAAATAGCGGCAACTTTAAGCATTTCTACTGGGTCGTATTCCACACACTCTGTATAGCCCTTGCGTGTATTGCTTACGCACGCAAAACTATGTCTCTTCTACGAAATGCCAAAAGTCTACAACGGAGAAAAAAATCGAAACAAAAAATTGCCAGAATGAGAATTTTTTTGCACGATACCCCCGAGAACGCATCACTGGGTAGGTAACACAATAGCAAATATTGCAAAATAGCGTCGTTCGAAGGCGAGCGCCTCAAAATGGCTCCAGTTGTGCGTAGATTTCATTTATAAGATTGTAATAAACATGTACAACAAACAACACAAAAACGGTCACAGAGGCAACACCAACAACAAGAACAATAAACATAAAATAAAATAAGAAATTGCAAATGTGTAGTAAGTAAGCGAGTCAGTGAATGAGTCAGTGAGTGAGTGAATGAATGAGTGCCCGACACTGTTGTCAGTGGTCACAAAAACCTCAGCACCGACATGGGAATTCCATACAGAGCGGCGGCGACAACAGGACTTAAATATCACCAACAACAACAGCAACAACAAAACACTATATAACAAAAACATGCATATGAGACAAACACATACATACTACATACAAAATGAAATTCTCTCCAAATTAAGTTTTTATGTTGTGTGCGTGTTTTGTCTTTGTGCGCCGCCTTGCGCAAGGACATTCGGTACTGCTTCTCTCACACACTCCTTGGTGTTTTTGTATGTGTTCTACATGCATGTGTAATTTAGTCAGTTTCGTCTTCGGGCCATAAATATTATCAGCAGTTGTAATCATTTGTGTTTGCGGTGGGATAAACTTAGCGCCGCAGGATGAGACCATAAATAAGTTTGCCAGCGAAAGTGCATTCGATTTAAAATGATTTACGCAGCCAGTCATATATTTTACATGCGATGCGAATGGTGCGCTTAATGCAAAATTCTTGTAATTAAAGTACCGAAATTTATGTAATATTTTGCTAGTTATAATTTAAAAATTAAGATATTTA
Organism: Dryomyza anilis; assembly: GCA_951804985.1. Lineage (NCBI taxonomy): Eukaryota > Metazoa > Arthropoda > Insecta > Diptera > Dryomyzidae > Dryomyza > Dryomyza anilis. Next base: position 2,813,170 of record OX638134.1, read on the forward strand.
AAAAAAAAAATTAAAGTTGTGTGAGTTTATAAAATATTTATGAAGTAATGAATTTTAAAGATTTTTTTTTATTTAATGAAAATTTTATGATTTATATGATTTTGCGAAAATTTAATGAAATTTTTGTAATTTGATGCAATTAGTATGATTTCATGCAATTGAGATGAATTATATATGATTTGATGAAATTTTTATGATTCGATGAATTTTTTATGATTTGATAAAATTTTTAATGATTTGATGAATCTTTTATGATTTTATGAAATTTTTTTTGTTGATGAATTTTTTGAAATTTTTAAGATTTGATGAAATTATATGATTCGATGAATTTATATTTTTATGATTTTTGAAATTTTTATGATTTGATGAACTTTTTATGATTTGATGAAATTTTTAATATTTAATGAATATATTATGATTTGATGAAATTTTTAAGATTCGATGATTTTTTTATGATTTGACAAAATTTTAATAATTTTATGTAATTTTTTTGAATTAATTATATATATATATATGATTTGATGATATTATATTGATTTGATGAAAATTTAATAATGTTATGAATTTTGTATGATTTTATGATATATTTATAATTTGATGAATATGTTATGATTTTATGAAATTTTTATGATTTTATGAATTTTATAAAATATTTATGATTTGATGAATCTGTTATGATTTTATGAAATTATTAAGATTTAATGATTATATAATGATTTAATGAAATTTTTATGATTCGATGAATTTTTTATGATTTTATGAAATTTATATGATTTTGCAAAAATTTTGCGATTTAATGAAATTTTTATAATTTTGTGATTTGATGCAATTAGTATGATTTCATGTAATTGGGATGAATTATTTATGATTTGATGAAATTTTTATGATTCGATGAATTTTTATGATTTGATAAAATTTTAATAAATTTTTAAGATTTGATGAAATAATATTGATTTGATGAACATTTAATAATTTTATGAATTTTGTATGATTTAATGAAATATTTATGATTTGATGAATCTTTTATGAAATTTTTATGATTTGATGAATTTTTTTAAAAATTTTTAAGATTTGATGAACTTTTTATGTAATTATTTAGATTTAATGATTTGATGAAATTTTTATGATTCGATGATTTTTTTATGATATAATGAAATTTTTGTGATTTGATGAAATATTTATGATTTGATGAAATTATATTGATTTCATGAAAATTTAATGATTTTATAAAGTTTGTATGCTTTTATGTAATATTAATGTGTTGATGAATCTATTATGATTTTATGAAATATTTATGATGTGATGAACTTTTTATGGTTTTATGAATTTTTAATTATTTAATGAATATATTATGATTTGATGAAATTTTTATGATTTGATGAAATTTTTATGATATAATGAAATTTTTATGAATTGATGAAATTTTTATGATTTGATTAAAGTTTTATGACATGTTGAAGTTTTTATGGATTTACAAAATTTTTCTGAAGTTTTATTTTTATTTATATACTAAAAAAAGTAAAAACTACATCTATTATGCATTCATTCAAATAATTGCCGTATCTTCGTAATGCAAATCATTAGCAAGCAATGTAAACGAGCAGCATTTTTCAATTAAAATTGCCCATCATCAGCAACTTTGGCTGCATTTAAAGAAATTAACAAAAATTGTACAACGCAAAATCCAGAAAATTCAAAAAAAAGTTTTCGCTGCGAAAACTTCGCGAAGCCACTAAAATAAACAAAGTTTTCTTTCAAAGAAAAAACAACTTCAATTTTTGGTTGTCTTTCATGATGCCATTACCGCGTATTTGCTGCTTTTTGAGATTTTGCAAATGAAAACTTACAACATTCAGTTGCTTGCTTGCATCATTGTTAACAAGTCTTTAACCAGCGACAGCAGACGGGCAGACAGAGGGACAACCAGCCAGCCAGCCAAATAGCCAAACAGCTAGTCAGACAGATAGACGGACGGACGGCAATTGACGTGACCCGCCGCGACCCATGTGCAGGCATTTGCTGCTACTAACAGCACTTGTTCGTTGGCCAAAACAATAAGCCAAGTTTTGGCCCGAGTCTTGCTGTGCACATGAACTGCTGTTTTTATACTGGTTGTTGCTATTGCTGCTAATGTTGCTGCCGTTGCTGTTGCCAAATAGACTCAGTTTCAATTTGCCCAATTTTCATTGTTGTTGTCAGTTTGTTGGCAGCCAACAAATAAGTTGAAGTGTATTTATTTTCACTCTTTCGATGGTCAATTGTTTATTTGTTTTATGGTTTTGTCTTGTCTTGTATTGCGTTGTGTTTTTGCGACGACCGCCATCGTTTCTTCAAGTCGTCTACGTGAAACACTAGTCGTATGAGTAACGTCCAAAGTTTATATATTTGTATATTTTGTGTGAGTGGGCGTGGTTTTAGAAAGTATAGTACTTTAGCCCTCATTTCGATATCTTTAACACTTGAGCAAACTTTTGAAACTATGCCGGAACTTTAGCCAAAGCAAGTTTTCTAATTTGCACCACATGACGTTTGAGTTTTTTATGCAAGTTTATCTTTATTTTAGCTATTATTTATGAATATATGAATTTTATAAATTAATGACAATATTAAATTTGTATGAATTTATGAAATTTTTATATATTTGTGACATTTTTGAAGTTTTTGTGAATTTATAAAATTTTTATGAATTTGTGCCATTTATATGAACTGATGAAATTTTTATGAATTTTTGAAGTTTTTATAAATTTATGAAGTTTGAATGAATTTATGACAATATTATGAAATGTAAATGAATTTGTGACATTTTTAAGATTTTATGAAACTTTAATGAATTGATGAAATTTTTATGAATTTATGAAGTTTTTATGAATTTATGACAATATTGTGAAATTTTGATGAATTTATGACAATATTGTGAAATTTTTATGAATTTATGAAATTTTGATGAGTTTGTGACATTTTTAAGAATTTATGACATATTAATGAAATGATGAAATTTTTGTGAATATATGAAATTTTTATGAATTTATGAAATTTTTATGAATTTATGAAGTTTTTATGAATTTATGACAATATTGTGAAATTTTGATGAATTTACGACAATATTGTGAAATTTTCATGAATTTACGACAATATTGTGAAATTTTGATGAATTTATAATAATTTTATGAGTTTGTGATATTTTTATGAATTTATAAATTTTTATTATTTGATGAAATTTTAACGGATTTAACATTTTCATGAAATTACAAAATTTTTTTGAATTTATAAAATGTTTATGATTTTTTTTTTTGAATTTATGAATTTTTATGATTGATGGTATTTTTATTAAATTACGATTTTTTTTTTGAATTTATGAACTTTTTATGAATTTATGACATTTTTATGACTTTATAAAAATTTTATGAATTGTGAACATTTTTATGAATTTATGACATTTTTATGAATTGATGGACTTTTTTGTGAATTGATGACATTTTTTGTGAATTTATGAAATTTTTTTGAATTTATTACATAATTTATAACATTTTTATGAATTTAGGATATTTTTATGAATTTATGAAATTATGATGTATATATGAAAATTTTTAAATTTATGAAATTTTTGTCAATTGATGAAATTTGTATGAATGACATATTTATGAATTGATGACATTTTTATGAATTTATTTCGGTACTCTTAACCCTTGAGCTTTTTTTTGCACCTATGCCGAAACTTAGGCCAAATCAAGTTTTCTAATTAGCACCACATGACGTATGAGTGCTATTTTTCAAGTATTTATTACAGCCGACCCTTACAACCTTTGCAAACGTTAGATAATATAAAATGTTGCTTATTTAGTGCACAAAATTTACGCAATGACAGAAATTATAATTCACATTACTACTTAATTTCAGTCACTTCTTCGTAATCTCAGCCAACAAACACTTGAAAGTGTGTGGCACAAATCTTGGCACAAAGTACTGACAACACTTGAGCCTATGCCCATCAGCAGTAGCATTTGTCACTCATTCATTTCTCATTTACACTATACAAACAAAGCAGCATTTTCATTTTATTTTTTTAATTGTCAACAAGGCCAACAACACCCCTGGCATGCATTCTTTGACAAGTTGTTCTTTTTTTAAACATCTTCTGTTGGTGTGTTGCGCTCTTCGCTGTTTTTGCCTTTGGCTCGTTTCTAACTTGAAAAGCTCTTGATTTGGCCAAAACCAGTTGACACGCCGCCAAAAGGTGAGCAGCGCTGTGTGCTTTCAAGAGACTGCAACATATGGCGTTGGTAGTAGTGGCAACATCATTTCATGTTGATGAAGTTCTTGTTGTCACTGTTTTGCTACTTTCTATCCAACAATTTCTACATTTTTTGTTTTTGCGATGCCACCATGGTCGAGTGATATTTGCACTGTGCACACAGCAGCCTAGTTGTCAGTGCTTGACTCGACTTTAATGCAGCGCAGAGCGGCGACAGATGTACACGGTAAAGATTGAAATGAACAACGTAATTAAAAATCATACAAATGGAAACAAAGCAGTAGGATGTGCACTGGGTGCAGGTTATGAATGAATGTAGTTTTTATTTTTATTAATTGTTGCTGAATGAGAAATAAATAAAATTATATTTATGAAATTATAGAATTTGAAATATAAATATGTAAGAAGCAAAATTTTGACATTTTGTAAATATATACTAATTTTCTCATCATAAATTTTTTTAGGTTTGTTGATATTTTGATGATTTCATGAAAGTTTTATGAATTGATGAAATTTTTATGTTTTGATGAATTTTTGATGATTTTATGAAATTTCTAAGATTTATGGCTAGATGAAATTTTAGTGATTTTATGAAATTTATATCATTTAATAAAATTTTAGTGATTTGATGAAATTTCTATGATTTGATGAAATTTAATGATTTTATGAAATTAATGAAATTAATGAAATTTTTATGATGTAAAGAAAATTTTATGATTAATAAAAAACCTATGATTTGATGAAGTTTTTATGATTTGATGAAAGTTATGTGATTTGATTTCTTGAAATTTTGATGAATTCTTTATTTTTTTATTATTATTTTGCATTATTTTTAATTTATATAAATTTATGTAAATTTTAATGAAATTAACAAAAACTCATTGTTGTGCATACAGTTTTTCTCTAATGCGTTTGATTAACTAAACCCCATAGTCAGGATATTGTTTGGCTTGCATAACAAACATTTAGATTTCAAGAGAGAAATTAAAAAAAACCGATACGAAAGGAAATCGATACAACTGCCGATTTTTCAATTTGTTTAGCTGTTGCCTTGGTTGTATTTTTCGGCTATTATTTTTGTTGTATTCAGTTGCAGCAACTCATTGGAGCTGCACTAATTAAAAATCCTTGCACTGCCTGCTGCAGAGCACAACAAAAACTTCAATCAATGCAAAATAAATTCGTGCCTTCAATGACAATTGTTATAGAGTCGGTCATGCCTGCCATTTTAATTATAAGTTGAACATTTCATTGAATCACATTGCATATATCGTCGGCAGTAACAAAAGCGAGCCGATCCAAATCGAGCCGTCCTCTGCAAATGGCAAATTAAAATTTTTGCACTTGGGCAACATGTTTTTGTGCATTTCAGTGTGAGATTTTAAGCCTCAAATTTATCATGCGACACACACGACGACAGCAACAGCATGAGCAACAGCAAAAATAATGCAACCAAAGAAGCAGCAGCAACAGCTTTAGCAACAACAAATATAAAATACTAACGACGATGACGACGAGGCAAACGATGATGATGACGATGACAAAGTATTCATCAGCAATATGCACAGCATGTTTTTAGGTGGGCAATACTCATCAGCTGCAACATCAGGTGCAATATGTGCGCTTATGTCTGATGCCATAATCTGTGCAGCATCATCATCGGTAGTAGCAGCAGCAACAATGAGAGCAATGCGTGTTGTATTTGTGCCGCTGCAACAATTGCTAATGCACCTGCAATCAGCAGTGATTTTGTCAATATATGTCTGCAATTCCACTGGGCCTGCCATCACTTGGCACAGCTCTGATATTGCAAAATATATGGTGCGAGCTCTGCGTTGTAGGCAGCAGCAGTTGCTGTCAATGCCTTGTCATAGAGGAATTAAGCAAGAGCAGCAAATTGTGAAAACTGCATTTTTAATAGTTATTAAAATGATACACAGAAAATGTATTATTATGAATTTTTAAATTTGTGATAATTTGTATGAATTATGATTTTTATGTTTTATGATTTTACGCGATTTTCGATTAACTTTTATAAATCATGAAACTTTTATGATTTGATGTAATTTTTATGATTTGATAGAATTTTTTATGATTTGATGAAATTTTTTACGATTTTATGAAATGTTTATGATTGGTGCTTTTTTGTGATTTAATGAAATTTTTGTGGTTTGAAGAAATTTTTATGTTTTGATGAAATTATTACGATTAGATGAAATTTTAATGAATCTATGAAAATTATGTAAAATTTTAATGAATTTATGAAATTTTTATGATTTTATGCTTTGATGAAACTTCTATGAATTAATGGATTTTTTTTTCATGATTTCATGATATCTTAATGATTTTATGCATTTTTTTATAATTTACTGAAATTTTTGTCATTTGATGAAATTTTTGTGTTTTGATGAAATTTTTGTGATTTGATGAATTGCTAATGTTTTTATGATTTGATGAAATTTTTATGATTTTATAGAATTTTTATGATTTAATGAAATTTTTATGATTTCAAAAATTTTTTATATTTTGATGAAATTTGTGTTATTTGATGAAATTTTTATGATTTTATGAAATTTTTATTTTTTAATTTTTATTATGGTTTGATATTTACAGGAAATTTTATTATTTAATAACATTTAATGATTTAAAGAAATTTTTATTAGTTTATGGAATTTTAATTCATCAAATTTCATCATTTAAAACACATAAATTTATCAATTTATCAATTTATGAATTAACGAATTAATGAATTTATGAATTTATGAATTTGTGAATTTGTGAATTTATGAATTTATGAATTTATGAATCTATGAATTTGTGAATTTGTGAATTTATGAATTTATGAATTTATGAATTTATGAATTTATGAATTTATGAATTTATGAATTGATGAATTTATGAATTTATGAAACTTATACATTTACGAATTTATAAATTTATGAATTTATGAATTAACAAATTTACGAATTTATGAATTTATTTATGTATGAAACTATGAATTTATGAATAGACGAATTTATGAATGACGAATTTATAAATGACGAATTTATGAATTTTAGAATTTATAAGTTTATGAATTTAATAATTTATGAATTTGTGAATTTATGAATTTAAATATCAAAGTAAATCCAAATAAATTCGAATATCCTGCTAGCTTTGTTTGTCACCAATTTAATACATATAAAAACAAAAAGTTCCTATTTTTTTTTATCTTGACATATTACAAAAATAAAAGCAAACAAGGCTTACTGCACCTCACTGCGAAAATCCTTTTGGTGATGTGTGCAAAGCCAACTCTAACACTAACTGTCATAGTAGAGATGCTCATTGGTTTGTCTGTCTATATACATAAAAATGTGTGCATGTGTGTAAATGTCTGTCTGCTTTGGCTGTGAGTGAGTAAATGTCCTATGTCCATGGTGCAGGGTGATGGGTACTTGATGCACTCGGTATGACCAAACAACCCACCAACCAACCAAAGGATAGACGGACGAATGCCTGCCTGCCTGCCAAGTGTCTGCACTTGACGTTGACGAATAATTCCATTCAACTCTGGGCTCAGCCGGGGGTTTTAAAAATTGCCAACAATCGTGGCTGGAAACAAAGCAACAATTTAGTGTTTGCTGTTGGAGAGTGAAATATTTGCATTTGCAAAAGTGGCCATGGCATTTTGTGGCTATTCTAAAAATACATTGATATCATGTGTTTATAATACAAAAAGTATTATGGTTCATTAAAAAGTGTAAAGAAATAATTTGTTTAAATGTTTTGTTGATTTGGTTGCAAAATGTTCTCAAATGTGTGCGTCAAGAGTAACATATAAATCAAAAAAAATAGAGGTTTTAATTTGCTTTAATTATTTAAAAGTTTGAAGTAAACAACTAATTAAAATATTTTAAATAAATATTTGTTGAAATTGTAACTAATTTATAGTTAAAATAACTAAAAGTATTGTTTGACGTATGAGTATCATTCAAATTGATAATTCCTTGTTCAACTCAAATTGTTTAGAAATCAAAAATATTCACTTAATATGCAAATTGCAACAAAGCAACAGTAAATCACAATAACTAAACAAATAAAATCAAAGTATTTTTAGTGCACTGCTGCTCATGCATTGCAAATAAATTTTCAAATTTGATTACATTTGGATCCTTTTTTTTTTGGCGTAAATCCTGCATCAATAACAGGTTCATTGTTGTCGCTAAAAAATATAAATAAAACATTTTAACTCCATCAGTTTTGGCGTCCGCCAAACGCTGTTTCAAATGCGATTTACTGCTTTGTTTCAAATGCAACTAAAACAAAACGGGCAACATCAAGGTATAAATCCTGTGAAAAGGCGCGTAGCTAACTTGGCGACATGACACACACAAAAAATAGGATAGCGTATTCTAAACAGCGCGCTATGTGTTATTTGAAAAAGCACAATAAAAATATTAGAAAATAGAGCTGGAATAAAATGCAAACAATACCAATAAAATATGCGGCAGTTTTCCAGTTGCAGGTTTTTCGCTTTAAATCCCGTAGTGGGATTTTTTTTTTGAAAAATCTAAATGCGCACCGAAAAACGCATAATTGAGTGATGTAGGCGACAAAAGGTTATTAGGTTTAAATTTTAAAACTTCTTCTGCTGGACTTCTGCTGGAAGTCTAAAGAGAAGTACAAAATTTTATCAAAAATTTAGAAAACTAAAAAATTTGTAATAATTTTGATAAATATTTTAGTACAAATTTTAATACAAATTTTGAGAACAAATTTTTTTAAATAATTAAGTACAAATTTTAGTATTATTTTTAAAAAAAATTTGAGTAAACATTTTAGTACAAATTTTAGTACAAATTTTGAGTACAAATTTTGAGTACAAATTTTGAGTACAAATTTGAATACAAATTTGACTACAAATTTTTGTAAATATTTAAGTATAAATTTATAATTTTAGTAAACTTTTGAGTACAATTTTGAGTAACCTTTTAATATAAAATAGAGTACAAATTTGAGAACAAATTTAAGTACAAAATTGATTATAAATTTGAGTACAAAAATGAGTTAAATTTTGACTACAAATTTTATTACCAATTTGAGCACAAAATTTAATACAAATTTGAGTACTAATATGAGTACAAATTTGAGCACAAAGTTGAGTACAAATTTGAGTACAAATTTCAGTACAAATTTGAGTACAAATTTTGGTACAAATTTGAGTACCATTTTGGGTATAAATTTGTGTAGAAATTTGAGTACAAATTAGATTACAGATTTGAGTACAAATTCGAATACAAATATGAGTACATAATATAGTTTGAAATTTAGTATACCATTGAGTGCAACTATGAGTACAATTTTAAGTACAAATTTAAATACAAATTTGAGTACAAATTTGAATACAAATTTGAGTACAAATTTGAATACAAATTTGAGTACAAATTTGAGTACAAATTTGAATGCAAATTTGAGTACAAATTCGAATGTAAATTTGAGTACAAATTTAAGTACAATTTAGAGTGTAAATTTTTGCAAATATTTAAGTACAAATTTAACTACAATTTTTAGAAAAATGTTTAGTATAATTTTAAGTAAAATTTTAGTACAATAATGAGTTAAATTTTGACTTATTTTTAGTACCAATTTGAGCACAAAATTGAGTACAAATTTGATTTAAATACAAATTTAAGTACCCACAAATTTTATTAACTATTTAAATACAAATAAAATACAACATTAGGTAAAATATAAGTACTGATAAATTGTTAAGTTCAAATTTTGATATAAATTGCAGTTCTACATTTATTACAGATTTTAGGACAAATTTTTTCTTTTTTGTACTTTTACTATCAATCACATTTTATTAAATAAAAATGTTTTTATTAAAACAATTTTTTTTACTAAATTTCAAAATAGTTTTATCTTCAACATTTTCAATTTATATAAATATCACTCAAACGTCATGCAGCAATAACACTCATACCTCTCTCGTTGACATTTACCATATCCAATTACAGCGCGACCTTCTGGTCAAATTCCGCTGCAGTTTTAATTGGTTATGTGCATAGATAAAAGCCAAATCTATTTTTATTAATTTTGCTTTGTGTTGTGGTTTAGTTGGTATATCAAAAACTCGATATTAATTTTTATCTACTTCAAAATATTCATGATGTTGTGTTGTGGTGGAGAAGGAGCTCAAACGTTTCACCTGTCATAGGTGTGCAATAGCATTAGATGGACAGCCCAATTGGACAGACATCAATTACTAAAAGGATAGACAATGTCGATGAACAGTTGGAGGCATAGTTGGCGGTGAAACAGACGGCGTGACTCACAAAGACAAACCGCATTTGGTGCTGGTGCTCGCTGTTAACAAAAACGCGACCGCAAGCAAATTGCAATTGGATTCGGCTGGTACAATAATATAACAACAGCAACAACAATAATAACAGGAATGAGCACAATAACAACAACAGTAACAGCAGGAACAGCTATAACTGCATGACATACGAATTTCTGAAAATTTGAATTTGAAAATCGACCGCCAAAGTAATTTGTTGCTGCTGCCATCGATGTTGTTGTTGCTCTCATTCCTGTTATCCTGCTGGCGGCATTTGCTGCGCTCGTTAGCAGGCAAAGCTTTTTACAAAAGCTTTTTTTCGCTGTTTTATCTTTTTTTTGTATTGTTGTTATTTTCATTGGTTTTGTATTGAGCTGCCTGCCCTGCCGCTAATAGCAGACAGTTTCATCATCAACGTTGCAAACGAATTTGATTGTCATAAGAATTAAATGAAGTTGTGGCTGTGGTATTGGGTACTAATAGAGTGTAGAGTTTCAAAGAATGAATTTTGTAATTTGAGATGAAATTTTTAAAAAGATGAATTTTAGTAATGTGGCACTATGAAAGCTCAGAAACAATTAACTGCAAATCTTAATACAAATTGTCATACTTCAAAATTGAGTACAAATTCGGATACAAATTCGAGTACAATTTTGAATACAAATTTGGGTTCTATATTAATTACAATTTTTAGAACAGATTGATTACAATTTGCAGAACAAATTTTAGTAAAATTTTGAGAACAAATTTAAGTCACATTTTGAGTACAAATTTAGGTACAAATTTGAGTACAATTTTCTGTACAAATTTGAGTACACTTTTTGAAACAGATTTCAGTACAATTTTTAGAACAAATTTTAGTACAATTATTAGATCAAATTTGAGTAAAATTTTGAGTACAAATTTGAGTACAAATTTGGGTACAAATTTAAGTACAATTTTTTAAATTGATTTGAATACACAATTTTTTTTTGCACAAATTACAAATATTAGAACAAATTTGAGCAAAATGTGAGTAAAAACTTGAGAACAAATTTGAGTACAAATTTGAAAATTTTAGTGAAAAAATTGTATTCAGTTTTGCGTACAAATTTGAGTATAAAATTGGGTACAAATTTGAGTACAAATTTGAGTACTAATTTGAGCGTAAATTTGAGTACTATTGAGTACAATTTGAGTACTAATTGTAGTAAAAATTTGAGTATTAATTTGAGTACAAATTTGAGTACAAATTTGAGTACAAATTTAAGTACAATTTAAGTACAAATATGAGCGCAAAATTAAGTATAAAATGAGTACAATTATGAGTACAAAACTAAGTACAAATTTTACTACTAAATAGAGTATAAATATTAGAATAAATTTTAGTACCGCATTTAGAATTTTTATTGCTTTTACTTAAAAGGCTCCCATTTGTTTTCGCTGCCTCCAATTCGTCCACATTTGTTGATCCATCATGTTGCCCTGTCTAATGCCAACAGTAGCAACAACAAACACGACGACAACAAATCCACTTGATGTCCCATCAAAGTCAGCGCTTAATGCTGTTGCTGTTATTGTCATTGCTGTTATTCTAGTTGCTGCTTGTCGCCAGTTTGTTTTGAATGTAACAAAAACTAAAGTTGCTGCTACCTCTACCACTGCTGCTCGTCATGCTGCTCCTTATTGCTGCTACTACTGCTGACAAATACAAATGTGTTCTTGCAAACATTGTCTGCCAAATTGTCTGCCAACTGCTGACTGCTTGAAATATGTCGCGTTTTAGTCGCGTTTGTGTCGGGGGTCGCCAAAAGCAGTCGTCGCAACTACTGCGACTCAATGAACGCGAGCGCGTGTGGCATGTGACGCTCTTCTGACTGTTGCTGCTGGCGTGTAGGCCATTTTTGTGATGTTGTTTTATTGTTGCTGTTGAAGGTATTACCTAGCTGTCTTTGGTGAAATGCGTTTGTTGCGCAGCAATGTCATTTGTGAACTGTTTGTTAGGTGCGTTTGGATTTATGTCCTTGTTTTATCACACGTAACATGTTTATTAAGTGCGACTATGAATAATTTTAAGGAATTGTAAAGTTTATATAATTTAAAACAATAGGCATTTGTAGAAATTTAAGTTAACAATTTGTACAAATATAAGACAGGTTTAAGAACATGTTTTAGTAAGAGTTTTTGCAGAATTTTTAATATCAACATTAGAATTTTAGTATACATTTTGGTATAACAATTGGTGTTCATTTAAGATAACATTTAGTATAACTTTTAGTATAACTTTTAGTATAACTTCTAGTATAACTTTTAGTATAACTTTTTGTATAACTTTTAGTATAAATTTTAGTATAATATTTAATTTAGCTTTTAGTATAACTTTTATTATAATTTTTAGAATAACTTTTAGTATAAGATTTAGTATAACTTTTAGTATAACTTTTAAAATAACCTTTAGTATAACTTTTGGTACTACTTTTAGTATAACTTTTATTATAACTTTAAAAATAACTTTTAGTATAACTTTTAGAATAACATTTAGTATTACTTTTAGTATAATTGTTATTATAACTTCTAGTATATGTTCAGATATTTTCATTTCTATTTACTTTTTATTTATTTATTAATATTTATGATTACATTTGTAAAGTACATTTGATATTAAATATTCATATCAATCTTAAAACTGAATAATTTTTAAAATATGAAAACCCCAAAACAAGTAAAAAAAATTACCTCAAATTAGATTCTCACAAATTCGCTTTATTCGCCATATGAATTGCCTGCCATGCGCTATACTTCATTCTATTCTCTGCCATTTTCGGCCTGCAATTTTTCACCTGCCTTCATTTCCTGCCAGCCGAACGAATGAACGTCGACTCGTTTGCTGCGCCCACTTTGCTGATTACTTCTGTCGGCCGCATTCAGTCGAAATTCGGGCACAAATTACTATTTAGTATGTGCTGTGAAACGTGTTTTGAGGTGTTTTTCTGCAAAACTTCACAAAATGAATATGATTTGTGTGTGGTGCGCTGAAGTGCAGCCCTTTTTTCTAATTTTCGACTATATGTACCATTTGTGGGTCACTTTTGTGCTGCATTAAATGCCACAGACGAACGTTTATGGGGCGAATAGAGGAGGTTTATAGCGGCTGCCTAATGTGGGTTGCCTATGTGCGGCTTTTGTGCCTGTAAAGTAGGCACTTAATATTTTTTTCTGTGGGCTTTACTATTTTTAAGTCAAAATTTTGTGCACTTTTTAGCAAATTTGCGTTTGGTAACATAGTAAATGAGAGAAGGTAAAGCCTTGCAGTGAATTTCAAAAGGCCACTTGCATTAGTAGCTCCCCCTTTTGAAGAGTCTTCTATTTTTAGCCAATTTTGAACTGATTTTTAGTGTGCAATATTTTTCATTTATTTTTCCATTTATACCAATTTAGAATTCCTCACACGTGCTCTGCACAAAGGTACCACATTGCGCGATAAAACGATTAGTCGTCTTGATTGTCAACGTCATCATCGCAGCGCGCTCATGGCACTTCTCCGTTTAAGAACCCATAAAGTAAATGTTCCCTAAATGCAGCCCCCCTTCTAGCTCCCTTATAACCAGCTATTCGTTCGGTACCTCTATTAGTCTCCTCGTGTGATGGTCTTTGTCCTCATTTGGCCTGCGGGTAGTTGTCGTGCACATAAATACCTAATACTTTCGAGTCTATATGTGTGTGTGTGTTGTGTTGAATAGAGTAGAGTAGATCCTTTCTGCCTTTGTCACTCTGGCGGCGAGTCATGCATTTTTTATGTGCCAAATACGTGAGCATAATTTTGAGGTACTTATTAAATGAGGCATATTTGGCGTGGAGCTGGTTCTACGAGGCATTGTCACACATGTTTAGAAGGTACTGTAGTTTAAGACATGTGAGTTATGCTTGAGAAGCACTGCAGTTTAAATAACTGTTATTAAGGCAGTTTAGTTATTCTAAAAAGCACTGTAATATCTTGCAGAAGCACTGTAATTCCGGAAATATGAGACGCAGTTTTGAAAGCACTGTTTTGAAAGAACTGTTATGTTATAAAAACGTAATACTGCTTGGAAGGCACTGCATAAAAAATGTTGGTAAATTTTGTTTTTAATTTTTATAAAAATATAATTTTTGACAAAAATTGAATTTTTGACAAAAATTGAATTTTTGAAAAAATTTAACTTTTGACAAAAATTGTATTTTTAAATAAAATATTTCATTTTTGCTGCTAATTTTTTTTTTTTTTTTAATTAAATTTTCAGTGCGAAATTGTATTTTCCGTCCACAATTTTATTTTTAGTATGAAATTAATTTTTTAATGATAAATTTAATTTTTATTTAAAAAAAATTTCTTAGACAAAAATTGTATTTTAGCGCAAATTTAATTTATATTGAAATTTAGGTAACAAAATTGTATTTTTAATTAAAATTTGAATTTTTGTCCGAAATTAATTTTCCACTGAAATTTGAATTTTCAGTTATAAATTGAATTTTAAGTGAAAAAATTAAATTTTAGTAACAAATTTAAATTTTTAGTGAAGGATATGGAAAATTGATTTTTTTAGTGAAATATATAATTTATAGTGTTTCAATTTACAATTGGTTTCCCATTGAAAAATTGAATTTTATTTAAAAATTGATTTTTCAGTTAACATATCAAAAAATTTAATTTTTATTAAAAATTTGAATTTTATTTGTGAGAAATTAATTTTCCATTGAAAAATTGAAATTTTAGTTATAAATTTATTTTTTTGTGAAAAAGTAAATTTTTAAGTGAAAAATTGAATTTATAGTAAAAACTTGAATTTTTAGTGAAAAATTGAATTTTTAGTGAAAAATTGAATTTTTAGTGAAAAATTGAATTTTTAGTGAAAAATTGAATTTTTAGTGAAAAATTGAATTATTAGTGAAAAATTGAATTTTTAGTGAAAAATTGAATTTTTAGTGAAAAATTGAATTTTTAGTGAAAAATTGAATTTTTAGTGAAAAATTGAATTTTAGTTAAAAATTGAATTTTAGTTAAAAATTGAATTTTTAGTGAAAAATTGAATTTTTAGTGAAAAATTGAATTTTTAGTGAAAAATTGAATTTTAGTGAAAAATTGAATTTTTAGTGAAAAATTAAATTTTTAGTGAAAAATTGAATTTTTAGTGAAAAATTGAATTTTTAGTGAAAAATTGAATTTTTAGTGAAAAATTGAATTTTTAGTGAAAAATTGAATTTTTAGTGAAAAATTGAATTTTTAGTGAAAAATTAAATTTTTAGTGAAAAATTGAATTTGTAGTGAAAAATTGAATTTTTAGTGAAAATTGAATTTTTAGTGAAAATTTGAATTTTTAGTGAAAAATTGAATTTTTAGTGAAAAATTGAATTTTTAGTGAAAAATTGAATATTTAGTGAAAAATTGAATTTTTAGTGAAAAATTGAATTTATAGTGAAAAATTGAATTTTTAGTGAAAAATTGGATTTTTTTAGTGAAAAATTGAATTTTTAGTGAAAAATTGGATTTTTTAGTGAAAAATTGATTTTTTAGTGAAAAATTGAATTTTTAGTGAAAAATTGAATTTTTAGTGAAAAATTGAATTTTTAGTGAAAAATTTAATTTTTAGTGAAAAATTTAATTTTTAGTGAAAAATTGAATTTTTAGTGAAAAATTGAATTTTTAGTGAAAAATTGAATTTTTTAGTGAAAAATTGAATTTTAAGTGAAAAATTGAATTTTTAGTGAAAAATTTAATTTTTAGTGAAAAATTTAATTTTTAGTGAAAATTAGAATTTTTAGTGAAAAATTGAATTTCTATAGAAAATTGGCTTATTTTTTTGTATTGTATTTTTTTTTTGCGAAAAATTGAATTTTTAGTGAAAAATTTAATTTTTCGTTGATAGTCGAATTTTTAGAAAAAAATTATTTGTTTAAAAAATACTTCAAAAACTGAATAAAATCAAACTTTCATATGAGAATTGTTATTTAAAAACCTATATATATCGAAAAGAATTGTTTAAAATCTCTTTAGTTTGTTATAAAGCTCTAAGGAGCAAAGACAGTTTGGAAAGCACACTTGTCAAGTCCTATTGAAAGGCTTTTGAAAGCTCTATAATCAACGTTATATTAAAATGCTTTCATGTATCATAACGTTATCTATTTGCTAATGTTCTGCACAAACCTTTTGGATATACAAGCTCCTTTCTTTACAAATAACGGTATTGTTAATAGTTATAGAGCTTTGTAAAAGCTTTTAACCATTATGTGCTATAAATTTGTGATTTGATGTTTTAATAAAGAATTTTGTAATTGTGGGTTAGGTATTGACTAAGTTTTATTAAAAGCGAAAAAGCTTTCACAAGTTTTTATTACTAAGAAAACTTAAAATTTGAATGCATTTCACGTTAGTGAATTTAAAAAATATAAAGTATGTGCTAAGTGCTAAATAGAGTGAGAAAAACTTAAAATTTATTGGGGGTTTTAAAGCTTACAGAATTCAAAGATTTTAGTCAATACTTGAACCATAAAATTCTATACACAATAAAAAGTTAAATTTGTTGCATGATATATTTAAAAAGCTCAATGATAATAACTTTTGGAAAAAGTACGCACTACATAGTGCTTAGTATTTCAATTATGGTTTTTGAAAATTAACATTAATAATAAAAAATAGTTATAAATAATTTTCAAATTTGTAATACCAACAATTTATACTTTGATTCAAGAGTTTATTGGATTGAAATGTAACAATTCATGCGACGTACTTATGTCAAAAATAGTGATATTTATGATTATTGTATATAATTGTAAAATTTAGCAAGATTATACTTAATGTAACCATTTCAAATACTCAATTTAAGATTAATCGTTTTTGGGGTAAAAATACATTCATGAAATAACAATTTATTCTAATAATAATTTAACAATCTACATATTTATTTTTAGAATGTTTTTTTTCTGAGTATATGGAAAGCTTCCTCCGAAATGAAAGATTATTAAACTGAATTTAAAACGATATCGGATAATTATTTATAAATAAATTAAACTACTTTTTGTAATTTTTTAGAATACCAATTTAAAAATATCGTTTTACAGAATTTCAAATTCATACATGCTCGCAAAATATGTATACTTCAAATTGTTATTATTTATCGAAATCTTTTGGAATTCTATTATTAAATACTTTAAAAAATAATTAAATCAAACTCTGGATTCAGTCTTTGCAAATATGTGATCATGGCGCCACCATCTGTATGATTGTCATGAGCATTAGTAACAGCAAATCAACTACATTTTGCATAAAATAAATATAACTTCATTCCTTATTATTTTTTATTTCTCCAATTATCATTTTGTAAACAATAAGACAAATACTTTTAGTTCTTGTGAAATTATAGCGAAAAACAATTTTGTGAAATATTATAGTAAAAAAGTATAAAATCACGTACAAAAATCAAAAAACCATGATCTAAAAACATGTATACTAAAAATAATTAATAATTTTCTAAATCTTTGTTATCTCTTCTTTAAAATACTTTTAAAAATATTGAAATCTCATATCGGATTTAAAAAATACACCAATTCGTGCACATAGTTATCCATGACGTATGAGTGACATGCGTATTAAAAACAGCAGCAGCCGATCTGAATTCTTCATAAAATACACATATTTCAATAGAAAAAACTCGACTATTCGCAACACAGACAAAAGCTCATTGAAAACTGTTGTCGGCAAAATAGTTGAAAAGCAATAAACAAGCCGCTCAATACGTTAAGCGTAAGATTTATTGAGAAGTCCGCCTTTGATGTGTAATCTGTGGCTCAAGTTGTAGTTGCTATTGCTACAAAACCCTTTTTTTTTCGTTAGAGTTTTGCACATATTTAATAATTGTTGTTGCTGCATAAGAGCAGCAGTAGCAGCTGTTGCTTGCATAAAAGCAATTTTGACTTTTTATGCAACGCTTATGCAGGCTACAAAACAGCTCCTGTGGCGCATGTCGTTGCCATAATGATGGGCAACTGACGTGTGCTGCTGCTACCATCAACAACGCAGATCCTTTCAAAAATTTCTTGGCAACAAAAAAAAAGTGGCAGCACTAAAAATAAAATTGAGAAATAAAGGAAATAAATGTGAAAAAAAAAACAAAACCGCAAAAAATCAGCGATTTCATGCTGTGTATTTCATGGATGATTAAATTGTTGAGTGAATGGAAAAATATTTCCATTCGTCATTCAATTGAATTCAATTCATTCGTTCGTTCTTGCGTTCTGGAGTTTCGTTCTTTTGCTAATACATTCAATCATTCGTTACAGTTCGTTGGCTCAAAGATGGATTACGTTGAGCTCTGGTCGGTTAGCATTTGTGGCGCAGGGTACTGAGTGGGACGGGGTGGTGTATAAAGAGTTGGGCACTGCGTTAAGCACCCATTTTGTATGTGATTTATGTAGATTGAATAATGCGCTGTCGACGGGCGCAACATTTGAAATGTATTGAGGCGCAGTTAAACGCATGGCAAATGATTTAATTGCTGCATGAATTTGTAAGAAATTTGTGTAATTCAAATGATGCATGCAAATTGGCACATGTGGCACGGCACAACACACTGGAATTATTATTGAAATCAAATAATTAATGCTGTGATTGAAGTAAACTAGATTTAAGAATATATTTAGTATTTGTTTTTGGATGCTTTCATTTTTCTTTTAATATTACCACTCATTTTAGTCTTTAGTCTTTAGTCTTTAGTCTTTAGTATTTAGTATTTAGTCTTTAGTCTTTAGTCTTTAGTCTTTAGTATTTAGTCTTTAGTCTTTAGTCTTTAGTCTTTAGTCTTTAGTCTTTAGTCTTTAGTCTTTAGTCTTTAGTCTTTAGTCTTTAGTCTTTAGTCTTTAGTCTTTAGTCTTTAGTCTTTAGTCTTTAGTCTTTAGTCTTTAGTCTTTAGTCTTTAGTCTTTAGTCTTTAGTCTTTAGTCTTTAGTCTTTAGTCTTTAGTCTTTAGTCTTTAGTCTTTAGTCTTTAGTCTTTAGTCTTTAGTCTTTAGTCTTTAGTCTTTAGTCTTTAGTGTTTAGTGTTTAGTAATATTTTTGGTTTTTTCAATTATACTAGAATTTATTATCTCATTTCTGTTTTGAGTCATATTTCAATTATAGTTCTCATTTCTATTTCTCAAAAACTTAAACAACATATTAAGTTAAAAGCTTTAAATCCTTTAAGTCTGCTGCACAAAACTTAATGAAGCTGAAAAAAGTTAAAACAAAAAAAAAACTAAATATTGCAGCGCTTAGTGAGCGCTCCATTGCCAGCAAACGATCTGATCAGAAACACACACTGTCACACACACAAAACACACGCATAGTTGCGCAACAAGGACGAAGGACTCAATGGTGCATGAAAACTGCTGCTTATGAGCCAAATTATGCATTAAAGGCAAAGAGTAGTTCATCACACACACACGAATGCAAAAACAGATAAACAGCAACGCGTACGAATACAGCGCACAGTGGGCACAATTGGAAAATTTATAATTTTATTAAATAAATAATAAATTTCTCTGAAATATTTTTAAATTTATTAAATATGATTTTTATTACAAAGAAGTTTTTTAAATTTTAAATAAATTTTTTAACTTTGTTACTTTTGCCACACTGTGCACTGCAGCAGTGCATTATGCAAATGCATAAGTAGAAAAAAGAACTTGCAGTAATGCTGGGTGTTGCAGTTGAGGGGGCAGTGGTAGTTGTGCTGCCAGTGGTACTAGTTTTGAAAGGGCTGCAAGTTGTTGAAAAGTCGCTGGAACATACGTCGCAGTTATTGTTTGCACAAAGTCAAAAACGTATCGATTACAAAACAACAAATGCAGCAGCAGAAACTGCAACAATAACTACAATAACAAGGATCATGACAGATTTTGTCCTGCTCTTGAAGGCGGAATTTTATGTAATGCTATACGTGATACATAAACCAATAGGAGACGCAGTCACAAAAGCGTAGGTGGATTAGCGAGCGTATGTTGATTCCAAAAAAAAAAAATGATATAAAATAAGAAGAAATTCCGCATTTCAAAATTAATGTTTAATTATTAAAAAAATAAGTTCTGCAATATACAAAAATATTTTCTCAAAATTATTGAAAAATTTCCTGACCAAAACGCAAATATTTTGGTTTTTTTGCCATAACTTTTTATGAGTACAATATCAAATAGAAGTCTAGAAGAATTAATTGTTTCTTTTTAAAGCACCTTTCGATTGGCATCATTATTTTAAAATATTTTTTATAAATGTTGTTATTTGCAAGAAAAATGTTTGACAAATAATTTTGAAATAATGATGCGAACCGATAGGTGCGTTAAATACAAATAATTAATACCTGTACACCAATATTTTATCTTGTACCAATAAGAAGTTATCGCTTGCAAATAGCAAAATTTGAACAATTAAAAATCTTGTCTTGTGAAAAGTGCGAATATTTTCGTTTTTTTGCCATAACTTTTTATTGGTATAAAATAAAATAGTAATGTTTAGCAATTAATTGTTTATTTTTGAAGCACCTGTGGATTCGCATCATTATTGAAAATTATTTTTTAGAATTATTGATATTTGTAAGAAAAGTGTTTGGCAAATTATTTTTTAATAATGATGCCAATCGATATGTGCTTTAAAAACAAATAATTAATGACTTTACATCGCAAAAAGTGTGAATCATTTTCGGTATTTTTATCAGACATTTTTCTTACAAATGATAGAAATTCAAAAAAAATGTTTAAATAATGATGCCAATCGATAGGGTTAATCGGTCTTAATTCTTCCACTTTTATATGAAACCCAACGGCTACTATAGCACATGATGGTGTTATTACTTAAACACCTCATACAGACTTTTTAACTTATCATTTAATTTAATTTTCTCCGAAACAATGATGTACAGGAGAATTACGATATGTTTGTGGAACAATCTCCCTGCATCTGTTTTTTCTGCCATTTGTCTTCTATCCACTGACACTACTTCATCTTTCTTTCCTTTCTCTAACCTTTTAATCATTTTTTACGATCAACAGTATGCATTGCATGAATAGGTGGCATCCCCTGAGTGTGGGTTAACTTAAAACCAGTTGGGAAGGTTAGATCACATGGGAAATTTTAAAGTAGGTGTAATTATGATAGTTAGGATTATCAAAATTATAGTCTGTCTAAGCCGACTATAAATACCCTACACATATGTGTGGTTACCATTCAAAGTGATATATAGGTCACCAGGGTATACGAATCCTGAAAATAACTACAAACATTCAATCGCTGAAGAATTTCCATTCATTTGATACCCATATTTACAAATGGGTAGGTGTACCGAATTTCGATTTTTTTTTTTGTGAACCACAAGTCTTTTTGCCGGAAAACATTATTATAATGTATTTGAGCATGATATCAATATATATTTGACCAAAAAAGTTTACCTAAGCACGTATACATAAAAATTGTTCTTTATATGTACATTTTATATGAGGTATTTGAACATAAGTGGTCGGATCATAGGTCACAATGGACCGATCTCGCCAATTTTTTCGCACATACAGCGTATGTCTATTAGTAATCTAAGTTATAAGCTTCATTTATCTAGCTCTTCTATTTTAAAAGTAGTAGTGATTTCAACAGACAGACAGACGGACAGACAGACGGACAGACAGACGGACAGACGGACATCGCTAAATCGACTCAGGAGGTCATGCTGATCAAGAATATATATACTTTTCCATACCGGAGATGCTTCCTTCTGGGTGTTACAAACGACGTACCAAACTGAATATACCCTTTCACTCTTAGTGTAGGGTATAAAAATATTGGTTTTGGGTGGATAGATCTTTCTTCAATTTTAATTTATTTATTTTGTCTACTGGTCTCAGGCTTTTACAGATTACATTTAACTTCATAATAGAAGGATGACAAATTTATATTTTCGATGTAAATCTAATTGAGTTTTATTATAAAAGTAAAAAAAAAAAATATATGGGTCATACCACCTCAGAAATACAAACTTGTTACGATGTTTTCTGGTGTTGATAAAATATATGATATACAACTTGATTTTTTTAAAATTCAGTTTTTCTTAAAATTTTATTTAAATGGTAAGTGTGACATTAAAAAAAGGAATGTTGAATTTGTTGATTATATTATGGTCCATTCAAATATGAAATAAAAAATTTTATAAAAAAAATATACATTATATTATTTTGTTGTTTCATATTATATATTAAGTATCAAAATTCGAAATTTTTAACCATTTTAATCGATTTTCTGGAAAATAAATTTGTATTTTTATTGAAATTGTAGGTACTATATAATTCTAACTACTTTTTGATATAGATCTTTTTAACAATCTCAAATTTGGTTGATTTCGTTTGACTTACCTTCTTCAGTCAATTTGTTTGATTTTTTTCTTAAGTTGATTCAGTAGATTGGCCTTCTTCGGAAGATTCAGTGGGTTTCCCTCCTCACTTTCTATTGATTTTCCTGCTTCATTGCAGTTGTTAGTTTCGGTGGATTCTTCAGTAGATTCGGTAGATTTATCTTCTTTAGTAGATACGGAAGACTTGCCTTCTTCAATGATTTCAGCAGATTTAACTTTTACAGTAGATTCAGAGGATTTACCTTCTTCTCTAGATTCGGTAGATTCTGTTGATTTACCTTCTTCAGTGAATTCGGTAGATTGGCCTTCTTCTGAGGCTTCGGTGGATTTACCTTCTTTAGAATTCTTCTCAGTGGAGGTTTCAGATAAATCCAAACTGTAGAACAATTTGTTTATGATATGAACCATTCAATCATTTGTAAATATTAAACTGTATAAAATCTTTATTAAAAGAAAATATATTTCATTTAATAAAAACAGCTTTGCCGTACTTTTTCCACATAATTTGCACATAAATTTCAATGAAAAAAAATTAGGGGAGAATATATTTTAATTTGCAGAAAAGTTCACGCAATGACCGCGATGCTTGCAAATGCAAATACACAATGCAAAGAACTACGTTTGAACTAAAACTTTTGCGCCACTCAATTGTGCTGTTGCTGTCAACTGTGCTGCGGCAAATGCTTGACATTTAATCAAAAGTCGCTGCATAAAGCAGCTGCAGCAGCAACGAAGGCGACAAACTGCGGACTGCATTTAATGCAATTTTTATTGTAGCTGTCAGCGTGACAAAGACGATTGCGGTGCGCTGCTGTGCTGTGTATTGCCAGCCATACCTTTGACTGTCGGTGGCGACGATGTCGCGCATTAAGCTACATTTGTCCGTGGCAACGCAAAATCATGAAAATGAAAAATGCAGCGCAGTCCAGTCAAAGGCAGCGAAATAAATTTGGAATTCTTATAATTCTTAAAATGCTACTACTGCTGCTGCTTTTGATGGCAAAGGATTTATTTTTACAAAGTTTTTTCATTTAATTTTTTTTTGTAATCGCGCACAAAGCGCGCCCTCTGGCTGTCATGCTGTGGCTGTCATTGTCAGCGATATTTTTCACTGTCAACTGTGTCACCGTCATCAACAGCAGCAGCATCAGCAGCAACATACAAAAATCTGCAGCGTACTTAATTCCCTGCAGATTTTGGTGCGAATTAAATCAATTTATTTTTCCACCCAAATAAATTCACCTTCCAATTCCCATTCCAATTCCCACCCAGCTGATTTCTTTGCCAACCCATACCACATATACTGTATGACTTTGCGCACCCGAAATCGTCTTCGTTTAATTTGATTATTTGTTGGCTTTTGCCGTGATTGAAAATGGAAATTTCTCAAATTACAAAATCGAAAATCAAATCAATTTTTCTTCGTTCGGATTCTGCTGAATGCGCTGAGTGACGTTTGATGGATTGAGTTGCAGTGCGCGAAATGTCTTCGAGCGGCGGTAACTTAATTTGGAAATTTAAATTTTTACAAAAATTTTAAATTTTAGCATAATTAAGACATCATTAGAGTAAATGTGTTAATGTGGCAGCACTGTATGAAATACTTTGGGAAAAATTTTAAAATATAACCAAAAAAAAAATAAAATTAATATGAAACATTATATAATATGAGTAATAAAGATAAAAAGAAATAAAGAAATAAAGAAATAAAGAAATAAAGAAATAAAGAAATAAAGAAATAAAGAAATAAAGAAATAAAGAAATAAAGAAATAAAGAAATAAAGAAATAAAGAAATAAAGAAATAAAGAAATAAAGAAATAAAGAAATAAAGAAATAAAGAAATAAAGAAATAAAGAAATAAAGAAATAAAGAAATAAAGAAATAAAGAAATAAAGAAATAAAGAAATAAAGAAATAAAGAAATAAAGAAATAAAGAAATAAAGAAATAAAGAAATAAAGAAGTAAAGAAATAAAGAAATAAAGAAATAAAGAAATAAAGAAATAAAGAAATAAAGAACTAAAGAAATAAAGAAATAAAGAAATAAAGAAATAAAGAAAAAAAGACATAAAGAAATAAAGAAATAAAGAAATAAAGAAATAAAGAAATAAAGAAATAAAGAAATAAAGAAATAAAGAAATAAAGAAATAAAGAAATAAAGAAATAAAGAAATAAAGAAATAAAGAAATAAAGAAATAAAGAAATAAAGAAATAAAGAAATAAAGAAATAAAGAAATAAAGAAATAAAGAAATAAAGAAATAAAGAAATAAAGAAATAAAGAAATAAAGAAATAAAGAAATAAAGAAATAAAGAAATAAAGAAATAAAGAAATAAAGAAGTAAAGAAATAAAGAAATAAAGAAATAAAGAAATAAAGAAATAAAGAAATAAAGAACTAAAGAAATAAAGAAATAAAGAAATAAAGAAATAAAGAAAAAAAGACATAAAGAAATAAAGAAATAAAGAAATAAAGAAATAAAGAAATAAAGAAATAAAGAAATAAAGAAATAAAGAAATAAAGAAATAAAGAAATAAAGAAATAAAGAAATAAAGAAATAAAGAAATAAAGAAATAAAGAAATAAAGAAATAAAGAAATAAAGAAATAAAGAAATAAAGAAATAAAGAAATAAAGAAATAAAGAAATAAAGAAATAAAGAAATAAAGAAATAAAGAAATAAAGAAGTAAAGAAATAAAGAAATAAAGAAATAAAGAAATAAAGAAATAAAGAAATAAAGAAATAAAGAACTAAAGAAATAAAGAAATAAAGAAATAAAGAAATAAAAAGAAATAAAGAAAAAAAGACATAAAGAAATAAAGAAATAAAGAAATAAAGAAATAAAGAAATAAAGAAATAAAGAAATAAAGAAATAAAGAAATAAAGAAATAAAGAAATTAAGAAATAAAGAAATAAAGAAATAAAGAAATAAAGAAATAAAGAAATAAAGAAATAAAGAAATAAAGAAATAAAGAAATAAAGAAATAAAGAAATAAAGAAATAAAGAAATAAAGAAATAAAGAAATAAAGAAATAAAGAAATAAAGAAATAAAGAAATAAAGAAATAAAGAAATAAAGAAATAAAGAAATAAAGAAATAAAGAAATAAAGAAATAAAGAAATAAAGAAATAAAGAAATAAAGCAATAAAGAAATAAAGAAATAAAGAAATAAAGAAATAAATAATGAAATAAAGAAATAAAGAAATAAAGAAATAAATAAATAAAGAAATAAAGAAATAAAGAAATAAAGAAATAAAGAAATAAGGAAATAAAGAAATAAAGAAATAAAGAAATAAAGAAATAAAGAAATAAAGAAATAAAGAAATAAAGAAATAAAGAAATAAATAAATAAAGAAATAAAGAAATAAAGAAATAAAGAAATAAAGAAATAAAGAAATAAAGAAATAAAGAAATAAAGAAATAAAGAAATAAAGAAATAAAGAAATAAAGAAATAAAGAAATAAAGAAATAAAGAAATAAAGAAATAAAGAAATAAAGAAATAAAGAAATAAATAAAATAAAAATAACTAATTTCAAAAATAAAAGATATTGATAATAAATAAATATCAATTTAAATAAAATCATAAGAAAATAGTCTTAAATTAATAAATAAAAATATTTGTAGACATATTGAGTAAAATTCAGAATAATAAAAAACTCCATTTAAAATTCCGTAAAGTATGCCAAACGCCTTTGGCATTTGCGGCGTAAACAAAATTGCTTGAAGCGCGCATAATTAGCTGTGGCATGTCTTCGACGACGGCGACAGCAGTAGTAGCAGCTACAGCAGCAACATCACCGCTCCGACCAACAACACCACAGAGCAGCTAAAACTGCCAAAACTTCACCTAACTATTGACGCTGACAAATTTTTGTGGCGCATATTTTTTTTTTTAAATAAATAAATCACAAAAACTTTATTCAAAGTACGCAGTATGCGTTGCAAAATTAACACAAAAGCAAACAAATGAAGAAAAAAACAGCATTTATTAAAAATAAAAAATCAGCGCTCATGCATAAAATACCCACAAAATCTGTTTTGTTTTTTCTAAACTCAGTCAACAAAAGTTTTTAATTGAAATTCATTAAATGGTGGCATAGAAACAAAATCAAGAAGTAGCTGTAAAGGCAGCAGAACAGTCAAAATTAAAAAAAAATTATACGAAATAATTGCTACCCATTTGGGAAGAAAAAACGTTAAAAAACAACAATAATATTTTAAATTATGCTTTATTCTTTAATTATTTATTTTATTTTTCATTAGTTTCCGGCGATTATTGCTGTTTTTCATGCACACTTCAGCTGCGATTCTTTATTGTTGCCACTATTTTCAAGCAATTCAAATAGGTATTTAAAAAAAAAAAATGAAAATAAAAATATATAACTAATTGAGTGGGATTCAAGGTGCATGGAGTGGCATTTACGGAGCACTTTTTTTAATTTTTCTGTTTTGCTGATTTTTTGTTTTGTACTGCAAAAAAAAAAATAACTTTTTGCTGTCAGTTGTTATTATTTGTTCATGCAGTTGTTGTGATGTTGTTGATTATGATGTCCTTGTTATGATGTTGCTATTACTGTTGCTAAGCTTTAGTTTACAATTTGTTGTTGCTACCAACCGCTACTTGTTGTTGTTGTTGGCGACTTTTATAGAAAAATCGCAATCGCAATTATGATGCATTATTATTTCCATGGTGAACTGTTGCGTCTCCAGGCAACATCTTTTAACTTTTTCAACAACTGCTGTTGCTGCTCAGCCGCACAGACAGACAGCAGGACAGACAGACAGCCAGCCACTCAGCCACTTGACGCCCATCCGTCAATAAGCCACTCCACACAGTTGTTATTGCAGGTATTTGTTGCAGCAGCAGTGGTAGCCTCCCACTCAACTTTATCTCTTCAACATCAGCCTCGCTTTTCAGCTACACTTCAACCTCACTAGCAACAGCAGCAACATTAGCAACAACAACTGTTGAAAGTTTACCGTAAACATGTTGCTCTCGAGCTCATCTCTCCTGCAGCCCTTCAACAAAATTCCTGTTGTCCCGGCAACCAATTTATTACAAATTTTGTTGTTTGCTGTTGTTATGAAATTCCTCATGTTGCTGCCGTTGTTGCTCCTGTATTTTTCTGTTTTTTCACCCCTCTGCTGTTGCCCGCTTTTATTCTGCGTATTTTGTACCATTTAAAAAAAACTCTTCTTTCTCTACAGAGTTTTATGATTTTTATTTTTTATTTTTGCGGCTGCTTAATTTATTTTTAATTTTTCTGTGTGGCTGCGCAGCAGAGAAATAGTTCAAATAGAAACCATATCAGAAACTCAGCAACTGTTGTTGCTGAGACTTCTTTAGCAAAAATATAGTGATTGAAGGGGTTCTTGAGGTAAAACTGTGACCTGGATGAGGTGTGGCGATGCTGTTAAGGACACTGGCAGTTTTATGGTTTTTGTCAAAAACAACAAGAAATTTATAATTGAAAAACTATAGTTTTTTTTTTATTAAAAATTCAATTTTTTTACTAAAAACTCAAATTACCCTGAAAATACCATTTATCACTGAAATTTCAATTATTCACTAAAAATTCAATTTTCTCACTAAAAATTCAAATATTTCAATAAAAATTAAATTTTTCAATAAAAATTAAACTTTTCAGTAAAAATTAAATAATTCAATTTTTCACTAAAAATTCAATTTTTCACTAAAAATTAAATTTTTCACTAAAAATTCAATTTTTCACTAAAAATTCAATTTTTCACTAAAAATTCAATTTTTCACTAAAATTCAATTTTTCACTAAAAATTCAATTTTTCACTAAAAATTAAATTTTTCACTAAAAATTCAAATTTTTCATTAAAAATTAAATTTTTCAGTCAATATTAAATTTTTCACTAAAAATTCAATTTTTCACTAAAAATTAAATTTTTCAGTCAATATTAAATTTTTCACTAAAAATTAAATTTTTCACTAAAAATTCAATTTCTCACTAAAAATTCAAATTTTTCATTAAAAATTAAAATTTTCAGTCAATATTAAATTTTTCACTAAAAATTCAATTTTTCACTAAAAATTCAATTTTTCACTAAAAATTCAATTTTTCACTAAAAATTCAATTTTTCACTAAAAATTCAATTTTTCACTAAAAATTCAATTTTTCACTAAAAATTCAATTTTTCACTAAAAATTCAATTTTTCACTAAAAATTCAATTTTTCACTAAAAATTCAATTTTTCACTAAAAATTCAATTTTTCACTAAAAATTCAATTTTTCACTAAAAATTAAATTTTTCACTAAAAATTCAATTTTTCACTAAAAATTCAATTTTTCACTAAAAATTCAATTTTTCACTAAAAATTAAATTTTTCACTAAAAATTAAATTTTTCACTAAAAATTCAAATTTTCACTAAAAATTCAATTTCTCACTAAAAATTCAAATTTTTCATTAAAAATTAAAATTTTCAGTCAATATTAAATTTTTCACTAAAAATTCAATTTTTCACTAAAAATTCAATTTTTCACTAAAAATTCAATTTTTCACTAAAAATTCAATTTTTCACTAAAAATTCAATTTTTCACTAAAAATTCAATTTTTCACTAAAAATTCAATTTTTCACTAAAAATTCAATTTTTCACTAAAAATTCAATTTTTCACTAAAAATTCAATTTTTCACTAAAAATTCAATTTTTCACTAAAAATTCAATTTTTCACTAAAAATTAAATTTTTCACTAAAAATTCAATTTTTCACTAAAAATTCAATTTTTCACTAAAAATTCAATTTTTCACTAAAAATTAAATTTTTCACTAAAAATTAAATTTTTCACTAAAAATTCAAATTTTCACTAAAAATTCAATTTCTCACTAAAAATTCAAATTTTTCATTAAAAATTAAAATTTTCAGTCAATATTAAATTTTTCACTAAAAATTCAATTTTTCACTAAAAATTAAATTTTTCACTAAAAATTCAATTTTTCACTAAAAATTAAATTTTTCACTAAAAATTAAATTTTTCACTAAAAATTAAATTTTTCACTAAAAATTCAAATTTTCACTAAAAATTCAATTTCTCACTAAAAATTCAAATTTTTCATTAAAAATTAAATTTTTTAGTCAATATTAAATTTTTCAGTAAAATTTAAATTTTTCACTAAAAATTCAAATTTTCACTGATAATTCAAATTTAAATTTGCACAAAAATGTTTACTGAAAATTAACATTTTCACTCAAAGTAAATTTTTTCACCTGATATTTAAATATTTAAAAAAATTTAAAATGTTCACTAAAATTTCGCAGCTGTCTTTACTGCTACTCATTATGCTTAGTCAGTCAAGCAAATTAAATTGACATTGAAATGTCATTAAAATGTGCTTTAAATCGAAATTGCGAAAAAAAGCGCGCTAAATACTTGCGGTGCTGGCAACAGCAGCGACAACATATTGCAGAACAATAACAACATCTTTTTTTAACAGTATGCTAAATAGTACAGTGACGGCAGCAGTAGCTACCAGCGCAACTCAAGTGCTGCCAGCAGCATGTTGCTGTTGCTGCGGCTTTTGTTGCTGCCATTGCTGCTGTTGGCTGCCAGGTAAACGTTGTGCTGCAGCAGGTGCGACATAATTTTGTGTTTCAGGAAATTTGTTATTTTTAATCTCAATTGAATAACATCGCGCGCGTGGTGCGCAGTAGACAAATATGACAATGGTTGATGTTGGTTGAAGGAAGACGAGGTTGGATGAAAGAGTTAAACGAATACAAAAAGGGAAAAAGGGAAAAAAACTGGAAGATGTAGCTGAAATTATAGAAGCAGTTGGTGTGGTTGATGTAAAAATAGTAGAAACACTAAAATTCATCTGCAATGCGAAACAAGGAATTATTTCCGAGACAAAAATTGATGGTATTAGTGGCAAATTATATCAGCATTATGTTGGTCTCAGAAATTTCCAAAGGCATAAATATGCGAGATTGTAAAAATGGGAGTAGCACTTCACATACAACCCAAATATTAGTGATTTCAATCAAACCAACAATTAAGGAGTAAATTACCTCATCAATACTTACCACATACTTGAACTCACCTCATACCTGAACTCACAACAAACCTGAACTCACCACACCAAAACTAACCACTCTATAACACATCATTCAAATACTCACCACTCCAATAACTCACCACACCAACAACTCACCGCACCAATAACTCACCACACCAATAACTCACCACATCAAGAACTCACCACACCAAAAACTCACCACACCAAAAATTTTCCACACCAAAAACTCACCTCACCACACCATAACTCACCACTCCATAATACATCATACAAAAGCTTACCACTGCAATAACTCACCACACCAACAACTCACCACACGAACAACTCAACACACAAACAACTCACCCCACCAACAACTCACCACACTAAAAACTTACCACACCAAAAATTTACCTCACCACACCATAACTCATACAATTAAACTTTATAAGAAGTAAATCATAAAAATTTTTGGTTCATAAGTTAGTAGACCTATCATTATTATACCTTAGGGACATAGAGATATTTGCATTTATTATTCTTTTTCCAAACGTTGTATATATAATAAAAAAAAACATATTTTAAACATTTTAAAAATGAAATACATAAATATTTATTTTTAATAAAACAAATTTCTCGCAAAAAATCGCTTCATTGAAGTCGTTGCATTTCTCACAAATACGAAACAAACAAGCATTAAATTCTAAAAAGCTGCTTACAAGATGGTCAAGAAAAATACCATAAAATGCTACTTACTAAAATGCGAAAACCAAAAGAATTTACAATAATATTCAGCATTTATTTTTTAATGAGCCAATTGAATGCTACCAGTAGAAGCTACAGTACTGTGAAGAATGTAATAAAGAAGAAGATGTAGCAGCAGCAACATTTTAATTGCGGCTAAGCTGCTGCTGTTGCTGCTGCTGTTGCTGCTACTTCTCAAATCGTTAAAATTTCTAAAGCATGCTTTTAGGAGCAACGAGTGACTAACGGCAGGTTAACGAATGTTGGTTGTCAGCAGCAACAAAACGCAATCATAACAGCAACAAAAAATTAATAAAGAAAAAATTCAAAAATATGCAGAAAAAATGTTTTATATTTTGAAATGTTTATTATTTCGAATGTTGAAAAGTTGCAATTGATGCTAATAAGCGAAGCCAACAAATTTCAGAGATACCTCAGGTTGTTGTTGGTGTTGTTTTTGTAATTGTTGTTTCTGCGGCAAAGTTAAAAACAAGCAACCAACAGAAGTTGATGAAGAAGATGCGTAACATCTGTACTAGCAGCAGCAACTGAAGCCGCATCATCATCAACGGCAACATCGTCAGCTTTGCGTCAGGTTGAAAAGGAATTTTTTAATTTGCGGCTAAATGTGGTTGCAGCTGCTGCAATAATAACAAAAAACAACAACAAGAAAATTAACAACAACAAGTACAACTAAAAACAGCAACAGAATATTTTGTGGTTGGACAATTGTTTTATTTATTTTTTGTTTCAAGGGATTAAAATTTTCTCAAAAAATTCAATTTATCACTAAAAATTTCATTTTTCCCTAAAATTAAAATTTACACAAAAATTCAATTTATCACAAAAAATTCAATTGTTCACTAAAAATTATATTTTTCACTAAAAATTCAATTTTCACTAATAATTAAATTTTTCGCTAAAAATTAAATTTTTCAGTTTTCTCTAAAAATTCAGTTCTTAACTAATAATTAAATTTTTCACAAAAATTAATTTTTTCGCTAAAAATTAAAATTTTCACTAAATTCAATTTTTCACAAATAATAAAATTTTAATTAAAAATTTAAATTTTGACTAAAAAATTCCATTTTCCCCAAAAAAAAAAAAAAAAAATAACATTTTTTTTTACTGAAATTTTAAATTTTCACTTAAAATTAAAATATTCACTGAAATACCAATAACCTTTAATCCTACCTTCGATCAACACTGTGCATTGCATAAATAAGGGGCATCTCCTGAGTGTTGGTTAATATGTAAAAAAAAAAAAAAAAATTAGTACAAATTCAATTTTTCACTAAAAATTCAAATTTTCACTAAAAATTCAATTTTTCAATATAAATTCAATTTTTACTTATAAATTTCATTTTTCCCTAAATATGAAAATTTTTATTTAAATTCTATTTTTTGTATTTAAAATTCAATTTTTCACTAAAAATTAAATTTTTCACTTAAAATTAAATTTTTCACTAAAAATTCAATTTAAAATTCAAATTTTCACTAAAAATTCAATTTATCACTAAAAATTAAATTTTTCACTTAAAAATTCAATCTTCTACTAAAAATTAAAATGTTCACTAAAAATTCCATTTTCTCTAAAAATTCAGTTTTTCACTATAAATTCAATTTTTCACTAAAATTTGAATTTTTCACCAAAAATTCGATTATTCACTAAACATTCAAAATTTCATAATAACTCTATTTCACACTAAATATTAAATTTTTCTTTTAATATTAAATTTTTCACTAAAAATTCGTTTTTTCACTAAAATTCAATTGTACACTTAAAATTAAATTTGTCACTAAAAATTCATTTTTTCACTACAGATTAAATTTTTCACTAAAAAATCAATTTTTCACTAAAATTCCATTTCTCACTAAAAATTCCATTTTTCAATAAAAATTCAGTTTTTTTCTATACATTCAAATATTCACTAAAAATTCTGATTTTCTCTAAAAATAAATTTTTTCACTGTAAATTTAATTTTTCACTAAAAATAAAATTTAATTTTTTATATTCTGCTATTGTTTGCATTGCAGCGCACCTCTGCTAATGCTTCAAAGCAACAGAGTACTTTGCTGTACAAACAAAAGTAGTAAAAACTAAGTAAAAACACAATAATAATAGTGCCAACCAACACAATACAGTGCAAATCCATGCATTTTATTTTTTTGTATGCGATCTACTACTTCACGGACATACAGAGTCATACACAGTGCCACACATAGAGTTTCAAATATACGACACACATACATCGCAATAGTTATGCATGAGCGTGTGTTGAATGTATTTGTGTCCCTTGTATTTGCCTATAAATCCTTTGTCGCACTCTATGAATATTTTTATGCTTTTTAAAATTTCAGTATTTTCAATAGATTTTTTTTTATTTTTCTATATAAAGCTTTTGTGTGCGCATTAAAGGACTTAATTCAAAAATACTTCTTGATTCTCGTATGTGTTTGCATTTGAAATTTATGATGATTTATTTGCCAACGTGCAAAAGCGAAAATAAAGCAGAAAATGAAAAGAAATACCCGAGAATTGTAGGTAGCACATAAAATAATTTATTGGTATTGCAAAATTATTGCAAAATAGTTGTTTTATTTTAAGAAAAATATAAAATATTTATTTAATCTACAATCAATTTTACTAATACTATTAAAAATGTATAGATTTTCTTTAAGTTTATTTTTAATTGCTGTCAATTAAAGTTTAAGTGTTTGTTTTAATTACAAATTCCTATTCTCTCTCTCTTTGCAGGTATGTAAATAATTGAATCATTTAAATAGTTATCAGCCGGCATGCTTTGGATTCATTTTGGGTTGTCTTCAGGTATGAGTAGTCATTACTCTCAAATCCCCACTAAATTGTGCAATTAATGCAGCACCTTTTACGAGAGTAAGTGAAACCTTTTTTTAGTGACTCGCATAAATCTGAATTAAGTTGAGTACTGTTCCCCTGACTGCTCCCCATGATGCAGTCATCGCGTAACCAATATTTATGTTGCCATATAAAAGACAGACAGTTATAGTCACCAGCTAGTGATAGAGA
The DNA here is from genome assembly GCA_951804985.1 of Dryomyza anilis. NCBI lineage: Eukaryota > Metazoa > Arthropoda > Insecta > Diptera > Dryomyzidae > Dryomyza > Dryomyza anilis. Next base: position 2,847,939 of record OX638134.1, read on the forward strand.
CACATTCATTTACTAGGACAATCAAAATAACAACTACTATTACAATTAAATTTAGAGGAAATGCAGTGTGACGAGTGTACTTTGACAGGATACTTTGACAGGGTACTTTGACATTTGATACTAGTGCTGTTCCGCAATCGGAGGTTTAATTTGTTCGACATATTTATAATTTAAGTGCTCTTAATAATACGTTTTATTGAAATAAAAATATATTTAATAAAATATTTGAAATTTCCCGTGTCACAAATAAAAACAAATTAAATAACACAAAGTAAATTAAAAATATCACTATTTCAAATGACGCAAATATCACAAATATCACATGTATTACAAATGTCACAATATCAGAAATATCTCAAATATAAAAATATCACATATTTTACAAATGTCACATATATCAGAAATATCACAAATATAAAAATATCACATAAAACAAATATCACAAATAAAAAAAATATCACAAATATAGAAAATATCAAAGATATTACAAATATATGTAACAAATATTAAAAATATCACAAATTATCTCTAATTTGCCAACCATTTTTGTAATATATTTTTTTCATTAATATTTTTAAAATGTCCATTAATTAATTTAATGTTTCTGTAATTTTTGTGATTCTTTCCACTTTGTATTTTATTTGCATTCATTTCTATATATATTTCTATTATTTTTTTCTTTTCCAATAAATTAAAATCTTTTTTTCTTATTACATTTATCATTATTTTGAAAATGTATAACTTTTTATAATTTTTTAATTAATTAATTTTTCAATTAAATTTAAAATTCCGCATTATCAATACGCATATAATCAGAATTATACTTTAGCTAAAAACCAAAAATAATTACACAAATTAATTAAATATATCGTATTTATTTTAATGTCACTCATACGTCACGCAACCATTCCAATTTTGCAGTTACAGTGCACACTAATAAAAATTAATGGCTGCGCTCTTTAAAGTTTTTCTTTTTGTTGATTTTATAAATAATTAAATGTCTGCTTTATATGCTCTTTAAATATGCTGAGGCATCTGCTACTGCACGGCAACACTAACCTCTGACACAATCTTTATCTCGAGCGAGACCAGAGGGTTTTCTGTGCTGCATACGCTGCATGTCCGCAATTATTGAATTAAGGCAACTAATGGTTATTAATGGGCACGCGCGTTAAGCTGCCAGCATGCAATTACAATTGTTTTTAAATAAGCGCCGACAAACATACGAAAAATCCTTTTGTATCCCTTGTTGGCTCCTTTGGCGTTTACAGCAGAAGCAGCAAAGGTATTTTTGCCAATAAATACGAGGCTTTGGCAACAGCAGTAGTTGCAACAAGAGAAGTAAAAGCAACAAATACAATATTGAAAGCATATTGCAATTTATTGCCGGCAAAGGATAAACAATAAGCTATGTTGTTTTCTTGAAGCGGCTACCAGTGGAGTGGCAAAAAGAACTAAGAGAAAAGCGAAGAATGGCAGCGACAAGAACAGGTGCAGCGGCAGAGGTAGCGGACACTGGAAATGATGTTGCTACCAGAGGTAGCCAGATAAAGTGGCTGTGAGGCCGGTAGACAGGAAGGAAGCGTACAGGACTTAAGCCACTTGGGCACGTAAGCCTTTGAAATGGCAGCAAATAAATACAGCAACAACAACTGCAACAATGCAACAACAACCGTAGCAACAACAACAAAGCATTGCAATGGACAACAGTGGCAGCAACATTATCAGCAGCAGCAGTAGCAACTACAGCACGTAAATGTGTAAATTTTAGTAAATTAATTACTTCATTTGAGAAAGGCAAAAGGAAGCGCCAAAGTACCTTGCAAATACAACAACAGCGCATATAAAACGCAATCAAATTAAATACAACAAACAATGACATAATACAACAAAAATTTAAAATATAAAAATGCGAATTGAAATTTATCAAGTAAATCAAAACTACCAAAATAGCATATATATCACATACCTATATAACAAATATCACAAATATTACAAATATAAAAATATCAAAAATATCAGAAATATTGTAAATATTAAAACTATCATAAACATCACAAATACTACAAATTTATCAAATAAAAAAAATATCACAAATTTCACATATCAAAAATTTCACAAATATAAAAATATCACAAATATAAAAATATCACAAATATTACAAGTACCAAAAATAGCACAAATATCACAAATACCGCAAATATTACATATATAAAAATATCACAAATATCGAATATATCTTAAATATTAAAAAATATTAATTAAATATTATAAAATATCAAAAATATCACAAATATCAAAAATTTCACAAATATAAAAATATCACAAAAAAATATACATCAAAAATATCATAAATGGCAATAGAATCACAAATATCACAAAAAAAGGGTTTTTTAAATGAGACGCTACAAAAGTAGAGTGACAAAGACAGCAAACGACGCCATATTTCTTGCCGCTCTTTTGACATTTCTCTTCAATAAGGTTTGCCATTTTATGATGGTAAGATATACGAAGTCGAATGTCGGTAGTAAATACGACTCGACTCGTTGTAGGTTCATCATCATGAAATGGCAAACCTTTCTGAAGAGAAATGTCAAAAGAACCGCAAGAAATATGGCGTCGTTTGCTGTCCCTGTCGCTCTACTTTTGTAGCGTCCCTGTTGAAAATTCCTTAAAAAAACTTTTGTAGCGCTCTTATTGAAAAAGCCTTTATTTCACTTTTATAAGGGATGCAACAACAAATTGACATTTCTATGTTATTGTTGTATATATACTACATGGTACGAATACCATACTAAAATACGATGAACTGTGAATAATATCACAAATATTACAAATATCACAAATATAAGAAATGTCACATAAATATCACAAATATCATAAATATTACGGTTATAAATATATCATATATGTCAAAAATATCAAAAATATGACACATATCACAAATATCACATATATCATATATATCATATATATCAAAAATATCACAAATATCACAAATACAATAAATATCATAAATATAATAATATCACATATCAGAAGTACGTCAAATATCACATATATCACAATTATCACCAATATTAGAAATATAACAAGTAACACATATATCATAAATATCACAAGTATAATACCATAAATATCATAAATATAATAATATCACATATCAGAAGTACCTCAAATATCACACATATCACAAATATCACACATATCACAAATATCACGCATATCACAAATATAACACATATCACAAATATCACAAATATCATAAATATCACAAAAATAACAAATATATAAAATATCACAAATATTAAAAATATCACACATATCACAAATATCACAAATATCACATATATCATACATATCACAAATATCACAAATATCACCAATGTCATATATATCACAAATATCACAAATATCACAAATGTCATAAATATCACAAATATAAAAATATCACATATCACAACTATCAAAAATATCACACATATCACAATTATCACATATATCACAAAAATAACAAATATTTAAAGCGCTGCATAATTTTTAAATAGTCTTCGCAATTAAACAAAAACAAAACAGCGTGCATTGAACTTTAACCGCGTAGAGGAAAAATATAAAAATCCTGAAAACAAATAACAATTGAAATTTGATGACAATGCGGATGAAACTTGCGACTAGTAGTTGTATTATATACAACACAAGATGTACATATTTTAGCTATATTATACAGTTCAAAACTATGTACTCTATGTAAACTGTTGGCGCGATCAATAAAGTAATTTATACAGCAACGCAGCGCAAAAGTAGCAAAAACAAGCAAAGAAAATAAAAACTTTTGTTATTTTTTTGTTTTGTCATGCTTTTTGTTTTGAGCTGTAACGATAAAAATAAAAACATTGATGATAAAAAAGTGTTTTTTTTTTCATTAGTTTTGTTTCTCTAAAATTTTCTGCTGCAGCTCTAGGTGCTGCAGGAGAAATGAATCAGTTGCTCCTGCAACGCATGCAGCACGGTTGGGTGCTGTTGTTGCAGCTGGAATGCACGTTACTATGGCAGCAGGATGCGTTGTCCTGTCAGTCGAATGAAACAGCAAATGAGCAGGAGTGAGCAGCATACTTGACGAAAGCGCAAATGCTAAAGTTGTAATAGATAAATTTAAAAAAATTCCAAATTATGCCTAAATTTAAGCATATTTTAAATTAAAATCATATCAACTGCTTCATTCATTTATAGGCATTTTATATATTTATTTTAAATTTTTTTTGTTTATTTTGACAGCAGCCATTGGTGCGCATGCTTAACGCTCATGCGCTTCGCTGTATTTGAACGCCTACCAAAATAAACCTCAACTCAATTGTTGTTTTTTTTTTTTGTATTTTCTGTTAGCTGTTTGTGCATAATATACAAAAACGACAGCAAAATTAAATAAATCAATAGTTGTGCAATATTTTGTTACGCTTGATTGATGCTGCTGCCTACCTGCTGCAGCCTGTCTGCATTAATTTAGTAGATTTATTTAATTTCGCAATTAAAGTTCAATTAAAGTTGCGCAATATTGCCAGGCAATAATCTATGGCATGCAGTAAATCAAATATGTCAGGGTGTTGTGTGTTACATAGGTGCAGCGTGGCGTAAGAGTGATCTGTGTGTTTTTACAAAGGCAGGCCAATGTTGGGTAGGCGATGCAGCAATTATTCTTTCTGCCAAATTTATTTAAAAAGTGTATTTATTTTTAATTTTTACAAATAATTAATTGAAAGTTTTTTTTTATTATAAATTACCAATTTTTGATTTACAAAATATATATCTACATATTTTATTAGCACAAACAAAATTTAATACTATAAAAAAAATGAAATGAAAATTTGTATATATACATCTTTTTAATGAAAAATTGAATTTTCAGTGAAAATTTGTAATTTGTAAATAATTAAATTTTTGTGAAAAATTTATTTTTAGTTAAATATTTAATTTAATTTTTATTTTAAAAATTAAATATTTAGTGAAAATTTGAATTTTTAGTGAAAAATTAAATTTTTAGTTAAAAATTAAAAATTTAGTTTTAGTTAAAATTAAATTTTAAGTAAAAATTAAATTTTTAGTTGAAATTAAATTTTAAACTTAAAATTAATAATTTATTTTAAATTAAAGTTTTAGTTAAAAATAAAATATTTTGTGAAAAATTTAATGTTTAGTGAAAAGTTGAATATTTATTGAAAATTTGTATTTTTAGTGAAAAATTGCATTTTTACATTTTTAGTTAAAAAAAATGTAAGTTAAAAATTGAATTTTTAGTTAAAAATTGAATTTTTTTATTAATGAAAAAAAAATATTTTTAGTAAAAAAATATATTTTAAGTGAAAATTTGCCGGCCTCAGCAGTCCAGAGGTAGCGCGCTGGACTTGCATTCTGAAGGTCTCGGGTTCGAATCCCGGCTTGGGCATGGGCGCTCGTGGTGATATTAACCACAAAATTGTAGGGAATAGATTTCACAGTACAATGGATATAGTCTGTCTGAGTGCTGTGGATCTTAGTAAATATTCCAAAAAAAAAAAAAGTGAAAATTTAATTTTTAGTAAAAAATTGAAATTTTAGTGTAAAATTGAAAGTTTAGTGAAAAATTGAATTTTTAGTAAATAATTGAATTTTTAGTGAATAATTGAATTGTTAGTGAAAATTAAAATTTTGGTGAAAATTTGAATTTTTTGTGAAAAATTTAATTTTTGGTGAAAATTTTAATATTTAGTGAAAATTTGAATTTTTAGTGAAAATTTTGATTTTTACATTTTTAGTTAAAAACTAAATTTTTAGTGAAAACTTGAATTTTTAGTGAAACATTTAACTTTTTGTGACATTTAATTAGTAATTAAAATTTAATTTTTAGTAATAAAATTAATTTTTGATAAAGAAAAATATATTTTAAGTGAACATTTAATTTTTAGTGCATAATTGAATTTTTAGTGAATAATTGAATTTCTAGTGAAAAATTGAATTGGTGAATAATTGAATTTTTAGTGAAAATTGAATTTTTAGTGAAAAATTGAATTTTTAGTGAAAAATTGAATTTTTAGTGAAAAATTGAATTTCTAGTGAAAAATTGAATTTTTAGAGAAAAATTGAATTTTTAGTGGAAAATGGAATTTTAATTGTAAAATTGAATTTATATTGAAAACTTGAATTTCCATTAAAAATTTGAATTTTCAGTGAGAGTTGATTTTTTTAATTTCTTGTGAAAGTTAAATTTCAAAATATTCTAAATTTTAAAAAAAGATGAGTCACATATTCTGCAGCTTAGATCTCTATGAAAACGGTTATCAATATTAATTCATATAAAGGTTTTATGCCCATTTGTAATGCTATTTTGAGATATTTTAGAATTAAATTTAAATTTATTAAATTAAAATTTGATAATGTTTCGAAAATTAATCTAAACCTATTTTTATTTTGCATATAATATAAATTTCATTGCATAATAATTTGTTAAAATATTATTTTTTATTGAAAATTTCTAAAAGATTTTAAATTACTTTTTTCGACTATTTGTTGTGGAAAAAAAAAATATATTTTTTAATTTTTTAGTACATAATGTAAAATTTGTAAAGTATATAATGAAGTATGAGTGACAATAAAAATATATTTTTTGTGAATCTGTATTAAATACAATTTGTATTTAATTTAAAATTAGACAATAATTCAATAATTAAATATTTAGATTACTGGTACTTTTAAAAAATTCAAAATATATCCAGAAATTACTTTAAAGTTTTAGATTAAATAATCTCTACGATTGACTTACTTGCATAACATGTAGAAAATCGTATTTTTCGTCAATTCACCCACAACAGCAGCTGCAGCCACCTGCCATCAAACCAGCAGCCTGCCAGCAACATCAGTCAGTGTATCATTACTTGGCAACGTGCTGTCGGTGTGTTGACGTTGCTTTTGTTGCTGTTGTTGTTGTTCATGTTCTTCCTGCTGCCTGTTGCTATCGTTATGCAATACACTGCGGCATGGCTTCCAGTGGCATGAGCGGGCGCGTTACTGCGCAGCAACCTGCACTGGAAGCAGCAACTGCTGCACCTCAATGTTTGCAACACCGTATGCAACATGCTAAAGGCGCTGACCGGTTGCACGTTATGTTGCATGTTGCAGGAGACTGGTACGCGTTCCAAGGCGAAAATTCCAAAAAAGAGCGCGCGATGATTTTGCTTGCTGCTATTGAAGAGTAGCAAATTAGTTTATGGGAAGTACACGAAGAGTAATGCAGAGCATGTGTCTAGTTTTAGTTAAAAAAAAAGATTTTGAATTTTATTTTATTTAAAGATTAATTTATGTTTTTTTTTTTAGAAAATATTTGCATAGACGTTTGAGTGATTTTATTATTCTGAATTCAAATTAATTTGTTTGAAAAAGGTTTATTCAATTTAGTAAAAGTGAAATTTTACATTAATTTTAAATAACATTATAACATGAACATTTTTCACTAAAACTAAATTTTTCATTAAAATTTTAATTTTCACTAAAAAAAAAAATTTCTAAAATTAATTTTTTTAATTTAATTTTACTAAAAATTAAATTAATTTTTAGTAAAATTTACATTTTTCACTAAAAATTACATTTTTCATTTTATTTACATATTTTCTAATTATATGTTGTTGTTGCATTATTTAAAATGAATTTTGAAATATTATTTTTGTAATAATTAATAGTGATATTAATTTAATTTTATTTTTTAAAATTTGTAATTTAATTACTATCGTTTGAATTTCATTTTAAATATTTATATTTTAACCATATGAATTAAAATCATGCTAACCTGAGTAATATTTTGTAGATTTATTTAAATTTAAAATTTTGTATTTTTTTTCATTTGCTCTAAGTTTTCTTATTTATGCTAAGTTTGAGCCTTTAATAAATCTACAAACTATGCGCTTATAATTCAATGACACTTGGAGATGTATGCATGAGTGTCATTTGTTTTATTTGCAATTATTTTTGTAATTAAAATATTTATTGCTTTAACTTGATAAACCACAAACAGAAACATCGATTATTTATGTGGTTTGTCACGTTTTATACAGAACAACATACGCATTTCTGCTTAATTGCAAGACATGACTTTTTGTGGTTTCAATTTTCACACAAATAAAAAAATCTTTTTTTTTAATTACTTCATTGAAAAGAGTTTCATATAGAGAAAATTGAAGTGAAGAAAGTTTAAATTGTAGTCTTTTTATATATTTTTTTATTTTACTACTTAAAGAATCGTTTAAAAATTAATTTTAAAACTATTAATATAATGTTACTGGTTTTTATTTTTATTAAAAATACTGTTTAAAATCTGCGACGCACGGTGAACAAAATGATGAAATTTTTGAACAAAACTATATATTTACTTTTTATTTAATTTTCAATGTTTTTTTTTAACTATAATATAAATTAAAGACCTACTAAGAATAATCTGTAACCATTTTTCATATAACATTAATAGTTTAAGAGATATGAGCCTTCAAAGATAGGAAAAAAATTGCATACCATACATAATTATATGAAAATATATATTGGAACATATATAAAATATCCTTGCATATCCTCTCAAAACCTTAAAATTGTATTTAGCCTTTTACAAAATACACCTTCTGAAGAAAACATATCTTCTGGTTTGCTCCGGTTTCCTAGAAAAATGGAGTGTAATACTACTATTTTCGTTAGAAATTAATTTGATTTTAAGTGTTTAGTATTTCATATCATAACTCAACACACACGAATAATACAAAGTTTGTATTCACGCAAATGTATATCCATGGTGTGTAATAAAATATAAAAAATACCAAACATCTATTATTTCATCCACATTTCATAAAATTTCACGTCAAAAATAATTTTATATCAATTAAACCTAAATCACAATCAATGTAGTTAAAAATAAAAAAAAAATATTATCTCGATATCATTTCCGGATTAGGAGAAATTACATGGCAAACATTACCATATTTATTCTAATCAAATACATTTGTGCCTTTTTTGTAAATTTATTCCAAGGACGGCAAGCGATATCCTTCATTGTCACTAACTTTTTTTTTAATCACAATTAATGTGATATAAAATAAAAAACTATATCAGCCCGATATCGATCACGGATTAGAAGAAATTACATGGCAAAAATTACAATTTAATTTTCTAATTTCATACATATGTTCCTTTTTTAGTAAATTTATTTTAAGGACTGCAAACGATATCCTTTATTAACACTAACTTATTTCAGATCACTATCAATGTGGTCAAAAATAAAAAATAAATCATAGCGATATCGGCTCCAGATTTTAAAATAACACATGTCAAAAAATTCCACCACATTCTCGAAGTTTAAATATTTTTACATAACTTTTGTGAATCAATAGAAGACATTCTGTAGATCATAATTATACCTCGTTATTTTTTTTATTAAGTAAAAAAAAATAAAGTTATATTGTTATATAATTTTGTTCAAAAAAAACGCTTTTTGTTTAACGTGCGACGTAAGAGTAACATGAACCGAATTTTTAAATTTTTTTTCGAATTTTGAGATACAACTTCTTTGACTTACTAATTAGGACGCAAAGCTCCGGAATATTTATTATTAGATTAGGTAAAAGGATGTGCCACATTCAAAAACATATATCATTCTATATAAAATTCTTGGTCCGTATTTCTGTCAGTCTGTCTGTTTGTTGCATTATCACGTCTAAACCGCTGAACCAATTTGACTAAAATTTTATACGAGGATACTATGAAGTCCGGAAGGTGACATAGCTTATATATAAGCTGGATTGGACACAGGGGTGTGGCAACAGCCATATAACCTAAACTTTCAAAACCACATAACTTGGCACTTACACCAGCCACGAACATGAAACAAAAAACTCAAATTGAAAAAAATATATTACGAAATCAAAACATAAAATACAAATACAAAATCAAAAGTAAAAACACAAAAACAAAAGCAAAAACAAAAACAAAAAAGCAACCGAACAATCAAAAACAAAGAAAAGAATAGAAAAATACAAAAGAAAAAACATAAAAGAAAAATACCAATAAAAAGTAAAAACACAAAAATAGCAGCGAAAACAAAAACACAAAAAACAAAAGTAAAAACACAAAATCAAAACACAAAAAGCAACCGCACAAAAAAAAAAAAAAAAAAAACAACCAGACGTAAAAACACAAAAAGTGCAGCGAAAGCAAAAACATAAAAATCAAAAAACACAAAAAGCAAAAACAAAAGAAAAACACAAAACCAAAACAGAAAAATAAAATGAAAACCAAAATAACAAAAGGACAAACAACAAAAACACCAAATAAAGCAAAAACAAAAAAAAAAACATACTTAAATCGCAAAAACAAAAGCACAAATGCAAAATAGAAAAATACAAAACAAAATCAAACTATACAAATCAAATGTAACAATGAAAATAAAATCGAAGATCCAAAAATAAAAGCTGGAAAAAATAGAAGCAAAAACATAAAAGCAAAAACATAAAAGCAAAAAGGCAAAATAAAAAAACCACACAACCACAGAAAACGAAATAGCAAAAGGAACATAACAAAAAATAAATGCATGCAAAAACACAAAGTTAAAAGCACAAATCAAATCAAAAATAAAAATAAAAGCAAAAACACACAACAATATAAAATAAAAAACGCTAAAGCAAAATCTTAAAAAGAAAAAAATAACGTAATAGAGAAATACAAAACAAAAAAAAAATCAAAGACACAAAAAAGGCAAAAAAAAAACAAAATAGAAAAATCAAAAACACAAAAGCAAAAACACAAACTCAAATTTAAAAAAAAACGCAAAAACATAACCAAAAACAATTAAATAAAAACAAAAAGATCAGAAATGCAAAAATATACAACACAAAAATAACCCTCCAAAAATAAAAATAAAAGCAAAAACAACACAATAATATAAAATCAAAAACACTAAAGCAAAATTTTAAAAAAGACAAAAATAACGTAAAATAGAGAAATACAAAACAAAAAAAAACCCAAAAGAAAAATCAAAAACACAAAAACAAAACTTTAAAAAAAAATGCAAAAATACATAACACAAAAATAAAAGTGGGCGGATCACGCCCATTTTTGAACCACATATTTTTAGGTGAATTCTAACAATACGTTTTAAATTTTATAACTATACCTTGAATACTTTTCGAATTATTAGTTCCGAAAGAATTATATAAAAGTGACTTGTATGGGAGGTGGGCGTGTCCGTTGACCGATTTGGCTCATTTTCAAACTCAGTTCCTACTTTTGGATAAAATATATTGAGACGAAATTTCATCGCATTCTGATCAGTATTTCTCAAGTTATTCTGTATTCGGACAGCAAGACAGCAAGACGGACAGACAGACAGACGGACATGGCTAAACGGATTCGGGTAGTGATGCTGATCAAGAATATATATTCTTTTCCATACCGGACACGCCTCCTAAAGGGTGTTACAATATATGCACAAAGTTAATATACCCTGTACATCATAGGTGTAGGGTATAAATATTAGAAGTCGGAAGCTATAGTAAGCACTACAATATATTACTTTCAGATCACTACAGAATAGAATGTATTTTCATCTTCACTTTTTTTAAGTTTTGCCTTTTATTCAGCTTTTGTTTTTAATGTTGATTTACTTTAAGACACTGTCATTAAAAAATGGGACAAATAATTAACTTAATATTTATTAAGAACTTAGCTACATTAGTTACGAAGAAACCACACGGACGCACTAGGATGATGTGGTTTAAAATAATGATACCACTAGAAGTATACTTCATATAGAATTCTTGTATTTATTAAATTATTTAATAAATGCTACTTATTATATGCTTATTAAAAGACCTTAATATCTGCCAATAACGCATTATTATATCCAGCATGTAGAATTTCTTATGAAAATGCTGCATTTGCAAGGAATGCAATTAATTTGCATTTAAATGCGAATAACATGTTTCACTGCATGTTAGTGGAAAAGCAGCGACAGACACTCTGTACAACAAAAACCACAACAACAATGAGCACAGCTTATTATTATGATATTCGCATCAAAATTCAGTTTTCCCGCACATCAGCAAAAATATTTGCAGTATCCAGAAGATAGATGCTGACCGGCAACTGAGCTGATCTGAACGGAGCGATGTCATGCATAACAGTGTCATGCATGCAGCACGTATATGTCACACAAGACGTGTGTGTGTGTGTATGGTGCATATTTACGATGCGTTGATGTCCTCGCATAACGTGCATCCTTCGTGCAGTAACTGCAACCAATGATAATGTCACAGCTTCGACGACGACTCGTTCGACTTCTTCTTAGCAACCACGTCATGCAACTTTTGACTGTTTCGTGTTGCTTTTGTCTGTCGGTCGGTCGGTTGGTTGCTTTGTCTATATTCTGCGGTTGGCTATATGTCATTTTTTTCTGTATGTCCTTTTGTCCTTGCGTCACTTTGTCTCCTATATAGTTTTGTCAATTTGTTCCTTTCGCAGATATATAATTTTGTGTCTATCTGTTCGCAAGTGCTGTTGTCTATACTCCCACTGCCTCGTTAAATGGCCTTGTCATTGATATGATCCTGCTGCGTCTTCGGTTGCTGCGTCTTGTGTGTGTTGTTTTCTTCCTTTTTGTGCGTTTTCCCGCAGTGTCATTAAAATGCATTGCCAGCTCATCGTATATTCATGAAATACTGGCGAAGCAGTAAATATTTTGCCAAATGTGCGCAGGATAACAGCAGCATAACAAAAAACAAAAAAGTACAAAAAGTGCACAAATAAAAACAAAATATGAAAACAACAAATAGTGTTAGCAAAGACAACAACAATGATTAAAATAACAACAACAAGTTCAAGTAGTACAAAAACAATGCAAGGATATGCAACGGCCGCGGAATGCATTTAAAGCTCCTGCATGGCGCCAAAAATTGCACTCAATTCAGGCGCTTGTTTTGTTGCTTTTGTTTTGTTTACAAGTTGTTGTTGTTCATGCTGTTGTTGTTTTTATTATTGTTCACTCATAACACATTTAGAAGCAGCCGCATGTCCTTGCGCCTCCTTGACAGACACTTTGTCAGCGCGTACGGCATTTGTGTCGCATTGCATTAAATTCTATTTCGCTCTGGCGGCACTTAAACATGTCACAACAATGATGTTGTCGAAAATATATTCATTTGAAATAGAGTTAAAGTTAACAAAATATATATATAAAAATCAATACTGCAATATCAAATAACTACAATATCAAACATAGTTTATATCTGAATTCATGTTTTTTATTTTATTTTTGGAGATCATTTCATTTTATATTTTTATTTTGTTTTTCTATTGATTTTGTGTTTTTGGTTTTATTTATATTTACATTTTTGCTTTTGATTTTGTGATTGTTATTTTGTTATTGATTTTCTTTTGACTTTGCGTATTTAGTTTAATTTTTGTTTTTGATATGTTTTACGTTTGATATTGTTTTTGCTTATGTTTTTATGTTTTTGTTTCCACTTTGGGTTTTTATTTTGTTTTTGTTTTTGCTTCTGTTTTTATTTGTTTATTTTTGTGCTTTTGTATTTTTTTTTTGAGTTTTTGGCTTTGGTTTTGTTTCTGTGCTTATGCATTTTTTATTTGGTTTTGTTGTATTTTTGTGTTTTTTTATTTTGTTTTTGTAGTTTTATGACATTGTTTTGTTATATTTTGTTTTTTTTTGTGTTTGTGCTATTATGATTTCCCTATTGATTTAGTGTTTTTGTTTTTGTGTTTGTTTCTGGAATTTTGATTTCCTTATTGATTTTCTGTTTTTATTTTGGTTTTGTGGTTTTCCCTTTATGTTTTGTTTTGTTTTTGATATTGTTTCTATGATTTTGATTTCCCTATTGGTTTTGTGTTTTAGCTTTTGTTTTTGATTTTGCTCTTCTGTGTTTTTTCTTTTGTTTTAGTGGTTTGCTTTGGTTTTTGTTATTGCTTTTATTTTTATGTTTTCCTTTAATTTCTGTTTGTGTTTTCGTTTTTGCGTTTTTAATTTGCTGTCTTTTAGTTTTTTAGATTTTAAATTTTTGTCTTATTTTTTTGTTTATGCTTTTGTTATTTTTATTTGCTTTTGTTTTTTTATTTTGAGCTTTTCTTATTTTTTTTTGTTTTTACGTTTGTTACTGTGTTTTGAACTTGCTGTTGTTTTGTTTTGTGATTGTGTTTTTCTTTTGTGTTTCAATTTTTGCTTTAGTTTTGTTTTTTTTATTCATGTTCGAAGCTTAAGTAATAGCTGAATTATATAATTTTAAATGTTTAGATTATATGGGAGAACATCCTTATTTTATAGTATCTTCCTACAGTTTTTCAGTTAAATCTGTTTAGACGTGATGGTGGAACAAACAGACAGACCGACCGACGAACCAAGAGTTTTATATGTTTTATTATCTTTCACATTGAATGCTCTACATTTCGCAGTTTTTGACAATGTCCAAGTGTGCGGCCACTTGCCGTGTCATAGCTGTGTCGAGGACGAAACAACTGGCCGCATGGCACATCACATCGCATCACAGGGACAGAGGCAACAAATATGCGTGCGTCAGCGCTGCTGTCCCTGCGGCTGTCCATCAGCAGGACACGCAATTAATAATAATAACAACATTATAGTGAGTGACATTTACGCACAGAGACACAGAGAGGACGTAGAGACAGAACAACAGCAGTAGCAACACTTTCAGCAGTGGCAGCAATAGCAGCAACATCCGCTGCAGCCAGGGCAACGTTTGAAGCAGTGCTTTAGCTTTTTCCTTCGTTTGCCTGTCGGATGCTCGACTGCACAGCGACGAGCAACAACACATTCGCTCGTATTAACATAATCAAATTGGATTTGCCGCTCACGCTAATGACGAATGGTTGTGACGACTATGTGGTGTGGGTGGTGTGAGGGAGTGAGTGCGATTCGCTGTCTGTCTTTTTGTGTGAGTAGTAGCAGCAGCATGTGTTGGTGTCTATGAGACACATAAGCAGAGCGTAGTGTAGCCGTAAATATTATTCAGAACGCAGCACATCATGCAATGAAAGAAATCAGAACCACTTGCGAAGTATTTTAATGTGGCTGTATATGTGTGACACATGTCAGTGTGCGTTAGCATCAGTTGACGACAGTTACGCTTCAGTGGGTATTTAAAAAATTACTTTTGTTGCTTAGCAAAAAACAAAAATTAAATTTAAAGATCAAACAATCTAATTTTCGATTTCACAGAAGTGTTTGTGACACTACACCATTATAACATTGGATAATTACAAAAACATAATAATTTGTATTAGCCTATGCATTCGATAAAAAAGTCACATTGGTTTATAATTCTTAAGTCTTAAGTATTAAAAAAATTATCCAAAAAGAGTCTACACAAAAATAAAATGTATTCGAGTTTAGATTCAATTATGATAAATTATAAAAATAATAGATTATTGGGTTTCGACATAAGACTATTTGAACAATTACACAGTAGCCGAATTCTTAAAATGTTCATTATTAAAATTTGTTTATATATATTTTACTACCCCAAAAATGACAAACTCACCACATCTGAATTTACCATACCTGAACTCACCACACCTGAACTCAGCACACCTGAACTCACCACACCTGAACTCACCACACATGAACTCACCACCCCTGAACTCACCACACCTGAATTCACCACATCTGAAGTCACACCTTTAAAACCCACCAAACTAAAATTCAACACTCAAAAAAATACCAATAAAGTGGAAATAAAAATATATATTTGGGAAACACCTTCGCTGAATTCAACCCACCTGATTTTCTGTTTAAATGTAAAGATACAAATTATATAGGGTAATGAATATCTGATGAAGAATTGTCTGGGAAATAATTGTTTGAAAAATAATGGTATCGGTAAAGTATAGTTCAGTTTGATTTCTTAACTCACCACACCTAAATTCACCACACCTGAACTTATCACACCTGAATTCACCACACCTGATTTAACCACACCTTTTCACACCACTTCAAAACCCACCAAAATAAATACCTTCGATATTCTCTTCATATGTAAAGGAAAACATTAACTAGGGTAATAAATATCTGGCGAAGAATTGTCTGGAAAAGAAGTGTTTAAAAAATAATGGTATCTGAAAAGTATATTTAAGTTTAATTCTAAACTCACCACACCTGAACCCACCGCACCTGAACTCACCACACTCGAATTCACCACATCTGAACTCACCACACTCGAAGTCACCACATCGGAACTCACCACAACTGAACTCACCACAACTGAACTCACCACACCTGAACTCACTACACCGGAATTCACACTTTTACATACCACTTCAAAACCCACCAAACTAAAATTCATCACACAAAAACATACCACTACGGTGAAAAAAAAAATATATATGGGAAACACCTTCGATGTTCTCTTCAAATGTAAACCAAAACACTATCTACGGTAATAAATATCTGTTGAAGAATTATCTGGGAATGAATCATTTGAAATAGAATAGACCCGTTAAAGGATAGTTTGTGGTGAATTATTGTCCGTGGAAGGATTGTCTTTTAGACAAATTCCCTCGGTGCAGAAATGTGCGTGGAAGAATAGTACAGAGAAAAATTGTCAGCAGATATTTATTTTTGAGCGGAATAAACTTTGAGGAATTGATTCAGGTTGATAATAATTATTTGGTTACTAGATTTATTACTCTAGTTTAATATAAAATGCCAATGCTCACTTTCGTTGATATTTTGGTGCCATTTTTTTCCACTTCAGCGACATAGGAAAAAAATCAATTTAACTGTCTCTTGTAGTACCACAAATACTACACTTTATCAATACTTTAAGGGAATATTTTGCAGCCTGCCATAAATCCTGCCTTTGTTGCGCTTCACATTAACGCCATAAATGGTGCGGCCGCTACTTAGTCGCCGCGACGCATTATTGTTAAACGTTAAAATAATGGGAGGCAAAAAAAAAAATAAAATTTTAATATGCGGCATTTAATGCTCACGTGACCAGTAGCAGAAAAGAGCTATTAAAAGTAGCCATATCTTGCAGGATGCGGCGCACACATAGCGACAAAGGACATAATGCGCAGTTAAATTTGTTGAGGTGTTTTTGTTTTTGATGTTGTTGTTTTATTTTTATTTTTTTGTGCTTTCTTGATGATTACTTTATTTTAAGTAAGTAACCGCAACGTTTATTGTTATGTATCCCATGGGTCTCACTTTTATGCGACGTTAAGAGCCAAAGATACAAAAGTATCTACGACAGCAGCACGAGGCATCTGTGTGTATATCACATGTGTATATAGCTCAAATGTATATGGTTCAAAAGTATGTGTGTTATATGGTGTTATAATTCTGGCAGCAACACCACCAACAAAAAAAAAAGGATACTGCCTCCTTGCTTCGAGTATCTGCAGAATACGCAGCTACCATACGCATTTTCACATCATAACATTGACGCTTATTAAAAATACGCATTTGTGTCTTAACTTTTAAAAAGAAATTTAAAATAATTCACGACAGCAGCTGCGTTGTTATCAACGAAGGTTCCCCAGTCTCCCACAACTCCTGCGTCGTCCTTTAAGAATGGTGCTCTCATGTGTGCAATGAACTTGAATGCACTGCTTGTTGTGTCATTATAAAGACTTTTGTTGTTACTTTATTTGTTTTTTTTTTTTTTCATTTTTACAATGTGTCAAATATTCCCTCAAGTGTTCTTTGTGTCTTCATATCCTTCGTCTTTGCATTGCCTCTCCTTCGTATTGCTGTTTGTGCACCTGCGTTTATTTTGAAATTTATTTTTATGTTTTCCTTGTGGTTTTCCGCGTTTATTTAGACATTTTTATTTGTTTGAGTGCCTTGTCTTTGAGCGCTAATTTGCTTTGATGCTGCGCCAGTCCTTTTTTCAAGCATTTAATTAACAAATTAGTACATAAAAAGACTTTGTGCAATGTATTTACCAAAAAAGTAATTAAATTGCGTATTTTTTATTTATTTAAATAGCGTAAATTTTATGTTTTAAGATGATGTTCTATATTATGCATGAGTTGGCTAAATAATTAAAAGGTATTTAAAAAATAATTAATTTGAAGACGTGTAATTATTTGGTAAAGATTGTTATGAATTATAGTACCCAAAAACACGAGTGTAAAAAATTGATATCTCATATATGATTTTACATAATTTAGAGGTGACGATTAAGACTACCTACTCAGTTTTTTTTCTATTTATATAAAATGTTCAAAGCATTTTTAAAAAATTAATAAAAATAAAAAGCACTACTAGTTTTCTTAAAAACTATAATGCCATATTTCCTTCAATTGTTAAGACTAGTTTTATTATATTCAATGAATGCTAATAGGTTTTAAAAATTTCGCCAAAAATTACAATGTACACTAAAATTTTTCACTAAATATTAAAATTTTCACTAAGTATTTTTTTTTTCACTAAAAATTCAATTTTTTACTAAAAACTCAATATTTCACTAAAATTCAATTTTTCATTAAAAACTCAATTTTTTACTGAAAATTCAATTTTTCACTAAAAATTCAATTTGTCACTTAAAATTCAATTTTTCAATAAAAATTCAATTTTTCACTAAAAAAAAAATCAATTTTTCACTAAAAATTCAAATTTGCACTAATAATTTAATTTTTCACTAAAAATTCAATTTTTCACTAAAACTTCAATTTTTCACTAAAACTTCAATTTTTCACTAAAAATTCAATTTTTCACTAAAAATTCAATTTTTCACTAAAAATTCAATTTTTCACTAAAAATTCAATTTTTCACAAAAAATTCAATTTTACACTATAAATTTAATTTTTCATTAAAAATTCAAACTTTCACTAAAAATAAAATTTTTCACCAAAAATTCAATTTTTCAAAAAAATTCAACTATTTATTAAAAATTCAATTTTTCACTAAAAATTCAATTTTTCACTAAAAATTCAATTTTTCACTAAAAATTCAATTTTTTACTAAAAATTCAATTTTCACTAATAAATTCAATTTTTCACTAAAAATTCCATTTTTCACTATAAATTCAAATTTTCACTATAAATTCAATTTGTCACTCAAAATTCAATTTTTCATTAAAAACTCAATTTTTAACTAAAAATTCAATTTTTCACTAAAAATACAATTTTTCACTAAAAATTCAATTTTTCACTAAAAATTCAATTTATCACTAAAAATTCCATTTTTCACTATAAATTCAATTTGTCACTCAAAATTCAATTTTTCATTAAAAACTCAATTTTTTACTAAAAATTCAATTTTTCACTAAAATTAAATTTGTCACTCAAAATTCAATTTGTCACTCAAAATTCAATTTTTCACTACAAATTCAATTTTTCACTAAAAATTAAATTTTTCACTATAAATTCAATTTTTCACTAAAATTCAATTTTTCACTACAAATTCAATTTTTCACTAAAAATTCAATTTATCACTAAAAATTCAATATTTTAATAAAAATTCAATTTTCACTAAAAATTCAATTTGTCACTCAAAATTCAATTTGTCACTCAAAATTAAATTTTTCAGAAAAATTCAATTTTCACTAAAAATTCAATTTGTCACTCAAAATTCAATTTGTCACTCAAAATTCAATTTGTCACTCAAAATTCAATTTTTCATTAAAAACTCAATTTTTCACTAAAAATTCAATTTTTCAGAAAAATTTAACTATTCACTAAAAAATAAAATTTTCACTAAAAATTCAATTTTTCACTATAAATTCAATTTTTCACTAAAAATTCAATATTTTAATAAAAATTCAATTTTCACTAAAAATTCAATTTGTCACTCAAAATTTAATTTTTCAGAAAAATTCAATTTTCACTAAAAATTCAATTTGTCACTCAGAATTCAATTTGTCACTCAAAATTCAATTTGTCACTCAAAATTCAATTTTTCATTAAAAACTCAATTTTTCACTAAAAATTCAATTTTTCAGAAAAATTTAACTAGTCACTAAAAAATAAAATTTTCACTAAAAATTCAATTTTTCACTATAAATTCAATTTTTCACTAAAAATTCAATTTTTCACTAAATAATTCAATTTTTCACTAAAAATTCAATTTGTCACTCAAAATTCAAATTTTCACTAAAAATTTAATTTTCCGCCAAAAATTCTATTTTTCACTGAAAATTCAATTTGACACTAAAAATTCAATATTCCACTAAAAATTCAATTTCTCACTCAAAATTAAAATTTTTACTAAAAATTGAATTTTTGACTCAAAAATCAATTTATATTTCAAAAAGAAAAAAAAATCAATTCTTCACTAGAATTTTTTTCGGTAAAAATTTAATTTTTCATAAAAATTAAATTTTTAACAAAATTCAAATTTTTCACTCATTAAATTCAAATTTTTATTCAAATTGTAAATATTCATTGTAATTTATTTACATAGGTACTACATTTTTACACAATGTAAACATTTGTCTACATAGTTTTTATATTATTTTATAAAGTTTGTTGTCAAAATAATTATTTTCATATTCAACTCAATTTTCTACATAGTCTGCTTAATTTTTTTGTACTTAGTCTACACAATATTCTTCACATTTGTAGGAATTTGAATATAGTTTACATCACTTTTATAAAAGTCTACATAGTTTGCACAATTTTTTACATAGTCTACATAATTTCAATTGCCTATTCTACTTCTTGTCTATACACTCTTTTCACTTCATTGCCAAACAGTTTTTTTTTACTTTTTCTACAAAATCAGCACAGTTCTTTACATAGTCTACACTATTGTCAACATATTATTCATATTACTTAACATAATCTACACTATTTACCTCAACATCATAATAATTATTTACATTTTCAACAGAGCTATCTGCAAAATGTTAAATTGTAGTATTGACTTATAAATTTTAATCTATTAATAACATAGTCAACAATATTGTGTATATAATCGAGATAATTGTCTAGATAGTCGACGTTGTAATTTTTGTTTTATTGAAAATTAAAATTTAATTTCAAATAAATATTTTTTTATACTCTTTCACAATTTGTATTAAATGTAACAATTTTAAAAATATGTTTAAAAAGTCTAAACAATTGTTTACAGTGTAATTATGACTCTCAATATTATATAGTCAACTATATAGAAATTTTATAAAATACAAAAAAAGTTGAATATTTTGTCTACATAGTTTTTTAGGTATCAATATTGTCTACTCTACTATATACATATTCTACTAAGTAATTAGTAGAGTAGACAATGTTGATACCTAAAAAAACTATGTAGACAAAATATTTAACACTCGTTTTTTCTACATAATAGTCTACATTAACTAATTAATGTTTAATATATCCAAGACAAAAATTTAGACAGGCTGAAGGCAGTTTAGAAACATTTTATCGAAAGATTTACAGCAGACAAAGGCGGAGTTTTTTCAAATGCTGCCTATTTTCTACCCCCCCCCCCCCTTTCTTAATTATTTTATAATCGGTCACATGCTTCTCACTTTCTGGAATTTAGCTGTGTTCTTGCCAAAAATATGCCCCAACAGAAAATGCCAGCAATTTTGTCCACATAGTTGTTTACATTATAATATTTATTATACATTTTAATAAAGTAATTCTCTACCATCCTTTTCTAATTTTTGACGTGCATGTCGACAATATGAAAAATGTCAAAATTATTTTAAATAATGTTTACGATATGTTTTCAAAAGTCAAGAGCAGCTAACATTTTTTGTGTTTTTATTTATTTTCAATTTAGGTAATGTTTTTTTTATTATTACTTTTTTTTTGTAAACTGTGTTTTTTACAAAGTAACTGATTTACCAATTTTTTGTTTGTGTTTGCCTGGTCGTGCGGCTGTTGCAACTCATGCTGCAACTAAAACTTCAACACTTGATGCACTCAACAGCAGTACCAACATCAGTAACAGCAACATTTGAACGCAAATCCACCAAAAACATTGAAAAAAGGCAAAAATCCTAAAATAAAAAAAATGAAATCGTTACAAATACGAAAAACGTGCCGCATCCGGCGACGATCAGATAAACAACGACGATGCCAGTGACTACAACCAAATGGAAATTGAATTAAATGTAGAAAGTAGAAAAAAAATAAAACTTGGCAATAGAAAAGAAAATGCAAAACAACCTCTCTACATATAGAATGCGTTTACACATACACTCGAAGAGGGCGCTACGAAATTTGACACAAATGAAATACTTACCAAATATAGTAAGCCCTAAAAATTTAGTGAAATAAAACATTAAATTTTACATAACATTTTAGATATTATTTTATATAAAAAGAATATTTTTTAATCATTCGTAATTCGAAAGAAAACCCTGAATGACGGAATTGGGTTCAGATGACCTTTTGAACGTTTCTTTTGGGTTCGATCTGTTTAATTTTTTATAATAATCTTTTAATTTTTTATTTTATAGGACAATTTTTAATTTTTAAATGGTTACATTTTAATGTTTTTCATTTGGGGCATATTTCCAATACTCAAATAAATACAAACACATGAAAACAAACAACTAGAACCAAAAAACATTTGAAAAATAAATAGAAAAGCAATTTTATGCTTGTAGAGGCGGAAAAGCCTTTGTTCGTGTCTATTTAATGCCGATTGCCGTGGTAGCTACGTAGTACCTCCTACGATGAGTGAGTCGAACAAAAAAAATACAACATTCGAAAGAGTATAAAAGAGCGCTGTAGCTAAAATGAAAAAAGTGCAAAAAAAGTGTGATAAACTTGTGCAATTTTGCAATACAAAAAATACTGCGCAAATGAATTATTTATGAAGTGGTTTTTCGGTTTTCGAGTAGCGCCAAAACCAACACCAGCGCCAATAGCAGCTGCACACGCACACGGACAGACGACAGGACATAGAGAGATGAACATATAGATGCAGGATATATAGACAAACATCTAGACAAACACATAGTCCAACAAATATAGACAGACAGGGTGCGTCAATTGCTTCATTTGTTTGTTCGTGTGCATTTTAACTGTTGCACAAATTTCCATTTATTTGCTATTATCCTGTTTGGTAACGCATCCTGCCGATCCGCCTCGCTTTTAATATGCATTTCTCTTTTTTAATTTTTTTTTGCTTTTTTTTTGCACCGCATTCTTTCGTTCATTGCAACTGAAACAAATAACAAACGGCGGCAGTCTGTGATTTGTTGCATACATGCAGGCGCATGTCCTTGTGCCTGCATGTTTGTGTGTGTATGGCAGAGTGTCCTGCGGCAACTGTTGCTTCTGGCAGCCACTGCTCATCGGAAATGGCATAAGGAAATTCAATTTGCTTTTAAAATTTTGTGGTAGTCATGCTGTAGAGCAGCAATTATGCTGTTTTATTCAACATTTAATGTAAAAGGCAAATTAAATAAAGTTTATTATTTACTCAGAAATCTGCAATTTGCAGAAAATGCTTACTAATTATTAGATTAATAAAATATAGTAAATATTTAAAATTTTAACTTATGCAAAATAAATATTGAAAAATTAATGTAAATGTACCACATCCACTTGAAACTAAGTGAACATTGAATTTTTAGTGAAATTAAATTTATTTTAGTGAAAAATTAAATTTTTTGTGAAAAATTTAATTTATAGTGAAAAATTGAATTTTTAGTGAAAAATTAAATTTTTAGTGAAAAATGGAATTTTTAGTGAAAAATTGAATTTTTAGTGAAAAATTGAATTTTTAGTGAAAAATTGAATTTTTAGTGAAAAATTGAATATATAGTGAAAAATTGAATTTATAGTGAAAAATTGAATTTTTTTAGTGAAAAATTGATATTTTTAGTGAAAATTTGAATTTTTATGAAAAATTGAATTTTTAGTGAAAAATTGAATTTTTAGTGAAAAATTGAATTTTTAGTGAAAAATTGAATTTTTTGTGAAAAATTGAATTTTTAGTGAAAAATTGAATTTTTTGTGAAAAATTGAATTTTTAGTGAAAAATTGAATTTTTTGTGAAAAATTGAATTTTTAGTGAAAGTTTGAATTTTTAGTGAAAATTTGAACTTTTAGTGAAAATTTGAATTTTTAGTGAAAAGTGAAAAATTGATATTTTAGTGAAAAATGGAATTTTAAGTGAAAAATGGAATTTTTTTAGTGAAAAATTGAATTTTTAGTGAAAATTGATTTTTAGTGAAAAATTAAATGTTTAGTGGATAAATGAAATTTGAGTGACAAATTAAATTTTTTAGTAAAAAATTTAATTTTTAGTGAAAAATTGAATTTTTAGGGAAAAATTGAATTTATAGTGAAAGATTGAATTTTTAGTGAAAAATTGAATTTTTAGTGAAAAATTGAATTTCTAGTGAAAAATTGAATTTTTAGTGAAAAATTGAATTTTTAGTGAAATATTGAATTTTTAGTGAAAAATTGAATTTTTAGTGAAAATTTGAATTTTTATGAAAAATTGATTTTTAGTGAAAAATTTAATTCTTAGTGAAATTTTGAATTGTTAGTGAAAATTTGAATTGTTAGTGAAAATTTGAATTGTTAGTGAAAAGTTGAATTTTTAGTGAAAAATTTAAATTTTAGTAAAAATTTGAATTTTTAGTGAAAAATTTAATATTTAATGAAAAATTGAATTTTTAGTGAAAATTTGAATTTTTAGTGAAAATTTGAACTTTTAGTGAAAATTTGAATTTTTAGTGAAAAATTTATATTTTAGTGAAAAATTTAATTTTTAGTAAAAAATGGAATTTTTAGTAAAAAATGGAATTTTTAGTGAAAAATGGAATTTTTAGTAAAAAATTGAATTTTAAGTGAAAATTGATTTTTAGTGGATAATTGAAATTTGAGTGACAAAATAAATTTTTTAGTGAAAAATTTAGTTTTTAGTGAAAAATTTTATTTTTTTTTAGTGAAAAATTGAATTTTTAGTGAAAATTTGAATTTTTAGTGAAAAATTGGAATTTTTAGTGAAAAATTGGAATTTTGGTGAAAATCAAATTTTGAATGAAAAATGATTTTTTTTTAATGAATTTTAATTTATAATGGAAAATATATATAAAAATAAAACAAGTGTAAGAGTTCAATTTAAATCGACATGTAGATAATTCAAATATACATGTAGACAATGAATACTACCTGCATACTGTTAAAAATACATGTAGAAAATTCAAAACGACATGTAAACTATTAAATTAGACATGCATATAATATAATTTGACATACAAATTAACAAAATGGTGATGTAGACAATTCAAGTCCACATGTAAACTATTAAAATCGACATGTAAATAATTTAAGTTGTAATTTTATATATTTAAATCGCCATGTAGACTTTAATTGTCAACAAGTAAACTTTTATATTAGTTTGCTATGTCGACAATTAAGCCTACAATGTATATAATAGGTTGCCTTTGTAATTTATTACGTAGACTATTTAGAAATGTACATAGAATATTTCGAAAATAAATTGACTATGTAGACAATTGCTGTAACTATGTAGACATTTACTAAAGCAATGTAAACAATTACGTCCATTACAAAAATAATAAATCAAACCACGTAGACAATTCGTGGCACTATGAAGAAAAAATGTATTCAATGTAAATTAGTATTATGTTTGAGTGGATATTTTTGTATTACCAAAAACTCTTCAAATGACTTATAATTAGTTAACATCATACTCAGTGCTAAGCTCTTAAACCTAAGACGCACATTGAATTTTCACAAAACACGCAACCAAGGGAACATCCTTTAAATCGCAGCAGCAGCAACAGCAGCAGGCGTACGTATAACGTCTTGACTTTTAGTTGAAATTATTTTAGCCTCAATGCCACAGAGCATTTCGACAGACATGCAGACGGCACAAAAGCAGTCAACTTTTGTGTGTCTCCTACTTCTACTTCCTATTTTTATTTTGTTTTGCACTTGTGCTGGTTATGAACCAAAAGATTGAAAATTTTGCTGCCGTAGAGCAGCTAATAAAAGGATAATGATTATGATTGTGTTTGGCAGCCACGAGAGTCGAGATTCGAGACGACTTGAAGATGACTTGGAGGAGGCGGTTGCAGGCAGACAGCCAATAAAAGACTGAATTTTGTTGATTATTATTTTTTTATACTTCATAATGAAATTTCGTAGACATTTTAATTAAGGGTTTTGATTGTAATTTGCTATGATAGCAAAGTTTTCACTTTTATTTGAAGACAGCCGAGGATTTCCACTGAATTAAAGTGCAGCTACTATAAATAAAAACAAAAAAAAATAATTTTTAGCTTTACATAAACTTTAATAAAATTCCCTGTAATTTTAGCCAAATTGTTAATGCATAAAAATACTTAGTTTTAATCCCGATTTAAGTTGGTTGTTTATGCAAAATTTTAATGCTTTCAAATCGGACAAAAGCTGCTCGTTGTACAGCTTAATGCTTGTTGTGCAGCTTAAGCCATTAAGTGATTAGTGCAAAATTTTCAAATAATTATTTTTATTATAAAATTACTTCAATGGATAAATAAAAAAATATATTTATTTAATCTACCTCGTAGCATAAACAACACAACTCTTGAAACACCATTCAACTCATAGAACTTAACAACTACAAAATCAGCTTAGAGCCAAAGGCAGCATTATTATCGGAATTATTTTGCTTTATGCGCGCACAAAGCATTACTGAAAGTTGAGTTTGATAAGATTTTAATACTTTAGTGGTTTTTAATATTCATTTTTTTTAAATTTTTAATTTTTAAAATAGCTCTTGTTATAAATAAAAAATATTTTGAATATAAAAATTAATTATTTACATACCTTTTTACATTATCTACACATATAGCCATGTGAAACAATATCTTAAAATCAATATGCTTCATAAGCTCCTCATGGTTTATAAGATATAATGATGTAATTGCAGAAATATCAATTCTTTACATTATGTCTACATCAAAATGTAAACAATTACAATATTATTAAAAAAACTATAAAAATATAACAAATATAGAATTTATTTAGATGTTGAATTAAACATGTATTTGGAAATATGGTAAAACAATCAGATAATTTATGCATATTTCTTTTTAAGAAAAAAAAAATATTTAGTAAAAGATTAAATTTTAAATAAAAATTTATTAATGAAAAATGAATTTTCTAGTAAATTTTTTATTTTTTTTATTTTGGAATTTGTAGTGCTAAATTTAATTTGTAGTAAAAATTTAATTTTTAGTGAAAAATTGAATTTTAAGTGAAAATTGAATTAATGATTAATGAATTGTTAGTGAAAAATTGAATTTTTAGTGAAGAATTTAATTTTTAGTAAATAATTGAATTTTTACTGAAAATTTGAATTTTAACTGAAAATTTGTTTTTACTGAAAAATTGAATTTTTAGTGAAAAATTGAAATTATACTGAAAAATTGACTTTTTACTGAAAAATTGAATTTTTACTGAAAAATTGAATTTTTAGTGAAAAATTGAATTTATAGTAAAAAATTGAATTTTTGGTGAAAAATTGAATTTTTAGTGAAAAATTTAATTTTTAGTAAAAAATTGAATTTTTACTGAAAATTTGAATTTTAACTGAAAAATTGAATTTTTACTGAAAAATTGAATTTTTACTGAAAAATTTAATTTTTAGTGAGAAATTGAATTTATAGTAAAAAATTGAATTTTTAGTGAAAAATTGAATTTTTAGTGAAAAATTGAATTTTTAGTGAAAAATTGTATTTTTAGTGAAAAATTGAATTTTTAGTGAAAAATTGAATTTTTAGTGAAAAATTGAATTTTTAGTGAAAAATTGAATTTTTAGTAAAAAATTGATTTTTTAGTGAAAAATTGAATTTATAGTGAAAAATTGAATTTTTAGTGAAAAATTGAATTTTTAGTGAAAAATTGAATTTTTAGTGAAAAATTGAATTTTTAGTGAAAATTTGAATTTTTAGTGAAAAATTGAATTTTTAGTGAAAAATTGAATTTTTAGTGAAAAATTGAATTTTTAGTGAAAAATTTAATTTTTAGTGAAAAATTGAATTTTTAGTGAAAAATTGAATTTTTAGTGAAAAATTGAATTTTTGTGAAAAATTGAATTTTGTAGTGAAAAATTGAATTTTTAGTGAAAAATTGAATTTTTAGTGAAAAATTGAATTTTTAGTGAAAATTTGAATTTTTTGTGAAAAATTGAATTTTTAGTGAAAATTTGAATTTTTAGTGAAAATTGGAATTTTGAGTTTTAATTGAAAAATCGAATTTTTATTTACAAATTGAGATTTCAGAGAACAATTAAATATTTAGGTAATAATTAAATTAAAATTGATGTTTTAAAAAAATTAATTAAAAATTCTAAAAAAATTTGCTAAAATGAAAAGCATCATTCACTCTGACTAACTGTCCGTCAGTCGTCTGTCAGTTGTCTGTCACACATCATGCTCATCAACAGCGGGCTTCAACCGATGACCAGTGCTGCTTCGCCTGCAGTTACTCGATAAGTGTTCACCGTTTTTTCGCATAGGTTTTCTGCAGATTTCCTAAGCTAAATGAGCTTATTAAAGCTCAAATGTTGGTTACCATGGCAATGGCCAGAGATACGATGCATTGTGTGATATGGCTTTTGTGCGAAATTTCATTACGTAATTAGCAGCCATTGTAGCCGCACTATATCAGGCGCTGTTTGTCCGTCCATATGTCTGTCTGTTTGTATTGAAGCGCCATGCATGCAAATGCAGGATTAGTTATCCTGGCAAAAGCTTCGTTTTTTTTGTTCATAGAGTCGCTTGTATTGCAGAGGAATAGAATAGATGTGTGTTTATATTATCAGCCCGATTGGTTCATTATTTCCGAAACAATAGCCGCCTAATGAAGAGCCAAACAATGGCAATGGTTATCGCTGCAGAGCCGTATTGCGTTCCGGTTGAAGGATTCATCAGACAGAAGGCAGAAACGGGCCTAAGTATGCCGGCCAAAGGATGTTCATTTCGAGCACTAATATTTTAAGGATTATTTGAAATTAAGGCGCTAATTAAGGTGCTAATTAAGTGCGCAATATGAGTGCCACAGCTTAGAAATACAAAATACCTAATAAAAACACTGAATTTATTAGTTAATGTGCCCAAAGTCAACTAATTAAAACTTATTTTATATATAATGTTAGTCATTAGATTGTGTTTGGGGAAATCTATGCGATATCAATTTTCTAAATTACACGCAGAGAAATACTTGTATATCTAAGAGTTCTTGAGAATTTAATTTTTATTTAAAAAATATATTGTGTTTAAAAACTAATTTGAAGTAAAAAAATTAAATATTAAAAAAAATTTAAGTTTTACATATTTTATTTTTTAGTGAAAAAATTATTTTTTATCGAAAAATTTAAGTTTTATGAAAATTTGAATTTTTTGTGAAAAATTGAATTTTTAGTGAAAAATTGAAAATTTAGTGAAAATTTGAATTTTTAGTGTAAAATTGAAAATTTAGTAAAAATTTGAATTTTTAGTGATAAATTAAGAATTTTAGTGAAAAATTAAATTTTTAGTGAAAATTTTACTTTTTTAATTATAATTTGAATTTTTTAGTGAAAAATTAAAATTTTGTGAAAATTTGAATTTATAGTAAAAAACTTAATTTTGTTGTGAAAATTTGGATTTTAAGTGAAAAATTTAATTTCTAATGAAAAATTTAATGTTTATCCAAAAATTGAATTTTTATTGAAAAATTTAATTTTAGTGAAAAATTCAATTTTTAGTGAAAATTTAATTTTTTATCGAAAAATTTAATTTTTATGAAAATTTGAATTTTTTGTGAAAAATTGTGTTTTTAGTGAAATATTAAATTTTTGGAGATTTTTTTTTATTTTTTTAGTGATAATTTAATTTTTTAGTGAAAATGTGAATTTTTAGTGAAAATTTGAAAATTTGGTGAAAATTTGAATTTTTAGTGATAAATAAAAATTTTTAGTGAAAAATTAAATTTTTAGTGAAAAATTGACTTTTTTAGTGAAAAATTAAAATTTTGTGAAAATTTGAATTTAAAGAAGAAAACTTAATTTTGTTGTGAAAATTTGGATTTTAAGCGAAAAAGTTAATTTCTAATGAAAATTTAATGTTTATCTAAAAATTGAATTTTTATTGAAAAATTTAATTTTAGTGAAAAATTTAATTTTTATTGAAAAATTTTATTTTAGTGACAAATTTAATTTTTAGTGAAAATTTAATTTTTGGAAATATTTTATTTGATTAGTTTTAATTGAATTTTTTTTAGTGAAAATTTGAATTTTTAGAGAAAATTTGAATTTTTAGTGAAAATTTGAATTTCTAATGATAAATTGAATTTTTAATAAAAATTTGATGTTTTGCTAAAAATTTAGTTTTGAGTGAACATTTTAATTTCTAATGAAAAGTTTTTAGTGAAAAATTTAATTTTAGTGAAAAATTTAGTTTTTAGTGAAAATTTAAATTTTAAATAAAAATTTTATTTTTTAAAGCTAAATTAAAAATTATTCCGAAATATATATATTTTTTTCAAATTTGTATTTAATTTATTTGTACATTTTTCTCCATGTCCTGCATCATAATCATCGAATCAGCCTTTTACAATGGCTTACACGCGAACTCATAACAAACTGCAAAAACAACACAAAATTCCGCAGTTGAAATGCGGTCTGAAAATCATCATCGTTTTTTGATTAATGACTTCTCATAATTTGCATGCGTTCATCCGCGCTGCGTTGCGTTGCGTCGGCATTACGTTGCGTAAATAATTGCTTTGCGTAATATTATTACGTTGTGTTGCGTTACGTTGCCTTTGCGTTACGCTATGCCCCGGCAACGTTGCCAACAAATAACTCATGCGCGTCATTATTCAGGCTTCAGTTGCACTCGATTTAAATCTGACATCCAATCAGTGTTTATTCGCTGCTGCCGCTGCTGCTGCATCAGGTGAAAACTCTGACGCAAGTGATGTGATTAATTTTGGGCGATTTTATGCTGCCGCAGCGTGTGGCAGTTGTGGGTGTGCTAGTTGTTTCTCTCAGTGTTTGTGTGTGTTTATGTGGTGCATCATTTAGTTGGCGCAAAATATTTGACATAATTCAGCGAAACTGATTTGGCAGGATGAAGCCAGACGAAGTGCATTGTTGTGCAATACAAGTCGAGTTTAATATTGTGCCTTTTATGATAGTTGAAAGAATGAAAAGGGGTTTTAAAAAATAAGCTAATAATAAATATAACTTAATGGAACAAAAAATAATAAAAGATGTCACATATCCTTCTTTTTCCAAATTTACTGTTGGTAGTCTTAATCATACCAAAGGCTATCAACCTTGAACTAAACTAGGAATTTATTTCGGTAAAGTATCAGAGAATTTGAGATCAGTAAATAGGCAAACATGCATTTCATAATACCAAAATAAAGACATTTCAAAAAAAAGAAGGACAGCTTAGATTTTGGGTCATTTTTTAAAAGTACAGTCACTGGAAAGGAGTACTGCCCTCTCAAAAGCTCCACGGTTAGGAGCCTTACTCATAGTACATACATAGTCGAATTTTTATTTCTACTACAAGCTATATCAAAGAAATTAATAATCTTTAAATTTTTAAATAGAACCAACAAAAGAGCATAATCTACACTTTATAACAAACTAAAAATAATAATTTTTAAGGTTACTCATACCATATGTGGTAAGAAATAATTTATTTGTTATACAAATCCTAAATTATAAATTTTAATTAATAAATATACTTTTATTTGTACAAATAAAATAAAATGTAACGCCAAACTAATAGAAATTTAAAATAATTGTAAAGGTTGTTCATACGATATCGGACTTTATGTCAAATGGACATATGCATAATTGTTGACATTGGCGATTTTTTTTTATTTTTTTAATGTCAAGAGAACTTTGCAAAATATTTCTGCTTTTTTTAAAATATGTTCTAAAAATAAATTTTGTAAAGAAAAATAAGTTTATTTCTGCTTTTATAAATGGTTAAAAAGAATGCTAAATACATTCAATACAATTAAAGTGAATTTCAGAATATGTTTGAGAATTTTCATTTGTTTTTGTGGTCAATAGCAAAATGCCGGAATAAAGTTTTTTCAAAACTTAACGACTATTTATAGAATACATTTAAAAACATTTTCAATGCTAATGTTACCTAATACAACAAATAATTTATAAAACAAACTTTTCAATCTTCTAAAGTCAATATGTTAATTAAAATACACAACACGATTTTTGCCGTGCTTCATTCTATTTAATTTGATGGTGCCCGAATTTGACTGCGTTTCCCTTTTTTTCGATTTCACAACGTTTTGGAGAAAATTGTAATAGTATTTTTAAGCATTTTAAATATATTCAGTTTTTGACGGAAACTGTGTTGATAGTGCATGTATTAAAAATGAGAACCGATATAAAAAAGATAGTCATTTTCGTCGTTGGCTTGAACTATGTACTACATAACTATATATCACTTTCTTATTTATCATTAGATTCACAATGCTAAAAAAACGTCCAAAAATAGTCTAAAAATATGAATATTTTCCGAGTTTAGATACAAATATCTTAAAAACTGTTCGAATAATAGTATTTGACATTGTAATTAGTCTTGGCAATTGAAAGAAAAATTGCGTTTACAGTTTTTTGAAATACCTGTTGTATTTCAGTATTTTTTTTAATTCTAAAAAGTGTCTTAAAAGGCCCTAAAAATTCGAGATCAATTTTCTTAAAAACGTTACGTAAAAGAAAAAAACTGAGTATACAGACAAAATCAGCAAACACGAATTATATAGAATTGATGTATGTCATGGATGTCCATGGCAATTTTTTTGTCATTTTGTTGAGTAGTGTTATTTTTGTAGTTACTCAATTTAAGTAGATCCTTTAAAAATATATATATTTTTTTTAGAATATTAACAAAATAAATTGAAGAAGCAATACTTTTCTATTTTACAACTGCTGTTGTGTTCATATTGAAATTAAAGCAAAAAAAAGTGTTAAATAAAATATTACTCATACGTCACGTGGACCGAGATCTCGGTCACCAGGTAATTATTGAATTGTTTTAATGTAGTCTGCACATTATTGTGAGCTCTAGTTATATTAAACTAAGTCATATTTCAGACTATTCTTTGAAAATATTAAAATATCAATTTTATGACAAGAAGTGACTATAAAATTTATCGAAACTTTAAATGAAAATTGCGAGAAATGTTAGCTCCAATGAAAATTCAATGCGATTGAAATTGTTCTTTTGCAATTTTAGGATTCAGTTTCTCATAAAAAATTAAAGGCTTCTATTTTAGTCCAATCACTTTAGATATGATGAATGACTTCAATTCGATTTTTGTTTTTAAGATTCTTAATTTCGATAAAATATGAAAATAATCTTATGATTTGTAGTACATTTTAAATTTCTAAATCTGCATTTTACTGTTTTTTTTTTTATTTTGTCGTCGAGATAATTTCAAGGAATAACCGATGTTTTTCATATCTTAAAAAATCAAAAAAAAAAAATATTATTTTCTATAATTGATTGGCATTTAAAATGGCAACTGAAAAATACAAACAAAAAAACAACTGTCGTCAGCACATGCGTGCTTTGCACCGCAGCGGTTTTGCACTCATTACGCGCAGCACACAAAGTGTCTGCATTAATTTTGCAGCATGAATTGGCAACAAATGTGACAAACATTATTTATTTTTTTTTATTTCACCATTCGAACAACTTTTACTGCTTCATATTTGTTGTTTTATTTTATTTGGTTTTTTTTATGTATTTTCAACAGCTGCGCAGTGTGTTCATTAATGAAGTAGTTATTGAATAATAGCGCATCGAATTTAACGAAATCCTGGCAATCGCAACACTAATTGTCAGCGCAGTTAATGTTAATGACAAGCAGCCAACGTTGACGTTTTTTTTTTTATTTTTTTTTCGTTTTTTGTTTTACTTTTTAATTGGTTTAACAAATTACGCTTTAATATTGCTTGCGCATTAAAACAGCGGCGGCCATGTAAATTGTATGCGGTAAAACAGAAAAACGTAGTATAAAACAGCGCTTCAACAAAGTTGAAAATAAGTTTATAATTTTTGCAAAAATAAAAAATCGAAACACAAAAAAAAAACAATTAAAATTAATTGAATCTGTTAAGCAAGTGGCGTGTGTTTTAAATAATTGAATGAAACAAGTTTTTAACATGCAAAAATTTAATTGCGTGCAAATTGTGCGAGTAGCATGTAAAACTTTTTTTTTTAATTTTAATTATTTGCTAAAAATTTTTTAAAGTTCAATATTGCTGCAATTAAATTTTGATTTTCTCCAGAAATTCAAATAATCACTAAATATTTCGGTTTTCACTAATAATTCAATTTTTCTGATAAAATATAAATTATTTAAAAAGAAATTTACTCACTAAAAATTAAAATTTTCACTAAAAATTAAAATTTTCACTAAAAATTAATATTTTCACAAAAAATTCAATTTTTTACAAAAAAATTCAATTTTTCACTAAAAATTAAATTTTTCACTAAAAATTCAATTTTTCACTAAAAATTCAATTTATCACTAAAAATTCAATTTTTTCCACTAAAAATTCAATTTTTTCCACTAAAAATTCAATTTTTCACTAAAAATTCAATTTTTCACTAAAAATTTAATTTTTCACTAAAAGTTTGATTTTTCACTAAAAATTCAATTCTTCACTAAAAATTAAATTTTTCACTAAAAATTCAATTTTTCACTAAAAATTCAAATTTTCACTAAAAATTAAATTTTTCACTAAAAATTAAATTTTTCACTAAAAATTCAAATTTTCACTAAAAATTCAATTTTTCACTAAAAATTCAAATTTTCACTAAAAATTCAATTTTTCACTACAAATTCAATTTTTCACTACAAATTCAAATTTTCACTAAAAAATGTAAGTTTTCACTAAAAATTCAATTTTTCACTAAAAATTCAATTTTTCACTAAAAATTCAATTTTTCACTAAAAATTCAATTTTTCACTAAAAATTCAATTTTTCACTAAAAATTCAATTTTTCACTACAAATTCAATTTTTCACTACAAATTCAAATTTTCACTAAAAAATGTAAGTTTTCACTAAAAATTCAAATTTTCACTAAAAATTCAATTTTTCACTAAAAATTCAATTTTTCACTAAAAACTCAATTTTTCACTTAAAATTCAATTTTTCACTAAAAATTCAATTTTTCACTAAAAAATGTAAGTTTTCACTAAAAATTCAAATTTTCACTAAAAATTCAATTTTTCACTAAAAATTCAAATTTTCACTAAAAATTCAATTTTTCACTACAAATTCAATTTTTCACTAAAAATTCAATTTTTTTACTAAAAATTCAATTTTTCACTTAAAATTCAATTATTCACTAAAAATTCAATTTTTCACTAAAAATTAAATTTTTCACTAAAAATTAAATTTTTCACTAAAAATTCAATTTTTCACTAAAAATACAATTTTTCACAAAAATTTAATTTTTTACTAAAAATTCAATTTTTTACTAAAAATTCAATTTTTCACTAAAAATTAAATTTTTCACTAAAAATTCAATTTTTCACTAAAAATTCAATTTTTCACTAAAAAATACAATTTCTCACTACTAAAATTTTCAGTTTTTACTAAAAATTCAATTTTTTACTAAAAATTCAAATTTTCACTAAAAATTCAATTTTTCACAAGAATTTAAATTTTTCACAAAAAAAATCCATTTTCAACCAAAAAATATTTTTTTTCACTTTAATTTCAATTTTTCATTAAAAATACATTAAATTTTCCATAAAATTTAAATTTTTTTTTTTTTAACTGCAATTTAAATTTTTATCCATTTGTTACATTTTCTTAAAAGAAAATATTTTTTTATTTTTCCCGATCAGACAAACAAA
The DNA here is from genome assembly GCA_951804985.1 of Dryomyza anilis. Taxonomy (NCBI): domain Eukaryota; kingdom Metazoa; phylum Arthropoda; class Insecta; order Diptera; family Dryomyzidae; genus Dryomyza; species Dryomyza anilis. Next base: position 2,883,802 of record OX638134.1, read on the forward strand.
AACTTTTTCATGGCATTTGTCAATTTCACGTCGACATTTATGTCAGCGTCTTTAAAAGTGTCGAAAGCTGTCTTAGTCCACTAAGCGGCATAAATATAAAAAAAATATAATAAAAAAAAGCGGCGTTTGCCAAATTTCACAACATCATCATTATCATCATCAGTCTTCGCCCAAAAAAAAAAAAGGTTTTTTGGGCCAATCAGCAAAAATTCAGTCTGTTCCCTCCAAATCTACTAACGGCCGCTATACATTGCTTCATTGACTGCCCCCAGCTCCACGTTTCAGTTTTTTCTATATTTTTCTTTTTTCAGTTTTTTTTTTTCTTAACGCGCTGCTAAAAGTTTCCTTTTATGTTTTAGTTTGCCGAGCAATTTGCTCGGCTTGTTTGTTGGTTCATTGGTTACATTTGTTACAAGGACTTTTTCGCATTCTTCAGACTCTTCAGACGCTTCAGATCCCCCCAATGCGCGTCACTCACGACACTCACTGACGCAGCTCATTTTTCATTTTTGGCACATATGCATTGAATATGGCTAAAAACAGCGTAGGTTTATAAAAAAGAACACCCAAACCTTGTATTTGTTTGTTAGCTTCGTTGTTTTTTCAAACACATATATTCTACATGGTGAGTCCTAGAAGTTGCTGCATCTTTCGCATAGTTGTTTTCTTGCCGTAGAAGTTTTTTGGTCCATTGCCAGGCAGCAGCAAAAAGTTTTACCTGCGTTTATTTTTCAGTCGTTTATTTTTATTTTTTCGTTGATATTTTCTACAAAAGTTTGACGAGAAATTGACTCCCGAGAGTCTTAGATGTTTAAATCAAGTATCTGCAGTTTAGTCTTCGTTGAATTGCGGGAAGTTTTGCGTTTTCTGTTTAACAAAATTTTAAAGAAGTTGTATTTTATTGAATATATTATATTATATGAAATTTAATGTGAAAATATAAATTTAATATTTTTTAGAATTTTAAACAACATTTAAAAGTTTTCGTTCGTTTTAAGTCTTTATAGTTCGTAGTAACATTTTTCAAAAAATTTCATATTTAAAATGATTTTCATATACAAAATGTTATTTTAATTATTTTTATTTAAATTGGACAAAACTGTATATAAAAAAAAAAAATTTAATACAAAACATTTATTTAAAATGCAAAAAAAAATAAATTTAAAAATTGTAAATTCTGCAAATCCTAGCAGACGCAGTATTCAAACAAAGCCCACCTTAGTTTATGTTAAAATATGCAAAAATAAAAAAACAGCAAAAATGATATTCAAAATATGCATCAATAAACCTGCTGCATCATATCCTGCCTGCCAACATTGCGCTTCAAAAGGCTTGACAGAAGCGACAACAATTTGTTTGTCTTCGGCAAAACATTTTTCTAAACAACCTGGCTCTATATCCTTGTGTGTTTGTGACCTGCACCGTATTGCAGTGCATCGCAACTCAGCAGACAATAAAAGGACCTGCAAAAAATGCTGTTGCACCGCCGCTGAGCCTTGCATCTCGGGGGTCGCACGCTTTGTTTGTTGGCTTTTGACAGACTAAGCAGAAAACAACATTATTTCTGTTATTTTTTTTGTGTACAATGTAAGTTCCAGCAATAACAACAACAATAAAGAAAATAAAAACAACAACAACAATAGCAGCAGAGATCTGTATCATGATAGAATCCTTTTTTTGCATTCAAAGGATATTGCACACATTTCCAAACAGAACAAACAAACATTTTTAGGGGCGGCGCAGGAGGAGTGTCTCTCTTGACTGGGATGCATTATGCAAATTTCTTTAGTAACAGTCTTGGTTTTCTTTTATTTGTACTATTTGAGATAGCGATAGGCAGAATAATGTTGTATATAAAATAATACTAGAAAAAAATCAAATTTAATATAGATTATTTTATTATATTAATCTTTTTGAATATATTTTATTTAATTTAAATTTACTTTATTTATTTCATTTTATTTTATGTTATTTTACTTTATTTTACTTTACTTTACTTTGTTTTATTATATTTTATTTTATTTTGTTTCGTTTTATTTTGTTTTATTTCATTTTTATTTACTTTATTATTTATTTTATATTATTTTACTTACTTTATTTTTATTCATTTTATTTTATTTGAATTTTTTTATTTTATTTTATTTTATATTATTTTATATTATTTTATATTATTTTATATTATTTTATATTATTTTATATTATTTTATATTATTTTATATTATTTAATATTATTTTATATTATTTTATATTATTTTATATTATTTTATATTATTTTATATTATTTTATATTATTTTATTTTATATTATTTTATATTATTTTATATTATTTTATATTATTTTATATTATTTTATATTATTTTATAATATTTTATATTATTTTATATTATTTTATATTATTTTATATTATTTTATATTATTTTGCTTACTTTATTTTTATTTATTTTATTTCAATTTTTTTATTTTAATTTTTAGTTTATTTTATATTGTTTTATTGAATTTTATTAATTTTGTTTAATTTGTATGTTATTTTTTTATTATATTATTTTTATTTTATTTTATGTTATTTTGTTTTATTTGATTTTGTTTTATTTTCTTTATTTTATTTTATTATATTTTAATTTTTTATGTCATTGAAAAAAAAAATGTCTGAACGGAAAAAAATTTTGCTTTGCTTATAGAATGTGCCACTGTATCTACTATATTTTATACCCAATATAAAATTGGTAGATGTTTGCTTGCTCTAGTGCTGAAAATATTCTTTTTTGTCCGTCACAATTCCTTCAGTTTTTTTAATTACATAAATATTAATTTTGAATTAATTTAAGTCTTTTATATATGTTTATATTTTGAATATTATATATTTTAGATAATGTATTTATTTATTAAATTATGTATTACTGTAATTATAAAAAATTAGCCTAAAAAATAGCACATTTTCTGCATTTTATAGCAAAATAGGAAAATTTTAACAACATAACAAAAAAAAAAAAAAATTTTGTTCTTTTTTAAAATGTTAAAAAAAAAATAATTTTTACCAACTTTTAATGATATTTTCTGTGCTTATCGAACGTGACACTTGATTTACAACATTTTATAGTCAAAATTTTACCGATACATGTTTGATTGCTCTAGCTCTGCAAATGTCCTTTTTTTGAATAAGCCGCTATTTGCATTTTAGAACTTTAAATCGACTGCGGTTTAAAACATTTAAGTTATTTTATGGTTAAATATGTTTTTATTTATCTTAATTTATTTTATTTTAGATTTTTTGTTTTTTATACAATTTTTTTTTTACTATTGAAGGTCTATGTTCTCGGAAAAAAAAATCATAACGGTACTAATTAAATCTTTAAAAAAATTATTTGTATTTTTTTTTGTATATAGAAAAAACATAAATATTCTTAAGCAAAAATATTAAGAAAAAATAAAATAGATTTAATTAAAAATGTATATTGTAATAATATATTAAAAAATAAATTTAAAAATTTATTTTAATTTTAATTTTGAGATAGCAAGAGCTAAAAATTTTTAAAAAATAAAAAATATTTGTTTTCAAATGCAATAATTTGTAAAAAAAAGAATAATTTGTGGAAAAAAATATTGAAAATGTACTTTTAATTTTATTTTTCAGACAGCATAAAGCAATAATATTCTTAAATATATTATAAAAATAAACAATACAATTGTGTTATTATTTTAGTAAAAAATTAAAAAAAATAATTAATGATTTTATGTTGAAAAAAATATTGTATGAAAAAAAAAAGAATATAATTTTTTTTATAAATAATTGTTTGTGGCTAGAATTGGCAGAACTATAAAAAAATTGCAAAAAAAAAAATAAAAAAAAAATAATTAAATAAATCCTATTAAATTATGACTTATCACAATTCAAATACCATCGCGCATTAAATTACCTCCTTTTTCCGTCATTTTCCATATTGTATCCTTTACTACAAGCACTTTTTTCACTTCACTACATCCACTTCACTTCATCCACTTTACTCCCTCAAAACTTCACATCTCCCTCACACAACGTTGTCAAAAGTACCGAAATATTTCGCATAATTATACGCTTGATAAACTCTCGCGCACATTGGCCACATAGTCCTTCATACTGCCAACACCAACACCACCACCACCACTGCTTTTTCTACCTTCTGCCAACAGACGCAACCGCCTCATTCTTAACATGTCCTGACTGCATCATGTCGTGAATTTTCATTTCTTATTTTGTAATAAACATCGGAATTTCAGTTATTTTTTGTTGTACTTTATGTTGTTGCCGACGCCACCACCTACGTCTCGTCTGTCACATGTCCTGCTGTATGTTCGTCCTTCCTTGTAGAGGGGTACAAGTGCTTATATGTTACCATATTTTTGTGTGTGTGTGTCTGTGTGTTAATTTGTCTGTTTGCACAAAAATTAAGTATAAATAATAAACTGCTACTTGATGCTTAACACATGAGCGATTTTATTTTATTTTTTTATTTGTTTTTATGAATTTTTGAAAAATTCTTTGAATTTATGAAGTTTTGTGTTTAAATGAATTTTATGCACGTGTGAGTAATGAGAGTTCATTGACGATAAATAAACATAATTTTTATGCAGTTTTTCTAATATTTTTTCCAAGTACTAGTAATAAAAATATATATTGATAATTTTATGATCACAAAAAAAAAAACAAAAAATCATCATCGTGTTAATTAAAATAATAAATAAACGAATTTCATATGAATATATATTTTTTTAATTATTTTTTTTATATATCTTTTTTTCTCATATTTTCTGATTTTTGATTATTATCGAATTTATTAATATTTGAATTTTGTGGTAATTTATATTATAATGCAAGTTTGGAATTTATTATATTTTTTTTTAGTTTTAATATTTATTTTGTTTTAAGTTTAATTAATTGAACTTAAAACTTAATTTGGTTTTATTTATTATTAATTTTATTTATATTTAATTTTTTATATTTTTTTATTTAAATTTATTTTTTTTTTTTTTATTTAAATTTATTTATTATATTTTCTATTTTTAGAATTATTTCCAACTGATGTAATTTTTATCATTTTATTATAGCTTATCGAACGTGCTGCAACATCTAGTACATTTTATAATTAATAATAAGTTGGTGTCTATTAAATTTCGCTGGTGCTACTGATGTCCTTTTTTGTACGTTTAGTAATTTTCAGTTTATTGTTCACTTATTTATCATACATTTATATATTTATTAAGTTATTTATTTAATTATCTTTCTATTTATTTATTCATTTAATTATTTATTTATTTACTTGTTTATTTATTTATTGATTTATTTATTTACTTGTTTATTTACTTATTTATTTATTTATTTATTTATTTATTTATTAATTAAATTATTTATTTAAACCAAATTCTGTATTCTTTTAAACTGATAATTACAATTTACTTATTTTTTAAATTACATTTTAAAGTAAATAATAACTTTTTGGATTTTCTAGCGCTGCTAGAGAAATCTAAATCATCAAAAATTCAATGACATTGAAGTAATTATTTTGTCAACATATTAATTTTTGGATTATTTTATTTCATTTTTCATTTATATTTTTTTTGTTGGTATATTCATAAATTTATTTGTCTATTTAATGTATTATTAAATAAGTAAAAAAAAAAAAAATTTAGTTTTTTTTTATTAAAAATTATTATTTTTCGACTATAAATAATTTAAGTCTTACCAACATGAAGAACAATTTTTTACTTATCGCACGTATCGCATCATCTACTATATTTAATTACCAACATTAAGTTGGTGTCTGTTTGCATGGTCTGCCGCTGCAAATGTCCTTTTTTGTATGAACAGAAATTTTCACTTTAGAGCTTTTAGTGATCTGCAGTTTAAAAATATTTAAATAATATATTATATTATTTAAAATTATAATATATTGATTTATATCAATGCTTTTTTAATTCAACTTTATGTTTGTCTACCCCAGACAACATTTTTGGCTGTTTTCAAGAATATTTCCGCCATATTTCAGGCAACAAATATTTTGGGAAGTGTATAGGTTGTAAATTTTTATGGAATTTTATTGGCAGATTCACGGCATGATTTGGAAACGCAGACAAAATAAACAGTTTGTGATACAATCTCCGCCTTTGTCTGTTTGAATTATGTCGAAAAAGTGTTTCTATACTGTCTCGACCCTGCCAAATATTGTCTGGTGTATTTTATTTTATTTTAGTAGTTGTATTTTTTATTTTTCTATATACAAATTTCTTAAAAATAAAATTTTATCATTTTTTCAACTTTCAAAATATTAAGATTTTAAAACTTTTAAAGCAATTATTATTGCTTATGGGATGCGACCCTTCATCCACTATATTTTATCGACAGTATTAATTTAATGGCTATTTGCTTGCTCGAGCTCTGCTAATGTCCTTTTTTGCGATTTACCCCTGAGCGCTTTTAATGTAGCCGCGGTAGCTCAGTGGTTAGTGCGTTGGACTGCGAGTCGAAAGGTCCCCGGTTCAAGCCTGGACTGGGGCTAACAACATCTTTTCATAGAAACATTTTTCTATACCGCGCTACCTCTCGTCAGTAAATGGCAAAAACATTATTACTTTGCATGTCACCTAGGTGCCGCAGCTGTTCGTTCCGCTTTTTTTTTTGTTCTGCCAAAATCATTTACATAAAGTCACTCAAATCCCCATCCCTCTGCCAATCAAATACACGCCTAAACTGCGTACATAAATTTCCATTTAATCGGATTCATTTGAAGTTCTTATTTTTAGTTGTTTTCTGTTTGTTTACTTCATTTCGCCCACTGGGCAGCAGACTCAGCATTCTAAATTGAACACCCACTATATTTCGAAGCTACTAACAATAGCTACCTCTACTTAAAAAGTACCTCCATTCTTTGGCATATTTAAAACAACCCAAAAACCAAATCTCACTTGTCAAAACATTTGCAGAAATTACAATTCTTGCGCGTTTTGTTCTGTTTGACCATCAAATCAACACCAACCTCCCAGTGGTCCATGTTTTATGACAAACAGTAAATTCAGTCTTTGGTGTTTTTTGTTTATTTTATTTTTGCCTTGAAACACACATCATATTCGTCATTTCTCTTCACTACTCCTTATACTTCTGAAAATGTCCTTGATAAGAAACAGTCGAAAAATATGCTAAAAACTAAATCAACCATTTTTGTTTTAATTGATTTTTTCCCCTTCGCAGCACCATCACTCATAAATAAACAAATAAATCACAACAGAATTTGTATGCGCCGAATTTACTCTTGTAACAATTTCATTTAGTAGGGCATTTATTTTATTTATTATGCAAATTTTTCAATGTCGAAAATATTAAATTGCAATTAAGCAAATTTTATTAATGCGCACAAAATAAGCATTAATTATGGGTATTGTAATTCAGTATTTTTCACTCGGAAATTTTGCAAAAATTAATTATAATTGCATAAAAGTTTTTAAAAAGTAATGTACATGTAGCAACACAGATACCTGATTCCCATTTTTAAATAATTGATGTATATATATTTACTATAAATAAGTTGAATTAAAAAGTGTCGGCAATTAGGTGCACGCAATTTTTCATTGCACGTATTTCCGACACAGGAGTCAGATTTAAAAGTATATGAAATGAATGTAATTCAGTATTTTCATGTTTACTTTCTATTTATTTTTTATAATGTTTTTATTTTTATTTATTTTTATTTTTTTTTATTTTTTTTTTATTTTTTTTATTTTTTTTTTATTTTTAATAAAAAGAAACTATTTCAAAAATACCATATTTTTTAAATTTCACAATTAATTTGACAAATAAAAAAAAATAAATAAAAATCTAAAATAATTTCAAAAAGGACCTCTTCTTCTCTTTATCCCATTTGGCGCTATATTCCTCTTTATTATTCTAAAACCTACTCTATCTATTGCTTGCACTTTGCATATGCCACAGCAGCAGCGACCAGTAGTTGGTGCCTCCATTGCGCATCGCTCGTAAAAATTGAATATCGTAAAAACAACGCGCGCCATTTTCTTTAGTTTGCAATAAAATGTCAAACAGCAAAATGACGATCGACAACGAAGCGATTGCAGCTTGTGACGCCGTGTGGCAACGAGGAGGTCCTTTGTGCCTGTGTCTGTCTGTTTTTGTTGCAGCAAATGTAGCAGCAGCTGAGGTCGTTGTCATCGTTAGCGTGTTGTCAGCCAACAACAACAACAACACACAAACACATGCACATAAAAATACATACATTATATCGAATGACATTATTGTGCAGCACAAAGGACTAAAAAAATATTCGAAAAAACGACAAAAATCAACTGCTTTGAAAAACTCGTAAAAATTTACAAGCCGTAAGTGCACAGAAATGACAGCTGCTGCGTAGCGGCGGCGGTGTCGGTGGCGCATTCGTGCTATTGTCAGTAAAAGATTTCTGCAGCGTCGCCGCCGCCGCTCTGGGTTACGAGGTGATAAGCAAGACAACACAATGCACGCGCAGTTGGTATTAAAAATTCATAAAAGCGCAATTCAAGCAGCTGCTACTAAAAAAATAGTGCAATTGCTGCATTTTAAAGCAAAATATAAAAATTAAAAAAAAAACATTTTTTTTTTTAAATATTAAAAAATTTAACTTTTACCAACTTTTAAAGTAATTTTCTTGGCTTATCGAACGTGCCGCTTCATCTACTACATTTTATAGCAAATATTACAACGATAGCTGTTGGCTTGCTCTAGCGCCGCTAATGTCCTTTTTTGTATGTGCCGCGATTTGCACTTGAGCGCTCTTAATCGTCTGCAGTTCAAAGACATTTAAGTAATTTTATTGTCAACAGCATGATAAACAGCCAAAGATATCGACATAATCAATCAATTTACTCAATTGCTGGTTGTTGGCGCTGTTGTCCTTGCTGGTTGGCCGACTATCTGTCTGTCTCTCGGTCGTTGTCTCTCTGTGTGCTTTGTGCTGCATCATTAGATGCTGCCGTGTTGTTGTTTGCGTTGTGGCAAAGTCTAAAATTGTGCGCTTAAATGCATTTTACAACAACGACAACAACACGGGCCACAAAAACAAAAACAAGCACAAGTACGACAACAAGTTAAAACTGTCGAAGATGCTATGCCGCACATTCTGGACATATTATCAATTATAGTGCTTGGTCCTTGGCGCTCTGTTAGCGAACGGCACGAACTTTAAACGAAAACCAATCGTTAGAAAAACAACCGCAACACATACTGTCAACAACAAAAACAAGAAAAACAACATAGTAGTAGCATCATCCTTAAGTACAACAAAACCAACAACAACAATGAGGGTAAATAATTTCCGTTTCGTGCGTCGTTGCCAACTAAGCAACAAATGGTTTTTTGGACAGCAGCCAAGCGAGAGACAAATGTTTTTCGTCTGCAGGATATGCGCTCTGTTTTTTTTGTTCAATTTTATTTTATTCTTTTTATTTGCGCCAACATATAATATTGAAACGATTTTTAGTACTTAGTGGTGCTAGCTGTTGTTCTGCTTTTTGGCTGCAGGCTGCAAGGATAAAAATTTATTCGATCACACATCACAATATCTTCGATAGTCCTGGATTTTTTCAAACGAATTACGTTAGCATGTGGGGCAGCGTGCAATGCTATCTGGTGACCAAATAGATTTAATTCGAATCTCCAAAGGATTAAGTTCAATTTCTTTTTTGTGCAGGCGCGCCAAAGGATAAAGCATTGAGTGAACGAATGACCGAACGAGACGACGTGGGCAGACAAATATTTGAAAAATATGCTTGTGGATTTTTATTTTAGCTTTCTTTGGACGAGGGAAAAGTACTGCGGTAATCTTACAATAGACAAATAGAACAAAAATAAAATAGAGAAAACAAAGATTATGATAAGAAGATAAAATATAGATATGTGCTATGAGGTAGCCTTTAATAAAAGTCAGAAGAAAGTAAAAAAAAAGAAAAGTAATATAATTTAAAATAAGGAAAGAAAGATAAAACTAAATATTTAAAAATTATTCCGAGAATATGCATAAAACAATCCCGAAATAGTCACAAAAAAAAAGTCTCGTAATTGTCTCAAATAGTCACACAATAGTCATTCAATAGTCACAGAATATTCTGAAGATTTACAAAGAATAGTGAGAATGAAGTCAAATAATAGTCATAGAGGTTACAGAATAGTCACGAGCATAGTCATCTGAATACTAACAAAAATGTTACAGAATAGTCACAGAATAGTCACAGAATAGCCACAGAAGAGTCACAGAATATTCACTGAACAGTAGCATAAGAGTCACAGAATAGTCCAGAGAAGTCAGCGAATAGTAACACAATAGTCACAGAATAGTCAGAGATTAGCTACCTAAAAATTCACGGAATATTCAAAAAATTGTCTCAGAATGCTCACAAATTGTTACCGAATAATCACACAACAGTCTCATAATAGTCACGGCCCAGTCACACGTGAGTCACGGAATAGTCGCTGAATGGTCTCAAAATAATCACAGAATATTAACAGAAAATTCACACATAAGTCACAGAATAGTCACAGAATAATTGCAGAATAGTCACAGAATAGTCACGATATAGTCACAGAATAGTTACAATAGTCACAAAATTGTCATAGAATAGTTAAAAAATATTTATCGAATTGTCAAAGAATAGTCTCATAATAGTCACAGAATAAACACACAATAGCCAAAAAATAGTCACAGAATAATCACAGAATTGTCACAGAGTAGTCACAGAATAGTCACAAAATGGTCACAGAATGGCCACAGAATAGTCACGAAATAGTCACAGCATAGTCACGAAATAGTCACAGAATAGTTACAGAATAGCCACAGAGTTGTCATAGAATAGTTAATAATAGTCACAGAATTGTCATAGAATAGTCACAGAATAGCCACAGAATAGTCACAAAATAGTCACGAAATAGTAACAGAATAGTCACAGAATATTCACAGAAAAGTCACAAAATAGTCACAGAATACTCACAGAACAGTCACAGAATTACCACAGAATAGTCACAAAAAAGTCACAAAACAGTCGAAAAATCACAGAATAGTCAGAAAACAGTCACAGAATTGTCATAAAATAGTTACAGAATAGACGCTGAATAGTCACAGAACAGTCACAGAATAGTCAGATTTTTGTCACAAAACAGTCAAATAATAGTCACAGTATAGTCACATAATAGTCACAGTAAGAGAATTATGAGTTGTTGGTACACTGAGTACACTGAATAGACAATTTTAAAAGTAGACTCAAACGTGAAAAAAAACAATAACGAAAGAAAAATTGGAAAACCTTACTACTAGATCAAAAATTATTTATAATGTTTTACAAAGACATAATTAAACAAAAGAATTTAAATAAAATAAATATCTATTATAAGTAAAGGACAAATGTCCAAACTACGAAACCAATCACCAATAAGGTAAAAAATAATTTGATCATAAATTAAATAAAAAGGAAGAACACAAAACTTTTCTTTACATGGGTCCTGTAGGTAAAACTAAAAAAAAAGAAAAAATCACAAGGACATCATAAATTCTTTCCTGACAAACAATAAGAAAAACAAAAAACTAACTTGAGTAGTATAAAAATAAACCTAAATTAGCAATGTTTATGAGAACATATTGACAAATTAGCTACCTTTAGCAACAACGAAAAAAAGGACCTTTTCATAAATATACCGGACAAGCAGTAGAAGGAAAAGATAAAGCTAAGCAGAGGGATTCAAAAAAAGTTTTGCCTCATGTTACATGTAACGACGCCCCCACTACACTACCCCCCATGTTGTTTGCATAAAAATATATATTGTATATAATTTTATATCATGTCAACTTCCGGCGGATGTTTGTTAAGAAATACATAATTTGATGATGCTGTTTCGTAGAGGCAAACGGATGTCAGGACAAAGTAACATATTATGCAAAGATACAAGGAGCAACACAAAAATAACAATATCAGCAACAATAACAATGAATGACTGGGAAAAAAAAAGAAATATGGCTTATGAAGCCAGAACGTTTATATATCAATTTTATAAACTCAATATCCGGTGAGTGGAAAAAAACTTTAAAAAGTTTAAACAAACTTCCGCTGTGTTTGTGCGTTGCGCTCACACTGAAAGCGCGTTTTTCTTCTGTTGAGCCGGATATTAAAAAATGTTGCTAAGTGCAGCGCAAAATGTTTTTGAGCAACTTCCGGTTTAATGGGAACAAATTACATTTAAAATGTCTATAATGGTGAAGGATGCAAAAAATTAAAGCAAATAAAAAGTTATTAATTAAATTTTAATTTTAAAATTATGAAAACTTAAAAAAATAGATAAAAAATAATTAAATAATAACTAAAATGTACAACATAGAACGATGAGTTATCAAAAAATAATAAAAAACGAGGAAATGTAGAAGTTAAAAAAAATAAGAATTTCTGATTGGATTTCATGATGGATTATGTGATTGATGACTGATGAATTATGTATTATGAATTATGTATTATGAATAATGAATTACGAATTATGATGTATGACTTATGAGTTATGATTTATGAAATTATGAATTATGAATGTATGAATTAATGAATTATGAATTATAAAATATCAATTATGAATTATGTATTATGAATTATGACTTATAAGTTATGAATCATTAATTATGAGTTATGAATTATAAATTATAAATTATGAATACGTATTTTGAAATATGAATTAAAAACATTATAAAATAATAAATGATAAATGCAGGTATAGCACATTCTGACTTCATGAGTGCACGGAAGAACAATTTAAAGTATAACGAAACAATTAATCGCGCTCGCAAGATCTCCATGTGTCTGTCGCAACCTGTGTCGCATGGAGTTTCATTAATTTTGCGAACATTTTTATTAATTTACTGTCATGCTTTGTTGTCACTTGCAAATATAATTTACAGTCATTTTTAATTTATTTTTCGTTGGTTTTTCAGTTTCAGTTTTTTATTTATTTTTTATTCAACTACGTACTACGCAGTGCGTTTATTAATTTTTAAGCAATTTTATCGTTTGTTTATCGCCGCGTAGATGACGTATCACGTGATTCTGTGTGCTGCATGTAAATTAAAAAGCGACATTGTGTCGTCGTTGTGCAGTTCTTACAGTGTTGTACTAAAAAAAAATTATATGAAAAATGAAAAAATTAAAAATAAAAGAAATAAAAAAATATAAAATAAATAATAAAAAAATACAACAATTAAAATATAAAAATAAATCGAGTTGTGTTTGTTACAGTTGAAATTTTAAATTATACAGAAAAAAATATAAAAAAAATACAAACGAGAGCAACAGCAACGCATAAATATGAGACAAAAACAATAAATGCGTGGCCGAACATAATAAATACCCGTTGACCACAGACCGCGCAGTGTTGCCAGCTGCATGCATAATGCAATGACAACAACAACTGCTTAAATTATATGCAACAACAACATTAGTAACAGGAACAACAACATGTAAGGATGCATAAAAAAGCACGACAATGCTTTTCGCTTGAAAAAGCATTTCTGACGCTGTTGCGCCTGAAATTATGCAAATATAATTTTGTATTTTTGTTGTTATATTTATTATTGTTGTTGCTGCATGTTTAATTATTCGCGCATTTAATTAAATGCGAAATTTCGCCAGCAGCAGCAGCCACCAACATGCATGCGTGCTTATTAGCCGTAAAGTATGCAACACAATATTTAATTGAGAGCTACGATTTAATGCATAATTCTTCATTGATTCAGTAAAAACAAAAAAAAAAAACAAAAAGAACAAAACTTTAAAATATATATTTAAAATTTCTTGAAATTCTACAACATTTTAAGCAACTCTTTGGCAACAAAAACTTTGTTGCTGTCAAAAGTTTTCTCAAAGCGACTTAAACGCAAAATCGATGTGAGCCAGCAGTCGATTTTGAATATCAGAAGCAAAACTAGCAGCAGGTGAAACACAACAAAACCAGCGAAAACTTTTGGAAGACAGACAGACAGACGGACATATATGCATACATCGAAAAATGATATTAAAAAATATTAAAACGTCTTTAAGAAAAATATATTTGATTTAATTCTCTATTCAAATTTTTAAAACAACTATTAAAGACTTCTATAGGCTCTATTATAACTTATAAAAGTTCATTAAAAGCTTTTTCAAAAGTTTTATAAAAGCGTTGCAACAAAAGCTTTTTCAAAATCTATAAAAAAAGTTAAAAAAGCTCTATCTACACTTTTTTAAAACATAATAAAGCTTTTATACACTCATAAGATTTTTTTTTTTAAACTACAACAAAGCTTTTATATTTCAAAAAGCCTACCAAAATATATTATCAAGCTTCTTCAAAATCTATTAATTAAAAACCCTCTCAAAAGCTTTTCAAAATATTTTCAAAGCTCTAATAAGTTAGTTTATTAGATATTTATAAGTCTAGGAAAGATTTTGAAAATTCTGATAAAGCTTTTAAACAGCTATGTTAAAAGTGTTTTAAAATATTTAAAAAGTTTTCCTAAATATCTAATAAACAAAAATATATTCCAAAATTTTTAGTATATCTTTTCAAATGTTCTACTAAGTTTATATTAAACATTTTTTAAGCTCACGTATGACTTAAAAAGCTGTACTAAAGCTTTTTTAAAAGCTCATATAAAGCCTCAATTGCAGCTTTTGAAAACTGAAATGAGATTTGGAAAAGCTTAATTAAAAATATATATAAATCCAGTATATTTTGCTATATGCATTTTTTTTAAGCTAACATAAAGCTTTTTAAAAGCTTATATAAAACTTTTCAAAAGCTTATTTAAAGCTTTTTAAAGTTCTATTGAAGCTTTTGAAGAACTTGATTAAACCAATACATAAATGCAGTACATTTTACTATATACATTCTTTCGGTGTAGCGACAACATTGCACGCACACAGAATAGACGCGCGCGCGCGACTGACAAGCAACTGCAAAGCAACCAACTTTTAAGCAGTCAAAAAGCATTGCAATCGGGCTACGGATTCTGTATGTGAAGCTATTTTGCAAAGCGGAAGCTACATCTCAACCTCAGTCGCTTTTGAAACACTTTTTAAACTCTTCTCCATCGCTTCTCAACCTCATCTTAAGTCACAAATATTTCTACCTCGAAAAGTTATATTCAAACTCTACTACTTTCACCATTTCATGCAAGTTTTGTGCGTATTTTTAGTTTTCTTTTTGCATACAGTTTTCTTTGTACGATGCAACACAAGTTGCCACATTTATATTGATTGAATTGAAACATACTTTGTTGCCGCATACTTTGCGGCATGGTGGCAACCATTTAAAAGTTTGCGCAAAGGTATTTAATTGTTGCGGCAAAAGTAGCAGAAAGCAACAGCAGTTGCTAAAATATGCAATATATGTTGTTTATATTTTAAAGTGTTTTTAAAACGTAGACTTTTAAAATAGTTTTTTAATTTTTACAATGTCATGCATTAAATTATTGAGACTGTCTTCTATAAGTATTTCATTATTTTAACAGCAGCAAGGTAGTGTTGTTATATTTTTCAATTTGTTCATTTTGCTGTTTGCCTGTCGTTGATTTTTATAAATTAAACATCAAAAATTGTACATCGTTCATTTATAAAACTTATTAAAACAGGTAGCAATGCAATTAAGTAAACTGAAACGAAATATGCAATATTTACACTGGGACAACAAAAGTGGTTTTAGGGCTGATTTCAATAATTGCTACAGAAAAATTCTTTCTAAATCAGTCAACTGGATGATATTTAATTTTTTATTTTGTTTTTAATCTTATAATTTAAAATATGTAGTTATTTTCAATACAAATGTAGTAATATTTGGTATAACAATTAGGGCTTCCAATTCCGGGATCCCGGAGAATATTTGTTCCGAAAATACCGAAATGAAATCCCGGGATTGCCAATCAAAATAACGTGCAGAAAATATTAAAACTATTAAATTTTAAATTTGCATATTTTAATTTTGCATATTTTAATTATTTTTCAATAGACTTGATGACAAATATTTGATTTCATGTAAGGATACCGCTGCTAGTATTTTTTACAAAACTATATGTTTAATGGTGCGGATCGAAATCAAACTTATATTTTAATAGCAAATTGTAATACGGCCGAAAAGTTATTGATCTTTAACATATTTGGATTCAGAACTACAAAGAATGTATAAACACATTATATTTGTGACAGGTTTGACTTGAGAAAATGTAAAATTTTTGTTCTTTTTAAACTTCAAAGACGATGCGCGAACATAAGACAATAATAGATTCAATCACTAATTTTTTAAGCATACTTCGATCCAAAACAGCTTTATTTAGATGATAAAATATTGATTTAAAGTGTTTTTAACTTCATCTGCAATACTCAAGCACAGGAAATTATTTTCCGAATCAAATTTTCTTGTGATAAACTCTAGCAGCACTATGTAAATTAAGACATTTTACAACAATGGGAAAAATATGCCGATCCGACTTAATGTATAAAATTTACTTATTTGGTACCTGTAATACAAATTTCAATCATACGGGACATAATCCGGGATATATTCCGTGATCCCGGGAATATTTTTCTAATCCCGAAATTCCCAGGATTGCCAAAATGCTTCGGCATTGGAACCCCTAATAACAATGGAGTAAAACATATCAAATTATTTTCTGTTATCTATTCTCTTTTCTGTGATTTTTTTGTGAAAAAACAGTAATTTTAAGTAGTGTAGTGTTGGGTGTAGTGTAGACTAGAGTAAAGTAGTGTGGAATAGAGAAGAGAATTTTGTAGTATATAGTAGTGTATAGTAGTGTATAGAAGTGTAGAGTGGTGAAGAGTAGTGTAGAGTAGTGTAGAGTAGTGTAGAGTAGTGTAGAGTAGTGTAGAGTAGTGTAGAGTAGTGTAGAGTAGTGTAGAGTAGTGTAGAGTAGTGTAGAGTAGTGTAGAGTAGTGTAGAGTAGTGTAGAGTAGTGTAGAGTAGTGTAGTGTAGAGTAGTGTAGAGTAGTGTAGAGTAGTGTAGAGTAGTGTAGAGTAGTGTAGAGTAGTGTAGAGTAGTGTAGAGTAGTGTAGAGTAGTGTAGAGTAGTGTAGAGTAGTGTAGAGTAGTGTAGAGTAGTGTAGAGTAGTGTAGAGTAGAGTAGTGTAGAGTAGTGTAGAGTAGTGTAGAGTAGAGTAGTGTAGAGTAGTGTAGAGTAGTGTAGAGTAGTGTAGAGTAGTGTAGAGTAGAGTAGTGTAGAGTAGTGTAGTGTAGAATAGTGTAGAGTAGTGTAGTGTAGAATAGTGTAGAGTAGTGTAGAGTAGTGCAGAGTAGTGTAGAGTAGTGTAGAGTAGTGTAGAGTAGTGTAGAGTAGTGTATAGTAGTGTAGAGTAGTGTAGAGTAGTGTAGAGTAGTGTAGAGTAGTGTAGAGTAGTGTAGAGTAGTGTAGAGTAGTGTAGTGTAGAGTAGTATAGAATAGTGTAAAGTAAAAAAGAGTGCTGTAGAGTTGCGTAGAGTAGAGTATTGTAGAGTAGAGTATTGTAGAGTAGTGAAGAGTAGAGATGTAGAGTCGCGTTGTGTATTGTGGAGAAGTGTAGAGTAGAGTACAGTAGTGTAGAGTAGTGTGGAATAGTGTAGATTAGTGTGGAGTAGTGTAGAGTAGTGTAGAGTATATTGTAGAGTAGTGTAGAGTACTGTGGAGTAGTGTAAAGCAGAGTTGAGTAGAGTAGAAAATATTTGTTTTTTTGTATACTATCGAATCACTAACTGCCCCATTGGCCAATATTAATAGAATTTTGTCTGGGTGTAGAGTAGAGAAATTATCAATAGAAAAATAATTTGTAAATGAAAATTTTAAAATATAGTTAAACTTTTTGTAAAATTCATTTTTTTATACATTTTTATTATATTTTTAATTTTATTAAAATTCAGCTACTATTAAATGCATCAATTTATGCTGGGCTTTAGTTAATGAGTCTATCGAAAGCAGAAGAACAATTGAACTTTCCACTAATAAAATATAGTTCTTAGGTATCCTTGTAACAAATGGTAAGGCTTAAGAAGGACACAGCAAACTGCGTCAATAGACGGAGCCTTTTAGCGGAAGCACACACAATGCAACACATAGACAAATAATATAATATATACTACAAACACACACAAACATACATAGTACGATGTGCATACAAATGGCCGGTGCTGGCACTTCGCTTAATTGCAGCTGCCAGGACTACGAGGACTACGTGGAAATTGAAATAAAGAAACGTCGACGCGGTAGCTCAAGTAATTTGTAATTTTCACTGCATTGATGTTTGTTTTTAGTTTTATTTTTTTTTAGTTTTTTATTTTTAAGTTTTTGTTTTTATTTTCTTTTTCCTGTCGATGTTATTGCAACGCCATTGTATTTGTTTTTGCTATTAGATACAATACATGTTGCTGCTGCTGTTTGTTTTGTAATTTCCAATGGCGCAAAAGTTTATAATTTATTATATTTTTCCTGTAGTTTAATCTGGCCAAGTGTCCATGTTGTTGTAATTTACTTCTTTGTCGTCTTTCTTCGAAGGTGTTTTTTTTTCAAACTTTTTCCAGTGTTTATTGTATTTGCCATTGTTGTAAATTGTTACAAAGCTCTGCGTGTTGCTGTTACTGCTACTGGTATTGGCAACATATGCACAGCATGTCGAAGTCCACACCCGGTCATTAATCATAAAATTAACTTTGCTAAAATAAACAGAAAAACACAAAAAAATTTAAAAAAAAAATGCTTTATGCAACCAGCAACATTTTGTTATTGCTGCAGAACACACAGCAACATATGCGTGTGAAAAATAAATACAGCTGAAAAAAAACATAGATTTTTTAATGAAAATTTTAATTTCTAGTGAAAATTTAAATGTTTAATGGAAAATTTATTACATTTTAAGTAAAAAAAATATTTTTGGTGAAAAATTGAATTTTTAGTGAAAAATGGAATTTTTAGTGAAAAATTGAATTTTTAGTGAAAAATTGAATGTGTAGTGAAAAATTGAATTTTTAGTGAAAAATTGAAATTTTAGTGAAAAATTGAATTTTTAGTGAAAAATTGAATTTTTAGTGAAAAATTGAATTTTTAGTGAAAAATTGAATTTTTAGTGAAAAATTGAATTTTTGGTGAAAATTTGAATTTTTTAGTGAAAAATTGGATTTTTTAGTGAAAAATTGAATGTGTAGTGAAAAATTGAATTTTTAGTGAAAATTTGAATTTTTAGTGAAAATTTGAATTTTTAGTGAAAATTTGAATTTTTAGTGATAATTGAATTTTTAGTGAAAAATTGAATTTTTAGTGAAAAATGGAATTTTTAGTGAAAAATTGAATTTTTAGTGAAAAATTGAATTTTTAGTGAAAAATTGAATTTTTAGTGAAAAATTGAATTTTTACTGAAAAATTGAATTTTTAGTGAAAAATTGAATTTTTACTGAAAAATTGAATTTTTAGTGAAAAATTGAATTTTTAGTGAAAAATTGAATTTTTAGTGAAAAATTGAATTTTTAGTGAAAAATTGAATTTTTAGTGAAAAATTGAATTTTTAGTGAAAAATTGAATTTTTAGTGAAAAATTGAATTTTTAGTGAAAAATTGAATTTTTAGTGAAAAATTGAATTTTTAGTGAAAAATTGAATTTTTAGTGAAAAATTGAATTTTTAGTGAAAAATTGAATTTTTAGTGAAAAATTGAATTTTTAGTGAAAATTTGAATTTTTAGTGAAAATTTGAATTTTTAGTGAAAAATTGAATTTTTAGTGAAAATTTGAACTTTTAGTAAAAATTTTAATTTTTAGTGAAAATTTGAATTTTTAGTAAAAATTTGAGTTATAGTGAAATACTGAATTTTTAGTGAATAATTGAATTTTTAGTGAAAAATTGAATTTTTGGTGAAAATTTGAATTTTTTAGTGAAAAATTGGATTTTTTAGTGAAAAATTGAATGTGTAGTGAAAAATTGAATTTTTAGTGAAAAATTGAAATTTTTAGTGAAAAATTGAATGTGTAGTGAAAAATTGAATTTTTAGTGAAAAATTGAAATTTTAGTGAAAAATTGAATTTTTAGTGAAAAATTGAATTTTTAGTGAAAATTTGAATTTTTAGTGAAAAATTGAATTTTTAGTGAAAAATTGAATTTTTAGTGAAAAATTGAATTTTTAGTGAAAAATTGAATTTTTAATGAAAATTTTAATTTTTAGTGAAAAATTTAATTTTTAGTTAAAAATTTAATTTTTAGCGAAAAATTGAATTTTTAGTGAAAAATTGAATTTTTAGTGAAAAATTGAATTTTTAGTGAAAAATTGAATTTTTAGTGAAAAATTGAATTTTAGTGAAAAATTGAATTTTTAGTGAAAAATTGAATTTTTAGTGAAAAATTGAATTTTTAGTGACAAATTGAATTTTTAGTGAAAAATTGAATTTTTTAGTGAAAAATTGAATTTTTAGTGAAAAATTGAATTTTTAGTGAAAAATTGAATTTTTAGTGAAAAATTGAATTTTTAGTGAAAAATTGAATTTTTTGTGAAAAATTGAATTTTTAGTGAAAAATTGAATTTTTAGTGAAAAATTGAATTTTTAGTGAAAAATTGAATTTTAGTGAAAAATTGAATTTTTAGTGAAAAATTGAATTTTTAGTGAAAAATTGAATTTTTAGTGACAAATTGAATTTTTAGTGAAAAATTGAATTTTTTAGTGAAAAATTGAATTTTTAGTGAAAAATTGAATTTTTAGTGAAAAATTGAATTTTTAGTGAAAAATTGAATTTTTAGTGAAAAATTGAATTTTTAGGGAAAAATTGAATTTTTAGTGGTAAATTGAATTTTTAATTTAATATATTTTATTAATGAATATTTTACATTTTATTGAGCCTTTGCTGATAGCGATGGATGTGCCTTTTATCTCGCTGGCGACAGCACTTTGCTATTTAGTGCAAATTGTATGTGGCACGTGTATGGGGTGAGCTTTGGCGACAATCGCCAATGGCAACAAGTATTTCACAAACATGCACAATATTAATATTAAATCACAGAGTGCAACATGTTTGTATTCATTTGTATTTGTACTGATGCTGCCTGCCACTGCTCTTGATATTTATTTATTATTTACCTGGCATCCGGACGATTTGCCTCAGACTCATACCACGTGGTGCGTCCACCTCATGCTGCTGCAAGAGCAATTTCAATATTCACATGAATTTTTATGCATATTTGCATGATCCTTTGGCAGGATGAATATCTTGGCATCAAATATTCAATATGCAGTTAAACAGAAATTTAATAAATGTGTTGCCGATACATTCGATATTTTGTTTGTACCTGCCTCCGGCTATTTGCTAAACAGCAGTCGTTTTAATATTGACACATTTTGCAGCAAATCTCGATAATTAATTCCTTTGATGTGCTATTTTATATATTTGCAGCATTTTGTTGCGTATTTTATATGTGCATGTGGCAATAAATACAGCACGCAATAAATTTAATAAACTTTTTTATAATATAAAAATTTATTTGAAAATATTCTTTATTAACAAAAATGTTGATACATTTCTTTAATTAAAAAAATGTCTAATGAAAAATTTTATTTAAAATTTATTTATTACAGTTAGATAGATTAAAAATTAAGATCAATTTCATTTTTTGTGTAAATTGAATTTGAAATGTTAAATTATTTGAGAAAAAATTATTAATTCTGGGTCAAGAATACCATTTCCAAAGAAAAATTAAATAAAAAAAAAATAAAAAAAAAAAATATAATAATTGAATTTTTAGTGAAAAATAGAATTTGGATTGAAACTTTTAATTTTTAATGATTAAGGAATTTTGATATAATTACATTTTGAATTTAAATTTTAATTTTGAGTTAAAATTTGAATTTTGAGTGAAAATTTGAATTTTGTGTGAACATTTGAATTTTGGGTGAAAATTTGAATTTTGTGTGAAAATGTGAATTTTGAGTGAAAATTCGAATTTTGAGTGAAAATTCGAATTTTGAGTGAAAATTTGAATTTTAAGTAAAAATTTGTATTTTGAGTGAAATTTTGAATTTTGAGTAAAAATTGGAATTTTGAATGCAAATTTGAATTTTGAGTGAAAGTTTGAATTTTGTTTGAAAATGTGAATTTTGAGTGAAATTTTGAATTTTAAGTACACATTTGAATTTTGAGTACACATTTGAATTTTGAGTACACATTTGAATTTTGAGTGAAAATTTGAATATTGAGTGAAAATTTTAATTTTGTGTGAAATATTTGAGTTTTGAGTGCAACTTGAATTTTAATTGTTTTATGTACATAAATTTGAGTGAAATTTAAATTTTTTGCTACAGCAGAAGATGAGTTAAAATAAAAAAAGTGTGTTCATTCTTTACATAAAAAAGTAGTCCTAGAACTATTGCAAATAAAATAAAATTTCTTTATTTAAAATATTTGACTATTCAAAAATGTTAGACAAAGCTTTATTATTAGAAAACAATATCTTTATTTGAGATATATGACTTTATCATAAAACTTCATTGGTAAATAAAACTATTTCGTTATTAAAACAAAATTCAATTTATGCAATAAATTTTTAATTTTTTGCTTTTTAGATTTTTCTCTATATTGGTTGCATTTCACGTTTCATGCATCAGCCAAACGATGGGTGGCACGTGCAGCAGCTACGTTCTTCTGTGCCGTGTTTTGTATTTATTTTTGTTGTTTTTATATTTATTTTTTTATTTTGGGCCAGTGAAACGTGCCGTTTTTATGCGGATTTATTTTGTCGAATTTTAATGCTAACATATTGTTCGAGGCGCATATGCGATAGACGGATGTACCACTATAGCAACGGCACTAAACTGAGCTATAAAGATAAAGAAAAACAAAAAAAAGTAAAAACAAAAATAAAAATCAACCAATGCAATATTGGACAGTGCAGGTTTAAAGGCTTCTGGACTTTCAGTGGGTTTTCAAATTTTTGGAGTATATGAATTTTAAAATATTTTCTTTATTTAATTTATTTTTTTATTATTTTTTAAATTTTAATTTAACACATTTAACTTTGAGTCAAAATTAAGTACATAATAGAATTTGGAGTGTAAAATTTATTTTTTAGTAAAAAATTGAATTTTGAGTAAAAATTGAATTTTGAGTGAAAATTTGAATTTTGATTGAAGAATTAAATTTTTAGTGAAGAATAGAATTTTGAGTGAAAAATTGAATTTTGAGTGAAAAATTGAATTTTGAGTAAAAAATTTGAATTTTGAGTGACAAATTTAATTTTGAGTGAAAAATTGATTTTGAGTAAAAAATTGAATTTGGAGTGAAAAAATGAATTTTGAGTAAAAATTGAATTTTGAGTGAAAATTTGAATTTTGTTTGAAGAATTAAATTTTGAGTGAATAATTGAATTTTGAGTGAAAATTTGAATTAGGAGTGAAAAAATGAATTCTGAGTGAAAAATTTAATTTTTCACTCAAAATTTAATTTTGAGTGAAAAATTTAATTTTGAGTGAAAAATTGAATTTTGAGTGAAAAATTTAATTTTGAGTGAAAAATTTAATTTTGAGTGAAAAATTGATTTTGAGTGAAAAATTGATTTTGAGTGAAAAACTGATTTTGAGTAAAAATTGAATTCTGAGTGAAAAATTGACTTTGGAGTGTAAAATTTAATTTTGAGTGAACAATTGAATTTGGAGTGAAAAATTGTATTTTGAGTGAAAAATTAGTGTAAAATTGAATTTTTCGTGAAAAAATTAATTTTGAGCCAAAAATTAAATTTTGAGTCAACAATTTTTTTCAAAGTTAAAAATAATGATTGGATTAAAAAAAATAATAATATTGTCTAAAAAAAAGAATTTTGAGTGAAAATTAAATTTTTTGAGAAAAATAATATTTTGAGTGCAAATTAAAATTTGTTCAAAAAATTATAAATTTGAAACATTATATTTTGAGTGGAAACTGAATTTTAAGTACCAGTTTTAGTTTTAAGGGAAAAACGTATATTGAAAATTTTAAATTGGCTTGATTGAAGTATTTTGAGTAAAAAATTAAATTTTCAATGTATAATTCACATGTGACATATAATAATATTGAATACAAAAACTATTTTTAAGTAATAATTTAAAATTAATTTTTGAGTTAAACATAAACTTATTCATTAGAGGCAAATTTAAATTTGAATTTAAATATTTTTTATTTTATTATTTTTTGTTTGCCTAAAACTTTATTAGCACTGGCTTCAATTAAAATCCATTCAATTAATTTATTTTATCAGCGTTGACAACGAGAGTGGCACTGGCAACAGCAACAACAACATAGTTGCTATTTCGCGCATCAGTTAATCTAATTTTCCAAATAGTTGACAAATATTGTGCAAAACTGTATAAACAAAATAAAATAATAAAAAAAAAATAAAAAAACAACAAAAGCAACAAAAACTAAAACAACTACTTGTACTGTAGTACTACAACAACATGCAAATGTTGCTGCTACTACCACTGTTGTTGGTGCTGTTCACCGCAGCGGAATTATTATCCTTAATCCATCAAATATGAGTTTTGACGACAAATGTAATCAACTGATGCGCAACAACAAGCACCAACAAACCAACAAACAGACAGACAGACAGACAGACATACAAACTGACAAACACATGTAGCAATTGTTGCTGTATATATTGCTGGTTGTCATGCCAACAACCTGCGCTTAAATGTCTGCGTAATTTGCACAACCACTGTGCAACGAGTTTATTGTATTTTTGGTTGTTGTTGTTGTTGTTTTACGAAACAACGTTTAATTTTTTGCTTTTAAAATAATTAAATTTCACATTAATTATGCAATGAATTTATGCATCAATGCATAGCAGCAGCAACAACAACAGAAACAATATTTTTATGTTGCTGCCACACAGCCAGCCGCAGCTGTAACAATAAATAGTTTTTTTATTTATTTTAATTGCAGCAACAAAATTTATCATCACTGACAGCGAGAACTTGTTGTGTGATGGATCAACCTTTTTTTATTTTGCATTATCATCGGTTGCTCTTGTTTTAAAAATAGTTGTTGTTGTTTTATTTAGTACTGTTGTAGTTTGTAGTGTAATTATTGTTATTAGTTTTGTTTGCAACAATTTTTGCCGTCAAAGTTAGTAATATCAATTTTTTTTTCGTTGTGTAGTTTCTCGCTGTCACATGACTGATAACCATTTTAATGGATGTTCTAGTTCGAAATACTAATTATTAATATTTATAAAGTCAATATACACTTTATACACATTTTAGAATCGGGTCTCTTTTTACACATTTCTCTAGTATAAATTGTTCTGGGGTTTTGACTGGGAACTGATATTGTATTTTTTCCTTGTCATAACCCGACAAACTACATGACCAACATTATAATGTCTACCATAAATTTCTATTAGCGATATGGGTATTTTAAAATGAAAAAACATTTGTTTTTCATCGGGTGTGTTATTTTCTTTTGATTTTTGTTCAATTAACTTATTAATTAATATAATTAAATTTTTAATTAATATAATTAAATTTTTAATTAATATAATTAAATTTTTAATTAATATAATTAAATTTTATCAATACAATTAAATGTCGTTTCGGTGATGAAAGAATTAATATTTAATTGTTAATTAATTTTTGTTGCTGTATTTACACTTATATTATTTTTTCTCTAAGTCCTCTATAGCCTGTTTTGAACATGGAATCTCTCGCAGTCAATATCAATATCGCTACACAATATCTATGTTAAATTTGAGAAATTTGTATTCAAGTCCTCCTCAAAATGCACAAAATATTAACTGATAACTGCGACTGCTTTTGACTACGCTACTTTTAACGCTGGCTACGTTAATAAGCTGGGAACTATTGCCGCAATAACAGTTCTGGCATTTGGGTCAGGTAATAGGGGGTGGGCCCTGGATGGTGGGACTCAAAGAAGAACCATGGCCAGACCACGACCAGCAGCGTCGAAAATACGCTAATTAATGTTAATTAAAAAGCAACGAAATCAGTTCAAATGTAAAACGATGCCAAACATATAAAAGCGAAACATGAGAAAATCATGCTATCCGCGTTGTCAGGATGTTTTATGCATGCGCTGCATTCAGCAGCTGAAATAACCTAAAACAGGAGCGCTGCTGTGGCAGACAAAAACACTGTTTTCAATTGCAAAATATTAAATTTTCAATATATATTCAATTTTTCACTAATAATTCAAATTTACACTAAAAATTCAATTTTTCACTAAAAATTAAAATTTTCACAAAAAATTCAATTTTTCACTAAAAATTCAATTTTCACTGAAAATTCAATTTTTCAATAAAAATTAAATTTTTCACTAAAAATTCCATTTTTCACTAAAAATTCCATTTTTCACTAAAAATTCAAATTTTTACTAAAAATTCAAATTTTTACTAAAAATTCAAATTTTCACTAAAAATTCAAATTTTCACTAAAAATTCATATTTTCACTAAAAATTCAAATTTTCACTAAAAATTCAAATTTACATTAAAAAAAACACTTTTCACTGAAAATTCAAATTTTCACTAAAAAAAAACAATTTTCACTAAAAATTAAAATTTTCCAACAAAATTTTACCAACATTCGAAATTTATAAATATAGGTAGCCTATTCCTAATAGGCCTACCTTTACCGTTCCCGTTCAAACTGTCGAATTTAGCACGACACGACTCTCCGCGATTTTGTGACCCGCGGCAACGGCGCATGCTGTCGATGTTATTCGTCATCCGATCCGGTTTTGCAATTATAACGCATAGCCGCCAAAGTGTTTTTTGTTGTTTTTGCGCTGGAAATGAAAATAACGTGACAGCCAGTCGTTGCTGTCCGAGGACATTTACTGCATTTAATTACTTGCTGGCATCTAGCATTAATTTATGTCAACGTTGTATTGGCATCAATTGTGGGGAAGTCGGGTCGTTGCGTCCGTTTGTTAGCTCCACAAAAACAGTGTCTCTTAAAATAGATTTTGTCGGGATTTTCATTTGGACTGCAGGACAGAATGAAAAAACGAAAGCTCGAAATATAAACGAACGAACAAACTGCATCGTGATGCATTAAGTCACATGTACGATGCATACACAGTGCCCACAGGCAGATTTTCTTTTATCATGCAACCATAGACTCTCCAAATTTTACTCCCCGACACAACCCGCATATATGCTGTGGGGTATTGCTATCCAGATTTTGTTTTTCCTCGTTTTTGTTGAGTTGCTGCTGCCCAACAGTCCATCAACGCTGTTTGTTGAGCATTGATTGAAAACCGAAACGTGCTCTGGAAAATCCATCAAAATTGCATTATTATCTAGAAATTTCACTTGTGTTCTTTATGCTGTTTGTTCTTCTTGTTGTTGTACATGTTCTTCTACCAATTGTTGTTGTTGTTGTTGTAGTTCATGTTGTTATTTGAGGTCTTCATAATTCGAGCATCACATCACATCGCATCATCATCATCATATAGCAGGCCTCACAACCCAACTCAAACTTTCGCATCTCCATCCAACTCATAATCAAACCCTATACCATCGATTTCCAGAAAAATACGAACCCGGACGAGACTCTTGATGGCAAAAGCTTTATTTACATGCATGTTCTAGCCGGCGGCCATCTTTTCATACGGTTTTTGGCTCCGGCGTTGGCTCCGGTGCTGCTTTTGAATATTTTCAGCAGTCTCCGGCAGAATGATGACCAGGGTGGCCACATTCAAAATATGAAAACTGAGCGGCGATTATGATGGAAACGCTCGCATAACAGTTAATTTTAAAAAGGGTTTGAGTTTTGTTTTTGGTTTAGGTTGAGATTGGGTTGAGTTTGAGTTGAATATGGGTTGAAATTGGGTTGAAATTGGGTTGAATATGGATTGGATATGGGTTGTATATAGGTTGACTTAGGGTTGAGCTAGAGTTGAATATGTGTTAAATATGGATAGAGTTTGAGGTGAATATGGATGGAATTTGTATAGAGTTCGAATTGAGTTTGGGTTGAGTTTGAGTTGAATATGGGTTGAATTTGGGTTGAATATGGATGGAATTTAGGTTGAGTTTCTGTTGCTTTCTCTAGTTTGGGTTGAGGTTGCGTTTGAGTTGAGTTTGATTTTGTGTTTGACATGTTTTAATTAATATCTTATTTGTGTTGCATGGTTTGGTTATCCGAGCCATCCCCCACGTTGCTGATTTGTTTGAATCGTCGTCGAAGAAGATTTTAATTTCAGTATTAAGAGCAATCTTTGCGGCAGAGTTTTTGGCCGGCGGCATGGTACTTCGGCAGGATTTAATTACAGTAAGATTGCTTTGTTTGTGAGGAGTAGTAGTAGTAGGGTGCGGTATGCTATGGTGCGGACGATACCAACAGATAAATTCTGTGGTTGAGTTTAGTAATGTGCACACAACATTGATTTATTTTTAGCAATTAAATGGGTTTTTTTTTGTATACAAAAAGTTGCAATAAATGCCTTTTTTTTTGGATTTGAAATATTTAGCTTATAGAATCGGTTAGTACAAAACAAAAAATACCTAAAATTTTAATTTTTTTTTTTTTCAAAAACTACTCTAATTTCCAATACAAGTCAATGATTTGCTGCAATAATCGATTTGTTGTATTTTTTTTTTGGTTTGAACTGAAATGCAATCAATTAAAACTTTCTTAATTGGGCAGCATATAAACTCAGCATTTCGACATCAATTGAAAGTTGATAATGAATTTGCACTTGTGTAAGTTTTAAGAAGTGCAGTGGTCAATTAAATCATTAAATGATAATATTTTTGTGTACTGAATAAAAAAAAGAAATTAATTGTAAAGATAAAAAGGTTTTAACAAAAATAGTTTTAAAGGCTACGACTAACTTTATTTTATCTAGTTTTAATTATTTGAGTGAACTAATGGAAATTAATATAAAATATAACCAAAGACGATTTTTTTCATGTACGTCATATACACCATTTCTGTAAAATACGCAGTTTCACGAACATAAATGTGTTTATAAGCAAATATATTACAATTATAAACACTGACTGTCACTATAGTTTACAAGGTTTCTTGATTATTTTTGGACTTCTTAAGATTTTTGCACATAATTAAAGGGTATAATGCAAAAACGGAATTCAAACATGTTTTTACCAAAAAATTTCAATTTTATCAAAAATATAAATATTCTCCAAAAATTAAAATTTCCTCAAAAATATATATTTCATCAAAAATATAGATTTCATAAAAAATTTCATATTTTACAAATATTAAAATTATCTCAAAATTAAATTTTTCTCCCTAAATTCAAATTTTCCTTAAAATATAAATTAAAAAAAAAAACAAATTTATCAAAAATAAAAAATAAATAATCTCAAAAAAAATTATACAATCTCCAAAAATCTTTAAAAATTCAAAAATTTTCTTAAAGTTGTATTTGACTCCTATTTTTTTTTTTAATTTAAATGTTCTACAATAATAAATATTTCAAAAAAAAAAAATAAAATGTTCTTCAAAAATTTTAAAAACCCCAAAATTATAATTTTCTCCTTAAAAATTTTTTTTTTTTGCAAAAATCAAAATTTTAACCAAAAATTAAATTATTCTCTTAAAAAAAAATTAAAAAATTAATTATCTCAAAATATTCAAATTTACTCCTAGATTTCAAATTTTCACCAAAAATTCAATTTATACACCAAAAAAAAAAAATCAAATTTTATCTCGAAAAATTCAAATTTCTCAAAATGTAAAATTTCACAAATATATATTTTTTCTAAAAATCAAAAATTTTCACCGAAATTCAATTTTTTTCAAATTCTAAATTCTCCAAAATCTAAAATTTTCTATTAAATTTCAAATTTTCTCCACAAATTAATTTTCTCCAAAAATTATAATTTTCTGCAAAAATTAAAATATTATCCAAAAATTTAAATTTTATCCAAAAACTAAAACTTTCTCCAATAATTGAATATTTTTACATTTTTTTTTTTTTTCAAAAAATCCATTTAAAATTTTCTCCAAAAATCATAATTTTCCCCAAAAATCATAATTTTCTCCAAAAAATTAAATTTTACAAAAATTAAAATTTTCTCAATAAAATCAATTTTCCCCAAAAATTCAAATTTTCACCAAAAATTCAAATTATGCATTTAAAAGTTTATCATCAAAATTTTTTAAAAAAATTAAAATTTTCTCTAAAAATTAAAATTTTTTCTAAAATTTAAAATTTTCTCTAAAAATTCAAATTTTTTCTAAAAAATTAAATTTTCTCTAAAAATTAATTTTTTTTAAAATAATTCAAATTTACTCCAAAAATTCAAATTTTACTAAAATAAATTTATCTTAAGGAATTAAAATTAATATTTGTTTCCAAAAAATTAAAATTTATCAAAAATTGAAAATTCCGTCAAGATTTTAAATACATTCAATTGTACGCCAACTAAGTGATATGTGAAGTGTTGTCTTTGAGGTGTCTTAATTCAAGTGCTTCCGAACCCAAAAAAATTAAAATATTCTCCAAAAATAAAAATTGTCTCTAAAAATTAAAATATTCTCCAAAAATTAAATTTTCTCTAAAAATTCCAATTTTCTCTAAAAATTCAAATTTTCTCTAAAAATTAATTAAAATTTACTCCAAAAATTCAAATTTTACTAAAATAAAATTATCTTAAGGAATTAAAATTAATATTTGTTTCCAAAAAACTAAAATTTATCAAAAATTCAAAATTCCGTCAAGATTTTAAATACTTTCAATTGTACTCCAGCTAAGTGATATGTGAAGTGTTGTCTTTGAGGTGTCAATCCTTCCTATAACAAATAAAAGAATGAACTTGATCTTTTAATACACCAAGCCCATTAATTAATAAATGCACTCAAATTTAAACATATATAAATTATTTAATGTTTATTGCAATCACAATATGTTTGTCGCAAACGTTTTTTTTCCATCTTGGTTTTATAAAGATTTATTTTTTGGTTTATAGATTTTAAAAGCAATTTTCAATTTAATAATCGATATTTAATAAAGAAAATATATGAAATAAACCGACAGTTAAAGAAATCTTTTATAAAAACTTACTTTAATATTTAGACTAAATTTTAAAATAAAATATTTGTAATTTTTTTTTTAACTTGTTTTTTGAATTATTGAATTTTGAGTGCCTTAATTCAAGTGCTTTCGAACCCTCGAAGTGCATTCGATGCACATCTCAGTACATTAAGCTGCATTTAATGCTTTTTCGCATATCGCTCTTACCAGCGCCAACACCTACATCATTGAAGTTCAACCTGCAACCTTCATCAATACCATCAACATCTGCAACACCTACACCGCAACACCGCTGGTTGGCCATGCACTGACTGCATCGCCATGGCAACATTAATCATTTTGATGCATCGAACAGCTGAGCAGAGTGGATTGCATTGCAACATATCACACCCAGAGGGCGCGCATGCAACAACGTAGCATTCATCGTCGTCGCCGTCGTCATCCTCTTTATTGTGGGCGACGCAAGACGGCTACAACTTTGAAAAATTACATTTTTTCTGAGATCTGTCTGTGTGAGTTGCATGAGTTGCTTGGTTGCGTGTGCTCATAACATGGATGCCTTATGAGAGCCACGCATGAGCTGCCCGCCCGCCTGCCAGTGGCAATACGAGCTGAAAGGTTGTCAATAATATTTTATTGTGGACAATGTTGTTGCTGTTGAGAAATTGAAAAGGAGTAGTATTTTCAAAAGAGGGACTATGTATTTCTATTCAAAATTATATACTAAAAATTAATGGTAAAAATTAAATTTTATTTTTTAATTTTAAATTTTTGAATAAGACTTGGAATTTTATTCAAAATTATACCAAAAATTCAAAGTTATACCAAAAATTCAAAGTTATACCAAAAAATTCAAATGTATAAAAAATATCTAAATTTATACGAAACATTTAAATTTATACTAAAAATTTTAAATTTATAGCAAAAATCAAAATGTATACTACAAATTCATAGATATTCCAAAAACTCAAATTTATATCTAAAATTTCAATTATTAAAAAAAATTAAAATTAATACAAAAATTTAAATTTATACCAAAAACTCAAATTTATACCAAAAATACAAATTTATACCAAAAATGTATATATGTGCTTTTAAACTTTTGGAATAAATTTACATTTTTTGTATAAATTAAAATTTTTGGTAAAATTAATATTTTAGGTATAAATTTAAATTTTTGGTATAAATTTAAAACTTTGTTATACATTTAAATTTTTGGAATAAATTTATATTTTTGGTGTAAATTTAAATGTTTGGTATAAATTTAAATGTTTGGTATAAATTTAAATGTTTGGTATAAATTTGAATCTTCGGTATATATTTAAATTTTTGGTATAAATATAAATTTTTGGTATAAATTTAAATTTTTTGTATAAATTTAAATT
Source organism: Dryomyza anilis (assembly GCA_951804985.1). Lineage (NCBI taxonomy): Eukaryota > Metazoa > Arthropoda > Insecta > Diptera > Dryomyzidae > Dryomyza > Dryomyza anilis. The sequence goes on from OX638134.1 coordinate 2,916,211, forward strand.
TTTGGTAAAATTAAAATTTTAGTTATAAATTTAAGTTTTTGGTATAAATTTAAATATTTGTTATACATTTAAATTTTTGGAATAAATTTATATTTTTGGTATAAATTTAAATTTTTGGTATAAATTTAAATTTTTGGTATAAATTTAAATGTTTGGTATAAATTTGAATCTTCGGTATATATTTAAATTTTTGGTATAAATATAAATTTTTGGTATAAATTTAAATTTTTGGTAGAAATTTAAATTTTTGGTATTAATTTAAATTTTTGGACAAATTAAAATGTTTGGTATAAATTTAATTTTTTGGTATAAAATTTAACTTTTGGTATAAATTTAAATTTTTGGTATAAATTAAAATTTTTGGTATAAGTTTCAATTTTTGGTATAAATTTAAATTTTTGGTATAAATTTAATTTTTGGTATAAATTTAAATTTTTGGTATAAATTTAATTTTTGGTATAAATTAAAATTTTTGGTATAAATTTAATTTTTTTTTTATAAATTAAAATTTTTATTTTTTGTATAAGTTTAAATGTTGGTATAAATTTTTATTTTTTGTATAAATTTAAATTTTTGGTATACATTTCTATTTTTGGTTTAAAATTCAATGATTTGATAACAATATATATATAATTATATATTGGTATAATTTGATTTTTTCGTGAAATTTTAAATTTCTAATTAAAATTTGATTTTTTTTTATGAAATTTTGTATAAATTTAAATTTTTTGGTATAAATATCAATTTTAGGTTTAAATTTTAAATTTCGGTTTAAATTTTAATTTTGTTTAAAATTTGAATTTTTGTAATTTTTTAGTAAAATTAAAACATTTTATGAAAATATTTATTTAAAGTTTTCATATTTTGATAGTCACCACCATCATCATTATTATATTGAAATACCAAATAAACACCAAAATAATGTTCATGTTTATTAGCAAAAATACTTGAAGCACCTGCTCGAATTTCTACTTCCCTTTCACCTTCTACTATACATATACAACAATGTACGGAACTGTGCAACTAACGTACTTCAAAATGACTCAAGTTTTCAACAGCAGCAGCAACAGCATCCTCATCATCATCCAAAGCATCGACAGCAGCAATATCCGCAGCGGCAGCAGCAGCAACATATCACATCATAACTCACACAAAGTTCTACGAAAAGCAATTGCTGAAAGCATTTTTCAATATTGCAACACGATATCCTAGAAACTACAAACAGCATCATCCAAACCAACAACCTACGCCTGGCCACAGCAACACATGCACTTCTGTCTGTCTGTCTGTTGTATAGATTTCTGCGTTTTACTGATATGCAGCCATAATAAAGAAAAAAAAAAAGAAAACCAAAAAAAAAACTAAAACGAAGGACCAACATGTGAGTCCTACGAAATCCATAAGGATAGCAAACAATTTGTAGACAGCCGGATGATGGCAGTCATCAGTGACTACGTCGTCATGCTTTTCGCATTTCTTACATATTTCTTGTTTTTTTTTATTTTTTTGTTCTTTTATTTTTTGTGATTTTTTTTTTTATTTTATGATATATTTTGTGATTATTTTTTTCTACACACAGACATTTACCTTGAAGAGTATGTGTGAAATGTCATGGTTTCAAAGTATCACCACTTTTAAGTTAATATTTTGCACTTTTGTATTTTTTCTATAATAATTCCTTTGAATTTAGCATTTGCCTTTGAAAGTATATATCTCAAATAACAGTCTTCAAATTGCGTCTTGATTTTCTCGACAAAGCACTTTGACAATAAAATTTATTGTTGACTTTGAAGAATATAATTTCTTTTTCAAGAATTTCTAATCTACTCATGCTACTTTATGACAAAAATTATTTAGCTTACCTGTTTGACATATATTATATACCAGGGATGTATGGGTAATGATATTTTTTGTATAATCAGTATTAACGTTAATTAATTTTTGACGTTTTTCTAAATAAATAAAATTCTGATTAATTGATAAGTAAGAAATTTGATTAGTCAAAAGTTTTTTTTTCAATATTTATATATTATGTCAATTTGAATTGAGTGAAAAACTAATAAATCAATTAATATGTAAAATTAAAAATTTTCAAAAAATACGTTGTAAAACATTTTAAAAAATTTCAAAATGCATAAATTTATTAATCAAAAATGTTGATTAATCAAAATAAAATACAATTTTTATTAATTAAATCTAATTCATTGATAAATCAAATTTTTCAATACTTCAAAATTTCAAAAAATCAATTAAATAATCAATTATTTAGAAATTTACTAAATTTTTTGTCATAAATTTAAATGTTTGTCATAAATTTAAATTTTTGGTAAAAACTTATTTTTTGTTGAATAATTTTTTTTGAAAAATAAAATTTTTAATTTTTGGTATACATTTAAAGTTTTAATATAAATATGAATTTTTTGGTATACATTTTAATTTTTGGTATAATATAAATTTTTGGTATAAATTTGCAGTTTTGGTATAAATATCAACTTTTGGAATTAATTTCCTTTTTTGTTATAACTATCCATTTTTGTAATAAATTTAATTTTTGATAATAATATAAATTTTTGCATTTAAAATTTGGTATAAATTTAAATTTTTGGTATAAATTAAAAATTTTGGTATATTATAAATTGTTGGTATAATTTTCAAGTTTTAATATACATTTTTACATTTTGATATAAATTTAAATTTTTGGTATAAATTTCCATTATTGGTATAAATTTCAGTGTTTGATTTACATTTTAATATTTGGTATAAATTTCAATTTATATTAAAAATTTTCATTTGTGGTGTATTTTCATTTTTAGGTATAATTTTTAATTTTTGATACAAATTTCAATTTTTTGGTATAAATATCAATTTTTGGAATAAATTTCCATTTTTGTTATAAATATCACATTTTTGATGTAAATCTCAATTTTCGATATAAATATAAATTTTTTGCAATTTTGGTATAATTTTTATTTTTAATTTTAATATTAATTTAAATTTTATGTATAAATTTAAATTTTTTATATAAATTTAAGTTTTTGGTATAATTTTTCATTTTTGGTTTAAATTTCAGTTTTTGATGTAAATTTCAATTTTTATTATTTTATTTTTTATTTTGCTGTAATTTTAAGTATAATTTTCCATTTTTGATACAAATTTTTATTTTTGGTATAAATATCAATTTTTGAATAAATTTCCATTTTTGTTATAAATTTCATACTTTTGGTATAAATCTCAATTTTTGTTATATATATAATTTTTTTGCAACTTTGGCATAAATTTCTATTTTTAATATAATATTAAATTTTAGGTATAAATTTACATTTTTGGTATAAATTTAAATTTTTTATATAAATTTCAATTTTTGGTATAATTTTCCATTATTTGTATAAATTTCAACTTATGGTATAAATTTCAGTTTTTGGTATAAATTATAAAATGTGGTATAATATAAATTTATTTTTAAAATTTTTGGTTTCAATTTCCATTTTATTTATAAATATTAATTTTTGGTGTAATTTCAATTTTTGATTTTGAAATTTAAATTTTTATACAAATTTGAATTTTTGTTATTAATTTAAAATTTTAATCGAATTTTGAAATTTGTTGGAGAAAATTTGAATTTGTTTGAGTAAATTGTTAAATATATTTTTTTTAATTTGAATTTTCATAAACATTATTTTTAGTTTGGCAACAGTTTTTCGTTTATTCCAATAAAACGACATTGGTCGAAATGTTATTTTGTGCATTTCTTTTTCCAATTTCTAATAAATGACAGCGCCACAAATTCACATTTTCGGCGTATTTTGTGTCTTTCATTTGTGCTACGTTCGGTCACGACCACCGAAAACGCAAAATAAACGCATTTCACTGCCGCAACAGCCTCTCACGGTGGTGCTGAATCCTTGCAAAGTGCAAAAGCTTTGGCTTCGGGGGGCGTTAAGCATGGAATTTGCGTTGCTGTCAACTGCAGCGTGCGTCGCTGCCAAAGACTAATTATAAAATTTTTGATTTCCCTCGCGGCTAAACACAGCGAGTGCGCAACGCAGCACGCATTTGTTTGTGTGAGTCGATGTGTTGTTGGGTGGCTGTGTGTGTCGCATATTTGTGTATATGTTGCTGTGTCTGTCTGTGTTTCAATATGCATGCAATCTGCATTCCTTTGTGGCGCCATCAACTTGAAAATTAGATTTTTCCGTTTTCCAGCCCGCCTGCATGTGGCAATTTTTGTGCTGTTATTGTCGATGTTGCTGCCTCCATCTACTGCTGCTGTTGCTGTTGGCCACAAACATTTTGCCAACGAAAAATGTCAAAAGAACAAAAAAAAAATTCTTCTCATTTTTGCAAAACATTTTTGTTTTTATTGCCACACACATGGTTTTGTCTCTTCATTAGTTGCCGAAATTCACAACTCATCAGCAACACTTGTGGCAGCAGCAACATCGATATTGCTGCTCAATGTGTTGCTTTTTATGTGCGACTTCCTTTGGTTGTTGTTGTCGTCGTCCTTCGTCCTTAAGGATGCACACCAACCACATATGTTGTTGGCGTCGCTGCGAGAGTTGTTGACGTGGCGGGCGCCGTCGCGGCTGTCGTTACTGTAGTTGCTGTTGTTGCCAGTATTGTTGCTGCTTCAATTGCTGTTGTTGTTGTTCTTCCTGCCTCATGTTGCCTGCTTTGGTGTTGCAAATGGTGACGTTATTGTCGTTGATGAAATAAAGCAACGTCGTCATCATCAGCAGCAACATCGTCGTCGTCATCGTCTCCCTGGAATTGTTGATGAAAAGCAGTTGCATTTGCGGACGAAATGAAATGAAAAATCAAAAACAAATAAGCATAGTAATGAATAAACGAATGCTTCGTTCGTTCGTTCGAAGCAATGACTGGCAAGGATGCCGCAAGGATATGCATGCGGAATTTTAAAGAACTACGTGTGGCTGTTTTATGGTTGGTTTATTGTGCAATGGGGAGAGGCATATGTCTCACAAAAGTTCCAAAAAGCGACAGACAAAAAAATGAAATTTAATTTTAAGAAATTGTTTAATGACAGATCTTAATATTGTGGCATTTTAAATCCAGTTTTTTGAACCTTAAAATCTAAAAATGACTACAGTGGCAAAAATGCTGCTATGTACTTACTTGAAGCTTGTCTATGAGATTTACCCAAATATTAAGCAATATATTTAAAAAAATAATCAGAACCTTTGCACCTTTTGTAGATGTTAGTTTGAAAGCTGATTAAATTTTAATCTGCACCCTTTTGCCAATACTAAAACTTCTTTTGGTAAACATTTTATTATTTTTTATTCAATACTTTTTTATGTTAAATTTTGAATAGGAAATTTTAGTTAGTGGTGACATTATGGAATAAATTTAAGTTTTTTGATATAAAATAAATTGTAGGTATATATTTGCATATTCGGTAAAAATTTTGCATATTTGGTTTTTTCAATTTTTAGGTATATATATCAAATTTTTGATAAATTTCCATTTTTTGTATAAATCACAATTTTTTATAAAAATTTTGTTATAAAGTTTAATTTTTGGTATAAATTTTCATTTTTAATATTAATTTAAATTTTTTGTAAAAATTTAAATTTTTGGTATATATTTAAATTTTTGGTATAAATTAAAATTTTTGGTTTAAGTTAAAATTTTTGGTATAAAATAAAATTGTTGGTATAAATTTAAACTTTTGGTATAAATTTAAATTTTTGGTACACATTTAAATTTTTGGTATAAAATTTCCATTTTTGGTATAAAATTTCCATTTTTGGTATAAATTTAAATTTTTGGTATAAATTTAAATTTTTGGTATAAAATTAAATTTTTGGTATAAATTTAAATTTTTGGTATAAATTAAATTTTTGGAATAAATGAAAATTTTCGGTATAAATTTAAATTTTTAGTATAAATTTAAATTTTTGTATAAATTAAAATTGTTGGTATACATTAAAATGTTTGGTATAAATTTAAATTTTTGGTATAAATTTAAATTTTTGGTATAAATTTAAATTTTTGGTATAAATTTAAATTTTTGGTATACATTTTAATTTTTGGTATAAATTTAAATTTTTGGTATAAATTTAAATTTTTGGTATAAATTTAAATTTTTGGTATAAATTAAAATTTTTGGTATAAATTTAAATTTTTAGTATAAATTTAAACTTTTGGTATAAATTTAAATTTTTGGTATAAATTTAAATTTTTGGTATAAATTTAAATTTTGGTATAAATTAAAATTTTTGGTATAAATTAAAATTTTTAGTATAAATTAAAAATTTTGGTATAAATTAAAAATTTTGGTATAAATTAAATATTTGGTATAAATTAAAAATTTTGGTATAAATTAAAATTTTTGGTATAAATTATAAATTTTTAGTATAAATTCAAATTTTTAATATAAATTTAAATATTTAGTATAAATTCAAATTTTTGGTATAAATTTAAATTTTTTGGTATAAATTGAAATTTTTGTTATGAATTGAATTTTTTTTATAAATATAAATTTTTGGTATAAATTTCAATTTTTGCTATAAATTTTGATTATTCGTAAAAATTTCATTATTCGTAAAAATTTCATCTTTTGGTATAAATTTCAATATTTGGCATACATTTTAATAACTTCTTTGTAATCTGTTAAATGAACCCCCTTTTGTTTGCTTACACGCTTCATTTAAGACTTATGTCAAATCTAATAAATACACTTTAAGCATTATTTGAAAACCTTTTAAACCTGCCACTTATTTTAGACATTGTTCATTCTAATCAACACCTTATACTTGCTGCTGTTGTTGACACCACACATCCTTCGTTCTGCGAGGTCCTTTATTACAACATACTCGAGAGCGACCTCTACAATCTGCAATCAACATAAAATCCAGTCACTGAAAACCAGAGGGTGTCGCAACAATAACGTTGACGATGGTGACAACAACAACTACTAAAACAGCAACAACAATAGCGCCAAAATTCAATCACATCATCATCAGTAGTAGTGGTAACAGCAACAACAGCAAAATAGTGTTGCTATGAAAGTCATTATTATCGGCAACAGCAATAGCAACAACAACAACAACGACCACAACATATTCCAGCGAACTGAAATTCGTCTTCATCGGTTGCGGTCGAATGTTGCTATTTACATAATAGATTTCTGTCTGTCCTTCAGAATGTTTGTATGGCTGTCTGTTCGTCATTGACTGTGTAGTGGCTAAAGACACTCTTCTATAAATCTACATATGTTGTAGTACAAAGTAGCAACAACAACACCAACATGGGCAACATACAGCAGCAGCAACAAAGTAACAACCAAGGCAGCCATGTTGCCGTTCGGCTTGAACGACTGACTCTCCTCACATCAATCCGGCCAAGTGTTTGAAGTCTATAGCGGTTCTTTTGGCATCAGTTGCTTTTGGAGTGTAGTGGTGTGGGAGAGGAGATAACAGAGAATGTGGAGAGAGTGAGATAATGAAGAGGGAGAGCGGTTCTGTCATGCGAAAAGTGGTTGGATAGATTTTGGAGTCGAACATGTTGCTGTGGTTGTTGACGCTTGTATAACATTTTGTTGTTCGATTGCATCCTTCCGTTAAATGCCTGCAGTACAAATGAAGAATCGATGGACCGTATATTCTACCCAACAAACTACCCACCCAACTGCCAAGTGAACAACCTACCCAAAAACAAACCTACAAAGATTGAAACCTACCAAAAACTCAAACTACCTATTGACTCCAACTACCAATAGATCGACCCTCCCATCTAACGAATGAAAGACCATCAGACCGCTTCATCCATTTAATACCCAAAAGTCATCAAGTAAATGGTCACAGTTTAGTTAAGTCGAGTTAAGTTTAAGTGATGTCTAGCGAAGTTTAAGCAGCCGGACTATATAGTTGACGTTGAAGTTGCAAAAGATGAAGTCGAAGAAAGCTTTCATCAAAATCAATGCTGATGTGGACATTTAGAGCAGCTCCGAATGTTGATTATTTGAGGGTGACCTTTACTAGAAAGTGATGCGTGTTGGTATTTTAAGACATTTAATGGTATTAGTTATAATTTAATTCAGTACAATTTTTGGTTTACATTACAATTTTGTATCATATTTCTTTACTACTCTTTTTAAAACTAAATATATACTTTTTTGTTATTTTTACTATAATATTACTTTGTCTTTCGTAGCCGCGGTAGCTCAGTGGTTAGTGCGTTGGACTGCGAGCCGAAAGGTCCCCGGTTCAAGCCTGGACTGGGGCTAACAACATCTTTTCATAGAAACATTTTTCTATACCGCGCTACCTCTCGGCAGTAAATGGCAAACCTACGAGAGTAAAACCATTGCCTATGAAAAAGCTCTCACCCGCCGTTCGGATTCGGCAATAAACTGTAGGTCCCACCACTTTGAGTACAATTTTTTATTTTTTTTTCACCAACTACCAGATTCATGACATTGATACCACCATTCATTAAATGACATATTAATGAATGTATTCATTATATACATGAACAAAATATTCAATACAATAAATTTGAATTGTCATATTGATGAATTTGATCATAATGTTTTTTCAAAAAAAAAAAATATTTTATAAAATAATTCGAAAAAAAGTCTTGTAAAAATTTTATTTAAAAAATAACAAAAAAAATTATTAATTCGAAAAAAAAGTTTTGTAAAAATTTAATTTAAAAAATAACAGAAAAAAATTTCGGACCAAAAAAACTTAGCAAAAAAAAAATTTGTTTTGAAAAAATTAAATTTTTTCGAAAAAAAAGAATGTTTCCGAAAAAAAAAATTTTCGCAAAAAAAAAATGGTTCGAAAAAAAAAATTTTTTTTTTCAAAAATATATTTTTTATAAATATAACTTTTTATTAATAAAAAGTTGTAATTATAATATATATATTATAAAACACTTTACTAATTTATGCATGTCGAGCAAGCATTATATAAGAAATAACACACAAGAACTACTTGAGAACTGAGAAGTACGGAAAAAAATGATCGACAAATAAAACATTTTGATAGAAATTTGGTTTAATGAACAGCGTTCTTCAATATGAGGAACATATATGTTGTATTTTATATTTTGGTTCATTAATATGATTCACATACAGTTCATCATATTGAAGAACACTTTTTCGACAGTTACCAAGCGTTCATCATATTTATGATAGTATTCATAACTTGGATGGCGTTGGTCATTAATATTATGAATGGCTCTTCAATACAATGAATCATAGTTTGAAGAACGGTACGTGACTGGTTTCTCGAAGATAGAGAACTGGTCCTAGTTCTACCACTCATGAAGCCAACCGGCAACTTTAACATGGCCCAAGTGAGAGGTTAGTTAATACATCCTGCTGACATTTACACTTCAAAATCGTATTCTGTGATTGGAATTAATGGTACCGGTCACAGAAAGTGTCCCTAACCGTAGACAAAACAGGCACAAAAGCAACCGGACACATATCCCTTATAGCTGTTTAAAAAAATTGCTGTTAGCTTCAATTCATAAAAAACCAAAATATATATATATATATATATTTATATCTAACTATTTTGTTTTATATATTAAATTTTCGTTATTTTATTTTACTTTACATATAAATTATTATTTATTTTACCTTCTCCTTTATGCATTCATATTTCACTAATGATTCCACCCTTGCATGCGTGCAATTTAATTACTTAGAAAACATACTGTATTTAAGTCAATACAGTATCGAAAAACAGTCTACGAATTATGAACGCATTAGTTGCAGCGTATAAATATGTCTTGTGGCTATGGCGCCACCTCTTGCCTTTTCACTTCACTATTGTGTCCCTGTTAAGCAGGGACACAATCCATCTCCTCATGTAGAACTTTAGACTTATCACAGAACTTGTCTTCAAGATTCTGTTCTTTGTCGGTATCAATGGTACCGGTTGCAGAACATGTCTAATGTTTACGAATGGTCTTCTTCCTCTATACTTTTGGACTAGAACAGTGACAAGTTCATTTTTTCACCAGATGTAAGAAGAATTACGCAGAGTCATCATGTTGGATGAATGTTTGTACGTTTTCTTGGTACCGAAAGGACAAGTAATTCCCATAAATGTTTGCATTATGAGCAAGAAAGTCTTTTTCTTATAAATATTATTAAAATTAGTTATTTGCATGGTTTAAATTAGTTATGGAATCTAAGTTAAAAAACCCAACTGCACAAAATTTGCCAGTACTGGATTTTGGATTTTGTGCGAGTGGATTTTGTACCGGTAAATTTTGTATATTTTATTTTGTATGGTGGACTCCATATCCAACGCTATACAGACATTTTGATCTTGTTGTTATCTTTCCTGCAACAATCTTGCATTTCGTGAAATTTTCAAGAGCTAAATTCTTGTGTACGATTGTGCAGTGTCGTTCTTATTCTTGCATCGACAGTTCGAACTTGTTCTTGCATCGACAGATTGATCTTGTTCTTGTCCTTGGAGGTTCAGTCTGAGTCTTGTTGTTACGGAGATAGTTCGATATTACTTTTGTCTTTGCCATAAGTGTCTTGCATTTCTTGCAATTTGAATGAGTCAAAATTCTGTTACACAAATGTAGAGGATCGTTCATGTTCTTGCATCGATAGATCGATCAAGTTCTTTCTCTAGAAGTTTCAGTTTATTTCTTGCTCTGAAATCGGCAGGTCGTTCTTTTCTTTGATACAAGAGTCTTGTATTTCTTACTTATTTTAAGGAGTCAAATTCTGTTATATAAAGGTGGAGGATAGTACTTGTTCTTGCATCGATAGGTCGATATAGTTCTTGCTCTTACAGGATCAGTTTTGTTCTTTCTCTGACATTGCCATTGACAGGTCGTACTTGTCCTTAGGATCCACACTCTATTATTTGAATGTGCAAATTCTGTTATACGAATGTACTGTATCATTATTGTTATTTTAATATTGATTTCCAGACAACATTTATAGTTTTTATAATTATTCTAATATTACATTACATTTGTATGAAACTATATATATGAAAAATATATAAAAAAAAATTTACAAATATTTATCTTAATAACTTTGCACTTCTCAAAAGTTTTTATTTACATTTAACACAGAAGAACAAAAAAAAAAGAATAAAAATAATATTTATTTTTATTATTTCTTTGGTTACTATCAACGTCTTGCATGAGTGCCAGAACATTGCAATACACTCAAAATAATTACACACACTTGTGTACTCGATGTCCTTGTGTTGTGTTGCAGGTGCCAATGGGTTTGTCGACAGACACCAGCAGTAGCAACAACCAGCAAAACCACAAAAGCAGCAGCAGCTATAGTAAAAACAACAACAGCAGTGTTTTATTGAGCAACAACTAAAGTGGCGAAGCATTCACTTAACTTGATTGAAAACATACAAAAAAAAAACTACGACAAACTTGAACAAATATCATATGATTGCTTCAGATGTGTTAACAAAGGGTTACGAAATACAAAAATAATAGGCAGATAGATAAAAAAAAAATTAGAATTAAGTAGAAATACTAATAGCACATTTATAATTTTATTTCGAAATTTTAATTTTAATATATTTTCTCAATTAAAAAGAAAATATATTAAAATTAAATTTTCAAAATAAGACAGTTTCTTGAAAACGAACAAATTAATGAAATGAACAAAAAGTGCTATTTCTTTACATTATAAATTATGGGTAAAGAAACAAAGGGTCCATAAATAGTATAAATTTCTTGAGCAATGAGCCAAAATAAATGTAACATTCTAAATTATGCAAAGGAACCAATATGTCTTATACATAAAAGCGTTGATTACACTAGGCAATAAATTGAGGCCTTTTATATTTTTCACGATCTTAGTATGAGTTTCTGATGGACTTCAATATTCTACACACTGCAAAAAAAGGGCTCTCCCAACATAATATATAATTGACTGATTGAACAGTGTTGTAATGAGCTCTGACTTACATTGGGAGATCCCGGAAACATTTTAATGTTGCCCCTTAAAATGGAGTATGTTCTAATGGAAACATAATAATTACTACATCCATATAAAATAATTATTTGAACCGAATCATAAATATGTTCAAAATAAAACATAATAATTACTACATTCAAATAAAATAAATATTTTAATCGAAACATAAATATGTTTAAAATAAAACATAATTTTGAACGACCTGAATATAAATATGTTTCCAGTGAAACATATCAGTTGTTTCAGTTCAAAAAGTAGTATGTCTGCATAGAAACATAAAGGGTTTTTCAACAGGGACGCTAAAAATGTAGAGCGACAGGGACAGCAAACGACGCCATATTTCTTGTCGCTCTTTCGACATTTCTCTTCAGTAAGGTTTGCCATTCGTTTTTTTCTTTTTTTTTTTGTAAACATCATTAAGTAAAAATTACAAAAATTAAGTTCTCATGGCATATTTTAAAAAGTGGATCAAAGAACAAAGTTTTCCGAGTTTAGATCCAAATATCATAAAAACTTATTGGAATATTAGAATTTATTAGTATACTAAAATTAGTCCAGATAATTAAAAGAAAACTTACGTTTAAGTATGTTTGTTAAACTATTTTTCCAAAGAACTATATTTTTTGTTCTAAGTAGTAGGTGAGAACGACTTAAAAATACTTTTGCCTTTTTTCAAAAACGTTACGTAGTTGAAACGGAGAAACAGAGTATGCACTCAAACACGGCACTAGCAAATTATATAGAATTGATGTATGGGATGTTCATGGCAAAAATCATGTAGCGTATTATTATCGTTCATATATTGTCTGGGGCTTTAATAATGAAATCAAATTCATAACATTTTTAGTATCTGTGGCATAATAAATACGCTGCATGATAATAAACTGTGCCATGATTGTTGTGGAATTATTTGCCAGTCCAGTATTATGTCAAGCTGTTTTCGTTGCTATTGTAGATTTTCCTAGTTGTACCCAGGACGCACAAAAACAACTTGAAGCAATATTCATGCTAATATTGCCATTCGTTTTTATGCTTTTCGCATTGTGGTGCATAACGTGCCACCAACAGAAGTAGCAGCAGCAACATCAATAGCACCAACAACATCAGCTCTCGGCCTCTAAAGTTGAGTGCATTTTCTTGTACCTCGAATGCAGCAACGCGCCATGCTGAAAATCCTTTTTCAAAATGAAAATGGCGTCGTGCGCATTGTTGTTATTGTTGTTGGCACTCACAGCTTCCGGTGTGGCCAATTGAGGGGGGAATGGAAGCTCAATACGGGCTGAGCAACAGGACGTTTGCAAAATCTGTTGAAAGGTGTGAATTTTGAAATTCTATGCAAGCAACATAGAGTGTCTTGTTGTTGACTATTGTTGTTGTTGTTGCTGCACACGTACTTATTATTGTTGTTTTTGTAGTTGGCTGCAGTTGTTGGCTTCATTTGGAAGCCATTCGATTACAACAAAAGCACGTGCTGATGCTGCTGCTGCTATTGCTCCTCTTGGTGTTGCTGCTACTGCTTTTATTGTTATTACGCCTGCAAAAGCAACACTGGCACTGTACCGACGCACCGACTCTTTAACGGTGTCGAAAAACCCGTGTCCGGGTGTTAATGTGTCTGTCCAATGGTTATGGGGCTGCTCCGCTCGGTACAACTCTCTCACTTGGGGCAATAAATCAAATCGTTAATGGTCGGCAATAACTTTAAAGTTGCAGCAACAATTGCTGTGAATTTATATCATCGCAAAGAGCTGATGTAAAACGTAGCACACATAAACGTAAACGTAAACCATGACGTAGACGTAAAATGTCGATCGTAGAAAGTATAGCAAATGCAACTTTTGCTGTGGTTTTGCATAAACGTCGCCACGAATTCGTACTCCGAGTAGTTAAAATTTTAATTGTTATTTGCTGTTGTTGTGAGGTTTAGAGCGGTGCGTCGGCGGTTGCAGAGCGGCTGTTAACCGCAAGTGAACTGAACACTTGTATTGAGGTTAATTGCTGCGATTTGCAAGTCAATAATTGGGAATTTAGGAGCCATAAAGTTAAAAAAAAAAACAGGATTAAAAAAATATAAATATATACTTCCTTTTGAAATCAAAGACTAGAGAAAATAGACTTCATAGAAGCCTCGAACTTTGTATATTTTTAAAAGTATATTTATGAGTTTTATAAATTTTATGAATTTTTGAATTTTATGGATTTTATGAGTATTATGAATTTCACGAATTTTATGTATTTTATGAATTTTATGAATTTTATGAATTTTATGAATTTTATGAATTTTATGAATTTTATGAATTTTATGAATTTTATGAATTTTATGAATTTTATGAATTTTATGAATTTTATGAATTTTATGAATTTTATGAATTTTATGAATTTTATGAATTTTATGAATTTTATGAATTTTATGAATTTTATGAATTTTATGAATTTTATGAATTTTATGAATTTTATGAATTTTATGAATTTTATGAATTTTATGAATTTTATGAATTTTATGAATTTTATGAATTTTATGAATTTTATGAATTTTATGAATTTTATGAATTTTATGAATTTTATGAATTTTATGAATTTTATGAATTTTATGAATTTTATGAATTTTATGAATTTTATAAATTTTATGAATTTTATGAATTTTATGAATTTTATGAATTTTATGAATTTTATGAATTTTATGAATTTTATGAATTTTATGAATTTTATGAATTTTATGAATTTTATGAATTTTATGAATTTTATGAATTTTATGAATTTTATGAATTTTATGAATTTTATGAATTTTATGAATTTTATGAATTTTATGAATTTTATGATTTTTATGCATTTTATGAATTTTATAAATTTTATAAATTTTATGAATTGTAGATTCTTCTGCATTTTAAGAAGTTTAAAATTTTGATTTCTTTTATATTTATTTGTTTTGAAAATATTCAATTTAAGCATTTGTTGCTCCGACTTCATTCAACAGCAACGAAATCTGAATTGTTGTCATTAAAATGTCGCCAGAGATTTTGATAGAATTCGGTTGATGAGGATTGTGCTGCTCCGACAACAATAAACTCGGCAACAACAACTTCAACAACAGCAACACCAACTAAATAATTTAATTTGCATAAAATTCTAAGTGATTGCATTAAAATTGAATCGAGTGGAATTGAAATTGACATGAAACGCAAATAAATTACGTAATATGCATAGATTTGCTGTTGCCGTTGCTGCTGCTGATGTTACTGTTATTGTCGTTGGTGACAATGATGATGATGTTATTGCTGTGACTGCATTGTTGTTCTTGAGCAACATACACTAATGACAGTTGCTAATACGCTTCATTATGTTGGCTGCCTTCAATCAACTGATTGCTGTTGCGTTGCTTCGCTATTGTTGTTGCTGTCTGTGCTGGAGCTGTTGCTGCCTTCTACCTACAATGCCTGCTTAAATATTTATTTAAATAATAAATTGTTAACAACATTAATTAGTAGAAAAGACGCCGCCTTACCGGAGAACGTACAACATCGACTTATTTCAGGTCTAAGGAAGGCCACCTGTTAACTGTTTTGTGCGTGTGTTGCCCTTTAATAGTTGGCTAATACCTCTTACCATGTATCGTATTTTTAGCCATACTCTACTCCTATTGCTGCTGTTGTTTCAAATCAACATTATACACGCACATGTTGCACACGAACTCATTCAATAGTCCCTCCTTTAATACAAGAGTCAGTCCTTCCGTCTATACACCTATATCGCCCTACTTGCCTGCTGTGGTCATGGGAATAATTAAATATTTTAAATGTCATTTATGACAGTTTAGCTAAGTTTTGTTGTAAATTGCGTAATGCTCCACACGAATAATTTTTATTAATTGTTAGGAGTTTAATACAGTTTACGACAAGCATTAAAAGTTCCCTCGTGTCGTTTTAAAAGAACGGCGAATTTTATAATGAAAAATAAAAATCAATATATAAGTGCTATACAAAATAACTATATTAATAGATATTTCCATACTATAAATTTATACAATATAAAAATGAATTTTATGGTATTCATATCTCAGCGTCGGTGGACCGATTGCGAGGCGAAAAATTGATGGTTCGAATCTCCTAGAACAAAATTCATAAAAAATATAAAAATCTTAAAAATCTAAAAATCACAAAAATCACAAAAATCATACAAAATCATACAAATTCATAAAATTCATAAAATTCATAAAATTCATAAAGTTCATAAAATTCATAAAATTCATAAAATTCATAAAATTCATAAAATTCATAAAATTCATAAAATTCATAAAATTCATAAAATTCATAAAATTCATAAAATTCATAAAATTCATAAAATTCATAAAATTCATAAAATTCATAAAATTCATAAAATTCATAAAATTCATAAAATTCATAAAATTCATAAAATTCATAAAATTCATAAAATTCATAAAATTCATAAAATTCATAAAATTCATAAAATTCATAAAATTCATAAAATTCATAAAATTCATAAAATTCATAAAACTCATAAAATTCATAAAATTCATAAAATTCATAAAATTCATAAAATTCATGAAATTCATAAAATTCATAAAATTCATAAACTTCATACAATTTATAAAATTCATACAATTCATAAAATGCATAAAATTCAAAAAATTCATAAAATTCATAAAATCCATAAAATTCATAAAATTCATAAAATTCATAAAATTCATAAAATTCATAAAATTCATAAAATTCATATAACTTATAAAATTCATAATATTTATAAAATTCATAAACTTCATAAAATTCATAAAATTCATAAAATTCATAAAATTCATAAAATTCATAAAATTCATAAAATTCATAAAATTAATAAAATTCAAAAAATTTATAAAATTCATAAAATTCATAAAATTTATAAAATTCATAAACTTCATACAATTTATAAAATTTATACATTTCAAAAAATGCATAACATTCATAAAATTCATAAAATTCATAAAATTCATAAAATTCAAAAAATTTATAAAATTTATAAAATTCATAAAATTCAAAAAATTTGTAAAATTCATAAAATTCATAAAATTTATAAAATTCATAAAATTCATAAAATTCATAATGTTCATAAAATTTATAAAATTCATAAAAGTCAAAAAATTTGTAAAATTCATAAAATTCATAAAATTTATAAAATTCATAAAATTTATAAAATTCATAAAATTTATAAAATTCATAAAATTCATTAAATATATAAAATACATAAAATTCATAAAATTCATAAAATTCATAAAATTCATAAAATTCATAAAATTCATAAAATTCATAAAATTCATAAAATTCATAAAATTCATAAAATTCATAAAATTCATAAAATTCATAAAATTCAAAAACTTATTTTTATTTCATGACATTCAAATTCATTAAATTCGTTAATTCATAAACTTCAAAAATATTTCAGAACTTATAAAATTTATAAATTTCATCAAAACACTGCAAAATTGCATAAAAATTTTAGAAATATTCCATTTAAATTGGTTTCTTATATAAATTTGCATTAAACATCAATCGTTAGTTTGTCAGTATAGTAACTAGGTGGTGTTGTGAAACATGTCCAGTTTGACGCTTTCAATTTCAAAAGCCATTTGTCCGAAGAGTGGATTTTTCGGACGAGTGGCTTTAACAGCAATCGATATTTGGCTATTTTTGTGTATTAACCCATTTAAGCCCATGCCAATAAATAGAAAATAGATATGCTGCATACACATTCAAGAAACTGAGAATAATTATAACAACGTAGTGTCCTACTTTTAGATAATGAACTCTTTTCATGTATGTAAATAAAGTTTCAATGCATTTGTATCGCGTAATAAAATTGGTCTCGTTTGGACAGGTTGGAATGGTCGTTAAAGGGTTAAGTAAAATGCAAAATGTGTGTGTGAGATATAGCATGAGTCAGTGTATGTTTAATACAAATATATTGAAAAACAACATGTTTTCAAACTATGTCAGTTGTTTCTCTTTAACAAAATATTTTAACAAAAACGCATATTTTAAACAAAAATCTACACTTTTCATAGTTTATGTTGTATCATAAAAATTTTATTAAAAAACTCAGCTAATAAATTTTGCCAAAAATAAAACAAAAATATTTTGCCAACATTCTGCGCTGAATAATATTCGACTAAATGAAGCAGAGCGAAACCTTAAAAAACATAAGAAAAGGAACTACAAAATATTTGTGTTGGCTGCAAGTGTCAAGTTTATTAATGGTTATGCAAAATTATGCCACTATATTGTTCCCTCTCTTACCGCCAAACTCCATCTCACTTATGCCGTCTGCCCGCCATCTTGACGGTATTCCAAGCTGTCCGTTCGAGCAACAACGAAATTTCGCAATTTCACATCAAATCCAAAGACAAGACGTTCGCTGTCCTTCTCACCGTCCGTCGCCTGTCTGTCTGGGCAGCCATCTATTCAGCTGTCCAAGTTTCTGAGCTGCTCAATGCACTCGTCCATTGAACTGTCCATATGGCTGTCTTGCTCGCTCTGTATGTCTGTCTGTCCGTCACTCGCACTGCGTTTGTCTTGTCGTTTGACATTGACAAATAATGAGACGCAAATATAAATGCAATTGTAATGTTGCTGTGGCAGTTGTTGCCGCCATTGTGTAGGTGTCAAAATTGTCGGTGCCACAGTGTCGGACATGCGAATGATTTGCAAACAAAACAACACAAAATAAACAGCGAAAAATGTGGCAACAAATTAGAATAAAACGCAGGTGAATTTGTCTGCGCTCGAGGATAAGAAATGCTTAGCAGGATAAAAAAATCCAACGAATAAAGGTATGAGTTGCTGACTGACGCAGAGAGTGATTGACATAAGCAGAAGAAATATAAAGAATGGAACCTTCTTTGAATATTTCATATTATAAACTTTGTGTTTTTTTTTTTTTATAAATTTATGAATTTTATAAATTTTGTGAATTTTATGAGTTTTATGAATTTTATGAATTTTATGAATTTTATGAGTTTTATGAAATTTATGAATTTAATGAATTTAATGAATTTTATGAATTTTATGAATTTTATGAATTTTATGAATTTTATGAATTTTATGAATTTTATGAATTTTATGAATTTTATGAATTTTATGAATTTTATGAATTTTATGAATTTTATGAATTTTATGAATTTTATGAATTTTATGAATTTTATGAATTTTATGAACTTTATGAATTTTATGAATTTTATGAATTTTATGAATTTTATAAATTTTATGAATTTTATGAATTTAATGAATTTTATGAATTTTATGAATTTTATGAATTTTATGAATTTTATGAATTTTATGAATTTCATGAATTTTATGAATTTTATGAATTTTATGATTTTTTACAGAATAAAAAAATAATTTAAAAATGACAAAAAAAACAGAAAACAATATTGAATACTTCCAAATTAAAATTTTGTTTTTTCCTTACTGTGATTTCCTTTAATTACGACTTCCTTTGATTGATGTACGAATGAACGCATGTAAATTGTAAACATGTAAATGAAAGAAATTCAATGCTCATTCAAAATTAAATGAAGCATTTTATGGCAGTCGACATTCCTAGAGAAATCTTCAAATTGCAGAAATTGAAATGTACAAAGCAAGTAGATGAGAAGGACTGTCAAAGGCTGTGGATGTCGATGTGGAAAGGCAAGTCAAGGATACAAGTAACAACTTCGGTTGAGAATTTCTTCATTTGTATGTGAAGAACTTGCGACTGTTGTAGTAAATATTAAAAATTAAAAAGAATAAAAATATATTGTAAAATGGGAATTCTTATATTGGCAAAGTGGTATTTTTAAGATCTCTTATGTATTTTTATTTTTTTTTTTAACAATAAGTTTTAGTAAAAAGGTTTAATAAGTAAAGAAAGGGAAAAAAAAAAAAAACTCTGAACAATTTAGAATATAACCATGGAAACGTCGGAAATATTACATTACATAAAAAATTTTATTTTTCTAAACATTTTAAAAACATCCGAACAAAACAGCCCACAACTCATTGAGAAACACATGAAATTGTTTTAATATTTTTAATTTAATTCCATAAGTTTTTATTTCAATCAAATAAATGTAAATGCATCATGATTTAATTCATTATAATCTCCCTTGTATCCTTTCAAAATAGAAGATCTATACAAAGATTTTAAGATTATTTTGTTATTTCCAGTATTAATAAATGTCAGCAATCTATTAATATATTTGGATTTATATTGTCAATTGAAAATAGAGGTAAATGAAATAAAATTAATTCATATTCTTTACAGAAGATGGCAGATTGTGCTGCTGCTCTACTCTACTCTGCCATGATAATGATATATTATGAATTAATTTCAATTAAAAACGATTTTCCTAAGACAACAATCGGTAACAAGATCTTCGATGAATGTCTTTATGTTAAATACAAAACTTTGAAATAAGATAAACTCAAATTGTTAGTAAAGTTTAAGAAATTTTTAATTTGGTTTAAAATGTTTTCGTATTTACTTTAAAAACAGAATAATATAACTTTTATGGATGGTTTCGATAAAGATAAAGAAAATACTTTTACTCACAATAATGTTGAACTTTTTTTTCCAAATTTAATAATTTAAAAGTTGTTTAAAATAAAATTCGAAAGGGTCCCCGGTTCAAGCCTGGACTGGGGCTAACAACATCTTTTCATAGAAACATTTTTCTATACCTCTCGGCAGTAAATGGCAAACCTAGGAGAGTAAAACATTGCCTATGAAAAGCTCTCACCCGCCGTTCGGATTCGGCAATAAACTGTAGGTCCCATCACTTTGAGAACAAATATAACACGCACAGCTCAAAATAGTGAGATAACTCTTATTATTATTATTAATTCCGCTTCGATTTAATGTTGGTGCCAGTGTCAGAATAATTTAAATAACATCGAATTATATATGGTTAGGATTAGGGTAAGATTCGTAAGCCTGGTCAGACAACCTGATAAGGATGGCATTTTCGAGTAGTGTCACATATTGATCAGGCATGTGGAAACCAGATCATTACCTTATTTAGAATCAGTTAAGGCCGGTCAGACAATTATTGCATTCTGAACTAAATTTTAACTCGAGTTGCTACGAGAATCGAGTTGTTTCTACCGCATCATTGTTATCGCAATGATATCGAAACAAAGGGCATAATGGGATACTTTGTTTTTCATCATTTTTGTATAAGAAAAACTACTAAATATGTTTAGGATAAGAAAAGTACCTGTTCATAATTAAAATTAATCTGGTATTATAACCAGGAACTAATTTCAAACGTGACGCACTTTTAAATAGATTTCCTGATCAGGTACCCTGTTGAATCCATGTTTGATTTTGGTAAAAGCAGTGTCAGAATAATTTTGATATCATCGAATTAGGGTGTTAGGGTAAAATCCGGAAGCCTAATCAGACCACCTGAATAGCATTATCGAGCATGTAAATCAGGCATTTGGAAACCTGATCATTACCTTATTTGGAATCAGTTAAGGCCGATCAGACAATGATGGCATCCTAAATTAAATTTTCACTCGGGTTGCTACGAGAAAATTTCCGATATCGTGTGAATTCTACCGCATCATTGATCTCGAAATGATATGGAAACGAAGGTCATAGTAGGTTTCTTTGTTTTTTTATCATTTTTGTATAAAAAAAAACTAATTCAAAATTAATTTCTGATTTGAATTGGAAAATCGAATTTGATAATAATTTCATCATTTGATAAGAAAATGTTTACATGTAAAATATTTATTCAATATCGATAACGAAAAGTTTACATAATACATATAAAAATTCTTTTTTTTATGCAAAACATTATTTTTTAAAATGATTTCAAATCGTATGGAAAAAAATGTTGTTTGAGTAATCAAATTCAAAATTTTATTATTAAAAATTGATCAAATATTTTACAAAAATTCGCATGATATGATTTTTGTATAAAAATAAAGTAAATTTCAAATCTGTTGAATGATTCGATTCAAATTCGAATGAACAAAAGTATTTGGTTTGAGAAAACAAATATAAAACTGTTTGACATAAATTAATATATAAAATGAGTTGAAGTTAAACCAAAATACAAAATATATACCTAAATAAAAAATAAAATGATGTTAAATAAAATTAGTTTAAAAATAAAGGGTTTTTCAACAGGGACGCTACAAAAGTAGAGCGACAGTGACAGCAAACGACGGCATGTTTCTTGCCGCTCTTTTCACATTTCTCTTCAGTAAGGTTTGCCATTTCATGATGGAAATATATACGAATTGGAATTTCGGTAGTAAATTTTAATAATTTCGACTCGTTGTTGGCTCGTATATCTTTCCATCATTAAATGGTAAACCTTACTGAAGAGAAATATCAAAAGAGCGGCAAGAAATATGGCGTCGTTTGCTGTCTCAGTCGCTCTACTTTTGTAGCGTCCATGTTGAAAAACCATTGAAAAAAACTTTTGTAGCGCTCTTATTGACTGCATTCAGCGACCTCAGCAGTTGTGGAGCTGTTGAGTAAAATTCGCTTGAATGACATGCTACTCTCAACATGTTTAGTGAGCGGTCGCCATTTTTTCCTGCATAAAATTTTTACGCTACATTTGCGCTGCCTTTGTTATCGATGACATTCGATGACATTTTAACTCAAATATTTATAAACAAAAATGGAATTTAGTTTGAAAAATATGTTTTCAATCAATTAAAGAGTTGTATGTAACTTTAATAATATATTAATAATAAATTAATTTGTAAATTGACAGCTGAGAAAGCGGTGCATTCAAAAACAGTGAGCGATTAGTTACTGAGCAGTTTCGCAACTGCTGAGGTCGCTGAATGCAGCCATTGAAAAACCCTTTAAATAGAAACATTAATAAATTCAACAAACTTTAACAAAACCTTTTATATTTTAATGATTTGAATTTTTATTTCATTTATATTTTCCGTTATTTACAACAAATAAAAATTTAAAAATATTCTCTTCGTTACTATGCACGCTCTTCTTTGTCAGTTGTCTTTAACAAACTGCGCTTTATTTTAGTTTATTCTCTAGAGTCGTGCATTGGAGTTCATATTCTTTCATTGTTAATTTTGTATTAATTTTATTTCTTAATATCAATGTTTGATATAATTTAATTTATTAATAATACTGTATTATACTGAAAACTTATATAAATGAAACATGAAAAAATTATAACATAACAAACAATTATAACAAAAACAACAAAACGAAAAACAAATGATGCTGTGCTTGCTCTCTAACGGTGATTTACTCTTTAATCGTTTCTCAAAGGTGCCGCTCTTTCTCTCCCCACCTTTCCAGTTCTTTTGTAACACATTAATTACTTAAGTTCGTGCTTTAGTTTCTTTCAATCGGTCATGCGTCGCAGTTGATATGTCGTGCGCGAGGTTCTTTGCACATTTTAATTAGTGTTTTAGTTTATTTGTCATTTAAATCGGTATAAAACGCGTAAATGTTAATGTGCCGTGTGAATAAAACATTTAAATAACTTATTAAACTGAAAAATAGTGAACGTATCGAAAAAAAACAAATGATGCTCTCTAACGGTGCTCTCTAACGATGCTCTCTAACGGTGATTTACTCTTTAATCGTTTCTCAAAGGTGTTGCTCTTTCTCTCCCCACCTTTCCAGTTCTTTTATAACACATTAACTACATAAGTTGTTCTGCTTTAGTTACGTTCCATCGGTCATGCGTCGCAGTTAAAATGTCTTGCGCGAAGTTCTTTGCAAAATTATTTTAAATTTAATTAATGTTTTTGTTTATTTTTCATTTAAATCGGTATAAAACGCGTAAATGTTAATGTGCCGTGCTAATAAAACATTTAAATAACTTATTAAACTGACAAATAGTGAACATATCGAAAAACAAAAACAATTGACGCTGTGCTTGCTCTCTAACGGTGATTTACTCTCTAATAGTTTCTTAAAGGTGTTGCTCTTTCTCTCCACCGTTCCAGTTCTGTTGCAGCACATTAAATACTTTAGTTTCTTTCCATCGGTCATGCGTCGCAGTTGAAATGTCGTGCGCGAACTTCTTTGCAAATTTTAATTATTTTTTTAGTTTATTTTTCATTTAAATCGGTATAAAATGCGTATATTTTAATGTGCTGTGGTAATAAAACATTTAAATAACTTATTCAACTGACAAATAGTGAATATATCGAAAAATAAAAACAAATGACACTGTGCACTGAATTTATGTTGGTAAAAATTTAATGTTGCAAAAAATGTTGCTTAAAATATAGGAGAAGAGAATCTCGTTGAACAAAAAATAAGAGAGCCCCCCTATAGAGTTGCCAACAATACATATTTCGTGAATATTCTTTGCAATACTGTTACTCATTTGCATATGCGAATTTTATTGTTCCTTAAAATAAATACATATTTGAATGTTTTTTTTTTCAATCGGGAGTGTCCGTGTTTCGGTAAATGTGAAAACAATCATTCGTCGCCGTATCGTATAAGTGAATTTTGTACAAGTTTTCAATAGTTTTTATATTAGTAAAGTGTTTTATCAATCGGGAGTGTGCGTTAATTGGTAATTATTTGCGAATATTTATCACGATTTGCGGTATTGGCAACTCTGACTTGGCGTAAACAACGGCGCTAAACAATAACAAACTATTATAGTGATTTGCGCGCTCTCTCTTTCTCTCTCTCTCTCTGTATAAGAACAGTAATTAACAATAACAAATTGAAGGCACTGCTTGCTCTCTGCCGAAATGCAGCGAATTTCAGCGCAGCCGTGCAGTCGACTGCTACAGTGGGTGTATTGGAAAAATATTTTAAAAGGTTTGTGTTATTTTTAATTTATTTATTTGAATGCATAGTCATTTTTCATTATCAGTTCAATGCTAAATTATTGTAACTTTTTAATAAATTAAAAATATTTAGTTAAAACTTGCAAATATGTAATAAAGTTTAAAATGTTTTGTAAAATTAAAAAAAAAAGTTTTAATTCAGTTGTCTAAAAATGTTTGTCATCTTTTTTAATTTATACCGTTTTTTATATTTTCATTGATTTTTTTCTTCTATAATCAATATTTATATTATTTTCGTAGAATATGCAGAGAAATTTTGCTATCAAAAAAAGCAGTTCGATCTGCTGCACTATTAATTTTGTCAATTATATATTTTTGTATTTTTTTTTTGTCTAGTTTAACTAAAAAAAATAAATTAAATCGAATTTTTTGTACTAAAAAATGTCTACTAAACAAAAATTTGTATTGTTTGTTAAAATTGGTAATTTTACAAAAAAGAATTCTATTTTTGTAATAAATTAGTATTTTTAATAAAAAATTGTATTCTTACGATAAACTGGTATTATACTTAAAACTCGTACTATTACTTGAAATTAATTTTTATTTTCTATAAATTGTATTTTTTTCTAAAAATTCAATAATTCGAATATACAAAAAATTTGTATATTCGAAAAATTTGTATTTTTAGTCAAAATTCGATTTTGACTAAAAATTCGCATTATTTACTAATAAATTATTATTTTTACTAAAAATTTGTAAAAATGGATTTTTTTACTAAAAATTGGTATTTTTATTAAAAACTGATATTTTTACTAAAAACAAAAAAAAATGGTATATATATATATCAAAAATTGTTATTTTTTACTAAAAATTTGGTATATTTTCTAAAAATTGGTATTTTTATTAAAATTTGGTATTTTTACTAAAAATTGGTATTTTAGTAAAAATTGGCATTTTTACTAAAAACAAAAAAAAATGGTATTTTTTACTAAAAACTTGGTATTTTTACTAAAAATGGGTATTTTTACTAAAAATGGGTATTTTTACTAAAAATTGGTATTTTTACTAAAAATAGTTTTTTTGACTGAAAACTGGTATTTTTACTAAAAAGTGGTATTTTTAATAAAAATTATTATTTTTACTAAAAATTTGTATTTTTACTAAAAATTGGTATTTTTACTAAAAATTGGTATTTTTACTAAAAATTGGTATTTTTACTAAAAATTGGTATTTTTACTAAAAATTGGTATTTTTACTAAAAATTGGTATTTCTACTAAAAATTGGTATTTTTACTAAAAATTGGTATTTTTACTAAAAATTGGTATTTTTACTAAAAATTGGTATTGTTACTAAAAATTGTTTTTTTTACTAAAAATTGGTATTGTTACTAAAAATTGTTTTTTTTACTAAAAATTGGTACGTTTAATAAAAATTCTTATTTATACATAAAATTCGTATTTTTTACTAAAAATTCGAATTTCTACTAAAAAAAAATTTTTTTTAGTAAAGCTCGTATTGTTCCTAAATATTCAACATTTACTTATAAATCGTATTTTTGCGAAAAAAATCCGTATTTATACTAAAAAAAAAAACCTATTTTTTTTTTTTTAAAAAACGTATTTTAACTAAACAAAAATCGTATTTCAATTTTTAAAAACGTAATTCTACTAATAATTCGTATTTTGTTTATTAAATATTTGTATTTTTTTTTACTTAAAAATGATTTTTCAATAAAGAAAATTATTATTTTTATATTAAAAAATCACACTAAAAATATCACACTGAAAATATTAGATTTTATTAATTTCCAGTAGGCATTATGACACTACTTTTTTTAAATTTTTATATTTTGTTTTATATATTTTTTTTTTGCTGGGTGTTTCAAAAATATGCAAAATAATGAATATGTCACACACAAGGTGCACCGCAACAAAAACTTCAACAAAAACATGTTCAGCAACAAAAGCAAAAACAAGGACAGCAACAACAACATTGTTCTGCTGTCAACAAGGCCAAAAATGCATTGCTGCCAAATATTTTGTTATTTTGTTAAAATTTAAGCACATGCTGAGTTCAGTTGATGTTGGCCTCAATGCTGTTGCTTTTGTTGTTGTTGCTTTTGCTCTGATTGTTGTTGTTGTTGTTGCTGCTTCTATATGTAACGCACAGATAAAAGGCTTTCAGAGTTGCATCAGCAGCATGCTTTATGCTGCACGTTGCTGCATGTCGACCACAGCAGCAGCAACAACCAAGGTGTTGAAAGCTCTTGCCTTTCACCGGTTCGCTGTCGCTTTCTCTGTCTCTGTCGCTGTCGTTGCACATCCTCACTGACTGCCTGTCAAGTCGGCAACAACATTTTGTGTGCGGTTAACAATATTAAATGGTTAAAAGCGAGCAGGACGAGACAGCATACAACATACAGACAACACACTCAAACATTTTGTTCCACCACATACAGCGTGAGGATGTCGCAAGGACAAAGCGTGCGAGATTAAAATATGTGGCTTGCAAGGTTTGCAAAATTAATGACATTCAGAGTGTGATTTCATGTTGTTGACAACGTGAATCCACGTCGATTCAATTTTAAACAACCCAACACAAATGAAAAAAAAAAAATTTAAATTTTGGTAATATTCAAATAGATGCAAATTTAATTTAGTCCTACTTAAGACCGGCATCATAATGAATGGAGTTGCCTGAATCCTTTTGGAGAATCGCAATATGTGAAAAATGTTTGACATTTTTGGAAATGATTTTTGTTCTAATCAAATCATATGTAATACTTTAAGGTTTTTTTTTGTTGTGTTAGTTAAATATCAAATACAGAGTAAAATGTAGCATTCATAATTTTAATTAAATGAAAGTTTAAAGTTTTAAATAATTCTACACATCATCACGGAGATGCCAAAGGGGCGAATGTGCATTTTTAAAAATGTTGAGAAATCAAAATAAAAAGTTTGAATTGTTTTAAAAATTAGTAAAAAATACATTTAAATTTTTTTTTTTGTTATTTTGGTTTCTTCATCAATTAGCATAACGTATATAAAATATATTTCGATTTGGAGAACTTACTGAATTATAAATACGGATTTTGTGTGGCAATATCCTGAGCAAAGCGCAAATATTTTGGTTTTTTGCTATAATTTTTCATGGGTGTAAGATTAAATAATGATGTAAAGGCATTTATTGTTTGCTTTAAAAGCACCTATCGATTGGCATCATTATTTAAAAGAAATTTGCCAAAAAAATGTCTTGCAAATAACAAAAATTCAAAAAATATATTAAAATAATTATGCCAATTTATAGGTGCTTTGAAAGCGAACGATAAATGCATTTAGATCCCTATTTTATCTTGCACCAATATAGAGTTATAGCAAAAAAACGAAAAGATTCGCCCTTTTGGCATGACAAGATTTTTAATTTTTCCAATTTCTTCGTTTTTTTTTTTTGCTATAACTCTTTGTTGGTGCAAGATAAATAGTGATGTAAAGGACTTATTATTTGTTTTTAAAGCACCTAACGATTGGCATCATTTTTTAAAAATATTTTTCCAAACATTTTTCTGTCAAATAACAAATGACAAATTAATATTTGGAAAATTATTTTTAAATAATGATAGGTGCTTTGAAAATAAACAATTCATGCCTTTATACGACTATTTTATCTTGTACCAGTAAAAAGTTATGGCAAAAAACGAAAAGATTCACCCTTTTAACATGACAAAATTTTCAATATCTCAAATTCGACCTTTTGGTTTTGTCTTTTGTGGCTAGACATATCCAACAAAACCACATACAAATTTGACACAGTATACTTGCGGATGAACTACATTCAAAAATGTAAAAAAACTCAAATGTCAACTAATACAAATTCTCACCTTTAGCGTGATAGTGACGATATCATAATTGAAAAAAAAAAACATAATTGTTCTTTATTTTTAGCTAACATATTATAATTCAAAATATAATCCAATATACCACTTTTTTAATATATTTATAAAGTATATTTTCAAAAAACTATTAAATTATGAAAAGTTCTATAAACAAATGGTGTGAAGTTAAATACGTCGCGAATTTAACATAACCATATTTTGTTGAAAACAGATACCTTAACACAAAATAGATTTTTTCAACTGACCAATGTGAGATAGATTATGTTGGTGCACTAACGAAATGTTCTTTCTCTACCTCTCTATATCTAAAGTTCTACTTTAATACTCATGAATTTTAGATTATATGAATTTTTAACTTTTGAAACCTCTTGAATCAAGGTTTCTGCCATTAGATAAAAACATAAATTTCTGTTTAAAACAGTTCTGATGCAATTAATTTAAAATATTCTGTTTTTATATAAAAATTCAAACTTTATTTCTAAAAAAATTCACATTTACTTTAAAAATTGTAATTTTCTCTACAAATTATCGTTTTCTCAAAAATTATGATTTCCCTTAAACATTTTAATGCTGACAGTCGTACGGTCCTACCTCGGAGATTGGAGAGAAGTTATATAAAAAATAATTTATGGATGGACCTTGAGCACTGAACCTTGAGCACGTTAAGACAATATCTTAAAAATAATTTATTTCAGAATTTATTCTGATTAACCGTTCTCTAATGGAAATCGTTGTAATAATGCAATTTAATTACAACAAATGATCAATGATAACGGTAAATTTTTTATGGAATTTTAAGCGAACTTTTGTAAAATAAAAAATAATTTTTCTCATTAAATGTATATATATTATATAAATAATGGCATATTTTTTATATGAATATCTTAGTTTTCATTGCTACCCTGTATAAATCGCATAACAGACAGACGGCCTGACACACACATTGCTTGTTTGTTTATTTTGTATAACCACCCATTTGGCAAGAGAAACTTCTTGTACAACAACACCCAGGAGTTGTGTTTGTTGTACAAAACAATTTCCCGCGAAAAATCGATCACTTGTTTTGATTCGCATATTTTTGTTGTTGCGCAGTGCAAGTGCGTGCTTCTCAAACAACGAACGACACTAGCGTAGCATGTTTTCTTTGTAATTGTGTTCCAAAAAACTAACAAAACACATGCAAATTCGCACTACGAACGACACTGGCGTATCGAAGAAAGAAGAAACAAATAGTTGTAACTATTTTGTTCTTGAAATTGCGTGTAATTTTTTTCGATTTATCTTGATCACAAGTGATTGAATAAAACAATAGCAAAAAAAATTCTGAAAAAGGCCGTCATTCTGGGAAATATTGTTTTTCAAAAATCAACATATGTTCTCAACATGTTTTATACACAAAGAAGTTATTTCGGGATTCCTGATTTAAATAGCATTTGTATTTTAAATAAAATATTGTTACGAAACTTCAGTCTTCGGAAAACTGTCCTACAAGTTCGTATCTATGTATTGTGTACAAAATAAAACTCTCGTATGTTTGGTTTAAATTACAACTATAAACTTTATTAATTCACTTTAATAAACAACTTTACTAATAACAAATTCTAACAACTGCTGTATGTCCACAATTTAACTTGACATTTATCACACGAGATGTACTGGACCAATTTACAATCACTACTGAAGTGCTGTGCCTCACAAGCTTCGACATGTTTCGAGAACCTTCTACTCGTTTCGTGAATGACGCATGCTATTGGCATCTCATTCGCACTCATGTGTTTCAATGTGCTGATCTTCCATCTCTTTCTCGCACATTGCTTAGTGCGCTGAATTGTCTTGCATCTCATTTATTATTGTTGATTGCTTGTACAGTGGAACAAATTTCCTATTTTCGTAACAATATTTTTATCTCGTTTCTCATAATGTTTAAAAACCGTTTTAAAACTGGTATAACACCGAAACCGTTTATATCAGTTTTAAATATCGGTTTATTTCTGATTTTCGTTTAACTGTTTCGGTTACGCTTTCAATCCATGGTTTTTATTTCCGATAGCTAAGTCTTAGTGCCGAAGTAAATTCGATTTGTTTCAAATAAATTGAAATTTATTAGATTTTGCAACGCCTTCTACTCGTTGCCTTAAAGTGAGCAACTCGTTCCACTGCAAATTATGAGTGTCACTCTCACGCACACCACACAAGAGCAAGGGCAACGAGTGTGTGTTTGGCTGCCGATAAGAAATTACAACATGCGGCGGCAACTTCCGTTCAAGTTGCAATTGTTGTTGTACACGTTGCTGTCGCTGCAGCGAGTAACCAAATGCGAGGCACTCGTTGCATTCGTGCGTAACGAAAAGTGTCGCTCGTTCACTCGCTGTCGTTACTCGTTTTGACACCCTCGGCGACGACAACGACGACGACACTGAAACGACACTAAGGCTTGGGTGTTGTACAGCATGCTCATTGTTGCTGCTGCTGTTTGACTCGTTGTGCTTTTGACTTAAATGACTTTTGCGAATGCGTTGCAAGTGCAACGGACTGACTGACTCACTGAGTGGCGAGTGCATGTTGCTGCAGTTTCAGGCGACACGAAGTCAAGTCGAGGCAGGCTTTCGAAGGGCGCATAAATAAGGCCTAATGTATGTTGCTGACTATGTGGCTGTTTTTGTGTGTATTGCTGGTGCTTGTGTGCTAAACAAACAGCGCCTAAATGCTGTTGGCTAACTTTGCGTTTGGGTCACACTGACTGACAATAAGTCTGTCAGTCCGTCACTCATTCAAACACTCACTCACACTGAACGCTGTGTCTGGCAGTAGCAAATGTTGCTGCTGCTTTTATTGTAGCTTTTGTTCTTGTTGTTGTCAGCATGTGTTGCTGCTGCAGTACGGTGCAAAAGTCACATAAATTTAACACCCTTTTAAGAGCAATTTTTCCGTTGACTTTTGTTGTTGCTGCAACTGCTATTGCTGCTGTTGTTAGTGTTGCTGTTGCTGGCAGTGCGTTTGTCATTTATAACGCCTTGAAGCATGCTACGTTTGGGCACAAATTGTTGCTGTTCTTTTTTTGTATACTTCATATTGTTGCCATTTTGCATTTTACAAAGAAGGCGACAAAAAATGCAGCAACAAATTTTATTATGAGCAGCAATATGTTGGCAGCAAACTGTGTGCCATATTTCAGAGCAGCAACAACAACAACAATAAGAACCAAAAACATGTCATGCATGTTGCTGGCGACCGCCTTTGACTGAATCAAAGCACGAAATTGCATTTCCGCTCCGACTGCGCTTTTGTCGTTGGCGTCATCGTTGTCGTCGTCAGTGTCGCCGTCATCAGCAGCAACAGCACCAATAGCAACAACATCAGCCAACCCAGAAAGAATCAGAGAAAACAAATGAATGCAATTTGCAGACGAGACATTGACAGCAACAGCAATGCACGCAAAGGGACACTTGGCAACATGGGCGCTGGCAGCAACTACAATGGTAGCAACAACAACAACGAAAACTTCCCAACACCAACATAAACAACAATGATAGAGCACAGCCAAAATGATTTTGCAAATTTCTATGGGAAATGCAATTTGCTTTCGTTAAAAAGCTGTCAGGCGTTGCCAGACCTAAATAAAGCATCTGGCCTCCTCGCTAATGCAAGACAGTCTGACGTGCGCTGTTTAGTGTGCGTGCGTAATTCACACACTTTCAGAAGAATGCAACATCCGTCCATTCTTTGGATGCGCTTCTTTAAATTGCCAAAAGAGGCTGACCGTGGTTGCCACACATTTTCTGCTTGTTATCATCGAAATCCAATTTTTCATAAAAATTCAATTTTTAAGTAAAAATTCTCTTTTTCACTAAAAAAATCCAATTATTCACTAAAAATTAAATTTTTCATTAAAAATTAAATTTTTCATTAAAAATTAAATTTTTCATTAAAAATTAAATTTTTCATTAAAAATTCAATATATCATTAAAATTTAAATTTTTCATTAAAATTCAATTCTTCATTAAAAAATTTTATATATCACTAAAAAAATTAAATTTTTCATTAAAAATTCAATTTTTCACTAAAAATTCAATTTTTCATTAAAAATTCCATTTTTTATTAAAAATTCAAATTTTCATTAAAAATTCAATTTTTCACTAAAAATTCAAATTATCACTAAAAATTCAATTTTTCAATAAAAAATCAATTTTTCAATAAAAAATCAATTTTTCACTAAAAATTCAAATTATAACTAAAAATTCAATTTTTCACTAAAAATTCAAATTATCACTAAAAATTCATTTTTTCAATAAAAATTAAATTTTTCATTAAAAATTCAATTTTTCATTAAAAATTCAATTTTTCACTAAAAATTCAATTTTTCATTAAAAATTCAATTTTTCATTAAAAATTCAATTTTTCATTAAAAATTCAAATTATCACTAAAAATTCAAATTATCACTAAAAATTCAATTTTTCAATAAAAAATCAATTTTTCAATAAAAAATCAATTTTTCACTAAAAATTCAAATTATAACTAAAAATTCAATTTTTCACTAAAAATTCAAATTATCACTAAAAATTCATTTTTTCAATAAAAATTCAATTTTCACTAAAAATTCAATTTTTCATTAAAAATACAATTTTTTATTAAAAATTCAATTTTTCACTAAAAATTCAATTTTTCCATTAAAAATTCAAATTTTCATTAAAAATTCAATTTTTCATTAAAAATTCAATTTTTCATTAAAAATTCAATTTTTCATTAAAAATTCAATTTTTCATTAAAAATTCAATTTTTCATTAAAAATTAAAATTTAGATAAAAAATTAAATTTGTCACTAAAAATAAATTTTTCATTAAAAATTCAACTTTTCAATAAAATTCAATTTTCCATTAAAAATTTAAATGTTTCACTAAAATTTAAATTTTTCGTAATTTTTTTTTTTCATTAAAATTAAATTTTTCACTAAAAATTAAATTTTTCACTAAAAATTAAATTTTTCACTAAAAATTAAATTTTTCATTAAAAATCCAATTTTTCATTAAAAATCCAATTTTTCACTCAAAATTCAAATAATATTTTTCATAAAAAAATCAATTTTTCAATAAAAAATCAATTTTTCACTAAAAATTCAAATTATAACTAAAAATTCAATTTTTCACGATAAATTCAAATTATCACTAAAAATTAATTTTTCAATAAAAATTCAATTTTCACTAAAAATTCAATTTTTCATTAAAAATACAATTTTTTATTAAAAATTCAATTTTTCACTAAAAATTCAATTTTTCAATTTTTAAAAATTCAATTTTTCATTAAAAATTCAATTTTTCATTAAAAATTCAATTTTTCATTAAAAATTAAATTTTTCATTAAAAATTCAATTTTTCATTAAAAATTAAAATTTAGATAAAAAATTAAATTTGTCACTAAAAATAAATTTTTCATTAAAAATTCAACTTTTCAATAAAATTCAATTTTCCATTAAAAATTTAAATGTTTCACTAAAATTTAAATTTTTCGTAATTTTTTTTTTTTCATTAAAATTAAATTTTTCACTAAAAATTAAATTTTTCACTTAAAATTAAATTTTTCACTAAAAATTAAATTTTTCACTAAAAATTAAATTTTTCACTAAAAATTAAATTTTTCACTAAAAATTAAATTTTTCATTAAAAATCCAATTTTTCATTAAAAATCCAATTTTTCACTCAAAATTCAAATAATATTTTTCATAAAAAAATCAATTTTTCATTGAAAATTCAGATTTTACAAAAAAAAAATCAAAATTTAAATTTTTTGTAAAAGTTTTAATTTTCCGTAAAATTTTAAATTTTCTCTAAAAATTTAAATTTTCTTAAAAATTTTAAATGTTCTCTAAAAATTTAAATTTTCTCTAAACTTCACATTTTCTCTAACAAATTTCAAATTTTCTCTAAAAATTCTCTTTATTTTTTATAAAATGATATTTTCTGAAAAACTTCAAATTTTAATTTAACATTTATAAATTACCTAAAAATTCGCATTTTTCATCTTTTATCTTAGAATTTACATTTTCTCTAAGAATTACTTCTTTTAAAAAAATCCCTTTTTACCTCAAAATTCATTTTTCCTCTTGTAAGTTATCAAAAAATGAAGTTTCCCCAAAAATAGTCAATTAATAACTGAAAATTTAGTACCTACACATATTATACTGCTTCCCTATTACTAAAGAATGCTGTGAGTAATATTTTCCTTTGAAACTTCGATCATCACATGTTGCCAGTCGTTTACCGTTCTGTTTTGGGACTGCACTAAGTCTTCCAGTGGAACTTCTCGTCGTAGTCGTCGCCTTCATCGTCCTTTGTAGAGATTCCTTTAATTAAGTGCCAAAAGCATTGCCATGCCACGTTCATGTGTACCTCCCACCAAATGTAGTGCATGTGTTGCTGTTACCGGTGTTGCTGCCGCTGCTACTGAAATTGTTGTTGCTGCTCCTTTAGTCTATGCAGCATGCATCAAGTGAGGAAATTACGAGTCGAGATTAATGGATGTTTACTCTGGCACAAACACATGCAGACAGAGACACTTATGCAGCATTGTTATTGAGGCACCTCTTCGCACAATTCGCAATGTTGCTGTTACTGTTGCTGCTAGAACTGTTTGTTGTTGCTCCTGCTCTTGTTGTCTCTGTGTTGGCAGCATTTCCTTCCTTTTGCATTACGTGAAGCCTTGAGTGCATTTCTTTGTTAGTAAAATTTACATTTTGCATTGCATACATTTGCCAATGTTGCCACATTGCATTAGACAATAGCCGTAGCAACAGCAACTGCTGCACGTAACTTTGCATTGCATCACGTGGCAACAGCAACAAAAACAACAACAACAGCTGTGCAATAACTAATTGTACAACGGAAATTGTTTTCTTTCAGTTTCCTAACTGCATTTTTGAGTCAATCGATCATGCAGTTTTAAAAAACAAAGATAAACGTTTTCGCATTTTTACTATGTTTATACTTAACTCTACTATTTCATTTAATATGTTTTACATGTTTTTACATTTTTAATGGACAAATACAACAATTTTACTACAATTTATTTATACTTCAAGGATTTATATATTTAATAACAATAATGTTTATCAAATGTATTTCTTTTTTTTTTAATAAGCATTATAGTATTAAATATTTTCATATTTAAATTTCAATTTATTAGTGGTTTGAAAATAAACCTATTCATTTAAATATAGGTTGATGCATTTTTTAGCAATTATAATAATTATTTCCGTTTTTCTCTTTTACAGGTAAGTCTGAAACCGTAATATTTTCTATTATTTTTGAAATGGTAAGTGTGAATTAAATGTCCGTTACAAAAAAGACAGCTGAAAGAAATTAAATCAAAGAAGAATTTTGTACAAATGGGTATACGGAATTCAAAAATGGTCAACCCCATATCCATCATCTGAAATTCACCATTTGCAAATGCATCCGAATGAAATTAATTCGTCGATGAATTAATTATTTCAACATTTAAATCCAAAATGTCATTCATAAATACCAAATTATTCAAATTAAAATAATGTTTAAATCAAAAACGGAAAAACAAATAGTGGCTGATTTCTGAAGTATTTTCGGCATGTGCTGAATATACAACTTTCCCAATAGTTTTAAATAATATTATAAATAGTTTGTTGACAAAATTCTACATACATGTTTAGAGATAATGTCAATTTATAGAGAAAATGTGAATTTTTGGAGAAATGTGAGTTTGAAGAAAAAAGAAAATTTTTAGAGAAAATGGGAATTTTTAGAAATAATTTTAATTTTTGAGAAAAAGTGAATTTTTTAGAGAAAATTTAAATTTTCAGTGAAAAATTGAATTTTTAGTGAAAAATTGAATTTTTAGTGAAAAATTGAATTTTTAGTGAAAAATTGAATTTTTAGTGAAAAATTGAATTTTTAGTGAAAATTTGAATTTTTAATAAAAATTTGAATTTATGTGAAAAATTGAATTTTTAGTGAAAAATTGAATTTTTAGTGAAAAATTGAATTTTTAGTGAAAAATTGAATTTTTAGTGAAAAATTGAATTTTTTAGTGAAAAATTGAATTTTTTAGTGAAAAATTATATTTTGAGTGATAATTTTAATTTTTAGTGAAAAATTGAATTTTTAATGAAAATTTGAATTTTTAGTGAAAAATTGAATTTTTAGTGAAATTTTTTTCAGTGAAAAATTGAATTTTTAGCGAAAAATTTAATTTTTAGTGAAAAATTGAATTTTAAGTGAAAAATTGAAATTTTAGTGAAAAATTGAATTTTTAGTAAAAAATTGAATTTTTAGTGAAAAATTGAATTTTAGTGAAAAATTGATTTTTTAGTGAAAAATTGAATTTTTAGTGAAAAATTGAATTTTTAGTGAAAAATGAATTTTTTAGTGAAAAATTGAATTTTTAGTGAAACATTGAATTTTTAGGGAAAATTTGAATTTTTAGTGAAAAATTGAATTTTTAGTGAAAAATTGAATTTTTAGTGAAAAATTGAATTTTTAGAGAAAAATTGAATTTTTAGAGAAAAATTGAATTTTTAGAGAAAAATTGGATTTTTAGTGAAAAATTAAATTTTTAGTGATAAATTTAATTTTTAATGAAAAATATAATTTGTATTGAAAAATTGAATTTTTAGTGAAAAATTGAATTTTTAGTGAAAAATTGAATTTTTAGTGAAAAATTGAATTTTTAGTGAAAAATTGAATTTTTAGTGAAAAATTGAATTTTTAGTGAAAAATTGAATTTTTAGTGAAAAATTGAATTTTTAGTGAAAAATTGAATTTTTAGTGAAAAATTGAATTTTTAGTGAAAAATTGAATTTTTAAGGAAAAATTGAATTTTTAGTGAAAAATTAAATTTTTAGTGAAAAATTGAATTTTTAGAGAAAAATTTTTAGTGAAAAATTGAATTTTTAGTGAAAAATTGAATTTTTAGTGAAAAATTGAATTTTTAGTGAAAAATTGAATTTTTAGTGAAAAATTGAATTTTTTAGTGAAAAATTGAATTTTTAGAGAAAAATTGAATTTTTAGTGAAAAATTGAATTTTTAGTGAAAAATTGAATTTTTAGTGAAAAATTGAATTTTTAGTGAAAAATTTAATTTTTAGTGACAAATTAAATTGAAAAAAAATTAATTTTCAGTTAAAAATTTGAATTTTTACTAAAAAATTTAATTTTTAGTGAAAAATTGAATTTTTAGTGAAAAATTGAATTCTTAGTGAAAAATTGAATTTTTAGTGAAAAATTGAATTTTTTGTGAAAAATTTAATTTATATTGAAAAATGGAATTTATAGTGAATAATTAAATTTTAAATGAAAAATTGAATTTTCAGTTAAAGATTTTATAATTATAATTTTAAGTGAAAAATATAATTTTTAGTAAAAAATTAAATTTTTAGTGAAAATTTGAATTATAGTGAAAAGTTAAATATTTAGTGAAAAATGTAATTTTTAGTAAAAATTTAAATTTTTTAGTGAAAAATTCAACTTTTAGTGAAAAAATTATTTTTTTTTATTCAAAATTTAATTTTTTGGTGAAAATTTTATTTTTAGATTGAAAAATTAATTTTTTTTAGTGAAAAATGTAATTTTTAGTGAAAATTGTATTTTCAGTGAAATATTGAATTTTTTATTAATACTTGAATTTTTAGTCAAAATGTAAATTTTGAAAAAAAAAAAGATTTTTATTTACATTAAATTCACTTTTAAAAATTATCATCACTTCTAAAAATTATCATATTAAAACTGAAAGAAAAAATACATTTTTAATCTCTCTGTTGTAATGATATGCATTTCATTTGCTTCATCATCAATAGTTGCCGCCGCCGCAGACAGACAGACTTTTATCGAGCAGCACCATCTCAAAGCAAACGCGCATCACACTGAATTACAGCGCATTTGTAAGGATTTATCAACAAGGACATGCAAGCTTTTTTTAATTAGCTTTAATTAGCACGCTTCGCCCTCTTGTTCTATGCCATTCATCTATACTGACACAGCCATCATTTCATTCCGGTAATTTTTGCGTATATCCTCTCCACTCAGCCATCCATCTGTTTATCCTTTCGTCCTGCATTTCTACGAATGCTGTTCCTGCATGACCGCTGCTAATTATAAGCGCACTGTACGCTCGTAAAAACTACCAACGTAATGAAAAACTACTACTATTTTTTTTTTGGTTGATGGTCACTTTTTTTGTAGTTTTTCATTTCTGCAGCTGCATTAGAATAATACGCGCACCATGTTGCACTCAAAGGACGACTGACCATTCAGCAGAAATCAGCGAAAACAAAAGACGTAGCACTGCTGCTGCTGCTTCTGATAAAAGTTGGCACCCAGGGGGTTATAATATTGCTATGGCAACATGACATGTAAATACATAGATGTAGGTATGCATGTCGATATAATTCCATAGACATACAGACAGCTCTTTGAAAAATACGCACGCCGATGAGGAATTTGATCCATTGATGACCGCATGTCAAACTTGGAAATCATTTTGAAATAAGGCTATTTATTTGACGAACAATAAATTATTATAATAAAATCATGGACACAATATCGAAATTGTTTTAGACAGGACCAGGTATATTTATGTTTTGGAAAATATTGTCTCTTGAAAGAGAAAACTGATTTAGTGCAATAAACTCTGAAAATTGGATGAATGGGATCGACGAAAATTACTTAGAAAACAATATAGGATAATGTGAGATATTCTAATGGAACAATGTATACATGTATGACAAAACATTGATACCGAACCATATCCAACTTTCCTCAATCAATAAATGATTTTTTTTCTAAGGAATGATGTTATTGAGAAAGAGTGGTCTGAAGAGATATGTCTCGGAAAATCAAGAGTTTTCTGAAATTATATTATTTAGTAGAAACCTGTCTGAAGAAGAATACTGTCTGAAGGGAAAATATTCATAGAAAAAAGCAACTAAATAGACTAAACTAAAGAATGATATATTACGCAAAAACTATCCCGAAAATTGTCTGAATATATATGGCATCGAGGAAAATCAATTTGTGATGTTGGAGACAATATCAAAATATCCTTTATCAATAACTTGTATATTTTTGTATGGGAGTCATTTTCTATATTGTCTTAAGTGGTATGGTTTCTGAAAAGAAATAATATTGAGCATAAAAAATGTCTGAAAAAGAACATAGTCTGTGGGGGAAATAAAATTAACTGACAAATAATATAGCGTGGAAGAATTAATTTTCAATAAAAATGGTATGCAGATAGGACTGTCGGTAGATGAAAGAAGTATTGTCTGAAGAAGAATACAGACTGTGTGAAAAACATTATTGAACATTTTTTGGATAGAAACTGTCTGAAAGATAATAAATTGGTGAATGATATAATAATATAATAGTTTAGCGCTACAGTCCTGTATAGAACTTCGGCCGAGCTCTCTCACCATTTTGAGCTGTGCGTGTTATATTTGTACTCAAAGTGGTGGGACCTACAGTTTATTGCCGAATCCGAACGGCGGGTGAGAGCTTTTCATAGGCAATGTTTTACTCTCGTAGGTTTGCCATTTACTGCCGAGAGGTTTCGCGGTATAGAAAAATGTTTCTATGAAAAGATGTTGTTAGCCCCAGTCCAGGAGACCTTTCGGCTCACAGTCCAACGCACTAACCACTGAGCTACCGCGGCGAACAAAACATCCGGGAAATTACTTGAAAAAAAATTATACCGAGCTAAGAATAGTCTGAAGATTAAGAAGTATTGTCTGGAGAAGAATATTGTATGTGGTAAAAAATTATTTTAAATTTACGAAATAAAATAATTTTAATTATGAATGTTTGTATGTATGTAGATTTATCACGAAGAAGATTTGTCTATAGAT
This sequence comes from Dryomyza anilis, assembly GCA_951804985.1. Lineage (NCBI taxonomy): Eukaryota > Metazoa > Arthropoda > Insecta > Diptera > Dryomyzidae > Dryomyza > Dryomyza anilis. The sequence goes on from OX638134.1 coordinate 2,956,712, forward strand.
AAATAATTTCTAAAAATTAAAAAAAAAAAAAAAAGAATTGTACCGAGGTAAGGATAGTCTGCAGATGAAGAATATTGCCTTCGGAAAAACTTATTTGAATTTGAAATGCATTAAAATGATGTTTTGCATTTACAGGTGAATTATTCTATTGCGTAAAATATAAAAATTTTATTTGTGAATGATATACAATGAGGTAAAATTCCATGAGAAACATTTCAATGGAACAATTTTAATATGGAAAGATTTGTCTTTATAGGCGCATAATCATAGACAATTTAAAGTTAACTTTAAATCAGCTTTTTGACAATTTATTCTGTACAAAATTTCTCAAACAAGTCGAATTTATTTTCAAAGTCGGCTTAAATTGGCTATGATTATGCACCATAGTCTCTAAAAAGGCTCTGTGAAAAAAACTTTCTTCGCAAAATTAATTTAGAGAACATTTTTCGAGGATGAATTCATAACCATAATTCGAAGATGAATTTGTTTAAATTTAAAAATTTTTTCTCTGCAAGGTCACGAAAATTATTTTGACCAAACACTGGGAACAAAAGTTTTTTTTAGTTTTTATTTTTCAGTGTCATAAACATTTCTGTGGCCTTGTTAGCGTGTAGATTAGGGATTTATTTTTTTTTTTATTTAATTTTTATATTCCCATGTTCCAGGAAATTAAGTTTAAAAAAAGGGTTTTTGATATTCAAAGGATATCACGTGACTTTGAGCTCACATATTTTTACAATTTTCAGTCCTACTTTATGCAAGACATGATAATTTTTTTTTGACCCGTCCTTTTTGATATAATCCAAAAATTAGTTGTGACCAATGTCGGTTTTCGATTTTTAGTCGGCTAAAGGGGCCCGAGCTCCAAACATTTTTTCGCAGACCAATTATCTCGAGATAGAGTTTTCTCGAACAAGAATTGCTTGACAAATTTTCTGCAAAACTACAGACATTCTGTCTCGGACAGGTTGTAAAATTTCGTGGAATATTAATGGAAATTCACGGAATATTTTGGGAATGGATAAAAAACAGACAGCTTGTGATACAAACTCTGCCCTTGTCTGTTTGAAATAAGTTGAAATGTTTCTAAAGTGTTTCGACCCTGACAACATTTTTGTCGGGCATATCCCTAGTAGAAATTTTGGTAAGGCCATGCTCATGAACTGATCATGTCATTATTTGAGATGATCGGGATATGACGAGGCCCACGATGTCCTTGTAACGCAGTGTCCTGATCATGTACTCACCTCAGGCAATGATCATGTACTGATCGGGTAATTCCCCATATCATTATTTATCTGACCATTGCTTTGTTAAAACATGAGCATACGAAAGCACTACAAATAGCCGATGAAATAAAATATCATACCTCATTGAAAACTGATCATTGCCCGATGAAAATTTCTTTATGAGGAACAACTAATGTAGCTTTGATCGGGACCATTGGCTGTTTAGATAATGTAAACCCTGCTATGGTGAGCATGATAAGGGCATGACAAGGTAATGATCATATTTGCTCTAATAGGGGTTACCTGACGAAACACCGATCATTTCCCGATGGCGCATCGGGCAAATTTCCACTAGGGATATGGGAAAAAAAAACAACCGGAGGCAACAATTATGGCATTTTTCATGAATATTTGGGGAATATTTCCGGAAAACACACAGATAAATATTTATGGCATATTTTGGGTACGGGCAGAAAATATGCAGCTTATGATACGGATTTCGCCTTTGTCTTTATGAAATACGTCCAAAAAATGTTGCAAAACTGCTTCGATCCTGTCAAAAATGTTGTCTTGGCATATAAATAATAAATAATAATTGTCTTGGCATGGAAATAAATGCAGCTCGAATCAAAAATTCTGTAATTTTTCAGAAATATTTCGGGCATATTTCCGGCAAACACACAGATAAATGGAATATTTCCGAAAATATATAGGAGGTTGTCAATTTGATGGGATTTGTATTGGCATATTCCTTTTTTTTTTTTGGGTTCGGGCAGAAACAGACAGCTTATGATACGGACTCTGCCTTTTTCTGTTTGAGATATGTCGAAAAACTGTTTTAAACTGCCAAAACATTTGTCGGGGTGTCGTTTTGGAAATGTGATCTCAATTGTTTAGAGCATTTTTCAACGATAGGGGAAATGAAACTAAAATATTTTCCCAGAGAAAAAATTTAAGTTAAAATTTCTCTGAAAAAATAGTTCGGGATTAAAGTTAAATGATGATTGTTATGCTTGCTTTTCAGTATGTCATTTTGTTACAAATTTCACAAATTTGATGTTTTTCAACACAACAGAGTTTTAAAAAAATGCAAACATGTAAACATTTTGATTTCGTTTGATTTGGTTAATGAACATTTTAATTTTGGACAGTTTCTGCGTCGTAATTATAATTTAAAGAAAACGAAAATGACACAAAAAGCCACTTTTCTGAGAGGAAAAACTGTTATAAAGAAAACAGTGAATCAGAGAAGAATTGCAGGGGTATGATTAAGGGAAAGAATTGTTTCGGAATGGTTACACTTTTCGGACAATATTGAATCGATAGAATTAAAACAAAAATATGTTTCTACATGCTTTTATAGAATATTTGTGTTAGGGAAAAATATAAGGAACAAAAATATCTATTTTATGCGAAAAAATTGTCTGCAGACATTTTTTTTAAAAGAGTTTTCATCATTTGAAAAAGCAGTGTCTGCGCGGTAGAATTATTTTGGAAAAATTGATTTGGGATTATAAATTTAGGAGATTAATTAAAAATGATATCCTACTTTTCCAGGCGGGTACTTTTAGTGCTTTTGTGTAAAATACTTCAGTAGCCATGGGGAGTGTTGACGCACATCAGTGGTGCCAAAGGTCAGTATGTGTGTGTGTAATACTATGCAATATTAGTGTGTGGGAGGATGGCCAGTATTATTGCAACGGGGTGGGGTGCAATGAGTTTTTTCTGAAAAGCAAATTTGTGTTTTCACCATGATTAGTGCTGTTGCTTTTTTTATCAGATTCATAAGTTGTACTTGTAAATGCATTTAATTAGTGAATGAAAATGAGTACATAATACAAAAAAATAAAAATACAAAAAAGAGTATTGACTATGATACAAATTTGATATTTGATGTATTCAATGCTTAATTAATTTTTGCTTTGTGTACAGCTATTTTTTATGATTTCATTTCCAAGGGCTGATTTTAAATGAATCAATAGATTAGATTACAAAATATGCAAACAAAAGACAATAGAAATATTAATTAAAGCAAAAATGCATCCAATGTAATATTTGATTACATAAAATATTTGGTGTTGCTTTATTTTTTGTATACATTTTGTTTTATTTTAAGTTTTATAAATGTGAAATTAAAAAGTTTGCGAAAAAATAATAAAAAGTCAGCAACAACGCCTTGCTGTCCTTTAAAAATAATTACTTTTTGTATTCTGACACGTTCCTTGGCAAGACTGCCCGCTGCGTTACGTCGGTCCTTCAAGTATGGCAAAATATGACATGTCAAGTGTTTGCTGTCACAAGCCATGTGACAATTTTTCAATGTGTGCGTTTAAAGTGCAAACAAATAAAAAAATAAAATTAAAACCCGACAATACATTATATACAATAATAATAATATGAAAACAATAAAAAAAAAAACTACGAACTACAATATAATTTTTTTACAACTGCTGACAACCAACAATCGAACGACTGAACGAACAACAACCAACACTTCTTGCAGCAATTTTTGTTGTTGTTGTTGTCATTATTATTTGGTAGGCGTTACAGTATTTTGAAACACGTTGCATGCAACGTGTTGCAAAATGTTGCTGACACCATGTTAAAAGCATGAAAAAGTTGTTAACAAACAAAGCGAGCAACAAAAAAATAAAATTAAAAAAAAGTATTTCAAAAAAAGCAGACCCTACCATGTCGTGCAGTATATTGAAAAATAATTACTTGTTACATGTCAACAAGGAAAATTACAATTTTCCGTCGTCGACATGACCAATGAAAAACTGCAGCAAAATTCATACAAATTGCTTGCACTGAAGTGGCATTTTTTTTAATTAATTGAGTGGCGATTTTTCATAATAAAGTCTAAGGACGTATAACAGCGCAACGTATAGGTTAAGTGAAAGAAGATGTTGTTTCTGATGACTGAAAAGGCACTTTAATTAATTTAAACATCAAAGGGTTAAATATAACTGTGCGGAAAATCCGGATAATCCGTTTATTATTTCATACTTAAGACCTGCTCAAGATCACAAAACGCACTTTATTATTATATGTCTTTTTTATAATTTAAATTCCAAAAAAAAGAAGAAGGAGAAATAAAAAAATGAAAAGGAAATGGCAATAAAAACAAAGAAACTTAACCTTAAGCGAAATTGACAAGCTCAAAGCAGTTTGGGAATATATTTCGGTTAGATTTTAAGCAGACAAACGTGAAGTTTGTATTAAAAGTGGTTTATTTTCTCCTCATTTCCAAAACATGGCGCTTATTTAAATTCAAAATTGTATAAGCCTTAAACAACTGCCATAAAATTCCCACAAACTCCCATCTACCTGTGTGTTTTCCGGAAATATGACGGTAATTTCCTGAAAAATATAAGAAATTATGTCTCGGGAACTCTTCTCTAGAAATTAAAAAGAAACTAGCAAGAAAAAACAAGTTTATAGATATATAAATCATATTTTTATCATATTTTTTAAAAGTATTTTACGAGGACTACGGTAGAAATCTTGAAAACTGTATATTTCCTGCTTTAGTCGGAAAATAAAATTAGTAGGGAGCCTGGAAATTGGAGCCTGGGTAAAGTAGGACATATTTCTATTTCCAAAAAAGTACATTTGAATAAGTTTTTAAATTTTTTGTAGAGTCTATTCTATGTACTGGCCCTACACCAACTTTCTGCATTAACAAAAAAAAAACCATTTATATGCCTTTAAATTGATTTTTTTACGACTTTCCAAACAGATTTCATTCTCGATTTCGGACTTGTTGAAAAATGTTAGGGTAAAGTGGGAAATTACAAGATTTTACCAAAATGCTATATTAGCCGTTCTTTTTCATGTTTTGGTTTTATCATAACAAAGTCAAATATTTTAAGAATAAAAAAAAATCATTACAATAAGGTAATAATCAAGGACTAGTAATGCAAGAAAGAATAAGAAGAAAGAAAAGAAAAAAAATAAAGAAACCAAAAAAATGTTAAGAAAAAACGGGTAAAAATGGTGTTAATGGTCGTCAAGTTCGAAAATTTCAAGTATACAGGCCATTTCGAGTTCACTGGAATGGTTAAAATTTAAATTCTTCGGAATTTCATTCAAATGAAGGAAGAGAATATTTACCGATTCATTCTTTTTGCTTCTGTTAAAGGTACACAGAAAAAAAAATTCTTCAATATGATGAATTTATTCATAAATATTATGAATTTTTCACCAACAACCAGATTCATCATATTGATACCACTGTTCATTAAATGACATATTAATGAATGTATTCATGAACAAAATATTCAATACAATGAATTGTCATATTGATGAATTTGTTCATAATATTTTTTCAAAAAAAAAGTTTTTTTATGAAATAATATGAAAAAAAGTATAAAAATTTTATTTAAAAAATAACAGTAAAAAAAAATTACAAAAAAATTATCCCAATAAAAATTTTGGACATAAAAAATTGTTCCAAAAAAAAAAATGTTCGAAAAAAAAATTACGAAAAAAAAAATTTGTTCGAAAAAAAATTTTGTTTAAAAAAATTTTTTTTTTTAAATATATTTTTTATAAACATGACTTTTTATTAACAAAAAGTTATAATTATAATATATATATATATATTATAAAATATTTTACTAATTTATGCATGTCGAGCAAGCATTATATAAAAAATAGCACACAAGAACTACTTGAGAACTGAAAATGAACGAAAAAAAAATATTTTGATAAAAATTTGGTTTAATGAACAGCGTTCTTCAATATAAAGAACATAAAGGGTTTTTCAATAAGAGCGCTACAAAAGTTTTTTTCGATGGTTTTTCAACAGGGACACTACAAAAGTAGACCGTCAGTGACAGCAAACGACGCCATATTTCTTCCGCTCTTTTGACATTTCTCTTCAGTAAGGATTGTCATTTCATGATGGAAAGATATACGAGCCAACAACGAGTCGAAATTATTAAAATTTACTACCGAAATTCGAATTCGTATATCTTTCCATCATGAAATGGCAAACCTTACTGAAGAGAAATGTCAAAAGAGCGGCAATAAATATGGCGTCGTTTGCTATCCCTGTCGCTCTACTTTTGTAGCGTCCCTGTTGAAAAACCCTTTATATGTTGTATTTTCTATTTTGGTTCATTAATATGGTGAGACGTATTCTTCACATACAGTTCATCATATTGAAGAACACTTTTTCGACAGTTACCAAACGTTCATCATATTTATGATCGCATTCATAACGTTGATGTTGTTAGTCATTAATATTATGAATGGTTCTTCAATACAATGAATCATGGTTTGAATAACGGAATTCATCAATATGATGTACATCTTTTTTTTCTGTGTAGCCGGTTTGATCTAATATTTTTAGATTATTTTACCAGCCAAATTTAGTATGGTGGTTTTTACACAATTCCTTTGCTGTTTAAAGTCTTAAATCACATAGAGAATCTTCAAACTGTCCTCTACATTTCATTACTATATCATCGACTTACCCTTGACATTTGATTGCACCCGAAAATGTTTTTATATTATGAAAATGGAAAAAAGTGCAATTTCTCGGTCACTTTTCTATGATTTAATCAAAATATAGCGCATATATCTACCACTAAAATGATAATGCAAGAAAAAGCCAATTCAAAATTATTTCTCACTTTAACCCCATTGATGAACCCTTTTAATCCTGGTCACACCTCGTGCACCATGCGACGCTATTTTCTGCTTAGTGTAGTAAATTTTTATGTGCTCTCACAATTGCCAGTGAGCCACCATTTGGCAGCGCATGTGAGCCATAAACATTGTGATGCAACTAACTCCAACTTCGTTCGACGTCCTTCTACGTCCGTGTCAGAGTAGACGTTGCAGCACATCATTCAGTATTAAAATTACAAATCCAAATCAATTTGCACCCGGTGGCTCATTTCATTCCATTACTACGCAATGAAGCAGCAGCAGCGGCAGCAGCCAATTTACACACGAAGCTGTGGCAAAGGATGAATGCAACGACGAAAGGCGTTGTTCGTGACACTGAGTGCCGTGTTATTGCAGCACGAATAGGCTGTTGTAGCAATGACGACAATGACGAGGATGACGACGACGACAACAGCAGTAGCAGCAACAGCAACAAGAACTATAGCAACAAAAACAAGAGCAGCAATGGCTCCTTTGTGCCACATCATTTTCGATTACAGTTCTGCGAAAGTTTTAAAGTTTTAGTGCTAAATCCTAGTCAATAAAAGTTTATCGCCTGGACATTGCCAACAACAGCAACAGGACTAAAAGGAGCAACTGCAGCAACAAAAACAAGAACAACAACAAGCAATAGTGCAGCCACAATCGTCGTCCTCGCAGACGTTGAGTTGCTCAACTCTGCTAACAGCAGCAACAACAAAAAAAATAACAAGAGAGGTCCTGAAAATGAGGATGTCGTTGAATAGTTTGAAAACTGTAAATGACAAAATGTTAAACGGGCTTTCAATGCGTTGCCACAGCAACCGTTGCCGTGTCGACGGAGAAAGAGTGGTGGGGTTGAGGTACGAGGGCGAGTATCTGTCAGGATGAACGAATATACTATGCGTTGCAAATGAAACAGGACATCAATGAAAACAGGCAAAAGTTTTGTTTTTGCATTATTCTAGTTATTTACTTGCTGCTTGTCTGTCTGTCAGTCTATCTATTTGTTTGTTATTTTAGTTTTTAACCACGTTTTCTAGTTTTGCAGGATTTCGCTGTTTTATTTACTTAAAGCCATGCATTTTTCTGTGTGGCAAATGCTTGTTTGCATTTTATTGTTGTTGGCAGTACAGCTATTTGTTTGCCAATTCAACATTTAGGAGGGAGAAACAGAGAGATATAAGAGGGAAAATCAGAGAGCGTTAGTGAGAAAATTACTTTTCGCCAACTTTCTACGTAGTTTGTCGCGTGTCATTCATTCAGTCAGTCAGTCACTAACTCAGTGAATGAAATCTAATTAATCATTTGGCTAAAACGAGTCAAAGCATTGCACTAAAGTTACAGTCACTCTGGCCAAAAGCTGACAAAAAACCGTTCGGACATCAGTTGTATCAAGAGTTTTAATTGCACGCGAGTTTAGCAGTTTTTCGCTATAGAATCGTTACAAAAAGCATACAAAAGTTTTATATATTTTTATCTTTTCAAAATGAAAAGAAAAAAATAAATTTACTCCACGGCATTTCAGTCAATACAAGTGCATCAGTGATTAGTCATTTTCACCATTCAATTCATATTGCATAGTGAATGAATGTCCTTTTGCGAAACTTTCTTACTTATCGCTGATTTTTCTCTCGATGATTGCTAATTCACTCGATAGTCGAATAATCCTTTTGAATCTTTCTTTCTTTGTTACTTTTGAATTCATCTTTTCCTTTCCCTGTCGCTTCGTATCCAATTCGTTTATAGTATCGCATTCTCTTTATTTCATTCTGAAGGTTCTCCCTCTTGATTACTTGTTCTCCCGATGATCATATGTCATTTTGAAAACCCCTCCTGTGATAGGTATAAAGGTCTGTAGGAAGCATTAATTGACCCGTAGTGAGGGGACAACGCCCTGTTAAAGTTGCCGGTTGGATTCTTATAAAAGAGCCATCAATAGGACCGGTTAACTATATTAGAGGAACCAGTCACTTGCCTAGTCTAGGAACGGTTCGTTTCCCCGTAGGTAGAGTTTTGCTGACATTATTCTAATAATGCCAAGTCTAATCCCTATTATACAGCCCTCGTATTTTTCATCTTCTGTATCGTTACTTTCGAATTCGTCGTTAATATTATGAATGGTTCTTTAATACAATGAATCATGGTTTTAAGAACGGAATTCATCAATATGATGTACATTTTTTTTCTGTGTAGAGAGAAAATACGACCTGGTGGTATTTGCCTTTTTTTAATTTGCTTCACATTTAATTTTGATTCTTTTTCATCTTTAATCTGAGAATTCTCTATACATCCTACTATGACTTTTCTAGAATATCGATTCTTTCTTGATTATTTTTCTTCTCCATAGATCAATTATGCATAGTCGTCTTTCATTTAACTTTGTATATCCTACACTAAGAGTAAAAGGGTATATTCAGTTTGGTGCGCAGTTTGTAACACCCAGAAGGAAGCATATCCGGTACGGAAAAGTATATATATTCTTGATCGGCATGACCTCCTGAATTTAGATTACTTATATATCTACGCTGTCTTAACTAGAATATTGGCATGCTCGGTCAATTGTGAACTGTTGACCGAACAGTTATGTACAAATACTTCAAATAAAATGTTCATCTACAAATGAATATTACTTTATGCGGGCTTAAGTGAACTTTTCTGCTAAAATATATATTGACTTAATGCTCAAATATCTAAAAATAATGTTTTGCCGCGAACCGACTTGTGGTGCCGAAAAAAAAACGAAATTCTGGACACTTACCCATTTGTACATATGGGTAGCAAATGAAAGGAAATTTATCAGAGATTACAAGTTTGTTGTTATTTTTAGGATTCTTATACCCTGGTGACCTATGCACCACTTCAAATGGTAACCGCACACATTATCTCATATATGTAGGGTACCCTACGGCTTAGACCTTCTATAACTTTCATAATCCTTACTATTTTCATCACACCAACTATCACATTTTCTCTACTTCAAAATTTTCCATGTGATTTAACCTTCCTTACTGGTTAATTTTAAATTTTCAATAAAATAAATAGCAAGTTCATTTTTTCGTATTTATCTCTGGCTCAGTGATTTTTACCACCCTAAATTCGAGAAAAATTCTTCTTACTTGAAATAAAGCCCGGTATCCCGTTTTTGGTAATCAGCATTTTGTGTAATTATCCTTACCACCAAAAACCCGAGAATACTTCTATACATTATTCCTAATTTAAAGTATAAAACATTTAATTTCTTGATCCCTGACTCTAAGTCCGAGAATCTTGCTTCGACTATGTCTTCTGCAAAATCTACACAGAAAAAAATGTATATTGATGAATTATTTTTTCGGAAACATTTTTTTCGGACAAAATTTTTGTTTCGGAATTTTTTTTTCCCGAATTTTTTTTTTTTAACAATTATTTTTGTCCGAAAATTTTTTTTCGGATAATTTTTTACTGTTATTTTTTAAATGAAACACTTTTCTTTCGAATTATTTAAAAAATATTTTTATTTTTTTGTGAAAAAAAATTATGAACTAATTATCAATATGACAATTCAAATTCATTGTATTGAATATTTTCTTCATATTATTACATGATTAATCTGGTAGTTGGTGAAAAATATCAAAATATTTTCGAATAAATTCATCATATTGAAGTTTTTTTTCTGGATATCTGTTCTAATCCTCTTTTGTTACTTCTGCTCTTTCCGTATAATTTCTATTTCTCCAATATATATTATTGCATTTTAGAACTTTTAAGATCTAATCTTCCGGTTTTGTACACCCTTTCCTACATCATCATCTTTAATATACTTCTTTCTACTCAGTATTCAGTTTATTTGTCCCCAAAATTCTCTCGTCGAATATTCATAATCCGTGGTCCCGTTCTAGCGCTTCCCCCCACGAATTCTACATCATCTTCTTTCACTTGTCTTCACCCTGTTGCTTCTACTTTCCCTGCTACTTCTGCTCTATATAACCCAACCCCATATTCCTTGAATACAGCAATTAAAAAATCGCTTTGTAGCCGAAATGAATAACAAAATATTGCTGTCGTACGTTATGAGTTTGCACAGGAGCACAGCCAAAGCAATTTGTTTACATTGCTCGGCCACACACATACATGCAACCCATAAACACACAGACACATGTTGTCCCTATTAATAAGTTGACGGAGGAAAAAAAAGGACATTCATAGCTGGCGTCGTTTTGAGCCTTTGATGACAATTTCGTTGGAGGACGCAAAAAACTATTTAATAAATGAACTCACTCAAGCCAACTTTTTGCACAAACACACACATCGTTCGTATATCTCTTTCCAACTAAAGGGTGAGTGTGAGCGACTGAGACCCAAAGAAAGAGACAAAGCTACAGAAAAACAACTCACTCATGCCAGGGCGTTCATATGCGACGCATCAGGACGATGAGGATGTCATTCATTTTGCAGTTCATGCATGTCCTGCGGCAACTAATTAAAAGAGTCATTCATCACTTCGTCGTATGTGGTTACTTTTTGTTGCTTACGTTGTTTTTGTGGGTTTTTGTTTATATTTGCAGTGGATTTTTTTGTCCATTTCCACTATGCTGCTTTTTTTGAGCATTATTGAGTTTTATTTATAAACGCGTATTTGTTTTTGCAGAAGTTGTAGTAAAAACGGCGATTTTATTATATCTTAATAATATTTTTTAACAATTTGCTTGAAAATGAGTGTTGCATTTTGTGTCTTTAACGTGTGAGCTGCTGCTTATTTGTTATGTTAAATTTTATACATGTTGCTTGCTTTTAAAACGCATTTTAACTCAAAAACCTATGTGAAGTATGTGTAATTTGCAAACCTCTCGTACGATTACACCAATATTTTGTCATAAGCTTGAAGTTTACTTAAAATATGTTTTTGAAAATTTTCAATACAATCGGAAAATCAGTTGCCGTTTTATACAAAAAATTGTAAAATTAATTGTAAACTATGAGGTATGTGGTTCAAATCCTTACTATGTAGTTCAAATCCTTACAAGTGACCCGTTATACTATAGTATTTACTTGGAATAAAACACAAAAAAAAAAAACAAAAAAAAATCGTTTACTTTTGCACATATTTTCATAATTCCATGTGCTTTTTATTCAAAGAGCGCTCATTAAACGCTGAAAAACACTGTAAAAATAACAAACTCAACTCTTTATATAATAAGTCTTTTATGCATGCAGCAATTAGCATACAAAAACAAATGTAATTATGTGCCATTATAATTGCAAAAAATAAAAGCTATAAAAAAGTTTTTTTTTTTAATTTTTGCAAGAAAAATCTTTTTATTATTCATGAGAAATTGTTCAAACTATCAACGTATAAAAAAATACTTTATTATATTTGCATTTTCTGCATGTATTATTTACAAGGTTCAAGTCAAATCCAATATATAATTGTTTTTTTTTTTTTTAATGTGCACAGTTCAAAGCTGATAAATCAAAAAAAGTAACAGCACACAGATAAAATACAGAAAAATTGACAACTTAATTAAAATTTTTATTGCAATATGAGTGCTGTATGAGTTTTTTATTTATTTAATTTTTTTATTGTTTTTTTTTTTTTGATTTACAGTTCTGCAATACAGTGGGGAGAACATATAAAATATAACTTACATTAAATAAATATTTATTTTAATTAGAATTTATACGAATCTCTATTATATAATAAATATTTTATTCAAATTCGTATAAAAATATATAAATTGCTATTTTAAATAAACTTTGGTTACATCAAAACGAAAAATGGTGGTGATTTCGATCAGATTTCGATTACCAAAGCTTTAGAGGAGCGTTTTAAATAAATTTCATACATTACCAAAGTAACTTCGAAGAAGTAATTAAGTTCGAACGAAAAACTTAAAAATAGAAATGTAATATCAATAAATGGTTTAGGTCAAGTTTTCGAAAGCTTTCGCTTTTATATTTAGTTTTTTATACATGGGCCACATCGACCAAAAAAGTCAAATTTGAGATTTTACTTTTTTGATTTCAATGAAATTTGGGCAACTGATAAAAACCGCGAGATATGTATTGATCATTGCAATAAACTTGTTTTAGTTATTAGCTTCAAAAAAAGACATCATTGGCGTTACTTCAATTTCTCGTTCAGGAGATATTGAAATATGAACAACTACACAAATGTAATTTTTGGCACATTTATTGCATTTTTGAATCACTGTATCTCTCGAAGTAGTGGACGAAAAAATAAAAAAATGTGGTTAATGCATATCTCGGTACACTTTATCAGGTATAAAAATTTCATTGAAATCGAAGAAGGTGAGTTTCAACCACTGGTCCATTTATAATAATAATAGTTTGGCACTACAGTCCTATAAGAACTTAGTCCGAGCTCTCTCACCATTTTGAGCTGTGCGTGTTATATTTGTACTCAAAGTGGTGGGACCTACAGTTTATTGCCGAATCCGTACGGCGGGTGAGAGCTTTTCATAGGCAATGGTTTTACTCTCGTAGGTTTGCCATTTACTGACGAGAGGTAGCGCGGTATAGAAAAATGTTTCTATGAAAAGATGTTGTTAGCCCCAGTCCAGGCTTGAACCGGGGACCTTTTGGCTCTCAGTCCAACGCACTAACCACTGATCAACCGGGTGTTTGTTTTATCGATGTAAAAAAATTTCTAATTAAGCACCCTGTTTGAGATAAGGAGTGTTTAATAAATGCATATTACAGGCATAACAGGCATTATTTTTTATAAAGTTTAACCTGTTGATAAATAAATAAAAAATATTATCTCATGTCTTGGACAATTAAATTACCTTTCCAATGATTTCTTCCTTATTTAACATGTACTTAAAGTGGAAATTTACAAAAATAAAAATACAAATTTTTAATTTATCATTGATTTTCTCAAAATTTTGTTATGGAATATGGATTTCTAATTTATAATGATAGACTTATTCATTCCGACTATTTTCTAACTAATTACAGTGATTTTAAACTGATAAGTTATTCTGCAGAAATAATTAAACAGTGGCGGTTCTTGTGATTTGGTGGTTGAAATTAAAACAAAAAATCGAAATAATCGACAAATAATTTTAAACATTTAATAACACTAAAATCATTATCATATTACTGCACAGAACATATTTTCTGATCATATTTCCAAACATAATAAATTTTCTTTTATCTCAATCACCAAATCATAAGATCCACCACTGTTTAATTATTTCTGCAGCATTTCATACCAAGTTTTAATCGCTGTAATTTGCAAAAAAATACTGAAAATGGATTAATTCATTATAAATTTAAAAAGATATGGTGATTCGTAATAAAATTATCAATGTCAAATTCAAAATTTGTATTTTTATTTTTGTAAATTGCAAATTTACATACACTTCAGAAATGGAAGAAATCATGCAATTCAAAGATGTGATAGATCATTGGAAAGGTAATTTAATTGTTTTAAGTAGGATATTCGTTTATCAACAGATTATACTATATTTAAAATTTTCTTGACTAGGTTATGCCAGTAATATGCATTTCTTAAACACCGTGTAGCTGGGTGCAAATACCAAAAATATCACCAAACTTTAAAAATATCACATATCGTCACTATCATGCCAAAGGGGCGAATGTGCAATTTTTGACATTTGCTTTTTTTTACATTTTTTAATGTAGTTTTTTCCTCAAGTATACTATGCTAAAATAGCGTGTCGTTTTGTTGGATATATTTAGCCACAAAAGTCAAAACCAAAAGGGCGAATTTGAAAAATTGAAAATCTTGTCATGCCAAAAGGGCGAATCTTTCCTTTTTCGCACTAACAATTTATTGGTACGAGATAAAATAGTAGTGTGAAGGCATTTATTGTTTGTTTTTAAAGCACCTATCGATTTGCATCATTATTTAAAAATATTTTGTCAAACATTAATTTGCCATTTGTTATTTGCTGGAAAAAATGTTTGGCAAAATATTTTTAAATAATGATGCAGTTCGATAGGTGCTTTAAAAACAAACAATAAATGCCTTCACACTACTATTTTATCTCGTACCAATAAATAGTTATGGCGAAAAAGGAAAGATTCGCCCTTTTGGCATGACAAGATTTTCAATTTTTCGAATTTTTGTTATTTGCAAGAAAATATTTTTAAGTAATGATGCAGTTCGATAGGTGCTTTAAAAACAAACAATAAATGCCTTCACACTACTATTTTATCTCGTACCAATAAATAGTTATGGCGAAAAAGGAAAGATTCGCCCTTTTGGCATGACAAGATTTTCAATTTTTCGAATTTTTGTTATTTGCAAAAAAAAAAATTAAGTAATGATGCATATCGATAGGTGCTTTAAAAACAAACAATAAATGCCTCTACACTACTATTTTATCTCGTACCAATAAATAGTTAGGCGAAAAAGGAAAGATTCGCCCTTTTGGCGTGACAAAATTTTCAATTTTTCCAATTTCTTCGTTTTTTTGCTATAGCTTTTTATTCGTGCAAGATAAAATAGTAGTTTAAAGGTATTAATTGTCTGTTTTTAATGCACCTATCGATTTCCTTCAAATAACAAATGGCAAATTAAAGTTTGGCAAAATATTTTTAAATAATGATGCCAATAGATAGGTGCTTTAAAAACAAACATTTAATTCCTTTACATGACTATTTTATTTTGAGCTAATAAAAAGTTATAGCATAAAAAACAAAAATATGTGCGTTTTGGTCAGGATATAGCATCACAAAATTCGTATTTATAATTCAGTAAATTGTCCGAATCCAAAGATATTTTATATACGTTATAATAATTCATGAATAAACCAAAATAACAAAAAAAATTTAAAAAAAAAACTAAATTTTTCTAATTTTTAAAGCACTTCAAACTTTAAAATTTGATTTCCCAACATTTTTAAAAATGCACATTTGCTCCTTTGGCATGACAGTGACGATATGTCTGG
Source organism: Dryomyza anilis (assembly GCA_951804985.1). NCBI lineage: Eukaryota > Metazoa > Arthropoda > Insecta > Diptera > Dryomyzidae > Dryomyza > Dryomyza anilis. The sequence goes on from OX638134.1 coordinate 2,972,520, forward strand.
CGCGACCTCTCAGTATATTATAAACCTTTTGCTTTGATTTAAATGACAGATAATATTATTTTAACCGAAGAAATTCAAACCAAAAAAAAAAACCATTATTAATATTCATAATTTTATAATATCTCATACTAAACACTCTGAGGTACAGGTGTACCTTCTCCGCCATTAAAGTAATATAAGGGTAAATTCAAGTTTCATTACTATTTTTCTACTGAAAATTTTGTATTATGTTTTAATGCAGTAAGTCCAAATGAAATACAGAGTTATGTTATTTTTCTATTTCTACTTATTTTGTTTAAATATTTTATATATTTCATATGTCTCTAAATAACTGCTTCTTTCTGTATCTCACAACGAAAGACTACTAGACGAAAGTGACGTAATTTTTAATAAATTTCAAAGTTTTTGAAGTCAAGTAACATGAAATCAAAATTTGTGTGACGAAAATTGGACGTCAAATTTTCATTTCGTTTGTTTCGAAATACAGAAAGTGGGTATAGGTACTTTTTATTTTAATTAATTAATTTTTAGACTAAATATATGGAAAAAAATTATTGTATTTTCATTTCTCTTGTTTCGATTTATTTTGTTTTAATATTTCGTATATTTCATGTGTTTCTAATATGCAAATGATTTTTATTTAAAATAATTAATTTTTAGACTAAACATATTAAATACAGTTTTAAACAAAAAAATCTACGAAATTTGTTACTAGATTTTGCCATCTCTACATTATGAGTATTCAGAAAAACTAAAAAATTAAAATTGAAACCAATAACGTAACTTAAAAACGCCATAAAACTTAAAACAAAAACAATTTGGTCTTCTATTCTTGATTTTAAAATTGTTCCACAAAATGTTCAATTCAGTTTTTATAACAAGAATTCCTAATAATTTTGATGAATAATTATTCACATTTTAAGAGTAATTTTAGTGGTATTTATATATTTTTATATATTATTGTTTATTTAAATGGAATTATTTTAAAGAAATAAAATCGTCAGTAAAGTAGATTTTACAAATATTTTCGTAAAATGAAAATGAATCATTGTTCAAATTATAAAATTCAATTTTCCACGTGTATCCGTAATAAAAACACTGAAATGAAGGAATTAGGTACAGTGATCGGAGCTGCTACTCTTATTATTTAAAAGACGTTTTGATCAACATAAGATAATTTTACAAAGTTTACAAACTATTTTAAGAATAAATTCTGAAAATAAATTATGACTCATTTTTTAAATTAAAAGTCTCGTGATAATTTTTGAACTTTATGGAATTTTAATAATAATGCTTAGAGTCGCAAATAATTACCGCCTCCCTTTCTGTATCATCCCTCAACAATTCACACCATCGTCCAGCATAATAATTCATGTAATTGTAGTCGTCAGGAAAATTTTGTGCATTGTTGTGGTCTGCATTGATGCGATTTATCTGCTGCATGCAACATGCATGTCAGCAACAACAACAATATCAACCAACAACAGCAACTATGATTTTAGCAACAAATAATAGTTACCGCAATATGTTAGAATTTGACAGCGTCGTCATATACATAGTTGCAACAACAACATAATCATCATCATTATTATTATAATAATTATAATTATTGTCAGCATCATCAACATCATTATCAGCAATAGCAACAACGAAATTTTCTATCGCCAAAATTAATACAGCAATAATTTTGGCCATTGTGCGTTGTGTGTGTTGTGAACTTTTGGTCAACCGAAATGACATCGAGCAGCGGCCGACGAGATTGTCGATGTTGTTGTTGTTACTATTGTTGTTGATATTGTCATTGTTGTTGTAATCATAATGGTGACAAATGCGACGTTGCGTACGCCCACAAACGTCAAATGCATTCATCAAATTCGCACATTCACCGAAATACAAGCAACAAATACATGGCATGTTATTGGAATTTGATTTGCACATTTGTTGTAATTGTTTTAGAAATAATTTAAAGATATATAAATTTAAATAAAATTTAAAATTTTGATATAATTATTAATATTTTAGTGAAAGTTTGAATTTTTAGTGAACATTTTATTTTGTTAGTGAAAATTTAAGTTTTTAATGAAAAATTGAATTTTAAGTGAACAATTGAATTTCTAGTGAAAAATGGAATTTTTAGTGAAAAATTGGATTTTTAGTAAAAAATTGAATTTATAGAGAAAAATTGAATTTTTAGTGAAGAATTGAATTTTTAGTGAAATATTGAATTTTTAGTGAAAAATTGAATTTTTAGTGGAAAATTAAATTTTTAGTAAAAAATTGAATTTTAGTGAATATTTCAATTTTTAATGAATATTTGAATTTTTAGTGAAATAGAGAATTTGAGTGAAAAATTGAATTTTTAGTGAAAATTTGAATTTTTTGTGAAAAATTAAATTTTTAGTGAAAATTTGAATTTTTAGTGAAAAATTGAATTTTAAGTGGCAAATGGAATTTTGAGTGAAAATTGAATTTTAAGTGAAAAATTGAATTTTTAGTGAAAAATTTAATTTTTAGTGAAAAATTGAATTTTTTGTGAAAAATTGAATTTTTAGTGAAAAATTGAATTTTTAGTGAAAAATTGAATTTTTAGTGAAAAATTGAATTTTTAGTGAAAAATTGAATTTTTAGTGAAAAATTGAATTTTTAGTGAAATATTGAATTTTTAGTGAAAAATTGAATTTTTAATGAAAAATTGAATTTTTAGTGAAAAATTGAATTTTTAGTGAAAAATTTAATTTTTATTGAAAAATTGATTTTTTAGTGAAAAATTTAATTTTTATTGAAAAATTGATTTTTTTTAGTGAAAAATTTAATTTTTATTGAAGAATTGATTTTTTTTAGTGAAAAATTGAATTTTGAGTGAAAATTTGAAGTTTCCCCAGACAAAATTTTTACCAGGTTCTAAACATTTTGAAATATTTTGCCGTCATATATCAAACCGACAAATGCGAAGTTTGTATCACAAGCTGTCGGTTTTCTGCCCGTTCCCCAAATATGCCGTGAATCTGTCATTAAAATTCCACACAATTGTACAACTTGCTATACACTTCCCAAAATATTCTATTTATCTGTGCATTTGCCGGAAATATGCCCTAAATACTCCAGAAAACTAACAAAAATGTTGTCTTTGGTTCAGTGAAAATTTAAATGTTTGTGAGAATTTTAATTTTTAGTTAAAAATTTTATCTTTTTTGTAAATTCTTTTATATTTCAAAATCATACAAATTTTAAATTCTTAAATTTTTTGTTCTTCTAAAGCCCGTCTTTTAATCTCCCCTACTGTTCTATTTTCCTCCTTCGCTGACGTTTGAAATGATTAACGATGTCGCATGGTGGAGCAGCATCGTCATCATCATCAACATCTTCTGTTGCTGCCGCTGCTACTGCTCAGAAACTCAATTCAGCAGAGCGCCCAGCTGACATGGTAAATCGTGGTATCGTTTCCGAGTGAGCGCCTTGCAAATGCGTTAATTTATAGTCCTTGCACCTTAACCTGAATCCGCATCCTGCCACCCCCCGCCAACTGCCACCCGTTTCGATGGGGCAGCATGTTGTAACTCAAGGTGTTTGCAACACTGTATTAATTCGCACTTGCCGCCTTCCAAATACCTACCATTTGCATACGTTTGCAATATTTTGCTATTGTTGCTGCTGCTGCTCGATCTGTTGTTGCTGATAATTAATTATTTCTTTGCATTGTCGTCGAGTATTTTCTGCCGTTTTGTTTTTATTTATTTCTATTACTTTCTAAAGAACTATGCGCTCCAACGAATTCCGAGCTAAACACACACAAAACAAGGATTAAGCAGCAACACTGCGCTACAGGTAGCAACAAAGAAGTTGCTCGGTAGGACACTTGGAAAATAAAAACAGGCATTGGGGCGGTAGATATTCTATTTCTGCAACGTCACTGCGTAACCTTTTGCCTTTGTTTGCGGCCACTGAAGCTGGGTCTAAGCTGCTTAAAATTTATTTGCAACATTTGGTTCACCTATCTCCGCAGTCCCATCCCCATCGTCTAAATTTCCTCTGTTCTAAGTGTTCTTCAGCCATAAAACTGTGAGAATTGCAAGAAAATTATTTGTGAAATCCTTTTGAGGGGTTCTTACTTCCGGTCTTTTGTTCGGTTGTTGCTTACTTTGAAAAAGTTCTGCCAAACGTATTCAAAATGCTTAACAAACAATTAAATTGTCATTGTGCTCTTAGCAAATTCTAATACGCATTTTAGCAATAAAACTCCCTTCAGGACTATGTGGTGGAGGAAGTAGTGGGCGTGCTGAAATGCATAAAAGGATTTAAGTGTGTCTGACACTATCTGTGACGTATTTATAATGATGAAATACAATTGGCGATAATAACAATAAAACTGTTTAGAATCGTAATGAACAGGGCAAGTTTTTTTTTTGGCTTTTGCCAAAAAATGCCATTTTTGCCATTTTTCAATTATTTTGTAAATTGGCAATTTTGCCTAAAAATGCCTTTTTTACACTCTGGGAAACATTTTTAAATATTATTTTAGATTTTCTGGTTGTATTAAAAAAAAAAATATTTTTAACTAAAAATGCAAATTTTCACTAAAAATTAAATTTTTCACTAAAAATGCAAATTTTCACTAAAAATTAAATTTTTCACTAAAAATTCAATTTTTCACTAAAAATTAAATTTTTCACTAAAAATTAAATTTTTCACTAAAAATTAAATTTTTCACTAAAATTCAAATTTTCACTAAAAATTCAATTTTTCACTAAAAATTCAAATTTTCACTAAAAATTCAAATTTTCACTACTAAAATTTCAATTTTTCACTAAAAGTTCAATTTACTAAAAATTCAAATTTTCACTCACAATTAAATTCAATTTTTTTCACTAAAAATTCAATTTTTCACTAAAAATTCAATTTTTCACTATAAATTCAATTTTTCACTAAAAATTCAATTTTTCACTAAAAATTCAATTTTTCACTAAAAATTCAATTTTTCACTAAAAATTCAATTTTTCACTAAAAATTCAATTTTTCACTAAAAATTCAATTTTTCACTAAAAATTCAATTTTTCACTAAAAATTCAATTTTTCACTAAAAATTCAATTTTTCACTAAAAATTCAATTTTTCACTAAAAATTCAAATTTTCACTAAAAATTCAATTTTTCACTAAAAATTCAATTTTTCACTAAAAATTCAATTTTTCACTAAAAATTCAATTTTACACTAAAAATTCAATTTTTCACTAAAAATTCAATTTTTCACTAAAAATTCAATTTTTCACTAAAAATTCAATTTTTCACTACAAAAACAAGTTTTCACTAAAAATTAAAATTTTCAATAAAAATTAAATTTTTCACTAAAAATTGAATTTTTCACTAAAAATTGAATTTTTCACTAAAAATTGAATTTTTCACTAAAAATTCAATTTTTTACTATAAATTCAAATTTTCACTAAAAATTCAAATTTTCACTAAAAATTCAATTTTTCACTAAAAATTCAAATTTTCACTAAAAATTCAAATTTTCACTAAAAATTCAATTTTTCACTAAAAATTCAATTTTTCACTAAAAATTCAATTTTTCACTAAAAATTCAATTTTTCACTAAAAATTCAATTTTTCACTAAAAATTCAATTTTTCACTCAAAATTCAATTTTTCGCTCAAAATTCAATTTTCACTACAAATACAAATTTTCACTCAAAATTAAATTTTTCACTATAAATTCAATTTTTCACTTTTCAGTAATTATGCAATTTTTACTCAAAATTTAATTTTGTAAAGAAAAAATAAATACATTTTTCACTAAAACTTTATTTTTTTAATAAAAAATCAGAATTTTTTGATTAATTAAATGAAATTAAATTTTCCAATTCGAAAATTATATAAAAACATTCACAAAATATCTAAAACTAATCCAATTTTAGTACTAAAAAGCATTGAAATTTTGTTTTGCATTTAACTTTAATTTGAATTTGGCATCCCAACAAATCCACTCACACAAATAACCACTTCCGTCGATATAAATAACTAATCAACATACGCTCTGTTAATAATTCAAGTACTTTTCGATGTGTGTTTGGGAGAGAGCAGCTGGAGCATATGGTCCGTTGGTCGGACATTTGGTCTCTACGGCAAGTGGCTTGGCCAACCAACAAACCGGAAGTAGTATTTCGGTATTTGCAACACACACACACGAGCATACATTCGACCTAGCCAAAGCCATCACCATCGCCACAACGAAATCCTTGAATCCACTCCGACCGACTACGACGACGAGGACTATAGCGCTTATTTATTTTTAAAGTGCTTCCGTTTGAGGTGACAAATTTTTGGTATTTCATTCACAACGATTTTCCTACATTTTTCATGCTTCATTTTCATTCTTCATCCCACATTCTTTGGCTGCTGGTTTTTACTTTTTTTTTTTTTTTGGTTTGCTCTTTGCTCCCTCCCTCTTTGCTCTTTATTTTTTCTACATTTGGACAACGTTTCATCTGCATGTGAATTGAACAGATTTTCAGCTACTCTTGCTCTATGGTTACTTAGAGTGTTGTGCACGTGCTGCTTTTACATAAAATAAATTTTGCTATTCGAAGGTTACCTTGTTGCTTTGGCAATACTACTACTCCTCCTCCCATTGCTCCTGTTGCTCTTGCTGTCTCTGCGGCTTGTGTGGCTTTAGTGTGGCGGCACTGCGCCGTCAGCCTCTAACTAGAAATTGTTGAAGCGCATACAGCAGCCACACAAAGTGCTTAAAAATCCTTTTTTTTTGTTTGTTTGCTCTGCAGTAGCTACCGCCAGGACACTGTCTCACATTGAGGATGCTTTTATGATTTATGATTTCCGGCCACACACAAAAACACACAACGAAATCCCGAAAGAAGCAACACGTTTGCATGTGGCAGCCGAAAGATTTTTCAAGTGACAGAAAAATTTGAAAAAATACAAAGTCTTAAAATTTGGCGTCATTTTGTGGTTGCTTTTAGGCGTTAATCTATAGTTTTTGTAGCTGTCAACATTACTTAGTTGGCTGTTCAATGGTCTCTAAAAATTCTGACACTGTTTACTTTTTAATGCTGTATTTTTATTGCAAAAATGTGAAGTCTGATGACTTCAATTTCTGTCATAATTTCTATCAATAATGTGAATTATATATTTAGTCATAATTTTTTTGGTTATAATTTCAGTTATAATTTTGGTCATAATTACGGTCATAATTACTGAAATAATTTCTGCCAAAAATACTCTCATCATTTCGTTAATTATTTCAGTCTTAAATTCATAATTTCATTCTTAATTTCTGTGACAATTTGCATCATAATTTGAATAATTTGTTCAGTCATAATTTCAGTCGTAATTCAATCATAATGTCTTAATTTCTGTCATAATTTGAATAATAATTTCGTTAATAATTTCAATGGTCGTTTGCGTCATAATTTGAATCATTATTTTGAGTCATAATTTTCGCTATAACGTCTGTCATAACTTCAGTCGTAATTTAGATCATACTGTCAGTCTTAATTTCTGTCAAAATTTTTTTTAATTATTTTAGTCTGTATTAGTTCCATGCATTGTCATAACATTCATTGCACCATAATTTGAATTATTTTTTCAGTCATAATTTCAGCCGTAATTTCAATCACAATGTCTTAATTTCTCTGCTAATTTGAATCATAATTTCATTCATAAATTGCATGATAATTTGAATCATTTTTTCAGTCATAATTTCAGTCATAATTTCAATCATAATGTCTTAATTTCTGTGCTAATTTAAATCATAATTTCATTCCTAATTTCAGTGGCCTTTTGCGTCATAAATTGAATCATTTTTTTAGTCCTAATTTCAGATGCAATGTCAGTCATAATATGAGTCGTACTTGAAGTCATAATTTCAGTATTAATATCTGTCACAACTTGAATCATTACTTCAATCAGTATTGTTAGCTTGCATTGTCAGTCTTCAATTCATTATTTACTTTAGAGATTACTTTAGTTTAATATTTATCTTTACTACTAATTTGCAACACATTTTACTCTTTTATGGATTCATTATAATACATATAATTTCTATCATCATTTAAACATAATGTCTGCCATCTTTTTCATCAATAAGCATAATTCGTGTCATCATCATTAAATATCAACGTTTTATTCATTACTATGAATAGCAGTCTTTTTAGGGTCTGGACCAAACCACCACCTTCTACCTGGCCCCAATTCAATGGCAAAATCGCATTTTATTCTAAAGTTGGTGCTGAAATTTATGCTGCTGATATCGGCGCTGTTGTGTCACGTGTCCTCGTTGACGTCATGTTCATCGATATGGCTGCCATGTGCGGCACTCGAGCGTGCAAATCAATGATATCCACGTTTTGCCAACGTTACGTTGATTTGCACAAAATAATTGGGTGTCAAGCGAGATTTTATTGCAATCGCAATATATATTTTTTTTTTAGTTTTTGCTTCTTTTTTTTTTTGTTAATTTGTCTGTCATTGTTGCCAGGACAACGAGGGAGCAATTTTCAGCGATAGCTCACAGTTCATCTATGATTGTACATGATGTTCGTAATGATAATTATGATAATTAAGATGATGATAGTACACAGAAGTAAAACAACTGTTAAAATTTAAACGAAACTCAGAAGTATACGGAATATTTCAAGAAACAATGACACTTGATTGTCAGAAAAAATTAAACAAGAGCTTCTTCATGGGTTTTCAAAAAAAAAAAAAATTAATAAGAACAATTATACTTGATACTCAAAAGTTTATTTTTCGAGTATAAAAAAAATGAAGAAAAAAGTGTTACGAACCAAAAACAGTTTTGCGTGTACCTTTTGTTTTTGAAATTGCCGTTTTCAAATCAAATTTGCTTTTTTGATTACTAAAGCTCGAATTTAAAAAATCAAAACAACTTAATAAAAAAAAAACAGATCAATTATTCTTGACAGGCTTATGATAATTTCTTGTGTATACAAAATGTTAATAAGAACAATTTTTTTGATATGCAGAAGTTAATTTCTTGAGTATACAAAAAGTCACTAAGAATAATTATTCTTGATACTCAGAAGATAATTTCTTGGAATTAAGCTAATGTTAAAACATGTATGTGTTTCTCTTGTTTTAAACAGTTAATAAATATTTTTTTTTAATCAAGTTTTCCTTTTTTGAGAGCCAAGGATAAAATGTCTATGAATCCTGCATATGTGATGCTTTTTACTGCTGGATGCATAGCAATGATATTCCTTTTTTCATTTCTCAATATTAAAAAGATGATTTCTAGAATTTGATTGGCTCTTTTGCAGTTAGTTAAATGATGGTATTTTGCATTAGAGACGAATCCGTAATTAATTTTTGAGGTTTATTTTCCACTGTTAAACATAATAATGATTTTCTTGCTGCTGTTAAGAAATAATTGGAATTTCAATTTTTTTAATATTTAAAGTACAAAGCGCAAATGTTTTAAATGAAATATTTTCAAAATTTCTAAATATCCTTAGTATCCTCGCTCACGCCAACGCCTATGCAAATATCCTGCTGTTTTTGAGCCAGTCATGCGTTATGGCAGCCAATCAATCACTAACGTGCCGCGCATACAAACAAATCACAATTAAGGCAACATCGATGCGCATTTCCGTTTAATTCAAATCAATTTAATTAAACAGCCCTGCCATCAAATATGCGTTACGCGCATAATTTATATCAAGGAACGCAAAACGGCATAGGCATTTTTAACGAAATTACAATAAAATGCTGCTTAATCACCCAAGAAACACCTTGGGTGCGATCGAGAAAAATAAAGAACACCCACTATAAGGCTGTACTACATACTACCATTTGATACCAGGCTCTACCATCAGCTACCATGCTCTACCATCATCTACCATACACTACCCTCATTTTCAAATACTCTCTAATATTTTACCATTTTCTAATACCCACTAGCACCCACTGCCACCCATCGTCCTTCACTTTAACATGTGTTTGCGTGTGTTGGCATTTGTATCCTGGCGTATCCTTGGCAACGTTTGTGTCTAAAATTATACAGAACTTTAGCAATCAAAAAAAAAAAAAAAAAGAATGCAAAAAATACAATAAAATCACCATAGCAACGCAGCCAGCGAGTTGCGCGCATAGTTACTTCATATCCTACCACATCCTGTGCTTTGAGGCCAACTAATGATAAATTACTTTAATTAATGCCACAATATTGTCGAGCGCAACGCAAGCCAACAGTTAGAGCAGCCAAAAAAAGTTGAAAAAAATTCGTACAAAATTCGAAAAGAACTCAAAACACGCAGCAATTGTTGCTGCTGTATGTTGGTTGCTGATTTATTTGCTGGCCCTTTTTTTGTAGTCTTTCTGACTAATACCAGCACGAGGTCAAATGTTGGCTTTTACTACTGGTTGCTGGATGCGTGCCATATTTGACTGCGAAGCAACAATTTGTTGCTGCTGTTTCATGCTGCTGCTGCTGCTGCGTTGGCTTTTTCAATAAGCTCTACGCCGCTTCATAAATAAGTCGAAGAGGCCTTCTTTATAAAATGCACTAAAGTGCTGCGGACATTGAAGACTTGACTGAAATACACTGCAAGGAATTATTTGCAAGAAATCATTATATTTACTTTCTTTTACTTTTATTAAAATCGATGTATTTTGAAGCATTTTATGTAGCATTTTTTCAAACAATTAGACAGCTTTTGAATACCTTAAATATTGAATTTAAAAAAAAAATTGAATTTATAATATATAGTAATTTTTTTCTACATATCATGAACTTTTCGCCACTATTAACATCCGTCTTCTCACAGTGTTCGCATCATCAGTGCGTCGACAACCCTGACGTATTTGGTTACATTTATTCGACGTTGGTATTTATGACCCATTCCCCAAACATATCAACGTCTAAACGCCTAAATTCAATATAACATAAACACACACAAACAGACCGACAAACAGACAAACAAAGTCATGTACATAAATTAATTTGCGTGTATCAACAATTTAATCTCGAGGGTTGTATAGGAAAAATCGTCGAAACAAATGTAACTTCTTCTCCGTCTAAGTAACGTAATTCCTTTGGCCACGTGATGCGCTTCATTAAGTCACGCAGAATTTGCGGCACAGCAATTTATGCTATGTCTTCTCTATTTAGGTTTTATTTTTGTGCCTCATTTGGCAAACGTTTTTTTTATTTTAAGCAATTCATTGCTACTGGAATTTCATAAATAATCATTTTTATAAAGGGGCGAATGTGTAATTTTTGACATTTGCCTTTTTTTTACATATTTTTAAGATAGTTTTTCCTCAAGTATACTGTGCCAAAATCGTGCGTGGTTTTGTTGTATATTTCTAGCCACAAAATATGGAACCAAAACGAGAAATTTGAAAAGGGCGAATCTTTTCGTTTTTTTTGCCATAACTTTTTCCCCATGCAAGATAAAATAGGGTTATATAGGCATTTATTGCTTGTTTTTAATGCACCTATCGATTGGAATCATTATTATGCTAAACATTTTTCTTTCTAATAACAAAAATTTGAAAGAATTATTTTTCAATTATGATGCCAATCGATAGAATCGATAAAAATAAACAATTAAATGCTTTACACCACTATTTTATTTTTTACCAATAAAAAGTTATGGCAAAAAAACGAAAAGATTCGCCCTTTTGGTATGACAAGATTTTTTAAACTTTCAAATTCTGCTATTTGCAAGCGATAACTTCTTATTGGTACAAGATAAAATAGTTATGTAAAGGCATTTATTGTTTTAATGCACCTATCGATTGGCATCATTATTTTAAAATATAATAATGCCCATCGATAGGGGCTTTAAAAGCAAACAACATATGTACATATGAAAAGTTATGGAAAAAGATCAAAATATTTGCGTTTTGGTCAGGATATAGCCACGCAAAATCCGTATTTATAATTCAGTACGTTATCCAAATCAAAATACATTTTATACAAGTTATGCTAATTAATTAAACCAAAATAACAAAAAAAAATAAAAAAAGAAATACGAATTTTTAAAGCAATTCGAACTTTATTATTTGATTTCCCAACATTTTTAAAATGCATATTCTCCGCGTAGCCGCGGTAGCTCAGTGGTTAGTGCGTTGGACTGCGTGCCGAAAGGTCCCCGGTTCAAGCCTGGACTGGGGCTAACAACATCTTTTCATAGAAACATTTTTCTATACCGCGCTACCTCTCGTCAGTAAATGGCAAACCTATGAGAGTAAAACCATTGCCTATGAAAAAGCTCTCACCCGCCGTTCGGATTCGGCAATAAACTGTAGGTCCCACCACTTCGAGTACAAATATAACACGCACAGCTCAAAATGGTGAGAGAGCTCGGCCGAAGTTCTACACAGGACTGTAGCGCCAAACTATTATATATTATTATTATATTCTCCCATTTGGCATGTCAGTGACTATACATATTATAAAACATTTAAAGGGTGTGTGCGAGTTTTTATAAGAGCGCTACAAAAGTTTTTTCCAAGGGTTTTTCAACAGGGACGCTACAAAAGTAGAGCGACAGGGAGAGCAAACGACGCCATATTTCTTGCCGCTCTTTTGACATTTCTCTTCAGTAAGGTTTGCCATTTCATGATGAAAAGACATACGAGCCAACAACGAGTCGAAATTATTAAAATTTACTACTGAAATTCAAATTCGTATATCTTTCCATCATGAAATGGCAAACTTTACTGAAGAGAAATGTCAAAAGAGCGGCCAGAAATATGGCGTCGTTTGCTGTCCCTATCGCTCTATTTTTGTAGCGTCCCTGTTGAAAAACCCTGTACATGGCTATTCTCATGTTTTTCTACCTATTTTAATCTTTAACTTTTTACGGATTTGAGTTTTCGATCATATTGCTTGTATTCCATCATGAAATGGCAGACCTTACTGAAGAGAAATGTCAAAAGAGCGGCAAGAAATATGGCATCGTTTGCTGTCCCTATCGCTCTACTTTTGTATCGTCCCTGTTGAAAAACCCTTTATATGGCAATTCTCATGGTTTTCTACCTATTTTGATCTTTAACCTTTTACGGATTTGAGTTTTCAATTATATTGCTTTTGTATTTCATTGAGAATACTTCAGCTAATATTTTTAAATAAACCACATGAAATTCCGATTGATCTGACCAAATTTGTGACCAGTCAAACGTAAAAAATGTTAATTTTAAAGTGTACCTATTATTTATTGCATAACATCTATGATTGGCATAATTCAATAAAAATATATATCTTATATAAAACTTGATTTATAATTCAATGCTTCCTTTACTTTCTTCTTGCAAATCACTATTATATTTATAATTTACCGAGACAAAATGTATGGCAGTTAAGATTTTAAGCAGACAATGTATTAAAATCTGCATATTTTCTTATCGTTCCCAATTTATCTTTAACTGGCCGTAATTCCTAAGCGAATTTCCTAACGTCTTAGAGGGTGCCAAGTATGCACATTTGATGACCAAATTCTATACTACGAATTTCACATCAGGTTTTGAATTCAGAATGTCTTAACATTTTTTTGAAATGACGCAGTTCCTAAAAGGAAGATTGAAAATAATGTCCTAGAGCGTTGAAAGTCGGTGTATTTTATAATATTTGACGGCGGAATTATTTACTAAAAAATTTCACATAATTCGATCTGTCGGTTCTGGTGTAATCCGGTTTTGAATTCAGAATTTCTAAAAATGTTTTTAAATGGCCGCAGTTCTAAAATGGAAAATCGAAGTGAAGGTCCTAAAGGGAAGAAAGAAGTCGCATTTTATAGTCAAAAATGTAAAAATTATTCTTTGCAAAATTTCATATAATTCGATCAGGTATTTCTGGAGAAAACAGGTTTTGAATTCATTATTTCTATAAATTGCTATGCCATAGTTTATAAACGGTAGGTTGAAGCGGGGGGTCATTGAGGATTGAAAAATAAGCGCATCTTTGATGACCGAATTATATACTTCAAATTTCATATAATTCGATCGGTCGATTCTGGGGTAATCAGGATTTGAATTAAGAAAATCTATAAATTCCTTTAAATGACCGTAGTTCATAAACAAAAGATTGAAGAGATAATCCTAGAGGGGGTTGAAGGTAGGCGTCTTTTAGAGTCATTGTTGGCCGAATTATTCACTACAAATTTTGTATAATTCGATAGTGCTATTCTGGAGTAATCAGGTGTTTTGAAGTTACACACAATACCATATAATATTAGTTTTTACGAAAATTTTGTCTCTTTTCTAATCTATTATAATGACATTTTTTTAACTTTATTTAATTTTATAATTGAAATCAGTAACTTTTCTATTTGTCGCGCAAAACTATTATGTTATTTGTTAAGCGCTGCTTCCTGCTAACGAAAACTAACGTTAGAAAGTCATTGAACTTTGACAAAAAAAAATAATCTGAAAACGAAACCTTTTTCAAATATTTTTGTTTGAAAAAAAAAAAAATAAGAGGCACGTGCCTGCACAATCATCTCAGAAAGAAACCCAACCAATGAACATTTAATAGCAAATTATCAAAAGGCTATCCTGCAGAGCACCTCAAAGCCATACAGCGAACACATACGCCTGGCAACGGCACAAGCTTCACCTATTGCATTGCAGCAACTTTTCTATTAAAAATATTTTCGAAATTCCAAAGGTGTCTCAAAGAAAACACGCCGCGAACATGACGCACAAAAAGGTACCGGACGTGGCTTCAACGGCAAATTCAGTCGTCCCCAACAAAATAATAAACGTTAAATTAATTCTGAGCAGGAAGTGGTCGCCTGTCGATGCACTACGCACTCCAACCAACCAACCACCAGTCTATGTCAATTCGCAGTTTCGTTTTCAATTTCAATTTCATTTCTCAAAGTTGCTGCCGAATGGGTTTTTCAAGTATACAGAACGCAGACGACGAAAGCCAATTTCAGCAGATTTCTTTTTAACGGCCAACTCTTTCTGCTGCGGCCCACTTAAACAGCAGCCATGGTACTTAAAAAAAAATTATAGTTTTCTGCTGCTGTTGCAGTAGAACGGTCATCGTGTCCTGGCTAATAAAGTGTCGCAGGACTCGATGTGCGTACCAGTGCCATTAAGTATTAAAGCAGTGCGACGTCGAATGGCATTTGCAATTTTTATGAAGGACGTTAGTAGTAGGAACAATGCTTGGTTTGCTATCAAATAATATAGAAATAAATGAATTGCAACGTTAAAATTATGGCACATGATTGAAATATTGAGAAAGTACATTAAGGACGATGACATGTGCACTGAGAAAGAGTGCTAAAAAGACAGAGAAAGGTCACTTGTCAGAACAAATAAAAGCAGCTTAGATACTTATGGAACATTCTGCATGGGTTTAATAAACATTGAGATATTTATACTAGACAAATAATAGTAAAAACGAACTACTTCAATTAAAAAATTGTATAATAAGTATAACAAAAAAAAATTAAAACTAATATAATAAAATTTTTTAATAGTAGAACTAAAAACTAGTAACTAACATGCAATATTTTGATGAAGGAATAATTTTGTGCTTGGTTTAAAGAAATGAGTAATACTTACGATAGTTATGATCGATATCAGTCGACAATAAATATCTCCAAATGTGTGAAGAAGTAATTATTCAACGAATTTAGCGTCTATTAATACTGAAAGTTACTAAAATATAATCGCCGAACAATTTACCTCAATTTGAGTACCCATGTATACGAGTACCCATTTATACGAATACCCATTTATACAAATGTACACGTGTATCGACAATAAATATCTCAAAATGTGTGAAGAATTATTTATTCAACGAATGTAGCATCTATTAATACTGAAAGTGAATAAAATATAATCGGCGAACAATCTTCCTCAATTTGAGTACCCACTTATACGAGTACCCATTTATACGACTACCCATTTATACAAATGTTCACGTGTATCGAAATACGAATTTTTAAGGTTATCTTAAACATTTACTATATCTGATCTATCATAAAGTAATTGTGGTTGTTTCCTCGGCAGCTCGATTGGTTAGTGCTTTGGACTACGAGCTGAAAGTTCTCGGGTTCGATCCCAGCGACTGTCAACATCTTTTCATAGAAAAACATTTTTCAGTCCAATGTTACCCTTCGGCAGACAATGGCAAACCTCCGAGAGTAAACACCGCCCATACAAAGCTCTCACCCGCCGTTCAGATTCGACATTAAATTGTAGGTCCCACTACTTTGAGCACAAATATAACACGTACAGCTTAAATGGTGAGAGACTTCGACGTAAGTTCTTCAGGATTGTAGCGCCAAACTATTATTATTATTTAATTGGGGTTGTTTCGGAGTAACTCAGTGGTTAGAGCGTTGGACTGCAAACCCAAAGGTCCCGTTTTGATAGAAAACATTTATCTATAGCACGATACCTCTCCTCAGATAATGAAAAACCTAAGAGAGTAAAACATTGCCTATGAAAAAGCTCTCACCCCGACGTTCGGGTTCGACATTGAACTCTACACTGAAACAAATATATGTGTAAATATAGCAAAAAATTTTATCAATACAATTAATTTTTAATTGATTCATCGCCGATACGACCTTTAATTGAATTGATTAAATATTTAATTATATTAATTAATAAATTGACAGAAAATAAACAAAAAGTTACATCAATACAATTAAATATTTTGCTGAAACGACTATGAAATAATTGTATTGATTAAATATTTAATCATCATAATTAATAAAATAACAGAAAAATACAAAAAGTTACATCAATACAATTAAATAATTTGGTTAAACGACTAATGATTAATTGCATTAACAATCGACGTTGCTGAGCACACGACAGCGAATAAACGTCGGCAAACAAGCAAACGGTGGAATTTTTGTTTGCGCGTTGTTTGCGCGCATATTATTCCCATTTTGTATACTCCCAACACTTTGAGTACAAAATACAACACGCACAGCTCAAATGTCGAGAGAGCTCGGCCTAGATTCTCCGAAGCTGTTGCATCAAACTATTACTTTTATTAGATTTAGGTTTTTTTTTAAGAAAGTAAAATAAGAATTTTCCTGAATTTGAGTGATGTAAATATGGTACAAAACTGTACCGGTAACATGTCTCACTTTATCCGAACATGCCCATTTTAAATACCATAGAGCGTAGATATAAAGGTATTCCTAGTTCTAAGTTTCATTGTTCTTAATTTACTTGATTTTCGGTAATTCTGATTTAAACTGATAAGATAAACGAATAGACAGACAACGCAACGATTGAGATGACACTGATATTTTGAAATTGTAGGGCAGTTCGGGACTTCATCGTCATTTTTTACAAATAGGTTATTTTGAAGTAGTGATGAGCATATCGCTCATTTACTATAAGAGTTCAAAAAAGATCGAATTTGCAAAAAATTTAAAATTTAAAATTTTCAATTGACTTTCACATTGCATATGAAATGTATGGGACATCTGAAATAATATTAGCATATATTCCCTTTTCAAGCGGTGTGTAGACAAGATATGAATACGATTTTTTACAAGATGAAGCACAGAAAATTCAGCATCATTATATCAAAAATCGCGTTTTTTGAGTTATGACAATCTTGTAGTAAATGAGCAGTATGTCAAATCAAAATCCACATTGTGGTTAAACAATTTTAAATGAGTTATATTGAATCTGAACTCTTCTGTTATGCCGATCTTTATGAAATATATATCTATAAATCTCATTTACAAAAGTATATTTTCATAATCTCAAATTTCGTTAGTTGAAGTCTCACAAGACTTTGTTTTTCAGGCTCACATTACTCTATTCCCTAGTAGACATTTTGGTAGGGCCATGGTCATGAAGTGATCATGTCATTATTTGAGATGATCGGGATATGACGAGGCCCATAATGTCCTTGTAACGCAGTGTCCCGATCATGTATTGACCTCAGGCCCCATTTTAATATTTACCCGACATTTGCCTTGTCTGAGCCCGAGCATAATAGGGTTTCTCTCATTAATCTCGATCATTGACTGATGCTAATTTCGTTATGAGGAACAAGTAATGTAGCTATGATCGGGAACATTGACTGTTTAGATAATGTAAACCCTGCAATGGTAAGCATGATAAGGGCATGCAAAGGCAATGATCATATTTTCTCTAATAGGGCTTACCCAACGTAAACCTGATCTGATCATTTCCCGATGGCGCATCGGGTAAATTTCTACTAGGGTTAAAAACTCGACACGGAAAAAAATGTACATGATATTGATGAATTCCGTGCTTCAAACTATGATTTATTGTATTGAAGAACCATTAATAATATTAATGACTAACGCCATCAATGTTATGAATGCCATCATAAATATGAAGAACGCTTGGTATTTGTCGAAAAAGTGTTCTTCAATATGATGAACTGTATTAACGAACCAAAATATAAAATACAACTCATTAACCCAAATTTCTATCAAAATATTTTTTTTCGTTCATTTTTTGTCCTACTTCTCAGTTCTCAAGTAGTTCTAGTATGTTATTTCTTGTATAATGCTCGCTCGACATGCATCAATTAGTAAAATATTTTAAAATATATTTATTTATAATTACAACTTTTTATTAATAAAAAGTTATATTTAAAAAAAAAAAATTTTTTTGCTCAACAATTTTTTTATTACATTTTTTTTTATTAAAAAACAAAAAAAAATGTCTAAATTTTTTTATCCAAAAATTTTTTGTTGGACAATTTTTGTTGGACAATTTTTTTTCGGAAATTTTTTTTTCGAAACAATTTTTTTTCCGAATTTTTTTTTCGGATAATTAATTTTACTGTTATTTTTTAAATAAAATTTTTACAACACTTTTTTTCGAATTATTTTATTATTTTTTTTTTTTTGTTGAAAAAATATTATGAACAAATTCTTCAATATCACAATTCAAATTCATTGTCATTTAATGAACGGTGGTATCAATATGATGAATCTGGTAGTTGGTGAAAAAGTTCATAATATTTATGAATAAATTCAGGGATCCGTACGATATGTCATAAAATAAAATGTCGAAACCTAAAAATGTCGAAATTTTAAAAGCCTTAAAATGCCGAAATAATGTTTGGCCGAAACAAAAAATGACGAAAAAATATTTTAAAGCTAGAAATGTCGAAAAAAATTGAAAATAAATAAATTTTTTTTTATAGGACCAAAAAATGTCGAAAATTAAAATGTCGAAAAATCAAAATGTTGAAATACAAATCTTATTTGAGCCACACCAAATCGATAGGGGTGGTAACTCACCTTCTGCAATATCAATGGAATTTTGGGTTTCGCAATATGCATTATTTCCAGAGATAATGATATTGTTTAAAGTTAGAAAGATCACTTTTTGTATGGTGCTTCATATGCATCATCTATTGATGCTAGTAACTCCGTTAATGTGGCTAACGATCATTATCCCTGCACTTCAGATTTCAAGTACTTAATTCAAAATTTTTCAAAATAAATGTTCGTGCCAAATTTCAAGATGGTATTTTGATGGCATAATACGCCTTCAAATTAAATTAATATTTTTATAATAGTGTTTATAGTTTTAAATTAATATTTGCAGCTTATGGTATGTTCTCACCCCACCTGATTCCCATCGTGGCGGAAATATGAATCTTCGTACGAATACAAATTTTTAACTACTCTAGGATCCATGCGGAATGGAACATATTCGGACATTTTCGCCCTGAATTCCATTAAGCACGGATCCTAAAGTAGCGAAGTAGCGAAACGACCGGACTCAGAATTTTGGTATCTGTGTTACGAATATGTTATTTTTAAAATCTTTATCTTCTTATTTTATTATATTTATTTAAATTTGTTGCTTACTAAAATATTAGTCTTACACAAGAATCGCTATTTTTGTTATTATGCATTTATTTCGACATTTTTTCTGTTAAAAATTATTTCGGCATTTTATATTTCGACATATTTAGTTTTCGACATTCTATTTTTCAACATTTTAGTTTTCAACATTTTTTTTTTCGACATTTTTGCTATCGACATTTTTGTTTTCGACATTTTTAGGTTTCGGCATTTTTATTTTCTACATTTTTGTCTTCGGTATTTTTAGTTTCGATATTTTAAATTTCGACTTATCGTACCAGACCCATAAATTCATCATATTGAATATTTTTTTTCTCTGCATCTCATCAACTCCTTCTGCAATTTTTTGATATTTATGGATTTTGAATGGGAACAACACAAAATCCACATGCAAAAAATCCATTTGGCACAAAATTTACCTTTTCACAAAATTCTGAATTCTAAAAATCCATCTATATAAAATCCACCCAAGCAAAATCAAATTTTATATATTAAACTGATACAAAATCCACCTAATATTTGGTACAACGTAAGGGCAAAATTGAAGCCCTTATGTATTTGATATTCCTGAAGGATCTAATTTCGACGAAATATTATTTTAGAAACAATATCTGCATCAAAGATTTTGTCCGAGTCCTCATGTTGGATGATTGATGTTACTTTTTCTTGGTTCTTTCCGACGATTCGTGGCACAAGTTATTCCCTGTTTTGCCTTATGAGTAATAAAGACGTTTTCTTAAAATATTGTTAATATTAAAGTACAAAATCCGCCAGATAGGTGGATTTTCTAAAGGTGGATTTTGTACCGGTTACTTTTGTATGTTGGATTTTATATAGTGGATTTCATACCCAACCCCCTTCGAATGTGTCTTATCTTTGATGAAATCTTTATATATACTGGGCCTATTTTGTTTTATAAATATCTGGAGTCCAGCGAGACTTTGTTAACAATCTGTACACCTCAATACATACACTCAGAAAAAACATACCATAAAATTATTGGTTTTTACTATTAAAATTAGTCAATAGGACATTTGTCCGATAAACTATTAACTGAATCGGTGAATCCTATTAAATACTAAAAAATACTATAACATTTATTTGAGTTTGTATGAAAATAATTATTATTTGTATACTATTAAATCTATAACTGTCCTATTGACAAATTTTAATGGGATTTTAAGAGTTTTTTTTCTGAGTGTAGATCTGCATACCGCAATATATATTAACCAAATATTTAAAAATTCTATCTTTGAGTTTATCTAGTGATTTTGAATGAATAAATCGAATCTTGTCTCAACTAAAAATATAAAATTTCTAAAAATTTCACAAATTTATTAAAAAAAAATTATTATTAAAAACTTAAAAATTAAATCCTTAAATAAAATATTAATATTTTCTTTTTATTAAAATATAAAAAATAATAGAAAATTTAATAATTCTACTATAAATATTTGTCCTTGCTTAAATTTTAACTGCACACTTCCATGAGCTCCCCCAAATCTTCATCTCCACCTTCTGTTTCCAGAACATTTTGCACTTATTGTCGCTGCAATTTATTTGCTTTTTGTAATTCAACAAAGAAAGTCAAGCCAACGCAAGCGTGGAGCCAATTTGAGCAGAATCTGACGTAGATCCTGGCAACGCGTTGCCGTATGCACTTTATTATCCTTTGAAATGATAAACCGCAGAATGTAAATTTAAGCAACACACACACAGCTACACTGAGACCAACACACAGACACAGACAGACGGACAAATACGAATACACGCAAAGTCAAACACATACTCCGTACAACGAAGATACAACACAGACACAGAGCAAAAACAACAAGAAACACATAAAACCAAACAAATGTCAGTTGCAGTTGTCAATGGCAAACAACAACTACAACAACAAGTACAACTTCTGGGATTTATAAAAAGGCAGCACATTTTGGTAGGGTTGCCAACAGCAACCTTTGCCCGCGACTAGCAGCAGCAATCATTAAACGAGCAGCAGCTGCAGCGACGATGCTGTTGTTGCCATGGCAAATAATTTTTGTGCGCGCAGCTCACATGCGAAAAATGGGATTTTTTTGTATGTTTTATTTTATAATAATTTGCGCATTTTTATTTAATTTTAAGTAATTTTTAAGAAACTTTTATTTGATAAATTTTGAAATTATGAGAAGTCTGTATGTCCCAAAGAAAGATATTTTTATTTTCCTCCTCGTAAGAATTGAACATTTAAAATTTAACATATCGAAAAGTATTTAAATAATTGGAAAATGTTTCATACAGTCTGTTAATACTGAATTTTACGCCCCCAAAGTTGGCACATTTTATGCTAAATTTCTGGGCTCTAATTTCCTATATCAATTTTTATAATCGGTTGACGGTGGCCTGAGAAATCTCTTCTCCAACTTAAATTGCTTATATCACGGTAAATACGAGTCGTAGACCCCTCATTAGTTTTTGGTAAAAGTAATATTATTTATATTAAAAAAATCATATTTTTGTCTATAGTACTAACTAATTTCAAATATTTTATAAAAAATACTGAACAATAAAAGTTCTTTTTATACAGAAAATATTATAATAAACGATTTCTTAGATCGCAGAAAATATGAAATAAGCTATGGTGGGAGGGGGGAATATCTTGTAGTATTCCATCGGTAGCTGGTGCTGGGAACATTGCAGCTAAAGGTAAAAATGTGAAATTGCAAATTAAGATGCTGTCAAAGTTAATAAACAAAATTCTCTGCTGGATTCAAGAACCAATCAACTGTGAGGCAATGCCGTGAGTTACTTTTGTCGCAGAACTGTCCGAAGCAACTCAAAACCGTCGACCTTCCTGTAGAGATGTAAGATGAAAGCATCAAGTACAAAGTAGAAAATAAGAAGTATTTTCTTGAAGTTGAGTTGGGTAGATTGATGTAGCAGCGAAGAACGTTTTATACTCCAGAGCATTGTGACATGAGCTTTTTGCTGTTTTATTACTGAGAAAGCAATATTATTTCTGAATTAAAACAAATATTTTTTGCTTAAATATATATATATATATATATATATATATATATATATATATATATATATATATACATATATAATTTTTTTGATTTGTTATTGTCTTGCATACGTTTTTGATAATGAAAAAGTTTTCTAAAATATTAGAAGTATCATCAACGATATAGGGAATCCTGGGGTAAAGTGGGACATGTGGTAATGTGGGAAATTGCAATTTTTGGACATGCTTTTGTACTTATAAAAATAAAAACAATTATCAAAGTGCTTCTTAATATGGCATCAACTTATTATAATTACAACTTTTTATTAATAAAAAGTTATAATGTTATAACGTTTTTGATAATGAAAAAGTTTTCTAAAATATTAGAAGTATCATCAACGATATAGGGAATCCTGGGGTAAAGTGGGACATGTGGTAATGTGGGAAATTGCAATTTTTGGACATGCTTTTGTACTTATAAAAATAAAAACAATTATCAAAGTGCTTCTTAATATGGCATCAACTTATTATAATTACAACTTTTTATTAATAAAAAGTTATATTTATAAAAAATATATTTTTTAAAAAAACTCTTTTTTTTTCGAAAAAAAAATTTTTTCGAACAAAAAAAAATTGTTCGAAAAAATTTTTTTTTTTCGAAAAACAAATTTTGTTCGAAAAAAAAATTATTAGAAAAAAAAAATTTTTTTTTCAAAAATATATTTTTTTATAAATATAACTTTTTATTAATAAAAAGTAGTAATTATAATAAATATATTATAAAACATTTTACTAATTTATGTTTGTCGAGCAAGCATTACATAAGAAGTAACATACAAGAACTACTTGAGAACTGAGAAGTACGGCAAAAATGAACGAAAAAAAAAATATGTTGATAGATAGTTGGTTTAATGAAGAGCGTTCTTCAATATGATGAACATATATGTTGTATTTTATATTTTGGTTCATTAATATGATGAAACGTATTCTTCACATACATTTCATCATATTGAAGAACACATTTTCGACAGTTACCAAGCATTCTTCATATTTATGATAGCATTCATAACATTGATGGCGTTAGTCATTAATATTATGAATGGTTCTTCAATACAATAAATCATAGTTTGAAGCACGGAATTCATCAATATGATGTACATTTTCGACTCGGGAGTTCATAATGATCAAGAATACTTTGCCTATCGGCTATACTTCCTTCTAGGTGTTACAAAGGATGTACCAAACTGAAGATACCCTTTCACTCTTAATGTAGAAGATATGAAAAAAACTACTATACAATAGAAATGTTCTCATATATAATGGATTATACGCATAAATTTGCAAAAATTAATCATTATAACCAGCAATCATGATTGTAGCCGTGGTAGCTCAGTGGTTAGTGCGTTGGATTGCAAGCCGAAAGGTTCCCAGTTCAAGCCAGGACTGGAGCTAACAACATCTTTTCATAGAAACATTTTACTTTACCGCGCTATCTCTCGTCAGTAAATGGCAAACTCTCAGAAAAAAATACTATATAAATAATAGTTTTTTACTATTAAAAATAATCAAAAGGATAAATTATTATTTTAATCGGAAAATATCATTAAATACTAGAAAATACCATGACATTGTCATCGAGTTTATATGAAAAGATTTTTTTTTGTATACCATTAAATCAATAATTGTCCTATTGACCAATTTTAATGGGATTTGAGGGATTTTTTTTCTGGGTGAACATACGAGAGTAAAACATTGCCTACGAAATGCTTTCACCCGCCGTTCGGATTCTGCAATAAACTGTAGGTCCCACCACTATGAGTACAAATATAACACGCACAGCTCAAAATGGTGAGAGAGCTCGGCCTAAGTTCTTCTAGGACTGTAGTGCCAAACTATTATTATATATTAACCAGCCAAGACTAAAAATACTCATAATGATTTGGTTTTTATTCATAATACATGATTAAAGTAAAAATAAATTATTACGATTTATGTTAAAGGTATTCATAAGTCATGACATGTTTAAGATATTCATAAGTGATAAATTCTGGGACACATTTTATGATGTATTATTCATTGTTGATGGTTAAAATATTATATATTGTGCCAAATATTCGTTGCCTGCAGATGCCAAAACAAATCCTAATTATGCAGAATAAAGTGAAAAACATCGCATTTGAAGTCAATGGGAAAAAACATTAGGAAAGAAAGTAACATTAAAAAAACAATGGAAAAATACATCACTTCAACATATTTGACTGTTAGAGTTCACCTTTATTTCCAAAAAATACATTTTTCACTTTATTCACTCACTTCTTTTTTTAGACTGCACCTACGACGTAATTTTTCACAACTGGCGTGAGTTGCGCACTGAGAAAACTAATATGCAATATAAAATACTAGTTATTCATAATTATTAATATTAATCATTAATTTTAATAATATATACAAGTTATGAATAAATACTCATAATTTCGCCTGTTATGGTTATTAATAAAATTTTTAAAATTAATAAAACCTATTCATAATAAATACATAGTGATTTTGAGTTTTTTATGCATGAAATTTGCAATTATTTTTAGCATTATGCATAAATCATGAATATAACTCATAAATAGTAAATTTAGAAAACATATGTTTTATCAACATCGTCAGTAAACTTTTTTTCCGTGAAATTTTGTATAAAATCACCAGTAGGTTTTGCGACAAATATCATCGATGACTGAATAGTAAGATTCCATAGTAGGTTGTACACTATACTTTAAATTACTTCTCTTTTGTCGGCCCTTTTTAATAAATGAATGTGGCGTTCCCAGCGTCAACTCCTGAGCCTATTTCGCAATGTCTGTCTATCCGTAGAAATTATTGTTACAGAAAAACAAAAGGAGATAGAACAATAAAAAACATATAACTTCAAACACGGTCAACCTTTGCTCGGTCCACTTTAGTACACATAATGAATTTTACAGAAGAAACAAAAACTCTTTTAAGTCTCAATTTTGCACTTACTTCATACAAAATTATGTTTGTCATAATTTATAATGGCATTTATCTAATTTATCCGATCAACATATCATTTAAAAAAAAAAGATTATAACACTAAATTACTCGTTATTTTCACAAGCAGCTGGCGGTTTTGAAGTATCATCAACGATATAGGGAATCCTGGGGTAAAGTGGGACATGTGGTAATGTGGGAAATTGCAATTTTTGGACATGCTTTTGTACTTATAAAAATAAAAACAATTATCAAAGTGATTCTTAATATGGCATCAACTTTGTCATCCATAATCAAATTAATATCTTTTTAATGCACTTCCAAAACAAGTGAATAAAAATATTTTTAAAAGTTTTTAGAGTGCGGTTTTTTGCTATCAAAACATGTGATTTTTTTTCGTTTATAATTAGGAAGGTGTGTTTAAAATGATCGGATGTAGTATATCTTTTGAAATACAAATGGGTTTTGCAAATAATTTAACATGTCATAAATGGTGCTAAGTTATGAACAAATTGACATATTGGGTATAGTGGGAAACACATTCTGGAGTAAAGTGGGAAACGTAATTTAAGCAATGTTTGTTGTAATTTTAGTAAAATATTGTGTTATATGAATTATAAAAAGACTAAAATAGCAGTTTGGTAAAAACTTTGAAGTTTCTCACTATACCCCAATATTTTTCAACAATTTTCAAAAATTGAGCTGTTTTGAAAAATCGCTCAAAAATCAATTAAAAGGTATATAAATGGTTTCTGTTAATGCGAACAGTTAGATCTTAAACTAGTCTATAATACCACTTTACCCCTACATCAGATTTTAGTACAGTTCCAAAATAAAAAAATCATTTATGAAACTAAACAAATTATAATAGGTATGGAAACAAAAATTTAGTTGGGTAAGGTAAGAATAGTATTTTTTTTCGAATTATATGTTACCAAAGCAACGTTTGCCACAGCCAACAATAAAGCATCGTGACTCCAAATCACTGCGAAATCAGTGCAAAACTTGAGTTATTCGGCTGCAGCATAAATTCCAGATTTTTTTTGGGATCTGCAGGAGTAGCTATAATAAATGCATGCAACGACTCCTTCAGAACAGACACAACGATGCACGACAGGAACAGTAGAAACAGCAGTCGAGGCAGAGACTTCGTCTAAAAGTAATCGTTATTGTTATAAGCAGCAGCGGCAATGGCAGAGTGGTAGTCAATAGCAACAGGAGACCAACTAAGACAACCGCAAAATCAAAAAAAATAACAAAAACATCACAAACACAATGACGACGAAGAAGAGGAATAATAAAAAAAGATGATGAAAAACAGAATTCCAAAGAAAAATGCACTCCAACGTAAATCACAGGTAGCCCATGTACAGGTGAAAACCAAATTAAATGCAACTTCCTGTCATACAGGGTGATTCAAACTCAAGCAGGCAGTGTTACATTAAATCGAATCATAACGAAATTCAGGACGGAAAATAATATTCAAATGACAAAAACTCCCCAATAAATATTTCATTTCAATTGATTCAGACTTGTCTAATTTATTAAATATAATAATAAATCTCTTAAAAATATTTAATTTATCTCAATTTCATAATGTTGGGACCAAGATTTGTATTAATACAAAACGTAAACTAATCTTTCGGTGAGCATTAAATTAGATATTACAAAATAATATTAAAATTCATTTTAAAGACTTTGAAAATTTGTTTTTGATTAGAACTTCAAGTACACACCAAAACTCCTCTTATTTGGTTGGAAGAATGATAATGAAGTTGTATCAACTAATTTCATGAATCGAATGGTTTACAAATTTGCTGGCGGAACTGCCATATTATTCTATGCACTTGAAATATTAGTCTGTACACATAATAGTTCTAAATATGTACTAAATTTTTCTAAAACAGTTCGAAATTGGTTGCAGTACAAACTACAACATTTTTCCTTTAGACAAAACAACCGACTAAGCGGTTGAGAGGACCGATTATGTTGATTATGTTGATTAGTCTGTACACGCTCCTAATAGTTCTAAATCTGTACTAAATTGTTCTAAAACAGTTCGAAATTGGTTGCAGTACAAACTACAACATTTTTCCTTTAGACAAAACAACCGACTAAGCGGTTGAGAGGACCGATTATGTTGATTATGTTGATTAGTCTGTACACACACCTAATAGTTCTAAATCTGTACTAAATTGTTCTAAAACAGTTCGAAATTGGTTGCAGTACACACTACAACTTTTTTCCTTTTGACAAAACAACCGACTAAGCGGTTGAGAGAACCGATTAAGTTGATTAGACAAAGAGTTGGTTGACGCAACAAATATCTATTCTGTGTGTACGATATGAAAATGAAAAGTTACAGAATATTTTTTAAAAATGTTACGGGGTTGTTTTAGGGTAAGCATTACCTCTAGATTTGAGTATCACAAGAATACCTCAAAAAATACCTCGCCATTTGGCAAACTCTGTCGCAGCCTGTGAATAACCTTCAACTTTATTCTACTCCTGCAGGATGAGCTTTTTGCAATTGCATATGAGACGAAATACGATACAGAACAATAATAGCAACAACATCGAAAACAGATGAGTTGGAAGCCGCAGCAGAGATAGTAACAGCAGCAGCAGAAGAAGATGACGGTGCTGGGTGCTACGCGGCAAATATGAATTTTGAATTATGAATTCGAAATTTTCGAGTAAAATTTATTATTAGACTAGATTACGTGCCGGGATTTGATTTTGCTTTATGCGCATTGCAATTCGTTTGTGCGATGGTTGTTGTTACTACTATTGTTGTTGTGGTTCTTGCTCCTGTTGTTGCACAGGTTTATAGAGTTGTAGTAGGAGTTAGTAGTAGAAATAGTAGTAGTTGTACTAGTAGTTGTTGTAGATGCGCAGCTTGAATGATGTGGCTGCACTTTAAGCTAGCAATAAAGCGTTGCTGGTGAGGTGAATTAAGTGAGGAAAATAAGGGAGGAGGCCTTCAGATGTTAACATAGAGGGAAAGTTAAAGTAGGGTGACCGATGCGCAAAACGGGGAAGCTACAGCGTTGTTGGAGCCAATGAGAGTTGGGGGGTCATAACGAAGTCGGGATAAAATGAGATTCATCAGAATTTATGCGAAAGATGGTTAATTTTACTCACGTCGCAGTTGTGCCCACGAAGGTCGAAATATAGGGAGTTGCCAGGAAACAATCAAGTTGTACTCAGTGGCGGATTTTGAAGAAAAATCTAACCGAGTTTTTCGTCTCTAAGGGAAAATATTAAGAATCGGGCCTAGTTCTGCCAGTAAAACTAACCGGCAACTTTAATATGGCGTTCAAGTGAAGAATTTTAAATGGAATCAAATTCTCCAATTGAAGACCAATTCAGTGATATGTCTAAAGGTCTGCATGACGTTGAATACCGTTTGAGTGATAGGTTCAAAGGTCTGCATTAGGTGTTAAGAAACTCATTCCTATTAAAATGCCTTGTTAACATTGCCGGTTTGTTTCATGAAAGAGCAGAACTATGGCCGATTCAATATATTTGTTTTTTCATCGGCTCTAAAAATTATACCGATTCATATATTTTGATTTCGATTTTTGACAATTTCTCCTTTAAATCCTATGTATACCCACATAATTTTCGGTAGCACCAAGAATTAAAAGGACTGAGCAAATTAATGAGACCGAGAAATACACCAATAAAGACAAAAATTCAGCTCTATAGAACACTAATACTCCCAGTCGTGATGTATGGCGCAAAATAGTGGACTATAACAGGAACTGAGGCAGAGCTACTTGGCGCATCATTTTTGGTCCAATTTGTATAAATGAGGAATGGAAAGTAAGATACAAAATATACAATGATATGGATCTAATTCACGTAATTAAGAATCAATGCTTACGTTAGGTGGGGCATGTGTTTAGAATTCAGGAGAACTGCTCAACCAGTAGAGTGCTATATAATGACTCGGTAGGTAAATAGCGTCCTTTAAAACAGCGTCCTGGTTAAAGTCTGTCCATGAGGATCTTAAGGTATATAAGATCGCAGATTGGGAGTCCAAAGCATTAGATCGTGCATTGATCGAGTCCAAAGCATTATATCGTGTATGGAGAGGTTTACTGAAGCAGGCCCAAACCCGCACGGAACCGTGTTGCCAACTAATGTATGTATGATCAGCGCCACCTTCTATGTAGAAAATACCAGGTTTGAAGAAGCGCTGAAGAAACAACCATCTCTGGCTGTCCAATGCTTGGTTAATAATCCCTCTTAAAAGACTCACCCAGAACTAACAGGCTGGCGACTCGTTAATTAGCCCTCGATCAAGAATTGGCCAAAACTTATAGACCCACCTGTATAATTAGTTTTTGTCCAAAACTCAACCAAAAGTGGCAGACCAATGACCAGTCTTGATCTTCTACTGGTTGCAAAACCTCAATGCTTAGCCGGTATTAGCATGGATTATGCATTCTTGAGTTATGCCACTTATATTGTTATCCGAGGCAATAACACACGAGCAGTTAGCGCAGCATTCTAAAGAAGGATGCATATTAAAGAAGGAGTCCTGTTGAATGAGTCTAACATTGAACAAGACGAATTAACTTGTATCAACTAGCAAAGGAGTACCCACATCTTGCACTGAAAGCTAATTTCGAAATCCACAAGTTTGATATTGTAAAGGATTTCATCTATATTGGGTACAACATCAACACAAACAACGACATCAGCTTGGAGATTAAACGTAAAATAACTCTTTACCAACAGCTGCTATGTTGGGTTCAGCTCTCTCTTGACGGACAAAAACATCGTTTTACAAGTCACACATCATGCTACATATCATGCTACTTTATCGTGCAGTAGCATGGGAACTGGACTCTACTAATGAGAGAGTACTGGGAACGTTTGAGAGAAAGATTTTCCATAAAATACCTAGCCATATCTGTTATGCTAACGACTATCGAATCAGAATCCAGTCATAAAAGTGCCTAAAACAAGACTCGAAGGTAGATTGCTTAGAATACGGCATACAAATCGGCTTAGGAAATAAGAAGCTGGCCTCTTCTAATAAAAGAGTACTAGAAGGATTCGAGAGAAAGATTTTCCGTAAAATATTTGGCCCTATCTGCTTTGCTAACGAGTATCAAATCAGAATCCAGTCAAAACCAGTTGGGAAGGTTAGATCACATGGGAAATTTTATAGTAGGACATTTTATAGTAGGAGTTATTATGATAGTTGAGGATTATTAAAATTATAGTCGGTCTAAGCCGACTATAAATACCTTACACATATGTGTGATTATCATTAAAAGTGGTATATAGGTTACCAGGGTATACGAATCCTGAAAATAACTACAATCGCTGAACAATCGCACAATCGCTGAAGAATTTCCATTCATTTAATACCCATATTTACAAATGGGTAGATGTACCGAATTTCGATTTTTTTTTTTGGAACCACAAGTCGTTTCGCCGGAAACCATTATTTTCATGTATTTGAGCATGAGTCAATTTATATTTGACCAAAAAAGTTTTCCTAAGCACGTATACAGTAAAATTGATTTGTAGATATAAATTTTATATGCGGTATTTGAACATAAGTGGTCGGTTCTCAGGTCACAATAGACCGATCATGCCAATTATTTTGTTCAGACAGCTTAGATATATAGGTAATCTAAATCTAAAGTTTCATTGCTCTAGCTCTTCTATTTTTTCTGTAATCGTGATTTCAACAGACAGACAGAGGGACACCGGAGATGCTTCCTTATGGGTGTTACAAACGGCGTACCAAACTGAATATACCCTTTCACTCTTAGTGTAGGGTATAAAAAGTGCCTGACACAAGACTTGAAAGTAGACTGCGTAGAATAGGGCGTCCAAATCAGCGTTGGAAATACCATGTTGATGACTATATGACAACGCATGGTATTTTTAAACGGAAGCTACTGGTGAAGCTTTTTATCAGCGGTTTTTTATAAGGCCGACACACGGTCACCTAAGTAAGTATGGCTTCTTGGTGCATGTCTAGTCGAAGCTTGGACCAATTGATTTTTTATTATTTAGGGACTTTATGTACTTTAGGGACTAGCGTGTTGCTGCTAGTCTTAATCGTTTTGTGTAAGTAAGGTCTTCACTAGGCGACACAGGAACAGATAGATGGGTGACAACATGTCGGCCACCAGTCCCAATCTATGTGGAGCTCAACTGGTAGTAGTTACATAAGTGTATACGAAGTTTGACAGGTGACTATAAAGTGGTACCACGCGTAAGCAGATGGCGCTGCACATCTAGGTGCTGCCTTGTGTTTAGCCTATTTTGCGGTTGGCTCTTCAGGGAGTATCGTGGTGGCTTTG
Organism: Dryomyza anilis; assembly: GCA_951804985.1. NCBI lineage: Eukaryota > Metazoa > Arthropoda > Insecta > Diptera > Dryomyzidae > Dryomyza > Dryomyza anilis. The sequence goes on from OX638134.1 coordinate 3,004,664, forward strand.
GTTATTACCTAAAGTTGCGCGGGTAGAGGAGTTGCGTCTTTTTCAAACGGTTGTCATGACCCAAAGAATGGCAGAAGATTAGATAGCCTCAGCCCTTACCAAGTTGTAATTTATAAAAAATATATTTAAAAAAAAAATTTTTTTTTTTCGAACAACATTTTTTTTCAAACAATTTTTTTTTCGATTTTTTTTTTTTACAATTTTTTTCGGAACTTTTGTTGTCGGTCATTTTTTTATATAAAATTTTTACAACACTTTTTTTTCGAATTATTTATTTCTTACTCGACATGCATAAATTAGTAAAATGTATAATATATTTTTTTTTATAATTACAACTTTTTATTAATAAAAAGTTATATTTATAAAAAATATATTTTTGAAAAAAAAAAAAATTGTCGCTAATTTTTTTTTTAATTTTTTTTTCGAGAATTTTGTTTTTTTTCGGATTTTTTTTTTGTTCGATTTTTTTTTTTTCAAACAAATTTTTTTTTTATTTTGTTTTTTCGAACAAATTTTTTTTCGAAAAATTGTTTTTTTTTCGGATTTTTTTTTGTTCGTATTTTTTTTTTTGTTCTAATTTTTTTTTTATATAAAACACTTTTTTTCGAATTATTTTATAAACAAAATTCTTTTTTTTGATAAAATATTATAAACAAATCCATCAATATGCCAATTCATTATATTGAATATTTTGTTCATATTTATAATGAATACATTCATTAATATGTCATTTAATGAACGATGGTATCAATATGATGAATCTGGTAGTTGGTGAAAAATTCATAATATTTATGAATAAATTCATCATATTGAAGAATTATTTTTCTGTGTTGTATTAGTCCGTGTCGAGAGCACTGTGTGTTAAGACTGCCTCTGCAGGATCCCACATAAAAACATAGATATTAGAGCTAGATCAGTGGAACTCGTGAACTTATAATACTTGTGTACCTACGAAAAAGAGCGTTAACCGGCCACTTTTGTACATTACATATAGCTCAGATAGCACTAAAATGCCTCCACATCCATGTATCTGCCGTTATTAACATAAATCAGCCCTTCACATCTAATCAGCGATCTTTTTTTATTCAAATTCATCTTTGAGATTTACCAAATTTACGTTTATAATTTGAAGAAGCTTTTTTTCAGTCAGAACTTTGTCCTATTAAATATGTCTTCTGTACGTCAAGACGTAACTTTAACATTGTTAATTTTAGTACGTACCATCTATTCTGAATTCTGAATTCTAGTAGATTCATATACCTTGTTTTGTATTATTTAATATATTCACATTTTCGAGGAAAGTTTGTTTGACTCGTAAGTTTAGTCCGCCCCTGGTTAAAGTAGCTGCAGGTGCAGCACACTATTAATGTCTATGTGGCTGTGTGTATGTTGAGCTGTATCTATTTTCTATTATATTTTGATATGCGGCAGCAGGTAAAATGAAAACAACAACAACCATAATGGTAGCAACAACATAAATTCAAGCGCAGCGCAATTTCTTGATTTTATTGTTTTTTTTATTGCTGGCGGTTTTGGTTGGGTTTTCGTTGCGCCTGTCTTTTGTTTTTGTTTTTACTGTTGCTGCTGCAATTTATGTTGGTGCAGCTATTGTTGTTATTATTATTATTGTTGTTGTTGCTGCTGGTTCAGTGCATTCCTTGGCTTATTAACTTAAATCCTTGCATTGTTTATGCATGTCTGTCTGTTCGTCTGTCTCCTTGTCTGTCCTCTATGTATGTCTGTTTTTCTGTACATGTCTGTCTGCCTGTAAATGTGCATGTCTATGTGCATTAATATTCCTTTGTGCATCAATAAATTAAAGCAGCGCTTTGGCGGATTTGTCCGGGTTTATTTATTGACTGGTTGGATGGTTAGTTAGTTGGTTGGCTGCCTGTAGCAGCTCAGCTGCCGTAATTAGCTGCGCTCTCTGTGCAGCCATATGATGCTTATTTTACAGCGGTTGCCATAACACAAAACAAAAATGCATTTGCATTTAAAAAAAAATTCACTCATACGTCATGTGGCATCACGATAAGCCATTCAAAGAAATCGCTCATACGTCATTCGTATTCTTATTTGCTATGCTTGTTGAAAATCTCGACTTTGAAGAATGTTGCAGTGATCTCGACATTACAAGTTTTTCCACAAAGCTGTTCATATGGGATTTCCTAAATGTGTTTCAAGGGATAGCTTTGATATCGCTCATAATAACCAACACATGGATCAGGACAATCAATAGTCGGGAGTAATGGTTAACTCCATTAGTTTACTCTTTATTTTATCTTTCTTTCTTCATCACCAGATAAAGGAATTGATAAGCTTAGATTAACCCAATCAAAATCAACATACTGTGGTAATGGTCAGCTTAGGCCTTCCGTCTTTACTTACCACAACAGATGGAACTTGGAGTCTGTCTTCGCCAACCAGAGAAAAAAGCATATATCTTGTGCTGTTCATCTGTTCTTCTCCATCTTTTCTCTTCATCATCGCCAGGGTGATTGTGAACTTAGACCTTGTCCATTTTAACCCAGCATAGCAGTCTGTGTCTCTGATCTGAATCACCAGATATGATATTGGTTAGCTTAGATTTTGCACGTTTTTACTTACCAGAGAGCCAGCTACTTGAAGACATTTTTACTTACCATACCAGATATAATCTTAAGTCCGTTATTGCCACCCATCGACAGAAGCATACTTAGACCTTGTTCGTCTGTTTATCTGTGCTCCTCAATCTCTTCTCTTTTTCAACGCCAGGGTAATTGTGAGCTTAGTCTTAGCCCAACATGGGATCCAATACCTTGTCCGTCTGTTCCTCTGCTAGGGTAATGGTAAACTTAGATTTTGTCCATATTAACCCAGCATAGTTGTCTGTGTCTCTGATCTGTGCCTCTGATCTCCCCGTTTGTATCTCTTTACCATCGCCATCACCAGATTTGGTATTGGATAGCTTAGATCTTGTCCGCGTTTACTTACCAGAGAGCCAGCTACAACAGACTGTGTTAATGGTTAGCTTAGGTCTTTCCATTTTTACTAACCACAACAGATAGAACCTGAAGTTCGTCATTGCCACCCATAGAAAGAAGCATAGACCTTGTTCGTCTGTTTTCCTCAATATCTTCTCTTCATAATCGTCAGGGTAAATGAGAGCTTAGACATATTCCGTCTTAACCTAATATAGCTGAGTGCGTTAACTTTGCCACCCAGCTAAGATATGGGTTCCAATACCTTGTACGTCTGTTCCTCTGCTAGGGTAATTGTGAACTTAGACTTTGTCCATATTAACCCAGCATAGCAGTCTGTGTTCCTGGCCTGTGCCTCGGATCTCCTCGTTTTCATCTATTTATCATTGCAATCACCAGATATTGTAGGAGTCAGCTTAGACCTTGTCCGTTTTTACTTATCAGAGAGTCAGCTACTTGGAGACACCCAGGTTGATACATACCCGCACCCAGAGCGGGAACTTATACCTTGTTCTTTTGTACACTTCCTCTACACCTTCTCTTTATGTAATAATCATAATCACAAGGCAGCAAACTGGAAAAATGGTCAGCTTAGGCCCATTCATCTTCACTTATCACAATAGATAGAACCTTAAGGCCGTCATCGCCACTCAGAGAAAGAAGCATATGTTCAGCTGTTCTCCTCTATCTCTTTTCTTCATTATCGCATTTACAGCCAGGGTAATTGTGATTTTAGATCTCGTCCGTTTTCACCAAACGTACTACAATTCGGTTATATCCGTCAAAACTCTCTTCTTTCCTTTCTCTTCAGCATTGCAATTTACAGTCAGGGGTTATTTTCAGCTTAGACCTATTCCGTCTTTGTCATCAAGAGCAGAGGTCATAGACTATGTCTCGTTATAACCATTTACAGATCAACATAATCAACAGGCTATGGGAACGGTGTGACTTTAAACCTACTCTCTCATCGCCATCCACTACGATTAGCATATACCTTGTTTGGCTTGTCAACTTGTAATACTAACCCTAGATTTATCACAATCAACAGGCGGAGTGGTACGCATAGACCTTGTCTCGCTTTTTGTTTCGCCCATAATAACAACTAATCGAAGGGCTAGGTAAAAGTGAGCTTTGACATAGTTTGTCTTCACCTAACTTCTTCGATACCTAAAAACCTTGTCCGTCTGAATTTCACTTCTCATTATCATCTCCAGACAGTGATAATAGACATAGTCTATTTAACCAATCAGATCAGGCATTGTCCATCTGTGCGTCCTCCCTCCACATTATCCTATTTTCAACATCATAAGCATCAGGTTAGATCTAGTCCTTCTTTAACAATGAAAGTAGATAGTATAAACCTTCCATCTTTATATTTGATCGCTTTTTTCTCGACATTGTTGCTCGTCCGTATTTACCACACAGTTCATAGAGTTCACCTCTACTCTCACATTTAATAAAAGGTATAATAAAAACCGCGGTAGCTCAGTGGTTAGTGCGTTGGACTGCGAGCCGAAAGGTCCCCAGTTCAAGCCTGGGCTGGGGCTAACAACATCTTTTCATAGAAACACTTTTCTATACCACTCTACCTCTCGACAGTAAATGGCAAACCTACGAGAGTAAAACATTGCCTATGAAAAGCCGTTCGGATTCGGCAATAAACTGTAGGTCCCACCACTTTGAGTACACATATAACATGCACAGCTCCAAATGGTAAGAAAGCTCTGCCCAAGTTCTTATAGGCTGTAGTGCCAAACTATTATTATTATAAAAAATAATGTCTATAAAGATTCGGTAAGCCTTATACACCATCCGGTCATCAAAATTTAAAGAAGTTTAAATCCCTTCTGATGCATATTTTTCAAACTAAATCAAACTTAGTCAAAAATAAGCTTTCTCTTGGATTCTATAAATAAAATATACACCATATTCCGACTTGAAAACACTTTGTTTGTAATAGAAAAACCATAAAGTTTTTACATTTGTTCTAAATTTAAAAATTGCACGTTTTAATGACGCAAATGAAAGCATGCAGCCTAGTGCTGTCGACAAACGAGCCTCCTTTGCAAACGATAAAATTAAATGTCACGCATACGACACACCAGGTGGGCGGACGCCAGCCGTGCAATATGAAGCTTCCGGTTTATTAAAAACTTTAACACCTTTTGTTGGCGGTGCCTTTAAAATGGTAGCCATTTGTTGGCCAACACACTCAAATCCAACACAACATGTTGTTCTGTGTGTTTGTCAACGTGTAGGTAATACGTAGGTCGGACGAAAAATATTGCATGTCTTCCGTTGGCGACTGGTTTCTTGTCACTGCCGGAAACCGGAAGTATTAGCTGGCCAAGCGCAGGAAGCAGACAGCAAAACGCTTTAAGCGCCCCAACGTGCAACAAACACGCAGCGCTTTTTATTTTATGAGGCCACTTAAAGCAACACTTGACGGTACTGTCACCAGTCACATCAGCAGCCTTAGGCGTTGCCAGATTAAACTAAAACTTAAAAAAAAACAGTAACAATTTCTATAAAAGCTTTTAGAAGTGCTGTTGCTGCTTCTTCTGCTTTTGCGTCCAATACTGCTTCTTGCCATATTGACCGCTTTCATTATGCTTGAAGTGAGTTTGCGACTTAAGCACTTGATGGCCGTCGGTTGGGCGGTTGGTTGGTTCCTTAGTTTGTTCGTTTGCAACTCGCCGATTGCAAAAATTGTTGCCAACAATAATCTGATGCGATTATAAACTTTTTCCAGCTTGCCAAACAAACACTTGCTTAGTTTTTAAGCCAACAAATATTTTCTATTCTACCCAACAAACACTCACAGGCTGAGAGACCGACAGACAGACACATGCACGAGTTATGCGCCGCCCTTGTAAGTGCCGCATTTTCCGTCGACTGCAGTTTGTGCGCAAAACTTGTTTGCGGCCAGAGTCAAAGCCAAAGATTATTAAGAATTTAGGAGAAAATAATGAATTACGAGCGACGAGCGAAATTCTAAGTGGCAAGTTGGAAGAATTTAACAAGGATCAAAGGATCAACGAAAACCTTGCTTTGATTTTATTTTTAAATTTCTGATTAGTTTTATAAACTTGAAAATATTTTAAAATATGAAAGGAAAGAAAAGAAAAGAAAAGAAAAGAAAAGAAAAGAAAAGAAAAGAAAAGAAAAGAAAAGAAAAGAAAAGAAAAGAAAAGAAAAGAAAAGAAAAGAAAAGAAATGAATTCAAAAGGAAAGGAATCTAGGAATCTAGGAATCTAGAAATCCAGGAATCTAGGAATCTAGGAATCTAGGGATCTAGGAATCTATGAATCTAGGAATCTAACAATCTAGGAATCTAGGAAATCTACGAATCTAAATCTAGGAATCTATGAATCTATGAATCTATGAATCTATGAATCTATGAATCTATGAATCTATGAATCTATGAATCTATGAATCTATGAATCTATGAATCTATAAATCTATGAATCTAGGAATTTAGAAATCTAGAAATCTAGAAATCTAGGAATCTAGGAATCTAGGAATCTCGGAATCTATGAATCTACTAATCTAGAAATCTAGGAATCTATAATTCTAGAAATCTAGGAATCTAGGAAACTAGGAATATAGGAATTTAGGATTCTAGGATTCTTGGAATCTAGGAATCTAAGAATTAAGAAATCTAGGAATCTAGGAACCTTGGAATCTAGGAATTTAGGAATCTAGGAATGTAGGAATCTAGGAATACAGGAATCTAGAAATTTAGGATTCTAGGAATTTAGGATTCTAGGAATCTAGGAATCTAGGAATTTAGGAATCTAGGAATCAGGGAATCTAGGAATTAAGGAATCTAGGAATTTAGTAATCTAGGAATCTAGGAATTTAGGAATTTAGAAATCTAGGAATCTATGAATCTAGGAATCTGGGAATCTATAAATCTAGAAATCTAGGAATCTATGAATCTATGAATCTAGGAATCTAGGAATCTAGGAATCTAGGAATCTAGAAATTTAGAAATCTAGGAATCTAGGATTCTAGAAATCTAGGAATCTAGAAATCTAGGAATCAAGGAATTTAGGAATCTAGGTATCTAGGAATTTAGGAATCTAGGAATCTATGAATCTATGAATCTATGAATCTATGAATCTATGAATCTATGAAGCTATGAATCTATGAATCTATGAATCTATGAATCTATGAATCTAGGAATCTATGTATCTATGAATCTATGAATCTATGATTATATGATGCTATGAATCTGTGAATCTATAAATCTATGAATCTATGAATTATGAATCTATGAATCTATGAATCTGTGAATCTAGGAATCTATGAATCTAGGAATCTAGAATTCTATGAATCTAGGAATCTAGGGATCTCGGAATCTAGAAAACTTGGAATCTAGGAATCAAGAAATCTATGAATCTAGGAATCTAGTAATCTATGAATCTATGAATCGACGAATCTATGAATCTATGAATCTATGAATCTATGAATCTATGAATCTAGGAATCTAGGAATCTATGAATCTAGTAATCTAAAAATCTAGAAATCTAGGTATCTAGGAATCCAGGAATCTAGGAATATAGAAAACTAGTAATCTAGGAATCTAGAAATCTAGGAATCTAAGAATTTACGATTTTAGGAATCTAGGAATTAAGGAATTAAGGAATCTAGTAATCTAGGAATCTAGGAATTAAGGAATCTAGGAATCTAGGAATTTAAGACTTTAGGAATCTAGGATTCTAGGAATATAGTATAGGAATGTTTTTTTGAATATAAATAGTAAAAGAAACAAAACATTTCTTTTTTGCACAAATTTAAAACCAAATCATTAAAGACAACATTTCCACACATCATTTATGCAGCACAATGCCGTCAAAAAGTAAATGGTTTTAAATTCATAAAAAAAACCGCAGTCACATACTGACCGGATTCAGCAGGTGTTTGCAACGGAAGCAGCCACTCTACAATGTTACAAGCAGCTATTGACACATGCTTTTGCCACTTTATAATTTAGTTCTTTTTTTGAACCTGACTTTAGCACTCATTTAATATGCCGTATGCATACATTAAACATATGAAACAAAAAAAATGAAAAAAAACTAAAAACATAAAATGTATATAACTAATAAACTAAAATATAAAACTTTGTTTAAGTTTCGCGTAACTTGTACCAAAGAAAGTCTTGTATAAATTTGCAGCTTATTTTTATTAACCGTACTTTTTATGGTTTATAACACCGAACCTTTTGGTTTTTTGTACAGCTATTCATTTGTAATTCGCCAAACTTTTTAACAAAATATTTGACAACGTCTTTTGTATAATATTCGTGTTGATTTTAGTTACTGTTTTGACGTCGTTTTGGTGCCTTTTTTGGTAGTTACAGTGTCGTGCTGATTTTTATTCCCTGAAGCATATTTTGCGTGATTCTTATATTTATACTGTGCTTATTTTAATAGTATTACACTTTAAATTGGTTTCTGATAACCGATTACTTGGTACTTGCTTAAAAAATTGATAACCGATTACTCTGTAATTGAACTTCTAAATAACTTCAACTAATTTTAAACTGTCAAATAAAACTAAAATTCCACAAAAATATCTTCAACATTACACCGAATACCAAAATTACCCCATAAGTCGTCGAAATTCCTTGTGTCAGCCGTTAATTGAAATTCTTCGTCGCATTCAATTAACGAAATTTTTGCGATATGAGACCAATTAAAAGTGCTTCGCAGAAGAATTATTAACACTTTGGTCGCGGATGCTGCTTCGGTGACTGCTTCCTGTCGCCTCTCGGTTGAGTACATAAACTGCGACTGTAACGCGACGCCAAATGAAATACGCTAATTTATAAAAAGAACGGAGCAGGGCATTAGTCGCACTTCTTTATTTTATTTTGTAATACTTACTAACTGTGCGATGCCACAAAAGCACAAAGGATACGCGGCGGCAGATTCACTGAAAATACTAAAAAATGCACTGGCAAAACGTCTTCGTTGTCCTTGATGTGCTACGGTTCTGGCGCTTTTGAATGGCTGTTGGCACTGCAAGGACATGATGCGGATGTCAAGGAGTAACGGGGAGAAGGAGGCAGCGCAGAATGTAGTCGAAATATTGCCTCAAACAAAGCTACGTGTCTACGCGCATCTATGAGTGTAAATTTCAACACCGCTCAGATAATTAAGCCGAAAACCAACCAACGCAAGCGAGGCGCGAACACGTTGAAATAAGCTGCAAAAGGAGCAGCAACAACAGCAGTCGCAACAAAAACTAGAACAAACGACACAGGAATGGAATGCAGGCAGGCAGGCTGCAGGAGTCGCTGTATTTGATCCTTTTGCTAGAGGAAATTAATATAAAAGCGCGGAATGCGCACGAATGACACGCTGAAGTGCGAAATCGTTTAAGTGGCTGCAGCGAGCGGCAACAGTGGAAAGAATGCAGATTAAAATTAATAAAAAATAAAAAAGATGTATTTAGTAATTGACGCAAAGTTTTATTATTTTTTGAACGGGTTTTTGTAGATTTTTGATAAATACGTTATTTGCGGTAACGGACAGAATTTATATTTATTGTTTCAATATTACTTTTTCTTTTTATTTATTTTGCTTCCCCGACAATTCTTCCTTTGAGAAATTCTATCTTCCATTCTTCCCGGACAACTCTTTCTTAAGAGATTTTTCACGAGATTATTTTTCCTCCAAGACAATTCATTCAAGAATAATGCCTTCACATAAATTCTCTCTCGTCAATTTAAAAACAATTTCCTCCCAATAACTAACTTCCGACATTCCTCTATGAAATTTTCTTAAAGGGCTCAGTTCTCGACTTTTGGTATCCCACTGAATAAATAAACTATTCTTTACCTTATGGATAATTCTTTCTCGAGACTTATTTCTGTCAATTCTTTTCCAAAACATTTTTCTCATGAGATAATTCTTCCCGGAGAAAATTCATCTCCAGAAAATTTCGTCAGGAAAATGTATTCCAGTGAAATTTTCCCCGATACCATACATCGCAGACACATTTTTCTTCAATATATTACTTCACACAAACATTTTTTATAAATAATAATTGTTTGGCGCAACAGTTCTGAAGTATATAGGTTCTGTAGAATCTAGGTAGATCTAGGTAGTTCTGAAGAATTTAGGTAGAGACAAGCATTCAAAGACAACTCTTAACCGTTGCAAGTAAAACTTAGTCACTGCAATTGATTCCCGTAAATATTCCCAGATAGCATACTTCACAGACATATTCTTCCCCGAGATATTGCTTCACACACACAGAATTTTAATAATAATAATTGTTTGGCGCAAAGTTCTGCAGAATCTAGGTCGAGACAATTATTTAAAGACAATTTTTAAACAATGAAATTGTCACCGAATTTCTTATTATAGACCATTCATTCCTAAAATTTTCGAAAGTGCTTAGTTTTCTATTTTTAATATCCACTCAATAAACAGACTGTTCTTCACCAAAAATTATCCATTTGACAAATTCTTGCATCAAACAATTCATCTCGTTCAATTCTTCGTTACGTCATTTTTTTCCGATACAAATTCCTCACCGGACAATAACTACACGAAAAATATTTACCGTCAATTCGTCCATATATATATATATATCAGATATATAATTCTTCCCCGAGCCATTTCTTCCCTTAAAGAATTTTTTCCCCGAGTAATTTTTTTCCCGAGACAATTATTTTTTGAGACATTTCTTGCCTAAAACATCTCTTTCCTGGGACAATTCTCCGATGATTTTGCAATTTTCCAGAAAATATTTCTTTGAAATGATCTTAAAGTACTCAGTTTTCGATTTTTATTATACCATTCAATAAATTTAAATTAAATTTAATTTCATCAATTCTTCTCATGACAATTCTTCCGTGGAATTTGTTCTCCAAATCTTTCCTAATACAATTTATCACCAAGATAATTATTTTCCCTGGATATCTATTCCAAAAATGTCTTTGCCCAGAGAATACTTTCTCGAAAAGAGCTTAATCTGATCCGTTTAGTAATTTTGACACTACACTAAATCAATTTTTAAATTTTATGAACTTACACTAAATAACAATTAAATTTTAAAACTATTTTTTTTTACTTTAAATTTATATATTTAATATACTATTTACTCTTTTTTTCTATTAACTGTAAACGTCTATTATAAACTCTATACGAAACTCTATACAAAACTCTATACAAAGCTCTTTACAAAACTCTATACTAAACTCTACAATAAACTCCGAACTATTCTCTTAACTAATCTTTTTAATACACATTATACTAAACCCTCTACTAAGCTCTATAATTAACTCAATACTAAAGTCTACATCAAACTCTATACTAAACTCTATACTAAACTATATACTAAACTATATACTAAACTCTATACTAAACTCTATACTAAACTCGAAACTAAACTCTAAACTAAACTCTAAACTATATCCTTACTAAACTTGTTAGTACACTTTATTCTAAACTCTCTACTAAACTCTGTAGTAAACCAGTTACTAAATCTATACTAAACTCTATTATAAACTCTAAACTATTCTCCGTACTAATCTTATTAATACAAATTATACTAAACTCTATACTATACTCTATAATTAATTCTATACTAAAGTCTATATCAAACTCTATACTAAACTCTATACTAAACTCTACAATTAACTCTATACTAAAGTCTATATCAAACTCTATACTAAACTCTATACTAAACTCTATAATTAACTCTATACTAAACTCTTTACTAAACTCTAAAATTAACTCTATACTGAAGTCTATATCAAACTCTATACTAAACTCTATACTAAACTCTATACTAAAATCTATACTAAACTCTAAGGTCTATAGTAAACTTTTTACTACACTTTATACTAAACTCTCTACTAAACTCTGTAGTAAACCCTGTACTAAACTCTATATCACACTCCATACTAAACTCTGTACTTAACTCTATAATAAATTCTATACTAAACTCTAAACTATTCTCCTCACTAAACGTTTTAATACACATTATAATAAACTCTTTACTAAACTATTTGCTGAACTCTTTACAAAACTCTATACTAAACACTATACTAAACTTTGTACTAAACTCTATTCCGAGTATTAATTAAAAGAACCACAATAAAATTTCTTGATATTCGACTTTCAATTTGCAATTTTAAATATAAATTTATTTAAACTAAATAAAAATGATTTATATAAATTTATTTTATTTAAAATAAAATAAAATCATTAAATATCAAAAATATATTTTTTTTTATCTTAATTAATTTGCTATTTTGTCCCACTGTTCATTAGCACTGTCAGCCAGGCACTTTTGCGCTTTGCGCCTCAGCACACACCAAAAGCAATTAAATTAATATTATTTCGCAGGAAACCCGACCCTACCACCGACAACCGCTCGCACCACTCCCGAGGGCGCGCTGCGGAACTTTGTCACTTTCTGCACTTTATTAAAAAGGATAAAAGGAGGACATTATTCGCAGTGTTTAGCCGCAGGTTGGCCGCTTTGTTTGCGCTGCTTGTGCTGTGCTGTCTGCGGTGGAAACGGCAACGGCGGCGCAGAGGTGCGAGTGCTGCTTAAAGTAGTCCTGGCGGAGCATATAAAAGGACAAGTACAACAACAACCAAAAGCAACAATCTACAATATAAACAACGAATGAATGTCAAGTGGATAACGTGGTTACGTGAAGTGGATGCTTTTGAAAAGAGCAACATTGCTGACGACAACAACAAAAGCAGAGCAAAAGCAGAAGACAAGCAATTGTCCTTAAAGTGTCCTGCAGCGACAGCAAAAGCAAAGTATACCTTTGCGTCGCTGCAACCGCAAGCAAAAGCAGCCGCAGGACATTGCTATACCAATGGAAGAAAATATCTGGCATTCAGTATAAAACAAAAAGCTTTATGCAGCCTTGAATCGTTGTTTGTATATAATTTTAAAACAATTGTTAATAATTTTAAAATTGGAATTTTCAAAATTTTATCACCTCTCCTGCTAGGTGCCACTCAAATGCACATTGTACGTTTGACTCACATTTAAAATATGTCTGTCTTTTTGTGCAACAGCTTTGGTTCAAGGAATTTGGCCTCTGGGTATTTATATAATTCATTGCGATTTCAACAGTTCAGAGTAGCAGAGTCGAGCGGTGTCGAGCCGAGTTGAGCCTCACAAAACCGCCTGTCTGCAGCAACCTTCAGCCTCTTTTCGACTGCTTAAATATTCTTCTACAATCTACTTTCACAATTTTCTACTACATCCTTCTTCAATGCACTTTCAAATGAATTCAGTTTGAATACGGGTTAAATGTTGTCTTATTGTCGTTGTACCCAACGTCTTCATCTTCGTCATCATCATCTTCGTCATCTTCATCATCATCTTCTTCTCCATATCATCCTCATAATTCTCATCTTTGCCCGCTTTTGCTCTCACAGTCGTTGTTGTAAAAGCCAGTTTCCGGCGGATGCGGTTGAAAATGAAGTTGCTGGAAATGCGAGCGAAATGAATATCCGCCCTTTGTGTCGCCGGTTAGCTGCAGGCAACAATTGAACACAATTCTTGTTGTTTGCAAGGATTTCTATTCGAAGAAATTTAAAGAAGATTTTGTACCAAAATTGTACAAGTCTCAACTGGTTTCAACCCACTGATCACGACCTCCAAAACAAGCAGGTTTAATTTTCTGTCGAAATTCATATAATAGAGAACACAAATCATATTAAATTTGTTCCACAGTACAGTGCTTTAACGGCTTAAATTCGATTTATGTTCATATCGTATTAAAACCCAAATTCTGGCACAATAAAAATGAAATTCGATCAGAATACAAAATTCCGAGACAAAATATTTGTCATTTTTCAGGAATATTTTGGGCATATTTCCGGAAAACACACAGAAAAATGGAATATTATGGGAAGTGTATAGCATGTTGTAAAATTTTTATGAATTTCAATGGCAGATTCACTGCAATTTTGGCACCAGGCAGAAAACAGACAGCTTTTGATACAAATCTTTTTAAGTACCCTGAGGTATTACACCATTTACAAATGTAATTCATAAAAAATCAATTGAAGTTCAGAAATTCCCTTTGAAATTCAAAAGACATCAATTGAAATTCAGAAATTCCATTTGAAATTCAAAAGACACAATTGAAATTCAGAAATTCCATTTGAATTTCAAAAGACATTAATTGAAATTCAGAAATTCCATTTGAAATTCAAAAGACATCAATTGAAATTCAGAAATTCCATTTGAAATTCAAAAGACATCAATTGAAATTCAGAAATTCCATTTGAAATTCTAAAGACATCAATTGAAATTCAGAAATTCCATTTGAAATTCAAAAGACATCAATTGAAATTCAGAAATTTTCATTTGAAATTAAGAAAATTTCATTTGAAATTCAGAAATTTCTATTTGAAATTCAGAAATTTCCATTTGATATTCAGAAATTTTCATTTGAAATTCAATTTTCAGAATTTCAATTGATGTCTTTTAAATTTCAAATGGAATTTCTGAATTTCAATTGATGTCTTTTGAATTCCAAATGGAATTTCTGAATTTCAATTGATTTCTTTTGAAATACAATTGGTATTTTCTGAATAACATTTGTAAATGGTGTAGATGTTATGAAGTTAGTAAAAATTGTGAAAGCTATAGACGGTCTAAACCCGTTAATTTTAAATTTTTATTTTTTTTTTAATTTAAAGTAGTTATTTTTAAATTAAAAAAAAAAAAAAAAATTAAAAAAAAATAATTTCGTTAAAAATTCAGCTAATTTTGCGCATTTCCTTAAACATTTGCACTTCAATGCTGCTGTCGTTGCCTCTACTGCTGCTGGTGCTGCTGCTCAGTATCCGCAAAACATAAATTTAGATTCAACTACTTAAATTCAACACGAGGCTTAAATCGAATCCTTCGCACCAACACAGTTGCATGCATCATTACGCACACACTCACACACACACATGAACATACACAGGACTCTTATGGGAAGACAGGCTGAGACTTAGCTGCCTGAGCAGACGGACCAGCGCTTATGAAGAACGGGTTGAACATGCAGAACGTGACAAGAATACAAATTCGCGCAATTACTCCAGAGGAAAGAAAGACAAACGCAAGAAGCTGCAAAAGACGTTGCCAGTTGCCAGGACGTGTCGGCGGCAGGATGGATGTTCGGTCCTGTTGATGCCAGCGAAAGAGAAACTGATGCAAGGACATACAGCGTATATGCATTAGTGATGTGTGAACGGTGTAAAAGTAAAGGATGTTGGATTATAATAAATTATATGCGGAAATTTAAAACATGTTTTATATTTCATAAAGTTTTTTTTAGATTCGGTTACTTAAAATGCAGTCACTTTTATAATGGTTACTTATAAAAAGTGTTTAAAATTAAACCTGACCACCAGATATAATTTAAGTAAATTTAAGTAAATCTAATTATTATTTGTTTAATGGTTAACCGTTTCCTTCCATACCGCTTACTCAAAATCCGGTTTTCTTTAAAACGGGTTATTCAAACTGAGCAATAAAACCCAAACGAATATAAAATTCAATGTTGGTTACTCTCTTTCTTTATTGAATTGATGGTTACTTTATACACATATTTCAATATTATAAAAAAAAACGAATTATTTTACTCAGATAAAAACTCAAAACCCATTAAATCAAAAATAGTAATTACTATTTTCATAAAAAAATGAAATATATTCAAATATATGCAGAAAGTAGTAACTTTAAGACTGGTAGCTTATAAATGAGCGCACTAGCAATCGGTTACTTGAAACCGGTTACCTTGAAATCGATTACTTTAAAGTGGTTACTTTGAAACTGGTTACTTGATACCGGATACTTTGGAAATGGTTACTTTTAATCCGGTTAATTTTCAATCGATTACTGGTAAGGTAAACTGGTTTCATAAAAAATATTTTTTTTGTAAACCGACGATTTAATTTGACCATAACAAAAATGTCTCCTTAAATGTAAAAATATATTTAAATATCAAAATAATTTATTAAATAATAATTTTTCTAATTACCAATACTCAAATAAAAATAAGGTAACCATTTTAAATGTTTCTCTTATTTATGTTTGTTTTTTATTTTCAAAAATTTCCATCTGGTAACCGATTACATTGTACTCTAATCACATCTTCCAACAACCAAGATATGCAAAATATTCAATTGCCTGCCGAAAACTCTTCTAATTCATTTGAGCCATAAAATCGCAAATGTAAACAGAACCCACTACGTACATTTTGCACTTGTGTTTTTGCAAATGTGTTGCCCAAACAATACAAAAACCCCACTCATCCTACTACAGAATACGCCAGGACAATCCATGTATAAAACGCAGGCACAGGAAGTTTCAAATTTATGCGAAAGTTGACAAAATTGACACAAAGTTGAAGATTTGCCGAAGATTTGTGCAAAATTTTGTAAGACTTTGTTGTGCGAGACTGGCTGTGCGAGAACTTTGCTGCAAAATTAGTTGGCTCTGCGAAGGACATAAAATACTTGGCTATGGCCAAACACTGGCTCAAATTGAAATGAACGGCGTGGCGCGCGTCAAGATTGGCGTCTGGCGACGGCATCTTTGGCAGCATTGTCAACGGCTGCACTTAATTGTGTGCAGTGCAACAAAGTTGTGGACTTAGTTAAGAGCCACCCGAATGGCCAGACATTAATTACATCGTCGCTGGGAACAATGTAACCTTGTTATGCAGCTCAACTGGAACAATCTAATGCAAAGTAGTACGTTTACTTTGTAGATTCTGTAGAAAACAGTTTGAGGTGATACAAAGTTGGTGTTGTGCGAAAGCTATTGTTTTGTGGAAATTGAGGGAGTTAGGGCCATTTTTCGTAAACCTTTTTCAAATAATACTCTCCAATATTTTTTTAAAATTTATTATTCTTTTTTTTATATCGGATAAAAATTGAATTTTTATTTTTTTTTTTTTGTGAAAATAGATTTTTAGTTAATGAAAAATTGATTTTTAGTAAAAATTTAATTTATAGTGAAAAAGTGAATTTTTTTGTGAAAATTTAAAATTTTAGTGAAATTTTAAATTGTAAGTGAAAAAAATTAATTCTTAGTGATAAATTTAATTTTTTAGTGAAAAATTGAATTTATAGTGAAAAATTGAATTTTTAGTGAAAAATTGAATTTTTAGTGAAAAATTGAATTTTTTTTATGTGAAAATTTGAATTTTTAGTGAAAAATTGATTTTTTAGTGAAAAATTGAGTTTTGAGTGAAAAATTGAATTTTTATTGAAAAATTTAATTTTTATTGAAAAATTGAATTTTTATTGAAAAATTGAATTTCTAGTGAAAAATTGAATTTTTATTGAAAATTGAATTTCTTGTGAAAAATTTAATTTCTAGTAAAAAATTGAATTTTTAGTGAAAATTTGAATTTTTAGTGAAAATTTGAATTTATAGTGCAAATTTGAATTTTTTTGTGAAAATTTGAATTTTTAGTGAAAATATAAATTTTTAGTGAAAATTTGAATTTTTAATGAAAATTTGAATTTTTTGTGAAAATTTGAATTTTTTTAGTGAAAATTTGAATTTTTAGTGAAAATTTGAATTTTTCGTGAAAAATTTAATTTCTACTGAAAATTTGAATTTTTAGTGAAAATATAAATTTTTAGTGAAAATTTGAATTTTTAGTGAAAATATAAATTTTTAGTGAAAATATAAATTTTTGGTGAAAATTTGAATTTTTACTGAAAATTTGAATTTTTACTGAAAATTTGAATTTTTTGTGAAAATTTGAATTTTTTAGTGAAAATTTGAATTTTGAGTGAAAATTTAAATTTTTAGTGAAAATTTGAATTTTTAGTGAAAATTTGAATTTTTAGTGAAAATTTGAATTTATAATGAAAATTTGAATTTTTAGTGAAAATTTGAATTTGTAGTGAAAAATTTAATTTTTAGTGAAAATTTGAATTTTTAATGATAATTTGAATTTTTTGTGAAAATTTGAATTTTTTAGTGAAAATTTTAGTGAAAATTTGAATTTTAATGAAAATTTCAATTTCTGTGAAAATTTGAATTTTTAGTGAATATTTGACTTATTTTGATGCGAATAACTGAACCTTTAGTGCAAACATGAATTTTGAGTGAAAATTTGAATTTTTTATTAAACATTTTAATTTTTTAGTAAACATTGTAATTTTTAGTGAACCTTTGAATATTCAGTAAACAAATGAATTATAATAAATAATTCAATTTATTTAATAAAAACTTGAATTGTTATTGAAAATTAGAATATTTTGAATTTTCTTTCTCTTTGTCAGTTGCTTTTTTCCTTATACCGTTTCAATCATGTGTCCACTTCTTCTCCTTCTTTTTTTTTATTCTCCACCTGGCAATCAGTTCAGTCTCTAATCGTCCGTCTTACGTCGCAGTTCATTCGTTTTGTGCTAAGTATTTACAACGCAATTAAATAATTAATATTTAAAAGTGTTTTAATTTTGGTGTTTTGTGTTATTAAATGCATTATTAATATTGTGAAAATAACATATTCTAATAATACAAACAGTATTTGCATTTTTTTGCAACATCAGAAATAATTGAAAATCTGCTCTCTGCCTTTGATCGTCACTGGAATGCGGCCGCTCTCTTCTCCTCTGCTCAGCCTACGCAGCACATCAATCATTCCAGTCATTTCATTCTTTCGGTAGTGCGTCGCAGTCGAAACGTCTTGTGCTGCGTGTGGTGCGATTATTTTTGTTTGTTGAAAAAGTGTGTTCGATTTAATACGATTAAATGAAGTCAAAACGTGTAAATAATAGTAAATGAAGTTAATAAAACATTAAAATAAGATATTGAAGGCAAATCAAACAATTTTAAAATAAGTTTCACGCATTTTTTATGTGTTTTAGTGCAAAAATGTCGCCATTTAAAACTATTATACTTTCAGCACATTGAATGACAGCAGTATTAGCAGACAATTCAATAAAAAGTGAAAAATTAAGTTATTCAAGTGAAAACATGTCGGCGAAAAAATAATGCAAAGAGAAAGAACACCTGATAGAGCCAAAGAGACTGCATTGCGCCGTTGCGTCGTGTCTCTAGGCAGAGTTGCCAACAATTTACGTTTGGCCTAATATTCTTCGTTAATCGGTATTTTTATAAAAACGACTATTTAAAAAGTTTAATAAATCGGGAAAGTTAGTGTTTCGGTTAAAAAACATTGTTTTAATAAAAGTGCATACTTTTAAAAATACGCTGTCGTATTACAATTAAATTATATTCGTGAGTGAAGCAGTGATTTTCGGTACATAGTGTTTTCGGTATATATACTGTTTTCGGTACATATAGTGTTTTCGGTACATATAGAATTTTCGGTATATAGTGTTTTCGGTACATACTGTTTCGTTAATCGTGAGTTTCGTTAATCGTGAGTGTTTTTACGGTATTTTAATATTTATTTTCCCGTCGCGTTTTTTGGCAACTCTGGCTGGCTTGGACAAAACAACGTTATTAAACAATAACAATTTAATAATGCTCTCTTTACAAGCTCTCTTTTCAAAAACAATGAGTGACACGTAAAGAGATGCAGCACGTAGGGATGTGTGCGCAGCTGCGCTGTCGACTGGTACAGTGGATGTAATTGATAAATAAATAGGTAAGTTTCCCATTTCTATCACTCGGCATTCCAACATTTAGTAAAATTAAAAGCTAAAGTTCACTTTATCGGCCGAAGTGAAATTAAAAAAAAAAAAAATGTTACGCGCTTTATATGTACTTTTGAGTGGGTGCACCAGTTTTTGATTTTTCAAGGTCACCACGGGTCCGAGCGGCGCTTATTTTTAATTTTGGTATTTTTTTTTTTGCAAAAATACAGGGGGTGGCAATTTTTTTTTTTTTGCTTTGGCCGGTAATGTGAACTTCTCCCAAATTAAATTATTAAAATTTATATAATTTACTAAAATTCAGTTTTTAACAAAAATATAAAATCAATATTGCACTTAAAATTCCATTTTTCACTAAAATTTCAATTTTTAACAATTTTTTTTTTTTTTTTGTTCAATTAAAATTAAAATTTTTACTAAAAATTAACTTTTTCACCAAAAATTCCATTTTTCACAAAAAAAAAAATCAATTTGTCACCAAAAATTCAATTTTCCACTTAAAATTCAAATTTTCACTAAAAATTATATTTTTCACTGAAATTCTATTTTTCACTAATTTTAATTCTTTCACTAAAAATTAAATATGTTCAGTAAAAATTCAAATTTTCACTAAAAATTCAAATTTTCACTAAAAATTGACATTTTCACTAAAAATTTAAATTTTGACTAAAAATTGAAATTTGACTAAAAATTGAAATTTTGACTAAAAATTGAAATTTTGACTAAAAATTGAAATTTTGACTAAAAAATTAAAATTTTGACTAAAAAAATCTTTTGTCGCTAAATATTCAGATTTTTAATAAAAATAAAAAGACCAGTATTACTATTTTTAAATATGAATAAAAATCTTGTAATATAAAATCAATTTTCCTAACCCAAAATAATGTACATAATATTAACAGCAGTTCTATTATTTTGACTTTATACCGAAAAAATTCCCCATAATGCGATAAATTCGAGCTGTCAATAAATTCGCGCTGTCAATAAATTCGCGCACTTTCGGTTGTTTGTTATCAATTTTATTCTGTTTCTAATAAGCACACTACATAAAACTGAAGTACTTCAGCTGAAACTAACAAAAAAAAAAGAAAAACAAAATGGCAAATAGCTTTGTGCATTCAATCAAATTCATAACTTTCAATAACTTTGCAGCACCGCATAAAAATAGTGCGCGAAAGTTTTAACCAAAACCCCTTTGCCGAAGGATGAGGTTAGGTTGGGTTGGGTTGGGTTGGGAGTTGGTAAATTCGCATAGTATAAAAGAAGTGATTTTCTTTTTCCATTTTAACTTTCAGCTTGGCTTCATGCAGAAAAGTCACAACTTTTGGATTTGAAATTTCGCAGAAATCTTATTTAAAACTGTGCGAAGCTGATCGAAGACACGACGACAAACTGACTGACTGACTGAGTGACTTAAGTTGTGTCATTTTCTAAAACCTTCAACATTAGCGCGAAAAAGTTATGAATTTTTATATTTTTTCACTAAGTTCTTTTTTTAGTCTTTTGTTCACAAATTGCACACAAATCGTTCAACCATTGACAGCGCTTTCGCATAAGTAGAACTTTTCAATTCAATACGAAGACCCCACCCACCGCATACACTTTTTTTTATTACTCTTTTTCGACTTTGGTTGCCCGTCAATTTTTTGTCATTTGTTCGAATTCTTGGTTGAAACTTTCGAAACACTTACACGGCTCTTGAGATGTAGATGGCGCTGACTGTTTGTGTGTGTGGTGGGCGCTAACTTTTCCTATTTCATAACAAATTATAAAATATTACATTTTGCACTTATTTTGCCTGAATGAGTCGCTGACAAAACTTTGCGCATTTTGTGCAACAAATAAAAATGGCAAATTATGTTGATGTTTATCTTTTATCATTGACATAAGAAGAAGAAACTAATAGTAGGGTTTCGAAGTGATTATGGGTGCTGTAATGATATTTATGAATATTAGAAAATGCTTCGGATATTTGAAATATATTCACGTTTAGATTTACTAAATATATAAGAAGTAAATCCATAATTACATAGCAGAAAATTAGTTAGTTCTGATGAAATTATGTTTAACTTAAGTCCTACATATTCGGGGTTGAACAATTATCCGTTCGTAATAACCAAAAGGAAGTATGTCCGCGATAAAACAATGTCCGTCTATATGTCTGTCGAAATCACGATTACATAAAAATTAGAATATCTAGATTAATGAAATTCTGAACTTAGATTTCCTATATATCAAAGCGTCTGCTATTGAAAATGGGTATGATCGACCGATTGTGACCTGTGACCCGACCACATAAGTTCAAATGCCTCATATAATACTAGCAACTGCAGATGTATTTTAGTTTATACCGGCCGAAGTAAACTTTTTTGTGTAAAACCCCCTTTAATTAATAATAAAATATAATTATAATACCATATCTTAAATATTATTTTGTAAAACTATACTCTAAACATATTTTCTCTTTATCTATTTCAGGTAAGTGCTGCAAATTTTAATATTTCTAATTTCAACAAACAGGTAAATAATTCAGTAAATAGATATAATATGCAGTTATTAAATCCCATACTAAAATCATTTATAAAATCTAAACTAATATCAATTACTTTGCGTAAAAATGGCTCCCTTCAGTGCTGCACAAATATGCGAATCAATCAAAAATGATTGGTTCATCATTGTTTATGCATCATAAACACGTTTGGATGATTGTAGAGTAGCGCCATCTATTGTTCGAAAGCATAGCTCTGAGCCATGACATCAGCACTAAAAGGGCACAAACACACAAACAGACAGACAATCAACACTCACAAATACATTGATGATGAGACGATGATGTCGATGTCGATGACGACAGCGACGTTCATCATAAACAAACGAAGCGCACAATTATTGCATGAAATGCATTGGATTACGTTGGAATCACGTATTCGAGATTGTGTATTGTATGAATTAATGCAAAAGCAACAGCAATAATAACAACAACAAACACCGCAGCATTAAACTCACAACTGAAATCCTGGCAAAAGCAACAGCAGTTGCTGGATCAATAGCAACAATATTAAATACATCATTTGGAAATATTTAAAAATTCACTAAAAATTTAATTTAAAACTAAAATTAAAATTTATTCTGAAAAGATAATTTTTCATTACTAAAAATTCAATTTTTCACTAAAAAAAATCCCATTTTTAACTAAAAATTCAATTTTTCACAAAAAAATCAAATTTTCACTAACAATTCAATTTTTCACTAAAAATTCAATTTTTCACTAAAAATTCAAATTTTCACTAAAAATTCAAATTTTCACTAAAAATTCAAATTTTCACTAAAAATTCAATTATTCACATAAAAAAAATCCCATTTTTAACTAAAAATTCAATTTTTCACAAAAAATTCAAATTTTCACTAACAATTCAATTTTTCACTAAAAATTCAATTTTTCACTAACAGTTCAATTTTTCACTAAAAATTCAATTTTTCACTAAAAATTAAATTTTTACTAATAATTCAACTTTTTACTAAAAATTAAAATTTTCACTAAAAATTCAATTTTTCACTAAAAACTCCATTTTTCACTAAAAATTCAATTTTTCACTAAAAATTCAATTTTTCACTAAAAATTCAATTTTTCACTAAAAATTCAATTTTTCACTAAAAATTCAAATTTTCACTAAAAATTCAATTATTCACATAAAAAAAATCCCATTTTTAACTAAAAATTCAATTTTTCACAAAAAATTCAAATTTTCACTAACAATTCAATTTTTCACTAAAAATTCAATTTTTCACTAACAGTTCAATTTTTCACTAAAAATTCAATTTTTCACTAAAAATTAAATTTTTACTAATAATTCAACTTTTTAATAAAAATTAAAATTTTCACTAAAAATTCAATTTTTCACTAAAAACTCCATTTTTTACTAAAAATTCAATTTTTCACTAAAAATTCAATTTTTCACTAAAAATTCAATTTTTCACTAAAAATTCAATTTTTCACTAAAAATTCAATTTTTCACTAAAAATTCAAATTTTCACTAAAAATTCAATTATTCACATAAAAAAAATCCCATTTTTAACTAAAAATTCAATTTTTCACAAAAAATTCAAATTTTCACTAACAATTCAATTTTTCACTAAAAATTCAATTTTTCACTAACAGTTCAATTTTTCACTAAAAATTCAATTTTTCACTAAAAATTAAATTTTTACTAATAATTCAACTTTTTACTAAAAATTAAAATTTTCACTAAAAATTCAATTTTTCACTAAAAATTAAATTTTTCACTAAAAATTAAATTTTTCACTAAAATTCAATTTTTCACTAAAAATTAAATTTTTCACCAAAAATTAAATTTTTCACTAAAAATTCAATTTTTCACTAAAAATTAAATCTTTCACTAAAAATTTAATTTTTCACTAAAAATTCAATTTTTCACTAACAATTCAATTTTTCACTAAAAATTCAACTTTTCAGTAAAAATTCAACTTTTCACTAAAAATTAAATTTTTTACTAAAAATTCAACTTTTTAATAAAAATTAAAATTTTCACTAAAAATTAAAATTTTCACTAAAAATTAAATTTTTCACTAAAAATTCAATTTTTCCTTAAACATGCAATTTTTAAAATCTAAATTTCTCACTAAATATTAAATTTTTTCACTGAAAATTAAATTTATCACTAAAAAGTAAAAATTTTCACTAAAAAGTAAAATTTTTACTAAATATTCAATTTTTCACTAAAAATTAAAATTTTTCACTAAAAATTCAATTTGTCACTAAAAGTAAAATTTTTACTAAGAATTCAATATTTCACTAAAAATTCAATTTTTCACTAAAAATTCAATTTTTCACCATAAATTCAATTTTTCACTAAAAAAATTCAATTTTTAACTAAAAAGTAAAATTTTTACTAAATATAAATTTTTCACTAAAAATTCAATTTTTCACTAAAAATTCAATTTTTCACTAAAAATTCAAATTTTTACTAAAAATTCAAATTTTTACTATAAAATAAATTGTTCACTTAAAATTAAATCTTTCACTAAAAATTCAATTTCTCACTAGAAATATAACTAGAAATTTAATTTTTCACTAAAAAGTAAAATTTTCACTAATTATTCAATTTTTCACTAAAAATTAAATTTTTCACTAAAAAATTCAATTTTTCACTAAAAATTAGTTTTACTAAAAATTGTTCTTCAAAAATTACCTAAAATAAATTTCTGAATTTTTGTAATCTCAAAAAATACATCAACATAAAATTTTTCGATTGCATTTGAATTTTCAAGAACTCTGCCTTTATAAACCAAAACCAACTTCAAGCAATTATTAACCACAAAATGCAAGAATCTCGACCACTTGCATTTCGATTTCCTTTCGTAGCCATAAGTAATACAAGTGCGTTAGTGAAATTTAATGGAATATTTAAAAACATAAATGAAATCCAATTTAATATTTGCGCAATAAAAACTAGAGATTTTGCAATAAAACAGTCCGCAAATAAATATTAGTTTAGTGCCAAATAAATAATTGCTAAAAAAAAATAGAAAATAATATAAATCTATTTGTTTTGCATCTTTTTGCACTTGAAATGTGTGCCATATTTTCAGGCGCTCTATTGAAAAATTTATAAATTAATTAAAATATGCCAAAAACAATAAAGTAGCATTGAAAAAAAAATTATATACAATTTATTAATTATTGCTAAGCACACACACACGCAAAGACACACGAACATACATTCATAAATATGCCCGGCAGCCTTCATATGCGATACAACTTAATTAAGAGTCGAACGCAAACCGCAAAATGCTTTAGCGACCGCACCACGCATCCAACTCCCACGGCAGCATTTAACGCCGTTTACAATTAAAGCGGCGGATTTTATGATGGATTTTAATTAAAGTTTAAAATTAACAAACATAAACGCGTCAAGCACAAGCCGAACCGCATCGGCGACCGCCGCCGCACGAATGCAAACAAACGAAATCAATTGAAAGACCTCGCGGCGAAAATCACAGACTCACTTACACACACAAACACTTAAAATGCAGCGGTCGTTGCAAAACGTTGTCGGTAAATATAGGATGGAGACGACACTAGCTCATATAATATACACTTGCCAAAACAGTTCAAAATAATTGATATATAACTTTAAAAATATTAAGATAAACACCTTTCGATCAAATTTCACAAATTTCAATTCAAGTTGCACCTTTCGATCAAATTTCAGATAAAATTTGTAATCAATTCAAACTACTAAACTACCAATACAAATGCATAAAACTAATGTAGATTTTTTATAATATTGATGTTATCTAAACTAATATTCAAAGTAGAGATATTGGTGTCCAAATTAAGTGAAACTATTTGATGCATAATATTGTACATTGCATGAAAACATAAAATTAATGCACAAATGCATAACATTGATGTAGAAATTCATAGTATTGATGTATAATTTCATAATATTGATGTAAAATAATCAAATTTTATTACTTAATATTGAATGATTAATTTTAAGCACTCCCTAATTTAAAAAATTATATTTTTGATGTCACAAGGCAAAGCACATAAAATCGTAAAATTAATGAATACATAACATTTATGTACGATGTACTATTTAAGGATATTGGTGAAACATTATTCACATTCCGATCACACAGATACTCTTGCGGAGATGTATAATGTGGCTGATGTGGCTGAACCTCTGCAGATCTTCGCCCATGCTAAGTTTTTGTAAATGCAATAACATAACTTTGTAAAGTGTTGACATATTCACGCTTGTTTTTCACTTTTAGCATGCCTACATCTCCATTTTTTTCCGCCCACGTACCACGCCCTTTGTCCAATCTCGATTATATTTTACGTGAAAATTTCAATGTTTACTATGATCCATTGATTCGATTTTTACAACGCTGCTCTTAGTAGGTCAGGAGTTGTAGCATTTTTAAAGTTTTAGTTATATGGGAAGTGCCACGCCTCATTATAAAATATCTCACACAATATGATCCTTTGTTTCGATTTTTATAAATCTGTTCTTAGTAGGTCAGGAGTTATAGCAATTTTAATGTTTTGGTTATATATGTGGTTCCACGCCCCTTTCTTCCATCCCGCCCACATTCCACGTGACGATTAAAGTTTTAAATATGAACATTTGATTCGATTTTCATAACTCTACTCTTAGTATGTCAGGAGTTATAGCAATTTAAATGTTTTGGTTATATGGGATGTGCCACGCCCCATTGTACAATCCCGCCCACATTCTATGTGAGGATTGAAGTTTTTAATATGAACCTTTGTTTCAATTTTTATAGCAATACTCTTAATATGTCAGCAGTTATAGCAATTTTAAAGATTTAGTTATATGGAAGGTGCCACTCCCATTTGTCTAATCCCGCCCATATTTGGGAAAACGATAAATAATCATAATATACATCACTGGACTAAATTACATGATTGTGGTTATCTTAAGTACAGAGATATTTGCAATTAAAAGTTGAGGTTTGCCACGCCCATTTTTGTACCTTAGAAGGGCGAATTTAAAAAAAATCCAATTTAATGCGCTCCTACGTAGGGAGAAGAACACCCTGCCGAAGTTTCATGTCCCTATGTCTAAGGGTCGTTGATCGATCAGTCAAGCAGGCTTTCTTCTTTTATATATATAGAAGATGATTGTAAAATTTCATAATCTTGATGTAAAATATCACAAAATTAATGTATAATTAACTATTTTTCAAAGAAAAGAGATAAGTATTCATTAAGCAAAAATACATAATACATATTTCAAAAAAATACATAATGCATAAATTCGTAAAGTCATAAAATCAATGTACAAATACAAAATAGTGATATATAATTTCATAATATTAATGTAATATATGCCAATACTCAAAGTTCTGATATTAATGAACAAATTTTGAGAAAATGTACCTTATTATTTCAAAACTGCACAGTGCATAAATTCATTAAATTTATAAATAAATACATAAAATTAATGTAGAATTCGTAGTGTTGATGTAAAAAATATATCTTTTAAATCTCTTATAGAGCTATGTTTCTGAACATTTATCGAACATAATAAGTGCTCCATAACTGTCTCTACACAAATATTCTGCTGCCGCTGTTGTCCGAATGTCTGTTCGTCTGTTTGTCTGTCCATCGAAAATAATCCTGTAAGCATGCAACAGTGTTGAGCTGCAACTCATTTTGCGCTTAGCTGCTTATATCAGGCAGGCTGCGCTGCTCTGCATTGCACTGTGCTGCATTTTAATTGCATCAAGAGTTGAAGGACAAACAATGCATTCTGAATGCGTAGTGTATTTGTTGCCATGGTTATCAGTAAATACCGTTCTTCATGGAATAAGCAGCTTAAGTTGTGTACGTTAATGTGTGTGTCTGTGTGTGTGTGTGTTCGCAATCTATACACATATAAAACAAACACATACTCGCTTATGAAGCCAAGTTGCTTTGTGAATCCTTTTTTTATTTCAAGGCCTCTGCTGCTAACCACATCATTAACACCTTTTTGTAAATTTTGCCAATTAAATGTATTTTCATTTACAGCCAACTCAAACATAAACAAATATAATATAACTGTGTGTGTGTGTGATGGTATATTACATAACTTGCTTTTGTCTATTATGAAATTAATGCGATTGTTCTTGTGCTGTTGCTTCTTCTTTTTCTACTTCTACTTTATCCTGTTCTTTAGGCATTTATGGTGCTGCCTGTACTGAAAACCACAACATTCTGCTGCTTTGCTTCAGCACATTTTGAAAATTTTGCTTCAATAATGCAAAGAAAATGAGTTTATTTTGTTCGATAAGGCAAAAGCGCCTAAATTGAAGTTTTGAATTTTTAGTTTATCATTTATGTCTAGAAAAAAACTGAATTTTAGTGATTAGTAAATTTAATTTCTAGTAAAAAATTGAATTTTTAGTGAAAAATTTAACTTTTAGTGAAAAATTGAATTTTTAGTGAAAAATTGAATTTTTAGTGAAATATTTAATTTTTGGTGAAAAATGAATTTTTAGTGAAAAAATTAATTTTTAGTGAAATATTTAATTTTTAGTGAAATATTTAATTTTAAATGCAAAATTGAATTTTTAGTGAAAAAATGAATTTTTAGTGAAATATTTAAATTTTGAATTTTTAGTGAAAAAATGAATTTTTAGTGAACAAATTTATTTTAAGAGAAATATTGAATTTCAGTGAAAAATTCACTTTTAAGTGAACATTTTATTTTTAGTGAAAAATTGAATTATTAATGAAAAATTGAATTTTTAGTGAAAAATTGAATTTTTAGTGAAAAATTGAATTTTTAGTGAAAAATTGAATTTTTAGTGAAAAATTTAATTTCTCTGAAAAATTGAATTTTTAGTGAAAAATTTAATTTCTCTGAAAAATTGAATTTTTAGTGAACATTTTTAATTTTAAGAGCTAAATTGAATTTTAAGTGAAAAATGGAATTTTTAGTGAAAAATTGAATTTGTAGGAAAAAAATTAATTATTAGTGAAAAACTGAACTTTTAGTGAAAAATTGCATTTTTAGTGAAATAGTTAATTTATATTGAATTTAGCATTTTCTTAATAATTAAAAAATTCTTTTGAAATTTGAAACATATCGACTTTTGCTGCACTAGTCGCATGGTCTCAATAAGCAATCAATGCAAATGCTGTGCAACCAGTGAAGCAATAACTCTGCATCCGCCTCACAACGACTCCACATCAATGACATCGAACGAACACAATCAAGAACCAACCAGTAAGAACACTGGTCAGGACTATGTAGGATATGTGTGTGTGTGTATGTGTGTTTGTATGTAGGTGACTGTGTGAAGACACAGCAGAAACCACAAAAATTAAATTGCAATCCAAGGCCTTGGAAAATTAAACACTTGTCAGGCAGTTTGCTAATGCTCTGCCCATTTTCTAGAAGGGAAATGGCGAAAATCATGCAGTCGGTTTTGTCTATAATTAAATTTTAGTTTTCATGGAATAAATTTTCAATTAATAAATCAATTAAAATTTAGTTTATCGCAGGTTTTATTACGCCTCAACAGGTTGTAGGCAGGCATAGCATATATTTGTATTCATAAATAATGTAAAATAATACCTAAAAGACACGACACACACAAGACAAACAAACTCAAGCCACATGTATTTTATGCTGGTTATGTCTTGTGATGGCAAAGAAATGATTGAAATTATTTAAGAAAACATTATTTTGTTTGAAATAGGATAAGGAATTTTGTTTAAGCCATATTTCATAATGCATTTTACATTTTAAGTAAATAAGTATCTAAACAATATGTTAAATAAGCATCTTTTAATGATTGAGAATGTTTTTCTAAGTGTTATTAGTTGTTGCAATAATTATATAGTTGCCATAATAATGTTGTTATTCAGATCTCAATTACACTAACGTTTATGAACATTGTTATAAACATATTGTGCTCTTTCAAATAATTGATTTGTAAAATTATTATGTTTACCAAAATCATTCGAAATATTTTCAATACATTTTAATATGACTGGTGAGAGCATTCCTGACTCATATTGCTTAAAGAGTAAGAAAAAAAAGCGATTTTATTGACCAATTCGAAGCATTGGGTGTAATAAGCATTGCATTACTATTCTGTGAACGATTAAATGTTTGTAGTAATCAACTTCTGATAATAAAAATATTCAAATTTGAATCTAAATTTTTCACAAAAAATTATTTTTTTCTAAAAATTCAATTTTTCACTAAAAATTCAATTTTTCACTAAAAATTCAAATGTTCACTCAAAAATTAAAATTTTCACTCATAAATTCAATTTTTCACTAAAAACATTCAATTTTTCACTAAAAATTCAATTTATCACTAAAAATTCAAATTTTCCCTAAAAATTCAAATTTTCCCTAAAAATTAAATTTTTCACTAAAAATTCAATTTTTCACTAAAAATTAAATTTTTCACTAAAAATTAAATTTTTCACTAAAAATTCAATTTTTCACTAAAAATTAAATTTTTCACTAAAAATTCAATTTTTCACTAAAAATTCAATTTTTCACTAAAAATTCAATTTTTCACTAAAAATTCAATTTTTCACTAAAAATTCAATTTTTCCTAAAAATTCAATTTTTCACTAAAAATTCAATTTTTCACTAAAAATTCAATTTTTCACTAAAAATTCAATTTTTCACTAAAAATTCAATTTTTCACTAAAAATTCAATTTTTCACTAAAAATTCAATTTTTCACTAAAATTTCCATTTTTCACTAAAAATTCAATTTTACACTAAAAATTCAATTCTTCACTAAAAATTCAATTTTTCACTAAAAATTCAATTTTTCACTAAAAATTTAATTTTTCACTAAAAATTTAATTTTTCACTAAAAATTCAATTTTTCACTAAAAATTCAATTTTTCACTAAAAATTTAATTTTTCACTAAAAATTTAATTTTTCACTAAAAATTCAATTTTTCACTAAAAATTTAATTTTTCACTAAAAATTCAATTTTTCACTAAAAATTCTATTTTTCACTAAAAATTCTATTTTTCACTAAAAATTCAATTTTTCACTAAAAATTCAATTTTCACTTAAAATTCAATTTTTCACTAAAAATTTAATTTTTCACTTAAAACTCAATTTTTCACTAAAAAAATTTAAATTTTCACTAAATATTCAAGTTTTCACTAAAAAAAAAAATCAATTTATTACTAAAAATTCAATTTTTCACTATAAATTCAGTTTTTACTCAAAAATCAATTTTTCACTTAAAAATCAATTTTTCACTCAAAAATCAATTTTTCACTCAAAAATCAAATTTTTGCACAAAAACTCTTTCACTCTAAAAATTAAATTTCTCTTTAGAAATTATATGTTTCTCTAATATTTATTTTTAATTAGACATTTCCTAGTATCCTTTGCCTCTTTGTCACAATATTAAAAATAAAATTTGCAAAGATTTCTGTGGAATTTCTGCTAGAAAATGAAACTTTGCAGCATTTAATTAAAAACATCAGACAATATTTGCACTATAGAGTTTGCTGCAACAAGTTGCATTGCAAAAGGACAACATCGCAGGATAAACAAATCACTTACCCGCACCGACTTCAACACTGACGATGATAATAACTGCATGAATGAACAAACAACATCGGCAGCAGCAGCAGCAACATCGAACAAACTCTGGCAACAAGAACAAACATCAATAAACGCATGCTGCCAAACAAACATAAATAACTTAATAAACAAATATTGACTTTGCGAAATACTAAATACAGCATCCTTGGCACAACACACACACCAGACACATGCTAACGTTAAAAAGGACTCGTCGCTACTTAGTTCAATTAGGCAACAACGCATAAATTTCAATAAACAAATTCAGGCGCAAAGCTCACAAGCTGCGAACTAAGTTACAACAAATACCTACATACAACAACATTAACTAAAGGCAAATACATTAAAGAAATTTGCCACATAGTTTCGTATTTAAACTTAATTATGAATATTATATGCAACACAGAACAGGACACAGAATAGGACAGGGCAGAGTACAGAACAGAACAGGACGAAGTCGGCAACATGGCCAAAAGCAAAACCTTTTAGAGCACGCAAATTATGTTAGCAGAGAGCCAAATTAAGGACAACCACGATGTGCTGCGGCGTTCGGGCACCAAACGAAACATTCAATAACGTTTAATTAAACTACAATGTTTAACGAACTCGGTGGAGTGATGAGGTTTTGGTGGGGTATTATGTGGGGGTCCTCTCTCTTTTACCACTCGCATATTAAATGCCAAAACGTAACTGGCCAGCCATATGAATGTCATATTAAATTCACTTTGCGCTTAATAAATTCCGATGTGAATGCGTTTGTACTGCAAAATAAATAAATATGGGGTTTCATATTTGACATTGTGTAATGTCGTGGGGGAAAATTTATTCTTCAGTGTTTGGTTTTCATAACTATTTTCCATTGTATACAATTACCTTGGTAGAAGCTAAATTTAGGCAGGAAATAGGCATACCAAACAAGGCATACCAAACAAGCTTTAGAAATCGTATTTTGTATGTTGTGTTCAGGTTGACAAAAATGGGAGTGTACTAAATCTGCTACTGTATCAAAGCTAAATTGGTAGAGAAATGGTAGACAAAGGTTGGGTATGGTTGATAATACAATGAATGCAAATGGTATACACAGTCTGGAAATAAAATAGAATGAAAAGTACCATTTCAATATATTTTTAAAATATCAATATAATGATTTACGTGTTAGAGGCTGTGGGCACGTTATCTTTCCCAGCCATATGTTTGCCTTAAAATTACTTTTAGAATCTTTAAAATAATGTTTTGCCTTCTACAGAGTTATACCTATATATTCCAGTAGACAGCTATAAAGAGCCTTTACAAAATCAGTCTTGCGAGATTTGGTTTTATACTCCTTTTTTACTTGTATCCCCAGACATAATTTAACGCAGAAAACGGCAAAAAAAATAGGAAAGTAAAACCAGCAGTTTATAAATATAGAAATCCTCGTCAAATTTTGCAAGATACTTTAAGATTGACAAAGAGAGAAAGTGCATTATACCAGCTATGGTGTAAAAGTAAAACTGGTAGATAACTGGGAGGCTAAAGTTGGGTATATTTGGTAGGTGGAAGTAAAATGGTAAGCAGGGAATGGTAGGCACTATGCTGGTATCTAAATGGTACATTACTTTTTTTTAATATCAATATAATGATTCATCCTGCCATGAGTTGAAGCCCACTACATTTGCCTTCCATTTTACTGCCTTAGGTGGTTGCCTTCTACTGAGAGGCTACCGGTATCTGCAATTTGACCGCTATAGATAGACGTCACAAATTCAGCATACCAATGTTTGGTTTTCCTTTTTCTATTTTATAAGTAGTATTAAGTTAGGCAGGTAATCGAAAGGAAACAGACATGCAATACAAAAAGATTATAATGGAAATATCTTTTTAAGGATGCTCTTAGATTGACAAAGGTTGGAAAGTGCACTAAACCTGCAAGGGTGTGACAGAAAAATTGGTAGAGAAATGGCAGACAAAAGTTGGATTTAGTTAGTTTTAGAAATAATACAAACAATTTAGTATAAAAACAATTTCCTTTATTTTTCGATACTTTGTTCAACTTTATTGGTTTTGAAGAAAACCTTAACCCTCCGCATTTTCTAAATATATTCATCAATATAATTAATTTATTCATAAATATTTTGCATTTTTTTTCTAACTACCAGATTCATCATACTGATACCATCGTTCATTAAATGACATTTTTATAAATAGTATGAATACGTTCTTATAATATAATGAATATATTATAAGAAAGTATTCATAATATTTATGAACGAAATCAATACAATGAATTTGTATCGTCATATTTATAAATTTTTCAAAAACATTTCATTTTAAAATTTGAAAAATATGTAGGAAAAAATGTTCATAAAAAAAAATCGATGAACATTTTTTTTCGAAAAAAAAAAAAATCCAAAACAATTTTTATATATTTTTGTACTTTAACAAAAAAATCAAGTTTTACAAAAAAAAAAAAAAAATTCAAAAATTTTATTAAAATTTTTTTTTTTTTTTTCATTGAAATAAATTTTTGGTATTTTAAAAAAATATTTATATAAGCATAAATATACAAAAACTACTAGAGAACTGAGAAGTATGGCTAAAATGACCGACAAATATTTCGATTGAAATTTGATTTGATGAACAGCATTCTTCAATATGATGTACATATATGTTGTATTTTATGTATTTGTTCATTAATATGATGAAATGTATTCTTCACATAGAGTTCATCTTATTGAAGAACACTTTTACCAAGCGTTCATCATATTTATGATCACATTCATAACATTGATATTGTTAGTCATAAATGTTATAAATGGTTCTTGAATACAATGAATCATAGATTGAAGAACGAAATTCATCAATATGATGTACATTTTTTTTCTCTGTGTTAGTATAAACGAATATATGAGAAATGTACAAACACTCGATAGAATACATTCACAATAAACGGGGTGGCTGAGTATATTATTAAGTTATGCTTTCTGCATAAATAAGTACTTAATGAGACCTTATCTCTGCGTATTTGTCACAAATGTTGGTTGCATAAATGATGCCCCATCAGTTGGGCGCCCCCTATGGCAACAGTAGGAACAGCAGCCCCCAAAGGTTTTAATAATGTTAACAGCGTGCCTTCAAGTGCATTTAATAATAAACACATGGCCTGTGCGGCGCCTAATGACCCCTAATAGAAACGTGATTTCGTTAACTTCCACCTGAACCTGAACTCAGCGACACAGACGCAGGTTCATTCGAAACAGCTAGCCTTCCTTAACACCCGACCCAATCCGAAGCCGTCATCACACGTAACGTTGTCCTTAATGTAGCAGTACTTTCGCTGTTCTATTTGGACTGCTACGTTGATAAACTAAATAATTGATGACATTTGCTGCATGTGAACCATGTGGCGGACAGCACAGAAAGAGCCCAATGAAAACGATGAACCGAAACAGGGGGGGGGGGGGGCTCAAACGGCCCGTTCGGACCATTTGACGCAACGCGCGCCGTTTAGTCGAAATAAAAATTCAAAGTTATGCACTTAAATTGCACTAGGAGGTAAAGTTGAACAGACTGACAAATACACGGACATATAGAGAGTCTTTTTGGACCGACATATG
This sequence comes from Dryomyza anilis, assembly GCA_951804985.1. Taxonomy (NCBI): domain Eukaryota; kingdom Metazoa; phylum Arthropoda; class Insecta; order Diptera; family Dryomyzidae; genus Dryomyza; species Dryomyza anilis. The sequence goes on from OX638134.1 coordinate 3,039,972, forward strand.
TACGTTGGAACAGACAACTAGAGCGACTGATACACATATCGTACAATAAAAATCACTTGTGCGCCGTACGTTACAATCCAATTAAAGGTGTTTTGAGTGCTCGCTGAAAAACCCACCGCCTCACGCCGTACTACCCAAATTCCTGCTACACATGGCGGTTGATGTTGTTAGGTAAACGGTACGGTGCTCCCCCCAGGTTAAAAGCGTTTCATTTCGGCACAAATTGTGAGGCAAAATCTAATTATGCTCCATTTGGCGACACATTTACGTACGTTTCATTGGATTTTTCGTACAACGTAGAATATGGATTTTGTTGCAAACATTTTGTTAACTACTTTTTTAAACTACTTTTTTAAGTATTTTATTAACATACTTTTTATTATTTTTTTTGATACAATTTATATTTTAAAATTATTTTTAACTTATATTTATTTAATTTATTATTATATTGTAACTACTTTTTAAAACTACTTTTTTAAGTACTTCATTAAAATATTTTTTACTACTTTGTGTTGGTATATTTTATACTCTAAAATTATGTTTAATCCATTTTTAGTATAATTTACTACTTTTTTTATACATTTAAACTACTTTTTTAAATACTAATTTTATAAATGATTTTCCTAATTTAAAAATATGATTTCTTCCTAGTTTTAAAAGTTGTTCATTATTTTTTTACTACATATTTCACTACTATTTTTTTACTTTTTTTAAATGCTACCTTTTTTTAACTACTTTTTCTAAATACACATAAATATTACTTAGAAAAGTACTTTTTTCAACAATTTTTATTAATATTAAAAATAAAAGGTTTTCTTCATTTTCGTTTTCATTGCTCCGTTTTCACTCTAATTTTTAGTTCCTTTAAAGTTACGCTTTTGATTTTATTTAAATATTTATCTTAAATTACTTTTTGGCTTAATTTTTAACTATTTTTTTACTACTTTTTTAACTACTTTTTGAACTACTTTTTTAACTACTTTTTATAACTACTTTTTTTAACTACAATTTTAACTCCATTTTTAATTATGTACCTTTTTTAAGCAACCTTTCTTTTTAATATTTATTTTCTACATTTTTTAAAAACTTTTTTTTTTAATACTATTTCTTTCTTTCTTTTTATTACCGATAAATTGCTTTACTCAGTTGCCAACAATTTTCAATTTTTCTTTTTTATTTTGCATTTTGTCAAAAATCAAAAGTTGCCTTTGAGCTCATAAAATTCGCCAATTAAACGTTTTAAAATGCATGCGTTTTAATAGGGTTGCCAACGCGTTCATTCACAGTTGCAATAGCAACCTGGCAAAGTGACTGATAATAAGATTAAGCGCAGCAGGCAGCCTTTGAGGCAATTATTTCAATAAAATAAGCTGTATGTTTTAACGACTTTGTGCAGCAGTTTAAAAGGCTTAGTATGAAATAAGCTGCATTTATTTAAATTTGAAAAACGAATAACTTTCATTTTAATTTACACTAAATATGAATTCAATTCAAATTTTTTCACTAAAAATTTATTTCTTCACTTAAAATGCAATTTCTCACTTAGAATTCAATTTTTACTAAAAATTTAAATTTTCTCACTAAAATTAAATTTTTCACTAAAAATTAAATTTTTAAGTTGAAAATCAAATTTTTTCCTGAAAACTAAAAATTCATTTTTCATCTAAAATTTTATTTTTCATCTTCTTTTGCATATAAAATGTTTCTATGATTTCGCATGTACTAAATCGAAATAAGCTTAAAAATAAAATTGCTTTTAAAGTTGTTATCGTCAGTTGTTTTGACACGACCACGTGTCACACGTCACAAGCACAGCTAATGCAAAAGCAACTAGCAAAATACTCGGCCAACCAGCCAGGCTTTTAGCCATTTATACTCGTGTCTGCTGACCAACTGTTCAAGTGTCCAGCCGTCCATCACTACAGCTGTTGCAACTGTCTGTTGGCCAAATCAACTCGTTGCCAAAAAAATTAAAAAAACTACGACGGACACAAATACATTAAACGTGCATTTGCAGCCGCAAACAACAATGGCAACACAACAACAAATACTACAAATGCAACAAAAACAACAACAACTGCAACATTAGCAACTACAGTTGTTGCCTGATTTCACCTTTTTTGTGGTACGTGTGCGTAATGACATCACGTACCGTGAGCAAGTGTAGCAAGTTTTGGTTTTTGTGGTCGACAACAGATGCATTGTTGCCAACATGTGGGCAGAGTTGCCACTAATAAGTTAAAAGAATTTAAAAGATTTTAAAAGAATTTAAAAGAATTTAAAAGATTTTAAAAGAATTTAAAAGAATTTAAAAGAATTTAAAAGAACTTAAAAGAATTTAAAAGAATTTAAAAGAATTTAAAAGAATTTAAAAGAATTTAAAAAAAATTAAAAGAATTTAAAAGAATTTAAAAGAATTTAAAAGAATTTAAAAGAATTTAAAAGAATTTAAAAGAATTTAAAAGAATTTAAAAGAATTTTAAAAAATTTAAAAGAATATGAAAGAATTTAAAAGAATTTAAAAGAATTTAAAAGAATTTAAAAGAATTTAAAAGAATATAAAAGAATTTAAAAGAAATTAAAAGAAATTAAAAGAATTTAAAAGAATTTAAAAGAATTTAAAAGAATTTAAAAGAATTTAAAAGAACTTAAAAGAATTTAAAAGAATTTAAAAGAATTTAAAAGAATTTAAAAGAATTTAAAAGAATTTAAAAGAATTTAAAAGAATTTAAAAGAATTTTAAAAAACTTAAAAGAATTTCAAAGAATTTAAAATAAATTAAAATAATATAAAAGAATTTAAAAGAATTTAAAAGAATTAAAAAGAATTTAAAAGAATTTAAAAGAATTTAAAAGAATTTGAAAGAATTTAAAAGAATTTAAAAGAATTTAAAAGAATTTAAAAGAATTTAAAAGAATTTAAAAGAATTTAAAAGAATTTAAAAGAATTTAAAAGAATTTAAAAGAATTTAAAAGAATTTAAAAGAATTTAAAAAAATTTAAAAGAATTTAAAAGAATTTAAAAGAATTTAAAAGAACTCAAAAAAATTTAAATAAATTTAAAGGATTTTAAAAGAATTTAAAATGATTTAAAAGAATTTAAAAGAATTTTAAGAAATTCAAATTTTCATAAAACGACAAACAGATGGTACCGCCATCGCACAGCTTATCCCGCGTTGCCACCTCGCATTTCCACCTATGTGGTGCAAAGTACCCGAGGTCATATCCTGCTTTCGATTACGGGTCTAAATAGCCTCGTGCGATTTAGGCCTGCAAAAACTTTTCTTTCTCGTTTGCAGCAGCAACTCCGTCGTTTTGGCAACGTTGCGAAGTGCGGTAAATTTTTCAAAAGTTGCTACAGTGGCCACACTGATCACATGTGTGACTATATTTGTTTGTCTGTCCTTCTATTCGTAAGTCGGTCTGTTTGTGTGCGTAGAAAACTTAATTAACATGTCCAAGCGTCTGGCTAAAGCAGTTGATGTTTGAACTGCTCTGTGCTGTGGCTGTGGCCGCAGTTTCTTCATTAAATTTGAAAATTGCCAACGTTTGACAAAGTCACCACCTGCAGGGTGGGGTAGTTTGCCATTCAAAATGGTGCGTAACGGAGTCATTTATGTTTTGCACTGTGATGCGAAGTAGTGCGTTGCTGTTTAGTTTCATTTGAAACGTGTTGCTAGGACTCACTTTGTTGGTTGACACAGAGTCACGTAGTAAAATATTCGGCAGCAGTTGGACATGTGACCAGGTTGGCTGGCATATCATTTAATATCCTTAGAGTCCTTTGCGTATAAATTGTGTTATTAATACGGATATTTTATGCGAATTTGTGGTATGAAAAAAATGAGACATGAACCGAAAAGATAAATACTGTCGGAAGCGCAACTCTTTTAATCTCAAAAATTATTATAAAAAATTAAAGAATGTTAAAGATAAAAAAGATTAAGAAAAACTAATCCAAATTAAAAAGAATTAAAGGAATTAAAAAGAATTAAAAAGAATTAAAAAGAATTAAAAAGAATTAAAAAGAATTAAAAAGAATTAAAAAGAATTAAAAAGAATTAATTGAAAAGAATTAAAAAGAATTAAAAAGAATTAAAAATAATTAAAAAGAATTAAAAAGAATTAAAAATAATTAAAAAGAATTAAAAAGAATTAAAAAGAATTAAAAAGAATTAAAAAGAATTAAAAAGAATTAAAAAGAATTAAAAAGAATTAAAAAGAATTAAAAAGAATTAAAAAGAATTAAAAAGAATTAAAAAGAATTAAAAAGAATTAAAAAGAATTAAAAAGAATTAAAAAGAATTAATTGAAAAGAATTAAAAATAATTAAAAAGAATTAAAAAGAATTAAAAATAATTAAAAATAATTAAAAAGAATTAAAAAGAATTAAAAAGAATTAAAAAGAATTAAAAATAATTAAAAAGAATTAAAAAGAATTAAAAAGAATTAAAAAGAATTAAAAAAGAATTAAAAAGAATTAAAAAGAATTAAAAAGAATTAAAAAGAATTAAAAAGAATTAAAAAGAATTAAAAATAATTAAAAATAATTAAAAAGAATTAAAAAGAATTAAAAAGAATTAAAAAGAATTAAAAAGAATTAAAAAGAATTAAAAAGAATTAAAAAGAATTAAAAAGAATTAATTGAAAAGAATTAAAAAGAATTAAAAAGAATTAAAAATAATTAAAAAGAATTAAAAAGAATTAAAAATAATTAAAAAGAATTAAAAAGAATTAAAAAGAATTAAAAAGAATTAAAAAGAATTAAAAAGAATTAAAAAGAATTAAAAAGAATTAAAAAGAATTAAAAAGAATTAAAAAGAATTAAAAAGAATTAAAAAGAATTAAAAAGAATTAAAAAGAATTAAAAAGAATTAAAAAGAATTAAAAAGAATTAATTGAAAAGAATTAAAAAGAATTAAAAAGAATTAAAAAGAATTAAAAAGAATTAAAAAGAATTAAAAATAATTAAAAATAATTAAAAAGAATTAAAAAGAATTAAAAAGAATTAAAAAGAATTAAAAAGAATTAAAAAGAATTAAAAAGAATTAAAAAAGAATTAAAAAGAATTAAAAAGAATTAAAAAGAATTAAAAAGAATTAAAAAGAATTAATTGAAAAGAATTAAAAAGAATTAAAAAGAATTAAAAAGAATTAAAAAGAATTAAAAAGAATTAAAAATAATTAAAAATAATTAAAAAGAATTAAAAAGAATTAAAAATAATTAAAAAGAATTAAAAAGAATTAAAAAGAATTAAAAAGAATTAAAAAAGAATTAAAAAGAATTAAAAAGAATTAAAAAGAATTAAAAAGAATTAAAAAGAATTAAAAAGAATTAAAAAGAATTAAAAAGAATTAAAAAGAATTAAAAATAATTAAAAAGAATTAAAAAGAATTAAAAAGAATTAAAAAGAATTAAAAAGAATTAAAAAGAATTAAAAAGAATTAAAAAGAATTAAATAGAATTAAAAAGAATTAAAAAGAATTAAAAAGAATTAAAAAGAATTAAAAAGAATTAAAAATAATTAAAATATAAAAAAAAAATGTAAAAGAATTTAAAAGAATTAAAAAGAATTAAAGAGAATTAAAAAGAATTAAATAGAATTAAAAAGAATTAAAAAGAATTAAATAGAATTAAAAAGAATTAAAAAGATTTAAAAAGAATTAAAAAGAACTAAAAAGAATTAAAAAGAACTAAAAAGGATTAAAAATAATTAAAAAGAATTAAAAAGAATTAAAAAGAATTAAAAAGAATTAAAAAGAATTAAAAAGAATTAAAAAGAATTAAAAAGAACTAAAAAGGATTAAAAATAATTAAAAAGAATTAAAAAGAATTAAAAAGAATTAAAAAGAATTAAAAAGAATTAAAAGAATTAAAACGAATTAAAAAGAATTAAAAAGAATTAAAATGAATTAAAATGAATTAAAAAGAATTAAAAATAATTAAAAATAATTAAAAATAATTAAAAATAATTAAAAATAATTAAAAAGAATTGAAAATTAATAAAAAGAATTAAAAACAATTACAAATAATTAAAAATACTTAAAAATAATTTAAAAAAATTAAAAATAATTAAAAATAATTAAAAATAATTAAAAATTATTAAAAATAATTAAAAATAATTAAATATAATTAAAAATAATTAAAAATAATTAAAAATAATTAAAAATAATTAAAACGAGTTAAAAAGTATTAAAAAGAATTAAAAAATAATTAAAAAGAATTGAAAATTAATAAAAATAATTAAAAACAATTACAAATAATTAAAAATAATTAAAAATAATTAAAAATATTTAAAAATAATTAAAAATAATTAAAAATAATTAAAAATAATTAAAAATAATTAAAAATAATTAAAAATAATTAAAAATAATTAAAAATAATTAAAATTAATTAAAAATATCAAATAATGTATACAAGATCAAAATTATAACCTAAAAGTTAATGAATTGCCCGACATTTCTTGATTGATTATCGGTCAAGTCATTCCAATCCTGACGATTCCTATAGTCTCAAAGACAGTTCAATAATATTTGAAAATTATGCATATAAAAATGAAGCCATTCTACACTTTTATAGTACTCAACTCCTCTATCTGTTTTTTCGTTTTGTGCAAAATTAACATGCTTTTGATTTGTCAGTTACCCCGCCATTCATTATGCGCGCCAGAGCCCCCGGCGGCTTATTAACTTCTGCGGCCTACTGAACTTCGTCAATACTGCCATCAAAACCCCCAACGATGACTGACTTGACTGCCTTGATGAGAGTAAATCCGTAAAATGATTGATGCTCGATGTAATTTAAATTTTTTCCGTTATACATTTTTTTTTCTTCTTCACGCTTTTATCCTGACAGCATCCTTTATGCGGTTGTGAATACAATTTGCTTTGAAGCAGTAGCTGTTGCTGCTGACTACGACGACGATGATAGCGACAACTTCAAGCATATTAATGTCTCTTGACATAATAAGGGTTCCTTTCCCTGGAAAAGTTTGCGACGTTTTTAATACACTCTGGTTAGATATTTTATTTTTCGCTGCTGTTTTTCTTATTTTTCTATAAAATGCGTTGACAACCGTGCAATGTCAAAAGAAAAATAAATCAGGCCCTTTCATTTTTTTTCAGACATTTTTTTATGGGTTGTACTTGTTTTTGGGTTTTTGTACTTTTTCTTATAAGACGCATATCGAAGCTTTTAATTGCTTTGTAATACCTTCGAAACAGCAGCCATTTTTGGAGGGAAATCTATTTTTACTGCGTCGTTTAATTACTATCTATCGACTGTTTGGTTCCAAAATTTGCAAGTATAACATGGGGTAACTCTTTGAGTCAAGAATTTTTTGTGGGCTTTTAATGATTCAAAGGCATATCAAATGAAGCGTTTTATCGCCTGGAAATGTTACTCATTAATGGCGCTAATAGGAAATTGTTCAATCTTTTTTGTTTTTTCATCTTCTAATTATTTAAGCGCATTGTAAGCTTTACGCGCGTGTCGCAGCAAATCGCGCCACTAATGAGCGCGCCGCTTACTGTGAAACGTGCTCTAAAAGGGTTACAAAATTTGCATTTTATTTGAAATATTTGTTTTTTTTACTAATTTTTTAATGAAGCCGAAAGACGCATTATTTGACAGATTGCTAAAGGTTTGCAATTTGAATTAATGAGAATTAATTAGAATTAATGGTAATTCAAATAAATGTTTTTCGATTTTTTTTACATTTCAAAAATATATATAATCAGATGCAGGGATACAAAGTTATAAAGAAGACAAAAATACAAAAATCCAGATATAAAAAATTACAAAAATATAAATAGTATAAAAAGTATAAAAAGTATAAAAAGTATAAAAAGTATAAAAAGTATAAAAAGTATAAAAAGTATAAAAAGTATAAAAAGTATAAAAAGTATAAAAAGTATAAAAAGTATAAAAAGTATAAAAAGTATAAAAAGTATAAAAAGTATAAAAAGTATAAAAAGTATAAAAAGTATAAAAAGTATAAAAAGTATAAAAAGTATAAAAAGTATAAAAAGTATAAAAAGTATAAAAAGTATAAAAAGTATAAAAAGTATAAAAAGTATAAAAAGTATAAAATGTATAAAATGTATAAAAAGTATAAAGGGTATAAAAAGTATAAAAAGTATAAAAAGTATAAAAAGTATAAAAAGTATAAAAAGTATAAAAAGTATAAAAAGTATAAAAAGTATAAAAAGTATAAAAAGTATAAAAAGTATAAAAAGTATAAAAAGTATAAAAAGTATAAAAAGTATAAAAAGTATAAAAAGTATAAAAAGTATAAAAAGTATAAAAAGTATAAAAAGTATAAAAAGTATAAAAAGTATAAAAAGTATAAAAAGTATGAAAAGTATGAAAAGTATAAAAAGTATAAAAAGTATAAAAAGTATAAAAAGTATAAAAAGTATAAAAAGTATAAAAAGTATAAAAAGTATAAAAAGTATAAAAAGTATAAAAAGTATAAAAAGTATAAAAAATATAAAACGTATAAAATGTATAAAAAGTATAAAAAGTATAAAAAGTAAAAAGAGTATAAAAAGTATAAAATTATAAAAAGTATAAAAAGTATAAAAAGTATAAAAAGTACAAAAACCATAAAAAGTATTAAAAAAAGTAGTAAAGTAATAAAAAGTATAAAAAAGTACAAAAAGTACGAAGCATTTCAAAACGTACAAAATATACAGGAAATATAAAAAAGAACAAAAATACAAAAAGTAAATAAATACAAAGAGTACAAAAAGGCACAAAAATACAAAATGTACAAATTGTATGAAAAGTATAAAAAGTACCAAAAGAACAATAAGTAAAAAAAGTACAAAAAGTACAAATATTACAAAAAGTACAAATATTACAAAAAATACAAAGAGTTCAAAAAGGACAAAAGAAACCAAAATTTCAAAAAGTAGAACAAATACAATGAGAACAAAAAGTACCAAAAGTATAAAAAGTGAAAAAAGTACAAGAAGTGCCAAAAAGTACAAGAAGTACCAAAAAGTACAAGAAGTACCAAAAAGTACAAGAAATGCCAAAAAGTACAAGAAGTACCAAAATGAAAAAGTACAAAAATACAAAAAGTTCAAAAAGTACAAAAAGCAAAAAAATTACAATGAGTGCAAAAAGAAAAAAAAAAAAAACAAAAAGTACAAAAGGTACAAACATTTTCCACAAAAATAGAAAATAGAATGAAAAATATTACAAAAATGAAGAACTTATTTAAAAAAAAAAAAAAATTGTTTTAAAATTATTTTGATTTAAACAGAATAGCTAACAAGTCGCTTATTACGTGTTGTATTACGTCACGTGTTGTACTCCACAATTCACATTAATTAACGCTAAATTGAGTTTCTAAATTAATAAGTACTACCATTTTTTGTATAAATTTGTTTAGTGGTCTGCCGACTAGAGGTTTTACCGTTGACTAATTACTAATTATTGGCAGCAATTATTCAAATAACAACAAAATATTGGTTCCACAATAAAATAAAAATAATTAAAACATAAAAAATCGGCAACTGTATAACAACTCGGCAAAAGCGGCCTCATTAGCCACAAATGCAGTTTGCGCATCACTAATTATTATGACTCAGTTAGTCTATATGTGTGTGGGTGTGGGTGTGTTTTGTATGTATATTTGTACAACAAACACACACACACACACACACACAGTCCACTCACAGTCACTAAACTAGAAAACTTAATTTAATTGCAATGGCACAAACTGAATTGCCCAGGGACATACTACATGCAAACAGACGATGAACCAATAAAAACTCACAGTTATAACAGACAACCGGACTCATTAAACACACGTATACTACAAAAGGGTTCTAATCCCAAAGTTCACGAAGAATTTTGACTACAAAAAATATTTAGTGAATACCAAAGAAAAAAATAAACCTTGTAGCGTTTTGATTCTAATATTGTTTATTATATCGTATCAGAACCGTAAAACTATAAAACCTAAATTTAATTATAATTTGATAGTTTCACGATTAATTGTTTGTTTAAACGTTAGGATGTGCCTGAAGTCATATAAAATTTCGATATATAATCTATATCTATTCTTATTTATTCTACTATTTGCACCAATCAATAATTTACATTGAAAGTCGTCACATAGTTCGCAGGTCTTATTTCTATTCAATACATATCGTGGGATTTCAAAAATGCCCCTTGTTTTCCACCCTCAGTCCACACGTACTACGATAAAAATAAATGAGCGAAAAATATGAAAATGAAAACAATTAAACGTGAAACGAACGAAACTCTAATAAATTTAATGTCATGCGTTTGTTAGTTCGTTCATTTGAGCTGTTCGACCGCACGGTGGGCATTGCCGGCAACAACAATAACAATATTGACAATAACAACAACAACAAAAACAATATTGACAACAACAAACAAACAGTAATAACAGCATTTTGCTGCGTTGGTCACAATAAAAACTAAAACCAAATTCAAATAATTTCTGCCGCCCACTTAATTTGAATTTATTAATTTGCACCTACAACAACAGCAACAACAACAACAACTACAACAAAATATATACGAATGCAACAAATTAGTGAAGCGTGTAAATACATTGGTATTTGTGCATAATCATAATGACACTGTGCAACATTAATTGTGATATGTTTATGATTAAAATATAATTAAAAAAGAATAGTTGATTAAAATATAAAATAGCAACTACAATGTGTTGTATGAAAGTATGTAATCATTATATATTTGCGTTGAGCATATTATAATTTGATTTGAACATTTTTGTTAAGTATATTGTATATTGCTTTTGTTCAGGCTTATGTCTATTATGAGCCTTGTGTTTGTGGCAAATGTAAATTGTGTTTGCTATACACACAGCGACAAATTATGTTTTGCAGCAAACATATTATGTTACACGTTACATACATGAATTTCCAGGATTTTAAAATAAATATGTCAATAACATAATAAAAATAAAAATAATTTAAAAAATTTATAATTAAAGGTAAAATCCAGTTAAAGACATCAAATTAACGATTGCAAATATATTATGTTTGCTGCAAACAATTTGTTTCTCTGCGTCTTCATATAACATATTCTTGTACAACTTTTGTTTTAACTATAAAATATACTATAATTGATATATAAATAACTTAATTATTTAATGCAATTATAATGTGTTTGCTATGAACGTTTTGTACCTTGCATTGACAATTATTGTTTGTTTTCATAAAATTTAAAGTCACATTTTTCAAAAACATAATTTTAAAATAGATTTTGTTTTGTCAAATATAAATATATGTTTGGTCTAACCATATCATAATAATAATCATTTTTGCATTAATGTTGTTTAAAAATACTAAATATATTTTTCAAACGTTAATATAATCACTAAAAATTATTATAATCAATTAAATATTACCAAATGTTTCAATATTTTAATTACTTTTGTTGTTTCAACAATATCTGCCAACTACATACCTAGTTACCTTTTTATAATTATTATTATTAATAATTTTTTACAATTATAATTTCATTTTTGTAACAAATATATTTAAGAATGCTATCATACAATTATTTGTTTATATATTTGTGTGAAAATAATTGCTTTAAACGTTTAATAATCTCTGAAATAGTAATTACATATGAACATGGTATGCACAAACATATTGTTAATTGAACCAGTCATATATAAATACGAAAAATATAATTAATACCAAAGATTAAATAATTTTCAAACAACATTCTAGTTTAGTTATTCTTACTCTCATCCTTCACTATAAACAAAATTGTCTTGTGCTCCAGCTTTTAACAGTTATTTTAGTTGAGTAATATTTTTACTTAAATATAACTTGTTGATTAATATTTATTTAATGGTATTGCCTTTACCTTTCCTTTAGTAAACACACACACACACTCTGTTTGACCAGCAAACTTTCATTTCAATAATATGCTTGTTTACAAACAAAATTGTGTTGGTTGTGCAAACAGACAATAACAACAAGACGGACATGAGCAAGAACAAACAATGTCCTATCCTTTTATATGCGTCATTCAATTATGATAATTTTTCAACCCTATTAACAGAACTTTGCACTTATACTAATGCTTAGAGCAATTCAAAGAGCAATAGTTTTTGTTATAAATATTATTGCATTATAAATTAAATTGTACGTGTCGCATAGTATTATTTATTACTTACATATTACTTTTTAATAGCAATATTCTATAAAAGAAATAAATTTAATAGCATAAATTACTAGCATTTACAAGTGTCATAATATTGACAAATAAAATTGTAGAATTTACTAGACAAATTTAATACACTAATTAGATATTTTATTTTTCGCTGCTTTTTTCTTCTTCTATAAAATGCGTTGACAACCTTGCAATGTCAACAGAAAAATAAATCAGGACCCGTTCGCATTTTTTTCATACTTGTAATGGGTTGTACTTGTTTTTGGGTTTTTGTAATTTTTCTTATAAGACGCATAATGAAGTTTTTAATTGCTTTGTAATACCTTCGAAACAGCAGCTTTTTTTGGGGGGGGGGAATCTATTTTTACTGCGTCTTTTAATTACTATCTATCGACTGTTTGTTTTCTAAACTTGCAAGAATAATGTTGGGGTAACTCTTTGAGTTAAGGCTTTTTTTGTAGGGTTTTCACGTTTCAAAGGCATATCAGATGAAGCATTTTATCGTCTGGAAATGTTACTCATTAATGGCGCTAATAAGAAATTGTCAATTTTTTTTTTGTGTTTTCTTCTTCTAATTATTTAAGCGCATTGTAAGTTTTACGCGCGTGTCGCATTGTAGAATAGACTAGTGACATACTTAAATTTACTAGTTTCATAGCAGAACATACCCGAAAAAAAATACTAATTCACAAATTACACAGTCAAATTAGCATTCATAAATTTTAATTTACTTGTAGCTTAAGTTAATTATTTTAGAATTAACTACTTACATTGCAAAAAATATTAAAACATATTTAGAAACATCTTAAATTTACACGTTAAATAGTAGAATTTCATACAAAATTGGATTTAAAATATACATTGTTTAATTTACTAATACAAAAGTGGAATTTACTGGTAACATATTAAAATTCATTCATGTTTTTGTATAATATAAAAGTTGAAATATTGAGTTTACTAGTAATGTTAGCAAAAAACTTGAATTTATAATATATATGAAAAATTTACAAGTAACTTATTATCATTTACTAGTAACATAGTAGAATTTAATAGTAACATAGTAGATTTTACTAGTAACATAGTATAATATACTAGTTTTGTTATAAAATTTACTATTAACGTAGTCAATTTGTAAGTTACATTGTCAAATTTTCTAGTTTTATTGTAAATAATTTAATTGTTCATCTAAATAGTGGAATTTGTTTGTGACATAGTAATATTAGTAATAATACTAACATTGAAAATTTTGCAATTTACAATTTGCATAGTATTGGTTACTACAATGTTTAATTTATAATTTTCATAATTGAATGTACTACTACTAAACTACTACTGTAATACTACTAAAGTGTAACTTACTAACAACATAGTATAATTCACTAATATCATTGAACAATTTACTAATTACTTAGTTGAATTTTTATGTGATGTAAGTATCATATTTTAATTTACAGTTTACATTGTAAAATTTACTAGTCACATAGTTGAATTCACTAGAATTTGTTAGTAACATTTTAAATGCACAAGTTATTTAGTAAAATATAATAATTTACTAGGTACATGGTAGAGTGCACTAATTGCATAGTAAAATTTATTAGTGACATACTAGAAATTACTACTTACATGGTATAATTGGTTAGTAACATACAATTAAACACTTTTGAATTACTAAAATTTACAAGCAACTTAATATTATTTATAGTTGCATAGTTGCAATGTATTTATTAGTACGATTTTTGATTAACGCCATTCCTAGAAGAATTTAATAGGAACATTCTAGAATTTACCAGTTCATTGTATTATTAAATTGTAATAAAATGTATTAGTAAGATTCTAGAATTAACTACTTAAATAGTATAATTAAGTAGTGATATACTAGAATTTACTCTTTAATTACTTAAATTTACAAATAAGTTATTATTTTTAACGGTTGCATAGTAAAATGTAACTACGATTTTGAATGTACGCCATTCATAGTAAATTTTATTAATAACATTCTAGAACTTTTTATAACTAACTAGTGATAACTTTAAAATTTTTTGAATAATGACTATTTACAAATTATCAAAATAAGACAAAAAATATTTGTAAAGTATACCTTTGATTAGAAAATCAATTTTTAAAAAATTGTCACCATGAAAACCTTCAACATTTCACGTTTTTAATAAATATCTTTAACTAATGTCGTTACCACATAGGGCCATTCAATCACCCTACCCTCTGTAGAACCCATGCGCAATCCAATTTCCCAAAAGTTTTGCTATAATTTCTCGTCAATAGCCGTTCGCTCTGCCTCACATCGCATGGCAACAACTTTTCTCATTGTCGCACATATAAAATGTACCCTGCACACTTTTCGGTTGAATATGAGAAAAGTTTTTGCGAGGTTTCATATTTCTGGGCAATATATGATGTTGGCTGCAGGTGTTGCTTAGCGGTTTATAAAACATGATATTGACTTGACGCTGTATCAACATCAGCAGGAGCAGCAGCAATAACAACAAATCTTATATCAAATATCTTCATTAAGCACTCAAGGACTTTTCTAATTAGCAAAAGCGACCTAAGAAAAACTGCAAGAAAAACAACGTGCCATAATATTAGTTGAGAGACTTGACAGGGGGTTACATGGGTCACTCGTCAATATAACGAAATTAATGAGAAATGCGTAATTGTCAACAGCAAGAAGAAGTAGAAGAGCTATAAAATGTTGCTTTGATGAGCTGCTTTTAGCATAAAGTTACAACTTCATTTAAGGGTAGGAAATCTAATTATTTGCGTTAGAGGCTGCTTTTTTTGTTGTTCTTATTTGGAGTATGTTGCCTGAAGAGATTTGTTTATTTCTTTGCATAGTTTCAGGCGCACCAAAGTAAACATAACACGCCACATGTGTGATTAATGGGTTCTTTATTATTATGACTACTACTATTTGGAACTAATATTTTGTTTAGGCAGCAATACATCAATATTGCTAAGCAGCCAGCAGCCTGTTGCTGACCGAGAGACATCATCGTGCTTCGAGCGCCATTTCCGTTTGCAATTTCTGCGCCTAAAAGCAGCAGCAACAGCAAAGAAAACAAATCGCACAAACAAAAAAAAAAAGTGCTGACCGAGAGACGTCGTCGTGCTTCGAGCGCCATTTCCGTTTGCAATTTCTGCGCCTAAAAGCAGCAACAGCAAAGAAAACAAATCGCACAAACAAAAAAAAAACAGTGCATACATTTAGGCAGAGCGCTGAAAAGGGTTCCAACTGGCAGGCATTAACATGCAGAGTGCCGGAAATGGACAAGCGATAGACAGACATATTGATTGATTTTTTTATTTCCTTTTTTTTTCAATATTGCAAAACAATCTGCCACACGCACTGCTGGCTTGCTTAACACTTTCATGCTTGCTGTTGCGTAATAATGGAAAATTTAGCGACAAGTTGTACATAAACACCAAAAACAACAAGTAAAAAATTGCGCCGAGCACTTTTAGTCAAACGTCAAATTGACGCACAGACCATTTGAAAATATGCCATAGCAAAAATAAAAAACAAAATTGAAAAAAAAGCCAGCAATTTTGAAAGGGCCGCAAAAAAAAATGTAAAACAGCCTCCAAAGAAAAAAAAATTGTTGCTGACATGTTGTAAAATTGCCACAAATACACAGCATACAGGGGGGCGCTATTGATGTGGGTGTTTTTTTTTCTGCTGATTCTTTTGGTGAAGAGTTTTTTTTTTGTTGAATAGAAGGGTGCATAAATAACTGTTGGATAATGGAGCACGCCATGGTCTAAACAGCGACTTAACTGAGATTTAGCCCGTTAAGCGCTGGCAGCAGCAAATTTTTGAAAAATGTTTGCATACATTTAGGCACTTTCCCTGAACCCTGATTTTATGCATAATAGCAATGTATTTATCATGTTTTACAGAAGTTGTACATTTTGATGTAATGAAAATTTTGCAAATCAATTTTAATTTACATTGCATATTTTTAGGGGTTTTTCGGAATAGCTATTTTTTATAATTTAAAAAAGTTAAAGAAGTTTTTTTTTTACAAATAGACATTATTACATTTGAAACTTAAATTCATTTTATATATTATTTATTTATTTATTTATTTGCCAACAGTGCGCATTTATACTAAAATATATAATTCGTGCCTACTTTTTGGATTAAAGAACATTTTTAATAGGCATTTAAATATTTAAAAATTATTATTAAAACTATTTAAAGTCATTAGACTTGTTTGAAAAATAGGCACAATATAAAAAACAAAAATTGTTACATATTTTTAGGCATATTTTTGCATATTTCGCAACATTTTTAAAATGCAATAGTTAAGAAATCATTATTAAAACTATTTAAAGTTATTAGACTAGTTCGAAAAATAGGCACAACACAAAAAATAAAAATTGTTGCATATTTTTAGGCATATTTTTTGCATATTTCGCAACTTTTTAATATGCAATAGTTTAGAAATCATTATTAAAACTATTTAAAGTCATTAGACTTGTTTGAAAAATAGGCACAAGATAAAAAACAAAAATTGTTGCATATTTTTAGGCATGTGTTTTTGCATATTTTGCAATTTTTTAAAATGCAATAGTTTAGAAATCATTATTAAAACTATTTAAAGTCATTAGACTTGTTCGAAAAATATGCACAAGAAAAAAATTTAAAATTGTTGTATATTTTTAGGCATATTTTCGTATATATCTTTAAATATTAAAGACAGCAACGCTTTTTCCAGTAGTTAACTACACAGCATAATCTAATAAAATCGTTGCCTAATTTAAGGATTAATTGCAATTTACCAAACCCACACACCCGATTAATAACAATTCGACTTCCAAGTGACCATCAACGCTGAATGCGCCACAAAATCGAAGCCTGCAATGGCAGCCAGCGGTTAAAGGTTGCGTTAAATGGCCGGCAATTGGTTTTAAGACTCCCAAAAGTATACTTCAATTCGGCCGGAGCTCAGGGTTATATGCGCTAAACAGGTAAGCTATATGCTTAACGCATTCACAGGCAGATAAACGGCTATAGAGCCAACCAGCAAAACATACACAAAATGATAGTAAAACCAAGATGAACATCAAGCGAAAAAAAAAATTAACAGCTGCCAACCACCAAACTACACACTTGCGCCCATTTTAAACACCTTTGGGTTGTTGTGTTGTGTTCTCTACATGCGGCAGAGGCTCTTGTATGAGGTTGCAAAACTTTTTGCAGTTGATTTTCATAAATATTTGATGCTACAACAGCTACTGTCTAATGTAATAAAAGCTCGGTATATAGGCATTTAAATGTGGGGCATTATTAGAGGTTTTTGCACAGGCTACAAAAGTTCTAAGGCCTCGCTGTGAAGCCTCTTAAGAAGCTGTTGCGCCCAGGAATTTGCTGGCCAATTATGATAGAGGGTTGTTTTTTATGCACACTTTTGTAACTGCTTTTTTCTGCTTTTTCTTGCATGTTTTGCTTTTTTTTTTGCACAACTTGTTTAGTTCGACCTTTGTCCGCATATGTGCGCCAACAATGTAATAATCTACTTGCTGCTTTTTTTATGTTTTTTTCTTCTGCTTTTAAGTTAAGCTACGAAAAAACCTTCTTCTTGTATAGAAAATCAAATTTTATTGACAACTTAGGCTGATGTTGATCAGGCTAAGCACCAGGATGCTGCTGTTGCCAGCAACATCCTTTTACGTTTATTAAATTTGGCAATTTGTGCCAAATTGTTATCGTCATTTTTTTCTGTTCCTTTTTCATTTCCAGATACTTTAGGTCAGCTGTTACGTTTGCCATAACCGCTGTGTCTTTAAATTCAGTTTGAGTTGCTTTAATTTTTTGTTGCCTAACTTGAGGCGCTCAAACGAAACAGAGTGAAATATCAGTGGTTCGCATGTCATATGCTTGACGCCATTGTTATTTTCACATGACACTTTGTGTCAAATTAAAGGCAACAATAATAATTGTAATTGCTGTGTTGTGCAGCGGGCAACACAAACAAAAACAAGCAGATTATGTCGGCGGACATTGCCGCCACCTCCATTGCCGTCGCTGTCGCCGCCATTGTTTCCTTTTGTACGTCGCGGCGCATCTTCGCACCGCCTCGTTTGTGTAAATAAATACATTTTGATTATGAACACAAACAAAGACATTTTCTTATCCTGCTGTCGATCTGACTGTCGCCATTTGCGTTGTCCTGTAGCTGCTGGTCGAAGCAACGGTCGTCGCATTTCTATAGCTGTTGTCGTTGTCAATGTTGCAACTAACGGTATTTTGCTATAAATTGCAATGACATCACAGGTAGCAACAATAGCTAAACTAATATATAGGGTAGAAGGTGGTAAGAATTAAGTTAAAATTATAACAGACTTTTTTTTGTGAAATATATTATTTTTATTAAAAAAAAATCATTCAAAATTAAAATTTGCACTAAAAATTAAAATTTTCACTAAAAACTCAAATTAGTAAAAAATTGTATATTTAGTGAAAATTTGAATTTTTAGTTAAAAATTGACTCTTTAGTTAAAATTTGACTTTTTAGTTAAAAATTCAATTTTTAGTTAAAAATTGAATTTAAAGTTAAAAATTGAATTTAAAGTTAAAAATTGAATTTTTAAATATAACTTGAATTTTTAGTGAAAAATTAAATTTTTAGTGAAAGTTGAAATTTTAATGAAATATTAAAAATTAAAAAATTAATTTTTAGTTAAAAATTAAATTTTTAGTGAAAAATTTAATTTTAGTGAACATTATTTTTTTTTAGTGAAAAATTTAATTTTTAGTGATAAATTGAACTTTAGTGATAAATTGAATTTTAGTTAAAAATTGAATTTTTAGTTAAAAATTTAATTTTTAGTTAAAAATTGAATTTTTAGTTAAAAATGAATTTTTAGTTAAAAATTGAATTTTTAGTTAAAAATTGAATTTTTAGATAAAAATTGAATTTTTAGTTAAAAATTGAATTTTTAGTTAAAAATTGAATTTTTAGTTAAAAATTGGATTTCTAGTTAAAAATTGAATTTTTAATTAAAAATTTAGGGAAAAATTAAATTTTTAGTGAAAAAATAATTTTTTAGTGAAAAATTATATTTTTAATGAAAAATTAAATTTTTAGTGAAAAATTTAGTTTTTAGTGAAAAAATTGAATTTTTATGAAAAATTGAATTTTTAGTGAAAAATTAAATTTTTAGTGAGAAATTTGATTTTTAGTGAAAATTTGAATTTAAATAAAAAATTGAATTTTAAGTGAAAAATTGAAATTTTGGTGAGAAATATTTTTTTTAATGAAAATTTGAATTTTTATGAAAAATTTAATGATTGAAATTTAGTGACAATTTCTATATTATACCAAAAATTATAATTTGTTCTATTTCCGACCTTTACCCTTCTTCTGCTCAGCTCAATGTACCGATCCACTTACCCACCATAAATGTCAACCAAGTCGCAAAACAATATCCGTTGGCCATAATTTTCAGCAACAGCGCCCGTCCACCGTGCTGCATTATTGCTGCTACAACTCCCCAATCTCCCCTCTGACGAAAACTACTAGAAAAACACTTCGCGGTCTAGTTTTGCCCCCTGTTTTTACTGCGCTCTACTTTATATCTTAAGATTGTCTTGGTCGTTGACCGTGTGTCACTATTTTGTATGTGAGGGTTTTTAATATGTATTGCGTATGTGTGAGTGGTATGTATTTCTGTGTGAATGTGTAGTTTTGTGTTTGTGTCGACCAAGATGGCGACAAAATCAAGATCTACGATTATCGACAAGACTTAATGAAGAAAAACAACACAGTTGCTTGAAATAAATTTTGTCAACGTCTGTGTGCGTAGGGAAAATGTTACACATACCCTCAAACACATACTTTATATTATAAAAAAAAAAAAAAAAATAACAAATACTATTATATTTTAAGGTCAAATGCATCTGAAACTTTCTAAAAAAAAAGTCGCAATATTATATTTAATTTTTATGTAATATGTTCACTAAAAATTATTTATTTTACTAAAAATTATTTTTTTTCTACACATTGAAAAATCTTCTCTGACATGAGGTTAATCGAACTAACATTTTATTGTAGCAACTGAAATACATTTGTTGTAACCTCATGTCATTAAAATGAACGTATTTTATTTAACTATAACCGAAATGTTCGTCTACGCAACTGCAGATGCGGTTCCCGTAACCTCCTGATTGTATTTTTCATTCTGCCAAAATTGACCTTCGTTAATTTGTAACGACAACTGTAAGCGTTTTTGTATCAACTAAATAAATGTCAAACAACCGTCTACAAAATCTTACTGAATCTTTTTTTTTTCGGGGAATAGGAATTAGTGGATATATTTTGAAATTGTGTGCGCAATATATCTACGCATTTATAATACATATGGAAAACTCTACTTGATTAAAACTTGAAAACTTTACTAAAATAAAATTATAATACGTAGTTGTAACAACATCATGCTCACAGACTAGGAGGTGGCAACAAACTCATACTCACATCCAAGGAGGTTGCCACAACACTTATACTCACAGACTAGGAGGTTGCAACAACGTCACGCTTTTAAACAGGGAGGTTGCCACAACCTTATGCTTACACATTAGGAGGTTAATACAAACGAATTAACATGTTGTTGCAAATACTTTATCAGTTTTTGCTGCAACCGAATAGTTCAGTGTGGTAATTGGTTGGTAGCAGTGTAAATATTCTCTAAAAATTCAATTTTTCACTAAATCTCCAATTTTTCACTATAAATTCAATTATTCACTAAATTTCAATTTATTTTCACTCAAAATTCAATTTTTCACTAAAAATTAAATTTTTCACTAAAAACTCAATTATTCACTAACAATGCAATTTTTCACTTTAAATTAATTTTTCCTTAATTCAATTTTCCACTATAAATTCAATTTTTCATTTAAAATTAAAAATTCAATTTTAAAAAAAAAAATCATTTTTAAATAAAAATTCAATTTAAAAAAAAAATCCATTTTTAAATAAAAATTCAATTTTCACTAAAAATTTAATTTATCACACAATTTACACTAAAAATTCAATCTTTCACTTCGAATTAAGGTTTCGCTACAAATTCAATTTTTTTTTTGTAAAAAAAAAATTTTGAAAAAAAAAAATTTAAAAAAAAATTTTTTTCATTGAAAAAAATATTTCATTGAACAAATTTTTAGTGAAAATTTGAAAAAAATGTTTGAGTTTAAAATTTAAAAAGTTTTTAAGTAAAAATAAAATAAAAAAAATTTAATTTTTGATTTTTTTTTTTAACTTGCTAAAATGGCCTTCAAAATAATTTTAAGACATTTCCGAAACCTCGGTGCCTTGTCAACTCTACTCCGTGGCAAATACACCTCACCCATATCTGATTCTAGAGCGACGTCGTCAATAAAAATTGAATCGCATCGAAAAAACGCAGCAGCAACCGCCAACGCCGCATGCAAACAGCACAGCGTACGCGCCATTTCACTGAGCAAATAAAAAATGAGCCAAATTGAAAATGGAAAACCAAACAGAATGCAATGCAACACAACGCAACGCAAGGCAAATAAGGCAAATGGAAGCGGATCCTTGCATATCCTGACGCAGTTTGCGCAGAGCACATATATGCCACACCACACCAAAAATACTCAGCAACACATGCAACACACACACACAAGAACAATCGGAAAATGCAAAAACAACTGCATTTGTATTGAGTACTGTGAGTGTATTTGACCAACGAAGTGTCCGTCTCTTTCGAGCAATAACTTTGCATATGTGGAGAGGCGCAGAAAATTGTTAAAATTGATATTGATGAATTGTTGAATTTGCTGTTGGAGGTTGCTGTGGTGTGGTGTGGTGTGGTGGCAGAGTGTTGAACGGCACTGCACAAAGATTGGAGTCGCATCCAACGATGCAAACAAATTGGCAGCCAAAAGATGAATGAATCTAGGGATGGACGTTTGGACGAATGGACAGCTGGATGGATGGACTGATGGGCATGACAAATGGTGCCTCACACTTTAACTCGGTTGCTGTCTCTTGCACTTTATAGGCAGTTGTTTGTTTTACTACACTGAACAAAATGTGTGCCTTCACAAAAATTTACTTATACTATTTATGAACAATTCTGAATATTAAGGAATAAGTTGTCGTATTTATGAATCTGAATCTTTGAAAGAAAATAATTCAACAACAGAAATCTTTTTATGATGGTTTGTGCATTAACATGAACATGAACAGGGTTAGTGTATATGCTAAATAGGTTTGAGCATATACCATGAAAATGTCAACTAATGTAGAAGAATTTATAGACAACTGAGTACTCAACAAGTGAACGTACAACATGTTGTTTCTCGTCATATATATCTTTGAAAGAAAACAATTCAACAATAGAAACCTTTTTGTAAAGGTTTTTACATGAGCGTGAATATGAACAGTGGTTTGAGTATGTGCTAAATAGGATTGAGAAGATTCTACATAAATATGAATTAATGTAGAAGAATTTATAAACAACTAATTAATTACTCAATGAGTGAAGGTATAACTGGACAAGAAACTTCATATTTATGCATTTGAATCTTTAAAGAAAATAATACAATCATAGAAACCTTTTTGTCAAGGTTTGTACATGAGCACGAAGATGAAGAGGAGTTTGTGTATGTGCTAAATAGGTTTAAGAATATACTAGAAAAATATGAATTAATGTAGAAGGATTTATAAACACCTAAATACTCAACGAGTGAACTTATAACTCGACGAGAAACATCATATTTATGAATTTGAATCTATTAAAGAAAAGAATTCAACAATAGAAACCTTTTAGTGATGGTTTGTGCACAAGCATGAACAAGAATCTGGGTTTCTGCAATTGCTAAATTGGTTTGAGAACATACTATGGAAAAGTCAATTCATGTAGAATGATTTATAAATGAATAATCAACATAATAATCAACATATTACTCATGCTATCTTATTCGAAGTTATATAATAAAATATAACATAAAATAAAATAAAAGTAATCAAACAAATTAAATTTTTTTCTATGAAAACACAAAAATTTGATTAAAATTCATAAATATTAATATTTTTATTCGATTCATTAAAACTATGAATTTATTAATTGTTTGTGAGCAACACAATAATATTCATATAATAAATGCACAAATTCATAAAATTTCAAAATATTTTTTACAGTGTACTGCCTCTATCTCCAACACTTGTAGCTCTATTTTTATTTTGTTTTTTCATTGCATATCTATAGGCGCGGGCTAGCGCACATAAATCAGTCAGAAATTTCATTACATTGATTTTTATGTTCGTGCGGCGTTGCCACTTTGTTTGTCAATGCGTCATGATCATATTTTCAATATGAGTTTCGTGTTTTATGCTGATTAATTGCACTGTGCTATGCTGTGCACTGCAGTGCGCCTGCAAGTATGCAGCAGCAGATTTTTCAAATATTATTTTTCAAGTTTAATTTAACGTAATATGTGTATTTTATGTATTGTCATCCTGGTGATGATGATGATGAAGATGACATAGCTGTTTTCATTTGCAAAATATAATTTTTTCCCATTTAATGCTAAGTAACTGTGTGAGTTCAAAAGTACCCTTTGCCCATATATAAAACAAAAAAAAAAATTCAAACATTTTTTTATGCAAAACTCCAGTGCAAGGGCTACAAGGTAAGCAGCATCACTTCTTAATAATTTTGCTATTTTTTCTCTTGCTGCGGGTTTTGTGCCACGTAATCAGTATAAAGCAGAGATGAAAACAAACAAAAAAAAAACACACAGGACGCACGAAAAACATGAAAACGAACTTAGGTTTATTTGTTTTTGATTGAATATTTGATATGGGTTCCGTGACACGGTAGGTGGGTGGTGCTTCAAACAGCTACATATTCCCCTTCCACCCTCTATACTTTGACTGCAATTTTTATATTATAAAGTGTCCTGTTTTTGATTCCCTGCTGTTGCGCTGGCAACTACAGAACTTTGTTTGTTTTCGGTTTTTTTCGCATTTCATCTTATTTATTTCAAAGTTGTTTCTTTGTAAATAATAGTCAAAGATATGGGCCGGCAAATGTATTATAATGTTTAAGCTAATTTTATGTAGATTCAGAGCAACAGATAAACGGATGACGTTTTTCTCAGCAGATTAATGTAGAGGACATTATGATTAATACTGAGTTAAAATAGATTAATTTAAAATTTTCGAACTTGAGCGATTCCGAATTTATCAATTGACAAAATTTGAATTTTCAATGAATATTTACTTTTAAGTGGAATTTTGAATTTTTAGTAATATGTTTAATTTTTAGTGAAAAATTGAAATTTTAATGAACATTTTAATTTTTAGTGAAAAATGGCAATTTTAGTGAAAAATTGAATTTTTAGTGAAAAATTTGAAATTTGAATTTTAAGTGAAAAATTGAATTTTTAGTGAAAAAATAAATTTTAAGTGAAAAATTAAATTTTTAGTGAAAAATTTAATTTTTAGTGAAAAATTTAATTTTTAGTGAAAAATTTAATTTTTAGTGAAAAATTGAATTTTTAGTGAAAAATTGAATTTTTAGTGAAAAATTGAATTTTTAGTAAAAAAAATGAATTTTTAGTGAAAAATTGAATTTAAAGTGAAAAAGTGAATTTTTGGTGAAAAATGGCAATTTTAGTGAAAAATTGAATTTTTAGTGAAAAATTGAATTTTGAGTGAAAAATTGAATTTTGAGTGAAAAATTGAATTTTGAGTGAAAAATTGAATTTTTAGTGAAAAATTGAATTTTTAGTGAAAATTTTTAATTTTTAATGAAAAATTGAATTTTTAGTGAAAAATTGAATTTTTAGTGAAAAATTGAATTTTTCGTGAAAAATTGAATTTTTAGTGAAAAATTGAATTTTTAGTGAAAAATTGAATTTTTAGTGAAAAATTGAATTTGTAGTAAAAAATTGAATTTTTAGTGAAAAATTAAATTTTTAGTGAAAAATTAAATTATTAGTGAAAAATTAAATTTTTAGTGAAAAATTGAATTTTTAGTGAAAAATTGAATTTTTAGTGAAAAATTGAATTTTTAGTGAAAAATTGAATTTTAAGTGAAAAATTGAATTTTTATTGAAAAATTGAATTTTTAGTGCACAATTGAATTTTTAGTGAAAAATTGAATTTTTAGTAAGTGAAAAATTGAATTTTTAGTGAAAAATTGAATTTTTAGTGAAAAATTGAATATTTAGTGAAAAATTGAATTTTTAGTGAAAAATTGAATATTTAGTGAAAAATTGAATTTTTAGTGAAAAATTGAATTTATAGTGAAAAATTGAATTTTTAGTGAAAAATTGAATTTTTAGTGAAAAATTTCAATATTTTTTTTTATTTTGAATATTGCACGATCGATGATAATGTATCGAAATATTTTTCTCTGCATAATTATGGCTAATATATAATTTTTTGTAGTTTATAGCAATTTCATTTGTGCACAGTTTTATGTTTCATAGATATCAGTTGCAATATTTGGCGCGCATTGCATCCTTTTTTCTATTTGCTTCATTTCGCCTTTACTCAATAATATTTTTATCTTTTTTTTTTTATTTGGTAACGCGTTATATTTCGAAATTGGTTACCAACACATGTTCGACAAAGCGGTCATTCGCTTGGTTTTCTATGATTTTTCTTTCCATTTTTTTCGTTTTCTAATTTATTCTGTTTATTTGGGAAGAAGTTTTTGTTTACATTGAGCATAGTTTTTGGTGCTGCAAGTGGACGGGAGACAGCATTTTTATTTATAAACTCAGTGCAGTTTTTATGACAGCATCGAGAGCAACAACATCGACAGCACGATGCAATGGAGCTGCAACAATTGCTGCTACTGCTACTGCTGATAAGCGGAAGCGCTTCTGCTATGTTGCACTTGACGACGACTGCATGTGGGAGTGGTTGTTATTGTTGGTTTTCTTGTAATTGTTGTGGCACACTGTTCAATATATCTGAGGCTATTTTCGTGCTTCAAAAAAATATCTGTTCTTCTTTTTATAATTAAAGAAATTATCTATTTTAAATAGTTCTTTATTGTACATTACATGTATTCTTAGAAATTTTGTTTGTATCAAAAATAATTAACAAATATAAAACGATTTGAACACTATTGAGGAATTTTATAAAATCAGTTTTCTTCAAAATTCGATATTTTGAAATTTATTAAGTTTTTAAAAATTTATTTCACGATTTTTCGAAATTTCCCTATGAAGTTAATAAAAAAATGTTATTGAAAATATGATTTTTTTTAGTTAAAATTGAATTATTAATGAAAAATGGAAATTTTAGTGAAAAATTGAATTTTAGTGAAAATTTGAATTTTTAGTAAAAAAAATTATTTTTTTAGTGAAAAATAGAATTGTTAGTGAAAAATTGAATTTTTAGTGAAAAATTGAATTTTTAGTGAAAAATTGAATTTTTAGTGAAAAATTGAATTTTTAGTGAAAAATTGAATTTTTAGTGAAAAATTGAATTTTTAGTGAAAAATTGAATTTTTAGTGAAAAATTGAAAATTTTATTTTTAGTGAAAAATTTAATTTTTAGTGAAAAATTGTATTTTCAGTGAAAATTTTAATTTTTAGTGAAAAATTTAATTTTTAGTGAAAAATTTAATTTTTAGTGAAAATTTAGTGAAAAGTTGAATCTAGTGAAAATTTGAATTTTTAGTTAAAAATTTGAATTTTTAGTTTAAATTAGAATTTTTGGTGAAAATTTGAATTTTTAGTGAAAAATTGAATTTTTAGTAATAATTTGAATTTATAGTTAAAAATTGAATTTTTAGTGAAAGTTTGAATTTTTAGTTAAAAATTGAATTTTTAGTGAAAAATTTAATTTTTAGTGAAAAGTTGAATTTCTAGTTAAAAATTTAATTTTTAGTGAAAAATGGAATTTTAGTGAAAAATTGATTTTTTTACCTCTTAATTTTTATTTATCAATTGAACGTTAAAAAATAACGCTGTTCACTCAATTTACTGGCAACCCTGTACATAGTGCGACGATGCCAGATGCACAGATATGTCTGTCTGTCCGTATGTCTTGTAGCTGTGAACTTGCAATAAGAGCAGAAAAGAAAATTCGTTGCTAATTATAAAGTCGCGTGGCACGGCGAGCCAAAAAAAAACACATACAAAGTATTGAAAAGAAGAAGAAGAACAAGAATTTGTACGAAGTAGACAAAAAGTAGCAGGAGGAAATAACGAAGAAATGATGCTGCTTATTTTCCAATGTTGTGGCATTTTTCATTTCAATACTTTTCACAGTTGTTGTTGTGGTTATAGTTGTTGTGTTTGGTTACATTTTCCGTTTCACATTTCAATTGCGTTGCTGATGTTGTTGTGGTTTTTGTTGCTGCTACTGCTGATGTTGCTGCCACCACATTGTTGTTGTTGTTGCTGTTCCATTTGTATTGTTTACATACAGAAGACTTGAATTGTAGCTGTCAGTTGTTTTGGTTGTTCTCGATGCTACTTGTTGTTGCTACTTGAGAGTTGTTGTTGCTGGCGTATTTGCTGCTGCTGCTATTGTAGGTGTTTTTGAGCTAATTGCAGACAAATTAGCCAAAGTGAATGATTTAGAAAGAGATGCCGCATGCATGGTTCGCATGTGCAAAAGGGAATCGACTGCCGCTGGGGGTTTCAAGTCGAAGATTTACCGCCGGCGATTACGTCAATCAAGTTGCCGCTTCTTTAGTGCTGGTGGCGGCGATGTAGGCAACGAAAATGGCTGGTGGCGGTTTGCTGCAGTTGAAACTGTTGCCAGCCAATTTATTGATATATTATATACTTGTTTCTTTTTTGTGCAATTAAAGCAATTTTCAATTAAAAATTCTATTTGTTATTAAAATTTTGATATTCTAAAGATATTTTAGATATTTAGTGAAAAAATTAATTTTTAGGGAAAAAATTAATTTTTAGTGAAAAATTGAATTTTTAGTGATAAATTGAATTTTTAGTGTAAAATTGAATTTATAGTGAAAAATTTAATTTTTTAGTGAAAATTTGAATTTTTAGTGAAAATTTGAATTTTTAGTGACAAATGGAATTTTGAGTGATAATTGAATTTTAAGTGAAAAATTGAATTTTTAGTGAAAATTTGAATTTTTATTGAAAAATTGCATTTTAAGTGAAAAATTGAATTTTTAGTGAAAAATTGAATTTTTATTGAAAAATTGAATTTTTATTGAAAAATTGAATTTTTAGTGAAAATTTAAAGTTTTAGTGAAGAATTTAATTTTTAGTGGAAAATTTAATTTTTAGTGGAAAATTTAATTTTTAGTGGAAAATTTAATATTTAGTGGAACATTGAATTTTTAGTGAAAAATTTAATTTATAGTGAAAATTGAATTTTTCGTAAATAACTGAATATTTAGTGAAAAATTCAATTTTAACTGAATTTTGAATGATAAGTTGTTTTTTTTTTATGAAAAATTGAATTTTACTGAAAGTTGTTTTTTTTTTTTGTGAAAAATTGAATTTTACTGAAAATTGTATTTTGAGTGAAAAATTGAATTTTCAGTGAAAAATTGAATTTGGGTGAATAATTTAAAAATTTATTTTTTTTAGTGAAAAATTGAATTTTTAGTGAAAATTTGATTTTCAGTAGAAAATTAGATTTTCCATGAAAAATTAAATTTTAACTAAATTTTTAATGAAAAATTGATTTTATGTGAAAAAATGAATTTTTTGTGATAAGTTGAATTTGTAGTGAAAATTTAAGTTATAGTATAAAATTCAATTTTAAGTGAAAAATTTATTTTTTAGTGAGAAATTGAATTTTTTTTAGTGAAAAATTGAATTTTTAGTGAAAAATTGAATTTTTAGTGAAAAATTAAATTTTTAGTAAAAATTTGAATTTTTAGTGAACATTTAAAGTTTTAGTGAAGAATTTAATTTTTAGTGGAAAATTTAATTTTTAGTGTAAAATTTAATTTTTAGTGGAAAATTTAATATTTAGTGGAACATTGAATTTTTAGTGAAAAATTTATTTTTAGTGAGAAATTGAATTTTTTAGTGAAAAATTGAATTTTTAGTTAAAAACTGAATTTTGATTAAGAAATTGAGTTTTCATTGAAAAATTGAATTTTAGTGAAAAATTTAATTTCATTGAAAATTTTAATTTTTAGTAAAAATTTCATTTTTAGTAAAAATTTCATTTTTAGTAAAAATTTCATTTTTAGTAAAAATTTCATTTTTAGTAAAAATTTCATTTTTAGTAAAAATTTCATTTTTAGTAAAAATGAATTTTTAAAGATAAATTTATTTTTTAGTGAAAAATTGATTTTTTGTGAAAAAAATTATTTTTTATTTAATATTGTATTTTTTAAATTAATAATGAAATTAGAATTTAAAAAATCTGGATGAGAGGCTTTTTCAATATAAATTTGTACTATCGGAAGTTTGTTATTGTCTGTCGAGAGGCAGTGTCCTCGGTAGTAGCGGGGCTTCGAATCAGCCACCTTTGGGGCTTATCGACTTAGCAACTGAGCCAACGACGCTCGTTTCTTTATAAAATATGAAACCTACAGCGAAATGAGGAATAAAACCTAAAATCAAAACTGTTATTCGTTTGAGTTTCAATTCGCGATTTTTAGTGAATATTATTATTTAAAAAATTGTTAATCTTTTAAATTTACATTTTAATTACTCTTTAAGTAGTGGAAACAATTTTCTTATAAGAGTTAGGGTAATTCCAAATTAGATATGACAAAATATCCAATTTTTTGGTTTACTGAAAGATGTTTGAACATCACTCAAATAATAAAGAACAAATCCCAAACTAAAAAACCCTCCGAGATTCTTCTTTAACCAGGTTGCGCTTGTTTTAATTATCTTCACATTTAAAATATTTAACGTAATATTAGCACCCTGTACATGAGGCATTCATGAACACTTCGTTGCACCCATCATTCACTCATCAATAAATTTTGCAACAACGTTGGCAACGGTCTGAAGAGGGTGGAATCGTCGCATCGTCACAATGAGTCGGAAGAAACGATAAGAGTAACGAACGAACGAACAAACGAATGAACGGACGAAGCAAAAGTGGAAACGGAAAACCCACAAAGTAATTGAAAAACATTCACACAAGCAAAAATATGCACATAAATTTTCTACCGCTAAAGCTGGAAAAGTGGAACGCAACAAGGCGAAAGCAATAAAAACAAAGATGAACAAAGATGTACTCACGATAGAGCGCGAGGGTGACTGCGGAGAGGAGGAGAACGTGCGAGAGAGCGCCATGAATGTAACGAGTGGAACGTGTTTGGTGTGCGAGACACGAGACACACACAGAAATGCGGATAAAATGCGCGCGGAACAAAACAAAAACGGATAATGGAAGCGGCGAAGAGCAACAATGTGGAAAAACATTTTTGTTGTTTGTGCCAAATATAAGAAAAATGCTACAACTAACGAATAAGCAAAAAGTAACGAGTAACTAAAAAGAGAGAATATGCAATACGCTCATTTTCAGCATTTAATACTGTGGATATTTTATGACACATTTTGTTTTGCGGCGAATTTTCGCCGAAAATCAAATAAATTTTGCGCTGTATTTTAAAGTAACGAGTAGAAAAACGTGTACGTGTCTTTAACTGTAAATGTGTTTGTATCTGAGGTAGATGTGTGTGTGTGTGTGTGAGAATGAGAATGACGACGACGGGTACCGCCCAGATGATTCTCACAGCAACGCGATGGACGGACGAATGGACTTAGCAAATACAACGTTACAATAACAATACAAAAAAGAAATATAGTGCAAAAAAATAATAATTACAAAATACAAGAAAAAAAACACACTATAGATCGAAGAGCATTGCCATGCCGACAGCAACCACTGACAACCGCACGCACGGCACGACCCATGCATCAAATACTTGCTTTGCGTGCGACGACGCTGGACCGAGTAACGACGGACCGTCTGTTTGCCTGTCAGGCGGCCACTGCGTGGGCAGGGACGCTGAACATGTTGCAGCAACAATGAATGCGGTCAACTGACTAAGGATGCTACTGATGTTGCCAATGCTAGTGCAATGCACGAGTGCGTAATGAGGACATGGCAAGAGCCTTCGTACTTTAGCATTTGCTAGTACTACTAATTTAGAGACTACTTATGAGGGAGAAAATGTTGCACATAGTTATTTTATTTAAATCTTTTTCTTCAGTTTTTGCTAAATAAAACTTTAAAGCTCGATAGTGTGGAAACTATACCTAAGATTTTGATAATTTTTTGGAAATACAACATTTAGTGCTATCTGAATGTCATATTAAAAAATCAATGCAATCACATTATTACTTTTAGTGTTATACAAAGTTTTAAAATAAAAATCATGTGTTCAATGTTTAAAAGCTATCAAAAATTATTTATTTAGAGAACCACTAATGCAATCTTCATATATTTTTCAAGGTATTAAAGAACATATTTTAAAGCAATTATTTGTGAAATTTGAAGTTGGTGTCTGCAATAGTTTTCAAGATACAAACTATTAAAATATATACTTTGTATTAATTTCAATTGATTTTAAAATATGTTTTAAAAATTTAAATTGATATAAATTTAGAATATCCCAGTATGCCATTCGTTTCGAAAACAGTACGAGATCAATGCGAAAAAAGGAGAAATCACACAATATCGGACACTTGCTCGTACCGATATCGAGCGTAGATATCGATGCGTTTTGTCGGTTTGATCAAAGTTCGATATGGCTTTGAAAAATATTACGACATAGATGCGATAAATGTGTATATATCATATCTTGTCAATAAATTTAAATGTACGTGAAATTATAAAAAAGATAATCGATAAAGCAACGAGATCGAACTTCTTTTTCGAAATTATTCGATAAAAATTCGAGGCATCGAAAATCTCCGAGACATGGCAGACTGATAAACAGAAATATGAACAGAAAATGATGTATGGTTATCTAGAGCATAGTTCAAACTAACTATCAACATTACTAACTTTTTTCTAATTGTTCTACTTTTTAATTTATTACTCTTTGTACTCTTTTTTATAATCAATTTTTGATAAAAATATCATTACTTCATATATAGAAAAAACTGAGCAAGCAGTCAAAATTAGTAACCGCGAATTTTATAGAATTGATGTATGGGATGGCCATGGCCAACATTTTCTCTTGTATTGTTGAGTAGTGGTATTTGTGGAATTCAAAGTTGTTTGCAATATTTTACAAAATATAAACTAAAAAATATATACATATATATTTTTTTTATATATATTACTTTAATAAATGTCTGCGAATCTTTGAAATATTTTTCGTTTATATTTTTCCAAAACTAGTATTTTCATATTTTCCCTGTGTATAAAAAAAGTCCTGCTTTAGACTAAAAATACCAACAAACTGTGAGGCATTGCACGTCCTAAACGACGGATGTTTTTACTGATAACAATGTTATTGCTTTTATTGTTATAAAAAGTTCAAAAAAAAAAGAACCACTGTTGATAATAAAGCCGTCTTTTTTTGTAGATAACAAATAACAACAATTAATGCCAACACCTGGTGATAAGTGATTTTGATAAAGCCAGAAAGTATGGCACACTTTAGTGCTTGACAACACCAAATTCACTTGGGTTACAATAAAAATAATAAAAATAATAATATGTGTACAAAGAGAATCTTGACAAACGCGCTTAAACGCATGCTATGTTTTTTTGTATTTATTTTTTATATAATTTCCACGCGCATCACAAGCAACAGTCTATTTTTTTATGTATTTAGTGAATACATAAGAAAAATATAAGTATTTGCACATGCTTTTTGCCAGGCATTATAATAGAACTTGCGAAAACGAAAATTGTGACAAAGTGCGTTGGCGGTAGTACTGGTAGAAATTGTGGTATAGGTTTTATACGAAAATAGAAAATGTCAAAAGAGCAGCAGATCTTAAAGGGATATATTTTTTTTCTTTATAATAAGTAAGTTATACAAATAAAAGAGTGTAAAATGATTTTATTAATTTTAAAAATATAAATATTTTGCATAAATGAATGTTTTAATACTCAAAATAGATGTTTTACCTCTTAGCAGATGGAAATGTCGATATTTTGAAAACTACCAACTCGATCTCTATCAATTTTTGGAAATACAAAGCTTAGAACATTTAGAATATAGTTTTAAAAAATGTATACAATTCGCTTATTAGTTTTTGTGTTATACAAGGTAAAACTTTAAAAATCATATGATCATTTTAAAAAACTCTAAAAAATTATTTATTTCAAGAACCACTCAAGCAAACGGTATATATTCAGTATGGTCTTCAATAAAACCATTAAAAACAAGTGTTTGTTAAATTCTAGGTTGGTATCTTCACTAATTTTTAAGTTATAAATTATCAACAAAAAAAAAAAAATTTCATATATGTAATTTTTTAAAATGATTTTAATTATTTTAAAAAAAATTTAATATTTTAAATCAATTAATGTTTTAATACTCAAAATAGAGTTTTTACTTCTTGAAAAAGGAAATGTCGATATTTTGAAAACGACCAACTCGATCTCTATCAATTTTTGGAAATAGAAAGCTTAGAACATTTAGAATATAGTTTTAAAAAATGTATACAATGCGCTCATTAGTTTTTGTATAATACATGTTCAAACTTTAAAAATCATATGACCATTGTTAAAAAACTCTAAAAAATTATTTATTTCAAGAACCACTCAAACAAACGTAATACTTTTAGTATGATATTCAAGAAAACCATTAAAAATAAGTGTTTGTTTTTCAATTCAAAATTGGTAGCTTCACTAATTTTCAAGTTATAAATTTTCAAGATTTTTTTTTTTTTAATATTTTTCAAATATATTATTTAAATGATTTTAATTATTTTAATAAATTTAAAAATTTTGAATCAATTAATGTTTTAATTCTCAGAATAGAGTTTTACTGCTTAGAAGATGGAAAGTTAGATATTTTGAAAAATACAAACTTGAGCTCTATAAATTTTTGGAAATACAAAGCTAAGAACTGTGAGAATATAATATTAAAAAATGTAGACAATACGCTTATTAGTTTTTGTGTAATACAAGGTCAAACTTTACAAATCGTATGACCATTGTTTAAAAATTCAAAAAAAATATTTATTTAAAGAACCATTTAAACAAACGTAATACATTTAGTATGATCTCTAAGAAAACCATTAAAAACAAGTGTTTGTTAAATGCTAAGTAGGTATCTTCACTAATTTTGAAGTTAGAAAATTTACTTCTTAGAAGATGGAAAAATCGATATTTTCAAAATTATTAATTCGATTTCTATAACTTTAGGGATTAACAAAGCTTTGAACTGTGAGAATATAATATTAAAAAATGTATACAATGCGCTTATTAGTTTTTGTGTTGTACATGGTCAAACTTTAAAAATCATATGACCATTGTTAAAAAACTCTAAAAAATTATTTATTTAAAGAACCACTCAAGCAAACGTTGTATATTCAGTATGGTCTAAAAGAAAACTATTAAAAACAAGTGTTTGTTAAATTCTAGGTTGGTATCATCACTAATTTTCAAGTTATAAATTATCAAAAAAAAATTTTTTTTTTTTTTTCAAATATGTAATTTTTTAAAATGACTTCTCCAAAATGATTTTAATTATTTTAAAAATTTTTAATATTTTAAATCAATTAATGTTTTAATACTCAAAATGGAGTTTTTACTTCTTGAAAATGGAAAGTTCGATATATTGAAAACTACCAACTCGATCTGTATAACTTTTTGGAAATACAAAGCTTAGAACATTGAGAATATAATTTTAAAAAATGTATAAAATGCGCTTATTAGTTTTTGTGTTATACAATGTAAAACTTTAAAAATCACATGACCATTGTTAAAAAACTCTATAAAATGATTTATTTCAGGAACCACTCAAACAAACATAATATATTTAGTATAGTCTTCAAGAAAACCATTTAAAAAAAGTATTAGCTAAATTCGAAATTGGTGGCTGCACTTATTTTCAAGTTATAAATTTTAAAAATAATTTTTTTTTTCAATATATAATTTTTTTAGGTTGTTTTTCCAAAATGATTTTAATTATTTAAAAAAAAAATTATATTTGGAATAAATTAATGTTTTAATATTCATAATAGGGGTTTTACTTCATAGTAGATGGAAAGTTCGACATTTTGAAAACTACCAACTCGATCTCTAAAACTTTCTGGAAATACAAAGCTTAGAACATTAACAATATAGTTTTAAAAAATGTATACAATGCGCTCATTAGTTTTTGTATAATACATGTTCAAACTTTAAAAATCATATGACCATTGTTAAAAAACTCTAATAAATTATTTATTTCAAGAACCACTCAAAAAAACGTAATACCTTTAGTATGATATTCAAGAAAACCATTTAAAACAAGTGTTTGTTAATTTCTAAGTTGGTAGCTTCACTAGTTTACAAGTTATAAATTTTCAAAAAAAAAAAATTCCAATATATATTTTGAAGTTGCTTTTATAGACACGTATAAAATATATTTTTAAATCTTAATAAAAAATTTACATTTTAAATTTAAAGATATAAAACGTATTAAAAATTCTTGATTGCCATTATTTAAAATGCGCTCGTACGCTGCTGCTGATATTTAATGTGACTTTTATTGGAGCTTTTCCTTTTTATATTTACTACTTTCGTCACCGCGACGACAATCATAATAACTTCATGGCGATATCGCAGTATATTTACAGCTCATTCTATGCATTTGAGACGACGTTTTATAAATTAAGCGAGCAGCTTCTTCGACATTTTGATTTTACGTTTACGACTGCATAAAAATAAAGCTTACTTCATGCGTGCCACCACGGCAGAGTAGGTAGGGTAGGTAGTTCAAAGGTATCGAAGTGAGGGTGGTTAGTAGTTGTCGGCTGTCACCTTGCATTGACGCAAATGTCAAGGAATCCCCCCAATTCAAAAGATGCCATAAATGTGTGTCATGCAATGAAAAGACAATGAAATTAAGTTACTCCAAGTAGTATCTTGATACTGGAACCGCATGCTAAAACTTTTCTACAAGTTTCACAGTCGGCAAGTGTCAAGTGAGGGGTGTCGTAAAAGGCTTCATTACGTTGACATAATTAATTACAAAACAACTAACACTCGCATCTATCATAACGTGTCTCTAGTGTAAATGTTTGTGTATTAATTGTTTCGCAGCCTAAAACTATGCTATATCATAATTCTAATTTTTTATTTATCCTTCTACATTTATCCTTTATTATTGTCCTTATTGTGCTTTAGTAACCGCAATCAACAATATTTATGAACTCGTAAAACGTGTTTCTTCAGTTTTGCGGTTTCTAATAACTTAATTAAGCTCATGCGCCTAAAACTATAGACATCAAAAAATTTTGGGAAAACATTTAAAAAGTAAAAAAAAAAATGAAATAATGTCAAAACATATGGTAGCCTCGCCGCAAGTCCATAAAACAGAACCCTTTCAACCCCGCCGGACACCAAATGCTAAATGACAACGACGTAGGCTTTTGTCTCCCTGGCCCCTGGGACATGGAACGTGACGCATACCAGTGACGGCTAGCCTCGTCGAAAGCGCTGCTGATAGCGCTTAAGGGATGCGTACTACAAATTAAGCTATGTGTGTGCGCTAATTAGCGTTGAGAGGCACAACAACAACAAAAACATAATATATATAACTGGTTTTGTTTATATAGCAATTATTCATGTTGTGCGATATGCAAGTTTATAATTAAGTTTTTAAAATTTTATTATGGTTGCGGTTTCTATTTTTTTATTTCATTTTATTTTATAAATAAGTTTTAAATTGCATACAGTCTCTATTATATTTTCTACAAATAAATATAGTTTAAATCATTAAAGGGTTTTTCAAAAATTGTTGAAATGGTTATATATTCGAAATTTGCAATACGATTTTAAAGATTTTCTGGAAATAACAAGAACAGCATATAAACTACTTAAATATAAAATTTCCATTTGATATAAGCTGTATTTCGGGAGATATACATTGCAAAAAGTTAAAATATGGCTTAGCATTTATATTCGGAAATACACATTTTTTAATACGATTATAATGTTCCATTGATATTTGACAAATTTCTCTGAAAATAAATCTAGTGAATAATTCAAGGGCTCATTTTTTGATTCGAAAATATAAGAAAATATAAATTTAAAATAATGTTAGACATTTAACATATTAAAAAATAATGATATTACTGATATAATCCAGTCAAGAAAATTAGTTATAAAGTATTTTCTGTAGATACATGAATCTTAGATAATTAAATTACCTTTCCAATGGTATTTCACACACAGAAAAAAAAATCTTCAATATGATGTAATTATTCATCCATCCATTTTTTCACCAACTACCAGATTCATCATATTGATACCTCCGTTCATTAAACGACATATTAATGAATGCATTCATTATATATATGAACAAAATATTCAATACAATGAATTTGAATTGTCATATTGATGAATTTGTTCATAATATTTCTTCAAAAAAAAAAAAAAAAAAATTATAAAATAATTCGAAAAAAAAGTGTTGTAAAAATTTTATTTAAAAAATAACAGAAAAACAAATTTAAAAAAAAAATTACCGAAAAAAAATTTTCGGACAAAAAAAATTGTTCCGAAAAAAAT
Organism: Dryomyza anilis; assembly: GCA_951804985.1. Classification (NCBI taxonomy): domain Eukaryota; kingdom Metazoa; phylum Arthropoda; class Insecta; order Diptera; family Dryomyzidae; genus Dryomyza; species Dryomyza anilis. The sequence continues at coordinate 3,077,812 of OX638134.1, forward strand.
AAATAATCAAAAAAAAAAATATTTTTTCGAATTTTTTTTTTTTTTAATATATTTTTTATAAATGTAACTTTATATTAATAAAAAGTTGTAATTATAAAAAAATATATTATAAAACATTTTACTAATTTATGCATGTCGAGCAAGCAATATATCTATATATATAAAACTCTTGGTCCGTCTGTCAGTCGGTCGGTCTGTCTGTCTGTTTGTTCCAGCATCACGTCTATACCGCTGAACCGATTTAACTGAAATTTTGCACCAGGATACTATGGAGTCCGGAGGGTGTCATAGGCTATATATGGGCGGGATTGGACAAAGGGGCGTGGCACTTTCTTTCAAAACGACATAACTCGACATAACTCGGCACATACACAAGCAAAGAAGATGAAACAAAAAATCAAATACAAACAATACAAAAGCAAAAACGCAAAAACAAAAGCAAAAATCAAATACAAAATCAAAAGTAAAAGCACAAAACTTAAGCAATAACTCAAAAACAACAGAAAAATAAAAAAAGGATAGATTCACCACACCAAATTCACCACACTAAAACTCACCATACTCAAATTCACCACACTAAAACTCACAACACTAAAATTCACCACACTCAAATTCACCACACTAAAACTCACCACACTAAAACTCACCACATTGAAACTCACTATACTAAAATTCACCACACTAAAATTCACCACACTTAAACTCACCACACTAAAACTCACCACAAAAAATTCACCACACTAAAATTCACCACACTAAAACTCACTACACTCAAATTCACCACACTCAAATTCACCACACTCAAATTCACCACACTCAAATTCAACACACTAAAACTCACCACACTATCTCACCACACTAAAACTAACCACACCAAAACTTCTACTGGGAAAAACTCTACGATAAAGAAATCTACTGGGAAGAATTCTACGGGGAAGCACAGTCTGAGAAAGAATTGTATATGAGATAAGTTGTTTTAACGGAGAATTAGTTTGGTAAAGATATAAATAATAAAAATGTTATTTATATTAATAAAATTGCTCCATAACCTTGCATTCACAAATTCTTTGCACGAGTCGTGTACGGGAAAACTAGTAAGAAATAACATACACTCAGAAAACAGTTTCCTTATATTAAGGAAATTTTACTTGAAATAGCGTCAAGTTCATTTTTACTTATTTTTAGGAAGGTTTTTCTTTAATAGAAGTAAAATTTCCTTATTATTAGGAAAATTTTACTTAATGTAAGGAAAATTTCCTAAAAATGAGGAAGTTTTTTCCTTAACGCTATTTCAAGTAAATTTTCCTTATTATGAGGAAACTTTTTTCTGAGTGTACAAGAACTATTTGAGAACTGAGATGAACGACAAAAAAATGAACGAAAAAAAATATTTTGATTGAAATTTCATTTAATGAAAAGCGTTTTTTAATATGAAGAACAACTATGTTGTATTTTATATTTTGGTTCATTAATATGATTCACATACAGTTCATCATATTGAAGAACACTTTTTCGACAGTTACCAAGCGTTCTTCATATATATGATAGCATTCATAATATTGATGGCTTTAGTCATGAATATTATGAATGGTTCTTTAATACAATGAATCATGGTTTTAAGAACGGAATTCATCAATATGATGTACATTTTTTTGTCTGTTCATATAAAACATTTTCCTTTTCAAAAATATTCCTAAAATTAAAATTAAAAATTTGTAATTGATTTTTTCAATATACCGTTTCAGTTCGCCACCTTTTCTAATTTGTAATAAAATTCCTGTTCTTTCCCTATACGTTTTTATTAATCACAATGATTTTTAATCAGACATGTTTTCTCCGGACATTTCCTTCACGTACATTTCTTCTCCGAACAGTTATTAACCGGACATTTTGACCCTGAAAAACTATTTCTTAAAATAATTCTTTCCTTACACCATTCTTTTCCTAAAGCGTTACCGATTCCGGTTCCAACAAACCAAAAAAATATATATATATGGGTACCGATTCCTGTTTCGGTTGCACACATTTTTTTAATAACCGTTCTGGTTTCAAAAATCGAAACGGTTTCAATTCCGGTTCTATGAGGTTCACAACAGTTCCGGTTTCGGTTCCGATTCCGTTTTCAACCAAAACATTTATATGTGCGGTCCCTGTTAAAAATAGAAAAAATTAACTCGAAGAAAAATTATCTCGAGGAAAAATTGAATCGCGGAAGTAATTTTTTAATCAGTTTTAATAAACCTTGGTGTTTCTGGATCGAATTCAACAACGTGCGATATTTTTAATAGGGGATGAAAATATTTCATTATATATTAGTTCTCTTGAGCACCGAAGGACCGTTAGGTGTGTAAGCCTTTTTGATAGGCAAAGGTAAGTGTTCGAGGGAAATACATGGCCTGATTCCACCAGGTCGTGTGTTCTGTCGTTCTACTCGGTCATCGAACCACGCCCACCCCTTCGTAGTTCACTCGGCTCTCAACAGAACCACGCATTATAGAGAAAATTCGTTCCTCAGTCCATCCAAAAAAATTATTTGGGTTCAATTCCGGTTCACACATTTTTTTAATAACGGTTCCGATTCCCAAATCGAAACGGTTCCGATTCCAGTTATTTGCGGTCCCTGGTAAAAATAGACTCGAGGAAAAATGACACGAGGAAAAATTGTCTAGAGAAGAATTGTCTCGCGATGAATATTATCGGCGAAGAGTACTCTTTGAAAAATTAATAACGATCTCGAGGAAACATTGTAGGGGGACAATTTTTCATAACGCGTATTTTCCGATTTTAAGTTTTATCTATAAAGGTTATGAAATAAAAAATTCAATTCTATGTATTTTGTATGAAGAATGGTATCGGGGAAGAATTATCTTGAGAAATAATTGTTGCGATGAATAATAAGGTCGGGCGGAGAAGACCTCAGGGACAAATGTGTAAATATTTAAAAAGAATTTTGAGGAAAGAATTTCCTTTCAACAGCATTGACTAGTAAATAATTCTATGATGAATATTTTCCAATACAAATTTCAAAATGTTGCGATTTCAAACACCTCTCTGGAGGCTGTAGCAAATATCGTAGAATAAACATTGCATTGAAAAAGCATTGATACTCTATGTCACACTATTTGAATACTATATAGGTTTTTACTATTATTATTTCTACATATAAATGTATAAATTCTAGAACAATTCATTTATAAAATGAAATTAAATGAATTTTTAAATTTTAGAAAATTTTATGTAGTGTGAAAATAAAAATTATATTATTACATATACAGAGTATTTACAGAGTAGTTTTTACAAGTAGTATTTTCCAACAAACTGATTAAATAATCACAACAGATTAACCTTGGACTACGTCCTCTTGGAAAACATAACCGTCAAAGTCCTAAGAATCTTATTAAACATAGATAAACCATTTTGAATTGTAATATATATTCCAATCTTTTAATTAATTGTATGTAATTAAAGTCAAACATTAAAAACAAAATTCTTTGATGGCAATATTTTCTTAAAATGGCAATATTTTCGCAATTACTAATACGAATTAAAAACTTTACTGGATATAAAAAGACGATTATATAAGTAATGTAAAAATAAAATTTTAATAGGAAATACCGTACATTTCTCGAGATATACAACATTTAAATGACAAAATGAACAAACAACGATAAACTATTTTTTTTTTTTTAATTCACAAAATCGAAAACAATAAAAAAGAAAAAAAGATAAAACCCCCACTACAACTAATAGCTAGCATAACAAGTGACGAAAATTCGGAATAACGAATCGTTAATCGTTCGCAACGATTACGCATCGATGAAAAACTCGAATTTAATGGCAACTTGAGCGGGTTGGAGTGCGTATTAAAGGCAAAAGATGAAGCAAAATAAAAAGTAAAAGAGTGCTACTACAACAAAAAAGAGGAATACCAAAATAAAAAGAGAAGAAGAAGAAGCACGAGATAAAGAGCTAGGATGACACAACCGCCCTCAGAAGGACTTCATGACAAGTTATGAACCAGTCGAGCGTAACTAAAGACACACAAAACATTGCAGCTAAATCCTTCGACAATGACAACAAAAACAACAATAACAATCAAACAAAAAAAAAGAAAAACCCACTGACACAAATTTTTTTATACTACTACATGTTTTTCTATGCTATATTTTTGATGCGTCGCACATTTGTGCTGCTTCGTCTTCTTCTGCCTCCAAGTCCAGTCGTGCGTTCGACTTTTACTGCGTCGCACATTGAAAGTTAAAACAAAATGCGATCGGAAAATAAAATATAAAATAAAATTTAGCAGCACTTTCAACCCACTTTTCAAGAAACGACATGCGTTGTCCTTGTATTTGTTGCCATCATCATCATCATTAAATGGGATTTCTTCGCATACATAGTGGCGCGTCAATGAAATTATATTATTTTAAAGTTTTATTTTTTTTTTGATGTCATCGTCGCCGTGTCGTCGCATTGTCTCTGCTACTAACGCACCTCAAGTGGCATAGTTTTGTAGCATACTTTGCGGCACATACCATTTTAGTATCCTCTCAAAACTGCGCTTATTTGTTTATTGGTGTTTTTTATTTTTACATTTTTATTATACATCTACTTGAAGTCTATATGGGCCTGTTATTAAATTCTAGCTGCGTTCGTCCCCTGTCACTTTTGACATTTTGTCCATTCGACCGTCCGTCTATCCGCTCATCCGTCAGTTCTCTGCTTCTTTTAGTATTCTGTCCCGCAACCCCTGATGCATTGATTTGTACGCTCATTTTCCTTTTTCTTATTGGATTTCCTTTGCTTTCAACGATTTTTGGTTGCTTCGGGCGTTTTTCTTCATTCACTCATTCACGCATTTGCCTTATCTCACCCGCTCCTCGAGACTTCTCGTCTCCTTTTGCCACTCTTTTGCGCCTCATCTTCGCATCTGCTTTTGCCGGTTCGCGTGCGTTCGTGCGTTTGTGCGTGCGTGCGTGAGTCGTTCGGCATCCTGGAAAATTGTTGCGTTTCGCTTAATGAATTTTTATGTGTTCTTCCAATTGGAAATCCTTGCGGCGACCTTTGTTCGTGTCCTACGTGTGCTCTCCATGTGCGTTCGCTCTCTGCGCGTGTTCTCCATGTTTGTTGTTTACATTGTTTTTCTGCTCTTTACTCAGCTTTCCAGTTGTTTTCCATGCTCTTTATTTACTTCAAATGCTCTTCTTTTTGCATTATACACAGGTAATAAATAGTTTTTTCTTTCTCTTCTTTAAAACATTTTCCTATTTATATGCTGCAAATTTTTAAAGAAGTTTTCTAATTTGATTCTGTGTCAAAAATAAATGCATAATCAAATTAATTTTAAATTCATTGGAAATAGAGCACGTTATAAATAAAGAAATTAAAGAATTGCGTTATTTTAAAGTCTGACTTATTTAATATAAACCCTGCAATCATTTGCAGATAATTTTTAAATTCGATAAAATTATGAAAAATTTTCCTAAGAAACTCCAAATATTTAAATTTTTAATTTTCATTTAATTAACATTTAAATTATTTTTGTAAATTTTTAAAAAATTAAAAAAAAAATACGACAATAAAATTTCGTAATAAATATATCAAAAAAAAATTTAACATTTCTACTATAAAAAAAATTAAAAAAAAATGGTTAAAAAAAAGTTTTTTTTTTTTTTGAAAAATATTTTTTATAAATATATCTTTATATTAAATTATGCATGTCGAGCAAGCATTATATAAGAAATAACATACAAAAACTACTTGAGAACTGAGAAGTACGGCGAAAAATGAACGAAAAATAAATATTTTGATTGAAATTTGGTTTAATGAACAACATTCTTCAATATGATGTACATATATGTTGTATTTCATGTATTTGTTCATTAATTTGATGAAACGTATTCATCACATAGAGTTCATCATATTGAAGAACCCTTTTTGGACCAGTTACCAATCGTTCATCATATTTATAACATTGATGTCGTTAGTCATTAATATTATGAATGGTTCTTTCTTAAAATGAATCATGGTTTTGAAGAACGGTGTCATCAATTTGATGTACGTTTTTCTGTAAAGATTTGTATTGTGTGAGTTATATAATTTCGAAAACGTCGACAAAATATACGTGCCGAACAAAAATTAATTTCAGTTCTAATTAGTTTCCAAGGGTGATACGGAGATAAATATGGAAAATAGAAAATAATTCGAATCTAGTAATATTTAGTTGTACAGTTGAATAACAATATATAAAATATTGAGTTAATAGTAGTACTTAATTAATGAAATATTTATATTTTATGCAGTGTTATCTTTTTTTTAATAAAAAAAATACCTTGAACAACAACCCACTCTTCGTTGCCTCGAAACTTTTTCGAATTAACTTCGATTACACAGTTTAATCTCGTAGCTTTATCGTTTCTATTTTTTAAAAGGTCTCGTAAAATCAAATTTAATGATACGATATTCAAACATTTCTCACATTGATTTTGCAATATTTTTCGTACCAATCTTGAACTTTGATTACTTTTTGCTGCTATATCGTGCCGATTTAGAAAATTTTCTTGTACCGAGAAAACTCCGACAGAACGCATATTTATCTCCCTAACATGTAGATCCAATTACATCTAATCGCATTGATCTCGTAATGATATCGAAACGATTTGACATTCCGAGAAAAAATTTTTGTCATTTTTCAGGTATATTTGCTGCATATTTAGTACAAACAAAGAGATAAATGGATTATTTTGTGAAGTGTAGTGTAGCAGGTTGTAAAATTTTGTGGAATTTTATTGACAGATTCACGGCATAATTTGGGAACGGGCAGAAAATAACAGCTTGTGTACAAACTTCACCTTTGTCTGTTTGAAATATGTCGAAAAAGTGTTTCTAAACTTCGTCGATCCTGCCAAAAATTTTGACTGGGGACACTGGGAATTTCTATAATAGGATTAAGTGAATAAAATAAAAATTAATTATTAATAAATAATTTAAAAAAGTAGAAAAACATAAAAAATTGTAAAAAACTTAAAAAATGTAAAAACTTAGAAAATGAAAAAAATAAACTAAGAACAAATTAAAAAATGTATAAAAATATTACAAATTAAAAATATTTATAAAAATCATTTAATTGTTCCAATGGATAAAAAAATAAATGAATTAAGAAATTAAAATTTTAAAAAATATATAAGTTTTATAAATAAAAAAAAAACAATTAATTATAAATAATAAAAAATAAAAACAGAACATTAATTCAAATATCAAACTTTAATATATACAAAAAAATACAAATAACAAAATGTATAAAAATGAAAATATTTAAAAAATGTAAATCTAAAAAAAAATTATAAAAAATAAAATAAATATAAAAAATATATATTTTTAAATATGTAATTTCTGGTAAAATAATCCCAATATCACGATTTATCTACACACATTAAACAATTTTGCCTTTATAATTTTTTAGAATTTAAATCATTTTAAAGCTTTTATTGCAAAAAATATGCACTAAACAAATTTTCACTTGGAAAACAATTCTCGTACAAATTTCCATCGCTCGTTTTTGTTGTTGTTGTTGTTTCTTCTGACATGTGAAAATTCCAAGCAGAAAATATAGTGAAAAACAAAAATCACACAAAAATATATTCCAGGAAAATAAAAAACGAAGCAGACGAAAAAACACAGAAAAACAATAAAATCAAACAAAAACAAAAAAAAAAACAAAACCATGGGATCAAAATGAAAAACAGCAATGTGAAAAATAAACGCAAATCAAATCAAAAAACAAAAAAAGAATTAAAAAGAAGAAGAAGCAGTTTTCGCGTTGCTCCACTTTTCACAAATACACAAAACGGCAAATGCAACAACACCAACATACAACAAAACCAACAACAACATTGCACACGTACACAACACACATACGCGCGCACTGGAAAACCCTATGCAGCGCACTCACTCGCACTCGCGTGCAACACGAGTCTGGTACTCGTTCTAACAGGCTGCGCGACGCTTTTCCAGCAATCGTTTGGCGTTCGTTCGTTTCGTTTTTGTTGTTTTGCTTGTTGTAATTGCTGTCGTCGTCATTGTTGTAGTAATATTTGTTGTTGTTGTTGGTTGTCGGTGGTGGAAACGAGCAACCGTTAAAAATGGTTCAAACCCTCACGCACACAATCAACCAACTAACAAACGTACGAACGGACGAACTACGAACAAACAAACCAACAAACGAACAACGAACTAAAAGTTCGTTGCATTTGTATGGCAGTCAACTGTTCGTGCAATTTCCAACTTCGTACGTTGCTTCGTTTGCTTGTACGTCGCTTGCTCGTTACTTTGTTGCGCTCTACTCGTTGTTGCAACGAATGCTCGTTGTTGGCTCTGTGTGTGTTGCATGTGCGTTGGGTTCGTTTGCCGTCATTCAAGCAGCTCGTTTGTTGCATTTGTTCGTTTTTGACACACAACTCGTTGGTTTGGTCGTTCGTTCGTTGGTTTCTGCATTTGTACATCGTATGGTTTGCTCGTTGCTTTCGATAGACGAAGACTGCTACTGCTGCTTTTGCATGCTGTGCAGACGAACAACGAACACAACTCGTCGATACGACACGACGAATACGTGCTGTGCTGTTGGCTGCCTCGTTTATTCGTACGGTTCGTTTCGGTTCACGTCGCCAACGACATCCGTCCTTTTTCAGTACGAATTTGAGTTTTGTGTAGTTAAGTCAGAGCATTTCGCGTTGTTCTCGTCTCGTGACCAAAGCCAAAGTCATTCATTTACTCACCCACACAAATACACACACACACACTCGTTATAAATATTATTATTTAAATAACAATACAACAAAAAAATTGTTAATTTAATCAAATCAAAAAAAAAAATTGTAGTTTCGACAACAATAAACAAAAAATCTGTAATTTGTACAAACATTTTTGTCAAATGCATTTTTCAAAAAACGTGTAACGTGCCGCGTAAATCTCAAAAAATTAAAATATTCAATTGAATTTGAAAAATCAAAGCAACAAATATACTTTAAAACAGTTTTTCGTTAAACAACAAAATAATATTAACAAATCAAACTATTTAAGGTGCAAAAATAGCCAACAAGTGTATGTTATAAATACTTAAACTAATTTCAATAATTATCAAACAGTTTTTTTTTTATAATTTTCAAAAAGTTTTTTTTATACTTTTTTTAAATTAATTTTACAAAATTTTTCAATACTTAAAATTAAAAAAATTTAAATTGAAAAAAAAAAATTAAAAAACTTTTTGAAAATTTAATATACCAAAAATAGCCCATCGTTCATATAATTGGTTTCTGTATATTTAAAAATGTTATCTATTTTTTTAACAGCCTATTTATTTAAAAATTAAATCAAATAGAAAATTCTTAAAACCTCATTAAACACTTTTTTTCCTAGTAGCACATAAAAATTAGTTCAAAATTGTTGTTTCCAAAACTTTTTCAATACTTGCCAACATTAAAAAAAAACAACAGCAAAATATATTTTTGGCTTTTAATTTTTTTAATTTATTTTTTCGCCATAAATTCTTTTTATTGCCTTCGACTTTTCAGTATAGTTTTCTCCACGACTTTACCGCCATCTGCTCCAGTTTCGGCCTTTTGGCCACTTTGCTTTTTTTTTTGTAGCAACATCAGTTCATTTTCGAATACTTTTCATACGATTACTGAGTCATTCAATTGAATTTTGCGTTTTGCCTTGCCTCTGCCTTTCAACAAATTTTCCAGAAAAACAAAAACAAGAAAAAATATTAAACATTTTCCAATGTAAACAACAATTGAAAGAAACAACACATTTTGTTGAGAGAATTAATATTAATTGTGCGGCTGGCTGTTGGCACCTGCAAGTGTAACTATTTGGGTTTTCGAAAAACTTTTAATTCCGCATTTTGTTTATAATAAAATGTGTAAAATATATGCAATTCTAAATTTTCTGTGATGCAATTATTATAAACTGTGTTAAATATTTTAATTTGTACAATTCTGTTTATGTCAAAATTAAAATTTTTCAATTTTTATACATTTCGTTCAATATTTCTTGAACTATGCAGCGCAAAGTTTTGGGTTTTCTAATATTTTGTTACACTTGCTAATATATACATTTTAAGATATAAATTTCAAAAATCCGAATTGGAGAAGCAGAGTTACGATAGTTGGTATAGAAACATTAAATGTGTTTTAAGTAAATTTTAATAGTGCAAACATTTAAAATTGTTCTTTTTTAGCACATTTTTGATGTTATTTAAACAGTATTTGAGATATTTATTTGTTCTAAAAACATTTTATGGAAATAAATTAATTGGTCTGTCATTTTTAAAAATGTTGAAATGTGCATATTTTCGAAATTTTCTTTTAAATATAAAAATTCATAATATTTTGGCATATTTCAGAATAATTCAAATAAACTTTAAAATATAGTATACCCTTTGCAATAATTGACTTTAAATTTAGAGTTTTCTTGGAAATGGAAATATTATTCTTTAAATTTCAAAAGAATATTAAATTTGTACTTTTTTTAAATATTAATTCTTTTATATATTAAAAATTATAGAGGAAATATTGTAAAATATAATAAATTAAAATTATATTAAATAAAATTAGAAATATTAAATTTCAATAATTTCGATACATGTAATTCTAATTTTTTTTTTTATAAAAATTTTAAATTTGAAAAGAATTCTTAATTATAGTTTTAATTAAATTAAATAAATAACTTGAAATATTCTTTATTTCAAATTGTATTAAATTTCTTGAAAAAAAAATTAAAATTTGACATATTAAAGTTTTTTCCCATTAAAAGTTTTATGAAAAATTAATTTTAAACAACTTTACTTATTTTTGCAGCTAACTGAGTAAAACGATTTAGTAAAAAAATACCAAAACTTATTGAAAAAAGTGAAATAACAACAAAATAAAAGATTGTTTAAACAGCAGATCAAAATTAAATCAATAAAACTGCGAAAGTGTGCGTTGCAAAGCTTTCAACAATAAAAGCACACTCAAATAAAAAAATAAAAAACAAATTCAATTCAAGCAAAAACAGAATTTTAATAAATTGAAAACAAGCAGTGCTCTTTAAACAAAAACAAAGTGAAAAAAATCAAAACCACAATTTGTGCTTAAATCAAAGCAGCCAACAACAGAAATAAAATCAATATAATCAAATTAATTTAAAAAATAAACACAAAAAAAACTAAACATTTTCTTTGCCAAAACGTCGTCACCGCCTGCAGCAACGAAAGCTATCCATATGGTTCATATTATCGAATTGGTCGGTCAGCCGAAGGTTGAGTTTACTCAACAAGTTACTGTAAGTATTGCCAAAATAAATAAAATAAAAACAAAATAAAAAATATGCAAGAAAATTGCGAAAAACATAATGAAGCAAAAAAATTGCACAAAAGTAGCAAAAACATTATAAAAAAAATACAAAAACATAATCAAAACAAAGACAAACCCTGTAGCAACTACATGTTACATCTATAGTTATGTCCTAGACGTCGCCCAAAAGCCAACAAAAAGCACGTCTAATAAATCTTCACTGTCACGTAATGACAACTTAATACGCGTCGTATACGTATACGTATTAATGTTTGTCTGTCCTATCTCTCTGTATGTGTATGTGTGACACAAATATACATAGCGCTTTATTAAAATAATTAATCATTGGTGCGTCCGTCGCCCACAGTCTTTTTTTTTGCGTCAAACAACAGCCTGTTTCAGACCAGCAGCAATACTGATTTTTCAACATTTAACATGATTTTTTTTTTTGCATTTTAGTCAATATGTTTGGAGTTATACAGCGGATTCTTTTGGGTTTTGAAATATTTTGTAACTCTTGCAAATACCCACATTTTAAGATATAAATTCTAATAATCGTAATTGGGGAACCAGAGTTACTATAGGACAAAAACAAAATAACCTCTGCTATAAGCCAATTTCAATAGTTCATATATAGAAGTATATTAGTTTTTATATATATTTGAAGTTTTTATTATAATATATAATTTTTGTTTTAGCATTATAATATTTAATTTGAAAATTCAAAATATTCAAAATTTTTACTTTTTGTGCAATATGTTTTGAACAAGGCAATGCATACATTTGGGTTTATAAATATTTTATTACTCATGCAAATGCCTAAATTTAAAACTATAAATTTCAAAAATCGTAATTGGAGAACCAGAGTTACTATAGTCTATATTGAAAATAAATTGTGTTTTTAGTCAATCTTAATAGTGCAAATATAGAAATACTTCTGTTTTTATTATATCTTTGAAATAATTAAACCGTATTCGTTTTTGTTATAACAGATAATATGAAAAATTCAAATTGTTCATAATTTGTGCATTTTAGGCAATATGTTTTCAAGTATGTACCCCATACTTTTGGGTTTATAAATATTTTACTACTCATGCCAATCTTCAAATTTTAAGATCTAAATTTTCAAATTCTTAATTCGGGAAACAGAGTTACTATAGTTCCAAAAAGTTAAACGTATCGTTTATCAAATGATGAGAATATGCTGAGCTATCGCATAGCAATTTTAAATTTAAAAATTTTACAATTATTTTTTATTATAATTATCAAAAAAACAGAAAAATAATATATGAAAAATAAAAAATAATATTTGAAAAATAAAAAATAATATTTGAAAAATAAAAAATAAATTCTGAAAAAAATTATAGAATTTTTTGACTACAATTTTAAAAATATCTAAAGCCTATTTAAAGCTGTTGCTGTCATTGAAATACTATAGCATACTTTTAGTGCTGTCTGTCTAACAGACTGTGTAATAAAAACCATCGATAAATCGTGTTGAAAAAGACTTTGCTATTGAAAAAGGGCAGACTAAACAGCAGAACTACGATGCACAAATATGTGTCACGCGGCAAAAAACAAAAAATAAACATAAAAATAAATATAATAAAAAAAATATATATAAAAAAATAAAACACAAAAATCGATATAGTACAAAAAAAGAAAAAAAAAAACTGGATCAAGTTAAAAAATGCAATAGTCACATCCTGAAACATCCCCTGAGCACCACGGCGCTATGTGCTGCCGCTGTTAAAGCGAAAGCCGCGCCATAGATAAAGACAATAAAAATACGCACAACGAGATAAAGAAAAATAAAGCAAAAAAAAAAAATTATATAAAAATAAAATAAGCGACACGTATAAGGGTTGCGTAGATAGGGCGATAATAGTAAAAAAACGGCAGCCCAAAGTAACTCAAAATGTTAAGTATTTTGAGACAACTAAATTAAATGTTGCTTAATAAAATAAAATAAACAAATAATAAAATTAAATAATTTAAAATTTAGAAAATATAAATTTCAATTTCGCTTAAATAGATTGAATAGTGTATAGAATGAAATTGATTGCATTGTATTTATTATGATATTTGAGCGCAAATTGAAAATCTAACAAAAAAAAAAAATAATTTTAATAAAACTTAAATTTTTATATTATTTTATGTAAATTTTTACATTTTGTTGCATTTTTAAAGTAAATACAAGTATAAAATTCTTAAGAAATATAATTAACTCTTTCAGTAATTTGTTACCATTTGGTGAAAGCTTTTCAAAGACATTTTTTTAAATACCCTCTGCTATAATATTTCGAGAGAAATAAATTAATTGATAGTTTATGATATCTAATATGTGTTGCTAAGTAAATTTAGTTGATAAAGAGCTATACTTATGAACTGTGAGGTGAGATTTTGAGCACAATAAGAAAAATCTCATATTCAGGTGTTAAGCCATTTTTAGTATTTCTTAATTTAAAATATATGGTAATTTAAACATGTGCATTTATTTTTTATTAAATGATAGTATATTCAGTGTCGAATGTATTAATTTAAATATTTTTTTAAATTTTAAAAATCACTCTTTATTTATCTTTTTTATTAAAAACATAACATATGATTTATTCCAAAAAATCTACAACAAATACATATATATATTTTTAACTTAAAGTGAATTTGTATTATTGGGCTTTAAATGATACCAAAAACAAAACATTATAATGTTTATGGTTTAAAATGAAAAAAATATTTACTGCAAGGGTTAAAGTAATTGTTCATTCTCTGTCATCTGCACCTAATTCCGACATGTTAGTTTGATTTTTTATGTTGTCGATTATTCATTTTATCGTAATAACAATTACCCCAAATATTCATAAAAAACAATTAAATTTTAACATCAAATTGAAGTATGATTTGTTTCTATGTGATAAAAAGAATATTAAAATTTAGGCAACTAAAAAAAGTATATTCTAAAAGTATGCTTCATTTTTTTACAAGTTTTTGTTTCAGTTTTATATATATTTTATATTATTTATATATATTTTTATATATATTTATATAATTTTATATATAACATTATTTTTTTTAAGTGTTACTAAATAGAAAATACTATGTTTTACAATATGAAACAAATACTTTTTTTAGTTTAAGCAATACCTAAAAGTATGCCTTACTTTTTATGTATATAAGAAATGCTTTAAAGTATGCAACAATTTCAGAAATGACTAATATTAAATTAATTTAAGCATAATTTTTATATTCAGCATTACTTTCAGCCTTTTTAAAGTGTCATTTTACAAATATACTTTACTATTTAATACAAAAGTTTTCATATTAAGAATTACCCTAAAGTATGCTTCAAATTATAAACATAATATAGTTAATGTTTTAATTATGACTTATATTATTAAAGCAATATTTTTGAATTCAGTTTTTTTTTTCAGAAACTTAAGCAGATACTAGTATTTCATTTTAAAATATTTAACCTTAAAATATGCTAGATTTTTATTAAAATGATAAAGTAAAAGTTTAAACAATGTCTTATGTATTAAATATAGAATTTATAGATTTCGTTTATGTTTAAGTTATTTACAGTAATTTATATCTTAAAAATTTAACAAAAACTAGTTTTTCAATATGTGAACCCAAAGTATGCAACAATTTAACATTTTGGTATTTTACTTATCTAAACACTGACATTTACAATTGTTGCATACTTCGAGGTTCAATATTAAGAAATTTAATTACTAGATGCTTTTAAAGTTTAAGATATAAATTATTTTTGCAATTTGGTAGTTACTTAAGCGATATTGTGAGATTTTCTTTCATTTTGTGAGGTTTTTAATTATATTCTTCGATTTAAAACAAATATATGTTGTCAAAAATTATTTGTGAGATTTTTAACAATTATAATAGATACTAAACTATCTTTAATTTTTTAACTTTTGTGAGATTTTTCTCCCTTCTGTGAGATTTGACACATTAAATATAAAAAAATATTTTTTAAACAATTGGACAAGATTTTAAACTTTTGTGTGTGGTTTTTATCAATTTTAAGAGATTTGTGTAATTTTTAAAATTTTTTTTTTGTTTTTTTTAATATATGATTTTTTTTTTATTTTATTTTGTGGATTTTTATATTTTTTAAAAATAATAAAAAACCCATTTTTTATACAAAGTGCAGCCTACGTATTTGATTCTGTGGAAACTCTGCAGCCTATACGTAGCAAATTGCTGCACGCAACAACAACTTTGGCAAAATCTTGAGTTGATGCAGTTTTTGCATTTTTGCTTTTGGTTCTTTCTTCAATGCTCATAATTCTTATTGTGTTCATTGAAAAAGGAAAACTTTAGCGACTTGAAATGTGGAATCTACAGAGAAAGATCGCTGATGAAGGGGCTTGGCTGCCTCTGAAACAGCTGTACGATCTGCCACTCAATGCATTTTGCCAATTGTTTGTTGTTTTATTGGTAGGTACAAAACACCCAATTTGTACTGACTGGACCTTGAGCACGTTAAGACAATATCTTAATATTTTGAGAAATGTTAAAAAAAATTGTTTATTTTACAAAAAATTGTTTTATTTTACAAAAAATTGTTTTATTTTACAACAAATTGATAAAGTTTTTTAATTATTTCCTTATATTACATTTTTTTGTGATTTCTATATATTTTATGTTATTTTCATATATTTTTTGTGATTTTAAAATTATTTTTCTATTCTAAAAAATTTTTTTGTAATTTACAACAATTTCTTGTGATTCTAAACTATTTCATATAAATTTTAAAATTTTTGTTATATATTGTATTATGTGAGATTTTTCTATTTGGTACGGTTTTTTGTAATTTGTGATTTTATATTTTTGTAGGTGGTGTGTACTCTAAGATTTACCAGAAATAAGTATTTTCACTTAAAATATTTAACCTAAAAGTGAACTACAATTTTATGAATATACTAAAATAAATGACATGCATTAAAAATAAATGTATTTATTACATTTTATTAAGCATAATCTATTAATTAAATATTATAAATTTAAAATATTTCAGAAAACGAAATCAATTTTTTAAGTCATATTCTATACCTTAGTTTTACCTTAAACTAAGGTATAGAAGCTTCATATTTTAAAGTGGAATTCAAAAAACTTTTACAACTCCTTAAAGCACGCCTCATTTGCTAAAACTCTCAAATTGCATTTTACTGCTATATTAAAACAAAAAAACTGTTCACACTTTAGACCCAGTTTGCATGCGCATAATTGTTAGCCAAGTTAGTGTAACGTGACGCTAATAAATTGACATGCTTTGCCAACACGTTAAGCTTTTTCACACTTAACAGAAAACCCAACAAAAAAAAAAACATTGCATACTTTAACGCGCATTTCAGTTCACTTGACTTTGAAACATGTTAGTTATTTTTTTTCTCTATGTTTTGTTGCTTTATTTTGATGACAACACTGATTTATGTTTGTCAGCTAAACAATACAAAAACAAAAATTATAGTAACAACAACTTGTCGACACGCTTTTGCCATATAATAGCTGCCTAAAAGTAGGCAATGTCAATTTTCGCAGCAATTATTTAACTGACGACGTACGCTGAAGTCTGTCGCTTGGTTTTGTGTGAATGTTAACCAAAATTAACAGCTAATAATACACGCAGAAAACACCGCATAACTCGTAATAAAAATAATAAGTCGCACAAACGCAGCCACGCAGCACTTAACGCATACATTTGCATTTATTATGTAAAAGAAGAAGAGAACAAAAAAAATCAAAGCCTGCTTTCAGGCGCACACACACGCACAAAGGTGACATTTTTATGGCATTGATAACTGCCACAAAAGTCGTCCTTTTTACCCTCGCCTCTGTGCAGAGTGCGACGTCTGTTTCTTGGCTGCAACCCTCGCTTTTAGTTTTTTTTTTCTTATATTCCCCGTATAACATAATATATTTAGAACAATAGTTTTTCTTGTTTTTCATTTTTTTTTGTTGTTCTTGTTGTTTTTACTTAGCTGCTTTTAGTTTTGACAAGAATATAAAAACAACCAAAACAAACTACAATAAAAGCTACCCAAAATTAAATGCATGATAACGAGCTACTTGAAGGGTTTGTTATTCGGTAAATTTTAGGGAATATTGGAAAAGTTGATATTGATTGTGAGGGCATTGAAAAGTTAAGAAATTTGTTTTTTTTCATCTTTCTTAAATTCAAATTTAAAAAAGAGGAACAGAGATTTTTCTATTTTGTGATATTTTCCACTAATTTGAAATAAATTTTGATTACATGTTTTATTGCTAAACAGTTTGGAGATATTTGAGACTATTAGTGAGATTTTGAATTATTTTCTATGAATTTTAGTTATTTTGTAAGTTTTTTTCCATTATGGTAGATTCTTAAGCAATTTTGTGAGATTTTCTTTCATTTTGTGAGGTTTTCAATTATTTTCTTTGGTTAAAAACTAATTTATATTCTCTAAAATATTTTGTGAGCTTTTCAACAATTTTAAGAGATTCTAAACTATTTTTTAATATTTTTAAAATTGTCTGCTTTTTTTTCTATTTTGTGAGATTTTCTATTTTTGTGAAAATTTTTATATAATCTGAGAAACTTTTAATTGTGATATTTTCAACTAATTTAAGATAATTTTAGAATTCCTTTTTTCTAACAGTTTGATCATATATGAGACTATTTTGTGAGATTTTGAATTATTTTCTATGAATTTTATTTATTTTGTAAGTTTTTTTCCATTATGGTAGATTCTTAAGCAATTTTGTGAGATTTTCTTTCATTTTGTGAGGTTTTCAATTATTTTCTTTGGTTAAAAACTAATTTATATTCTCTAAAATATTTTGTGAGCTTTTTAACAATTTTAAGAGATTCTAAACTATTTTTTATTATTATTAAAATTGTCTGCGTTTTTTTCTATTTTGTGAGATTTTCTTTTTTTGTGAGAATTTTTATATAATCTGAGAAACTTTTAAAATTCTGTATCATTTTTAAATTAATTTAATTATTTCTTACAAATTTTTTTTTTTTTGTGATTTTTATATATTTTGTGAGATTCTTTAATAACTCTAATAACTCTCTAATTTGTGATATTTTAAACTAATTTTTTTGATTTGAAACCTTTTTTAGCATTCTAAACTATTTGTTTGTGCTGTTAATCGGTATCTTGAGATTTAAAAAAATGTTATACAAATTTTTAAATTATTGTTAGACATTTTTATTTTGTGAGATTTTTCAATTTTGTGAGATCTTTCAATTTTAGGAGATTTTTATATGTCATTTTTTAAACTTATTTGGTAAATTCTAAAACATTTTCTATTTTGTGCAATTTTACACTATTATCGGTTAATTCTACGTTTTATAACAATTTCATAATATTTTATATTTTAAACTATTTTGTGAGATTTTAATTAAATTGGTATAATGTTTATTTTGTGTTTGGGAGATTTTTTTTGTGGGTTTTATGAACAATATTTTGCGATTTTCTTCTATTTTATGGGATTTTTAAACTATTTTCTTTTATTTTAAACTCTTTGATGTATTCTAAACCAATTTATGTAATTTCTAATGTTATTTAAAAATGTTTCTATTTTGTGACATTTTTATATATTGTGATATTTTGAACTAATTTGAGATATTTTTAAAATTTTGTTTTATTTTTAAAAAATTTAATGCCTATTCAAACTATTTTGTCAGATTTTGAAATATTTTCTATAATTTTTTTAGTACATTTTTTTAAAATTTTGTAAGATTTACTTCAATTTTATTTGATTTTAAAATGCTTTTTGTAACTCTATTATTTTGTAAATTTTTTAACTAATTCGAGAACAATTATCCAATTTTTTTTATATTATAATCCGGATACAATGAACCGGAGAATCGTAACGAAAATTCAAAAGGATTTTAGTCCCTGTTTTAAACATTTTAGTTTTTATGAAAATTTCAACTATTTTTTGTGATTTAAAACTATTCTCTGTAATTTCAGCGATTTCTAACAATATTCGACATTTTTCTAATATGAGAGTAGATAATATGATTTTTTTTACTATTTCGTGATATTCTAAACAAATTTGGCAGATATTAAATAATTTAAATAATTTGATATTATTTAGGTTTTGTTTGTGAGGTTTTTCAATATTGTCAGATTTATAAACTGTTTTTCAGAATTTTTTGATTTTCTTTTATTTTGTGAGACTTTTGTGAGACTGTAAACTTATTTTTCTGATATAAACAATTTAGATAAATTTATAAATGTGACATTTTTTATAGATTTTTCTATTCTGTGATTTTTTTTAATTTTTATTTTATTTTTTTATTTGAATTTATTTTAGTTTGATACGATTTTACACTATTTTATAAGATTTTCTGTATTACTGTGATTTTTAACTATTTTTCTTAATTTTTATAGATTTCTTTATATATTTAGTGATTTTAAACTGTGTTGTGATATTTTGAACTGTTTTGTGATATTTTGAACTATTTTGTGATATTTTAAACCTTTTTTTTTGATTTTTTAAACTATTTTGTGATAATTTTTTTTGTGATTTTAAACTGTTTTATGATATATTTTAAACTGTTTTGTGATATTTTGAACAGTTTTGTGATATTTTGAACTATTTTGTGATATTTTAAACCTTTTTTTGATTTTTTAAACTATTTTGTGATAATTTTTTTTGTGATTTTAAACTGTTTTGTGATATTTTGCACTATTGTGATATTTTAAACCTTTTTTTGATTTTTATTAAACTATTTTGTGATATTTTAAACTGTTTTGTGACATTTAAAAAAAAATGGTACTAATTTTGTTCTTTAGTGAGTTTTTACTATATTGAGAAATTTTATAACTATTTTTTTTTTTTGATTTTATTCTATTTGGTCAGATTTTTAAGTATTATTCTTTACTTTAAAATAATCTTTGAGAATCTACAATTTTATACAATTTACAATACAATTACAATACAATTTTGTGAGCATCTGAACAAATTTTGATTTTTTATTGTGAACGATTTTGTGAGGTTTTTAATTTTTGTACTTTGTATTGTACTTTGTGCTTTTCGAAAAATCCAAAAATTAAAAAAAAAATAAAAATGGTAACCATTTTATTTTTAAAAATTAAAAAATTCTTAAATTGGCAGCAAATTAAAAAGTTTAAAAAATGTATTTTATTTCAAATTAAATTTCAATTTATTTATTTTTCAAAAAAAATTAAATTTTAAAATTTTCTCTTATTAAAATTGTGCCTAACGCATAAATCATTCGTTGTTCGTTCAATGAATTTTTGTTTTTCCAAAAACCATTTCGGCGCGCCGCAATCGAAAACCAATTGAATTTCGAATTTACTATGTCGGCCGCCCTCACTACACGTCTTCCCGTCTTCCTGTTTGTATGTCTGTCCATGCGTCTGTCCATCTATTCCAATTTTGTTTACAAAAAGAAATACATCGAATACACAATCAGCGCACAGCATAGCCCGTTCAATAGTTTTCTCGATAGGTTTTCTTTTTTTTTTTTTTTGTTTCTTCAAACGTTGCGTTCAGCAATACTCGTTCAATTGTTTATTTTGTTCGTTTTGCGCTAAAAATAGCCACGTTTTTCATTGCAAATATAAACAAAGCACAATGTTTGTGTTGTAGAGAAATTGAGAATTTTCTTTAATTGAAACGATTGAAAATTGTTTAAGAAAAACGTGAAAAAATATCACACAATGATTTTTTTTTTTGACAGAGTTGCCTACCTACCTACTGCATATAGTTGGCATTGCATGCATGGCTATAATTTACATGGCGCTGTCATTAATTATAATAATTTGTTATTTGTTACAAGCATTTTATACTAGCAGAAACAACAAGAACAAGCACAATAAACAACCGCATAATTGCCCATCAACAGTTAATAAAAACATGACTTCCTCAACGCATTTATTTAATGGCAACCACATCAACCAACAAGGGTTTTTTTTGGTTCACTCTTAAAAAAAGTAAAAAAAAAAATATATACAAAATAAAGAACCTGGTAAAAATAATTGCATGAAGTTAACGAATTGTTGGCCAACAACAATAACATCAACAACTACAACACTACGGAAGTATATTGTAGTACATACGCACTTTCACGCATAAATCACGTCAACACGCGAATGTGGGCAATAAAATCACAGCAACTATTTTTTATTATTTTCTCCTTTTTACATGCTTTTCAAGAGTCTATAGTTTGTCAGTTTTATTGAAAAAAATAACTTGTTAAGGTTGTGAGAATTCTCACAGTATAAAAGTCACAAAAATGTATGGAATAAAATTTAATACGTGTTAATGACAGTGTTTTATATTATGTTTATTTGTATAATTTTTGGTAATTTTTTTATATTATTTTTTTTTAATTTTAATTTTCAATTATATTTTGTGAGAATTTTTAATTACTTAGTGCTTTTTTAAACATTTTAGTGAGTTTTGAAATATTTTTATGAAACTTTAACGATTTTGTGAGATATTAAAATATTTTGTGTGATATTCAACGATTGTGATGTGATTTTTAGCTATTTCGAGCAATTTTAAACTATTTTGTCAAATTTTGAAATATTTTGAGATGAGATTTCAAACTAATTTATATGAATTATTCGATTTTGTGAGATTTTGAAATATTTTCTCTCATTTTATATACGATTTTCATTTGTTTTTTCAACTATTTTGTGAGTGTTACGGTTTTTTGTGTATAATGTATCTTGCAAGATTTGTACTTTTAATAATAACCACGGAATTTAAACAATTTTGAATCATTTTAACTATTTTGTGAGATTTCAAACTAATTTATATGAATTTTTCGATTTTGTGAGATGTTCAGTTATTTTGTGACATTTTAAATTTTTTTGTGAGTTTTTTATTATTTTTTTTTTTCATTTATTTTGTAATATTTTAACTGTTTTATGAGTTATTAAACAAATTTGATGTGATTTTCAGCTATTTTGAGAGATTTTCAAATATTTTAAGAGAATTTGAAATTTTTTGTCTGTATTTTGTGATTATTAAGTGCTATTTTAAATTTTTAGTCAGTTTTAAAATATTTTTGTTAAACTTTAACGATTTCATGAGATATTCAATGATTGTGATGTGATCTTTAGCAATTTTGAGCGATTTAAAATTATTTTTTCAGATTTGAAATATTTTCTCTCATTTTATGTGTGATTTTCATAAATTTATTTTAACTATTTTGTGAGTGTTACTACTTTTTGTGTAAAATTTATCTCGCAACATTTTTACTTTTAATAAGATCTACCGAATTCAGAGAATTTTGAATTATTTTAGCTATTTTGTTAGATTTCAAACTAATTTTTCAATTTTGTGAGATGTTCACTTATTTTGTGAGATTTTAAATTTGTTCGTGAGTTTTTTAAAATATTTCTTTTTTTAGATATCTTAACTTTTTTGTGAGTTATTAAACTAATTTGACGTGATTTTTAGCGATTTTGAGAGATTTTAAAATATTTTGTGAGAATTTGAAGTATTTTGTCTGTTTTTGACAAATTTCGTGAGATTTTGAAATTTCATCATTTTAATTTAATTTTTTAAGAGACTTTTAATAATAATTTAAAAAATTGTAAAAGATTTTTTTATTATTTTGTGACAATTTTGTGTTATTTTTTAATTATTATTTTTAGTTTTTAAACAATTCTTTGATATTTTAAACGATGTTTTGAGATTTTGTACAGTTTTTTATAATTTTATAAGAATTTCAACATTTTTGTGAGATATGAAACAATTTTGTGAGATTGCAAACTATTTTGTTTTCAAAGTTTCAGACTATTCTATAAGCCCTATTTTTGATTTTGTGAGATTTTCGAAAGTTTTGTGATATTTTACAAAACATAGTGTTTTAAACTGTAAACTATTTTCAAAAAAACTCCAAATTTTAATATAAAATTATAAATATTTTGTGATATTTTTAAAAATTTGTGATATTTTTAAATATTTTGTGATATTTTTAAATATTTTGTGTGATTTTTAAATTTTTGTGATATTTCTAAATATTTTGTGCTATTTTTAAATATTTTGTGATATTTTTAAATATTTTGTGATATTTTTAAATATTTTGAGATATTTTTAAATATTTTGTGATATTTTTAAATATTTTGTGATATTTTTAAATATTTTGTGATATTTTTAAATATTTTGTGATATTTTTAAATATTTTGTGATATTTTTAAATATTTTGTGATATTTTTAAATATTTTGTGATATTTTTAAATATTTTGAGATATTTTTAAATATTTTGTGATATTTTTAAATATTTTGTGATATTTTTAAATATTTTGTGATATTTTTAAATATTTTGTGATATTTTGAAAAATTTTGTAAGAACTAACACTATTTTTATAATTTTTAATATTTTTGTAATATTTCAGACTAATTTATAATAATTTCTACATTTTTCACTTGGCTAATTTTTAAATATTTAGAGAAATACAAAACTATATTTTGTGATGCGAAACTATTTTGTGAGAATTTTATAGAATTTTTTTTAATTTTATGAGATCCAAACCAAGGTTTATCTAAGTTCTAAAATAGTTTTAAAATATTTCGAACTATACTTTGTGATTTTTAACTATTTTATGATATTTTTATAATATTTTGTGAGATTTGTAATTTTTTTTTCTGTGATTTTTAGTAATTTTGTGAATTTTTTAATTATTTTGTGAGAAATTAAACTATTTTACTGGGTTTTAATTATTTTAAAATGTTCTAATCTACTTTGGGAGTTTTTTTTTAATTATAATGGAAGGTGTTAAATATTTTTTAGAAATTTGAAATAATTTTATATACTTTTATTTTAATGATAAAGCTGATAATAAAAATTAAAAAAAAACACTTTAATACAAATATTTAGTACTAATATAGTTTAATGTTATATAGTTAATTTTTTTTATTCGATTATAATTTTTCACAAAATTGTTAAATTTTTATTTCTTATATTTAAATTTTTATTTTTTTGTAAAAAAAATATACACTTTCTGTATTAAATACATTCAAATCAAAAAAATAAATATTTAAAATGCTTCAACGCTACTATTTATCATTTCTCGTTGTCCTTATAAAAATTTGAAAAATGACAAATGTCTCTTTTATCCCCAGTTCTAATTAAGTGTACTTGTCGCTAGTTCACACCCTGCACACAACAATATGAAAAATTAGAAAATTCCCACAAATTACAACATTTTTGTGTTGCACACTACAGAGTGGCGCCTCGCGTCGCCACACCTGCAACTGCGGTGCAACTCAACTCAAAATGACATAAATAACAAAACAATGTAATTGACACGTACGCTAATGACGTCGACAGTGCGCTCACAACGTCACACATCGTGTGGCAGGCAGACAGACAGGAGTAGGCAAAACAGACAGAGCGAAATAAAAAAAAAAGAGTAGAACGCAATGCACACATTGAGCGCCCGCACAAGATGCACAGGACGCACGAGCGACACGCATGCAACACATGACGTTTTATGCTGCGACATGCAGTGTGCGTGACGTCGCAACTTTGTGGTGTGACTTTGTGTGTGACAAACTGTTCGTCCTTCAGTCTTACTAAAAGTGAGTCACGCGTCATGCAATTATTTAGAATATATATTTTTCTTTTATTTTAAAATTGAATTCAATAAATGTATTTTACTAAAATCACAAAAAAATTATTTGAGGAAAATAAATCTCATAAGAAATATTTTGAAATGTTCGATCATTGATATTTATAGAAAAAAATTACCGAGAATATATATTCAAATAATTAAAAAATAAAAAAAAATAATAAAAAAAAAAAATTAATAAATAAAAAACATAAAAAATAAAAACAAAATTTAACAAAACAATCAAAATGTTCTAAACAAAAAACAGTTTCTATGATTCCAAAAACTATTTACAATAAAAAATAATTTAAGAATATAAAAAAAATAAAAAATGATATATATTACTCACTATAAAATTAAAAAAAAAAAAACAAAATATTATAATTTGAGCCACTGTATCTCTGGAAGTAGTTGTCAGAAAAAATAAAAAAAAAAATGGTTATTGCATGTCTCAATACCCTGTATCAGTTGCCAAAATTTCATTAAAATCGAAAAGGTAAAATCTCAAATTTGCCTTTTTTTGATCGATTTGGTGTGGAATGGCCCATATATACAAACAAAAATGAAAAATAAAAAATTAAAAAAAAAATAATAAATAAAAAAAAATGAAAAGTAACAAAAAAAATAAGAAAATAAAATAAATGACAGTCAACTTGTAAGAAAAACCAATTTTTTGATTTCAAAAAATATTTACATGAAAAAATAAAAAATGTATTACAAAAAATTAAAAATTAAGAATTAAATTTTAAAAATTACCAAAAAAAAAACAATACCACCCATGATTTGTAAGTAAAACTGTTTTTTGTTTTAAAACATTTTATCAATAAAAAAAATAGCATTATAAAAATTAAAGAAACAAAATTACTTTTTTTTACAATAAATTTAAAAATATTGAAAAACAAAAAACTTTCCTAATTTTACAATATTAAAAAAATATATATTAACCAAAATTATTAAAAAAAAAATTAAAAAAACTGTTTTTTTGTTTAAATTTTTTTTTCTAAAATAAAAAAAAAAACAAAAAAAATATTTTCAACAATTAAATAAATATATGTATTTATAAATATATATTTTACAATTATTAACAAGGTTTCAAAAAGAAATTCAATTTATAAAAAAATAATAACAAATATGTTTTTTTTAGAAAACAAATTTGAATAAATATTTGTTAACAAAAAAAAAATAAAAAATGGCATAAATTAAAAAATGTATTTTTTACAAAAAAAAAAAAATTAAAATAAAATATATCTACCAAAAACACTGAAATATGTATATTGCTACAATTTAGCATTAGCTAATAATCTAAAAAAGTATTAGGTATAAAAACAAACAAAAAAATATATATCGTATGTGATTTTTGTAGCAACACTGCGTGCATACGTTTGCTATTCAAATATCGATTATATTCAATTTCATGGCAGCAACAGCAGCCGTATCTCAAACTATTCAAAGCGGCAGCAGCAACAACAGCAGCCACGCTAAACAAATTGCAGCAGCGTTACGTGAGCGCAGCAGCAGCAGCGTCTACTAAACAGCAACAACAACAAAAAAATTGAAGCAAATATTTCAATGCAGCAATAACGACAGCAGCAGCATCATCAACAACAACAACAGCAGCAAAGACAACAAAAATAACTAAAGCAACAAAAACACCAAATGCAACAACATCAACAGCAGATGCAACAAAGAAAAAAATAAATAAACAAAAAAAAGATTTTAAAAATAAAACCAAAATTGCAGCCAAACCAAAACAAATGGATTTTCTGTTTTCCATGTGGCAGCCAGATACTGCTGTCGATGTTGCTGCTGCTTCTTCTTCTTCTTCTCATTTTTTCTAATTTTCTTTTGCAATGTAACAAAATGCAAAACGAAAAAACATTTTTTTGCGTTTTTTTTTTGCTGCAAATTTGTTGCTGCTAATGCAGTGCTGTTGTTGCTGCAGTTAATTTTGTTGTAATTGTTTGATTTAGTTGCTGCTGTTACTATGTTAGAACAACATATTGATGGCCGTTCGACAGCATTGCATGAATAATGCACTCAGCAAATGCACGCATTACATACAAAAGGGCGCAGCAGCAGCAGTTGCAGCAACAATAAATTAAAAAAAAAACGGTTTTTTGCGCATTTTCAATTTGTTTTAGTTGAAAAATGCAAATTAAAAAAAAAAAAAATTTTAATTTAACAAAAAAAATAAAAAAAATAAATAAAAAAAATAAAAAAATTTAAAAAAAAATAAAAAAGTAAGTATATAAATAGTACCTAATAAAAAAAAAATATTTAAGAAATTAAAGAATTTATATAAAACAAAAAAAAATCAATCAACGAAAAGAAAAAAAAGACAAAACACAATTACCAAAAAAAAAAAAATTAAATACAATAAATAACATAAGAAAACAATAAAATACAATACAATAATATACAATCAAGTACAGTTATATACCCAAAAGTACAATACAATAAAATACAATAAAATAAAATACAATAAAATACAATAAAATGCAATAAAATACAATAAAATATAACGAAATACAATGAAATACAATAAAATGCAATAAAATGCAATAAAATACAATAAAATACCATAAAATACAATAAAATACAATAAAATACAATAAAATACAATAAAATACAATAAAATACAATAAAATACAATAAAATACAATAAAATACAATAAAATACAATAAAATACAATAAAATACAATAAAATACAATAAAATACAATAAAATACAATAAAATTCAATAAAATACAATAAAATATAATAAAATGCAATAAAATATAATACAATACAATAAAATGCAATAAAATACAATAAAATACAATAAAATGCAATAAAATACAATAAAATACAATAAAATACAATAAAATACAATAAAATACAATAATATACAATAAAATACAATAAAATGCAATAAAATACAATAAAATACAATAAAATACAATAATATACAATCAAATACAATCAAATACAAACAAATACAATCAAATACATGCAAATACAATAAAATACAATAAAATGAAATACAATCAAATACATTCAAATACAATAACATACAATAAAATAAAAAGAAATACAATCAAATACAATAATATACAATAAAATAAAATGAAATACAATAAAATCAAATAATAGAATACAAAACAATAAAATCAAATAAAATAGAATACAATAAATTATAATGAAATACAATAAAATACAATAAAACACAATGAAATAAAATCAAATGCAATCAAAAACCTTAAATTAAATAAATATTATTTAAATTTCTAAACAATTTTTAAAATTAAATAATATAATATTAAATTTTGAAAGCAGTCACTAGAGCATGCATCAAAAATTATGCTTCAAAAATCACTTTCAACCCTTTTATAATTTTTTTTTGCATAATATAAAATACTGGCATGCGCCTAAAAGCGCCTGCTATCCAACAAAAAAAAATTTTCAACAGTTTCATAATTTTTACACAGCAACAAATTTCAACCCCTTCCAAATGGGTGGAGTCGCCGCTGTGCCAACAAAATTGTTGTCCCCCCAAAATTGCAATAGTTGTTGGTAGATACTGCTTCTACGGCTTACGTTGTTGCATGTCGGCTGCTCTTTGGTGGCGGTTTTAGTTGCAACTTGAACTACTTTTCAACTGCATATTTTGCCTGCGCAAAAGCAAGACTCAAGTTGCACACATAGACAACGAAAACAGCCAAAGGAGGGGCAGCAACTATGTCATAAAAAAAAACGAAAAATTTTGCAATAACAAAAATTACATTTATGTGCTACAACAAAAAAATAATGTTCAGAAATATAGCAGCGCAAAAATGTTACGGCGCATTTTTAATTTTATTTATGCTACCCCAATAAGCAGGCAATGCAAATGCACGTCCGGTTGTGTGTTAGTGGCTCTTTTAGTTAGATTTTCATGCATGTGTGCAGTTTACACTGTAGCACATTGTTGTTTTATTTATTTTAAAAATCATTGTCTAATTGGCAACAGGTTTGAAGTTGAAGGACTTTTTGGATTTAACATATGCAAAATATTTAGAACAGCGTTTTTTTTTTATTTAAAAATAAATTTTTATTTTAAGTGAAATTTAAGAAGGATTTTAAAATACAAAAATGTACAAAAAAAAAAATTAAAAATAAAAAAATTAAAATATAAATTAAAATAAAAAAAAATTTATAAAAAATATATAAAATATAAGTAAAAAATATAAAAAAATATTTAAAAATGTATATAAAAAAATATATAAAAAATATATAAAAAATATATAAAAAATATACAAAAATAGTAAATATCAAAAAATAAAACCAAAAAATAGATATTCAAAATTTTAAATATCAATATGAAAACTTTTGAAAGCCAATACCTCATATTTAGTAAACATAAATAAAGACTAGTTTAACAATGAATCATTGGAATGAAATTAAAAATTTAATTGAATTAAAAAAAAATATTATAATGTCCTATATTAGAAAAACTCTTCAAGCCACATTGCGTATTAATTTAACAACGAATACTGTGTAGCACATAAGCATTGTCAGGGCTTTAAAGATGACACTAAACGACAAACACAAATGTTTAATTGCAAAGAAAAATCGATAGCAAAAGCAAAAGAAGTAGCAGTAACAAGAGGAGACATAAGACAGCAGCAACAATAACGACATCAACAACTTTGGTCGACGCCACCAACAAAAAACAGTACTTTTCAAAGTTTTTTAATGATGTAAAGTATAAAGTTTTATGTCTTCGTCTTAGCTACGCTGTTTTTCGTTGATTTTTGTTTTTTTGGTCTGGCATCTACTTCAGCGCATTTTCCTCCTTTAGGCCAGCAACATTACTTGTTGTTAGTTGTGTGGGATTTTGGTAGCAGCCACGTTTATGATGACAAAAGACAGCTGCGTGTGCTGCCAATGAAACCAACAAACAGCAAAACATATAACGTCTAAAATAACGTTGTCAACTTTGTGGCATACAGCAAAAATGCGTAGCATACTTTTGGGTGTTTTGAAAAAAATTAATACCAACTGCTGTGTGGCAAGTGTTGACTTTGAAATAACACAGCAGTTTCAATAAAATGTTGAAAAAAAAATGATAAAAAATTTGCATATTTTTAGGCGTTGCCTTAATATAGTTGATGCTCAAGTTTTCAACTTAGAGCAACTTAATTTACAAGAATCTTGAAGAAAATAATTGTTTGCAAATAAAAAATAAATATGTTGCCTATTTTTAGGCTACTTTTAAAATGTTTAATATTGCTTTTTAATGTTAAAAAGTGCATATGTTAAACGTTTTAAATGTAAAATAAGATTTTTAAAAGTACTAATTTTTCAAAAAATATTGTACAGTTTTTGTTGCTTACTTCATCATTTGCAAGAATCTTGAAAGAAATACCTATTTGCAAAAATAAAAATTGAAACGTTGCCTATTGTAAGGCTGCTTTTAAAATATTAATTATGGCTTTATATAGTGCGAATACAAATAATTATTATTAAAACTGTTAAAAATAGTATACAATTAATTTAGAAAAAAATTGCATATCAAAAAAATGAGATGTATAAATTTTGACGATCTAATTTTCTATTTCATCTAAAATATATGTTCAGATTAAAGAATATTCGTTATATGCTTCGCTTTGTACATTTTGCATTAAATTAAGAGCCAACTATAAAAAACAAGGCATCATTTTAGGGTTTCAAACTACTTGCAGACCCCAAACTGAACAGAGGTTTCATAAAAGCATTAAATGCCAACAAAACTGCAGCCATTGAATAGTAATAATCAGATAAATGCGCTGTTAAAGCTTTAGAAGAAAAAAACGCAAATTTTACTGCCTACTTTTAGGCGCATGCTAAACGCAAATGGACACTGACTGCGTCCCCATGCACGCAATTTTATTACAAAAGCAATTTTGTTGCATAAAATATGCATGATAAACTTTATGTTTTCAGCATAAAAGTATGCAATGGTTTTTTGTGTTGCGCCAAGAAGACTACTATGTGCGCAACTTCTTTGATATGATTACAAAGTAATAAAAACGCAAAGATTTTCTCGGCTGTTGTGGTGGCGTATTTGCAGCCTGCTTTTAGGCGCATAACTTTAAATTACGTTTTGGGCATGCTGCGCTGCTCTGTACATTTATTACGCTGTTACTGTTGTTGGGTGGTCTGGAGAGTTCTGGGGGGAAAGCAGCAATTTAATGAATTTATGCTCATGTTTTTGTGTGTTTTTTATGGCGCATACTTTTAGGCGCTATGTTGCATAGTTTGCTATGTTTACAACCATTTCTATTTAGTTACGTTTTGGTTCTGGCTCTGAGTCTGGCGTCGGAAATGTGCTTTTATGGCAAATTTAGAGCAGCAGACATTTAAAATGTATTTATTGCGCTTCAGTTACGCATTTGTTTTTAATGCTGCATATTTTCGGGCAGGTTAACGCCACGAAAGTCGTCGTTACGCGCTCATGGCTTGTAATTAAAATTAATTATTTAATTATAAAGCGTTATGCAGACGACTCAGGCGCTTGTTTCAATGCTGAAATGCCTAAAAATGGCAAATTAAATACAAAATTCATTAAATTCCTCTGTTCAGTTAACCAGATGTAGCATGCTTTTAGATGTTTGCATTGCAATAGTTTTTTAAAATAATATTTTATAACATTGTTGCATGCTTTTAGGCATTTGTTCTAAAATAGTATTTTAAAATAATATTTTACAAATTTTTGACATCTTTTTGTGCTGTTAATTTTACAAAAAATATAGCAATAAAACTCATTGCATACTCTGCTATGCTCTGAATTAATTTAAATACATCTTTTTAACTATTCTCGCAATTACATATTTTTGCACAACTCACATAAGGAGCAACTTTTAAGTGCAGCAGTAGCAGCGCCGTCAGGCAACAATTTCTTAAAAATTAATACTTCGTCAACTATTTAAACTGTCATTAAACGCTTAAAAAGCGCTCTGTCGCAAGTATCGACGCCGCCAAAACAGGTAGCATACTTCAAGGCGGCGGCGAGGGCTTAACAATGTAAAATGCGAGACGTCGCGACGCCAGCAAAAAAAAACTTTTTGTTTAAGCACTAACAACAATGAGCAGACTTTTGTTACAATTGCTGCAGCTACAATCAGTGGTAGTTGTTGTGGCTGCACTTTGTTGCTTGCGTCGTGCAATAAACTTTTCGCATATTTCTCTATTTAAAAAATTTTATTTTTGCACATTTTTCTTTTTTTTTATTTTATATTTTTCTATTTATATTTTATTTTTATTTCAAATTATTACAAATTTTATAATTTTTTATCACAAAGTTTAAATTTTAATGATTATTTTATTTATATTTTAAATATTTAAGACTTAAATTAAATATTTATGTATTTAGACTATATATTAAATTTCGTTTTAATTTTATTTTTATATATATATTTTTTTTAATTTTAATTTATTTATTTGATTTTTATTGTTTCATTATAATTATTTTTATATATAGCTAAATTTTTATTTCAAATTTGTAAGTTTTTTTTTAATTTTTAAATTTTTTATTTTATTTTTGATTTTATTTTTAATTTTTTTCTTCTTTTAATTTCAATATTTTAATTTAAATTTAATTAAATTTTTTATTTTCAATATTTAAAACTTAAATTAAATATTTAGGTATTTAGACAATATTTTTTTACATTTTGTTCTTACTTTATCCCAATTTTGTTTCTTGTATTTATTTATTTTTTATTAATTTGATATATTTATTTATTTTTTTATTGTTGAATTTGTGTTTTCATTTTTATGCTGTAAGGCATAAACTTTTTTTTTAACTTCTGATTTTTTTTTTAATATTTAATTTTAATTTAATTTTATTTTTAATTCTTTTTAATTTTTTTTTTTATTTTTTTCAATATTTAAATTTTAAATTAAATATTAAGGTATTTAGACAATCTAAGACATTTTGTTCTTCTTTTTTCAAAATTTTATTTGTTGTATTTGTAATTTTTTTTTAAATTTTAATTTATTTATTTTTTTTTTTTTATTGTTTCATTATAATTATTTATTATTTGTTTTGTATTGTTATATTTGTGTTTTCATGATTATTCTTTAAGTTTTTTTTTATTTTTGGTTTCATTTTTTTTATATAATTTTTTTTTTTTTAATATTTTTAAATTGTTTTTTTTTTTATTTTTTTCCTCATATTAAAATTCAATTTTAATTTTCTCATTCAATATAATTTGTGTAGTTCTGATCTCTCTCTCTTTCCCTGCCAAAATCGCCTGAACTCATGCCGCTTTGTAGCAACGCCTGCCAAGTATGCAACGAAACTTTTCTCATTAAAAATTTTAAAGTTTTTAAGTTGTTATAATAAGAAATTAATTACGTTGTCGGCGACTATGCTGTTTCAAACACTTTGTAATAAATGCCTAAATGTAGGCAACGTTTTTTTTATTTCACTCTTGTTGTTATGCTTTAAATAAAGCCACTTTTAAACAAAATTTAATTTTTTTAAACAATTTCGTCTCATGTTCGACTTTTTTTATTTTTTTCAAAAGTGATCAGGCATATTTTTTTATTATTTTAATTTAGATTTAATATATATCAAATTTTTATAACATTTGGCCTATTTTAAATTTATTTTAAATTAATGTAAACGCATCTTTGCATTTAATGAAAATGCTTAAAATTATGCTTTACATTTTTCAACTGCAAATAAACACTCAATACTCGAACTTA
This sequence comes from Dryomyza anilis, assembly GCA_951804985.1. Classification (NCBI taxonomy): domain Eukaryota; kingdom Metazoa; phylum Arthropoda; class Insecta; order Diptera; family Dryomyzidae; genus Dryomyza; species Dryomyza anilis. Next base: position 3,111,465 of record OX638134.1, read on the forward strand.
ATGCAGCGCCTTAAATGCTGCTTTAAGCATTGTTGTTTTTCATTTCAATTTCTTGTTGTTGTTTGTTGTTTTTGCCATTGTTGCTGTCATGCTACGCCTCGCCTTCGCGTCCGTTGTACACTTGACTGCAATTGCAAATTGCAACCGAGAGGCACTTCAGCAACACTTCCTTCCGCAAGTCGCCGCCACCGTCTGCGTTGCCAGCAACATGCGCTGAAGCACCAGCAACTTCATCATCAAGAACAGTACCAGCAGCAACAACAATGAAAACTTTTTCATTAATAACGATTTTCCATTAACTATCGATTGATTTTGCAACAGCAACGAGTCGCCCTTCGTTGCTGCTACGTCACCTTCTTCTCGTTTTCTACAACTGCACTCGAACAATATAAACATTGTTTGCAATATTGTCGGCATTTCCGCCCACAACTGCCACACCCATTTAATTCCTTTTAACCGCGCGCGTAAGCGCAGAGTAACAAAAAACCGGCGCAAAAACGGAAAAACTCATTGAAAACTTTTCTTTCACGGTTCACTACGTTTTTTCGCTACGTTTTATCATAATGTTGCTCGTTGTTTGTTGTAGTTCGTTGTTGTATGTTGTTGTTTTTGTTGAATCGCGTTTCACCGCAGACACAAAAGGTGTAGCGCAATGTTGCCAACTTCGCACGGTGTATCGTAGTCGTCGACGTCGTCGTTGCTTCTATTATGTAGCAGCGCCTGAAAGTCGGCAACAATATTCGAATTACACTCCAAGGAGCAAGTTTTCGCTTTTAGCGCACAAAAGTATGCAATACTTTTATGTCTATAATAATTCTTTTCTCTATGATGATACTGCCAGATTTTTGGTTTTTGTTTTGTATTATTCTTTTGTTTCACTTTTTTGTGAGCGCCGCAAAGTAGTCTCAAACTTTTTTATGCACTTCGCACTTGGCCCGCAACGTTTTGCCGCCTAACAATAGGCTATAAATTCTACGGTCAGCAGAGATTATATTTTGATTATTTATTGTTGCCGCAATTGAGGCGTTGAGCAGTTGAACAGTTGAGCATTTGAGGTGCTGTAAATGCGTAACGATCTAAGGTGTGAAGCATAGATTAAGGCGTTAGATTTATAAATAGTCCAGTGGGGTTTTTTGGGCAGCACATTTTTTTAGTTGCGACAATTATGGTATACTTTATGGTGAGGATTGTCTATTTTTAGTCCTTTTTTAAGTGAGAATATGAGACATTTTTAATTATTTTATTATTTTATTATTTTATTATTTTATTATTTTATTATTTTATTATTTTATTATTTTATTATTTTATTATTTTATTATTTTATTATTTTATTATTTTATTATTTTATTATTTTATTATTTTATTATTTTATTATTTTATTATTTTATTATTTTATTATTTTATTATTTTATTATTTTATTATTTTATTATTTTATTATTTTATTATTTTATTATTTTATTATTTTATTATTTTATTATTTTATTATTTTATTATTTTATTATTTTATTATTTTATTATTTTATTATTTTATTATTTTATTATTTTATTATTTTATTATTTTATTATTTTATTATTTTATTATTTTATTATTTTATTATTTTATTATTTTATTATTTTATTATTTTATTATTTTATTATTTTATTATTTTATTATTTTATTATTTTATTATTTTATTATTTTATTATTTTATTATTTTATTATTTTATTATTTTATTATTTTATTATTTTATTATTTTATTATTTTATTATTTTATTATTTTATTATTTTATTATTTTATTATTTTATTATTTTATTATTTTATTATTTTATTATTTTATTATTTTATTATTTTATTATTTTATTATTTTATTATTTTATTATTTTATTATTTTATTATTTTATTATTTTATTATTTTATTATTTTATTATTTTATTATTTTATTATTTTATTATTTTATTATTTTATTATTTTATTATTTTATTATTTTATTATTTTATTATTTTATTATTTTATTATTTTATTATTTTATTATTTTATTATTTTATTATTTTATTATTTTATTATTTTATTATTTTATTATTTTATTATTTTATTATTTTATTATTTTATTATTTTATTATTTTATTATTTTATTATTTTATTATTTTTTCTTAATTTTTAAATAAATTTTTTCTCCATTTTCTTTAAATGCTAAAGTCTTTTAAATGACATTTAAATTTTTTATCTGCATGGTATACAATTTTGGACCTTACATTTCTCAAGTAATTTCCCTAAACATTTTTCACTGCCTCACAGGACATTTTCATCAATTTTTCACATTTTCACCAAGTCACTGACACAACGCCACAAACACAACCACACCAGCACACATAGGACTTCAACACACAGACAGACAGCCATCCAAATCACATAACATTTTCCCCTAAATAATCTAATAAATATTGATTTTCATTCGTCATCATCGTGTCGTGTAGAGTGCACACAATGTAATTTGATCAACACCCCCCAGGAGACAGGAGCGACAGGCTCAAAAGCACCAGCACCAAATCATTCAATCATTCAAATGTCCTTTGAACTATAAAAATCTATATAGTATATAATATATACGAAGAGTATGACACTAATAAAAGTGAAAAACCCAAAACAAGTTGAAATCGACCTAAAAAAAAAAACATGAAAAATAAAACTCAACGAACGAAAAATGAAATGAAGCGACAGCAAAAACAAAGTGGTAAACATGTCATGACGTGTTTCTTAAAAGAAAAACCAAACAAAGAAAGATAAAAAAATTCAAGTATATATAGTGAAAAAAAGAAAAAAACAACGTCGAAGATGATGAAGAACTGAACAAGAAAACGAAAAAAAAAAAAGAATGAAAAAGTTAAAATGACTTTTTAAAGGACAAACATGACGTCGATAAACTGGCGCAGAATGACAAGACCAGTCTGAACGACGGACTGAAAGACAGAAACAGACAGACTGTGGCATGTTTTGAAAAGTTGTTAACATACTTTAAGGCGCATTTAATATTGCAGAAGCCACTCAATGAACTATTGACTTAATTAAAGCGAGGGTGCCGGGCACAAACTGATGACAATATGACGACGCAAAGACACATAAAGTATATGGCCGGGTTGAAATTTAAATGAAATGGCTTCAATAATAATAAAAAAAAAAATGTATTTATTATTAGCGAACATAAACTAAAAATAGCTGTCAATAAAAAAATAATCACATTTATATAAACCTTCCATTATAACTTTGAATATACCAGAATAATAACATTCCTATACCTTCCAATATAAATTAGTTCAATATACCAAAGTGGGTTCAATTTTGTTTCCATTATATATTCGAATAAAGTTTTTCAATTTAGTTTCCAATAAAACTTACAATACAGCGTCTAATACCGCTTCAAATTTATCACCTTTCAATACATCTTTCAATACAACAACTCCAATACCGTTTCCAATATAGCTTCCAATGCACTTTCCAATATATTTATCAGTACAGCTACCAATACAGTTTCTAATACAGCATCCAATATCACTTGCAATGTCCTAACTAAGACCACTTCCAACCAATCTTCCAATATCGCTTCCAATTCAGGTATCCAATACAGCATCAAATACAGCTCAAATTTAGCACCTTCCAATACACCTTTCAATACAACAACTTCCAATACAACAACTTCAAATGCACTTTCCATAAATGCTTCCACTATATTTGAGAGTACAGCTTCAAATACAGTTTCTAATACAGCATCCAATATCACTTCCAATGCCTTAACTAAGTCCACTTATAATACCGCTTCCAATATAGTTTTCAATATCGCTTCAAATACACCTATCAACAAAGATTCCAATATCGCTTCGAATACACCTTCCAACCAAGATTCCAACACCGTTTCCAATACAGCTTTTTATACCCTATCTACCCTAGTAAAGGGTTTTTCAATAAGAGCGCTACAAAAGTTGTTTTCAAGGGTTTTTCAACAGGGACGCTACAAGAGTAGAGCGACAGAGACAGCAAACGACACCATATTTCTAGCCGCTCTTTTGACTTTTCTCTTCAGTAAGGTTTGCCATTTCATGATGGGAAGATATACGAGAACAACGAGTCGAAATTATTAAAATATACTACCGAAATTCGAATTCGTATATCTTTCCATCATGAAATGGCAAACCTTACTGAAGAGAAATGTCAAAAGAGCGGCAAGAAATATGGCGTCTTTTTTTTTCGAATAATGTTTTTTTTAAACAAATTTTTTTTTTCGAACAATTTTTTTTTTCGAACAATTTTTTTTTTCGAAAAATTTTTTTTTTTTCGTAAACAAAATTTTTCGATTTTCGATTTTGTTTTCGAAAAATGTGTTTTTAGTGAATTTTTTTTGGAACAATTTTTTCTCCGAAATTTTTTTTTTCGGATATTTTTTTTTAAATAAAATTTTTAACACTTTTTTTTCGAATTATTTTATAAATTTTTTTTTTTGAAAAAATATTATGAACAACATATTCATCAATATAACAATTCAAATTAATTGTCTTGAATATTTTGTTCATATATATAATGAATACATTAATTAATATGTCCTTTAATGAACGGTGGTATCAATATGATGAATCTGGTAGTTTGGTGAAAAAATTCATAATATTTATGAATAAATTCGTCATATTGTAGAATTTTCTTTTTCTGTATACGTTTCAATAAAGTTTCCCACATAGTTTACTGTTTCAGAATACGGTATTTCTATTCAAAATTAAACTTATTTCAATCGAATTCAATTCATTTAAGTTCTGTGGCACGAATTAAATACGATTTTTGTTCTCAAATTTAAATTTCAATCGAAAATAAGTTCAGAATATGCCCAATATATATCAACATACTTTCAAATACAGAATTGAATATATGTTCAATATCAGTTTAAATTTAGTCAGTTTAAATATATTCCGTCATAAAATTTCATTCAGAATATTAATTCAAAATACCCCTTTTTAACACCTAAACAACCAAACCAAAGTAATTCATATTGAGACATTCGGGAAATCTTCAAATTCATTGTCTTGAAGAACTATTCATAACATTTATGAACAGAATACATCAATGCTATAAACTGATTCTTTAATTTAACAAATGACTGAAGAATTATTTTCAATTTAACATAGTTTATGCGATTCAGCATATTATTTAAAAACTATACATCAAAACTTTGCATTAATTATATATACATCATATTGATGAATTTTGTTTATTTCAATCATTATTATTCTGTTGATTATTGTATAAATTCATAATTTTAAACATTTCTCAAATAAACTTAATAAACTTAAAAACTTCTGTACACATTTTCTAATCTTTTTTTGTTCTTTTCCCTCTCTTTTTAGGTAAGTTCGCTACATCACTTTAATGAAAGCATCAAATTAACTAATTTTGTGAGTATTAAAATTATAAAACTCCACTTAAAAAGTTGTGACACTTTAAAGTGTCGTCATAAACGTAACGGAAATAGTGTATGTGCCATGCCAACCAACCTTGCCAAACGTACCACTGGGGCTATATAAACCGAATGGCCCATAAAAATGATACTTACAGCTAGCACGGAGTACACAACAACATTTAGTTTAAGTGTTGCCAGAAAAACATTTTCTGACCAAAATCATTAGGTACATAATGGTTTGGTGTTGTTTCTTGTTTTTCAGGGGTAGAGGTAGAAAAGTGTAAGAAATATATATATATAGAGCTTTGAAAAGTCGGGAAAAATTAGATAAACTAAAAGACATAATTGTCTGGGAAAAAATAACCTCAAAGAAAATGTGTCTCAAGGATGAAATTCCAAATAAAAAATTGTTTCTTTAGATAAAAACGTCTATCGATACAGCCTAGAATTGTATCGGCGAAGGATGGTTTGAAGAAGAATACTTTATGGGGAAGAATTGAATTTGCTCGGTAAGGAGTATAAATTGCTATGAATACGGTAGCTCAGTGGTTAGTGCGTTGGACTGCGAGCCGAAAGGTTCCCGGTTCAAGCCTGGACTGGGGCTAACAACATCTTTCATAGAATACATTTTTCTATACCGCGCTACCTCTCGGCAGTAAATGGCAAACCTATGAGAGTAAAACATTGCCTATGAAAAGCTCTCACCCGCCGTTCGGATTCGGCAATAAACTGTAGGTCCCACCGCAGTTTAGTACAAATATAACACGCACAGCTCAAAATGGTGAGAGAGCTCGGCCGAAGTTCTTATAGGACTGTAGTGCCAAACTATTATTATTATTAAGAATTGTTTCTACTTGGTACGTTTCCTGGAAAATTTGTTTTTGAAAGAATTCTAGGAAAAAATGAACCTGTGAAGATGGAGTAATAAGAGAATTACCTCAGTGAAGAATTATCTTTGATAAGGTTTTCCCGGAAAAGGCTTGTCTTTGGGAGAGTGGATTCGGAAAAAATGTTGTGGAAGTAATTTTCTGAGATAGAATTAACTCTGACAATAGTTTTTGGTAAAGTTAGTCTCTGGAAAAATTAGTTTGTTAAAGAAATGACTATTAATATGTACATGAATTGTATCGGGGAATAATATTACTCGGAGAAGAATTAATTCAGAATTAAAATGTCTCTGACATGCTTTGTCTTGGGAGGAATTGCTTCAGAAAAAACTGTTTTAGAGGAGAAATGTTTATGAATACGGAGAAGAAATGTTTCGGGAAAGAGTTTTCTGAATAATAATGACCACGGGGAGAAATATCTAGTAAAAGAATATTCTTTGGTAGAAATGTGCTGCAAAGAATTTTCTCGGAAAATATTGGCATAGGGAAGAAATGTCTATAAATATGTACTTAAATTGTCTCAGAGAAGAACTGTTTAGGTAAGAATTACCTCGGAGTAGAATAGTCTCTAGTAAGGTATGTTTTAAGACAAATTGTCTAGGGTAGAATTATCGGTGTGTTGGCGAAGAAATTGGTTTGAATATTGACAATAATTGTCTGGGAAAGCATTAACACATGGAACTAATTCTTGTCTTTTTGTTCTTAGTAAAAACTGGTTTATTAAAAGAAATTAAAATTGGTGACGGTCCAAATTTGTTGTTGGGAATTAGAAATGAGTAACACTAAAAACAAGTGCACCCAGCAAAATTGCATGAACTCACCTGTCAAAATTTACCAAAAAAATAACAGAATTATGCAACGAATTTTGCACATCATGCCACATAGTAGTCTCTCTCTATATGCAGCATAAGTGATGTGTGGAGTGTGGAGGACGTGTGTGTGTGGTATGTAGTTGGCAACACTGTTGCTCTATAGTTTTTTTTAGTTATTCCTGTTGTTTTCAGGTTGCAGCCAACTTTATTTAGACGCTTAATAAAGTGCGCTCTGCAGCTGACAGCTTCCCGAACGTCAAGCGCTCGACGGCTCTAAATTGACTGAAGGACTCCATGTGTGTGATGTGGTATAGAATGGTATGAGTCGGTTTTGTAAATGTGTGGATGCTTCAAAATTATGAATGCGATGTGCAGGAATTTTACGCTGATGTTGATGAGCTGTTGTCTGACGGACGAAAGGACAGACCAGGTTGAATTGTTGGTTGTTGTGTGATGGTCGCAATGGAAGGGTGCTACGTGATGTTGTACTAAACCTCGTAGTCGAGGGGGTGGGAACACAGCAATGGGTGCGGTTTTTCCTACCTTTTTTTCGGTTTATTCCACAAGTTTTTTCCTTTTTTTTTGTTTCTCTGCTACGGTTTGACTGTTTATTAATATTTGATGTTTCGACATAATGCCGACACGTGGTTAAAAATTGTGGTTTTTTTCACGTGCCAAAAATAATCAAAAAAAAAATAAAAAAAATTAAATAAGTTGTAAGTACATGAGTTATATATAAAGGTTTAATGCTTATAATGCGCACATAAAGTTGAGCATTAACTTTGAAAACATAAAATGGGGTTTTTCGCTCAATAGCCCTGGCTATTTAGAGCAACCTCCCCCCTTCCACATTCCCCGATAGTCATAAATTTGGCAAAAGTCTTTTAATAAACCTTTAAAATTACTTTACAAATTGCAAATGTTTCAGCCTCATACTCTGCATCGGCACTACCGCCACAAATTTTTATTACCCTAGTTGTTTTTATTGTAATATATTTTTTGGTAACTTCGTTGCGGTCGCAATTTGGCCTGTAAAACCACTCAAATTTTACATTTACCATCCATCGACACCCACGTCCACTGACCCGTTGCATTTATTTACATTTATTTGCGGTTGGCAACATTTAACGTTCGTTGAATTTTACCAAAAAGAAAATAAAGGGGCGGCACAGTACTGCGGACTCAAAACTCAGAACTCGTCATGCAAAATCCTACACGTTTTGCACAAAAACAACACGGCAGCGCCTTCATTTAAATGCAAATTTTTATGCGCGCTGTAACTTGAGCGCAAATAATAATAATAATAAAAAAAATAATAAAATAAAAAAGAAGAAGAAAAACGAAAAAAATTTGGTATGAAAGAGAAATTAAAATTAAAATGCTACCCTCTGCCTGCGTTTACACCAAATAGAGCTGTGAGAATAATTCAAGGTGATGGCTTAATTGAAATATGCTTTTAGGCATTTTTTGGATTTAGTGTCGTTCCGTCCTGCTACGGTTCTTCTTTTTCTCGCAGCTCGACGTGTCTTTGTCTGCTATGTGCTGTGCATGGGTTGCATATTTCCGTATTCCGCTTTTTTGTTTTTTATAATTTTAATGTTATGCAAAGTGATTTCGAAGGACTTGAGGACACGTAATATGCGGTCGAGTTTCTGCTGTTGATACCGGGAACATGCAAATAAAAATCTGCCCTCAGGGTACTATGTGGTTATGCCAAAAACAATAAAGTCGTGGGGGAGTGGAGCGATACTTGCTTGAAGAGTACACTACACTGAAGTGACAGCAAGTAAGGTGGTCTATAGTCTCAAAGTAAAGTATTAGGGAGTGGCAACTTTAGTATACCAGATCACGTGGTAATTCGAGCCGACAGCATATATAATCTGCACTCTCTCCCTCTCTCTTCCTGTTACAGACTTTGCATTAATTTGAATTTTCTATTAAGTTTAGCCTGAGGCGCGTCAAATTTTTATTATGTTTAGAGATTTTAAAAATGGTATATGTTAAGTCGAACAACAACTTTGAGCTTGGGTATTAATAGCGACGGAACTTAACAGCTTGAGTCTCTTTTTTTAAAGGTGTTTTTAATACGATTAATACCATTAAATTCATATGATTGCAGTCTCTCGCTCTCAATTGCTATAATAAGAAAATTAAAAAATACTTGAGATAATTTCATGCTTATTTCTCAAGCATCCTTCAACGATACAACAACATCAACTCACATGCGCACGTCAACAGTACCACTGACAAGTCGTACGTCATCTCTCGTACGCCACTTGTAAGGAGGTGGCCTCCAAGTATAAAAAATAAATTTATAAATATATGAGTTTGTACATCAAGTGAATTATGTGCCGCGTACACTCACTTATGTAAGTGAATGACGAAATGTTCGGTGGGGGGAGGGCAATGGTAAAACCCACAGATAAGCAAACTGCTCATATGTGAGCAGGTCCTTACCCAACTTCTAAGCAAGTGCTTGCCTCTTTCGCCTGCGTTATCTACTAATGCTTCTTTAGCTTTTGCATGCCTGCCTTCTTCATGACCTTCTTCTCGAACTGTTCATGTTCCCAAGTCCTACCACTTTTCACTACATACGTCTGCGCCATTCCCACTCTCGCAGGTTATCATAATCTGTTGTTGCTTTCTGCACTCTCTGCTATGCGCTATATCTCTGCCCTTCCCTCTATCTCTGCCTCTTCTCTTTCTCTCTGTTCCGCGTCGCGCATAAGTGGAATATCGGCGCTACTTTACCCACTCATCTAATGGTATCTCAACTGAGTATCTTCTTCCTTCGTCCCTCTCGGCAGTATCAACCTCATCACCACACAATCTTGCCGCCAAACACTCCTGTGTGTGTCTGTATTTGCAGCTTCTTGTTGTAATCCCCAATGGGTTTTATTATCTTGCATTGACTGAGTACGTCTCGGGTGTGAGTCAGCACAAGTATGGCTTATTTCGATGGGGGGAGAGAACAAGCGAGAAGATGTTGCAGTAAAATGCGTCGTCCTTTCGGGTCGCTTTGTGCGCTCGTATATCAAAGCGCTAAATGAAAAGCGACAGAACGGAATGCAATTTATAAATTACAATCATTTTACGTAGCATATCGAGTGAGGGGCTCTCATGCTTTATTTATAATAAAGTAAATTTTTTTAATACTTGGTTAGATTTTTTTTTTATATTTCTTTTCTTAAAATTCTTAAATATTATTGCTGGTATATTAGAGCCCCTGTCAAAATTAATAAGCATTGGGGCATCTATTTTTTTGTTGCTTTGCTTAACTATGAGATTGAGTATTTCTTTGTATAGCCTTTGTTATAGTCAACCGATTTTGGATAATCTTCGCACAATCCAATCTAACATCTTTATGCTTTCTTAAACTGTAGCTTAGAAATAGCTATGTCTTTAGGATTTTTAGGTAGAGTATGCTAAAGTTGGTGTTTGGAAAATCATTTTATTCGGTGTTGTTTTTAAATATTTCTTTAAGGATTTTCTGTAGTCTTTATCAGTATAATTATTTGTACTTTAATAATTTTATTTTACGTTTATTTTACGTTTTTCTGATATAGGCAATCGATTTTGGCAAATCTTTGCACAATCTAATCCAAAATCTATGATCTTTCTTAAACTATAACTTAGAAATAGCTATATCTTTAGGATTTTTAGGTAGAGTAGGCTAAAATTGGTGTTTGGCAAATCATTTTATTCAGTGCAGTTTTTAGATATTACTTTAAAGATTTCGGTAGTCTTTATCAGCATCATTATTTCTACTTTAATGATTCTATTTCACATTTTGCTGTACCATCTCTGATTTAGTCAACCGATTTTGATAATTTTTACATATCTCTTTTTTGAACATCCCACACTTTAGATGATATTAGATTTGAACTTGCTATAAATTAAGGATTTTTAGGTAGAGTCTGCGAAATTTTCAACTTTTCTTAAATTTCAATTATTTATCAATTTTTTTAAAATTTTTCCCACACAGTGTTATTGTATGATCACTATTCATGCAATGTTCAATGTTGGTCGTACAAAATGATTTTTTGGTTTAAAACTTAGGGAGAAAGATGGAATAGTATTAGTGACTGTTTGTCCGGAATATTATAATTGTAAACTAGTCGGAAAACAGATGCAGAGAGATTCTTTCACAAATGTGTACCATGCGTCTGAAGGTTTCTAAAAAGGCAAGATTCTGTCGAGAGCCGAGAGTACAACAACTTGGTAGAAAAAGCACTACGTTTGTTCCTCAAACACTTTCCATGGTAATACCAATCAAATCGAAGGAAAGTCAATAGTAGTAGGTTAAGTTAATTATGGGGTGTTGCTGAAATTATATCAGCAACACTCACGGCAGCCAAGTGGTCCATTTTGTTCCCTTTTATACTTGGTGACAACCGTTCGTTAGTTTCTTCGAAACCAACCTGATCTACTTAAGAACGTTGCCAGGTTTTCTATTGGAACTTCTACTATTTCTTCCAGTTCTCCAAAGAACCTGTTGGATTCGGCGCGTTTGAAGATTTGGACATTCGCATAGTAGATGTTCAGTCGATTCTACTACCTTAATTTCTTTAGAGCTCTGTAGTAATAGTTAAATAACACTTGGTTCAATTCGGTCCACGAACTTCAAAGATTATCTGGAATTTCCTTTCCAAATATGCGAATGAATTTTATTTCAACTTTTTTCAAAAGTAGCGAATCGATTTTTAATATTTTTACAGGTATAGTTTCTAAACATCTCACACTATAGAAAACATATACATTATAGTAGGTATATATTTAGGATTTTTTGGTAAAGTTCTCAAAAGTTAAAAATTCTTAAAAAATTTAGAGAACAAAAAGAATATTATTAAATGTTCAAATTTTGTATTAAAAACTAGTATTTCGGTCTACCTACCTCTATTGTAATAAATTGAATTTGAAAATATAGTTTTGCGGTTTTTGGTATAATTACGGAAATAGTTAACCGATTTTGATTATTTTTAAAGTTTAATAATCCTAACATCATAGGCTTTAAATGGTATTAAATTCAAACAAGTTATGTATTTAGAAATTTTTTGTAGAGTTTGCCAAAGTTGAAAATATATAATAATTTGAATTTGTTGATACAGTTTTGCGTTTTTTGGTATAGACTAGGAAATAGCTAACCGATTTTGATAATTTTTAGAGTTTATAATTCCTTACATTATAGACTTAAAATGTCATTAAATTTAAATAAACTATGTTTTAAGGAATTTTTGGTAGAGTTTGCAAAAGATGAAAATATATAATAACTTGAATATGTTGATACAGTTTAGCGTTTTTGGGTATAGTTTCGGAAATAGTGCACCGATTTCAATAATTTTTACAGTTAAATAATCTTAAGATTATAGAATTGAAATGGAATTAAATTTAAACAAGCTATGTATTTAGGAATTTTTGGTAGAGTTTGCGAAATTTCAAAACATGAATTTGTTAAGACAATTTGACGTTTTTCGGTATAGTTGGGGTAATAGTAAACCGATTTCTATAATTTCAACAGTTTAATAATCTTAACATTATACCCTTTAGAGTGTATTAAATTCTAATAAGCTTTGTATTTAAGACTTTTTGGTGGTTTGTGAAAAAGTTGAATATTTCATAAAAAAATATTTTTTAAAATAAAATATATATATATTTTTTTTGCTATAAAAACTAGTTATTCGTACCATTCACTTACGCAAAAAATTTGATTTATCAACAGTAAAGATCCAATAACTCTATCCGCTTTGCATCACTCGCAGTATTCAACCCTTTGACTTGCACTGCTGCAATTAAAATTCCTATCAGAAAATACCCCCAAATGCATGCTCTTGAAAACTAGTTTCTCCGTTGCGTGCTGTCAACATAATCCACGTGTAATACCAAAACTAGTTTCTGACATACGTCAAAAACTACCACACAATCAAACCGAGCACAACTATTCCAAAAAGAAGGTAACGTAATAACAACCCTTACATTGCAGACGCACACGCATGGCCACCCTGCTGAATCTAGCACCGAATCTTGACATTTGCAACAGCGGCAACAAACCAGCTGTCAGTTTGAACAACAACCAAAAAAAAAATAGAAACGTGAAAAAAATAATATATATAACACTATAAACTTTTCAAAGTGTCAACAATCGCATGCGAATGAAGCGGTAAAACAGGCAACATCTTCCGGCACAGCAACCCTTCGACGGAACGCATTTTTAATTTAGTTGTGAGCTGGCGTACTCACGTGACACGTGACCATCACTTTGTAGAGTGATGAGTGCTGGTCGTGGATGAGGGGGACACGAGCGACGGACAATATGATTTAATGCCAATAATAAAAAAAAAGAAACGGAATTTTTAATTTTCGTAAATTTTACAATTTCAAGTTCAGCGCCATAGTCACCCCTTTTTGTTATTTAAGCCCGAAGCTCTAATTGTACGAAAGGGTTGCGCCACTTAAATGCAGGAAAATTGCTCGGGGACCGTACGCGGTACAATTTTCACTGTGTGTGTGCTACGTGCGCCATAAAGTAAAATTTTGAAAAAATAAATCAAAAACATTATTTATATTTTGTATATTGTAGCGAATTTCATGCATGCTGACTGCGTCGCATGTGAAGATTGATGCTTGTTTTATGAGCTGTTAAGTGGGCTTAATAAGGTATATAGTCAAAAACAAGTAGAAGAAGAAGAAAAGGCGAATGTTCAAGTAAAGGAGATGGTGCAGAAAATCAAGTAGCAACGTTTTAAATGGAAGGTAGCTTTAGCACTTAGCAGTTAGTCTTAGCATAACAACGCAAAAAACAACTTTGGCAGCCTCTGAGGCATCAAATCTTGATCTCACTTGAAGGGTGTTAATTTTTAATCAGCCTTCTCTCTTGCAAAGATGTTGTCGAGTCCTTTTTTTGTTGTTTGAGTCTGCTTTGTTTGTGATAAATTGTATGTGAGATTTGATTAGGTTAAGTGTACTTGGTATGAGTTGGTTTCAAAAGAAGGCTTCACGCCAATACGCCAGGGACAACGGAGGAGCTAACTGTAGGCGGTGGCATGTCAAAAAGTTACGACAGTAAATCAATTTTATTCAATTATTAATATATAAGATTTCTCGACGCACTTTAACAAAAGGTATACGGCATGGTTGAGACGTTGTTAATAGAATAAGAAAGTAGCAAAGTCGAGGGAAGACAGGAGTTTTTGAGGAATCTTTTGAGTGGGAGAAACAAGAAAAAGTTTCTAGCTGACAAATATAAACACGACAATTCAAGAGATTTCGAAAAGTAATATTTTAATCATTTTATATAAATTGTTCGTTGTTTTTGTGAGAGTATTTAAACAGTCATGGGGTACGACTTGCAACTTCTAACTCGGTATTATTTTTCTTCCAAAGAAATTTCAAATGTTTTTTAAAACCTCGTCGAATGCATATAGCAAAACATATTTCAAAACAGGTATATTGAGGTTTTTTTTTTGTTTAAGACTTCATTTAGATAAAAAAAAACGGTATGCGGCATGCATAATAAGTTTTTGGGAATCATGAGGTATGACTCGCAATTTCTAAATTGGATTTCATACTAAGAAATTTCTTTGAAACTCTGAAAACCTCGAATATTTTTCAAAACGTCCTCGAATGCATATTGCAAAATCTCTTACTAAAGACGGAAATTGAGGTTTTTTGAAATCAAGACTTCTCTTAGAAAAAAACGGTATGCGGCTGGGTAAAGGAGTTCTTAATAGAATAAAGAAAGAATCGAAGTCATGGGAGGTGAAGTTTTAGAAAAATCCTTTGGGTGGAAGAACTAAGAAGAAAGCTTCTTCTCGTGAGTCATGTTCCCGAATACAGATATGACTTACGATATAAGACAGGAATAGTTAGAATAGGCATTCTTCGCAGTATCACGATGAGGATTTTAATTAATACGTTCTATATTTAAAGAGTCTTTAGGTAAATATTGAAAAAGTTGCAAATATATTCGTGGAAAAATTACAACTGAAATAAAGCACTCAATTTGCAAAAAATCTAGAGAAGTTCTACATTATCACCTTGCGAAACCCATTAACTTTAAAGTAATTCATGTAACTCACACTCTATGGCAGACAATTTCATTAGAGTCTCATAAAAAACTGCCAAACTTTTGCAAAAAAAAAACAAAACACGTTCAAATATAACAAATGGATTCACAAACCATTACATTAAAAACATCTTAACAAATAAATTTTTAATTTTTTTCTCTCGTTTCGACTGCTGCCAAAGAAGTGTCCTTTTAACCTTCCGCAGCACATGCACAACCCATATATATTATGAACTGAAAGAAAAGAAAAAAAAAAAACAACAAACCAAATGGTTTTTGCATGGTAAGGGTTTGGCTTACGTTTAGCAGCAACCAGACCCTGCTGCCGTCGTGGCAAAAATGCATTTTGTGCCCCATTAAATAATAATAAGCATTCACAGGATATACGCAGATCCTTACAGCAAATATAACACACAGCACAGTATAAGACGTACAAAAAAATATATTCAAAAACAACAACAAAATTACACGAAACGCATAAAAATCATGGTTATTTGTGTTTATCTCGCACACGAATCCCCATTGTGATTTTTAACATAAATGTCGGCGCGGTACGGTACATGCGATACAGGACACAGTCATCCTGAGACTTGATATGTGTTTTGTACGTGGTGTGGTGTGTTGGTGTGCAGTGAGCTACTCAGCTGCTGGGCTACTTAGTGGTGTTTGTAGCGTGCCACATAAATAAGTAACGAAGTCGTTGTTCTTCCCCAAATGCAGCGGGGGGAGGGGGAGCAAGTAAGAGAGCAGTCGGATAACAAATGAGTTCAGGGATATGAAAAAAAAAGAATTAAAATAAGTTAAAAAGGAAGATGAAGTTTAAGTTGAAGAATATCCTTAGGAGCATGAACAAGAGATGAAAGAGCAAGAGAAACAAGAGCAAGGGGAGCAAGAAGGCAGGAAGATGAAGAGGACCAAGAGAACCAAAAGAACCAAGAGGACCAAGTGAAGCAAGAGGAGCAGTAGGAGAAAGAGGAGCTGGACGAACTAAAAGAGATATCGAATCAACAGGTCTTAAAGTAGCTAGACGTAACAGAAGATCAGGAGGAGCTGAAAGAGTAAGAGGAACCAAAGGAAGAATAAGAGGAGTATCTCGAAGAATTAGAATAGCTAAAGGAGTTGTTGAGCTATAGGAGCTATACCTTGAAATTCTAGAGAACCCAGAATAATTCAAGATCCTGTAGAAACTAGTGGTGATAGAGGACCTACGAAATCAAAAGGAATGGAAAGAGCAGGAATAGCTAAATGAGGTAAAAGAGTCAAAGGATACAGAGAAGTCAGAGGAAAATAAGAGCTAAAGGAGTAAGAGGATTTAGAATAGCAAAAGATGCTAGAGTATCTGTAAACGCCAAAAGTGTTAGAAAATCCATAAGAGAAAGACGATCTAGATAAACAACAGGAACTAGAAGAGTAAAAGGAAAAAGAAAGTCCAGAGTAGTAAGAGGAGCCATGAGAACCAGAGAAACTAAAGCAGCTGGAATAACTAAACCAGAGAAACTAGATGAAAAGAGGAGCTAGAAGAGTAAAGGGATTTAGAATATAAAGAGATGCTAGAGGATCTGTAAGAGCCAAAAGCTTTAGAGAATCCAGAAGAGCAAGTTGATCTAGGACGACATAAACTAGTAGAGTAAAAGGAAAAAGAAAGAGAACGGCCAGAGTAGTTAGAGAAGCCACGAGAGCAAGTGGAACTAAAGGAGCTGAAACAGCTAAATGAGGTAAAAGAATCAGAGAAGCCAGAAAAAAAAGACCGAAGTGATTAAGATGATTTAGAATAGCAAGAGATGCAAAAGGATATGTAAGAGCCAAAAGCTTTAGATGATCCAGAAGAGCAAGTGAATCTAAAGGAACTACATGAACTAGAAGAGTTAAAGGATCTAGAAGACGAAAACCAGCTAGGGAATAAAGAAAATCTGGAGAGGAATAAATGATGATATAAATGATGAGATAAATGAGATAATAGAGTCAGAGAAGTAAGAAAAATATGAGTTAGAGGATTTAGAATAACAAATGGATATGCTAGTGGATATGTAAGAGCCAAAAGCTTTAGAGGATTCCGAAGAGCAAAAGCATCTAGACGAACTAGAGCATCTAGAAGAAGAAGAAGACTAGCTAGAGAATAAAGAAAAAATTGAGTATCTGTAGAAGTTATAACAGGGGTGCTGGCAAAGTTTGAGAATCCAGAGTAGAGGGGAAGCAGTAGGATCTAAAACAATTATAGGAGTCAGAAGAGCAAAAGGAACTAGATGAGTCAGAGGACCTAGAAAAACTAAAATAGTTAGAAGAGCTAAAAGAGAAAAAAAAACCTAGAAAAATAAGAACGGCACGAAGAGCAAGAGAAGTAAAAGGAGATAGACTAGAAGAGAAGCTAGACTAAACAAGGAGAGACATAGAAGAGCTAGAGGAGGAAGAAGAGCTATGGGAGCTAGAACAGCTAAAGGAAGAGAGGGAGCTTTAGAACCTAGTGGAGCAAGAAGAGCTTGAAGAGTTAGTGGAGCTGGAGTAAATACTGGATCGAATAGCTAAAAATGAGTATAGCAGCGAGATGTGCAAGATGAGAAAGGCGAGCTAGCTTAATAAGTTATAACATCATACAATAAATGAAATAAGATGTTCAAAAAGAGCAATATAAACTAAACGACCAAGAGAAACATTAACAGGAGAAATTGGAGTTAGAGCAACAGTAGCAAGATATCTGAGAAGAGCATTTTATACAAGAGCAAGAAGAGGATGCATAAGATCATGTGAATCCAAGCAATGAAAATATAAAAAATCTGAAAATGTACAACAATTTCCCCAAAAACAAACTACCTTTGCAAAGATAACATTAAAAATAAGCAGCCACATGGACGTTTATGTTGTGTTAAAAGCACTTTAATGCAGACATTATCTTTCGATGTGTGTGGTACATACGTCTGGCTTCCAGGACGAAAAGCTTTGCACTTTATTACATTTATACGCTTGATAGCACACTGGACGTGACAGGTACGAACGAACAGTAATTCAAATTTATAGACTGCGTTTACTTATTCACAGAAGGATATGCAATATTAAGAATGCACAATATTACGGACAAAGTATTCAGCATAAATTTAAGCAAGCACAAAACTTTGATAATGTCACATCTTATCTGTGAAATCTAATCGGCATAAACTGTAATCAAACAAAAGCGCCGCTGAATTAAAACATTTGTATTCCCTGCGGCTAAAGCTACCCTGCCGCGTCGTGCACTTCCTGTCGCGCTTCCTGCTGATTCACCTCATTATAATTATTAATATTGTTGTAACTAATAGTACAGTGTACTATTCTACTCTACGAAGTAACTACCACCACCATCATCATCATCGGTAGCATTTTCTCTACATCCCTTTGTAAGTTATTGAAAATCAACCCCCTTTGTGTGAGCTCTTATTATGTACGAATCCTTATTACGTTTCGTGTCCTTATTATGGATGCACTGAGGAAATGTTCACAATTAAATTCCGTATTAAATGAGGTTAATGAGATGCAGATAGGAAAAACTTTACAAGGCGTTAAAACTGCAAATATTTACAAGCTAAAAGTATGCAATGTTTTTTTTTGTTACTATGTTGTATTCTTTCTATTTTTTATTGTACGCTATCTCTTTTCATTTTTTTTTGCATAAACAACGCCTCACTCTATGCAATGCATTAAATCAATATTATTATTAAATCTTCTTAAGTGCGCCTTATGTTATGCAACGCTTTTTGCCAAATTGCGTAAAAATCACATAAACGGACTTAGATTTTATTTGCGCCTTGCCACTCTTTGCTACTTAACAAATTTGCATGTCTGCTAAAATACGTTGCAGCTTTTTAGGCAGTGCCCCTTTTTCAATTTTTATTGTTTTAGCGACTTACCGCCAACTAAAACAACAAGAACAAAAACAAGAAAAAGTCAGTGTCCTCGCGCATCGTGCTTTTTTTATTATGCAAACATGCGGCGTTGGCAATCATATGAATTGTCATAAAGTAATGCGCCGCAAAGCATGCTTTGATCATAAACAAAGTGTCGGCAATGTTGCTACTTTTGTTATAGTGTAAATATTATAATTTTATGCCGGCTGCTGTGTTGACTCAGTTGGTTTTGAAACTGATTTGAAGACATGTGCGAGTTCAAAAACAGAAAAACATTAAACATTGATTGCCGCAAAGTAGGCTATAATTTATGAGTTGACATGTAGTAAGAGCTGAGCTAATAATAGATATTAGAATATAGAATTTTCTCAAAAAGTTCTTACAAATTTTGTATTAAAAAAAAAAGAAAAATGTTTATTAATAAA
The DNA here is from genome assembly GCA_951804985.1 of Dryomyza anilis. Taxonomy (NCBI): domain Eukaryota; kingdom Metazoa; phylum Arthropoda; class Insecta; order Diptera; family Dryomyzidae; genus Dryomyza; species Dryomyza anilis. Next base: position 3,130,946 of record OX638134.1, read on the forward strand.
ATAAAAATAAAAAAAAACAATAAACTAACTTTTTTTAAAATGAAAAAATTGTATTTAAATAATTTTACAAAACAAAATAATGAATAAAAATGCATTCTAATTTAAAAAACAATTTTATTTTAAATATTTTTTTTTCCTTTTAATTTAATATTTTTTTTTTTTGTAATTAAAAAAAAAATGTTTTTATATAGTAATTTAGTATAAAAATATTAATAATAGATAGTAAATAAAAAATAAACAAAAATATATTTTTTTAAAAATAAAATAATTATATATTATTATTTTTAACAAAATAAAATAATGAACAAAAATGTATCAATGTATAAAAAACATTTTTAAAAATATCTTAAATTACCAATAAACTTAAAAAATTTAAATAAAATAACAAATATGAATTAGAAGAGTAAAATGAATAAAGAAAGAGAAAGGCCAGAGTAGTTAAAGGAGCTTCAAAAGCAAGAGGAACACAAGGAGCTGGAATAGCTAAATGAGGTAAAAGAATCGGAGGAGGCAGAAAGGACAGAGGAAACTAATAAACTAATAAAAAAAAACAAATAAAATATTTTTTAAAAAAAATTAAATTAACAATAAACTTCAAAATTTTAAATAAAGTAAAAATATTGATATAAAATTCATATATTTTATTTTTCTTTTTAATTTCAATTTCACTTAATTTTCTTTTATTGTAATCAATAAAAATTGAAAAAAAATAACAAAAAATTAGAAAAACATGTAAAAAATTAAAATTTAAATTTAAAAAAATGTAAATAAAAAAAGGTATATATAATAAATTAGAAAAAAATTAAAAAAAAGTTACAAAAAATTAATTCTAAAAATAAAATAATTGTATTTGAAAGTTAAAACAAAAATATCCTTAATTAAAAAAAAAGTAATAAATATTTAAAAAAAAAATATAAAAAAAAAAACAAATTGTTTATAAAATATTTAAAAAAAAAATATAAAAAAAAAACAAATTGTTTATAAAATATTTGAACAATCAAATAATAGACCAACGTTTATTTTAAATAAATTTTTTTGTTAAATATAAATATAATATTTTTTATAATAAAAATTATTATATATTTATAGAATATATTACTTTGAATTAATTGTAAGTTTATAATAATAATTATTACAAATTTTCAAAGTAATATATTCTATATTAATTTATTTAGTAAAACCGCAAATTAATAAATTTAATAACCTTTAATACCATTTCTCTACCACATAATATAATGTCTGTCTATTTTCGCATGACTGCCTCCGCACACATATTGATTTCTAGCTGCTGCTGCTGCTACTGCTTTTCATCAAATAATCTACCAGCAGCACCAATTTTCCCTCAATTTATTACCCAATTAATTTCACGTTTCTCAGCTCTCTATTTTCAGCTATTTCTATAGTTTGGATCTAACTGTCTGTGTCTATATTTTGTGCTTCCCCAGTTTTTGTTGTTCCTTTTCTCCTCTTCCATTTTTTGCCACTTAGCCGTACTCCTTGCTTCTCCCCATACGAGAGCAGCACATTATCAATTGCATGCTTGTCTGCTTTGTGCCACTCAACTCGAAATTCGACTCGATTTTCCAATTGAACTGTCTTTGCCATCTAACAAGCACCCTCACCAGCCAACTCCTTAGTCAATTCCATATGTGTGTGCTGCATGCTGCACTCGGTGCTGTGCTCTCTGGCAACATGTGTCCTTTCGTTTGTATGCGTTGCCGCTGTGCAATGCGCTGTGTACTGAGTGCTAAATGCAGCGACTCGTACTCGTCATCATCGTCCTTGCCGTTTTGGCAATATTTGCACAGTGTGCCTGTTGCATGATTTTTGCTGTTGCCAACTTCGCGCAGAATCAATTAAAATACGTGCTTTGATTGCGTAACTAATAGAGCGCCTAAAAGCAGGCAACACTTTCTGTAAAAGCTGTGAAATATTCAAGAAATTTAAAGGTTTTTTCAAAAAATTATTTTTATTGTAATTGACAACAATTTATTAAAAACAAATATATTTATATTTTTTTCGATTTATTTTTTTAGTCACCAATGAACATTTTGTATTGAAAAAAATAAAATAAGGTTTAATAAAATTAAAGAAAATTAATTAATATTATTATTTTTTTTTTCTACTTTATGCCGTAATTTTTTTTTTAGTTTTGATTTTTATAAAATTCAAAAAAATATTATAGCTCATTCAATTAACCGATCTCATTTAAAAAACATATTTTTCATTTTCATAAATAAGTTTCACCCATTTTTGTTTATTAGAAAAAAATTTCAAAGAAATAAATTATATTCACTGTCCGACCCTCCAAAAAGAATAACCGTCGGCCAAACAATTGAAAGCCATAAATTATGCAAATATTTGTTGCCGGACAGTCGGTCGGATGGTTGGATGGTCGGCCCACTGCGGTGTGCACACAAATACAAAAATTATGTTAATACTAAATGCCGTGTAATTAGCCTAAAATTGTGGCCCATTAAAAGCAAAGCCAATGTGATGCCCATGCCCACCATGCACGGCGTCCGTCGTCCACGGTGGCTAATTTAAAGGCCACCCAAAACACAGCCTAAAATTAGAATATAAATTATATTTGCTTTGACAAATATATTCACAATAGATAGATAATTAGTATGGACGTCTTTTTTTATTTTGCATATTCTCCAGAGTTAGTTCATTGTTTAACTTGGCCGAACTCTATATTATTAGCTACAGTACACATTCGAAGTATTGCGCAAAAGGGTGCCGCTACTATAATTAACTATATAACCGACTAAAAATGTATTAAAAGAAAAACTAAAACTAAATATCCCGCCATAAAACACATGTCCGCCTCACATGTCCTGTCAGCGTTTTTCACGGCCGCTTATTGTTTATTGCGTCTACAAATTAACCAGAAAAACTAAAAGTAAACTGGGCCGTTGGTGCTGCCGCCGCCGTCGACCATCATTAGTTAGCAATTAGTTTGGTTTTTTGTGGTTTCTCTGCTGACCGCAAATCAATACAATGGCATGGCATGGCATAGAATTGTATACCACACACGCACAGTGGGCCTAATGTGGTGCATGCGTGAGTTTTTGTTGTTATTTTCAGTGGTATTTTTTTTTTGAATCTTGACCACATTCGGCATTCGAAACACGCATGTAATTCACTCAACACAAAATTGTATGAACTCCGGATGTCAGGATGTGTTTTGCATGTGTTTTTATTTCTGTTCGTTTTAATTGTATTTTTTTTCTGTAGAAAATATATTTTAAACATGTGCGTTCGTTATGTCAATCAATCGAAAGGATTGGCATTTGCACAGTCTACACTCTTTTAATACTCGAAGTCTAGTTAATGATGTAGATAATGGTATTAATAGAATTACATTAGAGAATGTATACAATAAAGTGATAATTTCAATTACTATAAATTTTTAATGAAAAATTGAATTTTTAGTGAAAAATTGAATTTTTAGTGAAAATTTGAATTTTTAGTGAAAAATTGAATTTTTAGTGAAAAATTGAATTTTTAGTGAAAAATTGAATTTTTAGTGAAAAATTGAATTTTTAGTGAAAAATTGAATTTTTAGTGAAAATTTAAATATTTAGTGAAAAATGGAATTTTTAGTGAAAAATGGAATTTTTGTGAAAAATTGAATTTTTAGTGAAAAATTGAATTTTTAGTTAAAAATTGAATTTTTAGTGAAAAATGAAATATTTAGTGAAAAATGGAATTTTTAGTGAAAAATTGAATTTTTAGTGAAAAATTGAATTTTTAGTGAAAAATTGAATTTTTTAGTGAAAAAATGAATTTTTAGTGAAAAATTGAATTTTTAGTGAAAAATTGAATTTTTAGTGAAAAATTGAATTTTTAGTGAAAAAATGAATTTTTAGTGAAAAAATGAATTTTTAGTGATAAATTGAATTTTTGGTGAAAAATTGAATTTTTAGTGAAAAATTGAACTTTTAGTGAAAAATTGAATTTTTAGTGAAAAATTGAATTTTTAGTGAAAAATTGAATTTTTAGTGAAAAATTAATATTTAGTGAAAAATTGAATTTTTAGTGAAAAATTGAAATTTTAGTGATAATTTGAATTTTTAGTGAAAAATTGAATTTTTAATGAAAAATTGAATTTTTGGTGAAAAATTGAATTTTTAGTGAAAAATTGAATTCCTAGTGAAAAATTGAAATTTTAGTGAAAAATTGAAATTTAAGTGAAAAATTGAATTTATAGTGAAATATTGAATTTTTAGTGAAAAATGAAATTTTTAGTCAAAAATTTAACCTTAATTGAATTTTAAATGAAAAATTTAATTTTTTTAGCGTAAAACTTAATTTTTGTAAAATTTAATTTGTTGAATTAATCTCAAATATGAATATTCTTTATTCAGTAAAATTATAAATTAAATTTTTGAATATAATATATTTTTCATGTAGTTTCTTTAACATATATTAATCCAGCATCAGTTATTTCAACATTCGTGCTTGCCTCAACAATTCGACTACCAACAGCTAGAGTCCTTCATTATAGCCACCATCACTCAACCGCCTACCGCATTGTGCACCTCGTGGCTGCCGCTAAATGCACCGAATTCCGTTTAAAATGCCGCGGCTTTCATATGTAGTTGAAATGCAGTCACACAGACCGGCTTTCGCACACATATATCCTTCTTCCCACACATAGATCCTTTCCACATATACACTGCATCACATACATTGAGAAAACCATCTGCAAACAAACGCCGTTGCTGCAGTTCATCGACCACTTAATTTACGCGCTCAACGCAATTCGCAACGCAGCAGTTGTTGCTGTCGCGGCGAAAGCTCAAACTGAGCGGAGCTTAAAGCGCATTTGTTACAACAAGAGCGGCAGACGCAACAACTCGACGTTGGCAAAAAAAACATTTTCAATTAAATTTTAATCAGCGGCAACCTTTTTATGCTCTGTGTGTGAGTTGTAGACCGCATGGGCGCCGCCTAAAAGCAGATCCTGTCTGTCTGTCCGTTCATCTATCTGTGTGGCGATGTGTGTAATGTTTGCGGTTGTGTCGCAGTTTATTTCGGCGCTGGTTTTTACTCACTCATTGACTCATTGTTGGTTAATTTGTGCGCGCGCTGCACATTTTCGCAATTTTCGAGTTTTTGGGAAATTTTGTAAATTTTTAAAAGTACCCCTCCTTTGACCGAGTGAGGTAGAGCATATAGTACATGTATATTTTAGTGTCTGTGTCTGTCTGGTGTATGTGAGGCTGGGTGTTTTGTATTTGGTATGACGCTTAAAAACTGCTTATTCATTATGCATTAATGTAAATACGGCGCATGTTGTCGTCCAATCATTAACATAATTGAATTACAAACAAGTGCGCTAAACATTTGCTAAATGTAAATAATTTGACAGCATAAAATGGGCAACAGCATAGAATAGCTGGAAAATAAATAGCATAAAATCCACTGGCAGTTGCATTACAGTGAAATTGTGTGTTCAACACAAAAGTGTATGTGATTTTATTCATTTATCTCCATTCGCATGGAAAACGTGTCAAGAACAAATAAAAGCACTTTTTATTACAAACATTAGTTTTTAATAGTTAAAAGCTTTTAAATAGTTAAAAGCTTTATTTAATTTATATACAAATTATAATGAGAAAATAAATAACCACCATAAATATAACCATTTTTTTTTTTTTTTTTTTGTTGTAGTTTAGAAAAAATATATGTATTGAAAAAAAAATGTGTGCCTACAATTTTTATCTCTCAAAATAGCTTTAGTTAAAACTTTTGTGTATTTGAGTTTTAAAAACCTTTTGAATAAGCTTTTAAAAAAGCTTTTAAAAGATACTTTTTTTCGAAAGAAAAAAGTTTAACAAAAGCTTTTCATAAAAGCATTTAAAAAGCTTTTCATAAAAGCATTTATAAAGATTTTATTAAAAGCCTTTGAAAAAAAATTAATAAAAGCTTTTGGGAAAAAAAGCTTTTAATAAAAGCTTTTGAAAAAAGATTTTTATAAAAGCTTTTGGAAAAAGCTTTTAATAAAAGCTTTTGGAAAAAGATTTTAATAAAAGCTTTTGGAAAAAAGCTTTTAATAAAAGTTTTTGGGAAAAAAACTTTTAATTAACGTTTTTTTTTTTCAAAAGGTTTTACTCGTTTTGAACTTAAAAATTCCAGTGCCTTTAAATGCGTTTACTTCAAAAGCTTTTAAATTATCCTTCTTCAAAATCTTTTAAATAATAATTATTCAAAAGCTCTTAAATAAGAATAATTCAAAAGAATTTTTTAAAATATTTTAAATATGCATTTTTCAAAAACTTTAAATTAAACATTTCTTATACGATATTTTAAAAGTTTTAAAATATTTTTTTAAAGATTTGTAATTTTTTTTCCAGAACCTTAGAATAATTTGTTCCCCGTAAGCTTTAAATAAGCTTTTTTCCATAAGCTTTTAACTGAGCCGTTTTCAAAATCTTTAAAAAATCATTATTCCAAAACATTTTAAATAATCGTTTTGCAAAAGCTTTTATATTAGCTTTGAGGTTTTATCATAAACTTTAAATAGGCTTTATTCCCAAACCTTTTTAATATGCTTTATTTCAAAACCTTTTAAATAAGCTTTACTCCAAAACCTTTTCAACAACAGTTTTTAAATAAAATTTCTTACGTCTTTCAAATATTGTTTAGAAATTTTAAACAACAAATGTCAGTAGCTTTTTAAAAACTTTTAAAATGATTTTTAAGGTTTGTAGGGTACCTATTTATATTTTCAACACTTATAATTTTTATTTAGAAACTGTTTGTATTTAAAAAGCTTTAATCTGAAATAAAAGAGGATGGTTTTAAATTTTTTTTTACTTAAGTGCAAAAAATTCGTTTTATTTTAAAAAAGTACTTCAGTCCAAATGCCATTATAACCCCTTTTGTCTACATGTTTTACTGCTTTACCATTTACTTAACTTTGTTTAAACAGCATTAAGCTTGAGTTTAACAAAAGCTCAACAGCAACAGCTCTTTTTCGTAGTTTTCGGCTTTATCTTGTTGCTTTATATTGTTGCTATTGTCATTTATCATGTTTGCCTCCACATTCTATAAAGCCTTAAATTCGCAGTGTTTCGCACAAGATTTTGTTGATTGTAGTGTTTATTTTTGTATATAGCCTTATATAATTTTTCATTTTCTATTTTTATGGCAATAGAAATATTGCTGAAGTTTTTTTTATTATTTTGCAATTTCTATTGTTTCGCTATTTTTATTACAATCGTACGTTGTTTGTTAGGGTTTTTTTTGCTATTTCGCCGCTATCTTTATTTCTGAACATAAAACTATCAGCGCGGCATATGTTGTGGTCGTTATTGTTGTTTTTGGCCATTGTAGGTTTTGCTGTTAAATATCATGTTTTACGTTAGTTTCGCGCTGACTTTGGTCAGTTGTTTGGTCGGCTGTGAGCAGCGGAACTACCTTCTGCATTTATGTCGCCCTTTGTTGGCGCTTGCACCGCCGCCCCCACTCGTCCTTGCTCCATCTCACCTCCGTCGCCATTTTGCAAAACAATGAAGAGTGCTGCTGCACAAAAGCCATAAAACGTTTTTTTAATTGCATTTTCGTTATGCGATTTTATGGAGTTCGAATTCAATGCGCGAACGTGGTGAACAGGACAACGCCAACCAGTCGAGGAGTCGAATTCAGTCGGTGCTAGTCGACTCGAGTGTGCCAGTGATAAAAGTTCTGCAATAATATTTTTTCTTTATGAGCCACTCCCCAAACCCATTGCGTCCGTAGCACCAGCGGTACTGCCTGCTGCACTTAACGCTATTTTGGTTTTTTTTTATATTTTTAATTTTTATGCTTTCGCATTTCTTGCTGCTCTATTGTTGTAATTACAAATATAACAAAGTGGGTACTTGGGAGTCTGGTGTTTTGTACCGCACACATAAATGCAGAAAAAAAATAAATAAAAAAATAATCGTCCAGTGTTGCAAATTTAATGATTTTTTTAGAGCTTCAGAAATGTGCTGTGTATAGCACATTTTGATATGCGAATGTTTTCGAAGCTAATATTCGTTTTTCAATTTACAAAAAAAATTAAAAGCTTTAAAAATACCATTAAAAAGTGTACAATATAAAAATGCTGAAAAAATATTTATTTTATAAATCAGCATATTTAGTTTTTATGTGCTAATTATAGCACTTTTCATATGCAATTTCAATAAAAGAAAACATAAAATAAAGTAATTCAAAAATGTACAAAGTCCCATAAAGAAAACCATCATACCGAAACTACCCTCAGAAACTACCCTTAACTTAAGTTATGTTTACGTACTTATTGAAAATAATGAAAAATTCCTACTACTTGATGTCAAATCTTGAGCTTTTCAAGTATTTATATAATTTTATTTTAAAATACTTGTAGGAAAACATATAAAAAAACATATATTTGATTTAGAAAATCATTTGCAATCGATTTAAAAAGACTTTATAGTTTTCAGGAATTTACCAAGAAACCCTTCCCCAATGGTAAAGCACCCAAATATGTTACAAGAATTCACTCCATGAAGGTGCTTTTTACTTTGAAGCATCATAAAGTGCTGCCACACTAAAGTAGTTTTGTTCAAAAACATCAAAGCAATAATTTTGAATAGTAGGAGTAGTAGGCTGGCAAATAGTTGGGGTGATGGCTTCTCTAAAACTAAAATTTTGACAGCTTTCAATCAAGCGTAATAAAAATTTATATATTTCTGTATAAATAAAAAACATGTAAAATGATTAAAATAGTTTTGCTTTTTTGACAATACAAGTTGCAGACCCAATAGAAATTAAAAAAAAAAACTTTTAAAAGTGAACTCTAAGGGCGAGTTTACACGATAGAGAATATAGCAAGATATAGAGCAAAATAGAGCAAAAAATCTCATAGAGTTGTGTAAACACTACATAGAGCTCCACTGTATGAAGCTCTACGGTAGATTTGTTTCTCTATCTCTAGCTAATTTCTCTATCGTGTATTCGAGCCTTAAACAGTGGAAAAGCTTTTAACAGTAGACTTCAAAAATTAAATTAAAATGAGCTAACTATATGCTTGACAAGTCATGCTTGAAACTAGATAAGACATGTAATGCAAAAGCTTTCAACAATGGCCTCAAAACTTGAGCTTTAAGTAAGCTAACTTTATGCTTGACAAAACATGAAATAGGAAATTTGTTAAAGCTTTCAACAGAAACCTCTAAACCGGTATTAAAAGTGAGCTGACAATATGCTTGACAAACTATGTCATAAAATAATTAAAAAGCTTTTAAAAGTAAACTCTAAATTAGAAAGTAAAGTCATGTTTGACAAGTCGTGCTTGAAAATAGATTAGTCTTGTATTATAAAAGCTTTTAACTTGGAAATGTAAATTTGAAATTAAAAAAAAAGCTTTTCACTTTGGACTATAAATTTGATATAAAAGGCTGAAGATCTTTTAACATTCACCTCTAAACTCGAATTTAAAATGAGCTGACAATATACTTGACAAGTCATGCCTTAAAACAGTTAGAAAATATATAAGAGAAAAGCTTTTAAAGAGTTCCATTACACTATAAACTCAGAGCGCTGACCATATGCTCGACAAGTCAGACATGATTTCTTAATTTTACAACTGGGTCAACGAGTTAAATATTGAAGTATGTGTGGCATATGTTTTTACCAAGTGCTGTGTTTGTATTCAAGGTGTGCTCTTGTCTGTCTGTGTGTTTGATTTTACCTGCAATCGATTTTCTTGGCAAACAGCTAACGTTGAATTTATTAAAATTGCAAAAAAATAAAATATAATATATGCTGAATATGATGCGCAAGATGATGATGTTGATGAAGATGAAAAATATTTGCAGCTCATGCAAATATTTCAGAAATTCACACAAATGAAAATATTTGCGTTTGAGTATGTTAAGCACAGTATAGATGATATATGTGTGTGTGTATTTACACGTGTGTGGTAGTTGTAAAGTTGATAATATAAATTTATGTGAATATGATCAGCAAAATATACAGCGACACAAACACATATAACATAGGACCACCAACCAGCTGTGGCTATAAAGTGATGTCGATGGTGAATCTAATAAAATGTTGACTCGTTTGTCGAGCTCTAAAGATGTACGAGGTAAACCAAACACACACACTTTTACTTATATTTATTATACATATAGACAGACAGACAGATATACTGTTATATATGTATATAGAAATCTACTCTATGGGATGCTTTATCATTGCGCTGCTCAGTCACTGCGTAATATAAAATTTCCAATAACCAGTGAACTGTAAAAAATATACTCGGTCGAAGGACGATACAAAAAAAAAAGAAAAAAATATATTGAAAATAAAATATGGGAAAAATGAAAAAAATAATAAACAGAACATAAAATTAACAAGAATAAAATATTTTGAAACAAAAGTAAATATTTAAAAAAAAATTATGTAAAAGTTAAATAAAAAAAAACGAAAAACTTGGACAAAAACATAATAAAAGCGAAAAATTTAAACCAATTCATTGGATAATAACAATTTGAGTTAAATATAAAATATTAAAATGCGAAAAAACCAGAATATGTTAAAAAATATGAAAAAGTTAGAAAAAAGTATAAAAAATGGACAACAAATAAAAAAAAAAAGAAAAATCTCAAAAAGCACACAATCAGTTAAGAAAGATAATAAAAAAAATAAAAATGAAATTAAAAAAATTAAAAAAAAATAAAAATTAAAAAAAAGAACAAGAATATTGCAATATTTAGAAACATTTTAGAACAAAGTTAGGCTACAAAAAAAAAGAAGTATAATCTAAAACATTGCACAGTATAATAAAAAAAGAAATGAAAACCATTTTTTTTTTTAATTATAAAAAATACTAAAATACTAAAAAAAAAAAAAACAAAAATATTTTAAAAATTATGACAAAAGTTTAAAAAAAATATGGAAAATAAACAACTAAAGAAGACAATGAAAAACCAATTTTCAGCATTTTATTATCCTTGATAATAGAAAGTGGAATAAAAAGAAAAATAAATAAAAAAAGTTACAAAAAAGTATGAATAACGGACATTGAAAATTGATAAACAAAAAAACTAATAAAAAAATAAAACAAAATTAAAAATAAATACAAAAAGATACAAATTTGGCAATTTTATAAACATGAAAAATATTAATATACTCAGTCCACGTTGTTTTTGAGAAAAAGAAGATAATAAAATAAAATTATAATAAAAAAAAATAAAAAAAGACATAAAAGAATAAAAAAACTCTTTAATTTGTTTTTCTACACATTTTTATATACAGTCACTAAAATCCTTTGAAATATCGGTTCACGTCCAGGTTCCAAGATATTTAAAATAGCGGTTCCGGATTCAATCAAAAAATTAAATGAGTACCATGTCCGGTTCCACACATTTTTGCTAAATGGTTCCCTTTCCACTTCCAAAAATCGAAACGGTTTCCGTTCCGGTACTTTGTAGGCTCTGACAGGGACCAAGATATCGGTATCGCTTCTGGTTCCAACAATTTTTAAAATAGCGGTTCCGATACTGATTCTGGTTCCCCTCAAAAAAATATATCGGTTCCGATTTCGGTTCTACACATTTTATAATTCCGGTTTCGGTGTCAAAAATTTAAAAAATCGAGCGGTTTCGGTTCTGATTTTGGTTCCAAGAGTTTTAAAATAGCGGTTCCGGTTCCGATACTGGTTTCACCAAAAAAATGTATATGTGTTTCGATTTCTATTCTAAAATAATAAAGATGAAAAAAATATATATATATATAAATAAAATAAGAGCAGAAAAAAGTTAGAAAACAGACAACAAAAAAGAAAAATAAAGGAAAAAGTAGAAAATTCTAAACACACTCAGCATCCCTATTTGAGTAGGAAGGAGCCTTTGCCATTGACAGGCTCGTTTCGTTGTACTGCCATGTCGATGTTTCTTCGTCTGTCTCTTTGTGTGCCCTGCCAACTGTTCACGTGTCGTACGTATAGCTTTTAGTTACCGTTACCTTTTGCCAAGCCGAACTGTCAACATGACAACCAATATGGCGCAGCTGTCACACAGACAACTTGAACTGGCGTGTGTTTAGAACCGTCAAAAGCTCTTTTTGTACTTTTAATAAAATGAAATTTACACCATTTTTTATTTGGTTTTTTTTTCGTTTTTTTTTTCTCTTACTTTTATATATAATTTTTTTTTTTTTTTTAAGTTTCTATATAAATTTTTTTTGGTAACTCATTTTCATGCTAAATGCGTCGCTAAATTGACAAAATCCCATCAAAAATTGACATTGGATTTCTAAGACGGCATAACACAAACAACTAACATAAGAAAGACCAAAAGTCTTATTTAAGATATAAAAAAAGGAAAAAAACAAAAGAAAAATAACGACCTTTAATCAGCTCTTTGTCTGCGTCAAGTTTCAAATTTCAACCCGAGTCAAATTTAATTGAAAATCCCTTCATCAATGCCAAACAAAGACCCCCCGTACCAACATTGGGTTGGCTTGGATTCTGGCTCGTGCTGCTATTGACAAATCCTATTTGCCGAAAATCCTTTATCCTCGCTCGCAGCGCTCAATCCATTTTAATTACTCTCAATTTCGCATGAAGCTTTTGCAAATAAAGCGCAACAGTTGCAGCATGGTGGCCAGGGAGATATTGATCAATTTAAAGTGTATTTAAAGCTTATATATTGAAATTTTAAAATAAATTTAATATGTGTCTAAAGAAAGCTTTTGGCAAAGCTTAAAGTATTGTAAATCTTTTCAAAATAATAATGTTTACATTAATTGGTGTAAAATGGAGCAAAAAATTGGAAATTTAAATATCAATAAAAGTACCAAAATTAATAAAAAGCTTTTTTTTAGTACAGATAATACTGAAAGCTTTTAGCAAATTTCAAGCTTGAGTTATTTCCAATTTAAAAAAAGCTTTTTTTGTACTAAAGTGTTTGCAAGCTTTTGCAGCTTTTTTTAGCTTTTAGGATTTTGATAATTTTTTAGAGTTCTAAATAATTTTCCATATACTTTAAAGCTTTTCGTGAGATTATAAGTTCTCAAAAGTTTTCACTAAGCTTAAAAGCTTTTAATTTTTTCACTGAGCTTTTTAATTTTTTGATATTTGTTTGGATATTTTTTGTTTGTTTTTTATTATCTGCACTCAGCATGTCATTGACATAACATGCTGCTCATATCAGCCCCCATTGTTTGTGCTTGTCAGCGTATATTTCATGCAATGCTTTTAGCGCGTTGTAAACCAGCTTTTATTATTTAAATTTAAATTTTTACACATTGTTGTTTTTTTTTTATACTAGAACCAGGGTTTTTAGCTCTAACCACATATTCTACCACAACTTCAAAAACGTACACGTGGGACCCACTTATAAATTGATTGAAAATACATATAAAACATTGGCAATAAAAAGAGTTCAACGCACGTTAAAAAAGCAGGTATAGTAAATGTTGAACTTTGCGTGTTACAAATTAGAAAAAATAAAAGAACAGAAAAAAGCACAGAAAAACAGAAAAAAAGTAGAAAAAAGCATAAAACACAGAAACTAATTGAAAATATATAGTAATTGACAAGTAGGAAATGAACTTAATCAATATTGATGAATGACTTTAATAGAAAAAAAAACTAAAACCACGCACACCATTCGAAATGAACTCGAATAAAATTGCTTTATGGCTTCATTAGTTAAAGCAATTCGGAATGGCTTTGTTTGGTTTTCAGTTTTTGCACTGGATTTGTGGTTATGCTAAAACCTACAACAAATAATACAAACATACATATATATGCCCAAACAAGGATCCTTGAACAGTGAAATTAATTTTTGATTTTCAATTTTTTTTTAAATTTTACATTTATGTTAGATGGCGCATACAAATGCGAACGAAGCCCAACAAAAGCCAAAAATGTTAGAATTACCAACCAATGCAATTATGTGCTTATGTTGTGTATTCTATTCAAAAAGTAATTAAAGCGCGCGCAACTAATTTGCCCATGTTAAACCACCCTCCACCCCCCCTTCAACGCAGCCGTCTGTGTCTGGTGGCCACCTTTTGCGAGGTTGGGTGACGGCGCACGGAAATGCACTATGCCGCCATTTTTGTTATTTGCATTGTACCGTTATTTGGCTAATGTGTGCGCGCGTAATTCGCATATGTATTAGTAATTATAATTTCTAAACACGGTTTAAATGCATTTCTATTGTATTGAGTTAATTTTTCAATTTGCTGTGCATTGTATTATAAAAAAGCTTTATGCATAGAGCTTTTATAGCTAATGTGCTACCGTTATTTGTTTTTGGAGTGGAGTCTGAAAGGGCTTATTTAGATTTTGTAATATTTTAAAATTTACGAATAAAAAAACTAATATTAATTTGTAATAGTTATGTGAAAAATAAAATTTTAAGTAAAATTTTGATTATTTTTAAAAAATTAAATCTTAAGTCAAAAATTTAATTTTAAGTCAAAAATTGAATTTTAGTGAAAAATTGAATTTTTAGTAAAAAATTGAATTTTTAGTGAAAAATTGAATTTTTAGTAAAAAATTGAATTTTTAGTGAAAAATTAAATTTTTAGTGAAAAATTGAATTTTTAGTAAGAAATTGAATTTTTAGTGAAAAATTGAATTTTTAGTGAAAAATTGAATTTTTGGTGAAAAATTGAATTTTTAGTGAAAAATTGAATTTTTAGTGAAAAATTGAATTTTTAGTGAAAAATTGAATTTTTAGTGAAAAATTGAATTTTTTAGTGAAAATTTGAATTTTTAGTGAAAAATTTAACTTTTAGTGAAAAATTTAATTTTTAGTGAAAAATTTAATTTTTAGTGATATATAGAATTTTTAGTGAAAAATTGAATTTTTAGTGAAAAATTGAATTTTTAGTGAAAAATTGAATTTTTAGTGAAAAATTGAATTTTTAGTGAAAAATTGAATTTTTAGTGAAAAATTGAATTTTTAGTGAAAAATTGAATTTTTAGTGAAAAATTGAATTTTTAGTGAAAAATTGAATTTTTAGTGAAAAATTGAATTTTTAGTGAAAAATTGAATTTTTAGTGAAAAATTGAATTTTTAGTGAAAAATTGAATTTTTAGTGAAAAATTGAATTTTTAGTGAAAAATTGAATTTTTAGTGAAAAATTGAATTTTTAGTGAAAAATTGAATTTTTAGTGAAAAATTGAATTTTTAGTGAAAAATTGAATTTTTAGTGAAAAATTGAATTTTTAGTGAAAAATTGAATTTTTAGTGAAAAATTGAATTTTTAGTGAAAAATTTAATTTTTAGTGAAAAATTGAATTTTTAGTGAAAAATTGAATTTTTAGTGAAAAATTGAATTTTTAGTGAAAAATTGAATTTTTAGTGAAAAATTGAATTTTTAGTAAAAAATTTAATATTTAGTGAAAAATTGAATTTTTAGTGAAAAATTGAATTTTTAGTGAAAAATTGAATTTTTAGTGAAAAATTGAATTTTTAGTGAAAAATTGAATTTTTAGTGAAAAATTGAATTTTTAGTGAAAACTTGAATTTTTAGTGAAAAATTGAATTTTTAGTGAAAAATTGAATTTTAAGTGAAAAATTGAATTTTTAGTGAAAAATTGAATTTTTAGTGCAAAATTGAATTTTTAGTGAAAAATTGAATTATTAATGAAAAAATTGAATTTTTAGTGAAAATTTGAATTTTTAAAAAATTGAGTTTTTAGTGAAAAATTGAATTTTTCGTGAAAATTTGAATTTTTAAAGAAATTTTGAATTTTTAGTGAACATTTAAATTTTTAGTGAGAGTTTTCCAAGTTACAAGCAACATCTATATTTATTTCTACCACCTATAATTTAAAGCATATAAAGACCTTCATTTGGTGTTTCGCTATTTTTAGCTATTTTTAAATTCGCTGCTATTGAAAACACATATTAAGTGAAAACTCATTTAATTTTCAAAATGGTCTTTTGTTCGCCGCGTCATGTACACAAAAATATTTGCATTTTTTACGAGCAACAATAAAAACAGCAGTAGGTGCTGCTGTTGTTGCTGGAAACAATGGCAAAATTGGTGCGCATTTTAAAAATAAAATATTTGGCATAAATTATTCATTCAACAGGCCGGCAAACAACGCAGCAGCATTCGTGGCCAAAATGCAATTACAAGAATCGACCGACCGACGCTTAAAACTAAACAGATTCAGGTGTATTTCGTTGGTTTACATTTTTATTTTATTATTTTTTTCTATTTTACGAAAAACTATTTATTTTGCACGATTTTCTATGGATTTGTAAAGGATTTTCTGCTTGAGCGGCAAAGACGTGGCATAAAAGTGTGGCGAAGCGCATTAAAACGTTTGTGTTTTGCTATTGAAAACAAAAAAATGAATAGAAATTCTAACAGTTTATTTTATTTTGCACACGTTACACACATGTATAACGTGTAAATGTTGGCATTTGTAAAACCCCATTCCCCTCAAACTCTCGATACGTGTGTCGGCTTTCGGTTTTAAAGGCTTATATACAAAATATATATTTTATAATATAGCACCATTTTTTAACATATTCAATTAAATATTTATTCGTTTTTCTTTTTACAGATGAACCGTGCTTTACAGCTCAAGCCAGCGGAAAGTGAAAGTCGCGGCGGTAAGTCCTACTATTCCAATTATTCACATGCTATAGTGATTTATTTTAAGCTCTACTACTAAGCAGCTCTACCTAAAAATTTATTTAACGAATAGAAAAAAATAATTATTCAAATTCGATCAAATTGCGATCAAATAACGACACACATTTTCAAAAATATATACAAATACATTCTCTTTATCTACCATCTAAAGTTTAGATATTATTTTTTATTTATTTGTTCGCAAAACACTTTTAAAATTAATTCTACGTATTTTTTTGATTACACTAAACTATTTATTAAATATATAATAATGCAAAAAAGGATAAACTTTAATGGCGGAAAATATATTTCTTGCGATTTGGTTTTTTTTGCAAACAACAACATTTATTATACGAAAATAATATCTCTGGATAAAATTATTTTTTTTTTTTTAGTTTATTTTTTTTTCAAAAAAAAAAAAAATATTTTTTTAAAATTTATTTTTATCAAAAACTAAAAAAATATTTTTGAAAAAAATAAAAGTACCTTTCCAATGCCCCTTCTTAATACGTTTTCCCAATACATTTTCTTAATAAGTTTTCTTTGTCCGTTTTCCCAATACGTTTTCTCAACAATATTTATCAATTTAAATAAATTAAAATCTTCAAAATTGTCAGAAGAAATTAAACACATTTTTTTTAATACGTTTTCTCTATCCCTTTTCCCAATACCATCTCTCAATACGTTTTCTCAATTAGATTTCTCAGTTTAAATAAATTAAAACCTTCTAAATTTTCAGTAGACATTTTTCAAACAATTTTTTTTTCTAATTTCAATTTCGATATTCCTCTGAAAAATGATTTTTTTGATTTTTAAATGAAATACAAAATCGTCTCATTCAAATTTTCATAAAGAAATCCAACAACTTTCAATCTAAAACTGAAACTTTTTCGTATAAAACAAAAAATTCAAATCTCTAAAAAATATTTTAAATTGTCATATTGTCATATTGATATATTTTTTAAATATTTCCACAAAAAAAAATTAAAAATCAAACATAAGTGTTTTTGAATTCACTTTCATAATGCAAACATAATTATAATACAAACATTTTTCGCAATTATTTTTTTTTTATATTTGAAATTTGAAAATCCCGCTAGAAATGAAATTTACGCAATTTTTTTTTTAACTTAACTCATTTTTGTTTCATATAATCAAAGAATATAAAATTTTTAATTAAGGCAATTTTCTTTTTTTTGTAAACCAAAAATGCTGCTGTCAAATTAAATATGCCATGAAGAAATAATATTTTTTATATAATTTTTTTTATATGTTATGAATTTCAATCATAAATTTAATTTTAAATATTATAAAATTAAATTTATAATTGAAATTTCATGCACACAAATTGCAATCGAACGTGAAAAATAAAAACTCTGCAAAAGTTTGCAAAAAATCAATTTAAAATAATTTAAAATTATCTCTGTACAACTGTCACTCGCTGCCGCCTCCTTCGCGCTACGTTTTTCATATACGCCGCACAATGTCAACTGTTCGTTGTTTTTTTTTTAACTTTTATATTTAAATTCAACATGCGTCATGTTCATTCATTCGGCACCTCTTCACTTCCACGACGCTTCTAATTTATATTCTGTAATTTTTGCCTTTACCCTTGTCTTGTATTTATCCTGCTCTGTTCTTCTCCATCTTTTTCGGTAGCTTCATTATAACCTCTTTTATCTGACACACAACTTGCGACTAAATCAAATTTTCTCAGTTACTTAATCACAACAAAACTTGCTACCTTTAACAACCCGTAGCACAGTTTTTTTTTTTTTGGTGTCTGTTGTTGCAAAAAGCATTTTGAAAAATCTCTGCTGACACAGACGTCGGCAGTTGCTAATTTTTTAAATTCAGTTACCTTCCACTGGGTTGGTAGCTACCACTACTATTACCTTCTTCAAGCGCTTATCAGTCGCACTGACAACCTTTGCCATCACCTCGCACTTCATCAACGTCAGCGTCAAGGCACACAAACGCACGACATCCGACACCCACATACTTACTGCACACAGCCACACACGCACCTGTATGCATCTGATTAACGCCGCCATTTTGTGCTTTATAACAAAAACCCCCAGCGGTTAGGGACTAGGGAACCCATCCACGTGTCAGTGCCTCTTCACATTAACTGATAAACAAAAGCGAAAAAAAATTAAGGCATAAATTACAGCTGAAATTTCTATAATTCATCAAGTGCATAAATTTGATTTCATACGTTGATTTTTAATACATATGTGATTACATTAAGTAGGTGTTTGTCTCATGTGTTTAGTAGAAACACTCAGAAAAAAAATCGAGAATTAAAATCTCAAATTTTCACTTTACTATAAATAGTAAACATACTTAATTAGTTCATATTATATTTCAAATTATATAGTATCAGACAATTTTAGGGTATTTTACAAAAATATAAGTTTTATTTTCAATGAACAAAAAGCTATAAACAATCTAATCAAATATTACAAAATAATCTATTAATTTGACTACGTTACTACTAAAACTTATTATTTTTTTTATTTCTATTGAAATAATATTTTGAATATAAAAAAAGCTGTTGCTTAAAATTAAAATCATTTTTAAATTCAACGAGTTTTTACTTTAAAAAAATGTAGCAGCTTCTCATTTACTTTAAATACGAAACGTATTAAATTACTTAACAACGCTAAAATATTTAAAAAGTTCAAAGTATTTATAACGATTTTATAAACATGCACTGAAATTTCAATTTTATTATCTATAAACAAAATCTATGAACATTAATTTATATTAATATAATATAATCCTATTAAATTGACTACGTTTCTACTTAAATTTACCACATTTTGTATCAAATAAATACATTTTACTTTTAAATTATTGTATTCTGCAAACTTCTTATAATTTAAATCAATTTGAATACAAATTTAATTATTTAATTTTATAATAATGAAAAAAGTGTTTTCTAAAATTCATTTGTAATAAATGCGTTTCTACCTAAGTCAAACAATAGTCTTTGATAATTATTTATATTAACATTGTAATGCTTTAATACTTTAATCATTTAATACTTAATGGTATTACTTCGTTGTAGTAACTCTGTTTTAAAATTCTATTGGAGTATATAATTTATCAATTTAGAGTTTTGCATTAAAATGTTTTTTAATCTACTTAAATTTACTACGTTACTACTTAACAGAACTATTGCTGATATTAATCTATATAAAATTTATACTGTTGTAATAGATTTTACTATCTTTCTATTAAAAATATTTAAACTTACTACGGTTCTACTTAAAATTATTAAGTTAATGCGTATTACATAAATTAAAAGTTTTTCATAACTTTTAAATTATAAACAAATATTAACAAGACTACTTAATTTGAGTATTATAATTATTTTATGTTTCAAAATAATAATAATTATTTCTTTTTATTGCATTCAATATATGTAGTATATATAATTTTAGTAGGAAAGTTGGGTTCGTGTAAAGTAAACAGTTTTATACGTAATTTAGAATATAATTTTTTACGCGCAGCACAGAATGAAATGATTTTTACTTTCAATTTACGTGACGACATTAAGTGAGAGACAAGAACAAATTATGTGAAAGTTTCACATGTCACACATGTATAAAAGCGACGAACACATACATGTATGAATAGAATGTGGGTAGTATATATGTGAAAAATGTGGATAGAAGTGTCATCAGTACATATAAAAGTTATGTAGAAATAAATGCTAGGTAAAACCTTGAAGTTTTTGAATTAAATGAAAGTTTGAACAAAAACAAGAAAATAATAAAATAGAGAAATGGTTAAAAAGGAAATTGTGGAAAATAATGAGAAATTAAATAAAATATAGGTGACGACAAAAATTAAGAAGATAATGAGGTAAAAATAAGAAGAAAATAATGAAAATAAAAACTTTAATGTTTTAAAACTATAAATGTTTAAAGAAAAACTAGAAAATGACAAAAGTAAGATACCAGGGAAAAGAAAAAACTAATGAATAATACTAAATTAAAAACTTTAAAAGTGCTGATGAGATATAAGAAGAAAATGAGGCAGTAACAAGAATAATATGGTTACAAAATTAAAATTTGAAAACGGAAAAAGGGAGGAAAAGGATAAAAGGGAGAAATCAAGGAAAAAGTTATGTGGTGACGATTATTAAGAAGAAAATAAGGTAGAAATAAGAAGATTAAAATCAAAAATATAAGAATGGCAAAATTAGAAATACAATGAAAGGGAGAAATCAAAGAAAATGATATGTGGCGACGATTATTAAGAAGAAAATAAGGTAGAAATAAGAAGATTAAAATCAAAAATATAAAAATGGCAGAATTGGAAAAACAATGAAAGGGATAAATTAAAAAAAAATAAATGAATTAAAAGTGGTAACGAATATTACGAAGAAAATGAGATACAAATAAGAAGAATATGTGGAAAAAAATTCTGAAAAAAAGGAATACTACAAAATAAAGGGAAAATTATTATAAATCAGATTAAATAAATGCTCCATTGAACTTTAAGAAAAAAGAGACAAAAATAAGAAGAATCTGGTTGCAAAAACAAAAAGAAACTATAAAAATAACAAGATAATAAAATTGAATAAAATCAAAAGTTATTTAAATATAAAATAAATATAAAAATAAAAATAAGAGTAACATTTGAAAATAAGTAAAATTGTCTGATGATGTTTCCAATAAATTTGATGATAAATTCAATAAAAAAAATGAAATTACTATGAATCATGAATTGAAATGATTGAAAACGGTATCACGGTATCTGCGTATGTGAAAATGTAAGTCCTCATCTGTTTTGCGACTATTATTAAGTAGTACCATTGCTGTTGATTGTAGTTTTAAAGGATTTTCGCACATCATGAACACGCACACCAAAATGTGTAGATGATACTACTCCCCATGTGTTACCTCATAAATACCCCTTAAATAATAGAAACGTATTTATTTGGTTGTCTAGTTATTTTTTTGCTCTTGTCTGGTCACCTTAATGCAATTTATTATCCCTGGCAATTTTGGTCAGGATATTAACTCGATATGTCTGTTGTATATATGGTATTTACGTGAGGTTGTGCATCATTGTCTGGGTGCTTGAAAGAAATTTTAGCAAAAGACGTGTTTAAGCGCTGCTGATTTGAAATATTAGTAATTTTATATAAATACTACTGTTTCTTTATGACATTTGTAACTATTAAAACCCTTTCTTTTTTCAATTCCACTGAATTTCCTTAAACGACCCTTAAAGAACCTTTAAGCAACTTTTGTATGTGCTTAAAAGTAGGATCTTAATAGCATTTATGTATTTAATATGTTACTAGTTTTACACATTACCGTTTCTAAATAACTTTTATAACTATTTGAAACCATTTTTACGGCATTGTGTTCTAGAACCCTATAAGAGCTTTTTAAACATCCATATGTGTTGAAAAATAGCTTTCAATAGTAAGCAGTATTCAAACCTTATAATTATGTATTCTTGAAACCTATATCATTTCGATATAATACAAATTTTACACTTTTTCTGTTTTAAAATTACTTTTTTGATATTTTCTAAAACCTTTCAAGAATCTTAAATGAACTTTCCTATGTGTTACAAATGCTTTAGAGCTATTGTAAATCTTTATAAAATTTGTATTTAAGAGCACACTAAGTTGGAAAATATCTTAAGAGACTTAAAATAATATAAAGATTCTTTAGAACCTTTCACTAGCTTTTAAAACCCTTCACTGTTTTAAAGCCTTTCTTAACGCTGAAATTATTTACTATTCAACAAAAACTTTTAACAAATTTGGCATATTAAATGCCTTTTGTAGCTGTTTAAACACTTCACCATCAATTTAAAACATTTTCTTAGACTTTCTAAAACCTTTATAAAGCTTTTAAAACCCTTCAAAAACTTTTAAAATCTTTGAAGAATCTTTAAGCGCTGATATTGTCCCCTGTGTTGAATGCAAAAAAAATGCAACAAATAAACAAAAAACAAACGTCAACTGAAAACCCCAAAAATCGTGCAGTAAAGCAAAGCAACAAATAAAAGTCAAGCATCTGGCAGCACTGGTATAATTTCGTTAAACCACTCCTTGGGGCGCCCTTGAGCAGTGGCTGCAATCATTAAATACAAAAATTTATGTGAGAGAACAAAGTTTTGTCCCTACCAAAGAAAGGAAGAATGTGCAAAGGGACAGGGGGGAACTCTAAAATCGAGAGAGAAGAAGAGTCAGAAGAATCTGTGGCATAGAATGCAAAAACCGTACACCACAAGCAATTAAAGCTGTCGCAACAAATTGCATTCGAAGTCAAGTGAAGTCACACAGCTACCCAAATACGGGGAGCAAACAAGCGGCGGGCAAAAAGTAGAAACACTGCCAATGTTGCCAGCACGACATTGCGCCAGATAAGCGCCAAAGATTTCGTGCAAAACTTTTGCGCTCAATTGTAAGTTGAACGCAATGAACGAAAAGGACGCATAGGACGCAGGACAAATGCACAGCGGATTAAGACTGAGAGACGGCACAAAACTTTAAATTGTTTGCCCGGCAAAAGGCGGGGGAGGGCGTGTGGTAGAAATAGGTTGTACAAAAGACACCCCCTACTTTAAAAGTCCACCCTATGTATGCTGTGCGCAACGAGAAAAAACGATTAGTACTTTGACGTCCTCTGACAAAGTTTAAAGGTCATTCGTAGAACGCATACCTTTGGTGGAGACGTCAAAAAATGGTTGTAGCTGTCAGTGTGATGGGTTGTCATAGCAACTAAAAGCAGAAATAAAGCGGAGCAGTTGGTTTCGGGGTGCTGGCCGATGATTGAGCTGTATATATACGACATGTTATGCTGTCTGTTTCTCTGACTATATGTGCTATCGACCGACTATATGTTCTTTTTGCTAACCGTCACTTCTACTGTCTGTCTGTCGTCTGTCTGTTTGTCAATCTCTGCTGCTGCTACTGCTGCTCGGTTGCAAGATAAGCGGAAATGTCCGGACGACAAATGACATTTGTTTGAATTGCGGCGACAGTTTGAGCGGCATAATCAAAAGGCAAGCAAATTGTGTAGGGTGTTTATAACACCCAGCAGTAGGGTATAAAAAGGACTGACTGACTGTCGCACTGTCGGTCTGTCTGTCTGTCTGACTGAAAAGGCTAAGGAACGCATTAAGCATGACAGCAGAAATCATTTGAAGTTGTGGATTAGTCGAAATGTCCTGCAGTTGACTTGAATATTTCAACATAATATAGAGAGAATGATGTTGAATTTATGCGCGCCTCAAGGTTTTGTGCAAAAGTTTGCTGAACTGCATTTAGAATTTATGTAATTGTAATGAAAAATATAACAATTGAGTAAATTTATATAAAAACAAACAAAAACTGATACGAATCAAAAAATTGGTTTTTTGCTCATTGTTGGTACCACTTTTTTTATGAAAATACTATAACTTTTAAAGCTTTTTAAGAAAGCTTTATAAGAAAAAAATGTATAAGAACTGCAGACTACAACATTTCAAAACTATATGCTCAAACATTACATATTTTTCATTTTACGGACAAAAACATCAAAAATGATAGGACCATATATGTGATTTTTACTTCAAAGTTATATAACTATGAATTGATTTTGTTAATTTTTTCTTTATTTTAATGAAAAAACTTCAGGTTTTTCAGATTTATAAAATATTTTAATGTAGTTTAAAGAATTTTCGAGTTGGGTTCATTCAAACTTAAAACTTTGTATGGTCTAACCATATATGAGATCTTTACTTCAAAGCTTTATAACTACGGAACTAAAGAACCGATTTTCTTATTTGAATGAGAATACCACAAGTTTTTCAGATTTCTAAAATATTTTAATAAATTTTAAAGAATTTTCGAGTTATAGACATTCGAACGGAAAACTTTCATTTTTTTATTTTATTCAATTTTTCACATAATGCCTTATTGGCGCCACACAACTACTGCATTTAACGGGTTTTAGAACAAAAACTGCTTATTTTTCTTGTTATTGCCAAAAAAGCAGAAAAAATGGTAAATCCTAATATGGGACTATTCTACTTCAAAGCTTTATAACTACAGTAGTACAAAACAGAATCTCTTAATTTTTTCAGTATTTTACTAAAAAATTCTCAGATTTATCAAATTTTTAAATTATTTTGATATGCTTCGCAAAATATTCGAAGTTTTGCATGTTAAAGACCAAAAACAAAATAATTGTTGAAAAAAATTTTTGATTTTTGTACATCAACGGTTTATAACTGTGGAACTACAAAACCAATTTTATCAATTTTTTCAGTATTTTATTCATAAATTTTCAATCTTTCGAAATTTATAAAACATTTAGAAATCTATCATAGAACTTTTATGTTTTGTGCAAACAAAGTAAAGAAATTCAAAAAATTAACTTTTTCAAAATTTTTTTTTAATATTAAATTTATGCACAAGAAAAATTTAAAATAAAATATTACAAATGCATTTCAATAAAACAACAATCAACACTTTATTATTTAAATATATTTTAACAAACATTCAAAGTCTAGTATGTTACAGACAAAAAAAACTTCCAAATTGTTTAAACAAATTAGTGGTTTTTGTACATCATCGACTGATAACTCTGGAACTACAAGACCGATCTTATTATTTTGTCAGTAGTTTATTTATAAATGTTCAGTCTTTCAAAATTTATAAAATATGTAGACATCTATCAAAGTACTTTTACGTATTATGCAAGCAAAGTAAAAATTTCAAAATTTTAATTTGTTCAAACTTTTCTTATATTAAGAAATTTTAGCAAAACAAAAATTTAAAACATAATATTACAAATGTGTGTTCAATAAATCAACAACCAACCCTTCTAATATTAAAATATATTTTATTAACATTTCCAAGTTTTGCATGTTACAGATAAAAAAACTTCAAAATTGTCTAACCAAATTTATGGTTTTCGTATATCAAATATTTATAACTATGGAACTATAGAACCGATTTTATTAATTTTTTCAGTATTTGACTAGTAAATCAGCAGTCTCAAAAGATAAATAAACTATTTTAATATATATTTCTAGATTTATCGAGTTATCGACAGACAAAGTAAAAATTTCACATATTTTACTTTTTCGAAATTTCTATACAGCGCTTCCTTTAGCCACGAAAAAAAAACTTAAAATAAAAAATTAAAAATGCCATTCAATAAATCATAAACCAACCCTTCAGAATGCACTATATAAAATTTTGGTTTAAATTTAATAAACTCAACCGCATCCAAGCAAACACAAAATTGACAACTTAATAAATGAACGTCAGCCCTCAAACACATATATGTCTGTCTAACTGACGCTTCGTCCGTTAGTCCGTCACTGCGGTAGACTTTTACACACGAACACAAAAAAAAAATAAAAGAAATTGGGGGAAAATAAACTTCGCTGTCTTGCCTGATTATTATAGACATTCATCAAATGGCAAAGCAATGAACTATGAAAATTACTAAACCATCAAGACAGAGAAAATATATAAGAAATGGCAACATCATCACAATAATAAAAATAATATTTGCAAGCATAAAACTTTGCTCATTTGTAACATTTTTACACTTTCGTTGTTTCAATAATAAATTTCTATGCATTGCCGCTGAAGAGCTTTTAGGCGCAATCATAATAAGCAGAAAGACTTGCCTACTTTGAGGCATGCGGCAGCTCATTTATATCAATAAAGAAAAGTTTTTGATGAGCATTTTTGAGGCTTACAGAGGTATTATATAGTGTAGAAAATATTTAGGATATTTTTTTGGAATTTGCGGTACAAATTGCAATAGTAATGTTTATTTAAGTTAAAGTTAGCAGTACATAATATTAAAAATACTAAATTAAATTATAAAACAAAGAAATAAAACAATAAAAAGTTACTAAAAAAATATCTAAATTATTTACAATTGATACAACAATTGACAACGCAACCCTATAACTGCCACAAAGTATGCAACAAAAAGCAACGCATTGACGCAAAAATATAAAGCATACACTTTAGCGCAAAAAGAAGCCAATCATTGTCGTTGATTGTGATTGAGAGCGAAATAAATTTTTATTTCATTGCAAGAAGGCTTTCAATTTCAATTCAACTCAATTCAGGCGAAATATAATCAAGCCGCAGCATCAAGATGAAGACGTCGAGACGACGACGACTTGACACAGTAGAGACGAAAACAGTTTCTTGAGGGTGTTGGGGAAACACACAAATAATACAGTGACATATGCAAAAAGTGTATCCTGAGTAGATGACAAGGACAATAATAGCAGAAAAATATATTTAATATAATAAAAAAAAAAAGAAAAATACATAAAAAAAAAAAACTTCGAGTAGGTGAATGCGGAGCTGCCGCGCTGAGTCAGCAGAATTGCGGCTTTAGCCAAAAAGCTGATTGGATTAAATTGAGACATATGCGGCAGCAATTTAATACAGCTGCAGCAACAGTGACATAATCAAGTATTTGTTGGAAAGATTTACCAAAGATGAAGTCGTCGAAATGGGACAGCAATGATGCAGCAAAATTGCACACAGCTATGTTGCCAGTTACTAAAACTATAGGCACTGTATGCGCAAAAGTATGCAACAACTTTTGCAGAAAGCTTTAAAATATATTAAGCAGTTTAAGCATTGCGATAGCACTTTAAGTTACTGCTGTAGGCTTAAAATATGTGCGACCCTAAAGTATACACCAATTGTTGAAAACAAAAGCAGCATTTTAGGCGCACAAAATGTCAATTTGGAAGTACCAAAAAAGAAATGTCTCAAAACTGTTTGATGTTTTTTTTTTTACTTGCTGTTGTGTTAGCAAATTACAACTTCCGGTGCGCCTAAAATGAATCAAAGTGATTGTGTGCCAAAAAATAAAAATGAAAAAAAAATAAAATAAAAAAGAAACTTTATTATCAGCAACTTTGTGTCAACAACAATATTGCTCTAATGATGTCGTTTGTTGTTGTCCTTGAAGCGGCTGCTGTCACTGTTGTTGTTGCTCAAAAATTGCGCACTTCCGCTGAGGCGCAGGCTAAATTTAGCAAAAAAAAAAAAATTAAATAAAAAAATCGCTTGGGGAATAAAAACCGTCCCAAGTCAAAGTCAGAGACTGCGTTACGCAGTGGACGAAAAAACGTTGCCTGCTGTCAGGCGCGAGGCATTCAGCCGATTGACAGGCGGAGATGCTTGACAGCTGCAAATTGTTGTTTGTGTGGCAGAAAATATGAAAAGAAAATTAAAAAAATAAAGTAATAAGTAAAAAAAAATTAAAAATAAAATTGAAAAAAATAAAGAAATAAGTAAAGAAATAAAGAAATATAGAAATAAAGAAATAAAGAAATATAGAAATAAAGAAATAAAGAAATAAAGAAATAAAGAAATAAAGAAATAAAGAAATAAAGAAATAAAGAAATAAAGAAATAAAGAAATAAAGAAATAAAGAAATAAAGAAATAAAGAAATAAATAAATAAATAAATAAAGAAATAAAGAAATAAAGAAATAAAGAAATAAAGAAATAAAGAAATAAAGAAATAAAGAAATAAAGAAATAAAGAAATAAAGAAATAAAGAAATAAAGAAATAAAGAAATAAAGAAATAAAGAAATAAAGAAATAAAGAAATAAAGAAATAAAGAAATAAAGAAATAAAGAAATAAATAAATAAATAAAGAAATAAAGAAATAAAGAAATAAAGAAATAAAGAAATAAAGAAATAAAGAAATAAAGAAATAAAGAAATAAAGAAATAAAGAAATAAAGAAATAAAGAAATAAAGAAATAAAGAAATAAAGAAATAAAGAAATAAAGAAATAAAGAAATAAAGAAATAAAGAAATAAAGAAATAAAGAAATAAAGAAATAAAGAAATAAAGAAATAAAGAAATAAAGAAATAAAGAAATAAAGAAATAAAGAAATAAAGAAATAAAGAAATAAAGAAATAAAGAAATAAAGAAATAAAGAAATAAAGAAATAAAGAAATAAAGAAATAAAGAAATAAATAAATAAAGAAATAAAGAAATAAAGAAATAAAGAAATAAAGAAATAAAGAAATAAAGAAATAAAGAAATAAAGAAATAAAGAAATAAAGAAACAAAGAAATAAAGAAATAAAGAAATAAAGAATCAAAGAAACAAAGAAATAAAGAAATAAAGAAATAAAGAAATAAATATAAAAATAAATAAATATAAAAACAAATAAAAACAACTAAAAATAAATAAAAACAAATAAAAACAAATAAAAACAAATAAAAACAAATAAAAACAAATAAAAACAAATAAAAACAAATAAAAACAAATAAAAACAAATAAAAACAAATAAAAACAAATAAAAACAAATAAAAACAAATAAAAACAAATAAAAACAAATAAATCAAATAAAACAAATAAAACAAATATAAACAAATATAAACAAATAACAACAAATATTAACAATTAACAACAAATATTAACAAATAACAACAAATAAAAACAAATATACCTAAAAAAAATTAAAAAGTAAAAATACTATAACAATAATAGAAAAAAAATTAAAAAATATATAATTAAAATTTATATAAAAAATTATAGATAATTTAAAAAAAATATTTGCCTTTGCAGCAGCTGCTTCAAAATTGTTTACGGCTCAAGTTTTCCCAAGTAATTTTCCTCTTATTTTGGCAGGATTTTTTTCTTGTTTTCTTTTGTATGCAGATTTGTGCGCCCTAAGCACATTACAATTACAACAAAAATGATATGAGCTGCCGCCAGGCAACAAAGCACCCTTATTAACATTTGTGTTATTTTTCATTGCCTAGTTCTAGGCGGCCTGTGCAATATAGCGTTGTTGCTGCTGCGTCTACGCACGCAGGAGGCTGTTGTCAGCATCAACATCAGCAAGAGCAGCAACAATGAGGCTTTGATTTTGTGCGCAGACAAACGCAAAGCCTCCTGTCACACACGTGCATTGCAATGAGACGACGCCTCATATCTGAAGAAGTGTCAGAAAAAATCGATTTTTATTCTTTTGTTAGAAATAACAAAAAAAAAAAAACAACTAAAATAAAAAGGTCGGCCCGCCACCCAAAATAAGGTCAAAGGCAACATAAAAGCAGGATACTTTTGCCATTCACACCCAACACAAAGAATGCCGCGTCGCCTAAGACTAATCAATACATTTTTCGCATTCATTGAGTATTTAAGCTGATTAAAGTATTTGCTGTGGTCTTTGTGTTGGCAACGTCGTCGTTGCCGTTGAAGTTTCTATGTATTTGTGTGTGTCTGTCCGTCTGTGTTATGCTGTATGTGTTTTGGGTTGGCTTTGTATTGTATGCGACGCGCTGAAACTTTTGCTTTTATTGCTGCTTATTGTGCGTTGCTTTTGACTGCTTTTCATACAATTCGTTTCAGTTCAATTCTAAGTTTTTTCTTCTTCTTTTTCTTTATATTAATTCTGCTTTAGATTTTCTTTAACTTTTTCTTTTTTTTTTCATTTACTTTGGTACGCTTTCACTGGTTTTCATCAGCGGCTTAGTTGTGCATAAAAGAAATCAAAAGTTTTGTAAATTTGTTGCGTGTTTTGGGGGGGCGTTTGCAAAATTGCGGCTTAGTTTGTAATAAAAGTGAAATAAAAATTGTTTTAATTTTCTCTAAATAAAAAAATCAAAAATAAATAAAAGAAAAATCAAAGTTTCTAACGGATTATGCGCAAAGCACTAAAAAACGCCTTGTGCAATTTTCTCACAATAAAAATTGAACAAATGCTTTACCAAAATTTTGTTGCATACTTTTTGGGTGATTGGCAAAAAGTCAAAATTCAGGCATAAGCTTAATACTTTGTTAGATTTTGGAATACTTTTTCATTTTTATTAATTTTGAAGTTTTTAGTAAAATTAACAAATTTCACGGTTTTTGTTAATTTTTAATTTTTAGTAATATTTTAAATTTTAACTAAAATATTCAATTTTCACTAAAATTCTCAATTTTAACTAAAATTTAAAATTTTCAATAAAATTTTTAATTTTAATTAAAATATTCATTTTACCTAAAAATTTCAATTTTAACTAAAATTTTCAATTTTCACTAAAATTTTCAATTTTAACTAAATTTTCAATTTTAACTGAAATTTTCAATTTTAACTAAATTTTCAATTTTAACTAAAATTTTCAATTTTAACTAAAATTTTCAATTTTAACCAAAATTTTCAATTTTAACTCAAATTTTCAATTTTGACTAAATTTTCAATTTTAACTAAAATTTTCAATTTTAACTAAAATTTTCAATTTTAAGTAAATTTTTCAACATTTTTAATTTTTAGTAAAATTTTCAATTTTTAGTAAAATTTTCAATTTTTAGTAAAATTTTCAACATTTTAGATACGTTTACAATTTTAGCCAAAACAATTTTTTATAGATTGCTGCCTATATTTTTAAAATAAATCGTTGCATATTTTTAGACTCTTGAAAATAAATATTACCTAAAAATTATTCCATATTTTTAGGCACTTAAGAAAATTCTTAAAGAGTTTTGTCTCAACGTCTATATATCGATTAATACGAAGAAAAATTATGTTTGATGGTTATTCAAATATTTAATGCTGCAAAGTAGTACTTACTTAAGATCGTATAGCATATTTTTAGTCATTTTAAATCCGACATTAATAAATATTTATATTAATTCAATTATATTTCGTCCATATTGCTGCTATTTACAGATTCTATATTCATTGATATTCATTGATATTGTTGATTATTTATTATCAATTTTATGTTTTCATTCACTATTTTTATTTGTATTCGACGCTGTTGATGGTGCTGATGATGACATCAAAATATGCGGCATACTTTGAGGCGCGCATATTGTTGCGTGTCGCGTTTATTTGTTTTTTATTGTTGTTTTTCTCGTGTTGTTATTATTGTTGTTGGACATGTTGTATACAAAAGCAATGATAAATGGATAAACGATAGGCAAACATAAATGAAAAAGTGACTCGGCTCACGCAACGTCAGAAAAAAATGGAAAACGCGTTGACCAAATAAACTGAAGTTAATGAAGACGATGAGAACAGGAAGCGCCGGAGACAGCGGCGCGGAAGTGTTTGTCCAGCGATAATATCAGTCGCACTGATGATAGACAGGTGAAAGGGGGAAGCGACTCAAGTATGGGGGGAAAAATGTATTTTGTAGAGAGGGATATTATGAAGTAGGGAGAGTTATAGAAATTAAACTAACCAAAGGGATTTTTAAAGATTTAATAAGCCAATAATTTAAAAGATGAAATATAATAAAAAAATATTAACTCGTTGATTAAAAATCTTTGGATATTCCAGACTTTTGTAAACCAATTATTTAATATTTATATATAAAACGTAGTTAGTGGGTTTTACTACTACATATTACGACGTATTATGTATTAATAATTTTTTTAAAACCAGTCTTTGCCTTAAAAACCGCCTAAAACATTTTGCTCTCTAAATTGCTAAATGGCACAAGACGCCTTAAAAAGCTCAAAGCTCTGTAGCCTTCAAAAGCTCACGCTAACAAAGTTAATGAGCTGTAAAGTGGCAGTCACCAGCCGCCGTTGCTTGTGTTTTGCATGCGGCACATTAACTGCGCTTTAATGACTACTTTTTGTTGCTGCCATTCTTATTTTTATATTTTATACTATTTTTCAGCAATGAAAATGATAAAGTTTTGCATACTTTGCGGCGGCAACGCATGCTGCGTCATTTAGCACACTTGCAAAAAGCTTTTTATAGTCGCCTCCCTCCCTCACTTACTCTCTGCCAGTCGCTTTTAGAGTCGCATAAATTTGACATTTTTATGACTTTTCGACAGACAAAAGCCGCCGTCTTCGTCCTTTTCTGTTGCTATTGATTTTGCGTAAATTAACGCAACACTGGTCACGTAGTCTGAAGGCCATTCGTAGGTCCTACTTTGCGTCGAGTCTGCCCGTCTGTCTTTCTGCCGCTGTCGCGCATGTCTTACTCGTCTTTATCAAGATCTCAAAATGCTTTGAGGCGCGTCGCATTAAAGCGACTGATTGCGACTGATGTGTCGCTGGTCTTGCGCCGCGTCGTGTCCATCGTCATTGTCTCTTTTTTTGGGGCTGCAATCGCGTGCTACCACAACACCAACACCAGTAGTAGTAGCAACATAATTGCGCACAAAAATAATAAAAATGTTGGCTACTATAATAAAAATGCTAATGACTGCACGGATATGCGGCGGCGACGGTGGCATCGTCGACGTCATTGGCGGTTGCGTTGGCGTTGGCATCCACCATATCAGGCGCTTTTATTTATATTTATAACCAGCTTCAAAGACACAGCGCAAGCTTTAAGCCGCCAGTTAATACTTTAGATCCATTGCTGTGTGTGTGTGTGTGTGTTTGCTTTAAATATGTTTTCTAGAGACTGGTCATAAAAGGATTTAATGCGGTGTGTGTTATCATTTGATGGTCTTGCATAAAGACTGCTTTATGGTGACATTAAAAAAACTTAAATTCTTCCACTACAGAAATTTAGTGAGATACCATTTATGACGTCAAACATGTTTGATGCAACATGTTTGATACAACATTTTCGATACAACATGTTTGATGCAACATGTTGGTTACAAATTTAAAATTTTAATTGAAATGGAAAATTTTATACAAATTTTAAAATTTTTACTAAAAATTGAAAATTTTACCAAAAATTAAAAATTTTACCAAAAATTGAAAATTTTACTAAAAATGGAAAATTTTACCAAAAATTCGAAATTTTACTAAAAATTTAAAGTTTTACTAAAAATTGAAAATTTTACTAAAAATTGAAAATTCGAATATTACTAATTGAAAATTGTACTAAAAATTGAAAAATTTCATTAAAAATTGGAAATTTTACTAGAAATTTAAAAGTTGACTAAAAATAGAAAAATTTTAAATGAACAAAAAATTAAAAATATGATGTATGAGGCATGTTCGCTTCAAACATGTTCGATTAAAACATGCTCGAATCAAACAAGTTCAATTCATGCATGTTTGATTCAAATATATTTGAATCAAATATGTTTGAAAATTTGTTCGATTAAAATAAAAATATTAAACTTTTTATAATTATCAATATGTTCCTGAAATTCTGCGCAGCCATTGTTTTACATTTTATTTTTTTATTTTAAAAAAATGCTAAATCTAAAGGCAACACAAATGCTTTAGTCCTGCACCAAGTCAGCTGCTGTCCGCAGCAGTTCAAACTTGTTACGACTCTGAGTTCAACGCGCATCGCAAACAAACGTCGAAAGCTGGCGGCAATAAATTGCATTAAAGTTAATGTCAGCGCCGGGGGAGTAACTGAAAAAGATAGATGCAGAGCCAGATAGAGTGAGACACTGCTAAACTAAAAGAAAAAAAAGTATAAAGACTTAAGTGAAGTCTGACGAACGCAGCAGCAGCAACAACAATAACTACAACATTGCAACAGCAGAAGGAGATAAATGGTTGCAGCTTAATAACAGCAACAGCAATAACAGCTTTAACAATAAAAAAAAGAACAACAACAACAATTACTATAAAAATAACAGCAACATCTAATGCACAACAACAGCAACAACTGTGATTGATGTTTTGCAACTACTTTGAAGGCAGCAACAGCAGCATTGCTGCACCGACGCCTTAGTTGCTTGTCATCGTTGGCAACAATTTTGTTGTTATTGTTGTTGCTGCTGTTGGCTGTGTTTTGCTTGGCTTACATTGGCTTTCAACTTTTCAAATTGAAGCTGTCAGGAAAAGTCTAAAAAGGATTTCAATTCTATTTTTTCTTTTTTTTTTTGTAATTTTCATTGTTGTTGCATTTTTCATGCATTTGCTATTGCTGCTTTTCCTACTGCTGCCTATATTGCTGTTGAATTTAGTGCAACAACAACAACAACAGTGACAGCAACAACAATACTTTCGAGCAACGTCATGCTCATGTCATAAGCGTAAACTATGACTACAACGCCACAGCCTGCTTTCCAAACCCAATGCTTCGTTCCAACTACTTCCCTCGCACAAGGATCAGTCACACCAAAATACAGGCGGCGGCAACAACAAAAACAAAAACCTACTGGACATCAGCGCCATGCATCCATTGTGACTTCACATTGTTTTTGTTATTTTCGTATTTGAAAAATGCCAACCAACAAATCCTTCAGTCAATGTTCAAGCTCAACAGCAGAAGCAGGCGGCAGTAGCAGCAGCAACATCCTTAACAGCCTGCTCTACATATAGCTAAAATTCTTGTTGTTGTTGCAATTTTTGTTGTAGTTGTGTAATTGTTGTTGTTATTATTGCTGTATGATTTTTGTTGTTGCATTATTTTTGATGCCGGTCATCATAGAATAACAAACAACAGAGGCTGAGCAGCAGCAGCAACAACATCAGCAGCAGCAGTCACTGACATGTAAGGATAACGATGTTGTTTATACAAGCAAAACCCGTTGAACTCTCAGTTACGGTCATACAAAACACATACGCACACATACTCCCACATACACTGAGAAAACAGTTTCTAAATATCAAAAGTTTCTAATTTTATAGAAACTTTTTTCTTATTTTAAGGAAACATTCTTTCTTACTTTATAGAAAATCTTTTTCTTATTTTGAAGATTCTTTTTTTTAATTTTAAGGAATCTTTAATTCTGATTTTTTATAAACTGTGGTCTTTTTTTAATGAAACTTTTGTACTTGTTTTATTAAAACGAAGTTTTAAACTATTTTTGGAAAAACTTTTCTCAAAAAATAAACGTTTGTCTTATTGTATGATTTTTTTTTTTATTTTGTTTCTTGATATTAGAAATCTGTTTTCTTAATCTTTAGAAATATTGTTCTTATTACTGAGCAATTTCTTCTTTATTGATAAATACGTTTTAAAATGAATGTTGCTCTTATTATATGATCACGTTTTACTTATTTAAATTAACATTTTTCTTATTATTAAGAAACTTTTTTTCTCCATGTACACCGTTGCCTATTTAGGCCTCTTCTCGCACAAAGCTTTAAGCACACATTCAAACATCAACAACATGTTCTGCTTACTATATGATCTGTGCTCTTCTATACACAGAGCTGCATTGTCTATATCAGCAACCTAACGTAACGGAACGCAACACAACGCAATACAACGCACGTCCTTTGCATGTCCTGCCCGTTTTGTATAGATTATTAGAAAATTGTCGAATAAATCCTCAAAAAGTCGTAGACATAGACAACAGAGTAACGTGAAAGCTTTGCATGAGTTAATGCTGTAGGTAGATGGGGTTTAGGCGAAATAGTTAGAATAGATACCCAGCAGAAAATTTGGAAAACCTCAGTAAATAAAGCTTCGAATCTAAACAATTTCCTTCGAATCTAAACAATTTCATTTCAAATGAAAAATTCAAAATATAAAATATTAAATGTTATTACTTTTATAACTTTTAAGTGACACAATATTTTGCAGTAAATGAAATATTGCTGCAAAAAGTTTGGCATTATAATTTGTATTTTAATTAAGGGTTTTGTTCAATTTGGAAGAATATCAAATGTAGTTTTAACTTAACATATACAAATTTAGGGGTAAATATTTAAAAAATATACAAAAAATTGACTAATATGATATATAGTTATTTTTATAAAATGTTCGATACAACATGTTTGATACAACATGTTCGATACAACATGTTCGATACAACATGTTCGATACAACATGTTCTATGCAACATGTTCGATACAACATGTTCGATACAACATGTTCGATACAAAATGTTCGATACAACTTGTTCTATGCAACATGTTCGATAAAACATGTTCGATATAACATGTTAAATACAACATGTTCAATACAACATATTCAATACAACATGTTCGGTGCAACATGCTCGATACAACATGTTCTATACAACATGTTCGATACAACATGTTTAATACAACATATTCCTTCTCGGTATAGAATGATATTTTGAATGATATAATTGAAATTGCTAAAGTTCAAACTGAATTTCTGAAATTTCAAATGAAATTTTCTAAAATTACTAGCGAAATTGTGATTTAACTTAAAAAAATGTTTTTGAAATTTATTTAATTTTGAAAAATACAATTTACATATGTAATTAAATCCAAAAAATTTGAAACAAAAATTATAAAGATTTTAAATAAATATGTTAGGATGACTAGGCATAGGCCAGCACTTTGAGACCTATATAAAACAATTAGTTCATATTTTCTGCTGGGTTTTTATGGTAGAATATATAAAGAGTATTACACCCTGTAGTTATTGTAGCCATTGAAGTTTGTATAGTTGATGTTGTAGTTGGGTTCAAGTTTGTTTGTATTTTAATATATAGTATATGTTTTTCTGTGTGTCATGTATTCATTAGGATTAAATTTCAATTTGAAAACTTCGTTTCATTTCGATTTTGGGCAACGTTCTACAACGATTGTCTGTAGAAATATGTACAAATTCCCTTTTGTAACTACTATGCTCCTATCAAAAAATGTTCAATGCTAGCATTTGTGTCTCTCAACAATTATGCCTCCCTGTTGTGCACCCCAATACTTATCTCTTCTGCCATTTTTGCCATGATGCCATCATCATCAGTTGAGTCTATTGTCCGAGTGCCTGCTTTTTATTGCAAGCGTTGTTATGTGTTACGAAGCCCGTAAACAACAACAACAACCACAGCAATAACAAGAACAGAAAAACAGAACCTACTACTAACAACAACAGCAGCAGCAGACGTATGTCATGCACACAACTTAATAAAAAAGTTTATTAATTTGCATAAAATATTTGCACAAAGTTATGTCAAGCAAAAAACAAATGAAAAATTCAATATATAAAATATTAAATGTTATTGTTTTTATTACTTTTGAGTGGCACAATATTGTGCAGTAAATGAAAATATTGCTGCAAATAGTTTGGCATTGTAATTTGTATTTTAATTAAGGGTTTTTATTCAATTTGGTAGAATAACAAATATATTTTTTAAAGTTAAAATATTTATATTTTAATTTTACAGTAAATGTTTTATAGTTATAAAAATATACATTAAAATAAAAATATACATTGACATATTTATGAAAAAAAATCCTTTAAAAAAAATTGAATACAACATGTTTGATGCAACATGTTCGATGCAACATGTTCGATGCAACATGTTTGATACAACATTTTATATGCAATATGTTCGATATTTAATACATGGGTTTTGTTATATTTACCTAGTAGTATCTGAAATATAATTTATTTTATTTTAAAATATATAAAAAATGTACAGTATATGTTTTAAATTTGTTTGTACATAAAAAAAGTTTTTTGAATTTTTATACCGCTCAATTTAACTTTTTTAAATGCAACATGTTTGAAATTGAATGCAACATTTCCGATGCTATTTTTTAATTTTTATTAAATTTTAAAATATTGTGCACAGATGCCGTGTCGCCCGCCTTATATAGCATATTAAATCAATTTCTGACGATTGGTTGTAAAATTTAAATTTAATATTTAAAATTAATTTAATTAAAAAAAAATTTGTACGTATTCATAATATTCAGCTTAGTTTATGCTTATGTTCGATGCAACATGTTTGATGCAACATGTTTGACGCAACATGTTCGATGCAACATTTTCAAAATTTAATGCTAACATTTATGTCACTAGTTTGATTTTTATTTTTTAATTTTTGCAATACATTAAAATTTGAAAATATTTCACACACGTGTCCGTCTTCTCCCATAGCATATTACACCAATTTCTGACATTTATTTCTAATTTTCATATAAAAGCAGCGCAATAAAAACGCATTAAAAATGCAATAACAACATCAATTCCCTGCACTACTAATGCAGCTCACTTTGCACACATTCTTTGACTCTTTGACTCAAACACTCATTCAATCACGGCTTCACTCTGCTCCAACTCTCTTCTTTCCACACACATAACCGTAACACATATAACTGTCATTCGTTGACTGTCGCTCTGTTGCACTCACACTCTTCATAGTCGGCGTCATCGTCGTCCTCGTCTCTTGAGCTGTCTTCAGCTGTAATTTGCTACTTTGGCAACAAATCTCATTACGTTATATAAAAAAATACAACAACATGAGACAAGCACAATATTACTGCTACAACAAAAACAATAAAACCAACAACAAACAACGATAATAATCATGAAAAGTTTCTTGCTTAATCCTTACGTAAGTACATCATAACTCGTTTGTTGTCTCTGTCACACAAACGGAAGTTGCGACGCACCAAGTTCGAAGCAGGAATAAAGAGAGAGACTGGGTGAACGTTGCTCATATAACTTTTACTGTTGCGAGTTGTTGTAATTGCTCTTGTTGTTGTTGCTGTTTGTCCTGTGATTATGATGAATGCAATTTCAAGTTCTTTTTATTACGACAACAGCAGCAGCAATAACAACAACAATAATAAAAAAAAACAACAAACAAAAATATAACGTAACGCAATGTAACGTATCCAGGAAATGCGCTTGTTTGACGTAATTAAAATTGAAGAGTGAACAGTTATGTAATAAAAGAATATAAAAGCCAAGAAGTGAGTAGATGTCCCGACAGTCAGGCAGACAGACAGGCAGACAGAGAGACAGTCAGTCAAAGAAAGAGACGTACTCTGTGCTGGTGACATTACGAACAGACGATTGTGGAACTTTTAACGTAACATAAGACTTGAGTCGATGTAAGTGATGCTGCAATGCATTTAATGCATTTACGTCATGTTAATGTTTGGCAGACGTAATGTGATTTATTTTGATATTATTTAAAGCCTTTTAAAATCTATTCGTTTTCGTTACCATTTTATAAATTGAAGGCAAATGTTTAAATTTTATATTTCGTTCTTGATTGAAAACGATTATTTAAACCAGTTACAAGTAGTATCAATATAGAAAGTTGAATTTCTTGGTGTTAAAAATTTCGGATCCTTTCAAAGATGAAGAGATTTCGTGTACTCTCAGAAAAAATTCTATAAAATCAATAGTTTAAATTATTATTTTAATATGTAAATACCATTAAATACTGCAAAATGCTATTACATACTATTAAATTGTTTTTGTATTTATATGAAAATATTTATTTTTTGTATACTATTGAATCAATAACTAACTGTTCTATTGACAAATTTTAATAGGACTTTTTTCTGAGTGTAAAATTAATTTGCCAAAATAACTTAAAATGATAATTTATTGTATTATTTATTTTGAATAAATCGAGTTCTTAGCAATCGACATATTAAAATACATTTAAAAGACTTTATGATAATGTATTACCGCAAATTTAATAGTATTTCCCCTAAATTTTAATGGTATTTTACAAAAATGTTAAAAATATTAAATAATATTCAAATAATGTAATTAGCTGTGCTGAATATTTCATAAACTCTCAAATTCAATTAGTAAGTTTTGTAATTAATGTAAATAAAAAAACAATTATTACATATACCATAAAATCAATAGTATTTCTCTAAAATTTAATAGTATGCTTTTTTCATATGCTTTTATCTGAAATATTTTAATTAATAAGCAGTACTGAATTTTACCAAAATTCATTAGAAATGTTATAATTGTTTCTTTTTTTTATATAATATATCTATTTACATAAAATCAATTAAAATAAATAACTACTACTAAAATGGGACATATTGCAAAAAATATATTTGTCTTAACAAAATTTCAAAAACATCTTTATGAATAAAATTTGATGTTTCGTATGTTTTATTTTATTTATATTTTTTTTACACTTTTATTTTCTTATTTTTTTATTATTATTTTTATTTTTTAACATTTTTTTATTATTATGTTTATTATTTTTTTTTTTAATTTTTATATTCTTTTATATTTTATTTTTATTTTGCAACAACGCCATCGCCTTGCCTTTTATCCTCATTATGCGAACGACAAACAAAAAAAAACACACAAACAATAGCGGGTGGCAGAAAATAATGAATTGAGCGCATATCCTGGCAGGACATCCGCCTTGAATTATGCACCATTTCTACATGCGACTAACAATGGACAGCAACATATAAAAGTGTTGGATAATAAGTAAATAAATGAATAACAGAATAAATAAATAAGTGAAAAGAAGAAAAAAAAGATAATTAATGCCTGAATGAATGCATTATAATCCTGCAAAAATAAATAAACTGCAGCTGCCGCTACTGAATAAGGCATAATTTTAGGCGCAAGCAAAATAATACAATAGCTATTTTATAAGACTTAAGTCTTAACAATTACTAATACGAATGCCAACAAATAAAGTGCACATGTGTGACAATTACTACACACAATATGAGTAAAAATAAAAACAAAGTTGTCACTGCCAGTGCATCGAAATATCTGCCATGCATGCCTAAAAGCATCTTTTAATTGAATTTTCGGCTTAAATAACATTTTAATTAAATAGACAAATAGTGTCTTAAAAAGAAGAGGGTGATTTTTACTAACAAATAAACAATTTGACACATGTGTTGTAATTTTTACAATTTGTGGTTGTGCCTAAAAGTAGACACTAAAAGAAGAAAACAATTAAATGCATCAGAAAACAATTAGTGAAAGGCGCTTTGTAACTATTTCAATGCTTAACAATATTTTTTATAACTTTGGAATAAAAATAGTATTAAGCATTAAGTTGTATATTATTTTGGGTATAATGTAAGCTATAATGTAAGCTATAATGTAATGCATTTAATTGTATATTAAGTTGCGTACTAAGTTTTGTCATTATAGCCAAACCACTTTTATTTCACCATACGCTTCATTTGCCATACTTTGATGTTTTCATTAATTTTATATTGCACGTCACTTGGGTGTGCTTTTGGTGCGCTCGCACACAACTTTTCAATTTCCATTAATTAAACTTCAGTTAATATTCAATTAAAGTCACATTTTATGTGACATTTGCTGTGGCGGCACTTGTGGCAGCTGCTCAAAATGATAATTTAATGTTAGTTGTAGACGTGAAGAAGCAACACAAAATTAAATGAAGCAGCAGCAGGAGTAACTATAATGACAGTGGAAGCACCACAGCGCCACCGTGTAGTGCGGCGCAGAGTAGCTGAGTTTTGACTTTTATTTGACATTAATCTGGAGGTTTCATGAGGGGTGTCTTCTAAATATCGTTTGATAACCTTTAGTTTTAAGTTTTGTGAGGTTTGCTCATGTGACAGCATTAATATGGTTGTTTTTTCAAAATAATGTTGCATACTTTGTTGCACTATTTTAAATGTTGCATACTTTTTGGGTTTAACAATTGGTGTATTTTATGCTGCCAATGTGCTTAAAATGAGATTTTTGTTTAAATATTAAAAATTATCAAATGTTGCAGATTATTTCCTCACTATCATGGCAAAGCAGCGAATGTTTAATTTTTACATTTGCGTTTTTTTAAATTTTTGAATGTAGTTTTTCCTCAAGTATACTATGTCAAAATCGTGTATGGTTTTGTTGAATATTTCAAGCAACAAAATCAAAAAGGCGAATACGAAAAATTGAAAAATTTTGTCATGCCAAAAGGGCGAATCTTTTCGTTTTTTAGCCATAACTTTTTATTGGTATGAGATAAAATAGTAGTGTAAAGGCATAAATTGTTTGTTTTTCATGCACCTAACGATTGGCATCATTATTTGAAAATATGTTGCCGAAAAATTTTCTTGCAAATAATAAAAATTCAAAAATATATTTTTAAATAATGATGCCAATCGATAGGTGCTTTGAAAACAAACAATTAATGCCCTAACATCACCACTTTACATTGCACCAATTAAGAGTTATAGCAAAAAAAACGAAAATATTCGCTTCTTTGACATGACAAGATTTTCAATTTTAATAATAAACAAAACAATTTTTTCAATGAAAAAAAGCAGCATTAAAGAATATAAATTTATGCTGCATACTTTTAGTAAAACAATTAGCCAAAGAGTTGCATACTTTTAGACAATTTTCCAAATTATATAAAATGTATTGCATATTTTTAGGATTTTTAGGATTTTTTTTTCTGCTTCATTTTGCAAATAAAAACTAAATAAAAAAACAAACACTTTTTGAAACATCTATTTTTATTTTCAAAACATAGTAGGTACCACTGACAACTCATCAATTTGCATTTAGACCGCTCGAAGTATCCATCAAACCAACAACGAAATATTAAACGAATGTTTCCTGTGCTGTTGGCGCGATAAGCAGTATACAAAAATAACCATAAAATACCCTCTAAAAAATACGTCATAGTTTCAGGCGTCGCATTCAACCATTTGCCATTTATCAATTTTTCACTTTTTCCCAACTTTGATTGTGGTTTAATTTGTCGTGGCAAAGGCGTCAGTTGAGGGCGCGCAAATGACAAATGTTTATGCGCAAAGTTGCCACACCGCAGCGTAGCATAATTTTGGGCGCACAAATGTAAAAAAAATAAGTCTAAAAAATAACACAAAAAAATATAAAAAAAATGAAAAAATACAAAACGCTAAAAATGACAAATGGCGCTCAATCATGCGATGACCATGGTAAGAGTTTCGCCGCCAGGTAGCAAATATGGCTGGTGACAGATAAAAAAAACATTTTTTTACTCTGCAGCATTTTAGGCGATTTCAATAAGATTTATGCGCGCAGCTTTTGTAGCAGACGATGGCATTTGATGCAGTCCTTAAACAGAGACTACTTTTTTTAGAAGTTTAACTTTTTTAAATTATCTTTCTTGACATTTATAATTTACACTAAAAAACAAGTGAAAACAAAATAAAAAGACGCAACGGCCAGCACAAGTTTTGCAGCACAAATTTAATTATATTAAAAGTTTGTGCTATAAAAGCTTTTTGTTTACTTTTTGTTTTTTTAAAGTTGAAAACATGCACAGAAACTTTTTAATAAACTTTAATACACACTTTTTTAGCTACATATTTAACTGTTAAGTATGCATATAAAAGTGAATACAAAAGTAAAAAATCTAAAAAAAAAAAAAAAAACATTGAAAATATTGCACAAATAAATGCTTTTTATATTTCTGTAAACTTTTTAAACGTAATAAATGCGCGCTAAGAAAGCTACTACTATGCAGCGCGATAAAAGCTTTCAAAAACTGCATTACATTGAGTCGAAAAATAAAAATAAAATATACAATACAATAATATTTAAGTTGTTGTTGCTTTGTTGCATGCACAATAAAAAAAAGCTCGCTGAGATAAAAGTTGTCAACATAAATTCAATTGCGAATGCTTTAAAGTTTGCAGCAAAAGCTAAACAAAATAGCTTTGTCTGTCATTTGGCTATTTTTTTATTTTTCGATTACAATTTTTATTTTTTAAAAGTTATTAAAAGTTTTTAAATTAGCTTTTTAAGTTTTCGTTAAGGTAATCGAAAAAAAAATTGTTGCTTTGTGCTGCCACCTGTCTCGCACAACTTATGCCGCGCGCTGTCACAAACTATTCGACCACAAATCCTTGTCTTCTAATTGCCTCCGGTTTACATGGTAACGCGATTGCCTAGTTACCTTGGTTACTTTGGTTGGTTACAACAGCGACAGCCGCCGCAGCATCTCATTAAAATCTCATTAGAAATTAGCTTCGCCAATAGTTGGCAACACTTGACACAGTCAAGTGGCTGCGCAAGACATGCAAGTGTTGCCAATTAGCAAAGTTTTAATTGAATGCTTGGTATGTAGCGCAGCACATTTTTATTTATTCATTCTAATCCCGCTTCCCTTCTCCCCACCCATTTTATTCTGCTACTCATCTTTCACATTCTCATCTCGAGAGTCTCATTTTTGTGCTATGCCTTAAGCTGAGGCCTATAACTTAATTTCTTTGCCGAAACTTTAATTGGCTTGCATCGCATTAGCCAGCCCCCGTTGGCGGTGGCCAGGCATGACACAGTTTCATAACTCATCAATTGTACGTGATGAATAGAGCTGCGCATTGTTGCTATTAACTCAAATCCCAGTCTAATTTGTTGTCTGCTCCCTGTTCAA
The DNA here is from genome assembly GCA_951804985.1 of Dryomyza anilis. NCBI lineage: Eukaryota > Metazoa > Arthropoda > Insecta > Diptera > Dryomyzidae > Dryomyza > Dryomyza anilis. The sequence goes on from OX638134.1 coordinate 3,175,532, forward strand.
AGTACAAGGTAGCCATTTCACCCTCAAAACACGTCCAAACTTTAAAAAGCTCTATAAGATTATGCCTCACAATTTTAAAATTTATGATGTAGCGGTTTGAAATTATATGAAATAAATATTTAAAATTTACAGATGATATTTCATTTTTCATAATACGGTATAGTTCTTTCAAAAAATCAACAAAACATAAAAAGCTCTTTCAGTATTGAAAACTAACTTAAAATCGTTCAAAAGCTCCTTCACAAAAAGCTATACATTTCGATTTAATAAAAATTAAAAATATCATTTCGAAAATAATCATACTAAAACTTCATTAATATATTAATTTTTGAGAGAAGAATCATAAAATTTATAATTAATAAAAATTTCTCAAAAAAAGAGCTTTTCGAAAAATATGATTTTGAAGTAAAATTATACAAAAACTTCAAGTAAATAAAATATTTCGCTTTTTTCATAGAATCACAAAAAGAATTGAATTTTTGCTCATATCTCAAACGAGCTTTTTAGTATTTCTGCTCATTACAGCACTAATCTGCATTAATTTGACTTCGATTTAAATGACTTTCGGCTACCAACTTAAGCACTATTTAAACCCATAAAAAACTTTACAAAGACAATAAAAGAAAATTTAAAAAAAAATCACCTACATGTCACGAATGCGAATGCAAATGAAGCCATCTGCAGTGAGTCCTAGTGCAGAAATAGAGTGGCAGAGTAAATAAAATAAAATCGAGCACTAAAGCAGAGTGATTCGGTTGAAATTCTGTCTAAAAGGCACCACTAAAAGCAGCGACGTCGACTGCAACCAAATGAAGCTCTTAGTTGCGGTGCTTAAAAAAGTGAATTAAAAAGTCACAAAAATCGAGTGCCAAACGGCGAGGTGTTTATACGTCTTGCAAAAAAAAAAGTTAAATAAAAAAAAAATTTATATTTTTTGTTGTCGGTTTTATTTGTAATGTAAGCTTAAAAAGCTTGGAGCGGGCAACTTGTACGCCATACAATCGACAGACAGACTAACGGACGAAGAGACAGACAGTTGCACGTATGTGTATGTGCTCAGTGTTGCATGCAGCTTAACGTGTGTCTGTCCATTCATCCGTCTGTCTGTCCTTTTGTCTGTCAGTCTGTGTATATGGTGTTCTTATGGCGGGACGACACTTGAAAGCGTTGCGCCTGAAAGCCATTAAATGAATTAATATTTACTTAGGACTTTAAATGCTTGCAACACCAACTTCGAGGTGGCACGACCATCCCCGCTGCCCTCACACGCCCTCGGCGCTACAAATGAAAGGAACTGAAAGCGCTTCGTTTCAATTGAATTCGGTTGCAAACCAAAAAAAAAAAAAAATATTTTAAAAAATAAAATATAGCACGAGTCGGTTGAACGACACCCGGTTTGCTTTGGCTTTGGTTTGGCTTTGTTCGGTTGGTTTCTGGCTTGACTTGGTTGGGCTATACTAGGGTTTGCCGCACAAGGCGGATAGACCAAAAGTTAAAATCACACGCAAAAAATGTAGACAAAATGTTAAAATTTCACACATTAAATATGGCAGAACGAATGTTAGAGCTAGATTAAAAAAAAAAGAACTTTGCAAAAGAGTGATAAAGTATTTGTGGAAGTATGAGGCATTTTGAGGCACAAGTTGCTTGCTTTGAAATTGTATTTGAAAAGCTGTTTAAGGTGCTTGAAAACTGTAAGCTAAACAGCTTATTTAGCGTAAATGAAGCTGCAAATGAAATGTTTTGCAATAACATAAGACTGACGGGAGAAGGAGAAGGGTTTTGAGAAATGAAATTAGATAGAAAGAGTTTTACATTTAAAATAGGAAATTATAAAAAACAAATATTAACTGTATATGTCTAGAAACAATATGATCTGTATAAGAAGTATAAAAGTAAATATTTAAGTATTGCGGCCATTTTAAATATGACTTTTAAACCATTAAAAAATTAAAAAAAAATTCAAAATATTTTTTAGAAAAATTAAGTTTTTTTGGAAAGCTTTTCTTAATAAAGCTGTTTTTGAAAACTTTATATAAAGCTGTTTTTTAAAGCTTTTTTTTTTGGATTTTTTTTTAATAAAGCTTTTTCATAAATTTAAAAAAATTTTCGAGAGCTTTTTCAAAAAACTTTTTCGAAAGCTTTTAAAAAAATAATTTACGATAGCTTTTTAAAAAAAAAATTCGAAAGCTTTTTCAAACCAAAAAAAAAAACTTTTTCGAAAGCTTTTTTGAAAAGCTTTTTGATAATACTTCTGAAAGCTTTTTGCAAGATTTTAATGAAGTTTTCTAAAAATAAAGTAACTAAATATTCTTGAAAGTTTTCAATTTTTTAGTTTTCTTTGTAGTTATTTTTTTATAATTAAAGCTTTTTACAAACTTATTTCATTTTTTAAATATCTTTCCTAAAAAGTTAAATTTTAATAAGATTTTTAAAAAGCTTATTAAAAATCAAGATTTTTTTTTGGAAAATTTTATTTAAAAATTTCTGAAACTTTTTAACAGATTTGTCAAAAGTTATTTAAAAACAATAAATTTTAAGTTTTACAAATAAAAGTTGTAATTTTTGAAAAGCTTCGTTAAGCATAAAAACGCATTGTGCAGCTTTTAAAAGAAAAAGCTTGTTTTTTTTAACAGGTTTTTTTTAAATTAAAGCTTAGTGTAAAGCTTGTTTTAATTTTATATAATTTAATTTTACAAAATTTTTATATTTTCTACTTTTAGTTATTTCTCGAAATATTAAAGCATTTTCTTCATGGCCCCATTAGTAAATAGAATAATTCGCACACATGCACATACATATAGTACTTAAATAAATAGACCACTTTCATTCAAATGTCTACGCAGAGCAACACAATTATTTTATATTATTTGCTTTTGGCTGTGTGCGCATAAGTGTGAGTCTGATGTGTGTGTTTGAGATGGTGTTTGTGATTTCAAGTGTTTTGTTTAATATTATAACAACGCATTAACAACATTTGCACCAACAATGCTACGACAACGTCTTATGCTTCTGCTACTTCTGCTCCTTGGGAGCTTTTTCCAAACTGCTCCTCCTACTCCGCAACATCATGCCTTGTCAACTATTTGGCAAACAAATAAAACTAAAAATTTAACGCTCTCGAGTACAATGTAAACAAGCGGCGGTAGCAGCAGCTACGAGTTTCGAGACCCCAAAGAATGAAACGCTATGCAAAGTCGTCGTCGTTGTTGGTGTCGGGGATCCTTTCATTGCTGCTAACATCTTTGACAAACACAAGATTTCTAGAGAGTCCTTTTGTTAGCCTAAGAAGCAGCAACAGCAACAGGAGCAGCAACAAAAAGCAAATAAATGAAACAAATTTGTTTTTATGCTGCTACCACTGCTTCTTCTTCTACTTCTTATTTTTATTCTTCTTCTACTTTCAACAAATTTGGCTTTGACACTTTCAAGTTGTGCAAAAGCTATACCCCTCGCATTGAACGCATTTTCACACTTAACCAAATTTGTATTTGGCAGTCGGAAATTGAAAATGAGAAAATTAAATTGCAAAGTTCTTGCAAAACCCGAAATGCTGTTCGCACCAGCAATAACAACAGAAAAACTACCAAACGAAAAAAAAAAATCTTTATTGTTGCTGCTGTTGCTGTAATTTCGCGCACTTGGTGCCGCGCATTAACAAATATTGAATTTGTACTCGACGAACTTGTGTAATTTGCGCTGAAATTGAAATGGTTTTGTTGTGATTTTGATTTTAGGCGCAAAGCTCTACTAAGTGTGACTGATGCTAAGTAGAGCTTTTGTGATTTTTCGCTTAGCTTTTCAATGCTGACATCGAATTGGTCAATATTTTTAATTAAATTCATTGTAGTATGCAGAAAATTAAACCTGTTAAGTTTGATTGTAATTTTAGGTAAAAGCTTTACTAAGTGTGAGTTGCACTTAGTAGAGCTTTTGTGTAATTTCGCTTAGCTTTTAAATGCTGACGCGTTGGCTGGTCAACATTTTTAATTGAATTCATTGCAGAATACATAAAATTAACTCTCTCACACAACCAACTACACCAAACTGCACAAATCTATTTGACTTTCGTCTATATTTATATTAGCTTTTTTTTTGGCGCTGTTGCTTTTTTGTGTGACGTCAACTGCGCAGCGCCTACACATCTTGTTGCTGCCAATATTAAGTCCATCTTGCCCCGCTGCCCTTCGACGTCCCTCGAAAGGCTTTGGTAAAACGTTTGTTGAGTTTTATGTGGGCGCCCAGAGGACGAACCGAACAGGGTATGGTATAAAGTAAAATGTCGGCACGTTGGAGCGCCACACTTTGTACACAGTAATTTGACCCGAAAGCAAATGTAAATAAAAGCTCAACACACCGGGGCATCCGGTAGAGTATGGGAAATGACGACGGGGTTTCGAATAGAAAATTGTATAACTTAATGAAACACGGACAGCAAAAAACAAACAGTGCACTGGAAAGAGCAATAGAGACAGAGGAGCAGTACAGAGCAAAGATGAGCAGAGAAGAGCAAAGGGGAGCAAATAAGAGCAAAGCAGTGAAACCTAACCAAACGTAAAAGCCATAAAGTCAAAGCATTTTGTATTTGTTCATGTGTTGGTTTGTCCATGACGGGGAGAGGACTCTGTCTCTCTGTCTGTGTTGCACACACAAAGCTCTTGTACATGAGCGGATTACGTTTGACGAAGTTTTGAGCTGTTTGTTGCTGCGTTTCACTCTGCGGCACGTATGCAACTGCTAGGCAACCGTTTCAGCTCATGTATTTGGATTGGGTGTGTGCAAAATGACCAAAAGCTTACATAGGTAACAAAAAAAAAAAATGAAAATGAAGCTGCTGTGTCTTCTGCATTGTATGTGTGTGTCGAGGGAAAATTAAAATTAAAATGTGAACATTTTTTATATTGCATGTGTGTGTGTGAGACGAAAGCGTTGCTAAATAAAGACGAAACCAAAGAAGATGAAGCAAACGAAGTGCTTATTAAGCATGCAGACATGCCGGGAGCAATGCAAAAAATACTCCAAAAAAAGCAGTAACAAAAATAAGTGAGCTTACAAACTAAACAAGCTTTTTTATGCATTTTAATTAAGGCTTTTGTTGCATTATGTGGTAAATTTAATTAGATTTTAATTACTTCGCAGACACACACACAACACATGTGTGTGCATGGCAGCTGAGAGAAAATGAGCTTTTTTGTGATTTCGCTTGCAACAAATTACAATTTTTCTTAAATGCAGTTTCTCTACTAAGAAGTTTTACTATCCTAAAAATATCCACTTGCATGAAGTCATCAGCTTTGGAAATGTGCATCATCATCAATGCTTCCTTGACACGCATAACCTAGTTGGCAGTTCGTTGTCGCTATTGTCACGCGCAACTTTATGCTTTCGTTGACCTAATTTTGGTTAAAGTTATAAAAGATTACTGTCGTTTCTATTGCAGCATAATAAAAACAAGTAACAAATTTGCTCTAAAACCTTCGCTGAAAGTGATCCAAAGCAAAAAAGCTCTAAAAATTTTAGATGTTGGCAGCAATTTTAATAGTTTAATTTGAGTGTCAGCACGTTTTATTGGCAGACATTCGTATTATAACTTTTTCTACAACGCATTTAATACATTTCTTTAAAACATAGTTTTTTGGAATAAAGATTTATAATATAAGTTAAAAATATTACAAAAAAAAATGTAAAATAATAATCCATTTAAGTTTTCAAAATAAAGTATTTAGTTTTTAAGATTTCTAATAAATAAATCAAATATGTAATAGTTCACAAAAAAACTCGTAAAAGTGTTCTCTCACAAAAAGCTCGAAACAACTTTTCTAACAAGAATATCGAAAAAGTGTTCTCGCATAAAGAGCTGGATAAAGCTTTTCTATAAAAAAGCTCTAAAATCTTTTATTTCACAAAAAACTCGAAAAAGCTTTTTATACTCTAGAAAAAGCATTTATTTTTCAAAAAGCTCAAAAAAGCTTTTCTCACAAAAAGCTCAAAAAAGCTTTTCTCACAAAAAGCTCAAAAAAACTTTTCTCACAAAAACCTCGGAAAATATTTTCTCAAAAAAGCTACAAAAAACCTATATCACAAAAAATGTCAAAACTAATTTCATACAAAAAGCTCGAAAAAGCTTTGCTCACAAAAAACTTGTGAAAAGATTTTCACAAAAATATCCAAAAATGTTTACTCACAAAGGCTCGAAAAAGAGATTCTCACAAAAATTTCCAAAAAGCATTACTTACAAAAATCTCGAAAAAGCTTTTCTCAAAAAAGGTCAAAAAAGCTTTACTTACAAAAAAGCTTTACTTACAAAAAAGCTTTACTTACAAAAAAGCTCGAAAAAAAATTTTCACTAAAAGCTCGAAAAATAGCTATTTTACAAAAATCTAAAAATAAAAGTTTGAATACATAAAAAGTTTTTAAAAAATTCTCAAACAATTAAATACATTTATACCTCAACCACAGATTAGTTCGTAAAAAGCTCAAATAAAATGAAATAAAAACTTTAAATTTAACAATATTTGAATATTTCCATATTTTTACGATAAAAAATTATGACCAACGAGAAAATGTTGCATTTTGTTACAAATAAGTATATTTCAAAAATGACTGCCTATCATAACTTTAAGCTTTTAGCGGTGATATGATCAAAATTATATATATTAAAAAAAAAAAAATGACAGTCGATTATTAGCATTTTCCAACTGACACCACCCGTCTGCTTTCCATTCAATTCATTTCAATTGAATTCAATTGCAATTTCAATGGACGGTGATGATGATTATGATGACGGTGCGTCATTACTTTAAAGGCGACTCGCCTGAAAGCTTTTCGTTGCACGTAATGCCCACGGGAGCTAGCTACTTGCAGCTGAGTAATATTTTGAAACCACTTTATACCCCATACTATAACTATAGAGTAGCGCAACAAGAAATAGGAAAGTCGACCAAAGTGCGACTGTCTGTCAGTCTCACCGACAGTTATTGCAAAAATTTTATAGAAAATTACTCTAGCGCAGCTTTTATTAAAACGTTATTATAAAGAAACAACAACAGCTATAATAATAGCAACAGCAATAGCAATAGCAACAAGAACACACAATAAGTGGCAATAAGTAATTGATTACATCTCAGGGGAGCCCAACAACCGCCCGGCTCTCAAATATAAACTAAATGACTTTTTGAAAACAACCATTCAACCACTTTTTCGCCTGCGTGGGCAGCAAATGTAAGGGAGGAACGTAGGGGAGAAGGTGGCGCAGCTGCTGCGGTGGCTGGTGGTTATGTTTGTTGCCACTGTGCGGCGCTACAATAAATTTTCAACGTTTGGCGCCGCGCGGACTATAAACAATAACAATAATTTTTCGCCAACGCCAACGAAATATGTTTAGACAACAAAAGCAATAATAATAAATAGGCAACCAACACATACAACACATACCACATAGACATAGACACCGACACCAATACAACGATGGCACCAACACCGCCATGACCAAGGCGGCGCAGCAAATATGGGTGGAGTCTCTCTCGAAGCTCTGGAGTTCTGTATTTATGACTAATTTAGTTGAAACCGCAAAGTCATTGAGAACTTCTTTGTGGTTTCACTCTATAGTCAGTCGTTCGTTTGTTTGTGCTATTTGCGATCTTGGCGCTATTTGCGGTGCTCGTTATTGTGCTGCTTGTATTGCTGCTTTTGCTGTTTTAGTGCCGCTGAGCCACAGGTGTGGCCATTAGCTAAACCAAAGTGGAGGCGGGCCGATACGGGTCGCGCGAATGCCTGCGGAAATACGCAGTGGAAACGGAAACGACACAAGTGCGGGAAGCTATCCGAAGTGCTGTCAAAGCCATCGAAATGAAGCAGAATGATGGTGAAAAGCTTTTAATTTCTTGAAGTGAATTTATGAGCCAAAGTAAATTGCAAAAGGCGTGGAATGGCAAAGAGATGTAACAGCCGTGTGCAAAAGTAGAAAATACACTCACAAATATTAAATTCCATTCATTTAATAGTTTTTTGGATAATATTTTAATGAGTCTGAGGTTGCCTCAATGTAGAAGTTAGTTGTGACAACCAACTTTATGTGAAATTTACACAAATTAGTTGTTGGAACTTAAAAAATAATCAGTTGATACTTAAAAAATTATCAAACGTACTCACCAAATTATTATTTAATTTAAATTTATCGTTTACTGAGACCATTAAATGCTATAAAGTACTATTGAAAAATACTGTGTTGGTATTATTTAAATATTTCTGAGTTCATATGTGTTTTAATAAGAATATATATTTAAAGCTTCATCATTAAATAAAAAGGTCTTCAATTTAACAACTTATAGTAAATTTTTGCTGCGTGTAAAAGCAAAAGACAGCCAGCAAAATGTAACGTTCTATTAAAAGAAAGAAATAAAGCAATAAAGACAACATGAAAGGACATAAAAAGCCATAAATTCTTTTAAAATTGCATAAGCCAGTAACTGTAAGTAATCTGTTGCAAACATTAGACAGCAGTTCAAAGCACTTAATTGCCATAAACGTGTCAAAAAGCTCCATCTTATGTTTAATAATTGAAAGTATGAACTTTAAGTAGAAACAACTAAATTTATATTCTATTATAAAGTAAAAGTTTATATAACTAAAAGTTTATGAAAAGCTAAAACAATTTTTTTGATATAAAATCCTTTTAAGAAAAAAATGCTTAAAAAACAATTATTTTTAGAAAAAAAATGTTTTCTGATAAAATATATTTGATATGAATGCTTTTTCTGAGAAGAAAATGTTGAAAAAGCTTTTTGAAATTAAAGCTATTTCTGAAAAAAGCTTTTGAAATGAAAGCTTTTTCCGAAAAAAACTTTTTGAAACGAAAGCTTTTTCTGAAAAAAAAAATTTCGTAAGAAAGCTTTTCTGAAATTTTATTTATTTTTTTTAAATGAAAGTTGTTTCTTAAAAAAAACTTTTGGAAATGAAAATTATTTCTGAAAAAAAAAAGTTTTTTATATTAAAGCTTTTACGAACCGCTAAATTTAAATTCTATTATAAGGAAAACGTTTATATAGTTCTGAAAAAACTAGGTACAAGCTAAAAATAAGTTTTTCATATAAAAGCCTTTAAAGAAAAAAAATTTAAAAATTTGTTATTTTTAGAAAAAAGTTTTCTGATAACATCTCTTTGATATGAATACTTTTTCTAATGAAATATTGGAAATGAATGCCTTTTCTAAAAAAAATCTTTTTAAAAAGAAAGCTATTTCTGAAAAAATCTTTTTGAAATAAAAGCTTTTTCCAAAAAAAGCTTTTTGAAATGAAAGATTTTCAGGAAAAAAAAACTATTGAAATGAAAGCTTTTTCGGATCAAAAAGCTATAAATGCTTTTTCCAAAAATAATATTTGAAATGAAAGCTTTTTGAACTTAAAGCTACTTCTGAAGAAATCTTTTTGAAATGAAAGCTTTTTCGGAAAAATAATTTTTGAAATGAACGCATTTTCAAGAAAAAAAAAAACTTTTGAATTGAAAGCTTTTTCTAAAAAAATAATCTTTTCCGAAAAATGTTTCAATTGCTTTAGCTGAACAAAACTTTTTGAAATGAAAGCTTTTTTTAAACACACTTTTGCAAATGTAATCTATTTCTGAAAAAAAAGCTTTTTCTGCAAATAATTTTTGAATAACAGCTTTTTCTGAAAACAGTTTCCTGAAATTGTATTTTTTTCTGAAAATTCCTTTTGAGATAAATGTTTTTGTTAAGATTTTATTAATATAATGTAGTTTTTTTATTTCTCTTAAATTTTCTTAAAGTTTTAAACAAAGTTCTTTAAGCCTAGTTGTAATTTTGAAATATTTTAATTAATATAGTGCTTTTAATATTGTTTAATCTTATACAAATGTAATTTTAAAATTGCATTATTCGACAGCATCAAGCAGCAGTAGGCATTAATCATGCGGAACTTTGCGCTCAGAACTTTTACTAAACAAATTACCCAAGTTTAAAGTTTACGTTGCAAACGTGTTTATCGTATGTGTGAATAAAACTACTACATACAAAACACACACAAAAGCACTGAAGTCATTAGCAAATGCATAAAGCGTGCCTCTCACTCTATTTCACGCTGATTCACTCAATCTCTTGCTCTCACAGCGACACTTGCAATATGTGTTGCTAAACTTTTCTTAAGCAATCCATCAAAATCGCACCACTGCATCAGTTGGCAGCAACAGCAACAACAACAGCAGTGGCGCCAACATTTGCCAACAAAATTGAATATTTCCGTCAACAGCCAAGTACCAACCAACAGCAGTTAAAAGCTCTAGCAAGGGCCCTCCACATACCCTAGGCTCATTGCTGAGCCCAGATAAAATTTTAAGTGCCTCGCTAGCGGGGCCAAAAGCGCCAGCAACATGCATAAATCATGCATGTTGCTGGTAACACAGTCTAAAAAGCTGTCTGTGTGAATATGCAACAGCAACAGCATAAATGACGCCAAAACGTTTATTGTTAATTATTTTGCGAATTTTTAATTGATTTTCCTTCCGGCAGAGCATAGCAAGCAACATCAAAAATGTGTTGCATGCTTTTAGGCTTTCAATGCAAAACTGCAAAAAGCTTTTTGTCATTGTGCGACGTTTATTGTTGCTGATGTTGTCCGTCTGTCTTTTTCAATGCTTTTGTTGCTTTTATTATTGTAGCTGCTGCTGCTGTTGCTGTCGATATTGTTGGCTATTATGCAATATTGCTGTCATTGTTCTTGTTGGTGCCGTCGCATTTAAATTAAGATAAATCAACGCAGAATTTATGTTTTAATTTATGTCGTTTTTTGTGGTGTACTACACAGCGCTGTCAATTGTTAAATGTTGCCGGGCATATTTAGTGAGTCTTTTTGTTGCAGCTGCTATTGTGCTTTAATTTATTGTGCCAGCAATTACTGCAAATATAGCTTTGTATTTGAAGTGTTTTATTTTAGTTTTTTTTTTACTTAACTAACTAAAGGCTTTTTTATTTTCTTTATAAAACCCTAAAATATTTATTATATTTCATATACCCTGCACTCTCACAATCCGCTTTAATTGACATTTTGTTGTGCGGCTGTCAGTGACAGCATTGTCCACTTCTGTCTGACACGTGAGTGGTCGAAGCATTTTTTTGATAAAGGATACGACACATTGACAATGACGCACTCCAATCCGATAATAAAGCAGCCACTCGACAGCAGAAGTTTGTGCTGTTACTGCAGCCTACTATACAAAACTGCTCCACCCATTCTGTTCCATTTTGTTCAGTTCTGTTTCTCATTATGCGTGTTTCTACTTTTTCTGCTCTTAATGACAGCTATTTGTCCCGCTTCACTGGCTCTTCCTCATCCTCTCTGCCACTTAACTAAATACAAATAATTTATTTTGTTGCTTTTATTTATATTCTTTTATTTTATATTATTTTTATGGCGCTTCTGTCTTCGATTTAGGTCAAAATCGTTTGCCTACCTTTTCCACTAATCAGTCAGTCCAGTCCATCAAGTTTGCCTTACCTCTTCGTCACTGTTCGTCGTCATCCACCCTAGCCTTGTGCGTCCACTTAAAGTGACAGTGGCATTTTTGATTTAATTTCCCTTAGTATTCAATTATTTATTTACCTTTTACTCATTCTACCCATACAACACCCTACCTCCAAACACCCACGCATTCATTTATTTGCTCCGTCGTTCATTTGTTCATTAAGTTTAATTAATTTCCTTCAATTTACTTTGACTTCTTAGTACAGCTGGCAGGTAGGTCGATGCTAAGTACCTGGAAAGCCAAAGAAAGTATTGAATGTTGTGTTGCTCCAATGGTAGTCAATTTAATTAGCAGCAGAAAATGAAAACACTTTACCGCATATCGCATTAATGCACCGGATGCAGCAATTAAAAAAAGTTTTATTAAAAGGTTGCAATAGCAGTAGAAAGAAAACTATATATTATATGAAATATTAAAAAGTAAAGCCATATTAAAAAATAAACAATTACATAAAGCTCTTTTTCCAACAATTTCGATTATGTATAATTTCCAAATAAAAAACTTTTTCAGATACTCAAGCTTTTTTATTGAAATTTTTTTGAAATTGACACTTTTTTAAAACGCAATTTGAGATGAGACATTTTTAAATAAAAGCTTTTTATATGAAAGCTTTTTGAGACGAAAGCTTTTTGAGATTAATGATTATTGAGATGAAGCTTTTAAAAGATATTTTTGATATAAAAATTGTTGAAAATAAAAGCTTTATGAAAAGCTTTTTGAAAAAAACTTTTCGAAAAAAAAGCATTAAAAAAGATTTTTGAAAAATGTTAAAAAAAAGCTTTTTCAAAAATGTTTTTAAAAGAGCTTTTTGATAAAAAAACCTTTTTCAAAAATGTTTTTAAAAGAGCATTTTGAAAAAAAAGCTTTTTGTGATCAAAGATTTGTAAGATTAAAGCTTTTTGATGTCAAAGCTTTTTGAGATTACAGCTTTTAAATACAAGTTACTATAATTATTCATTCATTTGATATGAAAGATCTTTTACTATTTAAGTTTTGAGAGTTTAAAGCAAGAACCATTCCTTTTTCTAGAAGATTTAAAATTTTGCAAAATGATTTTGAAAATCGTATTTCTAAGTTGAATAATAAAAATAATAATAATAATTTAATACATAATATTCAAAACCACTTCATGCTGCAGTAATAAAACCTTTTACAGAATAACTCCTACAAATAAAAAAATTGGTATATATTTTAAATACAGCAACAAACAAATATTGTGTTGCCGCCCGCCACAGCCGCATTGCTTGTTTTACATGCAAATCGAATTTTCGCAATTTTAATTGGATTTTTGATTGGTTTATGGATACGAAATGTTTGTTTGTTGCTGTAAATATTGTTATTGATGTTTTTGCTATTATTTCTGTTGTTGTTGTTATTTTTTGGTTTATTTGAAATGCCAAAAAATAAAATCCTGTTGTGCATCATCAAATGTTATGCAAAGCGGAAAACAATATTTTTTGATGCTTGGTTGTTTCTTGATTTGATTTTACGCCAATAATAGACAAAAAGCCTTGCATAGCCAGAGGAGCACATTGCATTTTAAATATATTATATATTGTTTGTTTGTGTGTATTGGTTACAATGCAGTTATTGCATAACACAGTAGCAATTGCTGCTGCTGCCAGCACAACAATACAGTTGATTTGCATTGATTTTGAGCATCATAATAAAAAAAATTAAATAATAAAACCAAATGGTAAAATTATTGGAACTACTTCACTACGGCAATACAAAGTTTTTTACCTAATAGATATGGGGATTACTTTCTGTAAATAATGTTAAAAAAAATCAGTGCAGCTTTTAAAAAATTAAATAAATTAAAAAGCTTTTGTGTCACTTTTGAAAATTTAATTTAAAAAACTTTTCAAAAACTTTTAATACATTTTTTATTAAAGCTTTCAAAAGTTGTTGAAAGCTTTCAAAAAAGCTCTAGAAAGCTTTCAAAAGCTGTTGAAAACTTTCAAAAAGCTCTTGAAAGCTTTAAAAAAACTTTTTAAAGCTTTCGCAGCTTTCAAAAAACTTATAAAAAAAAAGTTTTTTTTTTAAGAAGAATGACCTAAATTAATTTGCAATAAGATTTTCAACTTGTAGTTATGGTTTATACAAAATTAAATATATCTAATCTACTGGTTGCCACAATATTTTTCAGATAATTCAAAACTCGCATAACCATTTATCTTTATTATTTTATGCATGTTTCTCAATTTATTAAGGTCTCAATTAAGTTGCCATAAATATTCAACCTAGTCGAGCTAACAACTTGGCACAAATTAGTTTAATTATGCCAACAACAACAATAACAACTAGTTACAACAATTATAGCCAAAAACAAAAGCACACTTAAGCGCACTTCATCATATACTCTACATACACAACTCAACCTCCATAAAAGCGCTTTGCCTACATTTAGCAAATTTTCAACATATCACAAGTATGCTGCCATATTATGCAAAACAAGCAGAGTCTCTAAATAATTAAATATTTTGTGTATAATACGCTATTTAGGCAAAAACTCCAGACTCACATGGCAACCTAATCCCCACCTGAGTTATTAACACGTTGCGCTCTGTCGTTGCTACTACAGCTACTTCTACTACTGCTGTTGCTGGCTATATAATGGTTGCATAATGGCTTTCAAAGCTCTTTTAGCCCTTTTCTATCTTTTGCATGCTATAGTCGAATTGTCGTACCGCTCAAATAGTTTCATGCACTCCATAGGTTACACGTGAAATTTTGTTGCCCGTGTGCCTGCTCCAGTCTGCATATGTGCTGCGCTCATTGAGCTTTGGCCCAAAGTTTGTTGTACACGGCGTATTAAGCTTGCTTAGCAGCAGCTTTGTCCTAAAGATAGGCAAGACTTCTTCTTGTTCCGACTGCTTTCGTGTGCATTATAATTAAATGCAGCGCAAAGTTAATGAAATTTTGCAAAAAGTATGCAGTACATGTTGGGAGTTTAGAGGGTTGACTTCCCTGCCAGTAGCTAATGGTTTTGCACTCAAGGGCAAGAGTTCATTAGCAAGTTTTAAATTTTTTCCATTTTTTCTTCAACTATATAATAACTTAATTAGACTTTACGTAAAAAAATATGCAAAAAGTGGATGTATTGTTGATTTTATTAACATTGTTGGACCTTTTATAACCTCACGTGCTGCTGTTGCAGCCTGTGAACCCAATCATTTTTATAGATATATATTTCGCCTTTATTGGGTTTCCTAGTGTCGGCCTAGATGATGAGGAACAGCTGGCGTTTCCAGTCATTGCCATGCAAAACGCGTAGCTCACGAATAGACTCAAAAAAATATCTAGTCAAATGTAGTGCAATATGTTGCTCATCGCCTAATAAGCGACAACGAGTTAAACAAAAAGAGTTTAATATATATATAAAAATATTTTTTATTTTATAGTTGTTTTGTAAATTTCTTCTCATAAAATACAATTCGTAAAGTATTTCTCTCGGGCATACATTTTTTTTATTTCAAATTTTTAAAAATTATAAAAAAATGTATAATAAGTTTTAAGCTTTTTGTAGAAAAACGTATGATCTTTTTAGAAAAGCTTTTGAGCTTTTTGTATAAAAGCTTTTAAGCTTTTGGTATAAAACCTTTTTTTTAGAAAATATTTTAAGCATTTTGAAGAAAATCATTTAAGCTTTTTTTGTAGAAAAGCTTTTAAGCTTATTTGTAGAAAAGCTTTTAAGCTTTTCTGTAAAAAAGGTTTCAAGCTTTTTTGTAGAAAAGCTTTTAAGCTTTTTTTTTAGTAGAAAAGCTTTTAAGCTTTTTGGTAGAAAAGCTTTTAAGCTTTTTGGTAGAAAAGCTTTTAAGCTTTTTGGTAGAAAAGCTTTTAAGCTTTTTTGTAGAAAAGCTTTTAAGCTTTTTTGTAGAAAAGCTTTTAAGCTTTTTTGTAGAAAAGCTTTTAAGCTTTTTTGTAGAAAAGCTTTTAAGCTTTTTTGTAGAATAGCTTTTAAGCTTTTTTTAAGAAATTGGTTGATTTATACATTGCAGAAAATATTTTAATTTTTGTAGAAAAACTTTTCAGCTTTACGTAGAACAGCCTTTAAGATTTACGTAGAAAAGCTTTTAAGCTTTACGTAGTAATGCTTTTAAGAGCTTTTACGTTAAAAATATTTAAAGTCTTTTGTAGTAAAGTAGTAAAATATGTCTAGAAATTATAAAGATAGAGGGGAGAAAAAATAAATAAAAACGTTGCACATTTTTTTTAAATCATAAAATTTGTGAATTATGGTATTGTAAAAAGTAACAAATTTGTATGTGTTACTTATTAAAATCAGCAAATGTTTTCCTAAGTAGCAAAAATGTAGTATTTTTCGGATAAAATATAAAATGTATAAATTGTAGCAAATGTGCGAGAAACAATTGCTTTGAACAAACGAGCGCCACGAAGCAACTGAATTCATGGCCACCTCAATTCGTTTCAATCAATTTCGATCGGGTGCTGCGTGGGTGGCTGTGATGTTGGCACCATCAACCACACCATCACCACCACCAATACACAACAGTAACAACACATACGATACACTTTTCATGTAACACAAACAGACGTAAAATTGTTATAAAATGCGTCGAAAGCACGTTGCAATGCGATTCATTATTTTGCTGCTGCTGAAAGCTGTTTTTTTTTTGTATTTTTCTTTTATATAATTCAGATTGTTAGTGTTATTGGCGCTGCGAATGGTAACAACACGAACGCGTTTTTTACGGCGATATGCAATAATCTGGCAGCACACGTGAAAACGTGACTATTACACGTGATTGCTGGCGCTGGATTTTTATTATTTGTTAGAAAATTTACAATTTTTCGCAAGTTTTCTTTATATTTGTGATATTTCTATTTCATTTTTCTATTTTTAGTTTTTTTTATTTTTGTACAGTTTTTCAATACAGCGCAATTTGGAAAATTGCTCTCGTTAGTGCTTAAACATTTTTCAATGTTTTTTTTTTGTAGCTTTAAATGCATTCAAACTCTTGAAATATTTTTCATAAATTTTAGTAAATGCATTTCTCAATAACAAGTAATAAAAACTTTAAATTAACAATAAAAATTAAAGAAAAATATAAAACATTTAAAATAAGTTAAAATTGACGACAGTTTAATTTCGCTAAACATTTTTATCACAATCTACTATTTTCTGTTTTCCTCCTGATTTTCTAAGTACTTTTATTGCTCAATCTTTACCCTTTCTTATGGCCACAATCACAATCAAAAACGTTGCTCGCGCTTCAAAACAACGCAAAGCAATTTTGTGAACATAAAATTTGATTGTTTTTTTTTATAAAGATTGCAATTTTTTCAATGTTGCCACAATAAAGACCAACAACAAAACCCACTCTGGCAATTGTAATTTTACTTCCAACTTTTCGTTAACTCTTTATTTGGTACACATTGTTTTAAGTAACAACTCTTGCCAAAAACATCTTCTCGATTATCGCCTCCCTTTGAAAGCTTTGCCACAACATTCCGCAGCAATTCTTGAACTTTTGCCTCTCAAAGGAACCCCTTTCCAGAGCACTATACGTGTTCGAAAACCAGTCAAAGAGCAACATGATGTTTTTACACGTTTCACAGGTTTTCTTGAAGTTCAATTAATTTCGTTGCAAAACAAAGCGAACACAAAATACAAATACAAATAAACGGAGTAAGCCCCACAAAACAGTGCCACAAAAATTAAATTAAAATTCACATCAGCTGCAGAGCTTCAGAGTTGCTGCTGTCGGCAGCAAATGCAGCCAGAGTGTGGCTGTGCATGTTGTCGATGATGATGATGCTGATGATGATTTCAAAGTCCCTCGATGAGTGTGCAATAATAATGAATGGATTTCAATGATGTGAAATGTAATTGATTCAGTCTTTTCAGTTCAGAAATTCAATTTTTCACTAAAAATCCAAATTTTTCATTAATAATTCAATTTTTTACTAAAAATCAAATTTTCATTAAAAATTCAATTTTTCACTAAAAATTCAATTTTTCACTAAAAATTCAAATTTTCATTAAAAATGCAAATTTTCACTAAAAATTCAAATTTTTACTAAAAACTCAAATTTTTACTAAAATTAAAATTTTTCACTAAAAATTCAATATTTCACTAAAAATTCAATATTTCACTAAAAATTCAATTTTTCACTAAAAATTCAATTTTTCACTAAAAATTCAATTTTTCACTAAAAATTAAATTTTTCACTAAAAAATTCATTTTTCACAAAAAAAAAAATATTTTTACTCAAAAAAATTCAAATTTTCGCTAAATTAAATACTTTTTACCATTTTTAAAAAATATAGGATCTTTTTCTTATTTAACCGTTTGAAAATTAAAAAAGCATTCTGTAATCAAAAAAAGCTTTTACATTTATACCTAATATATATTATTGTGTGTGTTCTTTTTTTTAATTAATCTTTGTATTTTCTTGTAGTAAACTTAAGCGTAACTTTGTTGTTGCTATACATCTAGTTGTTGTTGTTCTTGTTGTTATTGTTGTTGTTTTTAAATGAATTACCAACATAGAAAACTACAAAAGAAACAACAATTTCAAAATTTTACTTGCAGACTCAATGCGATCGTCACACAAGATGTCGCTGATGTCAAAATGTCAGCAACTGACAGCGATGACAGCGCCACAAAACAACTAAGCGCCAAAAGCTTTAAGTAATTATCGAAAAAATAAAAAAGTTCAAAAAATACAATAAACTTGACCGACAAAAATGCGTGAAATTTGGCAACGTTGTAAATTGCAAAAAGTGTGAAAAATTTTAAACAAAATATACAATAAAAAAAGTGAACAATTTCAAATATGCGAAACTATCTGAAGAACAAATAAATTAAATAAAATAATTTTTCAATATAATAAAATTTAAAATAAAATAAAAAAACTAATTTAAATTAAAAAAAAAATATAAATCAACGAACAAAAAATGAATAAAATGTGAAATTGCTAAATTTCAATATAAAATTAACAGATAAAGAACTCACATTAAAAGTACTGAACACAATAAATAATGCTTTAAAAATAGCATTAAAAAATCTAAATAAATCAAATTAAATTACAAGTATTTATTAAAATATTTAAAAAAATAAAAACATTTAAAAAATTTTATTTTAAATATTAAAAAAAATACATCCAATCTATGTGCCTGATGCAGCAAGAGCTAAAATACAAAATCAATTTACAAAAAATACAAAAATCAATTTAATACTGTTTTTGTTAAAGTTGACGTGAATAAAATTAAATAAAAAATTATGAAATACACAATTTAAACATATAAAAAATAAATAAAAATATAAAATAAATATAAAATAATACAAAATCAAAAACCTAAAAAAATATTTTTAAAAATAATAAAAAGTAAATTATAAAACAAAAATAATTAGAAGTAAAATAAATAAAATTAAAAAAAAATTAAAATACAAAAATTAAATTCAATTCAAACCAATACATAAATAAAAAATATATAACTTTGATTAATATTATTAAATTAATTAAACAAAAAGAGCATAAATGTTGCAGCATTAAAAAGAAACACATTTTTAACAAGAACAACAAAAAACAACAAGAAATTGCGAGAGCACGTTACCTCAAGTTTCTAGAAAAGTAAGAAAGAACCATTTTTAATTTTATTCTAAATATTAAAATATATATAAAACCATATTTCTTTAGATTTTTTAAAGTTACTAAATTAACCCATTAAACCCAGACCAGTCATATACACTTATAAAAAATCCCTCCAATAGAACCATGTTAAACGGTCCTGACCCTTCGCTTAATTTGATTCCTCTACCAGTTTTGGAATCGAATTTTATAATATGAAAAAAAAAAAAAAGAAAAATCCTAATAAGAAAAAATGTCGCTTTTATGCTGATCCTCGACGCGTCACAACTTAACCTTTAAACCCGATTTACGTCTGACTCTTCGGCTGTACAAATTCCTGTCTCTATGACTGTCTATCTTTCTGTCTGTTTGTCTCTCTGTATGTCTCCCTTGTGCTCACCTTTCGTCACCCATTATAACCTATTCTACCGCCAAATAAGCAGTCAGCGCAATTTTTTATGACCTGGTTGCACAAAAAATAATAAAAACTTAAAAGCGAACAAAATATAAAAAAAAAAACTGAAAGTTAATATAAAAATGTCTGCAGCCATAAAAGATAATCCGCTGATGGCGGGGATAGCATCGAAGTGAGTAAAAGAATATTTAAAAAAATATAAAATAAAAGAAAAATTGACATTTAAATGAAATGTCAAAAGCAAACGTAAAATTTTACGATAAAACTGCTATAATTGCAAAAGCACTTTTAAGTGGTATTGAATGCAAAGAGAATAGCATTAGACAAAGTCAATCCAAATTCAATTTTTCACTAAAAATTCAATTTTTCACTGAAAATTCAATGTTTCACTAAAATTAAATTTTTCACTAAAAATTAAATTTTTCACTAAAAATTCAATTTTTCACTAAAAATTCAATTTTTCACTAAAAATTCAATTTTTCACTAAAAATTCAATTTTTCACTAAAAATTCAATTTTTCACTAAAAATTCAATTTTTCACTAAAAATTCAATTTTTCACTAAAAATTCAATTTTTCACTAAAAATTCAATTTTTCATTAAAAATTCAATTTTTCATTAAAAATTCAATTTTTCATTAAAAATTCAATTTTTTACTAAAAATTCAATTTTTCACTAAAAATCCAATTTTTCACTAAAAATTCAATTTTTCACTAAAAATTCAATATTTCACTCAAAATTCAAATTTTTACTAAAAAATCAATTTTTCATTAAAAATTCAATTTTTCATTAAAAATTCAATTTTTCATTAAAAATTCAATTTTTCATTAAAAATTCAATTTTTCACTAAAAATTAAATTTTTCACTAAAAATTAAATTTTTCACTAAAAATTCAATTTGTCACTAAGAATTCAATTTTTCACATAAAATTCAATTTTTCATTGAAAAGTCCATTTTTTACAAAACAATTAAATTTTTCACTAAAAATTCAATTTTTCACTAAAAAATTCAATTTTTCACTAAAAATTTAATTTTTCACTAAAAATCTACCTTACAAAATCTTTTCCAACTTTTTAGTTCCACTCAACGCCTTCTTCCGTTGCACTATAGCAACTCCAAAGTTTCGTGCGTTTCAATATTAATTAACACTTCAACAAAACTTTAGCGGAATACTGTGCGGCAACATTGAACCACATTTGACTGACGCACCACCTCCAACACACACCCACCATCTGCCTAATGAGCCAAATATTTTGACATTTGTTGGCGGCAAAACTTGGTAGAACTTGCTGACAGACAACTCTTTGCATTTTTACCACTAAGTCGCTGTAGAAATAAAAATACAAAATAGAAGAAATAAAAAACTAAATTTTGACACTAATTAACAATTAGAGTGCCTCGTCGCATTCAAACTGCAATTATGACAAACAACGGTCGTTGGCTGTCACAGCGCCTAAAAGTCGACAATAGTAATTAAAGTAATAATAAATTTTCATTAAGTTGTTGGAGAGGCGTAAAATTCCTAAAGTTCTAAACGAAATAAACGCTAATTTACAACAAACAAATGGCACAAAAAAAAAGTGAAAACAACAGAGCGACATACAATTGACAGAACTAAAGTTCAAGCGCCTAAAAGTATGCAATACACAAAAGGCAGCTCTGTGCCCCACGGTAGCAGCCACTGAGCGCGCGTGCGACAGCTTGACAGCCAATTGTGCAGAGACACACACAAAAGTTAAATATTGCACAACATTTGTAGATAATACATTGAAGGGGAAAAACAAAAAAAAAAAAAACAATATATAAATTTTTCTTCAAACTGTCAGTGCTACTTTTGGCTGCTACCAACGCATGTCACAAGTTTTATGCGAATTCTTTGGGGAATAAAATTCATGACAATGACACGAGTAATGTGTTTGAAATTGCTGCTATTTTTGTATTGTAACCTATGAAGCTTTTAGTTAATATTTGTCAAAATTTCAAAATATTAAATAAAAAAATATATTTTGACATTTTTAAATTACCTATCTGTTATATAAAATGTATAAACATCACTTAAAATTTGATATAATTAAAAACTAACATTATTTTATTTCATTTTAAATACATAAAAAAAATGTTGCATACTTTTAGGTATGTTATAAATTTCTGGTATTTTGTATATCTAAATTTTGAAACAAAATGAGGTCTGCCCTTAATGAAAGGGTTTGAAAGGGTCAAAAATAAATAAATTTAATAAATTTGTATCTATTAGCATTTGTATCTATTAGCCTCATTTAAAATAAATAATTTAATGCATACTTTAAGGCACACTTATTAAAGAAAACATAATAGGTACCAGCAAAATCATCCTCTTCTCCTCTAGAAACTTTAAATAGCAATAACACCGTATTAAACACAGTTCCCCCTAAATATATGCCACATATTTCAGCAAATCACCATAATAATTATAGTTGTCGCAGTAATTTTCTTGCTTTTACTATAGCCAAGTGTATAGTAATACCAAAATATTAGCAATACCAATGCCTAATTGTGACAAAAGGCTTTCAAAATGTGGAATGTCCAATTGTGCACATTTATTGGAACATCCTAGATGTTGCTGCAATGCTTTTATTGCATTGGCAACGTGCGGTTTCATTATATTTTGCCATTCGTAATAAGCAAGGAATGGAATGCATTATAGAAATTCAAACAGACATAAACAGAATTTGTCGAAATATTTTTAGGCAATTCTTTTGCCCCCCGTTCCCCATAATTAAAAGCAACGTTGTTTTGTATACAGAGCATAATATTCCGCATATTGTGGTATGAATTTTGTGATTTAATTGTGACTAATTTTACAAATAGGTATACACAAAATTAGTAACAATTTTGTATGCTGCATGTGAGTCAAACGAGCGGCAGTCTGGGTGAGGTTGAGTTTGATGCACCTAAAACTAGGCAACACTAAAATGCATTTAAAGGAATTTTGCTCTGATGTAGGCAACAAAG
Organism: Dryomyza anilis; assembly: GCA_951804985.1. Classification (NCBI taxonomy): domain Eukaryota; kingdom Metazoa; phylum Arthropoda; class Insecta; order Diptera; family Dryomyzidae; genus Dryomyza; species Dryomyza anilis. Next base: position 3,198,070 of record OX638134.1, read on the forward strand.
CGTAGTGTTTAGCGTGCGTTTGTCTGCTGACTGCCAGAATGAATGAGTGACATGTGCGGCTTACTGTGAATAATTGAAAACATAATTATGTTTAACAAAAAAAACAGTAAATAACAAAATAATATAAATAACGCTAGGTAATTGAATAACAAAAAGCATAGAACTGTGGTATAAAATAATATAAAATTGAGTATACATTTTAGTCAGCACAACATGCATTATCAGAGTTTATAACAACTGCAAAAACCACTAATTTAAACGCATGTGGCCAAAAACCACTTATACAAGAATGCACTATGTCATGAATATTTATATTATAAAAACTACATTACAATAATTTCGACACAAAATACTAATTTTTCTCTGATTAAGTTCATATTTATATACAAAAATATGAAGATACTGCTTAATTAAATAAAATACAGTCATGTCGGAATTACATGCAGTGAAAATTTGCATGCACCTAATTACCGACACTCTTTAATTTTCATTTTTTAAGAGCTGATATTTATCTCAATTAATTAAACTAAGCTATATTTTCTATAACCGGAATCTATGTCGTATTACAACAGAATTAAACAGTTTATAAATCCATCAACTACTATGTCGGATATACCTACAATGAAAATTTATATGCACCTAATTGCCGGCACTTTGTAATTTCTGTTTTTTAAGAGCTGAGAGAATACTTAATTTATTTAAAGCTATATTTTCTAAATCCGATATCTATGTCGGAATTTGGAGCAGTGCAACTTTACATGCACTTAATTGCCGACACTTTGTAATTTGCCCTTTTCAACAGTTTAGACACTGCTTAATTGAAATCAAGCTTTATTTTCTGAATCCGATACCTATGTCAGAATTAGGTGCAATGCAACTTTTTATGCATCTAGTTACCGACACTTTGTAATTTAAGTGTTTCAGCAGCTAATAAAGTTAAAGCCATATTTTCTGATTTCAACACCTATGTCGGAATTATGTGCACTGCAAAATTGCATGCACCTAATTATCGTCATTTCCTAATTTGCGTTTTTCAACAGTTCAGAGACTGTTTAATTTAATTGAAGCTATATTTTCTATATTCGGCACCTATGTCGGAATTAGGTGCAATGCAAAATTAGATGCACTTAATTCCGACACTTTGTGAAATTCATATTTAAAAAGAAAAATATTATAAAACCAATTGTTTTTTTTTTGTTTTTAATAAAAATCACAACTACAATACACGTGAACTTCAGTTATTAAGAAAACATATTTATTATAAAAAAAAAACAAATATAGTAAAGGTTTTTCAATAAGAGTGCTACAAAAGTTTTTTCAAGGGTTTTTCAACAGGGACGCTACAAAAGTAGAGCGACATTGACAGCAAACGACGCCATATTTTTTGCCGCTCTTTTGACATTTCTCTGCAGTAAGGTTTGCCATTTCATGATGAAAAGTTATACGAGCCAACAACGAGTCGAAATTATTAAAATTTACTACCGAAATTCGAATTCGTATATCTTTCCATCATGAAATGGCAAACCTTACTGAAGAGAAATGTCAAAAAAGCGGCAAGAAATATGGCGTCGTTTGCTGTCCCTGTCGCTCTACTTTTGTAGCGTCCCATTTGAAAACCCTGTATTTAGAATTATATACGTTAAAGCAATTTTTTTTAAAAGTACAAATTAAAATTAAAAATTAGAATTTATATTTTTTTGTTCACATATTTAAAAAATATATATTTTGTAATCAACATTTTTATATAAAAATATAGTCTTTATAAATTATTCATATTTTTGCCAATTTTCCCCACTGTTGCACGCACAACTGCTCTGCTCTTCAGCATATTTAATAATAATAATTTCGTTATTTTGTGGTTTATTAATTGGAAATGTGCTTTCGAGGCATTCAATTATTATTACGAATTTGATATGTTGTAAGCTAAAGCATTACTAGCTACATAGAGAGTAATATGTGGTTAAATTCACATGGTATATGGTATGTGTTTGAATGTGCTTCGCAGGATGTTTTGTCATTCGGTTGTTGGAAAATGCGTTGCTCGTTGAAATGTATTTAATTAGTTTAATGTGGTTCTGGGTATGGGATGGGTGGGTGCCACAAGAATGCTTTATTGAAAATAGATTTTCAATGAAAAGGCATTGTGTGCGTGACTTGCAACAGCAACTAAATTAAATCGAATAACTTAAGAAATCAGGCAAATGCACGACGACATTAGTTTAATTAATTAAAAGTGTTTAAAGCTAAAACATGTTACATACTTGCAGGTTGCAAAAGCAACACAAAGCATATTTTAAGGGCAAAATGACAAACAATTCATTAACAAAGTTATTTCATTAAAACACTGCTTTATATATTAAAAAGCAGAGAAATAGACATTAAAAAAAGTACAAAATAAAGCCGCGAGCATAGCAAGTAACAAAGACTATGCGAAATTAAATGAAATTTGAAAAGAAAGGCTATGAAAGCACTACATGCAATTACAGGCAGTCAGCCTAGAGCTATGCCACAATAAAAAGACAACAACTTTTTGCAACAGAAACAGATAATAATAAAGACATCAGTGCAAAATAAAGACAAAATTAAAAGAAAAACTAAAATAAAAGCAAGTGAGCAAATTGCAGGTGGGTAAGAGCAAAAAAAAAACACACAGACAAAGCTTTCAGCAAGGACAACGCATGTGTGTCTAAAGCAGCTAGAAAAGGTGTAAAAGAAGTAAGAGCTGCATAAAAGTTAAAGAAAAAGTACAAAAATAAATGACAAGGGAACTATGCTATGGCAACGAGAGCAGTTTAACGAGACGTAAAGCAAAGCTTAATTGCGTCTGTTCTGCTGTACGTAGATGTTGCACTTTGTAACACAGAGCGCAACAAAGAAATTAACCTGAGGCAACACATTGTTGCCAAAGCCTACAAAAGCAGAGACACCTGTTTCCGCAGTGTGCTTTCGAAAAAGCAAAAAGCGAAGCTCTTTCTACCAAACTATTGCTCTTATTGTCTATGTGGCAACCAATTAAGCGTCATGCCTTGGCTAACGACCTCCAAATGTTGCACATAAAGAGCTCAATAAAAATGTGAAACACGTCGTGCAGAAATGGTTAACTGTTTTGCAGCAGCAACGACAGTCATTTTGGCCACAATTACCAGGCAGGGAGCAATTCACAGATTTCCAAAGAGTATTTCGATTCTTAGGCGATGCTTGTGTTTTGGGCGACGCATTATAAAGGCCATTAGAGTCATATAGACAAGTTAAGTGGCTGCTTGGTGCACGTCATGTGGCTAATATTGCTACTGTAGCTTTTTATCGTTTACTCAACAGACATAGTTGCTGTTGCTCTCAAGAGCAACATTTTGTAGTTTGTAAGCGTTAAAAGTTTTTTTTTCATATTTTGTTAACTATAAAAAATAAACCACTCTGTCATTAACGAAAAAAGTGACAACAATGTCTGCAAATATCGTTACAAATAGGAGCAACAAAAAATTGTATAAAACAATTTCAACCACAGACACTGAGACAGCCAGCCAGATAGAAAGACAGCTGGACCTAGGGATAGCGCAAAAAAAAAATAAAAAAACCGCGCAAAAAATTATGAAGGCTGCTGCACTTTTTCCGGCAGGTAAATTTTTACTTTGTTGTTGCTACTGTCGTTGCTGTTCTTGTTGTTTTTGTTCTGCTTGTAGTTAGCATTACGTAGTCTCAAAATGATCAACGTCCTTTATGACTTTTTACTTTTGGCCATTACAAAGAGTTACCAACGGAAAAAGACACCGTTAATTGCCATTTTTTCGTGCTGCACATGTACAACATTCTACTATGTAGTAAATGCTGGCAGCAACATGATCATCAGCAGGAGCAACAACAGTAACAAAAGCAACATAATTGTATTTTAAATGTTCGTTTAGCGTAAAGAAGGCTTAAATGAAAAATACTACAAGCCACATGGCTGAAAAAAAATAGAGCCAGCTTTTTTACTATGCAGCCTCTGAGTTGTTCTTGGGGAAGACGAGGATTTGTGCTGTTTGAAACAGCAAAAGCTCAGCGATATGCAATGACATGTAAATCGACATTTAATGGCATGACTCCGCAGTGACTTTGCCGTGACTGTAACGTGAACCATGTCTGTAGGTTCCTGTGTCGGCGCAGACAATGTTGTTTCATTTTTTTTTATTTCTATAACAACTAGTGTAAAAAATGTGTATTAAGCTTTATACTTGAAAAGTTTTCTATGTGTGTATCAAAAATTGTCAAGGTTTCTGAAAGACGGAATTGCAATAGAAATAACATAGAAACAAATAACAAAGCTTTTATGAAACTTTTGAAAAGCATTGACAAAAGTTCTTAAAAGCTTTAATAGAGCATCTAAATGAGCTTTTTAAATGGTTTTGTAGACTTTTTTAAAATCGTGTCGTTGAACATTTTAAAAGCTATGTTAAAGCTTTTATAAAGCTTTGTTAAAGCTTTCATAAAGCTTTGTTAAAGCTTTCATAAAGCTTTGTTAAAGCTTTCATAAAGCTTTATGAAAGCTTTTATAAAGCTTTGTAAAATCTTTCATAAAGATTTGTATAAGCTTAAAAAGCTTTGTAAAGCTTTAAAAAAGCTTTGTAAAGCTTTAAAAAGGCTTTGTAAAGCTTAACAAAATGCTTTGTAAAGCTTTCAAAAATCATTGTAAAGCTTTCAAAAAGCTTTGTAAAGCTTCAAAAAGCTTTAATAAAGATATTTTAAAAGCTCTTTAAAAGCTTTCATAATGTTTTTTAAAAGCTAAAAACTTTTTCTGACAATCTTTACATGTGCGATTTAAGTTTTATTTTTTAATTATCTCAATGAAAGAAAACGAATCATTAGTTACTGCCAAAACTACCAACAAATTACAAAATTTAATTTCATTTTAGTTCATTTGTTTTTTTAGAAAATTTATCGTAAACTTTTTACAAATTCTGTTCGTACGTAGTTGCTAAATGTTTTCTTTACCATATGTTTAATTATTGACTATAATATACTCGTAACTTAATGTATATGTATGTATTTTTGTATGTGTGTGTGTTTTTTTGTAAGTTCAAAGTTCAAAACGACTCAACAAAAATTAAAATTATATTTAAAAAATTAAAAAGAAAAATATTCAAAATCAAAATTTCGTATTAAAACCAAACAACAACAAAACAAAAAAATTTACCAACCAAATTTATTCAAAATTACTAAAGTTCAAACATTTTTGTCTTTTTTTTCTATTTTTTTCTTGCTTTCATCTTTTCTCTTTTTTCTGTCTGTCTCTTTCTCTCACTCTGTTACTCTGACTGCTATGCGCGGGCATTATTTTCATTTTCAATTTGGATTTTACACTAAAACCGAAACTATTGGCAACGCTGACAACGAAAAATTGGCTTTTGGCGAATGTTTTAAATTCTCTTTTATAATTTTTTGTCTAACAAAATAAACGATTTTATTTCAAATTCACAAAACGCGTTTGTTATATTTTTATTTTTTTACATTTTACTTTTCATACGCTCCCTCAATTGAAAACGTTTAATTTGTTGAACGCGTTTAAAATGTATTTCTAAAAAAACATAAATGAAAAAAACAAAAATATACAAAAAACAAAAAATAAAAAAATATTTTTTAACTGAAAAATAAAAATAAAAAACGTTTGCAAATGTTTTGAAAATTGTTTAAATGTTGTAACGATTTTTGTTATTTTTTCATATACTATGGTGTACTCTTTTTTTACTACTACTACTACTATTCATATCGTTGTTGTTGTTCATAATAACTCTTTAAATACTTTTGCTGTGGCGCTCGTTTGTTCGTACGTTCGTAACGTTTTTTTTTTTTTTTGATGAATTTTTATTTTATTTTTAATTTATTTTAAATATTTATTTGAAATTGTTTTATTTTTTATTACTTACTGCCAAATTTTCGTTTCGCGGCTGTTGCATTTATTTAACACCTACTTCCACCTATTCCTATCACTGTTTAAAACTCTAAAATTTTCATTTTTATTTTTAAATTTCCTCTAATATAATTTTAATTTCTTGAATTTTGCTCCTTTTTCGTGTTTTCCCTGATTTTATTATTTTTTCCCGTTTTTTTCGTTTTCCTTTGTTCTGTTGCCTATTTAGAGCATTTAGATCGCAAGCTATTCGTTGGCATGCTAAGCAAGCAGCAGACCGAAGAGGATGTTAGACAAATATTTAATCCTTTTGGCACTATAGAGGAGTGCACGATACTGCGTGGCCCGGACGGTTCGAGCAAGGGTAAGTACAACAAAACTGAAATAAAAACTATAAATTATTAGTGCGTTTTCAATGTCAACGTATTGTAGTCGTTATGGCGTATAAGAGAAACAATTTTAATTTTGTATTTCAATTTTGCAACTATCTCTTCTTAGTCGAGAGAAAAAGAATTTATAAACAAAACTCAAATCAACAAAACTGTGTAAAACTTAAAGTTGTTGCATCTGCATTTTGATTTTTGTGATTCTTATTTTAGTTATTTATAGTTTATATCTATTTTTATATAATTTTGTTGATTGATATTTAAAAAAAACTAATACATATCATTTTAAAAACTTTTGAAAAAAGGTGAAAGGTGAAGTGAAAAAAAACGAAAAAAGAGATTTTAGAAAGCTTAAATTGAACTTAAAAAGCATGATGATTTCAAAAGCTTTAATAGAACTTTTAATATGAATTATTTAAGCTTTTAGAAAGCTTGCATAGATTTACTTTTATATCATTATATTTTTAAAAAATAAAATAGGTCTAAAATAGAGCTTTTTAAAAGCTTTCTATAAAGCTTTTTAAAGTTTAAAATAGCTTTTTAATGGTCTGCTAGAGCTTTTGAAATTTTTAAATAGATCGATTAAAAAGCCTATATCGAAATTAAGAAAAGCTTAGTAAAGCTTTTTAAAAGTTCAGATATTTCTTTTAAAAAGCTTAAATAGAGTTTTTAAATATCGTACATAAGGGGCTTGTGAAATGTTTAAAAAGAGTCTTTAAAATGCTAAAATGATGGGTTTCAAAAGCTTTATTTTAGCTTTTAAAATACTCTAAGTAAGTTTTGTTTATCTGCTTAAGCTCTATTTAAGCTTTTCAAAAGCTCTATTTAATTTTTTCATAATCTCTATTAAAGCTGCTCAAAAGCTCTGTTTAAATTATTTAAGATTTCAAAAATTTTAATTGATTTTTTTTTTTGAAAAAATTTAAAAAGAGTGCATTTGAAAAAATCTTAAACAGAAAATTTATCATTTAAATAGATCTTTCCAAAAAAAAAATAGCATATAAGTAAAACCTTAAACATAGCATTAAAAAACTTGAGCTATTCTTAAAGTTTAAATATAGCATTTAAAACTTAATTGGAGCTTTCAAAAAAATTTAATTATAGCTTTTCACTCATATTTCATAGTACACTTGAATCACAATTTTGTAAATAATTTATTTTTTATATATGTCAACAAAAGAAAACCGAAATTTAATATTTATTCCGTTAGTATTTAAAAAAATGGCAGATTTAACTTGATTGTTTTTTTGTACGTTGTTTAAAATTTATTTTATATTTTATTTGTATTATTTTTTTTATGCTTTTTTATATATTTAATTTTTTATTTTATTGTTTTCTATTATTTTTTTTTTTTTTTTTCAATTTTACCCTGAATTTCTGCTCACTTACAATGAAACTCGTTTTTTAGACAGCATGATGGACATTTCCATTTAGAAAAATAACAATTTTCTTGTAGCTATTGTTGCGCAAAGGTTGCCATATTTTGCGTTTTTCACTTTTTTTTTTAGATTTATTATTTTTCTTTGTGTTGTTGTGCTAGTCCGCACACTCACCTGGCAGCAGAACAAAATGTATTTTTAATAACATTTTTACATGCAAAACACTAGTCATAAAAATACCAAAAAAAATGTATAAACTAGGAAAAAAATATTTAAAAAAACAAACCTGAAAAACAGCGCATAAAGCATAGCAAAACAGTTGTATTTTTTCGTTTTCATAAAGTGAAAATTTAATTTTCCTTGCTTTGATGACCAACAGCAAAAAAACAAACTTGGCTATAAACGCATATTTATTACAAAAAGTTCTGCGGACATTGTTGGCAACACTTTGTTGCGGCATAATAGAAAAATTTAATTGAAAAATTTTGCAGATTTTTTCTAGGTATTTTTTTTATAAAATAAATGAAATGAGTTGAATGAAATAACATTTTTTAAAATTGTCTGAAAATGATTAAAATTTTATTTAAACATATTTAAGTTTATTTTGAATTTTATAAAATTAATAAAATATGTTTTTTTATTCAATATTGCATATTACATCATAATTCATCAAGTTAAAATTATTAAAAAAAAAGCATATACGCAAAACTATTACGTTTTTAATAATAGCATAAAATAAAAAATTAAATTTTCTGTGATTTTTGTACAAAAATATTTTGCACTTTTTTCGTTTTTGAAATAGCATTATAAATCTCAAATATTGTGTTTTAAAGTGCCTTTAATCAAAAAAATATCTTCACGTATATTGTTAATTTCGAAGTCCAAAGGTCAAAGACTTACGCGAAAAAATAAAACATAAAACTACAAAATTTCAAATTTAATGAATTTCTATGAAATCATTTAAAGTTATTACCTATAAGTTTATATACCAAATTAAAGGTAATTTATTTAGCTTTAATATAAAATTAATACCTTCTTTTAAATTATTGTTCAAAAATAATTTAATAACAGTTTACTGAAAAATCACAAAAAATATAAAACGTAAAGTTTGCGCATTTTTACACAAACGTTCTTTAAACTGAAACAAATATTTTATATTGCATTATATACTATATTTTGCATACTTTAAGCAGAGATTATTATTTTAAAATGTTTGGAAAAAATTTGATATTTTATTAAATTAAAATGCCAGCTCTGTATGCAAAATCACGGACAACTGCGCACTCAGCCATTAAATATGATAACAACAAAACAAAGACAAAAAACCACAACTATAACAATAACTATAATTTTATATAATCATTATTTTATAACATAAAAAGAAAATAAAATAAAAACCATAACGAAACAAACTGAAAACATTGCCTGAAATGAAAACTTTGCAGGCTGCCAACAACTGATTTCAACGACAAAAAACATATGCAACAAAAATATTTGTTGTCTTTTTGTAAACATTGTTTTTTATTTTTATTTTTTTATTATATATTATTTTTTTTGTACCAATGCTGTTTCATTTTTTACACGCCCCCGATGCAAAGCTTTGTTGCATCGGATATGTTAATTCTTCGAATTTCACATAACAAAACCCAAACATATTATTCACTTTTCTGCTCTATGTGTTTGTGTTTGTATCGAGGGTGTTGCCACATTTTTCTGTTACATTGTAAAAATGTTTCAAAAGTTTTGCTGTTTCTCTTCTCGTTGTTGTTTTTGTTGCAATGCCTGTAATACCACATGCGACATGTTATTTTTGTGGGAATTCAATGTAGTTTTTTGAGTTTTTATTATTTTTTTTTTGCATTTTACTTATTTCTTACTTTTGCTCTGACAGCAACATAGTATGCACTGCAGCATTGCAGTTATTTGTCGAAAAATTTGACATGATTGCAAATGTTGTCGGAAAATGTTGCATGCTTTTAGGAGTCCAAACAAGGCAACTTTATCAAGTAACATGTTGTGCTGTAAATGTATTTTTGAAGCTAATTAAAATGCGTTTCATGTACAAATTTAATTTTATAGAATTTAAAAAATACACTTGGTTGTAAAACATATATCAAACAAAATATTATCAAAAAAAAAAATAAAACAAATAAAAATAAATAAATTTAAAAAAAATTAAATAAAAGATATAGAATACGAAATAGTAAGTTACAGTGTATTTAAATAAAATTATTTTTTTTATATAAATAAAAAATAAAATGAAAAATCTAATTAAAATATATTAAACCATAACACATAAAAAAAAAATAATAAAAAAATAAAATAAAAACAAACACAATTAAAAATTTAACTAAAAATAAATAGAGTAAAAAATAAAATCAAGAAAACAAAATTAGATTAAATAAAAATATAATTAAATTTTATTCTTTATAAAATACAATTATTTATTGTATTTTTAAATTTTGTTATTTTTTTTTTTTATTTATTTTATTTTATATTTTACTTTATTTATTTTTTGTACAAATACAAACAATAATTATAAAATAACAAATAAAAAAAAAAAAAAACATGAACTAAAATCAAATTAAATTAAAAAATGAATAATACTAAAAAATTAAAAAAAAATATTAAAAACAAATAAATAACTGAAGTTAACAAAAATAAATAAAGGAAAAAATCAGATAAAACAAATTCAATAAAATAAAAAGAAAAAATTAAAAAAAAATGTTAAAAAAATTAAAAAAAAAAATACAAACAATAATTATAAAATAACAAAGAAAATAAAAAAACATGAACTAAAATAAAATGAAATTAAAAAATAAATAATACAAAAAAATTAAAAAAAATATAAAAAACAATTAAATAACTGAAGTTAACAAAAATGAATAAAGGAAAAAATCAGATAAAACAAAATCAATAAAATAAAAAGAAAAAATTTAAAAAAAAAAACAATTAAAAATGTTACTCAAAATAAATAAAGTAAAATATCAAATTTATAAATTAAAGAAAATAAAATAAAAAATAAAATTATTTTTTTTCATTTGATTATTTTTTTTTTATTTATTTAATTTTTTACAAATACAAAAAAAGTTTTGTAAAAAAAACGAACAAAAATAAATAATATAAAAACAAAAAAGAATAATATACAAAAAATTAAAAAATGAAAACAAATAAATAACAGAAGATAACAAAAATAAATAAAGTTTAAAAATCAAAAAAAAACAACAACAACGAAAAATACAACAAATTTGGTAAAATAAAAAATCAATATATAAAAAAAAATAAAAAAAAATTAAGAAAAAAATAAAATAAAAAAAAATTAAAAACAAAATTATACAAAATATTTTAAAATTAATTAAAAAAATATGAAATAAAATTAAATAAAATAAAATATAATAAAATAAAATAAAATAAAAAAAATATATTGAAATAAAATAAAATATATAAAAAATGAAATAAAACATAAAAAATCATTAAAAACATATGTTAAGATAAAAACAAATAAAAAATAAATTAAGTAAAAAAAAAGAAATAATGAAATTATTAAATAAAAAAATAAAATAGAATGAAATAAAATTAAATATAAAAAAAATAAAAATCAAATTAAAATTAAATATAAAAAAAATAAAAATAAAATTAAAATTAAAAATAATATAAATAAATTAAGTAAAAAACAAGAAATAATGAAATTAATAAATAAAAAAATAATATAGAATGAAATAAAATTAAATATAAAAAAAAAATAAAAATCAAATTAAAATTAAGTTTTACTTGTATATTTTAATTATTTGGCTTTTATTATTTGGTGTTAGTTTCATAAATATGCTTTGTTTTAAAAGTAATAATTTTATTTTTCAATATATTTTTGACTATTTTCAAGCAAGATATTTTAAAATTAATTAAAACAAAATATCAAAAAAGTGCATTTCAAATACCATACAAAGACAAAAATATTCAAAGTATTTAAGTAATTATAAAATGACATAATTGCATTTATTAGAAGTGCCAATGCAACATGTTGCCAGCTACACAGACACACAAGCATACACATGAAATAGAATTTGAATGCACATCAACCATGTGGAGCTGCTGTCATCAATGCGCGCGCGAACACTCAGCAACACTTCAGTCAAACACTACAACATGCTGTGTGTGTCAAGAAATTTATGCAAATCGCAACAAAGCGGCGCAGACAGCGACAGCGACAGCAACATCAGACATGTCCTTGAATGACTTCTATGCAAGCAGCAGCGCTGCGTTGTTGCTGCCAATTTGAGTGTTGCTCGTGCTGCAGCAGCAATTTGAGTGACGCATACGACGTCTGTCTGATGAGTTGAGCTTTCACGCAGCGGCGGCGGCAGCAGCAGCATTATTGTCAGCAATTGCAATGCTACTTATGTGCTCATCATCAGTAGCAACAACAACAACAACAACAGCAACAGAACAACATAACAATGTGTTGCCAGCATGTCACTTTTTATGCGCTTTTCAAAAAAAAAAACTGTCAAGCAACAGAACTCCGTCAACAATTGTGTTGATTACAAGAGGCCTGTAGCATGTGTCATGTTTTTAGTATGTGTTTATTTTTTATTTTAGATTTTTTTTCTATTTATTTTTTATTATTTCTTTTCTTTTGTTATTGCTGCTCTAACTTGTTTTTTGAATGTCAGCAACATTGTCTGTTTATCTGTCTGTCGCTACGTCAATCAGTCAACTCGCGCCTCAGTCACTTCATTCAGTCATTCATTGTCATCAAATTTGCATAATTTTATGCGAATTCTAACAACCGAAACCACGTAAAATGTTCGTTTCTACCCCAGCAAAGGTTTACAAAACTTCACAGAACAAATATTACAAACAGCAATAAAGCCCGTACATTTTAGTGTTATCATACTTAGCATTTTCATTCATTTATTTCTTTTTTTTAATTTTTTAATACTTTTTATATATTTTCTTTAACTTTAACTTTTATTTTTGCTTTAGTTTTCGTTTTTGATCAATTCTAAAATTTCTTTTATTTCTATTTTTGATTTTGGTTTTATTTTCCCTTTTTATTTTATTTGAATTTTGTATTTTCTTCTTTTTTATTTTTTTATTTTTATCTACTAATTTCTTTTTCTTAATCTTTCACAACTATTTTTTCTTTTACTTTCATTTTCTTTAACTTGCACAACAATTTTTCCTTTACTCAATATTTTTATTTATTTTTATTCATTTTTTTTACTTTTTTTTTGTTTTATTTTTTCGTTTAATTCCTTCTTTTTAATCTATCCTTCATTTTATCTTTTTTTGTTTTGTTTTATATATTTTTTCTTTACATATTTAATTTTTTATTTAGTTTTATTCTGTTTTAAATTTCTTTTTCTTAAATTATGTCGTACTTTAAAAAAATCTGCTTTTAATAACTTTTTTTTATTACCTTTTCTTTGACTTTGATATTGTATTGTTATTTTTCATTATGTTTTTCTCATCATTTTAAAAATAATATATTTTTTTTATTTTTTTTTTTTTTCATTTTTTATATATGTTTTTTACATCACCTGTTTTTTTGCAACTTTTGACAGAAATTTGAATATTGAGAACACAATTTTTTTAACCTTTTTTTTTCAATTCTTTTTTTATAATTTTTTTATTGTTTTTTTTTTTCATTTTTTTTCTTTTTTTTCCTATTGTCGACATTTTTTGAAACTCACTTGATTTGACAGTAATTTGCATATGTTCCTTATCACACTCATCAACCCCCATAACCCTACCTTTTACAGTTTTCCGTCTTTTTTTTCTTCTACTGAAAGTTTTACATATTTTGATGTGCTCATTTGATCGTTTTCTTCTTTTTTAATTTTTTTTTCTTTTCTTTTTGTACCAATTTTGTAATACTCGATTTTCACACAAAATTCTTTAATAAAATTTGCAAATTGACATTTTGATGGATTTTGTCACTTACAACATCATGCATGTGTGCGCTGATTGTATCAAGTGCGATGACGGATGGTTTTGATATTTCTGATGTTGGTGTTTAAGATATTTTTGCTTTTTTTTTAATTTTATTTTACAATATTTTTTTTTTACTAAAATTTATTTTATTTTAATTTTTTTATTTTATGAATTTAATTCATTTTTATTCAATTTTTTTTGGTTTATTGTTTTTTTTTTTTGAAATGTTTAACAAAATATTTAAATATTTATCAAAAATAGTTTTATTTTATTTCTTTATATATTATTTAAAATCATTTTATGTTTTATTTCTTTGAATTTGTTATAATTTATTTTTTTCAATTTTTAATATTTATTTATATAATTATTTATTAATTTTTTGGTTAATAAAATTTAATTTAAAATTTTCGTATTTTATTCTATTTTTATTTTGTACATTTAAATATCTCAAAAAATACTTTATAGTATTTTATCTAAATTCATAATACTTTGAAATTAAATATTCTGCATGCACACTACGAACTCCTGCCATGCATTGCAGCGCATCAAAGTTGCTGCCTAACTTTAGGCACTTGAGCATTTAAGCACTTGAAACTTTGCATAGATCACGTAAATCATTTGACGTGTGTCATGCATTTGAGCAGTATTTTGGCATGGTTACAACACAACTAAAAACTAATTAGAATTTATTTGATTTAATTTGTATTAAATACCAAGTCAAATAACACCAACAAAATGCACCACAAAGTATGCAATTTATTTTGCCTAAAACATTTAACAATAGTTGACAACATATTGTTGCCTTCGTAATAATGTTGACAACATATTATTTGTCAAACGTATTTCACGACAAATTGCGAAATTTTGCAAATCAAAACTAATAAGCATTGCATACTTTTAGGTAGAATTTGAAGCATGTGTTGCCTTTTGACAATAATTTCAATTAAATGCGACAGAAAATTGGCTGCTAGTTGTTGCCACTCACCACATAAGGCGTTGCTTGCGGTAGCAGCCACCAGCGGCAACAGCACCAGCAGCAGCAACAACCCATTCACTTAAGCGAATTTTAATTAAAGCGAATTTAATTAGTGTGGCAACGTTGCTGCTCCTGTCGCTGCTGCTGATGCGTTTGTCAAGACAAACGCCATACTTGCGGTGTTGCTGTTGTCATCATCGTCGTCAAGGCAACGACAACGACACAAGCAATGAGCAGCAACAATATTGGTTGCAACAACAACAGCAAACTCATCAGCAACAACTTCACCATGTCAGCCACCAATGCGCGCATAATTTTGTCCAACGTCCGGCGACACCTCAAGCAGTGGTTGCCAAAATTGCTCTTCAGTCAGTGCAACCGAATTGCCCGCAAATTTTGCAGTCGAAATCGTGTTGTAGTCCTTGTCGGGTAGCAGTCAAATTCAATTGCAAGCGGCTCTTATTAAGCTGCATCGTCTGCAGCATGCTTTTGTTGCCGGCTCTTGGGTGTCATTGCTGTTGCGATGTCATTAACATTTTGTTGGTTGTTGGCACGACCGCATATTTTGCGTAATAAGTAGGCATGTTCTTGTTATGTTGCTGCCGACAGCAGTGATGTTGCTGCTTTAATAAGTAAGAATCAAGCGATTTTTAATGTATGGAAAGAGGAAATTGACGATTTGTAGTGAAATATTTCATTTCTAGCGTACTTTAATTTTTGGTGAAAAGTTTACTTTTTGCATTTTTGAATTTTTAGTGAAAAATTGAATTTTTAAGTGAAATATTGAATTTTTAGTGAAATATCGAATTATTGGTGAAAAATTAAATATATGGTGAAAAATGAAATTTTTAGTGTAAAATTGAATATTTAGTGAATAATTGAATTTTTAGTGATAAATTGAATTTTTAGTGATAAATTGAATTTTTAGTGAAAAATTGAATTTTTAGTGAAAAATTTAATTTTTAGTGAAATATTAAAATTTTAGTGAAAAATGGAATTTTTAGTGAAAAATTGAATGTTTTACTGAAAAATTGAATTTTTAGTGAAAAATTGAATTTTTAGTGAAAAATTGAATTTTTAGTGAAAAATTGAATTTTTAGTGAAAAATTGAATTTTTAGTGAAAAATTGAATTTTTAGTGAAAAATTGAATTTTTAGTGAAAAATTGAATTTTTAGTGAAAAATTGAATTTTTAGTGAAAAATTGAATTTTTAGTGAAAAATTGAATTTTTAGTGAAAAATTGAATTTTTAGTGAAATATTGAATTTTTCACTAAAATTTCATTTAGTTAAAAATTGAATTTTTAGTGAAAATTTGAATTTTTAGTGAAAATTTTAATTTTAAGTGAAAATTTTAATTTTGAGTGAAAAATTGAATTTATAGTGAAATTGAATTTATAGTGAAAAATTAAATTTTAAGTGAAAAATGAATTTGAAGTGAAAAATTGAATTTTTAGTGAAATATTGAATTTTTAGTTAAAAATTGAATTTTTAGTTAAAAATTGAATTTTTAGTTAAAAATTGAATTTTTAGTGAAAAATTGAATTTTTAGTGAAAATTTTAATTTTTAGTGAAAATTTTAATTTTTAGTGAAGAATTGAATTTTTAGTAAAAAATTGAATTTTTAGTGAAAAATTGAATTTTTAGCGAAAAATTGAATTTTTAGTGAAATATTGAATTGTTAGTGAAAATTTAATTTTTAGTGAAAAATTGAATTTCTAGTGAAAAATTGAATTTTTCACTAAAATTTCATTTAGTTAAAAATTGAATTTTTAGTGAAAATTTGAATTTTTAGTGAAAATTTTAATTTTTAGTGAAAATTTTAATTTTGAGTGATAAATTGAATTTATAGTGAAATTGAATTTATAGTGAAAAATTAAATTTTAAGTGAAAAATGAATTTGAAGTGAAATATTGAATTTTTAGTTAAAAATTGAATTTTTAGTTAAAAATTGAATTTTTAGTGAAAAATTGAATTTTTAGTGAAAAATTGAATTTTTAGTGAAAAATTGAATTTTTAGTGAAAAATTGAATTTTTAGTTAAAAATTGAATTTATAGTGAAAAATTGAATTATTAGTGAAAAATTGAATTTTTAGTGAAAATTTGAATTTTTAGTGAAAATTTGAATTTTTAGTGAAAAATTGAATTTTTAGTGAAAATTTTAATTTTTAGTGAAGAATTGAATTTTTAGTAAAAAATTGAATTTTTAGTGAAAAATTGAATTTTTAGTGAAAAATTTAATTTTTAGTGAAAAATTGAATTTTTAGTGAAAAATTAAATTTTTAGTGAAAAACCGAGTTTTTAGTGAAATTCGAATTTCTAGTGAAAAATAAAATTTGTAGTAAAAATTTGAACTTTATGTTAAAAATTGAATTTGTAGTAATAATTTTAACTTTAAGTTAAAAATTGAATTTTTAGTGAAAAATTGAATTTTTAGTGAAAAATTGAATTTTTAGTGAAAAATTGAATTTTTAGTGAAAAATTGAATTTTTAGTGAAAAATTGAATTTTTAGTGAAAAATTGAATTTTTAGTGAAAAATTGAATTTTTAGTGAAAAATTGAATTTTTAGTGAAAAATTGAATTTTTAGTGAAAAATTGAATTTTTAGTGAAAAATTGAATTTTTAGTGAAAAATTGAATTTTTAGTGAAAAATTGAATTTTTAGTGAAAAATTGAATTTTTAGTGAAAAATTGAATTTTTAGTGAAAAATTGAATTTTTAGTGAAAAATTGAATTTTTTTGTAAAAATTGAATTTTTAGTGAAAATTGAATTTTTAGTGAAAAATCGAATTTCTAGTGAAAAATAAAATTTGTAGTAAAAATTTGAACTTTATGTTAAAAATTGAATTTGTAGTAATAATTTTAACTTTAAGTTAAAAATTGAATTTTTTGTAAAAAATTAAATTTTTAGTGAAAATTAAAATTTTTATTTTTGTGGTAAATTAAATTTTTAATTCAAAAATTAAATTTTTATATTGAAAAGTATTAAAAATTTTAATTTAAATTTGCATTTAATGTTATTTAATGTACCATTTGCTTGCAGTTGTAGTGCTTTTAACACAATTAAACTCAAGTTATAATTAAAATTAAATTTCGCTTAAATAAAAATATCGCACATACGTCATATGTGTGCTGTGTCCACCAGGGCCGCTGGTGCTACGTGTGGCATGACAAATAAAATTGGTGAAAAGTTAATTTTCTGTGCATAACAATAAAACCGGCGGGCAGTAAATTTCATTTGGATATTTATAAAAAAAAAATTAAAAATGCTGTTGCTGCAAGGACGACGACATCGATGCTGAAGGCGAAAATGCAAATTTCACAATTCATAAAATAAAATTAACGCCAACAGCGGCCTGTTTATGTGCAGCGTTATTTAAATATGCATGTGGCATATACCATGTATTTTGTATATTTTGACATGTACAACATATCTACTTAAGCAGGCCTTTTTTTGATTTAATTTGCAAGTTTTCGCTTTTAATTAAATGCAACAATGCTGCGAGGCGGTTAAACTTAATATGTGCACAGCCACAAATACAGACAGACAGACAGTGAGAGAGACGGACAAATCGAAAGACAGACAGATAGACAAATTGACACAACTGCAGACAGACAGACAGACACATTTAAAAAATAAATGTTAATAACAACTGCCAACAATGCGTAATTGTTAATGATGCGTAGTGCATAATTTACTTGAAGCCATCCGTCCGCGCGCCGTTGGGCAATAAAAAAGAAGTGAAATAAAAAAAATATTTAAAAATTAAAAAAAGATTCGGAAATATATTCTTTTGGCGTAAATAAAAATATTTTTCTTTTTGCTGCCTTTAGGCGCATAATTTAAGCGTTGTAATTATTGCAGCTGTTAATGTTGCTGCTGTCTTGAATTCCGCGAGGCACTTTGGCAACATTTGCAGAAGGAAATGATTTTAATACAGAAACTGAAAATTATTTTTTAAATCAGTATAAACTTAAGTTATTCAGCATTTCACTTCAAATTTAATCTTTCGCTTTTGAGCAATAAAATGTTATTTCAAAACAAAAATTTAAATAAACCAAATCAATTTTTCACTCGAAAATAAATTTAAAAATAAATATCCAGCATTAAATTATACTCAGTTTTGAAATAAAAAATGTATTAAAAATTTTAAAATTTAACTAAAAATTCAAATTTTCAATAAAAATTAAATTTTTCACTTAAAATTCATTTTTTCATTAAAAATAAATTTGTTCACTAAAAATTTAATTTTTTACTAAAATTCAGTTTTTCACTAAAAATTCAATTTTTCACTAAAAATTCAATTTTTCACTAAAAATTCAATTTTTCACTAAAAATTCAATTTTTCACTAAAAATTCAAATTTTCACTAAAAATTCAAATTTTCACTAAAAATTCAAATTTTCACTAAAAATTCAATTTTTCACTAAAAATTCAATTTTTCACTAAAAATTCAATTTTTCACTAAAAATTCAATTTTTCACTAAAAATTCAATTTTTCACTAAAAATTCAATTTTTCACTAAAAATTCAATTTTTCACTAAAAATTCAATTTTTCACTAAAAATTCAATTTTTCACTAAAAATTCAATTTTTCACTAAAAATTCAATTTTTCACTAAAAATTCAATTTTTCACTAAAAATTCAATTTTTCACTAAAAATTCAATTTTTCACTAAAAATTCAATTTTTCACTAAAAATTCAATTTTTCACTAAAAATTCAATTTTTCACTAAAAATTCAATTTTTCACTAAAACAAACAGCCACTGCTCTCCATTTAAGCGCCGCATAAAAAGCGATAAAAAAAACACATGCAGCACCGCATTAAATGACGGATTAATATGGCAACGCCATAAAAACAAAATCCACTCTCTGGAGCAGCGAAAACTTCATTAAAGATCACAGCAGCAGCTGCTGTTACAAGTAGCTCCTGCTAGTTGCTGTCGGACGCTTTTAAAAGTAGAAGCAGCAGCAACATAAAAACCGGAAATTAAATTTAGCAACACAAACAACAACTACTTCATGTAGTATGTAGGTACTACACACACTGCTCATATTCTACATAGTAAATTGCTGCAAATAACCGCAGGAGACAAAGTTTTGCCAAAACTTGTGATAGCAAGAGTAACCCAAAAAAAGTGGTAACAAAAAAAAAGGAAAGAAAAAGTATTAACTACAAAATAAAGCCCTTAATATAATAAAATAGAGTAAAGTATAGGCAACCCACACAATATTTTAGATGTTTGTCAAGTTAATGCCTCTGCCACACCCACTCTTTTCAACCTCGTCCATGCCGCAGTGCGGCTCAATTACAAGTTTGGCGCGCAAGTTTTCAATAAAAATGTCAAAGTTCAGACCACATACTCAACCCCTCACTCACGCAGACCGCAAAAAGAAAGGATTAACAATATTTTATTAACCCAATGCGGTGTGGTGTGGTTGGTGCTGTCGGCCACACCCCCTGCCTGCCACTAAAGTTACAACTTTCAGTTGGCTATCCCTATTTTATTTATACCTTTTATTGGTCATGTGGTTGACTCTTTCGTCGTTCACGTTTATTACTTTTTGGCTTTTGGTGTCCTTGGCGTACGCCCACCTTGGAGCGCTGCCCAAAGTTTGACTTGATGCCAAAGCATTTATTAATATTGCCTCTTAATGCTGCATACTTTTAGGCGCTTTGCACATATATCCGCTATGCTTTAATTGGATTTATTTCGGCTAACTTCCTTTAGTCGGTTTTTCGATATCTTTCGATATTGCACAAATAAAATAAATGGTTTGTTTTAGCCCTAAATCTAATTATTGACTTTTGTTGCATAGTTTTTGACATTAGGGATATTTTAATTAATGATACTAAGAGGATTAGGGCTTCTTTTAACTAACTTCACATTATTGAAATTAAACCTTTAATAAAAAATTAAATTAAAAAATTAAATGTTTCATTTTTTTTGCTTAAAGTTTCATTAAAAAAAATATTTTTTTTTCATTAAAATTTTAATTTTTAATTAAAAATATAATTTTTAATTAATAATTTTAATTTTCACTAAAATTCCAATTTTTTCACGGAAAATTTAATTGTTCACCAAAAAATTCAAATTTTCACTAGAAATTCAATTTTTCACTAAAAATTCAATTTTTTACTAAAAATTCAATTTTTCACTTAAAATTCACTACAAATTAAATTTTTCACTAAAAATTCAAATTTTCACTAAAAATTCAAATTTTCACTAGAAATTAAATTGTTCACTAAAAATTCAATTTTTCAATAAAAATTCAATTTTTCTAAAAATTCAACTTTCACTAAAAATTAAATTTTTCACTAAAAATTCAATTTATCACTAAAAATTTAATTTTTCACAAAAAATTTAATTTTTCACTAAAAATTCAGGTTTTAGCAAAAAATTAAATTTTTCAAGAAAAATTCAACTTTCACTAAAAATTCAATTTTTCACTAAAAATTCAATTTTTCACTAAAAATTCAATTTTACACTAAAAATTCAATTTTTCACTAATAATTCAATTTTTCACTAAAAATTCAATTTTTCACTAAAAATTCAATTTTTCACTAAAAATTCAATTATTCACTAAAAATTCAATTTTTCACTAAAAATTCAATTTTTCACTAAAAATTAAATTTTTCACTAAAAATTCAATTTTTCACTAAAAATTCAATTTTTCACTAAAAATTCAATTTTTCACTAAAAATTCAATTTTTCACTAAAAATTCAGTTTTTCACTAAAAATTCAATTTTTCACTAAAAATTCAGTTTTTCACTAAAAATTCAATTGATCACTAAAAAAAAAGTCAATTTTTCACTAAAAATTCAATTGATCACTAAAAATTTAATTGATCACTAAAAATTAAATTTTTCACTAAAAGTCAATTTTTCACTAAAAAAACTGAATTTTTCACTAAAAATTCAATTGATCACTAAAAAACGGAATTTTTCACTAAAAATTCAATTGATCACTAAAAATTTAATTGATCACTAAAAATTCAATTGAACACTATAAATTGAAATTTTTACTAAAAATGCCACTTTTCACTAAAAATTCAATTTTTCTCTAAAAATTCAATTTTTCACTGAAAATTCAATTTTCACTAAAAATTCAGACAATTTACATTTAATTTTTCGCGAAACATTTTTCCTAAGTACAACTCATTTCATTTAACATTGAATTTATTGTTTCTACTTTTCTTTTATTTATTTTTCAAATTATCTGCTCAATCGTTGTGCTTCGTCCGACAAAACATAGCAATTAACACGCGTTTAAAATACTTCACAATCATTGCATTTGACCCTCACCGCCTTCCAGCAACTCCTATCCTCCGAAATGTATTTCAAATTCCTGTCTGTTTAACTGCGCTACAGGCAAAAATCAAGCATTGCGTTCGGTATTTTTTCTACTATTCTTTTACTTATTCTTCACCAAACACATTTGTGCGCTTAAATAAATAGCAAAAATGGTAGTCGTAGAAAAAAGAATTCAATTCGAAATGAAGCAGCAAAAATCAAAGAAATTCCAAATGTTGTGCAGAACAAAATGAGTACAAAAACAATGACAAGAAAATACTATAAAACAAAAAAAATAAAACTCAGTCAAACAAACAACAATTTACAGCATCTACTACAATTTGCCAATTGGCCTGAAGATGCTGAAGAAGAAGAAACGGTGGCAGCAGCAGGCGTTGCTTATTTGCCAAATTGTAGTTGGACAACAAAAACACACACAATAATACACAACAAAAATACAACAACAATAATACAACAATTATATAACAATAACAACATTTTCAACAACAACAAAAAAAAAATATAAATTCCAATTTAAAATCCTTCTTCGCTTTGATGCTCATTTTCTACTATTTTCTATTGTTGTTTTTGTTTTTGCTTTTGTTATTGTTTTTTTTTTTTGGTTTTATTTTTGTTTGCTTTTATTTCAGTTTTTGTTCTTGTAATTTTCATTGTTACCGCTGCTGCTCTTCTTAGCGCCGCATGCCACCTAATGCCATTTCAGCTAAACACGAATATTTTAAATAGTGCCAAAAAGTAAGCAATACATTTTACGAAAATTAGTTTTGTGTTTTCATATTTTTAATTTTAGAAATTTTTTTAAAAATATATTTTACGTTGTTTGTCTGATCAAGAAAGATAGTTTAAAAAATGCATGTCAAAAAAACATTCAAAATATGCCAAAAAAATATGCAATAAAAAGTTTATTTTCTTATTTATGAAAAGACACTCACTAGGGCATTGTACTAGTCCCATGAACTCGCTAAATAGATATAACTTTTACACCAAAATTTTTAAAAACTCTACCAAAAGGTTAAAAAAAAACTATTTATTTAATTTTGCAAATTTTCTTTTATTTTTTTTATTGTCTATTGCAAAATTATTCATAGATATTTGACAAATCATGCAAATTCTCAAATTACGAAGAAAACAAAAAAAAAACTTCAACAATAATTTTTGTAATAATTTTAAAACATTTGCTATAAAAGTTGCAACGTATTTTACACCAACTTCAGCAATTTGTTTTACACCGTCTTCAGCAACTTTTTCTACTGTACACCATGATCAGAAATTTGTGTTTAAAATTTACTGCAAATTCTTTTATGTTTACTACTCATGTAATTAATTTTACACCATTCTAAAAAAAAACATCGTTTACATCATGCAGTGAGACTAGTTTTACACCTTCATCTAAAACACCATCTTCAAAAGGAATATTGTTTTACACCATCCACTTGTTTTACATCAATTTGCCAATTTGTTTTACACCATCTTCTTTAACTAGTTTTACACCATAATCTAAAACCAATATAAAAAAGTACACCATATATTCAAATTTGTTTATACTATGTGCTGCATTTTGTTTTACCTCATTTGTGCCACAAAGTTTTACATCATCTTCTGCACAACGTTTTAAATCAATTACTTCACTCAGTTTTACATCACCTACTTGGTTTTTTGCGTTTTTCTTCATTTTTCTGCATTTTTTTTTTTTGTATAAATGACAACTTCTTCTAAAATGCCTCCACCTCAACCAACTTAAACCAGTGGCCGCACTCGCACCGCTTCGGTTCCTCCTTCGTCACCCACATCCACTGCGCAAACCGCTGTTCCGGATGACAAATGCAGCCGACCATGCGCGCTTCGAATGCCGAAGGCACCAGATTCGGACATTCTTTGGTACCTGGTCCACGTTTCAAAACCTTAGTCATGCCAAACGGATCATCGCAGCCCTCTTGCATTGCGAGGCGCTCGCGTTTCTCAATGCCAGTGCAGTGTTCCATCGGTTCGATCATCTCCTTGTAGCGCCGCGGTGGCTGCAGCACCACAAGCGATGGTGCGCCTCCGTGTAGCGGTGCGGCGGTGCTGCGCGCGAGTAGTCTGCAAAGTGTAGCCATTGTCAATCAATTGTTTTTATTTTGGTTTTTTTATTATGAAGTTTCAGTTTTTGTTGAATAAAATGATTTTTTATTTTAAATATTGCGTTTGACTTGAGAGAAAATGAAAACTTGTCAATGAAATAAAATTTTTGTGAAAAGTGTTTTCGAATTTTTTATTTTTACAACTGACACATTTATCATGTTTCTTGATTTTGTCAAAAAAAAATATTAAAATTTTTTTAAACTAAAAATTCAATTTTTCACTAAAAATTCTATTTTTCACTAAAAATTCAATTTTTCACTAAAAAGTAAATTTTACACTAAAAATTCAATTTTTCACTAAAAATTCAATTTTTCACTAAAAATTCAATTTTTCACTAAAAATTCAATTTTTCACTAAAAATTCAATTTTTCACTAAAAATTCAATTTTTCACTAAAAATTCAATTTTTCACTAAAAATTCAATTTTTCACTAAAAATTCAATTTTTCACTAAAAATTTAATTTTTCACAAAAAATTCAATTTTTCACAAAAAATTCAATTTTTCACAAAAAATTCAATTTTTCACAAAAAATTCAATTTTTCACTAAAAATTCAATTTTTCACTAAAAATTCAATTTTTCACTAAAAATTCAATTTTTCACTAAAAATTCAATTTTTCTAAAAATTCAATTTTTCACTAAAAATTTAATTTATCACTAAAAATTAAATTTTTCTCTAAAAATTACATTTTTCACTAAAAATTAAATTTTTCACTAAAAATTAAATTTATCTCTAAAAATTCAAATTTTTACTAAAAATTCCATTTATCACGAAAAATTCCATTTTTCACTAAAAAGTTAAATTTTCACTAAAAATCAAATTTTGACTAGAAATTAAATTTTTCATACAAAACTTTAAATTTTACGCAAAAAATCCATATTTTAACTGAAAATTACATTTTCAGATATATGTATATATACTTTAGATATTTAGATAAATATTTGTCAAATTTTTAAATATCAAACAAAATTATTAAATTTTTAATTTTAATTTTTTTTTTTAACCTCTTTCCATTTCAACACTTTACCACTTTATGCATTTAGTTAAATTAATTTTCTAAATGAAAGCACGTCATCCGGCTCGAATCGCACAGTAGGCGTTAGCTTTGGCATAATCTTTTTGTAGACATGATTTTAATATTTACACAACACACATACTACACAACACAGTTTCCAAAAATAATGCCACGCATAACGACCGCGAAATTATTTAATGAAAATGTAGACTTTGCGCTGTGCTGTGTGCTGCCTGTCGTTTGCATTTAAAACAACTTTCAGCCTCCCATCAAGTAGTAACCTCCATCAACTACATCCTCTCATCAAGTATTCCCTCCACCACTCATTCAGTCGCTCCACCTCCTCCTGTCATGGCTGGGGCTCAACCTCAAGCTTGTTTTAGCCATGTTTTCGCCGTTTTATTTAGCAAAATCGCTGCAAACATTTGCCGTCTCTAATAAAGGCTTGTTTTTCATGGCATCCAACTCATTTTGTGCGGCTCTTCTGCACCACCCCGCACCGCACCGCATGTTGTTAACACTTTAACGAGATTTTATGATTTTGTGTAGCAGCCTTTCGGGCGCGCGCTGCACTCATTGACTGGGGTTTCTCTTCTATTGATTTTTGTATGTTTTAAATTTCAGCCTGAAACTCAAGTATTCTGCGTTAATTAATTAAATTATTTTCTTTTCTTCTCATTTTAGGTAAGTTGAAGCCAAGTGTGTGTACTTAATGCGCGTTTTATTTTTTAAGTAATTGGAACGTGAAAGGTTTTTTGTAAACTTTGGATTAAATCTAGTAAGTTGTAAAAAATAAGTTATATAAAAGGACTATTTAAAAATTTACAGTGTTATTTAATGAATGAAAATGAATTTGTTTCAGATTTTATGCTTGAAAAAGAAGTAATAATTTGTACATTTTTTTATACAAGGCAAATCAAAAGAAAGTAGAAAGAAAAGTAGAATAACTAATTGTAGGAGAAATATAATAAAATTAGTAGAAAAATACTAGAAAAAATAACAGAAAACTGGAATATTTGTGTAAAGTAATAAAAAAGTCGTAATAGAACAGAAAAAGTTGTAAGAAAAGTAAAAAAAAAAAATGTTATAAAAAAAGAGGAAGGTAGTAGAAAGCTTATTAGGAAACATAGTGGAAAAGATATTAGAAAAAGTAGTAGAAAAATAAGTTCTAAAATAAGATAAAAAGGAGTAGAAAAAAGAGTTGTTGAAAAAGATACAAGAAAAAAATGGGTGAAAAGAGTATAAAAGGTAGTTGAAAAGGTAAGAGGAAAAATATAAAAAAATAGAGGATAAAGTAGAATAAAAAGTTAGAGAAATTTAGGAGAATAAGTAGAATCAAAGTAGATACAAAGATACCAGAAAAAATAGAAGAAAAGGTAGGAGAAAAAGTTAGAGTAAGAAAGTAAGAAAAAAGTAAGAAAAAAGTAGAAAAAATTTAGAACAAAAAACAGGACAAAAAACAGGACAAAAAACAGGACAAAAAGTAGGATAAGAAGTGTGAAGAAAGTAAAGCAGTGCAAAAGCAATAGAAAAAGATGAAGAAAATAAAAAGTAGACAAGAATGAATTGAATATATAAGAGTTAAAAATTAAGAAAAACTTAAAAAAGCTGAATACGCAAAGAAATGAAAAAGTAGTCGAAAAAGTATAATACTAAGTAGTATATAAAGTATAAACGCAGTAGAAGAATATGTATTAGAAAAAATAGGAGAAAATTGGAACAAGTAGTCGAAAAGGCACTAGAGAACGTAGGATATGAAGAAGGTACAAAGAAGGGAAAAGTAGGAGAAAAAGGTGGAAAAAAATTGTATATTACTTTTTCTTCTACTTTTCTCCTAGTTTTTCTTCCACATTTTCTCTTACTTTTCTGCTAGATTTTCTCCCACTTTTGTCTGCTGCTTTTTGTCCATCTTTTGGACTCTAGCAGTACAAAATGTCAACGAAAAATAAAAAGTAGAAAAGAAGTAGAAAAATCGCTGAAAAGTTCAAATGCAAAAAATAAAACAAAAAATTAAGAAAAATGTGAAATAAAAAGGCAGAAAATATTCCGATTATGTTATCTGAAATTGGATAAATAGTAGATAAATATTCTAATTAGCAAATATTGAAAAATGCTTCATTAAACTTGTATTAAATAATATAACTTGAAATTTGCAAAGTCATAATTTTAAAAAGTTTTTAAAATTTATTCCATACTATACAAAATTGGCTATGTCGTAAACTTTTATAATTCAAAAATAAATTTACATTTAATAATTTATTTAAATTATCACATTAAAAATAATATGTTTACAACAAAACTTAAACCAACAAAATTCTTCGCATTCTTAAATCAACCAAAATCCTTTCTCTCTCCTCATCGTATTAAACTTCGACACTTTTAAATACATTTCTCCATTAATACCGCACACACACAAGAACTGGCACTTCCTCCCACGCAATACATACAATGTACTGTAATTAAAATTCGATATTTCCTGCCACTGCGCCTGTCTGATATGCAATGTTTTTTTTTTTTGGGCGGTACTGCACAGTTTTTGGTCAGTTTCGCACGTAGCATGTCGCAGAGCAAATTGATCCATGGCTATAGAGTTAGTATGTAAAATATATACATGTCATGTGGAGATGCTGTGTATAAAGACTATGTAGTACGTATTATTGTAATTTTGCAAAAACAGACTTGTTCACCAAAACAGGCAGAATATTTGCCACGGCCTTTTGCAACCTCATCAACAGCTAATTTGCATTCATTGTTGTTTTGTGGGAGATTTACAAAATTGCACGACCCACGCAGTGAGTCTCTAATAAAAGTAACGAGTAGAGTATGTACTAACTATAACTAGTTGGTTGAGATTTAAATCAGAAGCCATAAAGTGAATTTTCAAGATTAATAGTAAAATAAATAAACTTAAAAGTAAAAAAAAAACGAGTAAGTTTAATAGCGAGTATCAAAACTACATACAAAGTACATTGTCAGTACATTGAGTGCTGAAAGTTAACAAAAAATATATTTAAAATGACTTTTCGGACAAAAATCTTAATAAGTAGTATTAAAAGTAGCGAGTAATTTAAGTAATGTAAATATAAAGTAGCGAATATGTTAATAATCGAGTGAGTTAAGCAGGGAGTAAGTGAGTATACTAGTAACAGGTACGTAAAGTAGTTTAAAAATATGATATGATAAAATATTTATTACGATTAAAATCTAAATAAGTAGTGATTCAGGTAGTGAGTAAGTCAAGTAACGAAATAGTTAAGTAGCGTGCAAATTAAGTAGCGAGTACGTGAAGTAGCAAGTACGTGAAATAGTAAGTACATGAAGTGGCAAGTACATAAAGTAGAAAGTATATGAAGTAGAGAGTACATGAAGTAGCGAGTATTTGAACAAGCAAGTACGTAAAATGCGAGTATGTAAAATAGCGAAAAAGTAAAGTAGCGCGTACGTAAAGTATCGAGTACGTAAAGTAACGAAAACGTAAAGTAATGAACACGTGAAATAGCGAGTACTTTTACTATAAAATCTAATTGCGTAGTGACTGAGGTAGCGTGTAAGTCAATTAACAATAAAGTTAAGTAGCGTATAAAATAAGTAACGAGTAGATTATGTAACGAGCAAGTCAATTAGCAAGGAAGTGAAGTAGCGAGTATTTACGCTAGCGAGTAACTGAAGTATTCAGTACAGAGAGAAAGAATTATGAAACAAAAAAAAAAACAAATTTAGTCCTTTTTATATTCAACTCTTTGCTTATTTCTTATCTTTATTTTACAAAAAAAAAATATCAAACATATAACAAATAAAAGAAAAATTATTGAAAAATTCAAATAAACCAAAAAAAAAATATGAACTCCGTTCAAATATAAACCCGCAGTTTATATTTACTGCACTGCTGAGAGCTTAACGCGCGATTGAGTTTTGCATATGCTGATTACACCAAATCAAGAAATATCCACCAACTACAGATACCACTAGAACTGCTGGCTGTATAACAGCTGCAGTAGCAACAGCCAAAAATGTAACAACATAAAATAATTAAAAATGCAAAAATGCAATAACATCGTCCCCGTTCTAAATCAGAGGTTGCAACAAATTTAAAAACACAACCAGTAGACAAAAACACAGAATTCGGGAAAACAGCGAAAATCACGATACCGAAAAAACACGACACAACACAAGGGTCAACAACGTATGCATTACAATGAGTTGCTTGCGCGATTCTGTCCTGCAAAATGACCTTTCTCTAGTTAGTGCTAGTTGAAGCGGCACGAATTCGCAACGAACGATTCGATTATACGTTTATAATAAGCGTAAACGTGGCTAACAAGATACGTTTTCGTAACGTGGTAGAGGTAACGCTTGATTTTCTATTTTGTGACGGTGTTTTTTTTTTGTTGTCATTTTGTGTTATTTTTGAACAACGAATGTGACTGTTTTGCATACGTGTCGTTGGTCAGCAATATCAGTAGATGATGATGATGATGATGATGTAGAAGTAGAAGAGTTGCAACAGCAGCAGCAATTGCTGCTACAAAACAACAACAACGACGACAACGACAACTGGCGATTTGAACCCACGTCTGCCAATGCGCTTAATTGGATTTTAAAACACTCATACGCGATGCTGAACGGTTTCGACTACAGCGCGCCCTCCAAAGCGCTATAACTGGAGATGAACTGTAGCTAACTGAAGCAAAAGGCTAACGTGCTTCCAAAGCCAGTGACCAGAAGGAACAGCAACAACAAGCATTACTTGGTAGCAACATTTGCAAAACAGCCATATTTTTGCATCGAACGAAACATACGAAATTCGTTTAGTTTTTGCTGCCTCGCGGCATATTTCACGACAGTCGAACAGATAGATAGACAGACAGATATACAGACCGAAAGACAGACAGAAAAAGAACATGCGAGGTTGTTGGAAATGTTGTACAGCATTGTACAACTCGAGGCAACTGAGTTGTATTGGCTGCCAACTGCTGCAGTTCATATACCGTGGTTGCTTTCGTAGTTATTGTACATTTTTTTTGTTATTTTTTATAGCAATTTTTGTTGTTACTGCATGAAATTACATTAAGCTTTATGCAGCTGTGATTTTAAGTTAATTTTGAGCGCTGTATTTGCAGTATCTACAAAAGTGCAGCATGACGTATGAGCAACAATTTTTATTTTAATATTGCGCAAAAAGTTGATTTTTAAAGGGGAAAATAGAGAAATAAACTACGTTTGTTATAAAACATTAAATTTTTCAAATCTTCTGCTTATTTTTCATGTATTTTTGAACCAATTTTAGCTTCTAAAGCATCTCTTAAAGAACCTCTCACTACTACTTGTCTTTGCAAAACCATTTAAAAAAACAAAAATGAACTTGAAAACCCGAACGTAATTTAATATCAAATGAAAAACCTTAAAATAGGTGCATTTGCAATATTAATAAAATGCAACAATTTTTCTCATATATTGCACAAAAAAGTGTTTTTAAAACATGAAAGACCAAATATTTTAATACAAAAATTTTATATTTCAAATGTTTGGTTTATTTATAAAAAATGTTGCATTATTTGTAGCATTTAAAAAGGTTTAAAAAAAATCCCCCTTTGCTTATGCAAAACTTTTTAACCCCAAAAAATTACTCGATTATAAAAAAAAAAAACCCAAAAACATGCATAAAAATGTTGCAAATTTATGTAGAAACTTTCGGCACATGCTTTTTCTTTAGCTTAACAAATAGTCTCAGGGACCAGCACGACGCCAATAAATTCACATTAGAGGCCCAACAGCACAATGTATTGGCAAACAGAAAAAAAGCCTCAAAAGCTAGAGGCTTTTTGCCTGCTCTTCTGTTTTCTACAACCAAAAAGTTGCTGCCCAAAAGTTGTGAAAAAGATGAATGGTCCTGGGAGACCTCACGAGCGGTCAATGGCAACCTTACGACGACAATGCAGAACAATATTGCGAGGTTATAGAAATTGAAGGGTTGCCATTTTTTTGGGGAAGCTGTTAAATAAGTCTCAGTTGTGCTAGAAAAAATAGATGAAAATATTATGTGCTGCTTTTATTATGTTAGTTGATATTGAAACTAAAAGTTTTCTCAATATTTGAATAGTGCCAGCATTGGGTGTGTGGTTGCCTGGGGGGCTATGAGCAACATTATTAAAATTTGATAAAAGTAGACTTCAAGCTTAGCTAAAACTTTCCATTTTTTATTCAAGTATTCAAAGGTTTTTATTATTATATGAAGTGTTTTAAATTATTAAAAAATATTAACTTTTTTGGAATGTTGCCAAGTTTCACTAAATTGAAATTATAACTGATTTGATTTATATTTCAGTATTTTCTGTTCATTGTTTTGCGTCAATAAAAAGCTTTAAAGCATTTTTAATATTTAAAAAAATATTTTGAATAATATAAAAAATCTAAACAAATTTTCTGACATGTTGCCAAATTTCGCAAATTATTAAATAATTTATTTTTAGAACTAATTTTGATTTAGTTAAATAATTTTGTTCAAACTGAAAAGTTTTAGAGAGTTTTAGAGAGTTTAGAAATTTTATATTTTATATTCTAAAAAAGTACCACTTCTTTTTAGATGTTGCCAAATTTCACAAATTTAAATGATATATATTTTTTAGGTTTTTATTTTATGTTATTTATTTTGTGATATTTATTTTGTATAATTGATATTTTAAAGAGTTTTCAAAATTATAATAGCACATATTAAATTCAAAAAATATTCAACTTTTTTGACGTGTTGCCAAATTTCGCAAATTTTATTCAAAAATAGTTTCATCTGGGGTTAATTAATTTCTAAAAAAAATCTAAATAAATTAAGAGTTTAAAAGAGGATTATATATTGTTTTAAATTTTAAAAAAAAAAACTTTTTTTGACATGTTGCCACATTTCGCATTTTGAATTCAAATAACTTTGTCTTCGTTTAAGTATTTTCTATAAAATAGTGTGTGTTAATAAAAAGTTTAAAGAGATTGTGAAACTTTTCTTAAACTATAAAAATATTAAAAAAAAAATTGACATGTTGCCAAATTTCGCCAATTTTAAAGTATTAAATAATATTGGCTAGATTTAATTTTATATATACTTTACTTTGTGTAAATGAAAACTCTTAAACGGTTTTTAATATAAATTTTTAAAAAATAATGAAAATTTTATTGACATGTTGCCAAATTTCAGAAATTAAAAATCGATAAAATAATTAATTATTAGGTATTATTTAGACAAATTAAACGTGTTTAAAGCGCTTACAATATTATTTAACTCAATTGAAACCCCAAAAAAAAAATTAAAATCAGTCTGACACGTTGCCCAATTTCGCAAATTTTAATTAAAAGTAGTTTTTGCTTAATTATTTTGTTTTAAATTGAAAATGTTGAAATGTCAACATGTTTGACATAGACTGTGCTGTCATTGAAGTGCAATTGCCGAAAGTTTAATACTGCAAATAATTTAAAGTTTTTAAAGCAAAATGTTCGATTTTAATTCGTATGTGGAGCAGCCGCACAAAAGTCGTCCTTCGCACGGCAAACTCACAACTGTTCACAACTTTATGGCAGCACAGTTGACCAGTGTGTTGTCCACTATTTCTGCCACACCCAGCTCCTCGTAACGCCCAATTTTTGTGTGCATAGTTCATTTATTTGTTTTGTGCTTTTGTGACTGCAATAAACAACAATTAAAGATACTTTTGCATCATGATGCTATTGCCCAAACAAATGCTACAAAGCAGCAAGAAGACACTTTGAATTTGACTTTTGGGAAAACGAATTAATTGAGCAGAGAACAAGCGACAAAAAGATGTAATAAACGAATGAGGCGATAGTCAGTGAAGAGTCCTACGTATGCAGAATAAGGATAACGAGTTGTCTACGTTTTTACTACGCATATCTAGTATGTATTGGGTTATAATAAAAACTACAAATAACCAAAACAATAATAACAAAAACAAATACAAAAAAACAACAATAATATATTTCACAAACACAAACTGTATACTTTCGAAAAACAACAAATAGTTTTGCATTGACTTTTTAGGTCATAAAACACAGTACTAAATTTATTTAATATTCGAAAATGCTTTAGTTGTTTTTTCAAGTTCTTCATCTATTTTATATCCTAACGTCTGTCTATTTTTGTTTTTCTACATTTGTCCTCATTTGTTGTTGTGTAATTTACGCAGTATTTATCACTCGTCGTCCTTTTTACTAATGAGCCGCCTCTCAACAACATGAAAACTTTGCGCATATTTTACAATTTTTATAGCTTTTCTTTTAGGGGGTTTGTCTAGAGTATGAATGCAATTAAATTTGTCAAATAGTATTTAAAGCACCCTGCAGAGCAGCAATAAAGTAGTTGCTCTGGCAGAGCAAAAGTCTTTGAACTACTGAAATAGTTTCTGAGGAATTTATGCAAATTTTAAGGACATTTAAGTGTTTTTGAATTAAATTTGTTTGCTTCAATGTAATATGAATTTAAATTTAAATGCAAAATTTTATAAAAATTCAATATAAATTAAATTTTTTTTTTTGAATATTGAATTATTGAAATTTATAGTAGAAAAAATATTTTGTATGAAAATTTTGAATGTTTGTGGAAAATTTTAATTTTTATGAAAATATCAAACATCACTAAAAATTCAATTTTTTACTATAAAAAATACATTTTTCACAAAAAATTAAATTTTCTCTAAAAATTCAATTTTTCATTAAAAATTCAATTTTTAATTAAAAATTCAATTTTTCATTAAAACTTATATTTTTCATTAAAAATTTATTTTAACACTAAAAATTTAGCTTTTGACTAAAATTTAATTTTTTTTACTAAAAATTAATTTGTTCACTAAGTTGAAATTTTTTATTAAAAATTTAATTTTTCACTAAAAATTCAACTTTTCACTAAAAAATCTATTTTTTAATATAAATTAAAATTTTCAATAAAAATTAAATATTTAATTAAAAAATTCAATTTATGACTCAAAATTCAATTTTTCACTTAAAATTCAAATGCATTTTGTAGTAAATCACGCACACATATAAAAAAAACAAACAATTATTTTAAATAATTAAAGAAAATACTAAAATAGTAATAAGAAAATGGATACAAAGAATTTAATTTAAATTTAATTTGTCTGGTTACCACAAGCCACACCAGTATTTTGTCTATATTTGAAATGTTCATCATACGTCATGTTGCACATTAAATATCTTCGCTGTGTCACTCTTGGTGCAGCGACGACGACAACAGCAAATTAAATAGAAAGCAGCCTGTGGCACAAATGACACATGCAGAAACAGACAGACCACATCATATATGTTTATTGAATATTAAATTAATACAAATTGTAGTAAGTAAAACGTTAGCAAAACCGCAAGAATGCGGGTGGCAACTGGGAGAAGTAGGTGGAGTCAACAAAATTAATTACAATTGAAAATTGCGCTACTTTGCCGCAAGCGCATGTGTGCGTTGAGCAGCACACATATATAATTTACACATATACATAAATAAATTTATAACTGTGTGTGTGTTTGTCAGCACTTTTAGTATTGAGTTCATTTGCAAGACATGGCTGCATCGTTAATGAAATATTTATTAAAATTGGTTAGTGCTGCCGTTGTCAAGCTTAATGTTGCTGTTGCTATGGTTAACCACTTCATCAGCAACAGCAACAGACAACAATAAGCAAAGGACATTCAGCAAAACCAACTAAATAAAGCAAGAAAGGCGGCCGCAGGTGTCGAAGCGGCAACAACGTTTGCACTGACGTTGATGACATAAACAACAACAACAACAAAAGCAATTACAACAACATCAACTACAATATGTCAACAACATATACAGTCGTCGACGACAACAACCGCAGCCACATTTAAGCTGCTGCTGTTAACTTAAAGAAAATATTTTTCAACAGCATCAACCAAAGTCTGTGTGGCTGATGTGTGTATGTCATGTGTAAATTTATCATAATGTAGTTACACCCAATTCCGACAGTCGCAGGAAAATTCAATTTTAGTCAATGTTTAGTCATGAAGAATTTTGTAAATTTAGATGCATCCAATTTCCGATAATTTGTAATATTTTGCAGATTTAAATTAAAGCAATATTTTTCTAATAATTTCTCCTATGTCGGAATTACATGCAGTAAAAATTAACATGCTCTTAATTGCCGACACTTTGTAATTTGCTATTTTAACCGCAGAGAGACTGCTGAATAAAGCTAAAGTCACATTTTTTAATTCCGACACATATGTCGGAATTACATGCCGCGCAACTTTGCATTCGCCTTATTGCCGACATCTAATTATTTCCTTTTTTAACAGAGATATATGGCAGCTGAGAACCTGCTAAATAAAATGTATGTTATATTTTCATATGTCGGAATAGCGTGCCGTGCAAATTTCGATGCATTTAACTCCCGACACTTTGTAATTTGCTTTTGTAACAACATAGCTGCCTAACGAATGCCTTGCTGAATAATATGAATGCCATATTTTCAAAATTCAAAGCGGAATTACATGCAGGACAAATTTACATGCACTTAATTACCGACACTTAGTAATTTGCGTTTTTAGCCGCTGAGAGACTGCTGAATTAAGCTAAAGTCACATTTTTTAAATTCCGACATATGTCGGAATTACATGCAGTGCAAATTTACATGCACCTAATTGCCGACACCATAAAATTCTTCTTTTTAATTAATAAACAAATATTTTAAAATTATTTTAAATAGAAAAAATAACGCAAATTCATCATTAATAAAAATTTGCAATTTTGTAATAAGGATCAGCTGTC
The DNA here is from genome assembly GCA_951804985.1 of Dryomyza anilis. Classification (NCBI taxonomy): domain Eukaryota; kingdom Metazoa; phylum Arthropoda; class Insecta; order Diptera; family Dryomyzidae; genus Dryomyza; species Dryomyza anilis. Next base: position 3,233,872 of record OX638134.1, read on the forward strand.
GAACTAGGTATCCCTACGTTATGTCTATTTGTCTATTTGTCAAATATACGTTTGTCATATGTGTTTGGCTGCAATGTGTATTTGTCAAATATGTATATGTCACATGTGTGTTTGACACACGTGTTAGCTTGTGTGTCTGTCTATGTTTTTGTGCATTTATGCGGTTTGCTGACTGCATTTGACTTTGCGGTTAAACGCGTTCGTTGCTCACACACACACACGACACCCGCACTCGACTCAAGCGTAACCGAGGTATGTGGGCATAAAAAAAGAAAGGTGCCTATGCAAAATAAAAAATGTTGCCTACTTTTAGGCGCTATACGCTTTTGTTCGCACCTGCATGACATGTCGAGGTGCTGCTGCATTTACGGCACTTTTTCTATTTTTTTTTTCTCCACATTTTGTTTGAATTTTCTTTATGTGTTTTTGTGCGCTCAACCCTATGCTCTGCATGTTTGTGCAAAAACTGCACAAAAGCATTTTGTGCATACAACAACAAAAAAATAAAAATTAATGCTTTTGCTTGCCCAAGCATGCTTTTAGGCGCGCAACCAAGCTAAGCCGTGCGCACAGTATGGTCGCGTAATTATTTAAAAATGTCGTCAAGCGCATTATGTGCTTCAGTTTAATGCGCAGCACTTTAAACTATTTAAGTTTTAAATAATTTAATACATTTTTTATTAGAATAAATATTAGCTGAGTTTTTTTTCATAATTTAAATTTGAGCTGGAACAAATTTTGTACCCAAAACAAAAATAATTTGAGCTCGATAAATCTATCTAGCTCAAATTTGTTTTTGTTTTGCGTATAAAATTTGTACCGGCTCAAATTTAAATTATGAAAAAAATGCAGCTATTTTTAATTTTAAATAAATTTTTAAGATTTTTACTACAAAAAATTCTAATAGTAAAATAAAAATTATTTTATAAATTTGATATTTTTTAAAGATTTTATATTAGTATTTTTAATATATTTCCCATTTATATAATATTATATATAGTAGTTTCATATTTTAAAATTTTCATATGTTTATAATTTCAAATGTTTTCGTAATTTCATATTTGCGTAATATTTTCATAAATATTTCATTTTCATAAATAAATTTTCATAAATTCATATTTTCATATTTTTATATTTTCCTATTATCATATTTTTCATATTTTCATATTTTTATATTTTCATATTTTCATATTTTCATAGTTTCATATTTTCATAATTTCTTATTTTCATAATTTTTCATATTTTCATATTTTCATATTTTAATATTTTAATATTTTTCATATATTCATAATTTCATAAATTCATATTATCATATATTCATTATTTCATATTTCCATATTTCTATATTTTTTGTATTTTCATCATATTTTGATAATTTCTTATTTTCATAATTTCATATATTCATATTTTCATGCATTCATATTTTCATATATTCATATATTCATATATTCATATATTCATATATTCATATATTCATATATTCATATATTCATATATTCATATATTCATATATTCATATATTCATATATTCATATATTCATATATTCATATATTCATATATTCATATATTCATATATTCATATATTCATATATTCATATATTCATATATTCATATATTCATATATTCATATATTCATATATTCATATATTCATATATTCATATATTCATATATTCATATATTCATATATTCATATATTCATATATTCATATATTCATATATTCATATATTCATATATTCATATATTCATATATTCATATATTCATATATTCATATATTCATATATTCATATATTCATATATTCATATATTCATATATTCATATATTCATATATTCATATATTCATATATTCATATATTCATATATTCATATATTCATATATTCATATATTCATATATTCATATATTCATATATTCATATATTCATATATTCATATATTCATATATTCATATATTCATATATTCATATATTCATATATTCATATATTCATATATTCATATATTCATATATTCATATATTCATATATTCATATATTCATATATTCATATATTCATATATTCATATATTCATATATTCATATATTCATATATTCATATATTCATATATTCATATATTCATATATTCATATATTCATATATTCATATATTCATATATTCATATATTCATATATTCATATATTCATATATTCATATATTCATATATTCATATATTCATATATTCATATATTCATATATTCATATATTCATATATTCATATATTCATATATTCATATATTCATATATTCATATATTCATATATTCATATATTCATATATTCATATATTCATATATTCATATATTCATATATTCATATATTCATATATTCATATATTCATATATTCATATATTCATATATTCATATATTCATATATTCATATATTCATATATTCATATATTCATATATTCATATATTCATATATTCATATATTCATATATTCATATATTCATATATTCATATATTCATATATTCATATATTCATATATTCATATATTCATATATTCATATATTCATATATTCATATATTCATATATTCATATATTCATATATTCATATATTCATATATTCATATATTCATATATTCATATATTCATATATTCATATATTCATATATTCATATATTCATATATTCATATATTCATATATTCATATATTCATATATTCATATATTCATATATTCATATATTCATATATTCATATATTCATATATTCATATATTCATATATTCATATATTCATATATTCATATATTCATATATTCATATATTCATATATTCATATATTCATATATTCATATATTCATATATTCATATATTCATATATTCATATATTCATATATTCATATATTCATATATTCATATATTCATATATTCATATATTCATATATTCATATATTCATATATTCATATATTCATATATTCATATATTCATATATTCATATATTCATATATTCATATATTCATATATTCATATATTCATATATTCATATATTCATATATTCATATATTCATATATTCATATATTCATAATTTCATAATTTCATAAATTCATATTTTCATAATTTCATATTTTCATATTGTCATATTTTCATATTTTTCATATTTTCATATTTTCATATTTTTATATTTTCATATTTTCATATTTTCATATATTCATAATTTCATTTATTCATACATTCATATTTTCATATTTACAAATTTTCACATATTTTCATAAATTCATATTATCATAATTTCATATATTCATTATTTCATATTTCCATATTTTCATATTTATATATTTTTTGTATTTTCATATGTGCATAATTTCATATATTCTTAATTCATATTTTCATATATAAATAATTTCATATATTATTTTGTTTTCAAATTTCATATTTAAAATTTTGTTTTAATTACAAATAAGCTTCTTTAAAACCCTAATAAGAAAATTCTTTAAAATTAGCCTTCATTTAAATTACGCCACAGCATATGCAACACTTTTGCAGCCACTCATTTTTCGCCTTTTTGGCGCTTCGCTGCGTCTGCTGTTGCTGGTGCTGCGTCTGCTCTTGTTGCCATTGCTGTTAATTTGCATGTTGCTGCTGCAAATGTCAAATGCTAAGGGCCAGATACATAATTCGTGCGACTCGAATGCCTCGACCCAGAGCAGACAATGGGGCAGCAGAGCACTTGAAGCAGCGCCGCACGGCACTGAACCGCAGCGGCTTAAACGTGCATGCGGGCCTTGTGGCCGTCGTGAAAGTCGACATAATGGGTTTTATGCTTATTTTTTTTTGAAAACTGTATTTTTTCGGTTTTTACTCCCCTATGGCTGAAATAAATTGCACTCGGCGGCTGTTGTTTATTACAGCATATTTTTAGGCGGTCGCAGCAAAAGCGTGAAAAGTGTTTTATACAGTTGTTCATTAAATATGCGTCTAATAAAAAATTAATTTATGTAAATTTAGTATGGTTTTACATGTACTAAATAAAAAGAAAAAATATTTATCATATTCTTTTTTATTTCAAGAAAAAAAAACATTTTTTTAATTTAAAAAAAAAAATAAAAATGATTGAAAAGTTTAAATATTAATTTATTTGCTAAAATAATATGCAATATTTTATTTGGCAAACATTAATACCTAAAATGATGCATATTTATTAGCCAAATCATTGAAAAAGTATTTTTTTTTTAAGAATTGTGCTAAAGAAAACTAACAATATTTATCATTTAATTTATTTCTTCCACCACTGCCTAAAAATATGCATTAGTTCTCAATTTCCAAAATTCATATAAATGTAAAATTCCATTAATGCGCCTAAAACTTCTCTTCAAAGCAATGCCACGACTTAAAAGTTTTCTTTAGCCATCAAAAGCATTATATTTCCTTTCTCTCCCTTTCAATACCAAATCCCAAATCCAATGTTATCGAATTTCTTAAGAACAACATCTTCGTTTTGCACCCTCAATTTTACGCTAGAGCAGCTCCAGCCAAAAAAGCGACACAAAAAAACAATTTAAAAGGCTTTACTTTGGGCCTGCCTTTAAGTGGATTTAGCGTCTTTGTGCGTTGCTTTATTAGAAACATGATTTGTTTTGGCTGCTGCTTTTGTTACCTTGTTAGGCAAAACTCTACCTACCTCCCCCTACTAAAAAAAAACAAACACCGACGCCTCAGCGGCCAACTTAAACTACAATTTGGCCAGGATTAAGTTAAGCCGCCAGTCAGTTCAGTGTGACAAAAACATAACGTAGTAAAAGAAATATAATTTACTACAAAACAACTGCCAGTTTAAGAGCTTTCGTAAGGCTTTCGTTTAATTGCTACTGAGCCTGCAAGTATGCAACGTTTTTGGTCTAAATTTTATTTATTGGATTTATTGATAAAAATACTTGCAGCATTAGGCAACAAGTTGTTTGGAAGAATATAATACTTTTATATAAGTCACTGAGAGCTTTGGTTATAATTGCTCTTATACTTGGCTCATCTTATATATAGCAATGTGTTGCAATAAACTTTTGTTGCCGCAATTCATTTATTATGCATGCTGCACTTTTTGCTATTTAACACCTTTTTTATGGTCAAAACAGTTGTTTTATTTGCCGGTTACTTACAGTTTATAGTAATTTGCTCTCAGTTCATTTTAAGTAACTCTTGGTTGGTTTTATGTTGTTTTCACAGCTAATTTTTAGTGCTATAAAGGTATCTTTTAGTGGTTTTAATAGTTAGTTTTATGTAATTAGTTATTTTCTATCATTTGGAGTTGCACGTAAAAATTGCTCTGAATTGTGTTTAGTTTTTTGTGATTTATTAGGCTTTTAATTAATACTTAATGGCTTAAAGCCCTTAAGGAACTGTAGTAAACTCGGATAAATTAAAAACAAATCAACTTAGAAGCTTTTTTACAAATTACTCCTAGAGTTCCTTAATTGGTTTTTCTTGCTTTCCGCGGCTTAAACTAGCGTTTTATTGTTAAATTAAAAACTTAATTCAATTTAGGATCTGTAGTCAAATTAGAACAATTTATAAAAAGTAACTTTATAAAATTTGTAAAAGCAGAAGGATTTTTATAATTTGCTCCGAGTAGCCAAATGTTCCAAAATTGCTTTCAGATATTTCTCCATTGATTAGATGTTTTTTTTTAAGACTTTAAACGATTATAAAAAAATAACAATTTATAAAAAGCAAAACGGATTTTTTATAATAATTTGCTTCGAGTTCCCGAAAGTTCCAAAATTGCTTTAAGATATTTCTCCATTGATTAGATGTTTTTTTGTAAAGGAATTAAACTTATCTGATTTGCAAAAAAATGCCCTTAGATATTTCTCCATTGATTTGATGTTTTTTTAAGACTTTAAACGATTATAAAAAAACAACAATTTATAAAAAGCAAAACCGATTTTTTTATAATAATTTGCTTCGAGTTCCCGAAAGTTCCAAAATTGCTTTCAGATATGTCTTCTTTGATTAGATGTTTTTTTGTAAAGGAATTAAATTTATCTGAATTGCAAAAAAATGCCCTTAGTTACTTTTCGTTGCTGTAAGATGTCGTTTAATTGTTTTTGGTTTCATTTAAAAATACTCTTAGATGCTTTTGAGCAGCTTCATGTTGATTATGCTTGTTTTAGTGTTACTTTTAGAGTCTCTTGGGTGCTTAAATGGCAATAAGTTGCTTTTCGTTGTTTTAAAAAGCATTTTAAAAAATTCTTCTAGATGCTTTGCTTGCTTTTATGTATCATTGCTCTATAACTGAAATTATTTCAGATGCTTTCATTTGATTTCCGTGGCATTACAATGCTCTTTTAAGAGTTTTTTTGTTCTTCAAGTTGTTTAAGATATTGCAGCTGCTTTACAGTTGTTTTTAAGTTGCTTTGTAGTTGCTTTTCAGCTGCTTTATAGTTGCTTTAAAGTTGACTTTAAAGTTTCTTTGAGTTATAATTTAATTTCTTCCAGTTGGTAAACTCATTTTTAAACGAAGTAATTTGCTTGCAGTTGCTCTCAAGTGCTTTCATTGCCATTTAGTTCCTTTTATATTACTTTTATGTTACTTTTTATATGACTTTTATGTTGCTCTTTAGTAGCCGTTGAATATTTCATGCATTTAAGACCACATAATGTTGGCCACAGCATGGCAACAAACCATACATAATGCAGATAACAAGACCAACAACAATTTGAGTATCAAAAGACGTTGCTGCTGGCAACTGCTTAAACTTAATTGCCAACTTGTGGCAACTGCTGCATCTAGCGACTGGCAACAGGAGTAGGAGTAGGAGCAAGAGCAACATACTCACAATGTTGCTGATAAATCTGCTCTATCGTAAGTGCGCCGCAAACCACTGCTGCTGCTGCGCTTCAGGTGCGGCTGCAATTTTAAGTACTGTCGCTGCAAAACAACTTCAAGGACTACGGCCAACATCTTCATCTATATCTTCAAGTGTTGCCAATTATGAAGCTACCTACATTTTCAGGTGGCAACGTTGCTCTCGGTGGCTGATGCTACTGCTTGCAGATTGTGGTCGGGTGTGGTGCACTTAAACTGACTAATGTTGTTGCTTTGGCTGCTGTTCCTTTAGAGCTCTTCTATGTGGCGTCGCTTGGTTGACCAAAGTCTTTGCTGCCGGCAGCCACAGCTGTTGCTCTGTGTGTTGACTGTGGTGGCGCGCGAATCAGTCGTTCGTTCGGTTGCTCAGTACAGCTTAAAATAATGAAGCACTAAATGAAGACGCTGCTGCTGCTGGCAGCAAAAGTAGCTTAAGACTTAAGCTTAATTTGGGTCATTTAGATGCTGGGCCAAATGAGCGGTAGAATTTAGTTTATTAAGAAGCAAAGCAACGGATTCAAGGATTTTTAAGTAATTAAATTGGGAGGGCTAAAAAAAAATATCTTTGACTTTTTATATTAGAAAATGGGAAAAAAATATGCACAACAAAGCAAACCCAATAAAAATAGTTAAAAACTTTCAAAATATGCAAAAATATCCAAAATTATTTAAAATATGCAAACAATTTCAAGTCGAGTTAAAATAAGCAAAAAACATAAAAAAAATATAATAATATGCAAAAATATGAAGAGATATTAAAAATATGCAAAAAAATGAAAAATATGCACATTAAAAAATATGCAAAAAACTTAAAAATATGCAAAAACGTTAAAAATATGCTAAAATGATTAAAAAATATGCAAAAACATTAAACACATGTAAAACATTAAAAACATTCAGAAACGGTAAAATAAGCAAAAATATTAAAAATATGCAAAAATATGAAGAAACATTTAAAATATGCAAACGCATTTACAAATATGCAAAAATATTAAAAATATGCAAAAAGAATTAAAATATGCTAAATCATTAAAGATATAACACACAAAAAATGTGCACAAACATTTAAAAATACCAAAAATATTAAAAATATGAAAACGTTAAAAATACGAATTAAAAAAAACGATTAAAAAGTATGCAAAAACATTAAACATTATGAAAAACATAAAAAAATGCAAAAATGTTCAAATATGCAAAAATGTTAAAAAAAAAACATTAAAAAATGCACACACTTTTTTAAATATGCAAAAATATTTAAAATATACAAAAACATTACAAGTACGCAAACATACGAAAAATATGAAAAAAATGTAACAAATATCCAAAACATTAAAAATATTCAAACACACTTATAAATAAGCAAAAAAAATATTAAAAATATGCAAAAACGTTAAAAATATGCAAAAATAATAAAAATATGCTAAAACATTAAAATATGCAAAAACGTTAAGTATATGCGAAAACGATAACAAAATGCAAAAACATTAAAAATATGCAAAAACGTTAAAAATATGCAAAGCAATAAAAAAATGCAAGAGCATTTAAAGTATGCAGAAACAAAAAAATATACAAAAAATTCAAATTATGCAAAAGCATATTAGAAACAAAAACAACATGCAAAACTTTCAAAATATGCAAAAAAATATACAAAATTTCCAAAATTTAACCAAAAATTTAAAAATATATGCAAAAACAATAAAAATTTCAAAACCTTTTTAAAATATGCAAAAAAAAAAAAAAACATGCAAAAACATAAAAAATATTTAAACAAAAATATGTAAAAACTTAAAAAATATGCAAAATCATTAAAAATCATTAAATATGCAAAAATATTTTAAGATATGCAAAAACTGCAAAATATACAAAATATCAAAAATTTTTAAAATATGCGAAGAAAGATCTAAAAAAAAAACTAATAATTTTAAAATGAATTCAAAACGTAAATAAGTCGTGAGTAGTATTGTGAAATGAATGAATAATCAAGTGAATAAATGATTGAGCCACAGCGCGGTGCGATAGTGTATGGTGCGGTACAATGCGGCTGCCCATGATTGACAACATGACAACAAACGACGACTGACGACGACGACAATCACGCAACGAAAATCAAATCATATCGCTACAAATCAAGAGTCACTTGTGTCACTTGTGGCCTTAAAATGCAAATTAATTCCAGCCACACACAGCCAACGAGTCGAGTCGACTCGAATCAGCAAAAACAGACAGAAAAGGGGGCTCAAAACAAAAACTATGTCAAAGCAAATAAAATAAAATCTGTGCTGTGTGCAGTACAGTGTGAGTGACTGCGACTGTGTGTTTGTGTGTGACTGATATTCAAATTGTGTGGCAGCACTGTTTAATGTTATGCGTAGTTTTAACTCGTGCGTGAGTCGTCCCCCCCATGGGAGCTGATACTCTTTTTGTTTTGCATCTACTAATAACAATAATAATAACATAATAACAACAGCAGCAACAAAAACAAGTATAACAAGGACAACAGGGATAACAGCAACAACAATATCGACATCACATTAAAATACAGAGCTCCAGTGCAGATAATTTAATGTTTTGAAGTTTTGCACATAGACAGACACACTGACAGACAGACAGACAAACGGACAGATTTGACAAGGGATTCGATGATATTGAGTCAAGGATGCCCCGACGTAAAGGATACAGCGTGCGTGACTCGTGTTTCGTGTTTCATATTGATGTCTGTCATCTCTATTCATATTATGCATGGAATTTTGATTAACAATTTAGTTTGGGTTTTCAAAGCTCATGCGATACGTCCGTCCATCCATCGAATGCTCTACGCAAATTAAATCCAAATCAAATATTATGCCTGCCAATTGGAAACAAACTACAGAGTTGTATAAAAAATCTCTTTTGCTTAACGTTGACATTTAATGCAAATTTTGTGAAAATCTGTCGGACAGTGGCTGACAAATAAATCATGTTGCTGTGGCATATTAAGTGACCAACTGGTGAGGAATAAAGTCAAAGTTTATTAAACAATATTGCATTTTTACGTGTTTTTTTGTTTAAACTCCTTACTCTAGAATTTAAATATTTCTGTTATCATAATTCCATAATTCAATATACCATTCATTAATATTTTATCATTTTTTCATCATATTTTATTATATTCCATCGTATTTCACATATTCATAATAATTAATAATTTTTTTGTTCATAAATAATGCATAATTTGACAAATTTTATTATTTTTATAATATTTCATTATTTATCTCATCCTATTTCATAATATTTACAATTTTTTCACAATATTCATCATCTTAAAAATGTTCACCATATTCATCACTTTTATGAAATTTTATTTTTTATCATAATCATCATATTTTATAATTTTGTTATTCATAATTCATGCATAATTCATTAAATTTTATTATTTTTATAAAATTTCATAAATTTTCTCATCCGATTTCATGATTTTTACAATTTGTTCAACAAATTCACAATCTTAAAAATGTTCACCATATTATATGTCATTATATTCCAACGTATTTCATCATATTTCATAATTTTGTTATTCATAATTCATACATAATTTATCAAATTTTATTATTTTTATAATATTTCTTAATTTTAGTTTTATTACACGATATTGTTCCTCATATTCATCATATTAAAAATGAACATTATATATGAACACCATTTTCATGCCTTCATCTTTTTCTTAATATTTTTAAATATATCTGAAATCTTCATCATAAATCTAAAAAATCTTAAATCCTCATCATATAATAATCATCATTTAAATCTCTACATAAACTCTGCCCTTTATTTTCATCTTTATTCTCCTCCCCCGTTTTATCCTCTACTCATCCAACACATTGCCTTCGACCAACAACTAAATCAAAATCAGCGTTTAATTTATTTACACACACAAGCAGCAACTTTATGCAGCAACAAAACAAAATCCACATTGGCAACATTTGCAACTTTAAAAAAGTCAACAACATCAGCGACAGCAACTTGCCAAGAGCTAATGAAGCTACAATGGCAATACTTTTCATTAGCATATTTGATTAAAAACAACTTGATGGGAGTCAAAGCCTCAAGTGGCAGGTAAACGTTTGCCAAAGCGTTGCCAGATTGTGCCAGCCAATAACGAACATAAAAAAGAAGACAGCGTTAAAAGCACTGCCAAGTGCAATAAAAAGCATAATTTTGTCTTTGGCTGTAACTACTTTGCAATTGAAAAACTTGGCAAATGTACAAAAAAAAACAGAAAAAGAAGTTAAACAAAGAAGTTGAGAAAAAAGGCAGTAGAAAACTTCAAAAGGAGCAGAAAAGGTATAAGAAAAAGTAGCATATTCTTATACCTTTTCTACTCCTTTTGAAGTTTTCTACTGCCTTTTTTCTCAACTTCTTCAGTATTTGTTCGAACTAAACTACTTATTTTGTCATTTTTTAAAGACCTGCACCTGTTACACATTTCTGTTGCTGGCAGGCGCTACTTTTATAATTATAACTAATTGCCAAGTAACGATGATTGTGGTATTTACCGGGAAATGCTATGAATAATGGTAGAATTTGCTTTTGAAATCACTTAAACTGAAAGACTTACAATTTAAAAACAATAGACACCATTATTTATATAAATTTGAAACTAATTTATATTGAAAAATAGTTGAATCAGGTTTTTTTATTTAAAGAAGTTCTAATGAATAACTCATTCAAATTATTAACATTTGTAAATAGTATTTAACTGACGAGTATTTAAAAAGAGAATGGCAACGAGTGCAAATGTTAAAGCAAATAACGAGTAATGAAGCAACGATTAGTAAAGCACCGATTCGTAGAAATTAAGATAATTCAAAATTTCCAATTGAAAGCAACACTTTTCAATTGAACCACATATATTCGATAAAAGAAATATGCAAAAGCCTTAATAATATATAAGTTATATATGGTAAAGCAACGAGTATTAAAGCAACGATCAGTATAATTAACGATTAAAACAAACAGCGATTAATATTATCAAACGATTAGTATAAGCAAAGAACCTCACATTCATGCTAAAATATACTATAAGAAAAGCTAGGAATACAGGTCTCGTTTTGTAGCTAAGCGAGTCATTAAATAACGAGTCACTGAATAGCGAGTTAGTAACTAGCTAGTCTTTAAATAGCAAGTGACTGAATACTGAGTCATGGAATACCGAGTCTTTAAATATCTTCGCTTTGGCTTTGAGTAGCGAGTTAAAGAATAGCGAGTCTTTGAATAGCGAGTCTTTGAATAGCGAGTCTTTAAATAGCGAAACAATAAATAACGAATTAGTGAATAGCGAGTCACTGGATAGCAAAGTATTAAATAACAAAACATTGAATAGAGTATCGCTTTTCGAATTTAAATCACAATACAATATTTCTAAAAACAGAATACTTAAATCAAAAATATTACAGTATTTCTAGCACAGTATTTTAGCACAGTGCCACAAGAGTTTCTTTGTATATAAATTCTATAAATAGTGAGGCATTGAATAGCGAGTCAGTATATAGCGACTCTTTGAATAGCGATACAGTCTTTGAATATAGAGAGTCTTTAAATAGCGAGGCATTGCATAGCGAGTTAGTGTAAAGCGACTCCTTGAATAACGAATCACTGAATAACAAGGAATTGAAAGACGATTCTTAAACAGCGAGTATTTTAATAGCGAGTCTTTTAATAGCGAGTCTTTTAATAGCGAGTCTTTTGATAGCGAGTCAATGGAAACCGAGTCTTTGATCATTAAATAGCGAGTCACTGAATAAAGAGTTATTAAATAGCGAGAAGTCTGCAAATAATATTTTCTCAGAATTTATTCCAGTTCAAAATTAAGAATAACAGAACTGAAGAATTTATTGAAAAATTTAAAAAATCGCTAAAATGTTTGGCTTTCTTAAAAATAAAAACAATAGTACTACTTGTAGTAAATGGTACTACATATTATTTGAATAGTGAATTCTCAAAAATACAAACTCTCTGAAGCCTTGAAAATTCTAATTTTTGATGTTCAAATTTCTGAAACATCAAAAAAAAAAAACAGAAACATTGAAAAGAACTTCAAAGTCTTTGTATTGACGAAGACAACGACTTAAACTACAAGAAGAAAATTGGCAATTAAAATAATTAGAAAACTTTGCTCATCATTAACCAACATTTAGCAGAGAACTCTCACCGCCACCTAAAAGTATGCAACACACAAAAGACTTTTCTTAGTTTTAAGCTTCGCGCCCGTTTGATTCGGGTTGGGTTGGTCGGTCGGTGTGCACTTCGTTGTCATTGGCAATCATTTTAATTAATGGCTAAAAGCGTGCAAAAGTAACTCATTAAATATAAAGGTGGTGCCGTTGCCGCCCCCAAAGCAGCCTTTTCGCAGTTCACTCGAATTCAATTTGAATATCAAATCAAACTTTTGCAATGTTGAGTTTTTTTCTTTTTATCTTCTTTTTCTTCTGCTGTACACCACACATTTAGCCCGTTCAAATTAATTAACAACTAGCGCGATGCTTAAAGCACGGTTTGCGCCTAGAAATTGGCCTTGTTTTTTTTCGTTTCTTCATTATTTTTACTGTCACTGATTTTTCACTTTTTATTTGAGTTGCTTTATTGAGTTGGCAAGTTTGTCTTTTCTGTGTGGCATCAGGCAGACGTAACGCGAGCAAACAGAGTAAAAAATAATGAAAAAAACGAAAAACAAGCAAAAAGGTTGCCAATGGGCGGCACGGAGCGACATCTCAAGTTCTTGCTGACAGCGAGGACTCAGTGGACATCTCAATGGTTAATTAATTAGAAGAAGATTGCAGAAAAGCGCTACAAAAGGGTTGAGTAATTTGCGTTGTTTTTATTTGTTTCATTTTATTTTAATTTATTTAATTTAATTTACTATTATTATTTTGTATTTTAATTAAATTTTATAGAAAAACCTTTTTAAATAAAGTAGTATTTTATGCAAATACGTTGCTACTATTACTAAAAATTTGATTTTTCACTAAAAATTCAATTTTTCACTAAAAATTCAATTTTTCACTAAAAATTCAATTTTTCACTAAAAATTCAATTTTTCACTAAAAATTCAATTTTTCACTAAAAATTCAATTTTTCACTGAAAATTCAATTTTTCACTAAAAATTCAATTTTTCACTAAAAATTCAATTTTTCACTAAAAATTCAATTTTTCACTAAAAATTCAATTTTTCACTAAAAATTCAATTTTTCACTAAAAATTCAATTTTTCACTAAAAAATTCAATTTTTCACTAAAAATTCAATTTTTCACTAAAAATTCAATTTTTCACTAAAAATTCAATTTTTCACTAAAAATTCAATTTTTCACTAAAAATTCAATTTTTCACTAAAAATTCAATTTTTCACTAAAAATTCAATTTTTCACTAAAAATTCAATTTTCACTAAAAATTCAATTTTTCACTAAAAATTCAATTTTTCACTAAAAATTCAATTTTTCACTAAAAATTAAATTTTTCACTAAAAATTAAATTTTTCACTAAAAATTCAATTTTTCACTAAAAATTCAATTTTTCACTAAAAATTCAATTTTTCACTAAAAATTCAATTTTTCACTAAAAATTCAATTTTTCACTAAAAATTCAATTTTTCACTAAAAATTCAATTTTTCACTAAAAATTCAATTTTTCACTAAAAATTCAATTTTTCACTAAAAATTCAATTTTTCACTAAAAATTCAATTTTTCACTAAAAATTCAATTTTTCACTAAAAATTCAATTTTTCACTAAAAATTCAATTTTTCACTAAAAAAAATTTCATCTTAAATTCAATATAAACCATTGTGCAAATACTCGCAATTTCATGACTCGTTACTTCAGATTCGTTATATTGTTATACAACTCGTTATAATGTTGAAAACTCGTTGTGAAAATCATTCGCAATTTAAGTAGTCGTTATATGTTCAAAGACTTTTTATAATATCCGACTCGCTGCACTGTGACTCATTTTCAAATACTCGTTATTTAACAACTAATTATTTTACCACTCTCTCTCTCTCTATGCAATGACTCGTTATTAAAGCGCGCTTATTGTTTTAAACTAAAAATGAAATTATTCCAAAAATACACATTATTCAGAATTTAAAAATTGCGCATATTCAAAGCGCATTAAATGCCACAGCGACTCAATGGCTGAATGTTGAGCGCCATGCTGCCCACCTGCCGCGCAACGACTGACGGACGGACACGCTTTATGCAAATAATTTTTAATTGAAATTTAATATTTTGTGAGTTGCTGTTGTTCTTGTTGTTGTTATTGTGTTGGCATAATTGATGCTTCATTGATTCGCTGCCACCGCCAGTGTTGCCATGCGTACCGCATGCGTTGCTGCTCAGTCGCCCGCAGCAATCGATGCTGCTGCTGTCGCCGTCGCCCTGGACAATGAATGATTTTTCGCTGGCTTAACTGCATTAAATTACCATAAAAACCAGCAACAATATAAATTACAAAATAATTACGTTGCCAACGTTATTATTTTTTTTCTTTTTGGTATTTATAATACTTACGGGAAAAATATTTTATATTCTTTTTTTTGTTTTAAACTTTTATATTTAAATAAATATTTTTTAATTAGTTTAATTGGCTGCGCAGCTGCAATTATTTCGGGCAACTGAAGCGCGTTGCCACCGCCAATGGGTTTTTAATGCGCAACAAATTTTAAAACACTTTTTATATTTTTAATATGTAAAATATTTATTAATTTAGTTCAACAGTTAGTTTTGGAAACATTAGTTGCTTATGTGTCTTCTTTTTTTGCATTTACAGGTTGTGCTTTCGTCAAATTCAGTTCGCAGCAGGAGGCTCAATCGGCCATCACCAACCTACACGGATCTCAAACTATGCCGGTGAGTGAAAGATTTATTTAATTCAATAAATAAAATGAAGCGGAACCAATTTTGGATTTCACAAGAAAACTTAAATTTTAGTGAAAAATTTTTAGTGAAAAATATTATTTTAAGAAAAAATTTAATTTTTAGTGTAAAATTTAATTCTTAATGAAAATTTAATTGTTAGTGACAAAATTAATTTTAAGTGAAAAAATTAACTTTTAGTTAAAAATTGAATAATTATTGAAAATTTTAATTTTTAGTGAAAATTTGAATTTTTGGAGTAAAATTGAATTTTTAGTGAAAAATTGAATTTTTAGTGAAAACTTGAATTTTTAGTGTAAAATTGAATTTTTAGTGAAAAATTGAATTTTAGTGAAAAATTGAATTTTTAGTGAAAAATTTGATTTTTAGTGAAAAAACAATTTTTAGTGAAAAATTGAATTTTTAGTGAAAAATTTGATTTTTAGTGAAAAAACAATTTTTAGTGAAAAATTGAATTTTTAGTGAAAAATTGGATTTTTTCCTAAAAATTGAATTTTTAGTGAAAATTTGAATTTTTAGTGAAAAATTTAATTTTTAGTGAAAAATTTAATTTTTAGAGAAAAATTTAATTTTTAGTGAAAAATCAAATATTTAGTGAAAAATCAAATATTTAGTGAAAATTGAATTTTTAGTGAAATTTTAAATTTTTAGAGAAAAATTGATTTTTTTGCTAAAATTGAATTTTTAGTGAAAAATTGAATTTTAGTGAAAAATTGAATTTTTAGTGAAAAATTGAATTTTTAGTGAAAAATTGAATTTTTAGTGAAAAATTGAACTTTTAGTGAAAAATTGAATTTTTAGTGGTAAATTGAAATTTAGCGAAAAATTGAATTTTTAGTGAAAAATTGAATTTTTAGTGAAAAATTGAATTTTTAGTGAAAAATTGAATTTTTAGTGAAAAATTGAATTTTTAGTGAAAAATTGAATTTTTAGTGAAAAATTGAATTTTTCGTGAAAAATTGAACTTTTAGTGAAAAATTGAATTTTTAGTGAAAAATTGAATTTTTAGTGAAAAATTGATTTTTTTTGTGAAAAATTGAATTATTAGAGAAAAATTAAAGTTTTAGTGAAAATTGAATTTTTGGTGAAAAATTGAAAGTAAAATTATTTGAATTTTATGTGAGCAATTTGAATTTATTTTAAAAGGAATTTTAATTGAGGAATAAAAATTTGAAATTGATTTTTCTAAAAGTAAATCTTTGAAGTAAATTCCCCTTTAGTATAAAATCCTAATTATAGCTTTTAAAGTTTGCAATCGCATCAACCGACCGTCGGTGCCTTTTGCTATCTCTGTCTGAGCGGCACTATTAGCTGCCTCAGTCCAACACACGTCAACCAAGCACTTCACACAAATAAAGTAATTAAGAAGCTGATAAGCAAATGAATGCTAAAGAGTCGAGTAGAACCGAGTAGCTGCCGAGTCGACGCCAAGTCCAGCGGCACAACACATACAACAAAACCGGAACCGAAGCAGATAGTGAGAGAAAAAAATACAGACGGTCACATTTGTAGTTACTCAAAGGGTTTCAGTGTTGAAAGCCGTTTGGTGCCAAGTGTAACCCTTTCGGACGATAAAAGCGAACAATAAAAAGGCATCACAACTTCAGAAGGACCTGAGGGCGCTGGGTATAACAGGGAGAACATGAGCTAATAACAAAGCGTACAAATAAAATAAATGCAAAGCTCAACGCTGAAAAAATAAAAATAAAATGAAAAGAGGTAAAGACAAATGGTAAAAATGAATAAAGCAGAAAAACTCATAAAAAGCAGAAAAATTCTAAAAGCGGACATTTTTAAAAAATTCCGAGACACCATTTCTGGCATTTTTCAGAACTATTTTAGGCATATTTCCTAAAACCGACAGATCTATGGAATATTTGGGAAAGTGTATAGCACCCCAGAAAAAAATATTTAACGTCGAGGCAGTTCAGAAACATTTCTTTGACATATTTCAAATAGACAAAAGTGGAGTTTCTATCACAAGCGGTATGTTTTCTGCCCGTTCCCAAAATATGCCGTGAATATGCCTTTGAAATTCACCAAAACATTCCTTTATCTGTGTTTTTGCCGGAAATATTCCTGAAAAATGTCAGAGTTTAATGACAGATTCACGGCCTATTTAGGAAAGAAAACAGACAGCTTGTGATAAAAACTCCTTCTTTTTCTGTTTTAAATGTATGAAATATATTTCTAAACTGACTTGACCGTGCCAAAAGTTTTGTCTTAACAAAAACAAAATAATTAAAAACTAAAATTTAAAAACGAATACAATTTTATTAAGAAAAATAAACGCAAAATTCCTTCAAAAATAGCCAAATTAAAAAAAATCACAAATAGCGCAACTAAAAAAAACATATGAACGGTGAAACGGAAATGGTGTTCATTTTATTATTTCTGCTATATATGTTTCTGTGTATGTGTCTGTCTTGCCGAAAGAGTTGATGATTGGCGCTGTGGCCGCACACAACTTATTTTCAGGGTTATTTCCGTTTCCGGTTCACTATCGTTGCTCCAACTTCAACTCATTCAACAATTTTTTTTTTCTTTTTATATATTTTTTTTCTTTTTGTGCTACTTTCATTGCAAATACGCCTCAAGCTGCATGTGTTAAGCTGCCGCCTACATTTCTTGTTGGCTACAAAAATAGCAAAATTAAAAAAAATAAAAAAAATCGTCATGAATTTTCATGTGTTTTTTGCATTCGCCAAAAGGCGCTGGCGCTTGTGCAGTGTTTATGAGTCTGTCTGTCGTCCAACTCTGTATTTGTCTATGTATGTGTATGTCTGTCTGTCTTTATTAAACCTCCTTTGTATAGCGCTTGTATGTCTTGAGGCGAACTGTTGACTCACTCAGCAACACTGTTGGGTGGAATTAATTAAGAGAGCACAGCAACGAATTTGAATTAATTTCTCGACGTACAGTAAACGAGCTAAAACGGAAATGAAAGACGTGCAAGTGTAGTGGTGACGTGTTGGAGTCAAGATTGAGTTTAGTTGAATGAGTCGAAGAATTTGAATTGTATTAAAGTGCGAAGCATAGAATGAGTTAAAGCGTAAACTAAAGAATTAATTATAGCAAAGACTAAAGAATGAATAATATAGCAATTTATATGAGTAAATTAAAAATCTAATTTAAGAGCAACAAATTGACGAATCTGTGCAATAATAAATCAAAATAGTTTAGTTGCAAATTGAAGATTTCATTAAAGAATGAAGAATTCACATTTAAATTAAATTAGTTATTGGAGGCAAATAATTTATATCAAAATTACGAACTTAAACATGCATTTTTTGCTGTTGCTGATGGAGTTTGGTAATTTTAACTTTTTTTGTTTTCACATTTTTAAGAAGAAATTAAAGAAAGAATTGTGGATTGAATTAAAAATTTGTTAATTTATCAATTTACGAATTTATAAATTTATTAATTTATAAATTTATGAATTTATGTATTTATGTATTTATGTATTTATGAATTTATGAATTCATGGATTTATGAATTTGTGAATTTATGAATTTATAGAATTTCTGAATTTATGAATTTATGTATTTATGAATTTATGAATTTATGAATTTATGAATTTATGAATTTATAAATTTATGAATTTTTAAATTTACGAATTTGTGAATTTATGATTTTGTGAATTTATAAATTTACGAATTTATGAATTTCTGAAATTATGAATTTATAAATTAACGAATTTAGGATGATTATAATTTTATGAATTTTTATTTTTATTGAACTTATAAGTTCAAATATTATTTGAAAATTGATTAATGCATAAATAATGCAAACCTGAAAGATAATTAGAAAAATGAAAGAGTTAAAAAATAACAAAAACTTTGTAATTCATTTAAAGATAAAAAAATCATAGTAAATTGCAACCGATTAACGACTATACAAACTCATAGAAAATTGAAAATAATTTGCGTATATTTTAAATAAAACCAATTTGCTTAAAACAAAAAAAACAATATTATCAACATCATCAGGAGAAGAATCAAAAGTAGAATCAAGAGTAAGAACAGGAGCAATAACAGCAAAAGCAACAGCCGGAGACGTTTGTTTATATTCAATCGGAAAAAATCCCAACTGGAAAATCATAAGCAATCAAAAGCTAAATAAGAGGCAACTAAAAAACTGAAAAAATATGAAAAAAAAACAATATTGGTCAAGCGAACCCAACAGAAAGAAATGAAAAAAAGGAAATTTTTGCAATTTCGCTATTTTGCTATTTATTCCATTTTTGTATTATTTGCATAACGCGAAGAGCACTCGAAACAACAATAAAAATAATAACGACAACAAACACTCGAAACAAGTGCTAGACGAAATAAAGCAAAACTAAGTAATATTGCAAAAAATATATATAAAATAAACAAAATATTTAAAAAATACATAAAAAGAAATAAATAATAGAAATAAAAGATGAGCTTTTGTTGTGTAGATTGTCGTTTGTTAAGAGCAAAAACTTTGCACATAACCTCAATTTATTTTTCAAGTGTTGCAAACGAACATGAAAAAAATCAGAAATATACGAAATAGAAGGGACAATAACTGGGTAGAGTTGAAGGTAGAAAAGGAGGAAATCTGGCTGGTAAGGTGGGAGGTGACTTAGGTAGAAAATGGAAAGATAAATCTAAAGGTAACTTGGGAGGTTTTGTTGCTAACTTTGGAGACAAAGTGGGTAGCAAAACTGAGTACAAATTTGACTATAAAGTAGGCGGTAGAGTGTGCTACAAATTGTGCGGTAGTTGGGAGGGACGAAAGAACGACCAAGGTGAGATGTTGCCAGCGAATTTATGTGGCAATCAAAGTTGACAAAAAACATGATGAACAGCGTTGCCAGCAGGCTGCGATTTTAATGGAGTGATTTTTTCTGTGCTGTTTCCTTTTTTTTTTGTTAAACAATTTCTTTACGCGTTTTTTGTGTGTTATATATTTTTTGCATATTTTTAATTTTCTTCTCGGTTTATTTCGCAATTTATTTGCTGTTTTTTTCATTTTTTTTTTTGCATTTTTGTGCAAAATGAAATTTAAAATATTTTTCACTTAAAATGCGAATTTAGCGCATGCCAAAAAATAAAGCACAAAAAAATCAGATATTTTTGCCATATAATAGAAAAATAAACGAAATGACGCAAAAACAGCAAATAAAACATATAGCTGGATGGTGTTTTGAGAAATTTGCATGACACTCGAGTTATTTTTGCACGTAAATTGCGTTTTCTTGTTTAAAAGGTTATCGGAGTTCTGTGTGTTTTTGTTCTTTGAGTACCTAGTCACCTTATGTTGTTGTTTATTCGAGTGTGAAATTCAAGCGAGCTTTTGAAAGCACACCCACATATGGCAGGTAGTAGGAAGTTGAACTTTAAAAACAAATTTAAAGAAATCAATTATTTAAAAAATTATAAAAAGTTTTTATCGCAAAATTCTTGGAGCATAATAATTGCTTTAAATTACTTTATACTCATTTGCTTTACATAAAAAATAAATTTTCAATTTCCATTATTTAAATCATTTAAACACCTAGCATCGAATCATAAATCATTTTGTCCAGCGAGGGTGTTTTATAGTTTCAGTTGTTCATGTTTTTGTTTTTTTATTATTTTGTTGTTGTAATTTTATCTTTGACTGCTGTTAAGCTTAAGTGCTCACTTCGCACATGCCAGGTCATTATAAAATATCTCTGATTTTTATAATCTGCCTAAAAGCATGCTTTAAAAATATAAAAAAAATATAAAAAAATAAAATCAAAAAATAAAGTTATTACCTTAAAAATGTTAAGCGGATTTTTGTGTGCGAATTTCCATTAATTTTATTACAACAGCAACAAGTCTTCTTTCACCCACGCATCTACTTTGGCTTTATTTTAAATACAAAGTGCTGACAGATTAAATACGGCCCTGTGTTTGAGCAGTACGCAATGAAAGCATTTGCTGTTCATAATTTTCGGAGTGGTTTTTTTGTGCTGGGAGTTTGTTGTAGTATTTACGCCTTCTTTGCTGCAGTGACATTAATTTAAAATCTTTGCTTAAGGCAAACGCTGCTGATTGAAATTGAAGGGGAGCTTAAAATAAAAATAAATTTATGTATTATAAATTTTCTCAAAAAATATTAGTCTCAAAAAATATTATTACTTATTTGAGAAAGTTATTTATTATATAAATTATAAGGCGTTTCAAAAAAGATTTTTATGAAAGCTTTTTGAGAGCTTTTATGACAGTTTGATAGATTTTTTTAATGACAGCTTTTAATAAACGTGATTTTATAAGAGCTTTTTTATAAAAGCTTTTTTATAAGAAAGCTTTTTTTATAACATTTTTAGCTGAAAGATTTTTTATGAAAGCTTTTTATGAAATCTTATTTTTTATAAGAGCTTTTTTATGAAAGAATTTTTTATGGGAGTTTATATGAAAGCTTTTTTAAAAGAGCTTTTTTTCTGAAATCTTTTGATATAAGAGCTTTTTTATAAAAGGTCTTTTTAAAAAAAAAAACTTTTTTTATAAAAGCTTTTTTTATAAGAGCTTTTTTCTGAAAGCTTTTTATATAAGATCTTTTTTAAGAGATATTTTTCTTGAGAGCTTTTTACTGTCATTTTTTATGACAACTTTTTGTTTAAGCTTTTCTTAATGAGAGCTCTTAATTAAAGATATTAATAAATTCTATATGGGTTTTTTTATTTCTTTTTAAAGAGAGTTCTGTATGCGAGTTTTTTAAAGATTTCATTAAAACTTTTTTAAATTCTTAGATTATCATTTTATATAATAAACTCTTATATAGCAATAAATTTTAAATTAAAATTGATCATGAAAATGTATTATTTTTATTTCGCAATAATTTGAAGAGATTCTCAAAACTGTTTGTTGCTGTAATACGCACGCACTTCAAATCTTTCTACTTTTTTTAAAAATGCAAAATTAAATTGCATAATTTTCTTAATAACTAAAAATAATAAAACCTACATTTAAGCAGTGGTACTTGCAATAGAAACTGCTTAATAGTAGACAATTTTCTCAGTCCTTTATTCGAAAACAAACTAAAAAACATACAAAAAAGCTCTACAAGAACTTGCAGCCACTCATGCAACAAAAACAACAACTCATTGCAATACTAATTACCACGATGCCGTGAGCTGCGCTACACTGCTGCTTAACCCTTCACCCTGCTGCAACATTGCTGAAAACAACGACACGGTTGAATCATGTAGTAATCGCCCTGAGCGCTACAGTGTTACCAACGAAATGACGAAAAAAATTAAAAGTAAAGAAAAAAACTAAAAAAAAACTCAACAGCAGTTAAGACAGACAAAGAGCGGCGTTGAAAATTGCTCAGGTGAAAAATTGCAGCTGCCGCGCACAAATTAGAAAATGGCCTCCGGTGGCGCGGTAACAGTGGCTACGAAGTGCGCGGTAGATTTTCTGTTTTATGTGAAAAATTAAGAAAATGAAAATGAACAGCGTTTCAAAAAAAAAAAAACACATTAAAATGACTAGCAACAGCACAAATTAATCTGCATATAAAATGGCAGGCGCTTTAAAGTAGGCTGCAACCAACAAAAAAAATAAAACTTAATGCTTATTATTTTCAGCTGTGCGCGCCGCGCTCTAAAAAATACATATTTTTATTTCGTTTATTTTTGCTGCATAATTTTCTTGTTTAACTTAAGTTTTACGCATTTAAATAATGCGCCTCAAAGCAGGCAACGGAAATTATTATTAATTGAAGCATCCAGATGCAGATTATTTATTTTATTTAATTTTAACAGTTTTTTTTTGTTTTGTTACTTTTTTACTTTCTGTTTTGTTTTTCCTATATAATTATCATTTTAATTTTTAAATATTTATTTTTTTATTTGTTTTATTATTTAAATTTGTTATATTTTAGTTAACTTCATCTTTTTTAATTTTCTTTTTTTATTTTATTTTTTATTATATTATTTTTGTTATTTTTTTTTTTATTTTTTTTTTCTTTTTATTTTTTATTTTTTTCTTTAAATTTTGTTAACTCTTTTGTTTTCCATCGTTCATCGATTTTTGTTATATTTTTTTGTACTTTTCTCTTTTTTTATATAATATTTTCACTTTAATTTTTTTTTTTTTTTTGCTTTAAATATTTTCACTTTAATTTTAAAATTTTTTTTTCTTTAAATATTTTTATTTTATACATTTTTTATTTTTTGCTCTAAATATTTTTGTTTTATAAATTTTTTATATAGTTTTTGTTTTTTATTCTCGATTTATCATTTATTTTTTTCTTTTTGTTTTATTTTCAACCTCTTTGTTTTATTTGTTAGTTAAATATTGTGGCATTAATGTTTTCTATTTCTTTTTCTTTTCTACACTGTGTCATGTTTGCTTGAAAAATAAAAATTAAAAAAAAAATGTGTTGCCTGCTTTTTGTCTGCGAATCACAGCACATGTTCAAGGTACGCATCAACAACAGATTTAAATTTCAAATTAAATTTTTATGCAAAATACCAAAATATATTTTTAAAAACTGTTTGTCTGTCTGTCAAGACACGCATATATTTAGCATATTATTAGGGGTGGAGCGACGTTATAATATATGCGTCATGAGAGCTAAAGCAGCAACAACTACTAAATGCCAACAACATCTCATTTTTATTATGCAAAAATGCGCGAAAGCAGTCGCTTCAATGGCGTCAAATATGACGTTGAAATTGTAATATTATGCTAGCAACAACAACACAATAGCAACAACATATTTTACAAACATAGCTACAGCTGCTGCTGCCGTTGTCTGCCACCCAACCATTTGCCACATCAATTATTTCACCTATTTTTGTCAGCAACAACATGAAATTTTCATAGAATTTAATGCTAGGAAAATTACAAAAAAATCTTTTTTTTAGAAGACAACATGACGCAGAAGTTGCCGCCCAAGCTGCCGCTATAGCTGTATCATAGATGGAAGCAGCAGCTGTTGTTCTTCAAGCTATTGTCGGTTGTTGCAACTACGCAGCAATCTTTGTATTTTTTTCGCATTACAAATGCTTAAAACAGCCAAACATATATTACAAAAACATTTGCAAAATATATGCAACAACATACAGATTAACAACAACAAATACAAAATTAACAACAACATTTGCTAAAGTAGTAAGAAAAAGAATTTCCTAAGTATATCGCGCCTCGTTATGCGTTGCCGGCGCTGCCAGCAGGTGTTGGCAATGGCAGTGCGTGTTCTTTGTATTGTTTTCTTTTTTTTTATAAATTCTATAAGGTTTTTTTTTAACAATTCCCTTTGTTATTGTCGCCTTTGTTGACTGCCAACAAAGGTGACGTTCTTCTGAAGCATATGTTGCTGCTATTGCTCAACGTTGCGCAACAACAGCTATAATTTGTTGTTGATATATTTCTTGTTTATATTTTTTGCTTGACAAGTTTTTGTAATATTTTATTTTACTTGCTATTTGTGTTTCTGCAACGTACGATGTTACGTGCGCTTCAAACACTCAATTAACACCGTGAATTCAACTGTGTTGCATACTTTGGGGCACACGCGACAACTTTGATCATTGTTCGCGGCCGACAATATTGTAATGCTCAAAGCGTGGAAATTTAATTTTAAAATATTATTTTCAAAATTTAAATTTTTCAAAAATTTCAATTATTGACTAAAAATTAAATTTTTCGCTAAAAATTCAATTTTTCACTAAAAATTCAAATTTCATTAAAAATTCAATTTTTCACTAAAAATTCGTTATGCCTATGCTTTTTCTTATTTGTCTTCTCTCTGTTCTACTTATTCTTCTTCTGTCTTTCACCCTCTTCATTTCTGTCATGACGACTTTTGCCAATTTGCAACAAAATTGAGATTTATGCGCATCTATTTGGCAACCGCATCCATTGAAAGCGGCAACCGCCGCCGCCGCGCTGAGGCCCCTTAAGATATGCAGCATTTCTTTAACCAGCCAAAACGCAATTCGTGCAAAGACGTGACTGAAATAAACGAACGTACGTGAACCGAACTAAACACATTTCACGGCAAATTCGAACAGACAGACGACAGGGAGACTGACGGACGGACAGACAATTCATTGTTACCTTCGCACCTGTCTGTCTATACTCCCATCCGTCCGTCCGTCTGTATATGTGTTTTTGTGTCTGTGTGTTTTTGTGAAATATTCGTGCCAATTTCACTGTCAAGGTATTACGTAAATTAGTTTAGCAGATTGAGATTAGAAACGCATTGCAGCTGCTGCAAAGGACGTGGGACTGGCTTAAGGAGGAGCAGCAGTGGCTGCCGCAGTATGTCGACTGTAAGGCATAAAAACAGGCATGTGGCTCTTTGAGCTTCTAAGGAAATTACGTTTATTCGAAAGCAGTCCATGAGGAAAATTGAAATTGATGGCAACGTATAAATAAATGCGTTTTATAGTGGGTTTTGCTTTCTTTTTTGTTTTTTTTTTTTTTGCTTTATTTGAATTTATAGTTGTAATTTGAATTTCTAATAAAAAAAACAAAAGTTTTTTATAAAAATTAAATTTTTAAAATATATATTTTTTTGTGAGAAAATGATTTTTAGTGAAAAATTGAATTTTTAATGAAAATTTTAATTTTTAGTTAAAACTTGTATTTATAGTAAAAAATTGCATTTTTAGTTAAAAATAAAATTTTTAGTTAAAAATAAATTTTTAGTGAATAATTCTAGTTTTAGTGAAAAATTGAATTTTTATTGAAAATTAATTTTTTGGAGAAAGTTAAAATTTTAAGTGAAAAATTGAATTTTTAGTGAAAATGAATTTTTTGGAGAAAATTAAAATTTTTAGTGAAAAATTTAATTTTTAGTAAAAATTTAAATATTTAAATTTATAATAAAAATAATTTATTATTTTTTTAACTTGAATGCCTTTTCGATGCCGGAATCAAAATATTCTGTTTTCGAAAGCAAAAAAAATCCATTGCCTACTTTAGAGCACTTTGTTGCCTAACATCCTCACTATTCGTACTAAAAACGTTGCTTGAGCAACAAACTTGCTTAAGAATTTTTATTGGCTTTTAGCGCTTTTTGCACTTCCACGACGCGACGTATGCAATCACATGACAAGCAACACGATCGGTGTCACTGTTTGGTTGCTAACGCTGCTTTTGTTGTTGTAGTTGTTGTCATTTTAATGACTTTTGCAAATGGCAACGTCTTCGTTGTAGTCATCGCACTTTTTAACTACTTTCGTCGTCGTCTTTGTTTTTATGACTGAACTAAAGGCGGTCACAAAACTTCACTTAAAACGACTTCCGGCGTACAACACACACATATACGACACACATACACAAACATAATCCCACTCAAAGACTGATGCAGTGCTATGCACGTCATTTCCGGTGCCGCGAGTTTTTTTACGCGTTCAGCGCTGTTTCGACGCATTTATGGCGGAAATGTGTGAAATGTAGTTGATGTTTTTTTTTTCTTTTTTTTATAGCAAAGTTCATAAAAAATGTTCAAACTTTCTTCATTATTTTGAAAAATGCCAACCAAATGGACACGAACGTGGCTGTTGCTACTGCTATTTTTTCTGTTGCTCAGCAGGCAGTCAGCAACATTCGCGTGGCAATAACAACAGAGAGTCAGCAGCAACAGCCATTGCTGCTGCCTCTTAAGTTTATTTGAAGTTTACGAGCGAATCTCTGACCTGTTTATGAAGATGAACTGCTTTGGCTGCGGGCGTAGTTATATTAGTTGTTTGCTGTTACTAATGTTGTTGTTGTTTTTTTTTTTTTTGTTGCAACATTTTCTAGTTATAAAAAGTTAAAAGCGTTATAAATACTATAAACATAATGTGTCTGGATGCAATGAGAAAAAGCATTGCATACTTTTAGGTGGCGTATATTATTTTATTTTGTTTTTTTATATTAAAAATGAGAATGCAGCAGACAATACGGAGATTCACTTTTCGTTTAGTACTGCGTACTATTTTATTATACAAATATTTTTAAATTTATTTTAAAAATATACAGAATTCTTACAAATATTTAATTTTAAGTATAAATTAAATTTTTTATTTAAAAATTGAATTTTTAGCGTAAAATTCATATTTTAGTGGAAAATTTATATTTTAGTGAAAAATTAATTTTTAGTGAAAAATTAAATTTTTAGTGAAAATTCAAATTTTTATTAAAAAATTGAATTTTTAGAGAAAAAATGAATTTTTAGTGGAAAACTGTTTTTTTTAGTGAGAAAAAGAATTTCTATTGAAAAATTTAATTTATATTGAAAAATTGAATTTTTATTGAAACATTGAATTTTTAGTGAAAAATTGAATTTTATTAAAAAAACTGAATTTTTAGAGAAAATTTGTATTTTTAGAGTTTTAATAGAAATATTGATTTTTAAGAGATATATTGAATTTTTAGTGAAAAATTGAAATTTTAGTGAGAAATTGAAATTTAAGTGAAAAATTTAAATTTTAGTGAGAAATTGAAATTTCAGTGAAAAATTGAATTTTTAGTGAAAAATTGAATTTTAAGTGAAAAATTGAAGTTTTTGTGAAAAATTAAATTTTTTGTGAAAAACTGAATTTTTAGTGAAAAATTTGAGTTTTTGTGAAAAATTGAATTTTTAGTGAAAAATTGAATTTTTAGTGAAAAATTGAATTTTTAGTGAAAAATTGAATTTTTAGTGAAAAATTGAATTTTTAGTGAAAAATTGAATTTTTAGTGAAAAATTGAATTTTTAGTGAAAAATTGAATTTTTAGTGAAAAATTGAATTTTTAGTGAAAAATTGAATTTTTAGTGAAAAATTGAATTTTTAGAGAAAAATTGAATTTAAGTGAAAAATTGACTTTTTAGTGAAAAATTGGAGTTTTTGTGAAAATTTTAATTTTTAGTGACAAATTTGAGTTTTTGTGAAAAATTGAATTTTTAGTGAAAAATTTACATTTTAGAGAAATGGAATTTTTAGTGAAAAATTGAAATTTTTTGTGAAAACTTGGATTTTTATTGAAAAATCTTACTTTAGTGAACAATTTTATAAGTGAAATAAAAAGTTTTCGAAGAACTTTTTAATTCTTAACCAAAAAAAAAAAAAAGAACGTTGAAAAATATGCAGTGTTTTTTTCTTACTTTAAATATTTATCTTCTAAAGATTAATGTACCTATTAAAGACAAAAAATATCAAAAAATAAATTCCAAATTATTTTATGTAAATTATTAAAATAAAACTGTTTTTAATCAATACGCCCCAACGGTGCAATGAGTTTTAACACAAAAGCAACGTGCATTTTAAGTTTTTTTTTCTTTTTTAATAAAAGTTTTTTTTTTTATGATTTCCGCTTGGCAAACAAATCGAGCGCATCCATGAGCGCAATGCATTGAGAGCTCATGAAATTTGAAATTGGACGTGCCTGAAAGTATGCAACATGATGTGTGCAACGACGACGTAGATGACGACGACAACGTCGTCTTCGTTTTTATAGTTTGCATATTCAATGGCGACGCAAATGCACGAGCACGTTCGAGCGCGAATGATGAGCAAACTTAAATGAATGCGTAGCGGAAATATTATGCAAAGCAGTAAAGCAAGAAAAAGAAAGAAAAAAAGAATTAGTAAAGAAAGAAAATAATAAATAGTAAGACATGAAGTAGAAGAAGAAGATAATAAAAAATAGCAACTCATAAAAAAGGTGACTGAACATGAAGGAGCAGTGTAAAGTTCAAAGCAGTTTGCTTTAAACTTATTATTTAGTAAATTAAAAAACTGTTGCATTATTTTAGGTGCATCCCACTTAAATTCAGTTTGTATAGTTTATGTCAGAAAGGTGACTTTATGCTTTTTTTTTATTTATACTACATACTAAAAGAGTCATGACATAGTTTTTTATCAGCACTCACTTAAGCGCGATTTTAATTTAATTCAAAAAGTGTTTGATTTGAGTGGTTTTTTAATAGATAATGAATTATCACATAGATAATGAATTATCATATAGTGTTCTTGCAAGTAAAAAGAAAGTGTTGCAGCATTTTAGGTCCAAATACATTTAGTCGACTTTAATTTGAAACGTGATTTAAGTCATTTAAATAAATTATAAATCATACTTTTGAGCAGTTCAATGATATTTTTTCTACATAGAACATGAACCATGACATATTTCTTTTTTTTTTGAAAATAAATAAAAAAAAGGTTGCATCTTTTTAGTTGCAAATGTTTTTCGAATTTAAGTTATAAACTATTTCCAAGTGATTTAAATAAATTGTCAAGCATACTTTTGAGCACTTCTTTCATATGTAGATGATATAGTAAAAAAAGCACGACATTGTGTTTGCATTTTATGATGCTTCCAAAAAAGCGCAACATTTTTAGTGCATAACAACAGGCGCAACATACACCGTCAAGCGATATTGAGACAAAAAGACGATGGCATACTTTTAGAGCAGTATTTTTGACAAAATTTAAGCGAATATCTTGAAATTTTGTGTTTTCATTTTTTATTTTTCTATTTTATTTTTTATTTTTCTATTTATTTAATTTTTATTTTTCTATTTATTTTTTTATTTTTCTTTTTATTTTAGCTGCGCTCTTTAGCAAAGTAAAACTTTGTCAATGTCTAAAACTATTTTACTTTATATATTTTTTAGTTTTATTTTGGATTTTTATTTTTTTTTTCTTTGACTTTTTGTTATTTTAGTCATTTTTTTACTTTTTTACAATTTCATTTATTTTTCAATAGCATTGTTTTTCTTTTCCTGTCTAACCTTCCATCGCCCGCACAGTCTCTGGGGTCTACTATTGGCGACAGCGTCTTCCAGTTGTATCTTTTACTATTTTTTTTCTTTCTTAACTTCATACTTACTTTATTTTTACTTCATTTTTTACATTTACCATTGAAACAGCAGCTTTTAACTTGATGTGCAACTCGACGCACACGTTGCTTGCATTGAATGAATGAAAACGTCTTTTACTTTAGCCGCCTGACATTGACATTTGTTGCTATAGCATATTTGCCGGCGCAATGGCAGCCGTTCGTACGAGGTTTTTGACTGCGCTATTCCCTCAGGTAGCTTAAAAGCATGTGGTGCTGTGGTGCTACGGCACTAAAGAAATGCATGAAGCTAAATACAAGTTGAAAACACACAAGAGTCGCATATTTGTGCAGTTTTTTTAACAAATTGCGTACTTTTAGGTATAGTTTTTTTTTTTGGCTTAGTAAAGATTTTAAAGTTCACATTGAGTTATTTTTTTTATTATGATATTAGTCCAAAAGTAGAAAGCATTTAATAAGATTTTTTCAAATAAAAAGCATTGGTTAAGGATGTTTAATTTTTCAAATTTGAGAGCGTTGCATATTTTTTGGCATACATATAATTTTTAATATAAAGAATTGTTCTAGTATGTGTGGTTTTTTAAATTTTTAAATTTTTGATTGTACTACTATTTCTGATGTAAAGTATAATATACATGAAATTTTCAAAAAATGTATTGCATACTTTTAGTGTTTTATTTTAAATACATCATACTTAATTTTAAAGCAAACATCAAGATGCTTTTTAACTAAATAAATGATTACATAAATATAACATAAATATTACATACAATATATACGTTTAAAAATTTTTAAATATTCAAAAATATTGCATACTTTTAGGTGCTATATTTAGCAATAAATAACAAAATTAAAGCTTACTTTTAGAATAAAAATCACAATTTTGGCTCCTTTATTTGATGACCATTGCATTTCTAAAAAATGTTTATTGCAACATTCTTAGCAGGTAGATACATTTCAAAAATTTAAGATTTTAAAAAATATATTGCATTCTTTTAGTGTCTTTTTTAAAAATAACTCATTTAAAGCACACATTAAGACTAAACAAAATTCTATATAAAGTCTACATATTTAAAATATATACATTTCAAAAATTGGTAATGTTCAAAAATATATTGCATATTTTTAGGTGCTGTACTTAAAAATATTTTAAAATATTAGAGCATTCTTTTAAAATAAAATTATTGATTTCAAAAGCACAATTTTAACTATTTTTTATGATTATTGCAGTTTAAAAAATATTGTTAGCTACATATTTTACACTACATGGATTTGAATGAAATTTAAGTTTTCAATATCAATTGCATACTTTTAGTGTATTTTGAAAATGTTCCCTTTTAAAGCATACCTTAAGTAGCTGCTTACATTTAGGCGCACTTCCTGTTTAATGTTCAACCAATTTAAACTGAAAAATAACTTATAACAAAAAAAAAATACTAAAAACTAAATTCACATTCATTCGATTTCCTGCTGCTTTTCATTTCCGTTTGACTTCAAACGGGCCGCTGGTCGCTGCCGCTACGCTCTGCTACATCCGGCGTCTGCTGTTGCTGTCACTAAGGCGGCGGCGCCTCGCATCGCCTCGTTCGCATTACGTGCCAATGATGACAATTTTGTTTTTTTTTTATACAATGCGACTCCCGATTTTCTGCGAATTTTTTCGAAGCTCTTGTTTTTAGTTGAATGTCTTCTTTTTCTATTACTATCTACTACAACAAATTCTACTTTTTCTGTTGTTACTGCTGCTGCTGCTTTCGAAATTGCTGTCAACAACAAAGCCGTTTCAGCAACAGCAGCGTCGTCCTTTTTCTTGTCAGCCATGGGGACAGCGGCGCATTTGCCACTCATATTCGTGCTTTCAACAAATATTCGCGCACTTGTCTACAATTTCAATAACATTTTATTACAAATTCCGGTTTCGTTGTTTTTCTTACTGTTTTTTTTTCAGCATTGGTATTTTTATTTCAAATCGATAATATTGTCATCGTCATCATTGTTGTTGTCATCTTTATCTTTATCTTCATTGTCGAACAACAACAAAAAGACATCTCATGTTCTTAATATTTTTTCTTAACACAGCTGCGTCTTATTTGCGCTGCATACTTTAAGGCGCTTTGACTGTTTTTAGCAATCGTTTGGGTTTTTTCTGGGTTTTTTTTTGACAACTTCAAAGTTGTTTCCTTTATCTGCGTCTGTCTGTTTTTGCCATGTCTTTAATTGCAGTCACGTCAAATTGTCACAAAAATAGCGCAGCACTTTTATTTGTAGCTATTGAAATGTTCGAAAATAACGTCGTTCGTTGCGCTGGAGAGCATAATGACAAACGGAAATGTTGTCGCTTGTCATTATCGTTATTTGGCAGACTGAATGAAGTCCATCTGGTTGTCTGTTCATTTGCAATCGCTTTTATGGCTGTTTAGATATTGAAAATCTTTAAAATTCAAGAAAAAGGGTTTTTTTTTTATTTCAAAAAAAAAAAAAATCTTTTAAAAATGCAGCCCGCACTAACGTATGCAATATTTTTTCTTTTTCTAAATAAAAAAAATAAATAATATTCAATATACATTTTTATTGGACAAATATAGTTTTTAAATAAAAATATATAAAATACCTACTTTTTGTAATAAAATAAATAAGTGTACAAAATCTCCCAGAAGTATGCCGTAATTTTTATATATTATAAATTAAATAATACTATATTAAATAATACTATATACTTAAACTAAATCCAAAAGTAAAATGCATACTTTTTTACAAATTGCAATATAAACCAATATTTCTTTTACATTTTTAAATTATATAATGAAAATCAAGCATTGTACAATGTATAAAAAATTGCCTAAAAGTATGCAACATTTTTTAAAACATCTTATTTAAATATTTACAATAAATTCAAAATAATTCCTTTAAAAAATACATTCAAAAAAATACATTAAGTATGCAATATTAGTTGATTATATAAAAAAAATAAGAAATATTTTTTTATAAAAATATTTTTTTTTATTTTTTTTTTTTATTCCTTAAAATTAAAATTTTTAAAACATACCTTAAAAAAAATTAAAATAAAAATTTCCAAAAGTATTTTTGTTTTTAATTATTTTAAAACCGCCTTCCATATTTTCATTTCTAATTAAAAATCTTCTCTTTTATCAAAGCCTTAAAGCTTTGCAAAGCATCATAATTTATTTACTTCATTGTAGCATTTATTTGTTGTGGCATTATTTTTCATGTACCCTATTTAACACACCTTTTGAAAGCCCAAACACCTAACACAAGCTGTGGCAATGCGCCTTCTTCAGCCCGCACTAACGTTAATGATGCCGTTAGCACATTTTGTGCGCTCTAATAAACCCGCTAATGACGTTTTGGCTTAAGCTTGGCTAAATTAATATACACAACAACATCAACAATTAACACAAAATATAAATATAAACAACAAAATATAAAAAATACTAAAATACCCCGTATAATGTGCTCCAAAAACCACGTTGTTTGCGATGTTATTTCGTAAAGGTTTTTAAGATTTTTTTTTTTTGAAAAAAATTGAATCTTAGTGAAAAATTGAATTTTTATTGTGAAATTAAATTTTTAGTAAAATGTATTAGTAAAATGAATTAAATTTTTAGTGAAAAAATCAATTTTTACTACAAAAAAAAAATTTTTTTTTTTTTAGTGAAAAATTCAATTTTTAGTGAAAAATTGAATTGTTGGTGAAGATTTTAATTTTTAGTAAAAACTGAATTTTATGTGAAAAATAGAAGTTTTAGTGAACCATTTAATTTTTAATAAAATTGGTGAAAATTAAATTTTTAGTGAAAATTTGAATTTTTATTTAATTTTGAGTAAAAAATTTAATTTTTACTGAAAATTTTAATTTTTAGTGAAAAATTCAATTTTTAGTGAAAAATTCAATTTTTAGTGAAAAATTGAATTTTTTTAGTGAAAAATTTAATTTTTAGTGAAAAATTCAATTTTTAGTGAAAAATTCAATTTTTAGTGAAAAATTCAATTTTTAGTGAAAAATTCAATTTTTAGTGAAAAATTCAATTTTTTAGTGAAAAATTCAATTTTTAGTGAAAAATTCAATTTTTAGTGAAAAATTCAATTTTTAGTGAAAAATTCAATTTTTAGTGAAAAATTAAATTTTTAGTGAAAAATTAAATTTTTAGTGAAAAATTCAATTTTTAGTGAAAAATTCAATTTTTAGTGAAAAATTCAATTTTTAGTGAAAAATTAAATTTTTAGTGAAAAATTCAATTTATAGTGAAAAATTCAATTTTTAGTGAAAAATTCAATTTATAGTGAAAAATTCAATTTTTAGGAAAAATTCAATTTTTAGTAAAAAATTCAATTTTTAGTGAAATTTTTAATTTTTAGTGAAAAATTGAATTTTTAGTGAAAAATTCAATTTTTAGTGAAAAATTCAATTTTTAGTGAAAAATTAAATTTTTAGTGAAAAATTGAATTTTTATTGAAATTTTAAATAAAACTATATAAGCAGCTCAAACGAGCAAATAATAGCAAAATCACAGCTGCGCTACGTGATCTGACCGAAGTACAGCCTAAACTTAGACAACAAAACTAAAAAATACTAAAGTTCAGCCAAAACAGCAGACATTAGGCGGCCGCAGTGTAAACCCAAATATTATGTCTAATAGTGCCGACGAGTCTGATTACGAGACTCTATCTTTCACTCTAACTCTCTCTTGCTGTTTGTACATAGTATCATATTAGACAGCCGCAGGATATGCAACGGAAAATACTTATTAAGCAGCAACTGCATATGTGTGTGTGTAGAAAAACATGTCAAACTTAGAGATTAGCAAAAATTTCTTTTAGTTTTTATTTTTATTTTTAAATTTATTTTTAGTTATTTTTGCAGCTTTATTTATCGCAGGGCAAAGTTTTCATTTATGCACAAACACATCTCAAGCTTATTCAGTGTGTGTCTGTCCGTGTGTGTTTGTCTTCTAAGTATTGCTATCAGTCGAAGCTTCTATTAACTGTGACGGCCACACATGCAACGTAGCGCCTGCAGCCTTTTTGCAATGTTCAAAAGTTGTTGCTGCTGCCTGTGTTGATCTGCTTAACTTTGCCTTCATTTCGTTTAAGCAGGGTCACAAACACCCATAAACACTCATGAACCCAACGCTGAAACACACCGACAGATGTGATTTTTAAGCACATTTAAAACTTCTTCTCAGGCTGCCTACGACGAGTCCTTTTTGGCTCATACATACTACGCACATCCTGCCACTATCACAAGTTGCTGCTAATGTCGCAAATCTAATGAATATATCCGTCCCTACAGCAACAACAACGCACGAGCGGAAGGATATTCGGTATTTGTTGCTCCTTCTGCTGTTCCCAAAGAATTTTCCATTTTTAGTTAAACATCATTTTTCGTCCTGCGGCTATACTGCCATCTGTAGTATGTGTGTTTTTTATTCTATTTTATACTCTACATGGCATGTGTGCTGTTAGTTTTCTACAAAATCACTTAAATTACAAGATTTTTGTTATTTCCTTATGTTGCTGGCAGGCTTTTAGGCAGCAGCAACATTGCTCTTTGAAATTGTAGTCAAATATTTGCAGGCGTTTTATAAAATTGACGCTGCTCATAATTGCCTAGCTTTAGGCGTTGCGCATACATATAAGAAATACTGTTTGAGTTTAAATTAAAATGTAATCAGTAGAACATGCGTTGCCTACTTTTAGGTGCACTTTGTGAAATGTATTTAAACCAGTCAAAATTTTAAAGCATACTTTTAGCAGCTAGTTTTTAAAAATTAAATCGAAATTTGATGGCATACATTTAGGCATATATTATATACATTTTAAAAATGTAATTAATATTAATTTTTCTTAACAACATTAAAAATTTAAAACAACTCTCCATTTCGTTCAAAAATATTTGTTGCATTCTTTTAGGAACAATTATTTTAAAGTGATTTTTTGAGTTATTTACAACTTAATTTTTCAATGCCTACATTTCGATTACAGTTTTGTAAATTATGCAAATTTTAAAGCATTCTTTTAGTAACATCTTTTTAGAGTTTTAAAAAATTATAGCATAATTTTAGACATAACTTCTAACTAAATATTAAATAAATGAGTTTACTTAAAATAATTAAAACTAAATGTAGCATTGCCTACACTTAGGTGTACAAAAATCAATTCAAATGCTATTAAATTAAATTAAAATGTTATCTGTAGCGCATACGTTGCCTACTTTTAGGTTCTCTTTATTAAATGTATTTAAACTAGTCAAAATTTTAAATCATACTTTTAGCAGCATGGTTTAAAAATCAAAATCCATTTTTTTGCAAAAATATTATGAAGTTTTTATTTTAATAAATTAACGCTAAATAAAATATTGACTACTTTAAGGTTGTACTTTTTTTTCATATTAGTCAAATTTTAAAGCATAATTTTTTTTCTAAAGTAAAAAAAAAGTGTAGCATAATTTTAGACACAAGTTTAACTGAATCTAAATATTTATAACCAATTAATTATTAAATAAATGAATTTATAGAAATTAATTAAAACTAAATAAAACATTGCCCACACTTAGGTGCACTTAAATCAAATTTATAACTAATTAAATATTAAATAAATGAATTTATATAAATTAATTAAAACTAAATAAAACATTGCCTACGCTTAGGTGCACATAAATCAAAACTATAGCTATTTTATATTATAAAATAATATAAAAGCGCCTAAAACCAGCTCAAGCTAATAAATCATTTGAGGGCTTATAAAACATTGCACACATTTGGGTGTAGACAAATACTGAGCGTCTGTTGGTTTGTTGTACACAAAAAGTCAACTAAATTAAAATCAAATGTTAATCGCTGCTTAATTAAATTAAAACCAAAAACATTAAAATACTTAAATGTCAGCGATGCAATTAAAATTTAATGCACAGTTTAGGGCACAACGTATAGCGCTTTGTGGGGCTGTGTGATGTGACGGGCTACAGCAACAGAGACAACAGTGATTCATTCGCATTTCATTTACAATTTCAATCAGCGCTAATCCTAATAGTCCCAGTGCCCACGTCGAGCGTAACTGACAGCGGC
Source organism: Dryomyza anilis (assembly GCA_951804985.1). Classification (NCBI taxonomy): domain Eukaryota; kingdom Metazoa; phylum Arthropoda; class Insecta; order Diptera; family Dryomyzidae; genus Dryomyza; species Dryomyza anilis. The sequence continues at coordinate 3,271,484 of OX638134.1, forward strand.
TACTGCTACTAAATAAAACTGTAGCATAACAACAGGCGGCTTTTCGTTGGGGGGCAAACAAAAAATAAATAAAACTTGTGCGCAAAACGCAATCATTGCGCTTAAAAGCAAACAATTTAAGCGCGTTCGTACGTGCGCGCTTAAGCTTTAATCCCGCGCCGCTGTATATAGCAGCAGCAAAACAGGACACCCAAAGGATCTTCGACGGCGGCAATGTTAAATGTGTCTGTCTGTCTGTTTTTTTTTTTTTTGCTTTACAATAGCGAAAACCAACCTCAACATTAACAGCCACACGTTTCGCTCATATATCCTTATCAGCGACGGCGGTAGTGGCAGCAGCGCCCGCAGCGCATTACTCAATTTCAAATTGAAGTTGACCTGACCCCACACTCCCGGTAATCTGCCCCTGTTTTTACTATTGCTCCTTACTACCACCGGCATAAAGCAAACGTCACAACAAAAACTACAACGGCGTCGAAATGTTCTATGCTCCGTTCTGACTGTTTTTAGTCCTGACCGCCGCCTTTAGTGCTGCTTGCTTTTAGTCCTTGTTTTTGCCCTGAAAATCCCCTGTCGATTAAGTAAATTTTGCTGTTGCCGTCATTTGCTGTCTGTGTTTGTTTTTGTTTTATCTGCTGTTTTTCCCTGATTTTCGTAGCATAGCATTAGGCGCACTCGCGTAATTCCGCGCTGCAGTTCATTTAGCTTAAAGGATTTGTATGGTAGCAGCAACGTGCTTAATTTCTGCGGCACAAAAACAACGCTACTTTTTCACTCACACTTCTTATGTTCCTCCTATCGTAATATAAACCCCTGCTCCTAATATCGCGCAACAGTTTTTGTTTTTAGCGTTGCGCCTAAAACTCTGGCATTGTAAAATTAATTTGCTACATTTTATAAACATGTTGCTTTTGGCACAACGGCAAACAACGCAAGTTTTTTATTTTTTAGTTGCTACCAAAAGTATGCAACGCTTTTTCTGTGCCGTCTTTAACAGTCCATCAGTCAGCCGTCAGCGGTTGTTTGTTGCGTAGCGCTGTCTGTCAGCAACCGTTTGTCGAAAAACATTAGAGTAACATTTTGTGGATTCACCATAAAGCGCCTAAAAGTATGCCACACAATGTTAAGCAAACATAAAGCAACAACTTGTGCCTGACTTGGCTTAGTAGACATATAAATTTCTTATAAAATGAAATAAAAAATAAATAAAAATTGGAATATATAAGAATATAAAAGAAAAAATAAGAAAAACAAAAAAACATTACATATTTTTTTGCGCATAACTCAAAAACACCGTCAATTGAAGTCAGCAACATATATCATGTTGATTTATGCCACATACAGCGTCATACTACATTGTTTCGGCTCCACCTGCCTGCCCCTCTGAAGTATAATTAAAGCATAGCATACTTTTAGGAAGTTTGCTTTGCACAAACATAAAAAAACGTTGCTGTGTGTTTGTGTATTTTTATATATATATATACCTCAGCTGTATACAGCAGTCGCCCCCAGGCACCCTCATGCAGTAGATTATAAGATTATTAAGCAATTACAAATATTTGCACAATTTGTTTTTATTAATAACATTTTTTAATAATAAATCTTGCACAGTGTTTGCTCATGATATTAATGCTTGTTTTGTATGCGAGGGTATGCGCCACAGAGTAGGCAACAGTTTTCATTAAAACAGCTTTTAGTATTTAAAACGGCGATTTTAATTGTAATTTAGCTAATATTAGGTATACAAAAATATATTTTTAAGTCAAATACAAAATGTTTAATATTTTACAAACTAAAACCTAAAAGTATGCCACGAATTTTTATTTAGCATATTTTTTACAATTTCGCAATTTTGATAAAATTTAATATTTAAAAATATAAAAATTGTTGTTTGTATAAAATTAAAAAATATATATTATAAAATTTTAAACAACATATTTTGAAATAGCATAATATTGTTTTTTTTAGCAACTTGTTTTACTAAATAAATCGTTCCAAAAAGTACGCAATATAATTTACATAAATGCAGCATCTGCTCAAAAATATGCAGTGATTTCCGTAAGCATTAAAACAAAATTGTATATATTTATTTTAACACATACAAGTGCAAATGAAGCCATTTGGATCATTCAAAATTGAATAAATCTGTATTGTTTAATAAAATTTAGTATATGACTAAAAATATGCAATTTTTTTGAAGAAATTGTATATTTTTCTATAATAAATTTGCCAAAAACAAACTTAATCATTTTTTTTTTTTCAAAAGTAATTGCATCATTTATTTTAGCAAAAATAAAAACTATAAATTGTAGCATTTAATACAAAGCAAATATTTGCTGTTATGCCATAGCTTATGCTTTGTTTTTTTTTAGTTTTTATTTATTTGCTATTAAAATGATTAAAAACATAATTAACTGACGGCTGCAACTTTGTATTTATTGGCTTATATGCCTGTATGCATGTCTGTTTGCTAAACCTACGCAAACACAAAATATGCTGTATACAAACATTGCATACTTTTTGGGATTAATGTAGCCAACTGTGCACACGCATGTTAATAATGTGCAAATTAAGTGCACACCTAAAATTATGCAACAAAATAATAGAAATGTGTTTATTATGCAATTTATTATAAAGATACACAATAATATGTTGCAGTCCAATATAAACAATGCAACAATAATTATTCTCTCAACACCTAAACATATGCAATGATTTTTAAATGCATGCACAAAATTATGCAACATTATTTGCTAAAGCTTAATTGTCAAATACATAGATTCTCATTAAGTTGTTGCCCGCAAAACTTGTTGCCAAAGGACTCGAACACATTTAAAAGGTTTCACTATGTCCTGGCAAAAGTTTATGCAATATTTGAGCATCTACTAAGATACTTGCTCTCCTCCCACTGTCATTGACTGCCCTCTAGCTGGAAATGCTGTCTTGTTACTGGCTACACCAATGTCCTAACTACTACATCACTCCACTGTTATGCGTGCGCAAACAGTTCATCCTGTTCACTGCTGATGTAAAACCAAAAGCAATTTTGATGCCCAAAACGTGCCCTAACATATTAGCAAACTTAATAATTTTTAATTGATACATTAAACGCAGCGCAAACAATGTTGCTGGCAATGCACACACACACACAGCGCCCTAAAGCATGCTTTACTTTTTGTACGTTCGTCTAGGCGCTGCGTTGCGCTGTCCTTAAAACACTGTAGCTCATAATTCAGAGGGCAGCTTAACGTAATGCCACGTTGATTCCTTTATTAATATATACTATATATTATAGAGATATATATACTGAAAATATTGTGATTACAAAGACTTTGCATAGATGGCATGGCAATGTAAGGAAGGCAGGCTGCATGCAGAAAGAAAGGAAGCCCGAAATCAGTCGAGTGCGAGCCCAAAGGCGCTTCTGCGTCCGTACCAAAAGCACACAATTTTGGCCAAACAATTTTAATCAGTTTTTATTATGCATCCCAACGTAGTACTTCAAAAGAAACGCACAAATCTCTGTGCAAACAACGGCGCAAGTTCTAAAGTATGCAATATTTGTTTTTAATAAAACGCTTTGGTAAATTAATTAATAAAAGATTAAGTTATTGATTTTTTGTTTTACATTTTAATTTTCACTCATTTAATAAATTTATAATGGAAATGTGAAAAAATTGCAAATATTAGATTTTATTCTCTTATATATAAATATACCTAAAAGTATGCAACAAGTTTAATATATATTATTTTTAATCAAATACAAATCGAGTTAATTTTTACATGTAATATTTTTTTTAATATCTAGGTTTTTATTTTCAAATTTACCTAAAAGTATGCAGCATTTTTTTATATTATACAAATCATATTAAGTTTCATAAAACTCTATTTAATATAAAAAAAAAACTTCTAAAATGTATTTTGCTTTTCTTGAATTTTAAATCTTTTATTTAAATATTTACCTGAAAATATACAGTATTTTATTCGTTAGTTTTTATCAAATATCAATATCAAAATCATGTTGAGTTTTACGAAAAGGTTTTAAAATATGACATTTCTAAAGTATTTTAATGTAAATCTCTTCATTTCTAGAATTGTATTTAAATATTTACCTAAAAGTATACAACAAGTATTACAGTTTTTAATAATACATAAAATTTAAATTAGTGTTAAAGTAATCAATGCAAAATGGGACAATTCCAAAATGTGTAAAGTGTGTTTAGCTGAATTTCTAAAAATTTATTCGAATATTTACCTGGAAATATGCAACATTTGTTTTATCGTTTTTTTTTTAAATATTAAAATCATGTTAAAGTTTATGAAGAATAATAATTCTAAATTGTTTTAATTTAAATACCATCACTTTGCAGAATTTCTATACTTTAAAATATTGACCTGAAAATATGCAGGAAATTTTAAAGAATAGAAATCATTGTACAATAGGTCAGTTCTAAAGTCTTTTAATTTATATTTTATTCTGGATTATTATTTAATGTTCTCCCAAAAGTATGCAATCTTTATATATTATTTCATAAAAAAGGTATAACAATTTTATACAATTCATCTTATTTTTTACAGTTATCAATTTAAAAGTACACAATTCTTAAGTGTTTTAATGTAAATCTCTTCTTATTTCATTGAATTTTTTACTTCTAGTTGAACATTTCCCTAAAAATATGCAACAATTTTTTTAATTATTATATATCATACAAATCATATTCAGTTCAATAGTTATAAATTAAAAACAACACAAATCTAGTGTGTTATAATGTAAATCTCATTTTTTTAGATTTATGTTTAAATATTTCCTTAAACTATACAGCAATTTTTTTTAAACAAACAAATAATGTTTAGTTTTTGCAAAATCGATTAAAAAGCAAATGTTTAAACTTATAAACTAGTAAAACAAGAAGTGCCATTTACGATTTTTAATAAATTTACAAAATTTAACAACCCTAAAGTATGCAACACATTTTTATATATGACAACTTCCTCTATATATAAAAAGCAACATAAAACTCGTATCCGCCCGCGGAAACAGGAAACGAAATAAAAACATTTTATTATGACTTCAATTAATCATCATAACAAACAATAAAATATACTTTATGATAAAGCCTACATTTAGGCGCAGCATGTCTGCCATTAAAGACAGCAGCAGCAGGATGCATGAAAGCGGCAACGCTACAAATTAAAACATTTGTAGCTTTGTATAACAGAGACAAAACAAAAAATATTGCAAACAAAAAAAAATGCAAAAATAACAGACTGAAAGGTAGTCTTTCAATTTTGAACAAGCGCAGCAACAACCGAACACAATAACAGCAAATAATGCCTGGTTGAACACAATCAAAAGGACATTCAACAGTGTAACTAGTTGAAGCAGCAGCAGCAACCAGGAGGAATGCCAACGAACAAACGAACGAATGACTGGCTGTTTGACTAACTGGCGAACGCAAAAGAGTCTGGCTGGAAATTCAGTAGTCTACAACAAGAGCAACAACAACCACAACAACCAGCGCAACATCAAACACAAACAACAATCAACAAGCCACTGAATACTACTTCTCATGTTGCAAAAATGAAATGAAAAAAAAACTGTTGCATACCGTCAGGCTGAACTCATTATTTTTTCAAGCGTACGAAACTGTTGCTCATTTGTTTGACTTAATGCTGCCGATGTTATTTCTAGTTGCATTACATCATGCCATTCCATTCTACGCCACTCAATGACATTTCTTTCTATGCAATTTGTGTGCAAATATTTGACGACAAAATGGCAACATTTTTTCGGATATGGCTGCCGCTAAGTGGGCAACAAAAGAATTTAAATGATTAGATTATAATTTTGAATGAACATACAAATAATCCAATTCTTTTACTTGATAAATTTAAGTTTTATTTTTGATGGTCATTACATTGTTGACGTAAAATTCTAAAGTTAACATTTTTCTATAAAAAAAAACATAAATTTTAAAATATTCTATTTAAATTTAATTTGTATTTAATATATATTTTTTTTCTTCTTTACAGGTAAGTTTCGCTTTAAATTGTACAACATCCAAAATGAATACGTAAGTAGAAACATTTGTTAATATTTTCAAATTAAAGTTGAACAATATGATAAATTAATTTTTGTTCAAAAATAATTTTATTAATCAAAATTTTTATTTTTCAAAAATGCTTTTTTTGTTCAAAAATGATTTTTTTGTTCAAAAATGATTTTTTCTTAAAAATAAATATTTTGTTCAAAAATCAATTTTTTGTTCAAAAATTAATTTTTTATTAAAACAAAAATGTTCAAAAATGTTTTTTTTTTAAATGAATTTCTAGTTCGAAAATAAATTTTTTTGTTCAAAAATGTATTTTGGTTCAAAAAACATTTTTTTGTTCAAATATGAATTTTATGTTCAAAAATTATTATTTTTTTTTGTTTAAAAATGGTTATTTTGTTCAAAAATGAATTTTTTGTTAAAAAATGAATTTGTGGTTCAAAAATAATTTTTAAACATAAAATTCATTTTTGAAAATTTTTAACAAAAAAAAAAATTTTTTGAACATAAAATTAATTTTTGAAAATTTTTAACAAAAAAATTATTTTTGAACAATTTAATTTTTTTTTTTTCAAAATAGATTTTTTTTTTCAAAAATGAATTTTTTGTTTAAAAATTAATTTTTTATTAAAAAAAAAAATTCAAAAATGTTTTTTTTTTAAATGAATTTCTAGTTCAAAATGTATTTTGGTTCAAAAATGAATTTTATGTTCAAAAATTATTTTTCTTTTTGTTTAAAAATTTATTTTTGGTTTAAAAATGATTATTTTGTTCAAAAATGAATTTTTTGTTAAAAAATGAATTTGTGGTTCAAAAATAATTTTTGAACATTAATTTTTGAACAATTTAATTTTTTTTTTTTCAAAAATGAATTTTTTGTTCAAAAATGATTTTTTTGTTCAAAAATTAATTTTTTGTTCAAAAATGAATTTTTATTTAAGTTTAATTTTTTATTTTTAATTTATATCAAAATTTGTTCATTTAACTTAACTTTTAATTCAAAAATATATATTTTTTTTTAATTACACTTTTAGTGGAAATTTAAATTTCAAAATATCCAACAAAAAAAAGCATACAAAATAAAATGATATTGTAGAATCAACTCCTATGAATGCTCCAGAGAATTGCCAAAAATCAAATAGCAAAAATTTCCATCTACTTTTTTTTTATTTATTTCAAATTTTCCTTTTTTGGCAAATATTATATTTTTGCCAAGTGCGGCAAAGTTTTAAGTATAAACAAACATTTTTAACAAAATTAAAAACTTGGCCAACAGAGCAAAAAACCATTTAAACGTTGGCAAACAGACACAAGTACAAACATCACAAACAGACAAACCGACAGACACGCAGACACACACACATGCATTTGATGCATGATACAAAAACAAACAAAGTATTTTTTTTTTTGCTTTTGTTGTTTTTGCTGGATATTTTATTTGTTTTTGCACACTCTTCACTCATTCGAAAAACAAACAAACGCAACGAATTGCAATTCAAAAAAAAGAAAAAAACAAAAACAATACCGGATAAGAGCAAACACAACAACAAGAGTAATAATAACAAAACACAACAACAGCACCATAGAACAACAACTCTTTCAATTAGGACATAACGAAACATCCCGCCAGGATATTATGTGAGAAAAATAAAATTAAAAAATACCAAGGGGAAAACGGGAAAAATGCAAAAAAAATAACAAATATTGGTATAATGAAATAAAAAAAAAAACTGCGGTACGAGTTTATAGTAGGTGTGGCGACTGAGTGAGTGGTTTGCGGGAAAAAAAGGGTAACACGCGGCTGGTGATGTAATAAAAACGTAGAATACAACGGGAAAAAATAATGAAACAGGATACCGAACCAATGTACGGGAAGTACGGGAAAGCAAGATATAAAAACTGTAAAAAGGGTAAAAATTTTAAAATATAGATAATGGGAAATTGTGGGGCAATAATGCGATAAATAAGAAAAATATTATGAGAAAAATTATGAGAACATAATATGGATATAACGAGTAAAGAAAGAGGAAATAGTGAGGAAAGAATGAGGAAAGAATGAGAAAAGAAAGAAAAAAGAATGAGCAAAAAATGGGGAAAGAATGAGGAAAGAATGAGGAAAGAATGAGGAAAGAATGATGAAAGAATGAGGAAAGAATGAAGAAAGTATTGGGAAAGAATGGGGAAATAATGGGGAAATAATGAGGAAAGATTGAGGAAAGAATGAGGGAAGAATGAGGAAAGAATGAGGAAAGAATGAGGAAAGAATGAGGGAAGAATGAGGAAAGAATGATGAAAGAATGAGGAAAGAATGAGGAAAGAATGAGGAAAGAATGAGGAAAGAATGAGGAATGAATGATGAAAGAATGAGGAAAGAATGAGGAAAGAATGAGGAAAGAATGAGGAAAGAATGAGGAAAGAATGATGAAAGAATGAGGAAAGAATGAGAAAAGAATGAGGAATTATTGAGGAAAGTATTAGGAAAGAATGTGGAAAGAATGGGGAAATAATGAGGAAATAATGAGGAAAGAATGAGGAAAGAATGAGAAAAGAATGAGGAAAGAATGAGGAAAGAATGAGGGAAAAAATGAAGAAAGAATGAGGAAAAATTATGAAAAAAATGAGGGAAGAATAAGGTAAAAATGAGGAAAGAATGAGAAAATAATGAGATAAGAATGGGAAAAGAATGAGAAATTTATGAGAAAATAATGATGAAAGAATGGCATAGGAATGAAGAAAGAAAGAGGAAAGAATGAGGAAATAATAGGAAAAGAATAAAAAACGAATGAAGAAAGAATGAAAAAAATAAGAATGAAAAAATAATCAGGAAATAATGAGGAAAGAATGAGATAACAATGCGCAAAGAAGAAAAAAATGATGATTAAAGAATATGTAAAGAATGCGGAAAAATGACGAAATAGTGAGGAAAGCATGAGGAAAGAATGAGAATCGAATGAGGATATAATGAGGAAAAAATGAGGATATGATAATGATCGAATACGAAAAAATGCGTAAAGAATGGGGAAATAATGAGAAAATAATGAGAAAATAATGGGAAAATAATAGGAAAATAATGGGAAAAGAATGAGGAACGATTGTAAAAAGATTGACAAAATATTAGGAATAGATTGAGTAAAAATTGAGAAAATATTATGAAGATGTTGATATAGAACAAACTGAAATATTATAAATTTTAAATTATAAATTTAATTTAAAATTAAAAACAGTACAAAAATAGGTATAAAAACGGGAAAACAAGAAAAGTGAGAAGTAAAAATATCAATCTTATTCTCCACATAGACTCTACTTCTTATTGAGTGGGTGTCGTAGAGCTACAGAAAAATCAACCATATCCTGACAAAGATATGTAGCAATTTTTTTTGTTCTTGTACTTGTTTTACTGGGTTTTGTTTAACTTTGTGCTGTTGTTTCTCGGGTTATTTCTTTTTCTGGTTGTTATAGAGGTTTTTCTTTTTTGTGTTTTTCTTTTTTTGTTATTGTTGTTATTCCAGTGATGGTCTTTGGCACTTTATCTGCCACGCTGCAATTATTGTTGCGGAGCAACACAAAAAAATAACACAAATTCACTCATTAACAGCAACGGCTAAGCCAAAGGATGCCACGTAGGGAAAAAAAGGATTTTTAAAACAACGACGAGAGCACGAAAAAAAACAAAACACGGTAAGAGTTGTGAAAAAAACCTCTAAAGGATATTAAAACACTCACGCGCGGCTAAATCAAAAGGAAGTAGAAAGTGCGGAAGGATGCCAAGGACATGCTGAGAACTAAGCCAAGAAAATGGGGGACGAGCAGCTTTTCAATTGAAGTGTAGGAAAATTAAATAAACCGACAAGTAGAAGAGAAATAGTGTGCAGACTTTAAAGGCAGAAAGTAGGAAAATGCAGAAGTAGTGGGAGAATATATATGGTATACCATATTAAAACAGTGTTGTAATGGCTAAAAAAGGGTGCTAGAGATAGAGGGTGCTAAATGAAGATTTGAACCTTCGAAGGCTTCGAAAGCAGCCTAGAAATGAGTCTGAGGTGGGCTTTTGTGCAAAGAATAGAATACAAAAAATTTAGTAAAGTAAAATATGAAGTAAGGGGAAAGGTAGAGTGTGGAAAAATGAAACGTAGAGTATAGCAAAAATATAATATAGCACAAGTACTTTATGGTATTGTTGTATGGCTGGGTGGCGCTAAAGATTTCATTTCATTTTCTCGCACAAACTGCGAAACAATTTTTAATTAACACGGTTTTATTTTTTGTACGGTTCATGTTCTTGATTTTGTTATTGCTATTGCCCGTCTGTTAATGACAAAGTTTTGCTCTTTTTTAATTAGAATTTTATAAGTATTTCGTTTTTTTTAGGTTACTGCATTGTAAGCGCCAAAAAGGTCAGCTTAATAAAAATTAAGCTGTTGCCAAGTTATTGAAATTTAAGTTGAAATAATGAAAAGTTGAAAAAGAGGATTTTAATAAAAGCCGCAATAAATACAACGACGTCAGCACAGTTGTTAGCTCAATGTGTGGGTATTTTTTTCAAATCTGCTTTTTGTGTGGTTTCACAAAATTTTCGGTGCGTCTAAAATACCTCAAAAAATACACCTCATGGTCACAAAAAGTGCGACGCAGCAAAAAGAAATAAATAAAAAAACACATATGCGAAAATTCAATCACATAGAAAAGATTTAAATGTCCAAAAGAGTACTGAGCATTTTTATTTTGATTGTTTGAGGGAATTTTAAAAATGTTAAATTTTAATATATCGAAATACATTTCAAAAAACCTAAATATATGAAGCATATATAAAACAAAAATCAAAACCCAAATTTAAAAAGCATTGAAAAAATATTTTTCCAAAAGCCTTAACCAATTTTTTTCACACAACATAAAAGTTTTTCTCGCGGCTTTCAAAAAACACTAAAATAAAACATAAAAAAACATGCGGCTCTTTGCATATGTTGGTTTGTTGGATGTTAGTCTTTGTGTTAGTCAGTTCCGTCAACACTACCATATTCTGTGTATATCTGATATTTGCAACTGTAAAATAGCAACAAAAATAATAGAAAAAAAAAGTTGTAATTGTGCGCAAAGCCGCAAAAAAGCAACAGCAATGTAAAAATGCTCTTGGGTAAAAAAGGACGAAAAACATTTTAGAATTTCACTCAATTTCTAAAGGATTTAATGATTTATTGCGCACACATAGAGGAAAATTTGCAAAACGTCCTTTGGCGCAGTTATTGCTGCAGCAAAACTTTGCCATTTGCCGACAGAGCAACAGCAATGGCAGCAACAGCAATGGTGAGAGCAAAAAACAACATGAACGATTTGAAAAGCGGCGACATTTTTGGCAAATTTATTTATTTGTCACACGTCTTCATGGCGTTGCCACAGCTACATATATGCGGCATATGATTTATTATAGTGGCAGCAACACACGAAGTTATATCAGCGACAAGAGCAATCAAAGTAAAAGCAGTAAAAATGGCTAAAAGAGCAGCAATAGCTATAAGAGCAATAAGAGCAACGGAAGCAATAAGAACAAAAATAGGAGCAATGATTTCAAAAACAAAAAGATAAAATAGAGAGACATACCAGAGAAACAAAAGCAACAAGGACAACAAGAGCAACATAAGACTCTAGAGCAATAATAACAAAGTGTCAAAATAGTAAAAAATCAAAAATAGCATAACGAGCAACAAAATCGTTAAAAGCCAAATGATCAAATTTTTCCATTTTTATTTTTAAAAGAGTAAAAATAACATTTAGAGTCCTTAAAGCATAAATATAGTAGAGAGCCACACTAGCAATAAAAGCAAACAGAGCCACAAGATCCAATCAGAACTATTAGTATCAGCACTTCCTTAAGAGCAACTAGATCAACAAGAGTAGCAAAAGCCAAAAGATTATTAAAAGCAACCAGAGCAACCAGAAATGGACATAGATAAAAAGATAACAACAAAAGTAATAAAAAAAAAATCCTAAGAATTCTCAGATGATTCTTAAGAGCAAAAATAATAACAAGAGCAAAAAAAGCAAACAGAGTTAAAAGAGCAAAAACATAAAAAAGAGCTATGAGATCAAAAAGTGCATCAAGAGCCACAAGATCCAATCAGAACTATTAGTATCAGCACACCCTTAAGAGCAACTAGACCAACAAGAGTAGTTCTAAGAGCCAAAAGATTTTTAAGAGCAACCAGAGTCAGAAATCCACTAAGAAAAAAACATAATAACAACAATAGTAATTGAAGAAAAAATCATATTATACTAAGAAGTCTCAGTAGATTCTAAAAAAGCAAAAATAGTAACAAGAGCAAAAAGAGCCAACAGAGTTAAAAGAGCTAAAACATAAAAAAGAGCAATGAGATCAAAAAGTGCAACAAGAGCCACAAGAGCAGCAAAATTAAAACTGAAAATCCAACAACACGAGAATAAAGCAACAATCAGTGGTCTTACAGTAACAACACAGACACACCAATTACAATTGTTGCTGGTTTTTGCATTGCTGCCAATGACATTTATAAAAAGAAAATTTAAAACAAAAAATGCACAATAAAAATAATAAAAAAAAAAAACAAAATATTGTCAACGTCCAGCAGCTAAAGCAACAGCACTGGCAACAATTGCATGTGGTCTGGTTGCTGTTGCTGCTACTGCTGTTGTTGACATTTAACCCGACCGCAGCAGCAACACCAACACAAGCAGCAGTAGCAGCAGCAACAACTCATACAGTCTGCCGCCATATTTGTTGCTGTCATTTGTCCTTGTGTCCATTTTGACGAGTTCAAAAGTTCAGCTGAAAACTTTTGCAGAGAGCAAAACACAGAACAAAAAAAATTGAAAATTGAAACAACAAAAACATGCAACAACGAGCACAATTACAGCAAAAGATTTGCAAACTTTATGTAGTTTATGAGGTTTTGTTTTTGTTTATTTTTCTTTGGTATTTTCTAGTTTTAGATTATTTGTAGTTTGCTTTTTGCTTTTGAAAAATGCTTGCAATAAATTATATTTTACAGCATGCACATGGTCTAAGGTTGAACTTTACAAAAATAATAAAATATGAAAGAATTTCAAACCTTTCAAAACTTGGCATCTTGCACCAACTAATACCGCACCTGAAAGTATGCAATGCCCAAGGCATAGGTGGCAAATTTGCAATTTTAATGCAGAGGCAGCAATTTTACGTATTTCATTTGTTGCCAACAATAAATTAAACAACAACATTGCTTGCGAGACAGTATAATAACAAAAATAACAACAAAAATATTTACAACAACAACATTATAAAATAACACCCACTCACATGTCTCACGTGGCAAAATATATACAAAGTATTTTCACGACTTCCTTCCGACGCGTCGTTGCCATTGCTGCCACCTTCAGTGCAATACAACTATGCAACAACAACACCAAAAAAAGTAACAAGAAAAACAACAACAATATTATGTCTGCCATTTAAAAATATGCAGCTGAAATATTTCTGACGCAAATAAATATTTTACACGACGGCACTCGCAACACAAACATTTCTGACACTTTTGCTAAATAATTTCCGGGAGACGCGACGCGCAGTGCCGCGCGCCATTGCAACGCATAGTGTCTTGTTCTTGTTGCGCTGCTGTTCTAAAGTTGCTCTTGCTCTTCTACCTGCCACCTGTCTCTCTGTCTATCTGGTTGTCTGTCTTTAAGGCTGTCTGTCTGTCGACGTATAATGTTGCAACATTCTTGCGCGCATTTTTGTTCGCATCTGCATTTTCACCTTTTAGAGTCGTCTTATTTTGCGTCTCACTCCGTCTTCCCAATGTCTACTCCTTTTTCTACTTACTCCTCTTCTTGTACACCTTCTTTTTCATCATCAGCATCATCTTCTTGCAGTTTCACCTTTTGCAATCGTCTTATTTTGCGCCTCACGTCTTCTCCTCAATGTTTTCTCATTTTACTACTTACTGCTCTTCTTCCCTCCTTTTTCTTCATCATCATCTTCTTGCATTTTCACGTTTTGCAATTATCTTATTTTGTGCCTCATATATTTCGATCAATGGATGCCACTCCTTCTAAGTCTTCTTCTCCTTTTTCTTCCTCTTATTTTTATCCATTGTCTCTTCTTTTTATCCGCACTCTATTTTCTTCTCATCCCCTTCCTTCTTTTTCATTACTTTAATTTCCTTTCCCTTCCTTTTGCATTACAGTCTTATTTTACGCCACACATCTTCGCCACAAACTATTCATTTTCCTTTCTCTCTTCTTCTTCCTCTTCTTCTCATCCAACCACCCTCTTTTCTACTCCTCCCCTTCCATCTTTTACATCATCTCAATCATTCTTTTCTTCTCTTAGCATTGTCGTCTTATTTTATCCCCCACATCTTCCCTCTAAATCTTCGTCTTTTGTGCCATACCCTCTTGTAATCTGCCTTTTCTTCTACTTCTATTTTTTCATCTTTGTCATTATTATTTGCATTCCCATCATCTTACATTTTCACATTTTGCAATCGTCTTATTTTGCGCCTAACACATTCTCTAATATCTTCAGCATTTCCCCCTTAGTTTATTCCTACTCTTCTTTTTATTCTCCCTCCGCTTTTTTCTCTTCTTCTTCATCTAGCTTTTTTTAGTTATTATGCTATTTTGAAAAATACGAGAAATATGCAAAAATTCTCCACACATTGCTGAAAGTTTTTCCATTGCGACAGACGCACAAATAACTGCTACTCATTTTTCTACCTCTTCTCCTCCTTTTGTCTTCTTCTTCTTCTGATACTCCTTTTTTATTATTATGCCATTATTATGCCACCACCCTGCTATTTTCAAGGCATGCTGAAAAGTATGCTGCATTTTTGTTGCTGCCTTTAGTTGCAACATTGTCTGCCGCGTGAAAAATGCGCGCCAAACACCTGCACAACATTGAAAGGCACGCAACGTTACACCTACAATATCACAGGTAATATTTTATAAAATACCTTTTTATATACCTCCACCTAGTTCTATCATTTTTACGCCTCGACATCTTGTCTACTATGTAAGTTTGTTGTATACTTTTTAATGTTTGTGCTGCAACTAGTTGCATACTTTGTGGAATAATTTTAATACTTTTTCTATTTGTTACTAAATTTAAAATTAAGATTTTCATTTAAAACACTTTCGACTATTCTTTTGACTATTGACCATTCTAGAACGTTCTAGAATCTTCCAGAATCTTTTATACCATTTTCAAAAGAATATATCAAAAAAACTTGCCTTAACCTTTCAATAAAATTTCTTTTAGATTTTAATAAATTTTCCAACATTTTTAAATATTTTTAAAATCTTACAGAACCTTTCAGAACCTTCCAGAACCTATATATTTTGCACTATGTCTTACTCTTTTTCTATCAAGTGCCAACCTTTAAAACTTTAACCACTCCCACCGGACTAAAACAACAACTACCAAGTTGTCAGTTTTTATCTATGTGACGGCAATAAATTATATTTTTGAAATGTTTGCAGGTATTACAAACTACAAAATTCCCTAGTACCTTCCACAACAACATCGCCTCCCCCCTACGTCACATTTGAGGTCTCTCTCACTCTCTCAAGTATAAGTGAAAAAGTTCACGCGCGATTCTTGGCAACTTTTGCTGCAGCGACATGTTTGCGAAGGCAGCATTGTTGCTGACTTTTATGTTGCTGTTGTTGAGGCTGCTGCTGTTGCAGTTGTTATTTTCCATGTTGTTGTTGTTATTAGTATTCTTGTTGTTGTTTACGTCTGTAGCTGCTGGCAGCAGGATGTGTTTGCGTTTTGAACTTCTTGCAAATTTTTAATGCTGCCCAAAGTTTTGCTGTACGTGAGACCTTTAATTATTTTGTGATAAATGATGACATTTTTGTTGCACTTCAGTTGAGTTGAGTAGAGTTTAGGCTCTTGGCAGCAGGGTTCAGTAGTTGAATTTTTGTTTGCTTCTTCTTGTTGTTGTTCTTGGCAGCAATGTTTTTGTGCCAACCAAAGATGCAGCTTAGTTGCAGCGACAGGCAATTGAGCCGAAGTGCAGCCGAAAGTGTTGATGACAGACGCAGCAGCAGCAGCGAAGGCATTAAGTTCTAATGATAGAGTGAAAGAGAGGGAAGAGCAGAAAGAGTAGAAAGTTCGAGATAAGTGCGCAAAGTATATAGCGTGAGTAGAGGGTACAGGTAGTAAATGCGCCGTGCGAAAAGTTGCTATTGCAGTTGTCGCTGAAAGTAATGCCACTAAATACAAAAAGTTTTTTAATTGCATTTTCATGCAGGAGACTTTTATTAATTTTGTTTACTTTTATTTTATAATTTCTACTTATATCGTTATTTTTACTTTTTTATTATTTTAAGTTTTATTTAAATTTTGGTTGCTTAATGGGAGCATTACAAAATTCAGCTATTCAAAATTCAATTATAAATTCAAAATTTATAGACATTTTTATCGGGAGCATCACAAAATCAAATCCATATCGGGCGAAGTGCAATTTAAAAAATGTTGAAATATCAAATTATGAAGTTTGAATTGCTTCACAAATTAGGAAGAACTATTTTTTTAATTTTTTTTTTTTATAATTTTCTTTATTCATCAATTACATAACGTACATAAAATATCTTGAGATTTAAACCACTTACTCAATTATAAATACGGATTTTGTGCAGCTATATCCTGACCAAAACGCAAGAATTTTTGTTGTTTTGCTACAACTTTTCATGGGTACTAGATCAAATAGTGTTGTTAAGGCATTAATTGTTTGTTTTTAAAGCACCTATCGATTGGCATAGTTATTTAAAAATAATGTGCCAAAAAAATTTCTTGCAAATGAAAAAAATTCTATTTTAAAATAATGTTGCCAATCGATAGGTGCTTTAAAAACAAACAATTTATGCCTTTACACCACTATTTTATCTTGTACCAATAAGAAGTTATCGCTTGGCAAATAGCAGAATTCGAAAAATTAAAAATCGTGCCAAAAGGGTGAATCTTTTCGTTTTTCGCCATAACCTTTTATTGGTACAAAACAAAATAATGAAATGGTAAAATCGACAACTTATAAACCCTTAATCAGATGCACAGAAAAAAATACACACACATTACAAAAATGAACGTTATATTAAAAGAGTAAAAGAATGTATAAAATACTTTTATAATTTAAATCTATTTAATATTTAGTGCTTTAAAACAAGCACTAAATTCTTCAGTCAACATTTTTTGCAACATTCACATTTTATTTGCCGCAATTAAATGTTATTTAAAATTTCAACACATACCTTCAGGCGCGCTCTACATAAATTGCGTACCACACAAGTGTCTGTGCAAAATATTGCCAACTACAGCGCATAACTTGCGGCTTAAATTAAACGAATCGCAATGGCAAAAGCAACGGCACAAACACTAATACATTGCCTGCGACAGAGACGCTTACACACGTGCTTAACTTGGCAAATATCATTTACAAAGTCGCTAATAACTTCTTCAGCGTCATCTATTGCGTCGTCTAATGCGTCGCTTAATGACACAAACACCTCGATGGCAACGAGACGCACACAAATACTTAGAGTGCACACACACACATATTTAATATGTATTAGTGTGAGTGTGACTCATACTGAGACACTTCACTTAACCGCAAACAAAGTTGTTGAATTGTTTCATTAGCAGACATGCGATGTCGACGATGCGAGGCCGCAAGCAGAAAGTGTTGACTGCATTTAGGCGCAACGCGCAAAGTAGAGACATTTGTGTGTATGTGTTTGTGATATACATATGTGTGTATGCGTGTATGTTCGTCTCTATTGTGTTGACATAACAATTAAAAGCGATTAAAATAAACTACTTCGCACGCGTGTAACTTCTGCGGTTAACTAGCGGCTTCAGCCACAGAAAGACATAGCTACACTAAACGAATAAAGTATTCAAGTTTAAAAAAATTAATTCTTTACTATAAAATTTAATTTTTCACTAAAATTTAATTTTTCACTAAAATTTTAAATTTTCACTAAAATTTAAATTTTCACTAAAATATAAATCTTTACTAAAAATTAAATTTTGGCTAAAAAAATTCAATTTATCACTAAAAATTTGAAATTCTCAGTAAAAACTAAATTTTTCACTAAAAATTCAAATTTTCACTAAAAATTCAATTTTTCACAAAAATTCAATTTTTCACTAAAAATTCAATTTTTCACTAAAAATTAAATTTTTCACTAAAAATTCAATTTTTCACTAAAAATACAATTTTTCACTAAAAATTAAATTTTTCACTAAAAATTCAATTTTTCACTAAAAATTCAATTTTTCACTAAAAATTCAATTTTTCACTAAAAATTCAATTTTTCACTAAAAATTCAAATTTTCACTAAAAATTCAAATTTTCACTAA
Source organism: Dryomyza anilis (assembly GCA_951804985.1). Taxonomy (NCBI): domain Eukaryota; kingdom Metazoa; phylum Arthropoda; class Insecta; order Diptera; family Dryomyzidae; genus Dryomyza; species Dryomyza anilis. Next base: position 3,289,907 of record OX638134.1, read on the forward strand.
AAATTCAAATTTTCACTAAAAATTCAAATTTTCACTAAAAATTCAATTTTTCACTAAAAATTCAATTTTTCACTAAAAATTTAATTTTTCACTAAAAATTCAATTTTTCACTAAAAATTCAATTTATCACAAAAAAAAAATTCAACATTCACTAAAAATTTAATTTTTCACTAAAAATTTAATTTTTCACTAAAAATTTAATTTTTCACTAGAAATTTAATTTTTCACTAAAAATTCAATTTTTCACTAAAAATTCAATTTTTCACTAAAAATTCAATTTTTCACTAAAAATTAAAATTTTCACTACAAATTCAATTTTTCACTAAAAATTTAATTTTTCACTAAAAATTCAATTTTTCACTAAAAATTCAATTTTTCACAAAAAAAAAATTCAACATTCACTAAAAATTTAATTTTTCACTAAAAATTCAAATTCTCACTAAAAATTCATTTTTTCATTAAAAATTACATTTTTGACTAAAAATTAAATTTTTCACTAAAAATTCAATTTTTCAAAATTCCATTCCACTTCTCACAAAAATTCATTTTTTCACTAAAAATTCAATTTTTCACTGAAAATTCAATTTTTCACTAAAAATTCATTTTTTCACTAAAAATTCAATTTTGTCACTAAGAATTCAATTTTTCACTAAATATTCAATTTTTCACAAAAAAAAATTAAAAATTCACTAAAAATTCAATTTTTCTCTAAAAATTTAATTATTCAATAAAAATTAAATTTTTCACTAAAAATTCAATTATTCACAAAAATAAATTCAAAATTCACTAAAAATTCAATTTTTCACTAAAAATTCAATTTTTCACTAAAAATTCAATTTTTCACTAAAAATTCAATTTTTCACTAAAAAATAAATTTATCACTAAAAATTTGTAATTCTCAGTAAAAACTAAATTTTTTGACTAAAAATTCAATTTCTCATTAAAAATTCATTTTTTCACTAAGAATTAAATTTTTCAATATAAATTAATTTTACATTAAGAAAAATTTTCAATATTTAATAGTTTTTCTAACATTTTTTTTTTCGTTCAGTGTACAAAACGCATACATTGTGGCCACGAGTAACGAGTAGGCTCCAAATTGCACTGCGCTGCCGACGCCACCTCATAATTATTAATGTTCGCTCTTTAGCCGTGACATGCGTTACTTGCGCTCGCTGGCAGCAGTTTGCATGTCAGTCGATTAGTCGGAGAGCAGCGCAGCGTTGCGCCGTGACGTGTAGCTTAAGTTGTTCTTCTGCTTATTGTTGTTGTGGTATTTGTTGTTGTTGCAATTGTTGGGCGTTGCCGGGTGGGCGTCAATAATTTTGCCAGCAGGTGCCAAACGCTTTTGCAAATGGCTCTAACCGCTGCTTGTTGGCTTGACTGCGTGTCAATATTTGCAGCATTTAATAATTTAATTTAAGTGATTTTAATTGGCTGTGTGTTATTTTTTAATCAAACTAAGTAATCATTTGACTAGTGAGTGCGCTTTAAATAAATGTCTTAATTTTTAATAGCAGTTCAAAGAAAAATATTTGAAATTTCAATTAAATCTAATTGAAAAATATTCAATTGTGCACTGCTTAATTTATTTAAATAGATAAATGTTAATTTTTTACATTTTCCTAGATTTTTACACTCAATAGGACAATTATTGATTCAATAGTATACACTAAATAAATATATTCATATAAACATAAAAACAATTTAATAATATTTAATAGTATTTTGTAGTATTTAATAGGATTTACCTTTTAAATTAATAGTTAATCCTATTGAATAATTTTAATCCTATTGACTAATTTTAATAGCAAAAAAACTATTAATTTTATAATACATTGTTCTTAGTGTAATTTATTAGTAGTCTTCAAATGTTATGTTTAGAATTATAAATTTTTTAAGTTTAGCCAATTTTTGTGCTGTTTAGTTTGAAAAATATTAAAAAAATATTCTTGAAAAAAAAAGGTTTTACATATAGTAGAAACTCCGGTTTGGCTGATGTTTTACAACAAATTAATTTCTTTACATCACTATTTTATCTAATTCCATACAAAGTTATGGTCAAAAAGACATACAAAATCCGTATTAAAAATTCAGTAAGTTATCCAAACTGATCGATAATTGATTTATAAACCAAAATTTAGTAAAAAAAAATTGAGAAAAAATATGTTTTACCGGTTTTTACAGCACTTCAAACTTTAACATTCGATTTTCCAACATTTTTAAAATTGCACTTTCGCGCTTTTGACATGATAGGGACGTTATAAATTTATTTAGTTTGTAAAAAATTATGAATTTAATAAAATATTATTATATAAAAAAAAATTCTCAAATTTTAATATAAATTGTTCAAAGTTATTTAAAATTTTAGAACATTTTAACGAAATCTAAATTGGTCTTAAATAGTTATCTACGACAGTTTTGAGTATTTTCCTAAGTTTTTGTTTATATTTTAGTTTATTTTCTAATAATTTCTATAATTTTATCTAATTTATATTTTCATTCTTTAGAGCTCTTAGTGACAGAAAATATCTTGAACAATAGAATCTTTGAACAATACCAAAAATATGGCCGCCAATAACAATGTCGCCAACAATTAGCAAGTCAACAACAATAAAACTTCATTAACACCTGGCAACCGAAATATTTAGCAAATAAACAGAAGAACAATTTTACTAATGTTGCTGTCTGTCTTAAGTGTCGACAGCAACAATAATAATAATAATAATAATAATAATAAAAGCAACAAATCTACGACATAATTTAGCACAATACAAAATATGCAAAATGTTCTGCTGATAAACAAGACATATTTAAAATAAACAAAATTCAACAAGAAACAGTAGCAACTAAATTCACAGAGAGACAGCAACATGTTGACAATGCATACAAAAACTATGAGAAATTTTTCAGCAACAACAATTTAAACTGCAATAACAACAATTTAATTTAAAGCAACAACAATTTATGCTATAGCAACAACATTTTATTCTTCAACACAATAACAACTGCAACATAAAACAAAGAAACTCTAAGAAATTCTGCGAAGCCTTCGAATGATTGATGGAATTCTTGACACTAATGGCAACTGTTTATTTTATGTCAGGCATTAAATTTACAGCACCATCAAGTGCCACAGCAACATGCATTCGGCCAACACCTTGTGCTACCCTGAAATCCTTTCGTCCTTTTCATAGTTTTCAACTCTTTCCAGTTTCGAGACATTAATCAGTCTTTTGTTACGTTTTTGGTGTCGAGTGAATATATGACATTGCAAGGTGTCACCTTACCTTGCTGCTACCTTATTTGTTTTTGTAATTTGCTTATGAAAATCCTTGTGCTAATGTCCTGTGAAAATGTGTGTGAGAGTATTTTTGAGTAGGTGTTGGCTATGGTTTGTCGGTGGTCTAATTTTACATTTTAATGGGGTTTTATGTGCGTTCGTTTTTGTCTTTCAAATGTTTTCGTAGATGTTGTCGTCGTCGTCATCGCTGTCAGCATCATCTTGGCCCTCATTCATCTTCGAAATTGTAGAAGGAGTAAATGAAAAATGAGTGCATAAAAGTAGAAAAATATAAAGTAGAGATTGTAGAAATATAAAAAGGGCTGCATTTTTGAAGATAGTTGTAGCGTGAGTTATTAAGTAACTGAGTTGACATGATTTATGTGGTTATTTTCGTTTCAACTTCATATTTTATTTAGAATACTTTTTAGCAATTTGACAAAAATAATTCATGAGTCCTATTACAGTTTTTAAAGTAGATTATATAGAGAAAGTGTGATATCAATTTTTTTTATTAATTTTTTTTTTTTTTTACTCAAAACGAAAAAAATCGCAAAATGAGAATTAGAAAAAATCTTCGAATAATTAAAAAAATATTTTAAAAATGTTTAATAAATAATTTTAAACCCGTATTAAGCTGTAATTATGCTTTAAATCATAAAATTTACAACATAAAATTTACAAATTCAATAAAAATCCAAAAAAAGTATCAAATTTTTCCAAGAGATGGCGCTGTCCACACACTAATCTTTGCTACTTCATAACTCACAAACAATAGTCGCTATTCAAATGAAATTAATTATATTTATAAATATAAAGCTTTGCATTAATTAGTGTGCAAAAAACTTTTATATTAACAATCAGCAAAATAATAAAATAAATCATTTAAATTTGTACTTAAAATTTCAAATAAAATAATTGAATTGAAATTTAAAATATTTTAATAACTACTTAAAATTTAATATTTTAACAATTAGGCTGCATTTTGCGAAAGCTTAATGTTTAGTGGTTTTTTGTTTAAAATTTCATCGAAATTGCGGAATTATTATAAAACTTATTTGATATGGTGCAAACATGCAAAAACTAAAATTATTGAAAATTACAAAGCACTTTGATGAAATGTTGTGTAGCATTAAGTACTACACAGTAACAACAACAAAGACAACAACAATTTTACAACAATTTAAGCCACTTAATTGTAGTGAGTTCAATACAAACATATGCTACGTACTTTGGCTTAATTATAAATGTTAACAAACAGACACACAGAGAGTTGCAGACAGAGGTTGCTATGATTTGATTGGCTGTATTTTTGCACAATATTACTGTGGCAACAGCAACAGTATTTTATTTGCAAATGCATAAATGTATTTTTGTATTTTTTATTTAAAAACACTGCAAAATACACTTGAATGCAGCTAATTAATGATTTTTTTAAAGCGCTTTATTTATTTGATACGATTTTTTTTATGCGTTTAAGTTTTTTTGCACAATGTACTTTACATATTTTAAATAAATAAATATATATTTTTTTTCTTTTTAATTTAGTATTTTCTTTTTTAAATATATTTTAGTTTTCATTTTTATTTATTTATTTTCCATAATTTTTTTATATTTTTTTTATATTTTTTTTATATTTTTTTTATATTTTTTTTATATATTTTTTATATATATTTTATATATTTTTTATATATTTTTTATATATTGTATATATTTTTTTAATATTTTTTTTATTTATTTTAAATAAAAATTAATGAAAGCCATTTAAATGCATGCATGCGTTAGTATCTGTTTGTGTCTGTCTTTCTGTGTGTATTTAAAATAATTATGCGCCGCCATGTTGTTGATTATTATTATTAACTGCTGCATCCATGAACTGTGCACCAACAAAAAAAACCGATGCATTATTTATAAAATTATTACCTAATGCCACAAAAATGCCAATTGCTTTGGCGTTTGCATAATTGCTATCTGTGCAACAACAATAATTAAAAATGCAAAATCATTATTGAAAATTAACAATAAAAATAGTTTATGCGCCTAAAAGTATGCAGTGGTATTTACAATGTCTATAAATTGCTTCAAAGTTAAAAATGAAAAAATACAATTTTTAAAATTTAAAATAAAAATTTAAGTATATAAAAACAAAAAATAATTTATAATATAAAAATAAAATAAATTAATGAAAACTATTTTTTTATATATTTTTAAAAGAAAAATTTAATATTTATATTAAAAATATATGTATATATTAAAAAATAGCAGAAAATATCATAAAATACCAGAAATCACTAGAAAATAGCAGTAAATACCGAAAAATACGAGAAAATAACAGAGGATAGCAAAAAAATACTAAAAAATACCAGAAAAATTCAGAAAATGCCATAAAATGCTAGAAATTAGGGGAAAATACCAGAAAATTCCAGAAAATACCAGAAAATATCAGAAAAATACCAGAAAGTACCAGAAAATAAAAAAAATACTAGAAAATACTAGAAAATACTAGAAAATACTAGAAAATACTAGAAAATACTAGAAAATACTAAAAAATACTAGAAAATACCAGAAAATACTAGAAAATACTAGAAAATACTATAAAATACCAGAAAATAGCAGATAATACCAAAACATACCAGAAAATAGCAGAATATACCAGAAAATACCAGAAAATTCCAGAAAATTCCAGAAAATTCCAGAAAATGCTAGAAAATAGTAGAAAATACCAGAAAATAAAAGAAAATAACAGAAAATAACAGAAAATACCAGAAAATAACAGAAAATAACAGATAATACCAAAACATACCAGAAAATAGCAGAATATACCAGAATATACCAGAAAATACCAGAAAATACTAGAAAATACCAGAAAATACCAGATCAAATACCATAAAGTACCAGAAAATAACAGAAAATACTATAAAATACTAGAAAATACTAGAAAATACTAGAAAATACTAGAAAATACTAGAAAATACTAGAAAATACTAGAAAATACTAGAAAATACTAGAAAATACTAGAAAATACTAGAAAATACTAGAAAATACCAGAAAATACTAGAAAATACTATAAAATACCAGAAAATAGCAGATAATACCAAAACATACCAGAAAATAGCAGAATATACCAGAAAATACCAGAAAATTACAGAAAATTACAGAAAATTACAGAAAATTCCAGAAAATTCCAGAAAATGCTAGAAAATAGTAGAAAATACCAGAAAATAAAAGAAAATACCAGAAAATAACAGAAAATACCAGAAAATAACAGAAAATAACAGAAAATACTAGAAAATACCAGAAAATACCATAAAATAACAGATAATACCAAAACATACCAGAAAATAGCAGAATATACTAGAAAATACCAGAAAAAATCAGATCAAATACCATAAAATACCAGAAAATAACAGAAAATAACAGAAAATACTAGAAAATACTAGAAAATACTAGAAAATACCAGAAAATACTAGAAAATACTAGAAAATACTAGAAAATACTAGAAAATACTAGAAAATACTAGAAAATACCAGAAAATACTATAAAATACTAGAAAATACTATAAAATACCAGAAAATACCAGAAAATAGCAGATAATACCAAAACATACCAGAAAATAGCAGAATATACCAGAAAATACTAGAAAATTCCAGAAAATTCCAGAAAATTCCAGAAAATGCTAGAAAATAGTAGAAAATACCAGAAAATAAAAGAAAATAACAGAAAATAACAGAAAATACCAGAAAATAACAGAAAATAACAGATAATACCAAAACATACCAGAAAATAGCAGAATATACCAGAATATACCAGAAAATACCAGAAAATACTAGAAAATACCAGAAAATACCAGATCAAATACCATAAAGTACCAGAAAATAACAGAAAATACTATAAAATACTAGAAAATACTAGAAAATACTAGAAAATACTAGAAAATACTAGAAAATACTAGAAAATACTAGAAAATACTAGAAAATACTAGAAAATACTAGAAAATACTAGAAAATACTAGAAAATACCAGAAAATACTAGAAAATACTATAAAATACCAGAAAATAGCAGATAATACCAAAACATACCAGAAAATAGCAGAATATACCAGAAAATACCAGAAAATTACAGAAAATTACAGAAAATTCCAGAAAATTCCAGAAAATGCTAGAAAATAGTAGAAAATACCAGAAAATAAAAGAAAATACCAGAAAATAACAGAAAATACCAGAAAATAACAGAAAATAACAGAAAATACTAGAAAATACCAGAAAATACCATAAAATAACAGATAATACCAAAACATACCAGAAAATAGCAGAATATACTAGAAAATACCAGAAAAAATCAGATCAAATACCATAAAATACCAGAAAATAACAGAAAATAACAGAAAATACTAGAAAATACTAGAAAATACTAGAAAATACCAGAAAATACTAGAAAATACTAGAAAATACTAGAAAATACTAGAAAATACTAGAAAATACTAGAAAATACCAGAAAATACTATAAAATACTAGAAAATACTATAAAATACCAGAAAATACCAGAAAATAGCAGATAATACCAAAACATACCAGAAAATAGCAGAATATACCAGAAAATACTAGAAAATTCCAGAAAATTCCAGAAAATTCCAGAAAATGCTAGAAAATAGTAGAAAATACCAGAAAATAAAAGAAAATAACAGAAAATAACAGAAAATACCAGAAAATAACAGAAAATAACAGATAATACCAAAACATACCAGAAAATAGCAGAATATACCAGAATATACCAGAAAATACCAGAAAATACTAGAAAATACCAGAAAATACCAGATCAAATACCATAAAGTACCAGAAAATAACAGAAAATACTATAAAATACTAGAAAATACTAGAAAATACTAGAAAATACTAGAAAATACTAGAAAATACTAGAAAATACTAGAAAATACTAGAAAATACTAGAAAATACCAGAAAATACTAGAAAATACTAGAAAATACTATAAAATACCAGAAAATAGCAGATAATACCAAAACATACCAGAAAATAGCAGAATATACCAGAAAATACCAGAAAATTACAGAAAATTACAGAAAATTCCAGAAAATTCCAGAAAATGCTAGAAAATAGTAGAAAATACCAGAAAATAAAAGAAAATACCAGAAAATAACAGAAAATACCAGAAAATAACAGAAAATAACAGAAAATACTAGAAAATACCAGAAAATACCATAAAATAACAGATAATACCAAAACATACCAGAAAATAGCAGAATATACCAGAAAATACCAGAAAAAATCAGATCAAATACCAGAAAATAACAGAAAATACTATAAAATACTAGAAAATACTAGAAAATACTAGAAAATACTAGAAAATACTAGAAAATACCATAAAATACCATAAAATACCAAAACATATCAAAACATACCAGAAAATACCAACAAATATCAGAAAATACCCGCACATTTCAGAAAACAACAGAAAATATCTGAAAATATCAGAGAATACCAAACAATTATATTACCAAGCATATAAAATTTCATTGCATACTTAACGGCTAAAGTGTGAAAATGCGTTAAGTATATTTTTTTTTAATTTCCGTTTTTGAAAACATTTAGGTATTAATTTCCGTTTTTAAATTTTATTGCATATTTTCAGGCAGCTCATTGCGTAAATTAAAGTTGCACTTTAAAAAAAATTTCATTGCATACTTTACTGGCACTAATAATGAAAATTGCAATTTGCAGCGCATAGAATTTTTAGGCCATGCGTTAAGTGCATTTTTAAGCCGCATTTCTATGCCATTAACTTGCCAGAAGGCAGTCACAGGCACTCCTCCTAAGGCGCCCAGTTTCTTATTATTTGTAAATGATTTTTTTCACATTTCTTCATCATTTTTTGTCTATTCTTCTAACTGCTTTTACTACTACTACCAGTAAATACTGCCATTAATACTGTTGCTGCAACTGCAAGTCGTAAAAATTACTTTACGACTCGTCGTGCACTCGTTCGACTCACTTCACTCGAGTGCAAAGACAACGTCTTGCTTTGGGGCGTGACCTGTGAGCGGTGGGCGGCAGTCGTTGTTCGGGACTCAAAGATGGGGTTTGTCAGACAATCATTTGTTATGCGATCTGCTGGTTAAGTCAAGTGGGGTCGTCATCGTCATCGACTTCGACAACGTCGTCTTCGTCATGCTCAACAAGAGGTCGTCAACAGAAGCAGCTATTGTGATTGAAGATTGAAAAAAAATAATTTTGATGATGATTAAAATGATGATGAAGATGAAGATGAAGAAGAAAATGTTCTTGGTTAAGATGATAATTATAATAAAGCGGGAGAACAAGAGAAGTCGAGCAGAATTATATAATGATGTTGTAGGTGGAACTAGAATGATACGAAAAAGTAGAATTAAAAAAAAACAAAAACATTATTTTATGAAGAACAAAAGAAGCAGAAAACAAAAGTATTAACATCAAGAAAAGTATCAGAAACAGAACATAGTTAAGTCAATGCACTTTACCATGATTTGTGCAGGTTGTTTCCAATGCATTAAAATGACTTTAATGGTGTTCTTCAACAGAAGATCGATATGATTTTGCTTTAGAAAAATATTTAATTGCAGTAATTAAAATGAAAACTTAAAATTTTGAAATTATATTTTTGAGAAAATTTAAAATTCTTTAAATAGAATTTTAAGCAAAAAAAATGAATGTTTAGTGAAAAATTAATTTATAGTAAATAATTGAATTTTTAGAGAAAAATAGAATTTTTAGTGAAAAAAAAAACTTTATAGAAAAATTTCATTTTTAGTACAAAATTCAATTATTAATGAAAAATTGAATTTTTAATGAAAAATTTCATTTTTAATGTAAAATTGACTTTTTAGTGAAAAATTGAATTTTTAGTGAAAAATTAAATATGAAGTGAAAAATGTAATTTTAAGTGAAAAATTGAATTTTTAGCGAAAAATTGAATTTTAGTGAAAATTTGTTTTTTAAGTTAAAATTTAATTTTAGCGAAACTTTAACTTTTTAATGAAAAAATTATTTTTAGTAAAAAATTTAATTTTAAGTGAAAAATTGAATTTTTATTGAAAAAAATTATTTTTAGTAAAAAATTAAATTTTAGTAAAAATTTTTATTTTTAGTAAAAATTGAATTTTAAGTGATTTAGTGAAGGATTTAGTGAAAAATTAAATTTTAATGAAAAATTTAATTTTTAGTTCAAATTTAATATTTTTAATTAAATATTTAATTGTTGGTGGATCATTTAAATTATATTAAAATTATTTTTTTTTTATTTAAAATTTAATATTCAGAAAAAATATATTTTTAATAAAATTTTAAATTATTTTTAATGCTTCCCTCCATTTCTCAGTAGCACTATTAATTTTATATGTAATTGCTAAATAATGCATTGCATACTTTTAGATGCTACAATCCATTTTGTTACAAAAAACCAGCGTCGACAATGCAATAATTTATTATTAAACAACAATTAATTAAAAGCTGCCTAATAATTATAATACAAAAATATTTAATTAATAATTGAACATTTTTTGTATTAAATGACCACCAAAAAAAAAATAATGAATATTAATTGAGATAATAGAGATAATGTAGTTTATCAATGAAAAAATTTAAATAAAAAATAATAATTAAAAATTCATTAGCTGCAAAAAAAGGCCTAGCTAAATATTAATTAAAAACGCATAAATCAAAATTGCAATAATTCTATTAATAAATAAAACAAATGAAATGATACGGAAAGAGCGAAAAAAACAAATGCCATCAAAATAATGGGCAAAAATTAATAGAAAAAAACTATGCGCAATAAATCATTAAAAATAATTGTGAAAAAAAATAAATATAAAAAATGGAAATATTTATTGTAAAAAAAAATATATTAATATTTATTATAAAAAATAATATTTATTGTAACAAAAAAAGGAACGATTGCAAAAAAAGCGGCTTAAAATAAATAACAAAATTTTAATTGAAATTGAATGAAATTTTTTTAGATATATTTTTTGCAATGATTTCTACTATTTGCATTATTTGCTTTAGTTGTTTTGTTGTTGTTGTAGTGCACAAACATGAAAATGCAAATAACAAAAATCATTTTAAAATTTGATTTAAAATTATTTGTGCGTGTGTCGAAAAAAACAACAGCAGATCAAATATAATAAATAATAATATTTTCACAACAGACATATATAAACCGAGAGGCAGACAGACAAATAGACAGTTAGGAATGCACAAAAACAGCCAACTATAGACACCAACTATATGCAGGACGGCAGCACGGACGCGGCATGTATTGCATTTCCATTGCAAACGGATTTTGATTTTAATATGCTTGGCAGGCCCTCAACAACATGAACAGAAAAACAATAAAAATGCAATGCACAAAAATAACAACAACAAGAACAGAAAAAAAAAATTTTGCAAATATTAAATAAAATACCTTCCAAATGCAAATAATTCAAATACTACATGATTTTACATTTGAATGCATTACATGCCAAAATGCAGCAACTGCACTTGAGCTGCAAAGTGCTTAAAGCTTTATGGATAGCTAAAGCTTTTGGGCAGCTGTAGTTTTTACGTTTAACACGGCATCAATGCAAATAGATTCATCATCATATGCCGCAGTTGTTTGCAGGTTGTTTGAAATGTTGTTCGAACATGTTATTTGCATTGTTAGCAAAAGAAAGTTAATTAAAAATATTACATTGTATAATGTGCAATGGTTGTACTTGTTGTAACATTTGTTGTCAACAATATAAAATACAAACTCGATTTTTCGCTTTGCATACAAATCACTATTAATAGGTACAGCAGTGACAACAATAATATCAACAGCAATAACAACAGCAGCAGCAACAATTTATTGCTGCCAACAAACAACAAATATTGACAAGTACAACAGCAAAAAGTCGCAAAACAGCATCAAAAATAGCAACAGCAAATGTTTTAATTAAATACAAAATATATATAAATTGCATAGTTTTAGGCGCCTGTCCAAAAATTCAACAAATACAGCTAAATATATGCATCACACAGACGAACGACAACAACAACGCCGAGACTTAAACCACACAATGCGTTTTTGTGCGCAGCTTAACTGGTACTATGAGTTGAAAAATATTCGTTGCATAGTTTTGGGCATTTTGTATTATTTTTGATTTATTAAAAATTTCAAGAAGAACTGAATTTTTAGTGAAAAATTGAATTTTTAGTGAAAATTGAATTTTTAGTGAAAATTGAATTTTTACTGAAAATATAATTTTTAGTGAAAATTGAATTTTTAATGAAAAATTGAATTTTTAGTGAAAATTTTCATTTTTTGTAAAAAATTGAATGTTTAGTGAAAAATTTAATTTTTAGTAAAAATTTAATTTTTAGTGAAAAAATGATTTCATAGTGAAAAATTGAATTTTTACTCAAAAATTGTATTCTTAGTGAAAAATAGAATTTTTACTCAAAAATTGAATTCTTAGTGAAAAATTAAATTTATAGTGAAAAACGGAATTTTAAGTGAAAAATTGAATTTTTAGTGAAAAATTGAATTTTTAGTGAAAAATTGAATTTTTAGTGAAAAATTGAATTTTTAGTGAAAAATTGAATTTTTAGTGAAAAATTGAATTTTTAGTGAAAAATTGAATTTTTAGTGAAAAATTGAATTTTTAGTGAAAAATTGACTTTTTAGTGAAAAATTAAATTTTTAGTGAAAAATTGAATTTTTAGTGAAAAATTGAATTTTTAGTGAAAAATTGAATTTTTAGTAAAAAATTTAATTTTAAGTGAAAAATTTAATTTTTAGTAAAAATTTAATTTTTAGTGAAAAATTGAATTCTTAGTGAAAAATTGAATTTTTACTCCAAAATTGAATTCTTAGTGAAAATTAAAGTTTTAGTGAAAATGGAATTTAGAGTGAAATATTGAATTTTTTGTGAAAAATGGAAATTTTAGTGAAATATTGAATTTTTAGTGAAAATTTGAATTTTTAGTAAAAAAACTGAATTTTTAGTGAAAAATTGAATTTTATTGAAAAATTGAATTTAGGTGAAAAATTCAATTTTAAGTGAAAATTTTAAAAAATTGAATTTTTTTAGTAAAAAATTGAATTTTTAGTGAAAAATTGAATTTTTAGTGAAAAATTGAATTTTTAGTGAAAAATTGAATTTTTAGTGAAAAATTGAATTTTTAGTGAAAAATTGAATTTTTAGTGAAAAATTGAATTTTTAGTGAAAAATTGAATTTTTAGTGAAAAATTGAATTTTTAGTGAAAAATTGAATTTTTAGTGAAAACCTGAATTTTTAGTGAAAATTTAATTTTTAATGAAAAATTAATTTGTTTTGAAAAATGTGATGTAATGTAATATCAATGTTTTAGTGAAAAATTAAATTTTTAGTGAAAATTTTAAAAAATTGAATTTTTTAGTAAAAAATTGAATTTTTAGTGAAAAATTGAATTTTTAGTGAAAAATTGAATTTTTAGTGAAAAATTGAATTTTTAGTGAAAAATTGAATTTTTAGTGAAAATTTGAATTTTTAGTGAAAAATTGAATTTTTAGTGAAAAATTGAATTTTTAGTGAAATATTGAATTTTAATGAAAAATTGAATTTAGGTGAAAAGTTCAATTTTAAGTGAAAATATTAAAAAATTGAATTTTTTAGTAAAAAATTTAATTTTTAGTGAAAAATTGAATTTTTAGTGAAATATTGAATTTTTAGTGAAAAACTGAATTTTTAGTGAAAATTTAATTTTTAATGAAAAATTAAATTTTTTTTTTGAAAAATTGAAGTTTTAGTGAAAATTGAATGTTTTAGTGAAAAATTGAATTTTTAGTGAAAATTTGAATTTTTAATGGAATATGGAAAGATAAAAAAAAAACAAGCAAAATTTAATATTTAATGAAAAGTTTTTTTCGTTACATTGTTTTACGCTCAACCTAATATTTAATTTTTTATATCCTTTTATTCTTAACAATAGATGACAAAAATTATTTATATACTAATAAATTTCTATTTCTTTCATTTCAGGTATGTAATATCAACATGTGTACAAGAAATTTATAAAATTTACAAAAGTTAAAATTAACAAAAATTTAAAAATTACAAAAAAAAATTAAGTTAAAAAAATTATCCCAAAAGCAAATACAAAATACTGACTTATGGGCATAAAAAGTAAGTCTTTAAAAAATTCTAACAAAATTAAAATTTTTCAAGTTTACCACCAAATATTAAATTCCTTCATTTTTTGGTGCAACACGACGTATACGCAACATTGCATTAATTGCTGTAAAAACTAAACGAGTGCAAGAAATGACTTCAAATAAAAAAAAATAAATTCTACTAAATAAAAAGTAAATAGTGTGGTACTTAAAACATTACATTACAACTAATAGCTGCATGTTTGCACATGTTGTTCAACAAGTAATCGCCGTAATAAATGTCCCACAATTAATACAACAGCACACAGTTTTTGTACAACAGCTGGCAGTAACAACAGCAATAACTGACACATTTTGTTGTACGAAACATATCATTTTTAAGTTGTATAAATTTATTTTTTTGTTATTTTTTTTTTTATTTTTTTTTTATATTTTATTTTAATCATTACTTTTTCTCATTTTTAACAGCTGCTTAAAATGCTCCGCTGCAAATGCCGACTGGTGTTGTGGCAATAAAGCCGTTCAGTATTTGCAGCATAATTGAGCAGTTTGTGGCCGCAGCAGCCAGCATTCGTTCATTTGACAATTTGGCGGTTATGCAAATTTCGTTATCTGTTGTGGTCAGCAATATGCAAAATGCGGTATGCATTGTTTTGTGACGTGGTTTTTCAATTTATTGCTTACTAGAAATAAATTAAGTTTAATAAATAAATAATATAAAATTTAATTTATTTTAAAAACTTAATTTATTTTAAAATTTTTAGAAATTTTGAGTTTTCAGTGAAAATTTTAATTTAAAATTTAATAAAGCAAAAAATTAATTGGAAAAATTAAGTAAACTTAAATTTTTCACTCAAAATTAATTTTTCATTAAAAACTTAATTTTTCAATTAAAACCATTTTTCACTAATAATTCAATATTGCACTAAAAATTCAATTTTCACTAAAAATTAAAATTTTCAATTAAAACCCATTTTTCACTAAAAATTCAATGTTTCACTAAAAATTCAATTTCACACTAAAAATTCTATGTTTCACTATAAATTCATTTTTCACCTAAAAAATCAATTTTTCACTAAAAATAAAATTTTGCACTAAAAATACAATTATACTAAAAATTGAATTTTTCATTAAAAAAAAATAATTTTCACTAAAAAATTCCATTTTCCCTAAAATTTAAAATCAGCATTTCACATTTCACCTTATTTTGACCTTATGGGTTTCAACATTTAAAGTTTATTGATTGCACTTCAGTACAAAAAAAAACTATAAAACATAACTTTAGAGTGACATTTTTTTTGGTATTGAGTAGTCCTTGGCCGTCGTCATCGTCTTTAGATAACATTTTATAAATCTTTGTAAATTGATACACTTTGCATAAATATGGCCGGACAGGATGCTGGCCCCTCTATATTTATTGGCATTGAATAATGAAGCAACGCTATTGCCTGACTCAACTTTGCAAGGAGCTCAAGTAATAAATCCTTGCAAGGAGTAGCAAATAATTGTGTTCAGTGGCAACTCGAAACAAAGTAGAAAATCTACAAAAATCACAGACTAAAACAACACAAAACCCAGAGAATAATGATGGCCAGCAGAGGCTAAATATTGCAGAATAATGCAACAAAAAAATAGGAAAATATGCAAAAATTTAATATATAGAAAAAACAGTACACAAAAAATGGAAAAATGCAATATAAGCAAGCATTAAGTAGTAAAAAAAATAATTTTTAAAAATAAAACAAAAAAAAATAATAATAAAATATTAGAGTCAAGCGTAGCGCGCTTTTAGGGGCTGGTTAAAAAGTGCTTAAAGACAAAATTGACAGTGATTACATGAAGTATAAGTTGTGCTGTTTTGGTTGAAGAGAAAAAAAATTAAAGTAGGAAGGTTCTAAAGGGAGTGGTATTACAGAAGAAGGTAGTGATACAGACTTTGAAGTGTACATAAAAAAAATGCTAAAGCATGGGTTGTGTGTCAAAAGACGTTGCAAAAACAATAAACGTCCTTTTGGCGATTGCTTTTCTTATTTCTATTTTTTTTTACTTTTTGCCTTTTTTTTGTATAATATAAAAACAACAAAAGAACTGACTGGCATTTGCGTATGTATATTATGCAAAACAAAAAAAAATGCGAAAATACCCTAAAAATATTTGACGAAAAATATTGAAAATTCACAAAAGAAGCAACGAAGTGCACGACATCCGGCAGCAGAACGACCGATCCATGGACAGAAATATCCACTCCCTCAACTCGAAATATTAAAAGCAAATAAGTAATAAAAATAATAATGCAGGAATTTTTCTATCGCATTTTTTTTTTTGCTTTAGTCCTTTAGTCCTTTTTGCGTCTTTAGCTTTGCTTAAAAGGCTGCTGGTGCTGCTGCTGAAGAAAGCACGGAAATTCCTGCGGAAGGCACGGAAAGCACGAAAGGCTGTTGGGCGGTATTGTGGTCCTTCGCAAAGCTTTTCAAGTGCCTGTGCTTATGCTTCGTTTATTTTCGTTGGCGGCACTCGTCCGCTACTCGTCGCTGTACAAAACGAGTTTTGAGAGCCAAACGGAAATTTGAACGGACGAACGAGTGAATGAAATTTTAAACTTTTGCAAATTGAAGCAGCGATATTAGCCAGAGGGTCTGTGCTGTGCGCCCATTCAAAATTATAAAGAAAGAGTGTAGTAAATTCCGAAATAACAAAAAAAAAGGTTTAAAGGAAAAAATTGATTTGTGCGTTAGTATGACAGGCGGTACGGCAGGATTATTATTATGATTTGAATACTTCCATGTTCTGCTACTGCGTGGTGTCTTTCTTTTTGCTTTTTGTGATTTAAACTGTAGACAAAGACGACGCACTTGAGCGGATTTAGCATGTTACATACAAAAAGCTGTAGAGTTGGTTGTAGTTATAGATTGTTGAAGTAGAGTTGTAGAGAGAGGAGTTTTTTTTATTGAGCGCTACCAAAATGCAAATGTTTAAGCAGCATTTTTTTAACTCATGCATGATTCAGTGCTTGAAAATGGTTTAAAGTATGTTTATTTTTTTTTTTTTGAGGACTTTAGAGATTTTAAACGAGAAATTAGGAATAATAAATGCTAAAATCAAACATAATTTGTGTCAAGTACAAGGTACATGAAATTGGTGTTTCACATCTTAGGCACTTTAATTGTTTGAAATTACTATATGCTCAAAAATCTATTTATTTAAAATCGTTTACCTTTTTTTTACGACTATTTTCAATTTTTTAAAACTTTTGAAGGTTCCAAAGCTTTTGAAGAATTTTTAAACTTTTGAAGTTTTCTAAAGCTTTTGAACATTTTTTAAGCTTATGAAAATTTTGAAACATTACAAAGCCTTTTAAAGCTTATAAAACTTTCATAAGCTTTTAAAGCTTTTTAAAGCTTTTAAAGCTTTTTAAAGCTTTTAAAGCCTTTTAAAGCGTTTTAAGCCTTTTAAAACTTTTGAAGCTTTATAAAGGTTTTCAAGCTTTCTAAAACTTTTGAAGCTTTCTAAAGCTTTTGAAACTTTCTAAAACTTTTGAAATTTTCTAAAGCTTTGAAACTTTATAAAATTATTGAATGTTTCTGAAACCTTTGAATCTTTCAAACGCTTTTGGAACTTTGACAATCTATTTAAACATATATATTCTATTTTTAATTGTCAGAGCATTTAAAAGCGTCCACAGCTTTTGAACTTTCAGAAAGCTTTTGAAATATTCAGAGGCAATTTTTTTTTTGTTTTTGTAGAGTCATTTTAAAAAAGTAATAAATACTTTTTATGCATTTTTCGGTGCTTCAAATTTTTTAATTATTTTTTGGTGGATTCGAAAATTGTAGGAGAATGGGGAACATTTAAATAAATGTTGAAAACAAGCATTTAGTTTCCAAAGCTTTATAAGCATTGAACAGCTATTGCAAGCTTTTGAAAAGCTTTTGAAAAGCTTTTGAAAGCTTACAGAGCTTTTGTAAGCTGCATAACTTGTTTAAAGCTTTCAGATATTCAGTGCTTTTATTTATAGCTGTGCTTCTATTGTAATTTAAATATATTTTTAACGCTTTCACAGCTTTTAAAAGCATTTTTAAATATTAATTTAAAGCATTTTTGTGCGTTTAGTTTTGCTCAAATATATATAAAATAAGCAAACATTAAAAAAATCCTTTCATTCACACATTTCAAACAAACTCACTCAAAATACACTAAAAGCGAAAAATTTAACGCAATTCTTAAAATTCTTTTGCTATGACATTTTCTTTTTAACGCCTGCAACTTCAATAACGAGCGACAGCATTTAAGCTGCTGCTGCTGCTACCGTTTCGACTGCTCTTTTTACAGCTTTTTTAAGTATTCTTTTTTTAATTTCTGACAACCAAATTTAGTTCTTTTTGCCACATACACTGCCAGTCGGCCTGGTTGCTTGCACAACAACAAAACCTTCTACTTTCGACAACAACAACAACTGCACAAAAAACACGCATAAATCTGAAAGTCCTTTTTTTGCGTGTGTTCGTTGCTGCCAAATGTATTCATGGCAACATTTGTCGTTTAAGCGTGTTCGGCTTACGCTTGAGTAGCGCGTAGTTTTTCTGTAGAAAAAAACACCAGCATCCAACACGCCCAGCCCCCCCAACAGTCGGCAACAATTTAAGTGAAAAGTATTTCATGAATGCAAATAGAATCAAGGAGCCGCAGCTGCTGCTGCACACAAAAAGCAGTTGCAAATATTTTTCGCCAAAGATTTGTGCTGGCATAGTCGAGTCTATTTTTTAGCACATTCCTTGCATATGTTGCTGCCACCCAGAGCAGCAGCAGCAGCAGCAGCAACCACTGCAACTAGTTGATGTTGCTGTTGGCAGCAGAAGCAGGAGAAGGCGAAGGTGTTGAGAGTAGCAGCAGCAACATTTAAAATGATTAAATTGCGCAGTCTCTCAATTTATTTTTATGCTTTTCTGCTTTTGCTCTGGTTCATGTGTTGCTTGTCGCCAGTCGAGCGTATTTGAAAAATGCCAACGTTTATAGATTTAATGTACTTAAAGTAAATTTCCATTGCGGTGGTTTTCGTCTTGCAATCGCCGCATCGCATCGCAGCGCAGGGCGAAAAGCGGATATTCCGAAAAGTAGAAAAAGAAGATGAATATTCAACGAAATTGAATTTAGCGCAATTCGATTTGGTGTTGCAAATAAAGTAAAACATATTCTGATGTGCGAAATGCATCAATGTCACATTCACAAGGCAGTCACTTGGGGCGTATGTGCCACATTTTGTAATACCTTTCAGAAAATTGTGAAATTGAAGTACACAAGAAATAATATTAAATGCAGAAAATATTACAAAAAATGAGAAGAAGTGTAAAAAGCAAAAAATTGTAAAAAAAAATAATTCAAATTAAGTCTATCAGCTACTTTTGACTTACATTGCGGATGTGCAAATTCAAAAATTAAAAACCTACAATTTAAACAAAATAAATATAAAATATTGAAAAATTATTTATTGAAATAATAAAAAAACAACTAAATAATAAAACTAAAAAAGTAAAAATTCAAAAGGAAAGAAAAGAGAAGAAA
This sequence comes from Dryomyza anilis, assembly GCA_951804985.1. NCBI lineage: Eukaryota > Metazoa > Arthropoda > Insecta > Diptera > Dryomyzidae > Dryomyza > Dryomyza anilis. The sequence continues at coordinate 3,309,918 of OX638134.1, forward strand.
AGAAAAGAAAAGAAAAGAAAAGAAAAGAAAAGAAAAGAAAAGAAAAGAAAAGAAAAGAAAAGAAAAGAAAAGAAAAGAAAAGAAAACAAAAGAAAACAAAATAAAACAAAAGAAAACAAAAGAAAACAAAAGAAAACAAAAGAAAACAAAAGAAAACAAAAGAAAACAAAAGAAAACAAAAGAAAAGAAAACAAAAGAAAACAAAAGAAAAGAAAACAAAAGAAAACAAAACAAAACAAAAGGAAAGGAAAGGAAAGGAAAGGAAAGGAAAGGAAAGGAAAGGAAAGGAAAGGAAAGGAAAGGAAAGGAAAGGAAAGGAAGGTAGAAAAGAAAGGTAGAAAAGAAAGGAAAAGAAGGGAAAAGAAGGGAAAACAAGGGAAAAGAAAGGAAAAGAAGGGAAAAGAAGGGAAAATAAGGAAAAAGAAGGGAAAAGAAGGGAAAGAAGGGAAAATAAGGAAAAATAAGGGAAAAGAAGGGAAAAACAGGAAAAGAAAACAAAGGAAAAGAAAACAAAACAAAGGAAAAGAAAAGAAAGGAAAAGAAAAGAAAAGATGTAAAAAATAAATAAGAGGAAAACATTACAAATACAAAAAAAAAGAAAAGAAAAAACATAAATAAAAGGGTAAATTAGAAATAAAAAAAGAAAAGATAAGCAGAGCAAAGCAAAAAAAGACAAAAAATAGATATAAAACATAAAACAAAAAGAAATAAAATCAGAAACGGAAACGGAAAAATCAAAAGCAGATGAAAAAAAGCAAAAGACTAAAATTGGACAGAAAGAACAATAAAAAGACGAACACAAAAATAAACAAAAAAACAAAACAAAAACAGAAAAATCAAAAGCATAAGGAAAAGTTAAAGAAAAATAAATTGAAATGAAATTAAAATGAAATGAAATAAAATAAAATGAAAAAAGAGAAAAACAACAAACAAAAGAACACAAAAAATATAACAGTAAAAATAAAATTAAAATTAAAAAAAAAATTAAAAACGAAATAATAAGAAATAAAAGAAAATATATAAATATAACATTTTTTATTAAAATGTTTTTTTTTAATTTCAACATTTAAAAATATTTTACTAAAAATATTTTGGATTTGTGCAAAAAATCCAAAAATAGAATACGAATTTTAAAAAATTAAATTAAAAAAAGTCAAAACTAATCAAAAAATAAAAATTATTATACATTTTCATTCAAATTAAACAGATACAAAATCGAAAACTTAATTTAAAATAATCCTTAAAACTTTAAATAAAAAGCCTCCCAATCCCAATAATCGCTACCTTTAACCGCGCGCCATAATTTAATTTAATACAATTCAATTCAATTGAATTCCATTTCATTCAATGCAACATCTTAGCAATTGACCTGGCCGCAACTGCTCAGAAAGCTCAATGCCTTCATCATGCGACGTTGAATATCCTTGCAAATGCGCTGCCGCCATTATTTCCTTTGAAATACTCACAACTTCGAGGTTGTGGCTAATGCCTGCGGCGATGACGAACGGCGAAAGAGCCTTAGTGCGTTGCTGAGACGCAGCAAAGGCTTTTGTGTTTATTACAACAACAAGAATACTCAAAACAACAACAAACGAAAACGAAGCACTTACAATTCGGTCACTGCCTGTTCCCAAAAGCAGCTCTGCTCGTTTTGTAAGATTCCATTTAGGAAATTATAAACTTCGTGGCATCCTTGAATGGCCTTCGGTTGGACTGTTGAGCGCCTGAATAGACGACAAGTACACGGTCTCGATCTCAGACTCAGTCTCCGTCTCTTTTTCGAATTTCATTCTGCTTCAATGATTGTTGCGTCGTCAGGAGCAGCAGCAAGCATAACAAAGGCTATTTGTTGTAGTTGTTCTTCTTCTTCTTGTTCTGTTTTTTCTTTTTGTCCTGTAGAACTTCACAAAAAGGAAATGAAATGAAAACAAATGCAACAACTTGTGTCTGTCTTTTTGTCTGTCCCTGCATTCGAAACTAAGCCGCCTGCTGCTCTGACTCCTTGGGCTGCCGCAGACAGTTTTCGTTGTGCAGTGCTTACAACTGACTCCTTTGTAGTTGTTTTTGTTGTTGTAGTTGTCCAGTTTCATTGCAAGTCCAATGATTTTCTTTGGTCTCTACGACGCCTCAAGCACCAAACAAACTCAAACATTGCACTGAACTCTAAATGGCGCCTGTTGCGTTTTTAGATTTTAATGTGTTGAAATTTGTTTGGCTTCAATCCAAGGATTTTTGGATTTTATGTTCTTTTACAAAAGCGCAACAGTAAAATGTGCAAAACACTTAATTTTCGTATAACATAAATTTAGGTGGTATTAGTTTGAACTAAGCTTTCAAATTACAGAAATTTAATTGTTACTCATACGTCAAGGGAGGTGGTAAATTGGTTTGTATTGCTATAGTTTTCAAAATAATGCATGGATTTTTACAGTTTTTATACCTTTACAAAGCTAATTCATTTAAAAATTGTTGTACATTTCATTTTTCCTGGTAATTCTTATAGATTTTTAATTATAATTTGTCTAAGTTGCAGCATTTTTTGAGCAAAATATTGAGTTTATAAATTATTAATTTATTTAACTCTTTTATAAAAATTGTGTACAAAATACTGTCAGAAACTTGTTTTCGTACTCTAAGTTCAGTTTTTAAATACATGAATTATAAATTTATGATTGGCCTGAAAATTTCGTCTTTTTCTTCTACCACTGTGCAACAATGAATTTTACAAAATACTTAATTTTCGTATAACAACGTCATAAAACCATTGTTTCAAAATGTATTTCGAATTAGATAGCATGGTAATTATTAACCATCAGTGTTCCAAAATGTAATGCCAATGTGTCCGCATTTGTTCCTTATATGCCGTATACAAAACGTATCGCTTATGTATCTTCCAATCATTTTGATAATATATATAATATAGAGCAACGTAATATAACTTTATTTTTTGGTAAATAATATGCATAGCATTGCAATTATTATCCATCAGTGTTTTATAATGTATTTTCAGTGTCACCGTATATATTCCTTCTATCCCGTACGCAAAACGCATCGCTTATGTATCTTCCAATCTTTTTGATAATATCTATGATTTATACGATTGGAGTTTTTAACTTAAAAATATGCATAGCCATTGTACTTATTATTCATCAGTGTTTCCAAACGTCTTTCCATCATCTGTTCCTTCAGCATTTGTTCCTTCTATGCCATCTGCAAAACGTATCGTTTATGTATCTTCTACTGCATTTTGTTAGTATTTTTTAAGTGAGCGACGATAATATTCATTTCACTTTTATCTTCTAAATAATATGAATTAATTTGTTATTATTATCCATCAGTTATCCAAAATGAATTTCCTATGTATCCGCATTTCTTCCTTCCATCCCGTATGTAAAACGTATCGCTTATGTTCCTGCTACTCTATTTAGTTAGTATTTATAATATTGAGCATCGGTAATATGACTTTTTTACAAATAATATGCGGTGTATTGTAATTATTATCCACAAATACTTTAAAACGTATACATTCCAACGTAGTCGTATTTGTTCATTCTATGCCGTATGCAAAACATATCGCTTATATATCTTCTACTATAATTTGTTAGTATTTGTAATATTTAGCGGTGGTAATATCATTTAATTTTTTTACTAAATAATATTAATAGCCATTATATGCATTATACATCTGTGTTCGAAAATGTATTGTCGGTGTATCCGCATTTGATCCTGCAATGTCGTATGCGAAACGTATCGCTTTTATAACTTCTTCTCCATTTTGATAGTAATTATTATATTGAGCATCGATATGAGTAGGTTTTTACTTGTTTTACTAAATAATATTGATAGCAGTGTTAATATTATACATCACTGCGTCAAAATTGCATAATATAAAACCGGCTTTTACGTACTAAGGAGAATACGTAGTTTCCCACATATTTTAAATGTTCCCACATATTTAAAACGTTTATATTTCCTTCTCCAACATGACGAATGTTTTTAAATTTTATATATAGATAGACAATTAGTAATCAGTTTATATTGTCATTTTAAATATTTGTAATATGTTGATTATTTTGCAAATCTGACTGAAAAACTGAAACTAAATAATAAAATATAGATTTAGATATAAACTAAATGTGACTCATACGTCAGGTTGTACTAACCTAATCTGCTTATAATACGACTACTGATTTTTATAAATCCTTGCATCATCAGTCAGTCAGTAAATCAGTCCCCTCAAGTAGTTCAACTTTGGGCAACGCATTAAAAACGATTACTCATACGTCAAGTTGTGCATTTAGCGTATTTAAGTGCAGTTTTAAGTAGTTTTCTTTCCTAGTTCATTTTTTCTATTTTTCGAATACTTTAACTGATTCTTTAACTTATGCTTCAACTTATTCTACAACTTATTATACAACTTGTTCTACAACTTTTTCTTCAATTTATTCTACATTCTACTTTAGCTGCATCGTATTCTCCTTAGTATTCTTCGTTGGATGCTCCCTAGTATTCTTCAACTTTTTTTTTTGCTTTTTTTCCCACTTCTTTGCCATCTTATCTTGCTACTGCATCTTCTTGTTAGCATCTAATAGTTCTTAGTTTGCAAACATATTTATTGGAATATGTAATACCAGCCAAAGACGGATGTTCGGCTGCCATTACCGACATACTGCTGCCATCTTACTGTACTTTACTCCCTGCACACATATACAGAACAAAGCGCTCCCGTACATCCGACTGCTAAACGAGTTACAAATGCCTCTAATGTACTTAAATCAATGTTCGGCAAGGCATTCATTCGTTCGTCTGCGAGTACTGTGGCAGCTACCTCTCTCTTCCTCTACGCTCTACTGTTGCATGCAGTGCTCTTGAAAAAGGAAGCCTACCAGTTCGCATCATCTATTACTATGTGTTTGTCCGTCTACATTTCAGTTTAGTTGTCTGTTTGTCTTTTCGTCTGCACTATGCTGTCTGTTTTCGTAACAAGCGCCGTTTCTTTTTTGCACTTGGCTGCATTTATTGTCGAAAGTATTTTCGGAAAAGAGGTTCTTTTTTTGCAACTACTGCTATTTCTACTGATGCTTCTGCTTCACTTACAGCCGACTTCAGTTGGGTACTATACTTCGTCGTCGACGAGTTCAGTTGAGTTGAGTTCGTTGCGTTTCACTTTGAACTTGTTTGAATTAAGTGCAGATCCTTGAATTTATTTTTTTATATTTTTCTTTTTTGCCATTTAAATGTTTGAGCGCTTTAGCGTTGTTGCAAATTAAATTTCATTCAATTCAATTTTTAGTCCTTTTCGTCCTGCCGCTGCTGATGCTCTGGTGCCCATTTCTGTCTTTGCTACAATTATGTTTTGCATATTTTATGAGCCCACATCATCGCCGTTCATTCGTTCGTACGTTTTACACACAAAAACATTGAAATTGTTAATAAAATTAGAAATATTGCATTTGGTTGCCACACAATTTGCCGCATTCAATTTGCCTGCCAGTCGACTGTCGACTCTGGTGCCTGTTGAAAGGGCTTTAATTTTGAATGGGCCATAATTTCAGGCTGTCTGGCATCAACGAATGCAACAAGTTGGCAAAAGGCTTTGCAAGTATTTGGCAGTCAGTTGGCATTTGAAATTAGTTTTGAAGTTTTTATTTTATTTTTTTTAATTTTATCAATTCTCAAACTCTCAACTTTGACACATCAAATAAATGCAAATTTAATTAAAAATTCATATGTCTCACACATTCCAGCATTCTTGCAGTTTTCCAAAAAGTTCGCCTAAAAGCATGCAACAGAAAATGAAAACCACAAAACTTGCCCCAAAGTACAACCAACGCCCAGCTAATCTTTTCCGCCAAATAAATCACTCAATTGACTCGAGTTTGGTTGCGAAAAAAACCAGACAAAAAAAATTAGCCGTGTCCCCTTTTAAGTATAGTCGAAACTTGGCAACATTGCGCTGTAACTTTGACTGCAGCCTGCGGCATTTTGTTGCGCTTCATTGCATACATTTAGGCAGTCGGTCGCTTGGTACTGTGTTGCTGTGTTGGCCGTCGGTAAAGTTGGCTGCTGTCGTGCTTTGTGCTCTGTGCGGCGCATAATGAAAGCGAAAAACTTAATTCATTTCGTTTTTCGCCACTTAATTCAATTACATTAAAAAGTTTTTTGTCAGCTAGACGCGCGGTTACGGTTATGCTTCGTAGTTTTGCCAACTTTTAGGCGCAGGTTTTTTTTTACTAAGTTGTAGCAGACGAAAGCAAGAGTTAAAAAAAGAGATTTTTTTTTTAGTTTCTCATAAAATGTTCAAGTTGGTCTGGGATTTTGTGTCTTTACGACTTTTTAATCATAATCTTTGCTTTAATAAGTTGCATTTATGATTTACTAAAAGTAGCTATAACAACTTAACTTAATTAATTTTATTTAAGGTGTTTTTTATGTTTAAATTTGTATTAAATCTTAATTGCTTTAATTAAATCTTAATTGCCTACTTTAAGGCTTTAAACATTATAACAGCAATTTTTTTAATAAAAACGCCAAACACGCTAATAACAATATCAATTTCAATTACTACAACCCTTCATCAAATCCAAAGCAACAATGTCGACGGGCTGCCACTTGGCAATGCAACGGCTGGCAAACAACAGTAGCAACAGCAGCAGTAACAACTCCTTTTAACACTTTGGCAAATTGCACTTGAAACTTTGCCAGCAGCAGCAGGCAACAATAAAAATTATGCTTTAAGCCAAAACGCAAACGTAAGGCAGCTGCCTAAAAGCAGGGCAACAGTAAATACAAAAAAAATTGAAACAGGCAGCAACAGGAAAAATGCCACAGCCAGCAATGAAATATAAATGTTGAAGTAGCTTGTTGTATGTTGGCCAAAAACAAAACGACAGCAAATGGAGGCAGCAGCTACAAATAAAGATGCAAAAGAAAAAAACAAAAACGCAGCCTTAATAGCGTCACGTTTCTTGCGGCGTCAGGCCACGAAAGGCAGACGCCTTGGCACGATTCAACTTTGAAGCCTGTTGCATTTTTTATACAGTATTTTTTCAATTCATTTCATTACATTACATTTGAGTCGAAAGCACGACACGACATATGTGTTGCTTGCAAAATGGCGATTTACGTGTTTTCATTGCATGCTTTTAGGCGGCTGCGGCGGAAGCGGAAACAGCCGGATGCATTGCTTGCATATGCTAGCAGCTAATGTTTGGCAAACGTTGGGCGCGACGTCTCAAGGGGGCGGTTCGCTAATATTTGTTGGCAGTAATATAAATTGAGGTTGTTGTTTTTGGTGTTGTTGTTGCTGTTGTTGTCGAAGCTTATCGCCCGTCTTCAACCGGAAGTGCTTAGACCTTGGTACGTGTGCCAAACGACAACATGTTTTACTTGTGCATCGCATGTAAGCATGAAATTGAAAAGACGAAGAACAGCACGTAGTTTAGTTTTTAAATTTTTTTTTTTTGTTTTTTTTTTCTATATTTTCTACTTTTAAATTTTTAAACTTTCCTTACATTTTAGGCATAAAGGGTTTTTCAATAAGAGCGCTACAAAAGTTTTTTTCAGGGGTTTTTTAACAGGGACGCTACAAAAGTAGAGCGACAGGGACAGCAAACGACGCCATATTTCTCGCCACTCTTTTGACATTTCTCTTCAGTAAGGTTTACCATTTCATGATGGAAAGATATACGAGTCAACAACGAGTCGAAATTATTAAAATTTACTACCGAAATTCGAATTCGTATATCTTTCCATCCTGAAATGGCAAACCATGTTCTAAGCTGTAGCTATTCTTCAAAACTTCAAACATACAGAAATCATTAAATCATAAAATGTGCGCCTAAAAGTAGACTACATAAAATAGATTTAACCCTTTAAAAGCCACTAGCAAAGCATAGTTTTTTCAGTTTCTGTTAAGAACTGCTTAGTACAGCTAAAGTTCTTCGACATATACTTCTATTAACTGTTTAAATATATTTTATAATTTTTTTTTTATTTTTTTTTTATTTTTTTTTTTTATTTATTTTTTTTTTTAATTTTTTACCATAATTTTTAGATTTATGTATTGAAAAAAAAAGCAAAAACTAAGATAAATTCTTTCGGTCTTAACATCCAACTTACAGTATTTACCATACTTTGTAGTTTATACATGATGTTTGGTTCATCGATGTCAATAATTCAGGATGCCATTCTTTGACTCAAAAAATTAAGAAAATATTAAATAAAAAAATGTCTTATTTTCGCACAGTTTAATATACAGAGTGTTTAAGAAATGCATATTACTGACATAATCTAGTGAAGAAAATTGGTTATAAAGTATAATCGGCTGATAAATTTGTATCAAATTTATATTCATGTGTTAGACAGTTAAATTATCTTTCCAATGGCATATCACATCTTCGATCTCTATAATTTCTTCCTTTTTTAAAATGTACGTAAAATTGAAATCAAAAAATAAAAAATAAAAAATTCTTTGTCATTGATTTTCTCAAAATTTCGTATCGATCACCCCATTTTTTATAATTTATAATAATATACAGTTCATTTTGAGTCTTTTCTTACCAATTATAGTGATTTAAACTTGGTAAGAAATGCTGCAAAAATAATTAAACAGTGGCGGGTCTTGTGAGTTAGTGATAGAAATTAAAGGAAAAATTATTATGTTTGAAAATATGCTCAGAAAATATGTTTGGTAATATGATAATGATTACAATTTTAATAAATTTTTAAAATTATTACTCGATTATTTCGATTTTTTTTTAATTTCAAGTTTAAATCACTGTAATTGGTTAGAAAATACTGGGAATGAAATGGTCTTTCATTATAAATTATTAAAAATGGGGTGATCAATAACGAAATTTTGAGAAAATCAATAACAAAGTAAAAATTTATATTTATATTTTTGTAAATTCTGGAATTTTACATACCTTTTAAAAAAGAAAGAAATCATGGCGTTCGAAAATGTGATATACCATTGGAAAGATAATTTAGTTGTCTAAAACACAAATAAAAAATCGATATTAATTTATCAATAATATCAGTTTTCTTAACCAATTCTCTTGACTAGGTTATGAAATTAATATACATTTCTTAAACACCCTGTATCTTAAACTGGGTGCAAAATTACACATATTTTAATTTAAAATTTTCTTATTATTTTGAGTCATAGAATGACCACATGAATTAATGACATCGGTACATCGATGTCCCTGTTTTTTAATTTTTTTTTTTTTTATTTTACTTTTTTTATTTTAATTTTTTATTATTTTAATTTTTTTTTTTTTTTAATTTTTTTATATTTTAATTTTTTTTTATCAAAATTTTAAGATTTATGAATTGAAAACAAAAATGCTAATCAGTTCATCGATGTCCCTGCTTTTTAATTTTTTTTTTTTATTTTATTATACATTTTTTTTTTTTTGTTTAATTTTTTATATTTTAATTTTTTTTTTTTTTTATTGTAATTTTTTTTTAATCAAAATTTTGAGTTTTATAAATTGAAAAAATTCATCGATGTCCCTGCTTTTTAATTTTTTTTTATTATAATTTTTTTTTTTTTTTATTTTAATTTTTTTTTATTATAATTTTTTTTATTATTTTTTTTTTTTTTTTTATTTTTTTTTTTTTTATTTTAATTTTTTTTTATCAATATTGTGAGATTTATAAATTGAAAAAAAAATGCTAATATTAAGATTAAGACAAATATTTTTGAAAACCAAACACCCAGCTTTTTTTTTTTTTTTTCATTTTTTATTTTTATCAAAAATTTCAGATTTTTGTTTTGAAAAAAATACAAAAATTAAGACAACTACGTTACTTTATTTACAATAAATACTATGTAGTTCATATTTGTTTTATTAAAAGCAATTCGAAATAAATAACAAACACAAGCACTCTGCAATATTTTATGGCTGTTGCTCCGATGGCAAACTGTATTAATTTGCTTGAATGCAACATGAAAATACATTGCAATTTATGGCATTTCATTTGTATACATTTCAATTTTATTATTGGCAGGATTTTTAGCTTTTTTATGTTTTATATTTTTTCTATATTGTTTTATTTTATTTTAAATGCATTTTTTAAAATTTTTCTGTATTATTTTTATTTTGTTTTATTTTTATTTATTTCATACTATTTTATGTTTTTTTTATTTTAATTTTTTGGTCCATTTTATACGTTTTTATTTAACAAATATGAATTTAAATGTAGTCATCGAATGCGCGACTGTTGCTACATTTGTGTGTGTATTAGTACATGTCCGTCTGTCTACGTGTGTGTCTGTGTGCTTATGCAAAGTAATTTGTCTCGCCTCATGCCACAGCCAAATTGAATGGCCTGCTACGTGTTGTGTGCCACAGCAAATGCAACAGTAGCAACATCAGTGGCACCAGCACCACATAAAATATAAAGCGCCGCACCGCAAAATAAAATGCAAATACCTGTTGCCCAGAGCTATGGTGCCAACGTCACATACACCACATCATACATCTACATGCGGTACACACGCACGCACACAGAAAAACAGACAGACAGACGCACACATAATCACAGTGGCTGATAGTCGTCGGTTTGTTCACATTACATGTTCACTAATGGCTGAACAAGCCGCAAGCATATCCGGCGCTGCAAATCAACGGCAATGGCAACGACAACGGCAACAGTAAAGCAGCAACAACAACAAAAACAGCAGCAACAATTGCAGTAGCAGCAGCAACGTCGCGCACTGAGGCGACGGTCCTTGCGTTATAATAAACTGATTGCAGCCAACACACAACGCACACAAACAGCACAATAAACATAGGGGAAAAATAGGAAATGGACAACTTTAAAATAAAATATGAACCTCTTAAAATTCTCATAATTCTTATTTTTTTAAAAATTATATATATTCAAAGTTTCATTTTAAAGTAAAGCGTCAAATAATAGTATTTTCAAAACACATTCAGCCTAACCAATAAACGAAATAAAGTCGACTTTAAAGAAAGTATCAGCTTTTTCGACAATTTTCTCTAATATTTATTTGTTAAAAATCTGATACTTTCTTTAAAGTCGACTTTTTTTCGTTTATTGGTTAGGCTGATAATTTTATCCAGCGACTTTTTTTGTTCCTAAGACATTAGGTGGTATCGTTAATAAATATTTTACCGAATTTTTCTCCTGGGCAAACAAATTTTGTACGGAAATATATTTTATTTCAATACAAAATTGTTCATGTTCAAGTGAAAATTTTGAAGCATTTTTAAATTTTGAATACCAAAAATTTCATTTCTTTTTTGAATGCTGTAAATATTCTAAACTGTCACTATCATCATGCCAGAGAGCCGATTGTGTAATTTTTGACATTTGGTTTTTTTTACATTTTTGAATGTAGAATACAGTATACTGTACCAAAATTGTGTGTGGTTTTGTTGGATATTTCTAGCCACAAAAGACGAAACCAAAATTTGAAAAATTGAAAATCTTGTCATGCCAAAAGGGCGAATCTTTTCGTTTTTTAGCCATAACTTTTTATTTGTATAAGATAAAATAAGGGTGTAAAGCAATTAATAGTTTGTTTTTAAAGCTCCTATCAATTGGCATAATTATTAAAAAATAATTTTTCGAATTTCTGATATTTGCAAGAAAAATGTTTGGCAAATTATTTTTAAATAATGACGCAAATCGATAGGTGCTTTAAAAACAAGTAATTAATTGCTTAAGATCACTATTTTATCGTGTACCAATAAAAAGTTATGGCAAAAAAATGAAATGATTCGCCCTTTTGGTCGGACAAGATTTTCAAATTTTCGAATTTTTTTGAAAAAAACCAAAAATTCTTGCGTTTTCATCAGTATATAGTCACACAAAATCCGTATTTTTAATTTAGGAAGATATCCAAATCAAAAGATATTTTATATACGTTATGTTAATTGATGAATAAACCAAAATAAAAAAAAATAATGAAATCAAAAATATTTTTACTAATTTTTAAAGCAATTCAAACTTTATAATTTGATTTCCAAACAATTTTAAAAATACACATTCATCCCTTTGGCATGACAGTGACTTTATGTTTATGAGAAAATGTTGAGGTATTTTTAATTTTTTAATAAAAAAAAATCACTGTTGGAATACTGAAAATGAAAATTTTCTAAATTGTTTAAAAATTGATATCAAAAATGTTAAATATTAAAATTTTGATTAAAAATGCAGGTATTATTTTTTTACATTTTTGAAAGAAAAAATTAATTTACATAAAAAATACTTTTCATAATGAAAATTCAAAATATACAACAAAAAATTAAAATTCTTAAAAAAATATTTTTTGCAATAATAAAAGGTAAAAATAAAAACTTTACCATTTATACCCTCGTTACCCTTTTCACACTCATACGCACACATTACCCAGGAAGGGCTTAGTATTGCGAGGTGTAGCATATCATCAGGCTGATCAACACTGCATCCTGCCCAAATGTATGCAACAACGTAGTAAGCAGCGAAGTTCGCTCAACGACTACCTGTTCTTCGCCGTGCACTTTTACCTTCCTGATTTGCAACACGTTTCCTGCTTTTTGTTGTGTTCGCTACGCCACACGCTATCTCACTCACATAAACACCCAGAATATCACATCTCACACTATAGACGGATGTAACGCCACTCTGCCTGGTAGCCACCTAAAAGCAGGCAATGGTGTTCGTGTGGCGCCGCTACAATGCGTCGCTGGGGACATGTTAACCAGGGCTTTAGTGCCAAAATTATTATTCGTGGCTGCAACATGACAGTGGTTTTTACATAGTGTTGTTGTTGTAGTTCACATTGTTGTTGTCCTTGTTGCTGTGCTGCTTTTCTACTTGTTGTTGTTCCGTATAATGTTGCCACTGTTGCGCGTTGTTGCCAAAAACTCAGTGCAAAAAAAAAAGAAGTGTAAAAAACTATACCAAAAACTGTTGCATACTTTGCGGTGTGTGCGCGCGTTGCCAAGGCGTGTGAGTGCGCCATAACTTTGGCAAAAGCATTAAATTCAAATAACAAAAATGCAAAAAAAAAAATTAACAACCATAGCCTGAAAAAATGGCAAATAAATGGCGTTTAAGCTGTTGCGGCCGCTTATTTGTCAGCGCCTAAAAGCGCGCAACGACATTTTTATTAAAAACAAATTTGTCAATATAGATGGCGTGGCTGTGGTAAATGTTTTTGGTTTTTTTTTTTAAATGCAAATATTGTAGACTTTTATAAAAATTTAAATTTTTCATAAAAAATGTAACTTTTTTATAAATATTTTATTTTTTGTGTACACACACATTTTATTTAATAGTTTTTTAATGACAGCCCCAAGGCTGCGCTATTTTGTTGTAATTTACAACTAAAATATGAAGCAGCTAAAGAACTTTAACTATAGTAACCAGTACCAACAATAACTGCAAAAACTGAGCATTGCTAATGGTTTTTAAAGTGTTTTTTTATAGTTTATTTAGTCTACTTTTAGGCGCTCATTTTAGGTTTTACGAGATTTGTGAATATTTAAAGTAAAAGAAATTTTTGAACACTAAAAAAAAAATTTAAAAAAAAAATTAAAAAAAAATTACAAAAAAAATTACAAAAATAAAAAAAGATCACAAAATAAAAAAAACGAAAAAAATCAAAAAAAATATTTTGTAAAAAAAAATTCACTAAGTAAAAAAATATTAAGAAATTACATAAAAAAATTTAACTATAATACAAATTAATTTAAAGAAATTTCAGAACAAAGAAAAAGAAATGAGGACAAAAACGAAATAAATCTTTAGTGCTCAAACTTTATCCCCTTTAAAACATTTTTCCCTTTCATAAAACGAAACGAATTCGAAATAAATAAAATCAGAAAAAAATTCTGTTTAATTAAAACAAAAATTCTGTCACTGGATTTTCTGACGAATTTGTTTTAGATTATAAGCGTGTATTTTATTTATTTTTAATTTTAACATTTTTTTATTTTTCTTTTTAATTAGATCTTATTTTTTATTTGCCTCTTGTTCTTTTTTGTATCTTACTTTTATTTTATTGTCCTCTTTCATTAATTTCTCCTAAATGTATTTGTTTTATTAATTTCTTTTTATTCTTCCTTTTAATGAGACAATTCTTATATTTATGTCTGCCTTTTCTTCGTATCCTCCTTTTTTTTCTTATATTTGACTTTTTCTCTTATTTGTCTTTGACTTTTGTTTGTCTCTTTCTTTTATTTGTCTCCAGCTTTTGTTTGTCTTTTTTTAATTGTCTCTTTCTTTTAATTTGTCTCTTCTTTTTCTATGTCTCATTCCTATAGTTGTGTCTTCCTTTTCTTCGTATCCTTCTTTTATTTGTCTCTTTCGAATCTCCTAATTTAATTTGTCTCTTCCTTTTAATTGGGTCTGCCCTTTATTTGTCTCATGCTTTTATTTATTTCTTTCATTTTTTCTCTCTTGATTAATGTGTCAGTATTTGAGAATTTGCATTTTTCTCTCATTAGCAACGTGCATCGTCACGCCAATTTCCTGCGCGCTTGAAACAATCAATTTCCGTTTCCGTCAAATAAGTGATTGCATAAAAATGAGCCGGAGGCATTCTCCGATCACTTTTATTTCAACTGACTTTAAATTATAATACAATTAATATATAATAAATTAATTGTATTCTAAAAATTGAAACATATAAATTTTTTAGAAGAATATAAAATAAATTGAAAATCTGATCTTATTCTTAATTGTTTGAATATATTTTTAATTTTTTATATATCATCAATTTTATATTTTACTAAAATATTATTTAATTTTATTATTAATTTTCAAACTCCTACTTCTGTCCTTCAATCTTCCCACTTGACATCCAATTAATTGCGTCTATGTTACAAGTCATTAAAATAAATAAATAATTATTTATTACTGAGTAATGTTGCTGCCTTCCGATTGTCATTAATAACATCATCATCATTAGCAGCAGCACTATTACTTAAATCTGTCTGGATTCATCTGCAAACATACAACATCTACAATGTCTTTTGAATGCCAAAAGTCTGCTTTTGTTTAATTTGGTTTAATTAATGATCAGTGCTGCGCGAATTTCATTTAATTAGCATAACAATTGCATTAAGAATCGATGCTTGTTGTCTCCGAGGTATTTACATGACAATGTGCGTAATTATAGCATTTTTCATTTACTGTTGCATAACTCAAGTAGTTTTTTTTAGTACAAAAAACTTTGCTGAATTATTGTGCATTCATTAATAAATAAATTTTCCTATAGTTTGCATTTTATGTTTAAATATTATTGCAGCTAAAAAATGTAAATAAGAAAAATATTTATTTGTTGTATTTTAACTGAAAAAACAAGAAAACAAAAAGCGTTGCCTACTTTTAGGTTTGATTATGTAAGTATCGTGTTTTATGCACGATACAGTCGGCGAACAAACGACTAGCAATCAATTTGTCACGATTTAGCCGACACATGCAAGAAAGGCATCCGCCAAACGAACCCGAACATTGCTGACGTCGACGACATGTTGTTCATGTGGCTCGTATGAACCTACTACGCAAATTAGCTCAAGTGTGAAAGTGTCATGTACCGAAATATGACATTAAAACATGCTTGCCACAGCACAAAGTGTTGCTGGCTGGTTGGTTGGTTGGTTGGTTACTGGTAGCAATTAAATTTAATTGCATCATAGCACTTCTAAAATTGTGTTGCATACTTGCAGGCGCAAATTGTATAAATTTCGATATAAATCACATAGATTATAGTTGTGTCATGAGTTGTTAAGAATTTTAAATGCGCCGCATATTTAAAAAACACTTATTTATTATTTTTGTTCTTTTACCTTTCACTTATTGCAGGGTGCCTCATCCAGTCTCGTCGTGAAATTTGCAGATACTGAGAAGGAGCGGCACATTCGACGCATGCAACAAATGGCGGGCCACATGAATCTGCTTAATCCCTTTGTCTTTAATCAATTCGGTCCATACGGAGCTTATGCGCAGGTAAATATGCAACGAAAAATTAAAATAAAAAAAAATACCGTAAAAATAAAAAATGAAATAAATTAAAAAACAATGCGAAAAAATCAAAAAAGAAAAATTCAGAAAAAGCAGAAAATCTTAAAACAGCATGAAATAAAATTAAGTAAAAGCTATAAATTGCAAAATAAATGCAAAGGTTGCTGCAAAAACAATGCATTTAATTGATTTGCATGTTGTTGCTGCAGCAACCAACAACATGTGTAAAAAAAAAACAAGTAAACAGCAACAACATGATTGCATTAAAAAGCACTTTGCAGCGAGAAATGCTATAAATTGCAATTTTATTACAGCAAGGTTTTTATCTGTTTTTTTGTTTTGTCTGTCTTTTATGCAATTCACCTTCATGCATGTTATGCATGCCATTCTGTTGCCTTTTTCTCACTTTGTCATTTGGCACTCCGCTGCCTTTTCCATTGCAGCAACAACAGGCTGCTCTGATGGCCGCCGCCACCGCACCAGGCACCTACATGAACCCAATGGCCGCACTGGCAACGCAAATACCTCACGGCCTGAATGGCACCGGGCAGCCGTCGCTGCCGTCGCCAACGATGACCAACTTCAACATGGCCGGCCAGACACCGAATGGCCAGCCGACCGCCGCCACCGCAGAGGGCGTCTTTACGAACGGCATTCCACAGACGGCATTTCCAGGACGTAAGTGAAACGAATCTCTCTACTTAGTTAAATAAATCAATCTTTTTTTTCATTAAAACGTTTTTTTTTAATTTTAATTTTTTTTTTTAATTTAACTTTGTGCTTTGAGTTAAATTCAAAATAGAGAGAAATTCAATTTTTTTCTGAAAATATAAATTTTGAATAGAAATTAGAATTTTTAAGAAAAATTTTAAATTTGAGTTAATATTTCAATTTTAAGTGAAATTTTCAATTTTTTTTGAAAATATTCATTTTTTAATGAGAATTACAATTTTGAGTGAAAATTTCAATTTTGATTGAAAATTTAAATTTTGAGTTAAAATTTCAATTTTTAGTGAAAATTTCAATTTTGAGTAAAATTTTCAATATTGATTGAAAATTTCAATTTTGAGTTAAAATTTCAATTTTGAGTGAAAATTTCAATTTTGAGTGAAAATTTCAATTTTGAGTTAAAATTTCAATTTTGAGTGACAATTTGAATTTTAGTGGAAATTTTAAGTTTTGAGGAAATTTTTTCAAGTAAAAATTAAAATGTTGGTAAAAATTTCAATTTTTAGTGAAAAATTAATTTTTATAGTGAAAATTTTAATTTTTGAAAATTATAATTTTGAGTAAAAATTTGAATTTTGAGTAAAAATTTGTATTTTGAGTAAAAATTTGAATTTTGAGTAAAAATTTGAATTTTGAGTCACAATTTGAATTTTGAGTGCCAATTTGAATTTTTTGTGATAATTTGAAATTTGAGTGAAAATTTAAATTTTGAGTGAAAATGCGAATTTATAGTGAAAATTAGAATTTTTAGTGAAAATTTGAATTTTGAGTAAAAATTAGAATTTTTAGTGAAAATTTGAATTTTGAGTAAAAATTTGAATTTTGAGTCACAATTTGAATTTTGAGTGCCAATTTGAATTTTTTGTGATAATTTGAAATTTGAGTGAAAATTTAAATTTTGAGTGAAAATGCGAATTTATAGTGAAAATTAGAATTTTTAGTGAAAATTAGAATTTTGAGTAAAAATTAGAATTTTTAGTGAAAATTTGAATTTTGAGTAAAAATTTGAATTTTGAGTAAAAATTTGAATTTTGAGTAAAAATTTGAATTTTGAGTGTAAATTTTAATTTTGATGAAAATATTAATTTTAAATAAATTTAGAGGTAAAATTAGGATTTTTAGTGAAAATTTCTATTTTGAGTGAAAATATAAATTTTAAGTAAATTTAAATTTAGAGGTAAAATTAGGATTTTGAGTGAAAATTTATATTTCGAGTGAAAATTATAATTTTGAGTGAAATTTCTATTATTGTAGTGAACATTTCTATTCTAGTGAAAAATTTAAATTTTTAGTGAAAATTCGAATTTTTAGTGAACATTTTTATTTTTGTGTGATAATTTGCATTGAGTAAAAATTTAAATTTGGAGTAAAAATTTAAAATAAGAGTTACAATTAAAATTTAAAGTTAAATTTAAAAAAAAAATAACAAAAGTAAAAATAAGATTTTAATTGTAATTTTTATTTTTTATCTTTTTTTAATCTTGGTTTTTTTTATTCTTATCGCTCAGTTAAATTAATACCCATTTCCGTGTAGTATTTATTATTTTATTTTAAATGTTTGTCGAAAAAAAACTATAGTTTAATATAAAATTGAAGAAATCCTTGTATTCCAACTCTCCAATACAGATCCATTGCATTTAACCATTCCGCCGCAAGGACTGCCCAATGGTGAGGCCGCCGCTTTGCAACACGCCTTCTCCGGCATGGCTCCATTCCCAGGAGTTGGTAAGTGAATTATTTGCCTTTTTTCTATTACTCTTTTTCACTACTATTACTACTACTACTACTACTATTGAGTTGTTTGCAGAGTTTGCATTTTTTTCGAAAGGTTTTTCTGATTTCTTTTTCATAATTTTATGATTTTTGCAGAATATTTATATAGTTTTGTTATTATTTCATCTTTTATTTATCTTATCATTAACTATACATTTTTATTTAAATACTGCATTTTTATAGTTTTTTAAATAAATAAAAAGGACGTAGTGTTGTTTAAAAAATTATAAACATTTTAAATGATTCACATAAGTAGTGCACAATACTGCGTCGTATATAAATTTATTTGGCTATCTCCCATACTCATTCACTGTTTATTATAATTTTTTTAATTGTTCATGCACTTAATTTTTATACTCACCCCTATGTTGTTGTTGAATGTTAAATAATACTATTAAAAACTGCTACTTTTATTGTTTGTTTTTTGGTTTTTACTATATTAAAAAAAAAGAAAATTATTATTGTTTAATGTTTGTGTGTTTTAAATGATATCGAAAAAGTTGAGTCAACTTGCGAAAAGAAATTGTAAACTTTAAAAGATATTATAAAATGTGAATACAAAAGTTGACTACATTTTAAAACATGTATTATGCAAAATAAATGTTGCTGTTATATATTAATTGATATATAAATTGCTTTAAATATTAATACCCAAAGCAAATATGACAGAAAACTGGAAAATAAATGTTTGTAAAATATTTAAAAAAATACAAAAAATGTTATGCAATTGTTTTTGATTTGTAAAAAATTTAAACTATTTTATATTTTTGTCTATTAACTAAAATTTTATGTTTTTAACTAAATATACCTATGTTAATCTTAATATAAAACATATATTATATAAATGTATTCTATATAAAAACATATAGAACTAGCTATATTTGTAGATAACAATTAGCAAAATTACACTCAGAATAGAATACCATTAAATTAATGGTTTTTTGATATTAATTCAATAGTTTAATACCATTGAATATTACAATGAATTTGAAAAATGCTGAATACTATTACAATTTTTCACGATACCACAACAAAAATACATTTTTTTATAATATTTTAATAGTTTAATAGCATTAAATACTTTTAGATTTCATTTGGATTCTATAGTAGTAATTTTAATAGTGCAATACCATTAAATACTACAACAAACTATTAAAAAATACTGAATACTACTGAAGTATTTTTGATTCCATACCTTTAATATTTGTTTGATATTAATTCAATAGTTTAATACCATTAAATACTACAAAATATTATTAAAAAATACTGAATACTTGATTGGAATTGATTCCACATCTTTAATACTTTTTTGATAATATTAATACTATTGAAAAATATTAAATACTATAAAATTACTTTTGATACCATAATATTAAATTTGTTTGATATTACTTCAATAGTTTGGTACCATTAAATACTACAAAATACTGAATACTATTAAATTAAATTTAAATTAATTTTGATATTATATCATTTAATACTTTAAAATACTATAGAGAATTATTTATACTATTAAATTATTTTTATTTACGTATTTGATTTTTTAGTACTCAATAGTTTACACTACAAAATACGATTGAAAAATACTGAAAACTATTAAATTAAATTTGAATTTATATTAAAATAATTTAATTTTCAAATACTATTAAATTAAATACTATTGAATAACTTTTAGAACGATTTTTCTGAGTGTACTTTTATTTATGTGATATATGTTTCTATATAGCAAATACAAATTTTTATAATAACCATAAATATATAAATATATTTGTGTACGTTGTGATGTCTTCTAAATGTTTTGACTGTGAAATCAAATTATTTTAAATGCAGCATTTCCCGCCGTTTATGGACAATTCCCACAAGCGATTCCACCACCGATTGCGGCGGTTGCACCAACTCCACGCGAAGGTAAGCATTGTATTTATTCATTGTACTATTTATTGTATGTATATGCCATTGTAGTCAGTGTACATAGTGTAATATTTATATTAGCCATACAACAAAATATTCTCCTAAATATTACACATATATTTTTTTTTATTTTTTATATTTTTATTTTTTATTAAGCCTTTAATATGTATGTGTGCCGTGAAAAGTCGTACGGTTGTTCAGAAATCTTTTTACAACCCATAACAAAACATGAAAACATTTAATTTCCGTTCGAATGCTTCAAATTGATGCTTCAATAAAATGTTAATGTTGCTGTCATAAAGCATTTTATATGCACTAAAAAAAAAGGAAATACTCAAACTTAGGGATTTTCGCAGCTGTATGTAAAACAATCATTTTCCATTCGCGCCCACTCAAATATAAGCCTTTCGTTTAACTCACATTTAAGATTTTATTAACCCCATAAATATTCGTATTTCGTGCTCATACTTTAAAGCTACCCTCACTTCAGTGCATTCTCATGCTCTTGCTCTTTCTTCTACTCCTACTTTAGTTCTTCCTCCTAGTTTTTGCAGTTCTTGTTTTAGCTTTTCTCCCACTTTTTACTCCCTAACTCAAAGAATACTAAAGTCTTTTGATTTCCCCCCACTTCAGTGCATTTCTCTGATCTTCCGCTAGCTCTTGCTCTCCCTTTAGCTCTTATTTCAGTATTCCCTCCTAATTTTCGTCTTGCTCTTGCTTTACGTCCACCACCTCTTACTCCCTAATTCTGATAATACTAAAGTCTTTCGATCTTCTCCCACTTCTGTGCATTTTTCTGCTTTTCATCTAGCTCATGCTCATCCTTCAGATTTTATTTCAGTTTTTCCTCCTAATTTTCCTCGTGCTTATGCTTTAGCTCTACCTCTTACTCCCTAACACGAATATTACGAAAGTATTTAGGTTTTCCCCCACTTCAGTGCATTGTCCTGCACTACTCTTGTTGTACCTTCAGCTATTATTTCAGTGTTTCTCACAATTTTCCTCGTGCTCTTCTCTAGCTTTTCCCCCACCTCTTACTCCTAACACGGATAATACTAAAGTCTTTCGATCTTCCCCCACGTCAGTACATTGTCCTGATCTTCCTCTAGCTCTTGCTCTTTCTTCTGCTCTTATTCTAGTTTTTCCTCCAACTCTAACTCCCTAATACAGATAATACTGAAGTTTTTAACTTTTCTGTTCCTCGTGCGCTTCCACTTCGTCTTACTTAAGCTCTTCCATCAGCTTCATCTTTCTCTCATATTAGTCTCCTTTATTTAGTCTTCATCCTGCTCTACCTTCGCCTTTTCAGCTATATCTTCTTCGATCTTCTCAATCTCTTACTTCCAAAAACTGAATATTATTACAGTCATTACTTACTTCAACCCTTTCTCCATCTCTACCTCCAAATCTACCTCCACCTCTACCACACCATCTTCATCCACCTTTTCCATCAACTCTTACTACACACCTTACTCCTGCTCTACAATCAGCTCTACCTCCTTTTTATCCACCTCTTCTTCAACCCCTTTAAATAAATTTGCTTTACTTTAGCCACATTTTTGTATAAGCCCCTTTTACCATCAACAATTTCTTCTCCTCCTTCTTTAAGTTGTTTTTATGACGCATCCTCTTAAATCGTCTTTAACTTGCTCTCGTCGCATTTAGATCAAAATCAAATTTATCATCATTTTACGATATATTTTATGTTTGTTTTTACGATTTTTTGTCTTAAAAACGCATTAAAACTCTTTTTCGCATCGCTTGCTTTCGACCCACCCAAAAAGCACCATATCGTTTAATAAATGCGCCTCAAAGTATGCTACAACTTGTCGACTTACGGCTCATCTGCAGCATAGCATATTAAGTAATTCCGATGTTTTGCTGGTTTGATGTATTTCGTTGTTTTTATTACATAATCAATATTATTTATATATTTAACAATGTTAAGTCTATGGGCTGCATCAATCAAGGTATTATAGTATTTTGTATATTATATACAGAGCAAAAATTAAGAGATTCAAAAATGTTTTTTTTTTTATTAAAATTTTCAATCAAAATTCGATTTTTCACTAAATATTAAATTTTTCACTAAAAATTAAATTTTTCACTAAAAATTAAAGTTTTCACTATAAATTCCATTTTTCACTAAAAATTCCGTTTTTCACTAAAAATTTCATTTTTCACTAAAAATTCCATTTTTCACTCAAAATTAAATTTTTGACTAAAAATTCAATTTTTCACTAAAAATTCCATTTTTCACTAAAAACTCAATTTTTCTCTAAAAATTTCATTTTTCATTAAAAATTAAATTTTTCACTAAAAATTCAAATTTTCACTAAAAATTCCATTTTTCACTAAAAAATCAATTTTTAATTAAAAATTCAATTGTGCACTAAAAATTAAATTTTTCACTAAAAATTAAATTTTTCACTAAAAATTCAAATTTTCACAAAAAATTCAAATTTTCACTAAAAATTAAATTTTTTCACTATATATTAAATTTATCACTAAAAATAAAATTTTTCACTAAAAATTAAATTTTTCACTAAAAATTATATTTTTCATTAAAAATTAAATTTTTCACTAAAAATTAAATTTTTCACTAAAAATTCAAATTTTAATTTTTTTATATTTTATTTGTTTTATATCTATGTATTCATGTTATTTTATATATGTATCAATGTGTCTGTCTATGTTTGTTAATGTTTTTACATTATAGCACATTATAGTGATGCGGATTTTTTAAAAGAAATAAAGGATATAATATGAAAAATATTTGTATTATATGTTATAATTATCATAGTTAATATTAACTCAAAATATCAAAGATTGTAATTTATGTGCCTGCCTTTGTGTTTTTTAGATACATTTTTTATTTGTTTTATTTGATATTTGTTTTTTATTTTAATTTACAAAAGCACTTTTAATTTTTATTTAAATTTAAATGTAAGAAAAATATTGAAAAATTTATTAAAAATAAAACCTACATATTTTGAATTTTATATACATCAAAAATGTTAAAATAGTAGGTGTCAAAAAAATTAATAACAGAAAAAAAAAATTATTTTAAAAATGAATTAAAAAAAAAATTGTAATTTTTGTAGTCTTTGCGATTTTTTTTTTAAATTTTTTTATTTAAATTTTTTTTTTAATTTAAAAATGCATCTAAGAAAATATTATAGGTATTTACTAGAAGTCATGCATTTTTATAAGTTCATTTTATCACAAATTTCTACAAATAGTTATGCCGCAAAAGATCTATAAGATCTACATAAATTCCGTATATTTACAAAACTTCTTAAGTACATATTGAACAAAAAATACACATAATACCCGCCATTTAAAACATTCTACAAAGTATATATTCGATCATTCGATCATATGCATTATGATTTTCAACATTTGTCTTTTTTCTTCTTTTTCCATTTCTCTCTCTTGCACTGTGTGCTTTGTACCACCCACGTGTGTGTGCTTCGCCTTAAAGATTTTCTGATGTTCCCAGGATGCTCGATTTCCGGTCCCGAGGGCTGCAACCTCTTCATCTACCATCTGCCGCAAGAGTTCGGCGATGCCGAGCTCATGCAGATGTTTTTGCCGTTCGGCAATGTCATCAGCTCGAAGGTCTTCATCGATCGTGCAACAAATCAGAGCAAATGTTTTGGTGAGTTTTTTTATCATTTGTTTTTTTTTTATAGAATTTTTATAAAAATGTTGTTCTTTTGCAGGTTTCGTTTCTTTTGATAATCCTTCCAGCGCTCAAGCGGCCATACAGGCCATGAACGGTTTTCAGATCGGCATGAAAAGACTGAAAGTTCAATTGAAGCGGCCAAAGGATGCCAGTCGACCTTATTAACAATCGGAGTTCCTCAAAGTTTTTAATAATCATAATAACAACAATAATATTTATAATATAAATAACAATAATATAAATAATAATAATATCAGCAACAACAACCGCAACCACAACAACAGCAACATTGTCGTCAACAACAATAATAATAGCAACACCTTCGTCAACAATAACAACAACAACTACAGCAGATACATCAACAACAACAATAGTTTACATCTGACACATTGTTACAATGGTGCAGCAGCAGCTGTGGTAGCAGCAACACATCCAACAGCAACACCACCAACAACAACAGCAGCAGCAGCAAGTACAACAGCAACTAAAAATAATACATATTACAACAAATTTATTGATACAACAACAACGGCAACAATGTTGTTGAAAGTGCATGCAACAAAACCAGGTAAATATTTTTTTAAATTTTAGTAACATTTTTCAGTTTTTTTTTTAATTTTTGAACCGAAGATCTAGTAGTTCTATCCCGAGACAATTCTTTCACGAACAATTCTTTCTAGAGACCATTCTTTCTAGATAAAATATCATAGCGAGAGAATAATTTCCAGAGTCAATACTTTCACGAGCAATACTTTAAAATGACAAATAATGTCAGAGATAATACATTCCAGTACAATTCTTCCAGACACAAAATATTGGCTAGACAATTCTGCCCATAACAAATTTTCTAGCGACAATTCTCTCTTCAAAATTTATTTTTTAAGATAATTATTCTGAAACACAATACATCCTATCAAATTCTTATCATTTTTCCGACATAATTTATCTAATTCTTCGCTGGACAATTCTTTCTGGTAAAATTCTTTCTCGAGACATATTTTTCCGACCTAAATATTCTTAAGGAAAATGTTTTACAGTGACAAGTATTCGCAGACACTAGTTTTCGTGACTGATTCGTTTCTTAGCAATAACAATTCTTATCAGGAACAATTATTCCCGGAGACAATACAGACGAACAATTTCTTGGATTTCTCTTGGATTTCTTACGAGTCACAATAAAGTCTGTTTATTACAAATTTCCCAGCAAAAATTCTCTCTTGAAAAATTAACTTTCGAGATAATTATTCCCAAACACAACACATCCGATCAAATTTGACCCGTTTTTACGAGATAATTCTTTCTCGAGAAAAATTTTCCGCGATAATTCCTTCCAGAGACAAAAAAACTCTATAGAATTTTTATCAGTATCAATCATTCCCATTGATAACACATGCCCGTACCGTACAATGTTTCTAGAAGCAATTTTTTCTCGCACAATTTTTCTAAAAACAAATTTACCCGACGCAGGAAATTTTCCCCAAACCATTCAGAACAATTTCCCTTGAGACAATTTGCTTTTAAACTAATTCTTGAGGTAATTATCCCCAAATACCAATACAATTATTTCCCGAAATAATTATTCTAGTTCTTCGATGGACAATTCTTCATAAGACAATTCTTTCTCGAGGTAATTGTTTCCCGAGACAATTATTCCCAGAGAACATTTTTATGAAAACAATTCTACACCGATACACTTCTTTTCCGAAACAATTCCTTCCAGAGACAAGTATTCCCAGAGACAGTTATTCCCCTAGACAATTATTCCCAGAGGACATTTTTATGGAAAAAATTCTACACCGATACACTTCTTTCTCGAAACAATTCCTTCCAGAGACCTGTATTCCCAAAGCCAGTTATTCTCCTAGACTATACATCGAAAAACAATTCTTTCCAGTGACAAATATTCACAGAGATAATACTTTCTCGAATAATTATTAAAGTGACAATTATTACCAGGGTATTATCCTTAGGCAATACACTACTTGACAATTATTCCCATTAATAATACACCCAAGTAAGAATTCTTAATCAAGACCAGTATTTTTCTCCAAATGGACAACTCTTTCCTGAGAAAAATCATTCCTGAGATTATAAGAATAATTACTTCCAGAGACAATTCTTCCTGGTGACAATTAAATTAAATTCCTTTTCGAGACAATTATTTGATTATTACCAATGATTATACATTCCCGATGAATTATGTCAGAAAACAATTATTCACTGAAACAACTCCGGATAATTCTTCACAGTGACAATTATTTTTAGGCGCAATACATTTCCAAGAAATACATCACCAAATATTTCCTTCGAGAGACAATATAACCCTGAGATAATTCTTCAGGAAATAAGTCTGGACCTTTTTAACACTGACATCAATTCGCCGGACAATTCTCCCCAGAGACAAATGTTACCCAAGGCAATTTTTCTTTGAAATAATACTTTGCTGCTTAATTGTTCCGTAAGACTACTTTTCAAGGAGACAATTCTTCCCTTTTTTTTCCTTTATTTTCTTTGAGAAGAATTCGCTGTATAGGAATTTAGAATTAAACATTTTTTGAAACCTCTTTTAAACAGTTTTTTTACACATACACTAAGAAAACGAAAGATGATTGAAAAGTATTAGAGCCTTAAACATTATTGCAGTTGCAAATTATTCAAGTCAAATATATGACACTTTTTGTGAAATTTAGACAATATTAATAGTTTTGCTACAAAAGCATTAATAACTGTGGACTATGTGAATATTTGCAGCAATGCTACCTACACGAATGGAAAAGATTGGTTTGAATGTGCTTGAATGTAATTATAACGTAATTCGAAATCACCATATAAATATTGGGAGTAATATCTAATTACATTATAATTGAATTTTATTATTATTTTGTTAAGATTGAAATATTATTATACGATATTTAAATATAAATTGCTTTAATCGCGGATTTACATGAATTTACTATATTAATGTTTCTGTAGAAATATATATTTTTCATCAGATATTAATATAAGTATGTTTGATATTTCCGCTATTTAACACACCCAACGTCAATAAAAGTTTCTTTGAATTATATATATTTGGTTATTCGTGATTGTTACTTGGTGACAACGAATTTAAAAATTATAGAATTATTTTGATTATATGTATGTTTGGCATTACGATATCGTACAATTAAATAACAATGCTGCCTACTTTAGCAATTCGAAATCACCATATAAATATTTGGAGTAATATCTAATTACATTATAATTGAATTTTATTATTATTTTGTTAAGATTATAATATTATTATACGATATATAAACATAAATTGCTTTAATCGCGGATTTACATGAATTTACTATATTGATGTTTCTGTAGAAATATATATATATTTTTCATCAGATATAAATATATGTATGTTTGATATTTCCGCTATTTAACACACCCAACGTCAATCAAAATTTATTTGAATTATATGTATTTGGTTATTCGTGATTGTTACTGGGTGACAACGAATTTAAAAATTATAGAATTATTTTGCTTATATGTATGTTTGGCATTACGATATCGTACAATTAAATAACAATGCTGCCTACTTTTAGCACTCAGTAACATTAACATTAATACTTTTCATATAGTTCAAAAATTCATTTTGGTGGAATAATTTGTTTAAGTACCGCCAATTACTGTGAATACCAGATAGTGGCTGCTTGTGAAATATCCAATTTATCCGTAATTCACTGAACTCATAATAGAAATAATAGATAATAAAAGTTTAAGTTTATAATTATATCATATAAATAAAAAAAAAAATGTAATTTAAAAAAAGGGAAAAAACGAATATTGTGTAAAGAAGATATTAAAACTAAATTTACTATTTATACATTAAAATTAAATGTAAACATAAATATGTTTACTTTAAAAAAAAATGTTTTTCACATTCCAACATATATATGTTTGCAATAACGCCAAAAATTATTCATTCTAAACATAAATATGTTTGAATGAAAACAAAAATATGTTTGGCTGTTATTATAATAATGTTTGGCAATGAAATAATACTTTTGTTTGCATAAAGCTCCAAAGATATTTGTAATGCCTGCAAAATTATGTTTGGGAGAGGCCTTTTATTTGCAGCGTATATTTCTCAAGTAGTTGCAGTGAATCTATCACAAATATGAGATTTTTCGTGATGTTTATAAGAAACATCTCACAAATAATACAAAATATGTGATGTTTACAAATTATTTAAACTTTTGCTGCAAATTTATTTGTATTTCCTGTATATTGGAATTGTTAAAGCTGTTTTCTGTTTTCTTAGTGTATTTAATTTAAAAGATATTTACATATTTATCTAACCTATTCCCTTATCTTTTTCTTTCAGATGAAACATCGGCCTATAAAATCCATTAATTGAACTACTTAGAAAAAAAAATACACTTACAAAAAAATGTTAGTAGCTGCCGTTAAGCGTAGCGAAAACCCCAAAAAAAAGCTGTAGAACATGAAAAAAATTCAGAAAAGTTTTGCCAAAATATTGAAAAATATAAAAAAAAAATCAAACACATGCATAAAAAGTGAATAAGCTGATTAAAAACAAAATATATTAAAATATATTTATATTTCAAATAAAAAAATATATAATTTTACACAAATTAAAAAATAACACAAACAAAATTTAAAAAGCATACAATAAATAAATAAAAAATTGTATGAAAAACTTTAAAAACTAACAAAAAAAAATATTAAAAAAAACATTTTTGAATATTATAGCAAAATCTAAATAACTACAACCAAAACCCGACTGGATAGCGACCAAAATTAAACAAACATTTTATAAATTAACTTGGTTTTCACACAAAATAGTTACAAAACAAAACATAAAAATGTACTTAACAAACTAACAACAACAAAAAACACAAAAACATAATTTTTATACAACCGAAAATTAATTAATTAAAAATTAATTAATTTAAAATTAATTTAAATGAAAAACTAACAAACAAAAAAAAAGATTATGAACTATAAAGCATAGTTTGAGGTTTTTTTTTGTTGGTAATCAGTTAATGCGCATATATATTAATAGTTTATATAATAAATATATATATTATATAAATTAATTAAACAAACAACACAAATATTTAAAAAGAACAGTTATTAATTAATTGCATAATTAACACTAATTAGAGAAAGAAGAAAAAAACAAAAACAAAACCAATTGATGCAAAATGTAGACTATTTTTTAGCTTTTAAGCAAATGAGAAAAATATTTCACACAAAAAATTCGAATTTAATTAGTATCTAAGTGCATACAACAACAATATGAAAAAAAAGTAATTAAATTAATTAAAAACAAAAAAACCCTAAAAATTAATTAAAATAACTTTAGACTAAGTAAGTAATTAAAATAACTAATGAAATTTTCAAAAATAATTATACTAAATCATTTAGCGCGCGCAGTGTATCCAATTAATACACTGTAAAAAAAGAATACGTTAATTTGTTAAAAAGTTTGCCTACATTGCAGCATTCAGTTATTGAATTTTAAAAACTGTTAAAAACAATTTATATTATTTAACATTTTTATACGCTAAGTTTTTCCTCTGCATTTATTGTGTTTTTTGTTTTATTTTTATTTTTTGTTTTTAATGCGCTTTAGTTTTGTTAAAACTTTATTGTTATTTTTATGCTAGTAGGTACTTAATAGTAATTAAAAATTTATAAACTATATACATTATATATACACTTAAATTTAAATTTAAATTAAACTCTCAGCAGCTGTAGTAGCAAAAATGAAAAAGTTGAAAAACATGGAGCAACCCAAGTATTTAGTATTATTAACGAGGAAACACTTATCATTCTTCTTAATCGATAACAACAAAAAAAAACACGATAATTAATTAACTAAAGTTTATATTAACTACAACAATTTATAGGTACACTAAACTTAATTAAAAATGAAAAAGCGAAAACCAAAATTAAAAAATGTACAAAATACCGTTTTAAATACAATACTACTTAATAGTATAAATACTATAATTATAAATTTTAATTGCAAAAACATTTAATGAAAACGTCAAATAATAACTACAGCTAAAGCCAAAAACACACACACACAAGAAAAAAACCAAAACTTAACAACATTAAACTGTATAAAATATTAGTAACAAATAGTCTTTTAAAAATAGTATTATTTAATTTAATTTTATTTAACTTAATTTATTGTAAAACACATTCAACAACGCAATTATAAAGTGCAATATTTATGTTTGTAATTTTAATTATTTAATTTTTATATATTTATATTTTATGTATTAAATATTTCGTACATTCACCAACTTCAGTTGTGCTTAAACTGTATGCAAGCGGCTGAATTCCAATGTTGTGTTAATTCGATACTTTTTGTAATTAGGTTAGTGGGTACTTGATATGAAAGTATTCAGTATTTTTATACTAACCGAATACTACATAATACAGACTAACAAAATAGCGACCAGAATATTAAATGCTAACAAAACATTTCGTCAGTAAGAATAGGTTGAAATACGACTACTTAATTGCGTAAGATTAAAATTGTAATTTCTGAAAATCGGCTACTTTTTTGAAAAGAAAATGGGGACAACAACAGTGATGCAAATTAATACTATATAAGGCTATTATTATGTGAAGAAAATTACAATGATTCTTTAAGTATTCTAATAAAGTGTTTGGATGGTGACATATTCTAAAATATAAAATTTCAAAATTTTTTGCCATGGATATATTTTCTGAAGAGTCTATGTTATTTAACAATTGCAAGAGGAAAAAGTCAAAATCAAAAGTGTGCTTCAGATTAAGACTAGCTAAAACTGATAGGCTCTCATAGGACCTTTGTAGAAGTGTTGATATATGCTACCTACAATATTCTAAAACTATATATAAAATTTTAACTTTCAACAATTTATGACATGGGTACTTTTTCTGAAATATCAAGGCCTTTAAAATGTAATATATCCTCTATTCTGAGTAGCTACTGCTAATGTTTCCAACAATTTGAGTATTTTAAAGTTTTCATTAAATAAATTTTAACTGTTTAGCTCTTTAAAATACTTTACATTTAAGTACTTTTTATTTTTCCTAAAAATATTTTATATATTTTTAATACTGAGTACTTTTAAGTTTATCAATAAAAAAAGGTAATATAAAGACGTAAAGTACGGAACTATAAGCAAAATAACTTTATTTTAAACGAATTATTCATTATTATATTACTTGAAAAGAGTACTGCTAATTATTGATAACTTCAAGATCAAATTCTAGAACATAATAGTTCGGCACTACAATTCGAAAGAACTTAGACCAAGCTCTCTCACAATTTTAAGCTTTGCGTGTTATATTTGTACTCAAAGAAGCGGGATCTACAGTTTAATGCCGAATCCAAAGTGCGGCTGAGAGCTTTTCATAGGCAATGTTTTACTCTCGTAGGTTTTTCCATTGACTATCGAGAGGTAGCGCGATATTGAAAAATGTTTTCTATAAAAAGATGTTTTTAGCCCCAGTCTAGGCTTGAACATGAGATCTTTCGGCTCACAGTTCAACGGACTACTAAAATTCGTCAACACAAATAGAATTTTAAACAATGTTTTTGGACATTTTAAAGTAACATCAAATTATGTATGAAGTGCATGGTTACTTTTAAATTAATTTTAGTTTATATTGAATTCTATCAAAAATATTTAAAACTTTAATGTTCCAAACTAAAGACAGTACTACTGATATTGAAATACTGTACTACTTTATGAACTATAATAAAAATCATGTTTTCGGAAATTACAGAATATTTTCCACTGATACAGAGTACTGTTCAGTAATCGTTAAATTCATTAAGTCCCAAATTACGACGTAAACTCACTAAATCCACACAAACAGCACAATTTTTTCATAGTTTTTATAGACAAATTGATGATTTCAGCTTATCGAAAATATTTTGAGTTGTTATGTAAAAAAAAAATATATACATATTTTGATCACATTCTGATTGAATTTTGTATAAAAATTTAAAATCAAATGTATTTGAAATCGTTTTTTCAAATCAAAAAAGTTGTTTTTCAATAAACTTCAAACCATTTAAATTGAAAAGCTGGAACAGGTTTATATTATGAAAAAAAAAAAGCTTTTTAAAAAATAATCTAAATATATTTATTTTTATATTTATTTTTTTATATTTTTTTTGCTACGTTTGAATGTCAAGTACCCAGTAACGCATAATCACTTAATAAATATAAAGTATCGATTACCACAAATACCACAGAATTCAAAAGCCTTAAAAATGATAAAAGTAAAAAAATATAACTGGTTTCATGAGCCGTTGTTGTGCATAGCATGTTTTACATTTGAAAAACATTCAAACTTATTCATATAATTCTAAATATGAATTTCGTGCAATATTTTTACAACACTACGTGCGCAATACTACAGTTGTGCTCAAACAGTGAGCATCGCACGGTTGCAAGGTTTCTATAACTGTTTTGCGCAGTTACTACTACTATTTTTGACAATATTCAAATTATTCAAATAGCTAAATTTTTAAAGTACTTTTTTTAAACAATTTTTTTTTTGTCGTTTATTTACCGCAGTATTATTTATAAATTTTTTATATATAAATAAATAAAAAATATTTTAAAAATACTATTAAAAACAATACATTCAATGAATTACTAACATTATTACGCTATGCATTAAAGTACATTATATACATTATTATATTATGTAATACATATGATTATTATTATATAGTGAACTACTACAAAATAAAAACAAATTTGTATATAACAAGAACAAAGAAAGTAAAGTAAAAAAAATAAATAAAATATGAAAGCAGGCGGATGAAAGTCCCGCCTCGGATACCACCCAACAAATATATTTATATATATTATACATAGAAGTACTACATACATACATTTGTAGCATATGAATTAAATACATATATATTATATATATAAACCAAAAAAAGTATATATATATACAATACATATATTAAAAATTAAAAAAAAAAACTAAATCTAATAAGAAAAAGTAGTTTTTAGAGATGCCTAAAAAAATTTAAAACATTTATTATGAATTAATTTTTAATTAAAGTATATTAAAAAAATATTATTAAATTATTGCAAATTAATTAAGAAAAATTATTATTATACTTATTATTGATGATATACTAAACAAAACTATATACAAAAAAATATTAAATTAAACAAAAGAAATTAAAGCATAAATTAAAAAGATGAAAAAACCAAAAAAAAACTTAAGCCCTGACAACAACAAACATCCATATATTATGAGTATATTAAAAATAAAAACACACAATTAATTAAATTAATTAATATTAATTATTTAAAAAATAATTGAGCAGCATCCGTGTTTTGCGAGTGTAGGAAGCAGCAGCCACTTGCCACTTTGCTGCGTTGCGCAACTAGTCAAATTCAATATAAATTAATTGCTAAATTTAACTTGAAAAAAAAATTAAAAATTTATTAAAAAAAAATTAAATTATTTATTTTCTTTTGGTATTGAAAATACACACTCTGAAAAATTAAAAAAAAACACACTTAAGCTATTATCAAACCAAAAATAAAATATATATTTATTATGCATACGCAAAATAATTGAATTAACTTAAATAAAACCTATTCTATTTGCAAGCAGAGCAGCTGGAATTAAAAATAATATTAATACAATCTATATTAAAAGCTATAATTGCTACAGAACCCCCCAGTAGAAAACAAAACAACTCTTTATAATGAGCACCAAAAAAATAAAAAAGTGTGCTTTTTTTCTTTGGCAAAATTTGAGCTAAGCAAAAATTCATTATATATATTTAAAAACAAAAACAATTATACATACTCTATATATTATATACACAAACACACAACTTGACATATGCCGAAGCAGCAACAAACTGATGATAAAATTATTTAAATAAAATTATTAGCAAAAAATAAAAAATACAAAATTTTGTTTTATTTAAAAAAAAAAAATAGTTTAATATTAATTTTCTCCAAATTGGTTGGTATTTTTAAATTTCTAAAAATTTTACTACATTTTCAAA
Source organism: Dryomyza anilis (assembly GCA_951804985.1). Lineage (NCBI taxonomy): Eukaryota > Metazoa > Arthropoda > Insecta > Diptera > Dryomyzidae > Dryomyza > Dryomyza anilis. Next base: position 3,344,066 of record OX638134.1, read on the forward strand.
AAGTGCTTTAAGTATAATGGTATTAGTAAAAAGTATGAGAAGCACTGCAACGTTTTGCAGTTGGGTACTAAAGTGATAACATAAAATTGTGTTGGGAAGCGTTTTTATTTAGTTTTGTTTGAAATTATTTTAAAATTTTTAAGGCATATAAAAGAAAAATGTTTAAATTCATGTTTCAAATACATAGCATGAACCACAAAACTGTTAAATAATAAGGGCTGTGATTTGATAAAAACATAAACCAAACAAGCACAAAATCAAACTAAAATTTCAAAACAAAAAACTACTAAAACCAATTACAAATTTTAGGCGCAGTTCATTTTACAATTTTTCAAAATTTTCCCTTATTATTTTTTATTTTTTATACTCATAAATTAAATTTAATTTATTTAAATAATAGAAAAAATAATAATAACATTTAATATAATAAAAAAACCAAACACAAAATATAACGTGATATCTACACAAAAATGTTATTATATTTAAAAATAAAAAAAAGCAGTAGCCAAATCAAAAAAGTGTTTAAAAATAAAAATTTAAACAGAAATTTGTAAAAATTGCAGACGAAACATTGCAACGTCGCACAAGCAACATTTGTGAAAGCACTGTAGCGCAAAGCTTTAAGTTGCACAGCAATCAAATGTTTTGAATGCAGCCATTTTTATTTTATTCAAAATTTTAAACGTTTTATTTTGAATTTGAAATTTTATGCAAACTGAAATTTTGTCAAAGAAAAAATGTACACAAATTTTTAAAAATGTTTCCGCTAATTTTATAATCATATCATAATAATTATCAGCACAGCAGCAGCAGCTCAAACTCGTTTAATTACAACTCTAGCATATTTTAGTCACACAAAACAAAAAAAACTAAAATAAATTTAATTAAGATAGAAAAACATTTATTGCGCTTTCTTAAATAAATTTTATAGAACTTTACTAAAAATATTTAAAATAAATAAAACTTAAAGTTTAGCAAAAAATAAATTAAAAATATAACGAGAATTGATAGCATAAAAATATAAAACATAAAAAAAGTCGAATGCGTCCATGAAATCCATTTGGGAAATATTATTATTATTATAAACGATACAGAAAATGATTATTAAAAATTGCTAATAATAACTAGAAAAACCTACATACCACAAAACAATAGCATAATATATATTTACAGCATTATGTAAAACGTTATAACTATGGTAAAAACAAAAAAAAAGAAAAATATTAAATTAGTTTTTAAAAATAATTAAATTATGCCGTAGCACAATAATTATTATAATTAAAAACATAAAACATATTTAATTCTAAATATATAAAATACAACAAAATGTTTGAAATTAGTTAAACACACAGCAGCAGGCCGCAAAAATAAATAAATCAAAAGTTATGCAAAAATAAAGTTTTTTTTAGTTAACAAAAAAAAAAATGAATTCAATTAGTATTGCTTTTTTCTTTTGTTATCAAGCTATTGCATTTTTACTCACTTTCTCTTAAAAAAAAAAACAAATAATTACTACATAATACGCTAAAAATCTAAAAATGTAAAACATAGGATACAGGGTACTACATGCAATTATTTATTAAAGGTAAATGAAAAAAAATGAACATAATGCGAATTATTAAAAGAAATCAGTTGAAAATCAAAAGCAGAAACTATGCAAAATATTAACAGTTAATAATATTAAATAAAATGTGCGATAAAAATATAAAAAATAATAAAAATGCAAAAACTATTAAAGGATTTTTAGATTTTTAAGCATATTTGCATAAACATACATACACACACAAATATTATAATATATATATAATTGCCACACAAATATATATATATAGAAACTGATGAATGCAAAATGGATATTGGAAAGCTGTTTATATTAAAAAGTTTGTGATTCATATAAAATTGAAAATCGTTATGAACATGAGACATTTAACACACAACAGAAATTTTACGAACAACTAGGATTCATTATATTGATTAATTCATTCATTGAATAAAAATTGTATTTTTTAAATGTTTTTCATTTTCAATATTTTTTTATAACATCAAATTTCAAACAGAAATTTGACTCCTTTTAAACATTTATATATTTATAATTCTTAAAAAATTTATAATATTTCATTGCTAATCATGCGAAGTCTCCATTTCATCATATTAATGAACAAGTGTACATCATATTGATTAATTTTGTTCATCAAACAATTTTAATTTAAATATCATAAGTCTTATAAGAAATATAAATACATGGAAACAAATTTTTGTTCGAAATTTGATGTTACAAAAAATATTGAAAGTAAAAAACATCGAAAAAAAGTTCGATTTTAGTTCAATGAATGATATCATCGATATGATGAATACTGGTTGTTGGTGAAATATTGTTTTGTATGAAATGAAAGTGATCGAGAACAGCCAAAGAAAAGTAAAGATACTGTTAAAAATGCCATATAATTATAACATTTATTTTTACTAATATAGTTTTTAATTTATTCTTTGAAATATTTTAATTTGCAATTTATAAAAAGCTTTTTTTTTATTCGAAAGACTGTAAAGCATTTTAGACATTCGGCACTAAATCGGTTAGGTGTTGAATTTTACCACCGGCTCACAGCAGGTGTTCTGATTTCGCTTTTCAAATAACCGCTCATAGCAGGCCTTCAATATCAATTCTCATGGAACAACTATAAGCAGGCCTTTCAATTTTTATTCCCAAAGAATATTTCATAACAGACATTCTGGTGTTGGTTCCGAGAGAACTGACCACACCGGATGTAGCAAAAAAATGTATTAATAAAATTCATTTTTAATTCTTCACACAGAACAAAATAATCGATTTAAATATAGCAACCGATATTAATTGCATTCATTAATCAATCCAGCAATTGTATTCTCTAATTTAAAGAAAATATTTGCTATTCTTCGTTATATAAGCAATTGCATTCGCTAATATGAATATTTATACGTCAATGCAGCAAATAATTTAGTAGGCGCAGTTTTAGCAAATATAATTGCTGAAACTGCGCCGACTAATTAATTTGTTTCATTGACGTACAAATATTCATATTAGCATTAAATAAATGAATTTCATTGCTGAATTGATTAATGAATGCAATTTATATCGGTTGCTGTATTTACGTCTTTTATTTTTTTCTGTGCTTCGCCAATACGACATTTAATTGTATTGATTAAATGTTAATTTATTTCAATTAATAAATTATTTGAACAAAATTTAAAGGAATTAACACACCCGATGAAAAAAAAGGTTTTTTAATATTTGTTATATTTATTTTTTATATATTTATTTTTATTATTATTATTTTTAATTTTTTTATTTTATATTTTTTATTTTACCTTACATTTTGAACCACGTTCACATAACTAATAGAGCTATGTATAATGGAATGGAAACCAATAAGGCAGAAGAACATGATATACGGACGATGTACGAAAAACCGATCCGACGAACTGAATTGGCATGCACTCGTTGCATGTACCAATGTCAACTAAGATCGGTACAACAGTATCTGCAATATTGTGTAGTGAATTTAAAACTGTGTGTGACTGTAAAACTGTGTAGTGCCTCTAAAAACTGTCGGTTGGTGTAGGTGATATAATTGTATATATTTTAGTACATACACCAACCCATAAATGATTTGATTAAACTATTAAATAATTCCTTAATTATATTAATAGACTTAATTATTTTGTAACAATTAATTTCAGTTGCTATATTTACGTTCATAGAAGGTGTGCGGCGCAGGCAGTGTTCGATATTTTTAATTGTGACATTTTATTAATTCTACACTTAGAGGAAAAACACATTTTAAAATCAAGCACAGTTATAGTTGTTTTTAAAATTTTCAACTTTTGATCATACATCCATGTTTTAACAATGCAAAATTTTAATACTAGGTTGAAATACATCGAATCAAAAATTACAACTTTAAATTAAAAATGCATTTCCAATTTTAAGTTGCAGCAATCTAATATCAAGATTGCACCAACTTTGATTTAAGATTATATCAACTTTAAAAAAAAATTAATCATTTCATTTCAATCTTAAATCAACTTTGTTCGTTGGTGAATTAAAAAATATCAACCTTATTCGACTTTCATGACGGCTTTTGCTTGATTTAAGGTGGTTTTTGCTTGATTTTACAATGTTTTTCCCTGAGTGTATGCAAATTTCTTTTTGGAGAGAACTCCTTGATGGCAATGAGCATGCAAATAAATTGGTATAGCTTAGACTTCCTTTGCATGGTCTGTACAATTTTACTACTGGGGTAAAGCAATTCAGTGTAGGACATATATTCCATTCATTGTCAGCTTTTGAATATCGATAACCTTTAGCATTTTTACACGTAAAAAATCTTCATATTGATGAATTTCGTTTCCAAACCATAATTCATTGTAATGAAGAACAATTCATAATATTTATCACTACGAAACATCAGTGTTATGAATTAATCATCAATTTGATGAATGACTGAAAAAGTTTTCTTCATCATATTAATTAAACAATACATAAAACACAAAATATAGTTAAGACCATCATACTGAAGAATCTTGTTCATCAAGCCAAATTTCACTTAAAATACGTAGTTTTTTTGTTCATTTTTTGCCATAAATAGAGTACTCAAGGAGATTTTGTTTATTATTTCTTGCTCACCATACATTAATTAGAAAAATGTTTTGTAATATATTTATATTTAAATCTAATACTTATTAATTAAAAGTATATAAAAAAACAATTTTGAAAATTTTTTTACGAAATATTTTGTCTTTTCGATTTATTTTTATTTAAAGAAAAATAATTTTTTTTGTAAAATTATTTTTAATAACATTTATTTCTTAATATTATTTTTTATTTTTTTGAAAAATTAAAAATTTATTTTTCGAAAAAATGTATTTACAAATTTTTTTTTCAATCAATTTTTTTTTTTTATGTAAAATTTATATTGGTTTAAATATGGCATTTAATACAGTTGGAATCAGCAACAATAAATGGCGCTTATTACAACCAAACCAAAACAACAAAAAAACTAAGTAAAAGCTCAGAAAGTGCATTTATTAAGTATTTTTTTAGTATATAAATAATAACAAAAGATTAATAATAAAATAAAAAATAAATAATTTACTAATTAGAATTTATACACATATAAATAAAACAGACACACACAGGCGATAAATAAATTCATTTTGCAATTAACAAATAGAAACTTGGCAGAAAACCAAAAAATAATATTAATTATTATATAAATAAAATAATAATATATAGCACATATACACATAATTATACAAATACCGACATATAGACATAGAAACACACACACACACATACAAGTAAAGGCGAATTTATTAATTAATATGTAATCACAAATTAAAAATATAAAAATTAATAATTTCAAAAAATTCTTAGCAAGAGCCACCACTACCACGCATCATCACAAAAATCAACAATAGATTTTTCTTTAAAAAAAATGCAACTTTTTAAAATTATTATTAAACTTTTTAACAGAAAAAATACAGAAAAGCTCGCATCTAAAATTATATTAGAAAACAGTTTAAAAAGTATTTTAAATAAAATATAAATTAGCTGCAAACAAAAAAATAATCACAACTCAAAGTTAAATAATTTTCGGCTGACGTACGAGCGGCACGAATTTCTACTAGAAAAATAGTTAAACTACTACAGTTCCTGCTAAATATTTTGCGAAGAGAATTTTTTAAAGAAATATACGGCAAATCATAATTTTTTTTAAACGATGGCGCATAATTGAAAAGATTTCATTTTTTAATGCTTTTATTTTAAAATAAATGATGTCATTCAAAGAGACATAAATTAGAGCACATTTCTGTTGAACTTAGTTCTCAGAAAAATCCGTCCGTAAAGTTTTTATTAACTATTTAATGCTTTTTTTTCGTTCGGAGACATGTCATATTTGCCCACTTAAAAATGCTTTTTAAAAATTAGCTAATTGTTAAATGCTAAAATTGGCTACTACTATTGAAAAATATTAATTGGAAAAATCATATTTTTTTATTTCTTAAAGAGCACCTCAATAAAACGAACAATAAAAATTAGTAACATGCAAAAATAAAGTAGTTAAAAATGGCTTAAGGGAAAAATTTGTAAAAATGAAAAATTGTTAAAAATAATTATTTTTTTTTCGTATAATTTTAAATCATTCAAAACTAGCACTTTTTGTGAACATTTGCATAAACAATAAAAATAATTCTAAATGCACATTAAGAAAATGTCAAACTACAGTTGAGCGCGCTAATTAAATAAGAAATAACTAACAAACACAAATTGTCAAGAAATTTGTTGCAATGGTTTCAAAAAAAAATATTAAAAGAAAAAAAAAACATTTAGTACTTTATAAACATTTAATAAACAATTTCAATTTATTATGCAAACAAAAAAAAATAATTACAAATATAAGCGCAAAAGTAAAAAATTAAAACAATAAAAAATTATTAGAAAATTATATGAAAAAAAGCACTGTTGAATGCAGGGACGCAAATTGTTAAAAACTATTTAAAAAAATACAATAACAATTTAAGTAATTAACACACACATATATATAAAATGTACTTTTTTCTATTTTTATTTTAATATTATTTTAGAATTTTTTAATATTTTTTAATATTTTTTAATATTTTTAATATTTTTTAATATTTTGTAATATTTTTTAATATTTTTTAATATTTTTTGATATTTTTTGATATTTTTTAATATTTTTTAATATTTTTTAATATTTTTTAATATTTTTTAATATTTTTTAATATTTTTTAATATTTTTTAATATTTTTTAATATTTTTTAATATTTTTTAATATTTTTTAATATTTTTTAATATTTTTTAATATTTTTTAATATTTTTTAATATTTTTTAATATTTTTTAATATTTTTTAATATTTTTTAATATTTTTTAATATTTTTTAATATTTTTTAATATTTTTTAATATTTTTTAATATTTTTTAATATTTTTTAATATTTTTTAATTTTTTTTAATATTTTTTAATATTTTTTAATATTTTTTAATATTTTTTAATATTTTTTAATATTTTTTAATATTTTTTAATATTTTTTAATATTTTTTAATATTTTTTAATATTTTTTAATATTTTTTAATATTTTTTAATATTTTTTAATATTTTTTAATATTTTTTAATATTTTTTAATATTTTTTAATATTTTTTAATATTTTTTAATATTTTTTAATATTTTTTAATATTTTTTAATATTTTTTAATATTTTTTAATATTTGTTAATACTTTTTAATATTTTTTAATATTTTTTTATATTTTTTAATATTTTTTAATATTTTTTAATATTTTTTAATATTTTTTAATATTTTTTTAATATTTTTTAATATTTTTTAATATTTTTTAATATAATATTTTTTTATATTTTTTAATATTTTTTAATATTTTTTAATATTTTTTAATATTTTTTAATATTTTTTTAATATTTTTTAATATTTTTTAATATTTTTTAATATTTTTTAATATTTTTAAATATTTTTAAATATTTTTTAATATTTTTTTAATATTTTTTAATATTTTTTAATATTTTTTAATATTTTTTAATATTTTTTAATATTTTTTAATATTTTTTAAATATTTTTTAATATTTTTTAATATTTTTTAATATTTTTTAATATTTTTTAATATTTTTTAATATTTTTTAATATTTTTTTAATATTTTTTAATATTTTTTAATATTTTTTAATATTTTTTAATATTTTTAAATATTTTTTAATATTTTTTAATATTTTTTTAATATTTTTTAATATTTTTTAATATTTTTTAATATTTTTTAATATTTTTTAATATTTTTTAATATTTTTTAAATATTTTTTAATATTTTTTAATATTTTTTAATATTTTTTAATATTTTTTAATATTTTTTAATATTTTTTAATATTTTTTTAATATTTTTTAATATTTGTTAATACTTTTTAATATTTTTTAATTTTTTTTAAATATTTTTTTTTATATTTTTGAATTTTTTTGAATAGTTTTTTATTTTTTAGTGCATTGTTCTAGTTTTTTTTGTGGGGAAGCACTGTACTGTTTTAGGGGACATTAGAACCCCAAAGTTTTGTTTGAGAAGCATATTAAATTTGAAAAATTCTGAGAAAATTGAAAATATCTTGGGATTAATTATTAAAAAAGTGAAAATCAAAAAGAAAAAATTGTGTAAAATTCTATTCAAAATGTTAAGTGCTTGAAAACTAATAAACAAGCTGTTTTCTGAACGGCCATGAACATCATATTTCCGAAAAAGTGCCACAGAATTATGAACATTCATTTTGAGTGTTGAAGACAGGGTGACTACAAACGCAAAAGTTTTAGTTGACGTATAAATGCTGCATAATTCTAGAGGAATTTGGTAATTTCAAATAAATTTGAATTTAAATTAACATTCAGTTTAAATACATTTATATTAGAGTTAATTTAATTTAATATTTATTTTTTATAGTAAAGTCTATTTATTTAGTTAATATTTATAAAGTTTTTTCATTACTTTTTTTATTAATTTCATTTTATTTTCATTCTGTAAAATAATTTATTAAACAAAACTCAAAAATCACTTGCAAACCATACCCTATAAAAACTATTTCTATTACCAATTTTCGAGGAACATACAAACAAAAAAACACATCTTTATATACTATATATAAAAAAAAAACAAAAACTTTTAAAAAAATATTTACAGTAATTATTGTAAAATATATAAAAAATATAAATAATTTATACACGAAAAAACTGCAACAACACAAACAACAAACAAGCAGCATAATAGCGCAGCATATCAGCTATAACAAAAATAAAATCTTAAAAATTAACAGAATTAGCTAATGTTACGAGTAAAAAAAATATAAAATATACAAAATATGTATAAAAAAAATATAGTTATATATATATATAAATATTACATACTACAAAAACATTTTTTGCTCGTAAAAACTAAAATTAGCAAACTTTACAAAAAAAAACTTTGCAAAACTTAACTAAACTACTTAGCGATTACTTAAAAACTTAGAAAATTATTTATTTTACATGTTTTAAATACTTTGAAAATATTATTAAAAATTAAAACCGAAAAATAAAACTGATTTTCAAAAAAAAAAATATTAGCAAGGGAAAATATGATTATTATAACGATATGAACGATTAATTATTAAAAATTTTACAATAATATAAAACATAGCATTAAAGCGCAACTGTTAAACTTAAAGAAAATTATTAGTAACAGCAACAAAAAAAAAATGTAACACTACCCGACATGATTTGTTCAATGTAGGGATGTCCAAAATACAGCGATATTTTAAAAACATTCGATATATTGCTTCGATACATCGATGTTATCCGATGCAATATAAGACCCAGAATCCATTCGATACATCGATATATTTTTCGATATATTGAAGCCACTGTGAAATTTGAATTTGAAAAAAAGCATAGTTGCTTATTAAGGGTGTGTACGAGTTCGACTAAATTGCTGACTAAACTAAATTGTACGAGTATTTATTCGACCGCCATTCGGTAACCGGTATTTGTTAAAGTCTCTAATAAATCGATTATCATATGTCTGTTTGCTGTCTTCCCATTTAGTTCAATTTAGTTTACTCGAAAATTTGCTAAATTGAAAAAGTAAACTCTGCATTACCGACAAAATTTAGTTTAGTAAGCAAATTTAGCACACACCCTAAATTATCAAAATCAGTGTTGCCGTGTTACAACGTTGCGCTGACATTACATGCCAAATACTACGAAGAACATTAAATGTTATTTTTTTTCAATAATTACTCCAAATTTTACAACTCTGTTTTTTTTTAATCTGAAACACTGAACAGCTGATGTGTTATATTTCCGCGGTAAAAATTTACAAATACTTGTGCTAATATTAAATTAAAATAAAACAATTGAATACATATATATCTATAAATTTGCATTTGTTGCTGAAAAGAAAATAGATAGCTCCCAAAATAAGTTGGGTTTGAAAATATTATAGCAAAATTGACGAGAAAGTTTCAAGTCGCAAACTTTGTCAAAAAAGTTAGGAGCTAATGCAATAAGACAAATTTAATTGCACACATTCGAAATGTGCATAAAGCAATCTATTTGCAAATTAACAACGAACTGTCTACTTCTGGAAAGAAGTCAAACATTGAAATCGACGACTCAGAGCCTTGTGGAAATTCATTACAGGTAAGAAGATGTCTTTCCTTAGTATATGACTTCTTTTAATCGCAATTTCAGCATAATACTGATGATTCGTAGCCTTCCGCCAGCTTTGGTAGATGGAGACTACAGATAAATTTGAGTATAGATTCTATATTTTATTTCTGAAATGTCCCATTGTAGTTGCTACTAATAATAATTTCAGTTTACAATTTGAACGCCAAAAATTGATTCAAGTAAAGACTACCATCCATTTTCGATTGTAGAAAATGAAGAATTTCAACATTTACTGAAAATTCTTGCCCCACACTATGAGATTCCTTTCCGAAATCCATGATTTAAAAATAAATCATTTTTTTGACGCTTTCGCTAGGGCGGTGCAGAAAATCAAGGACGAAATGCAAGATGAATTACATGACGTAGTCACAGATGTCGTAGATTCTGATGACTCTGAATCTGAAGACAATTTTAATTTGTGGATTGACCATCAAAAGTTGGTCCAAAACAATTTAAAACTTACCAAAACCGAAATTTGCGATGAACTGTCGATATACTTGGCAAGTTCAGTATCAGAATTTAATGAAAATCCTTTAAAATTGTGGAAGGATCTACAGTAACGACTTCCCAAGTTATATAAAATTTCAATGAAATATTTAACTATGGTCGATAGTCCACAAACGCTCAATCAAGAGCGAAATAGATTGAAATCCAAAAATTGAAACCAAATTTTGTTTTTACATAGTTTGTGATCTTTAGGATCACAATGATTTCAATTTTTTTTTTAATTTTGGCTATTAAACATTTTTTTAATCTTTAAAAACTTATAAAATTTTCATCTACATTGAAATTACTTTCCTTGTTCTTTTTCATTCAATGTATCGAAAACATCGACATTTTTCTTGGTACATCGGAAAACATCGATACAACGAGTCGATGTATTATATCGACCAAAAAATCGTTTTTTTTTTTTCAAATGGACATCCCTATTCAATGAGACTCACATACAACATTTCTATATAATTCGTAGGTGCTGATTTTGATTACATGCTCAATTTTTTGCTAACACATAGGATTTTTGCAATTAAAATTTCAGACCCTTTTTAGACATAACTTTACAAAAGTAATTTTTAAAAAACTTTAAACGAAAATTTTAAATTGGTTATGCAAATTTTGATATAACAAGGAATGCCAATCTTGTGAATTAAGTTTTATTAAGTTATATTCATTTTTTGTACCGAAGCGGTACGGTACGGTGAACACAACCTGAACTCGTTTAAGTTGATTTCGGATCGTGTGCATCAAATACTGTGTGCACTAAATTCTGGTTGTGTTCACGTACACAATATCGCTACCGTATTGTTTCGGTAGCGCATACCAAAAGTTCAATTATTATTTTAATCTAAAATGTCGACTGAAATTTTATTAAAAATTTTACAAGTTAAAAAAAAAACAGCATTCAAAATTTGCTCTCTAAAATTTTAAAGAAATGTTGCAAGCACAGGAAAAATTATTTTTCTTTTTATAGAGTAGTGGTAACTGGTATTAATGATATTAATTGTCAGAAAAAAACACATATATTTGAGTTAATTTATGTTTGTAACTAAAACAGCTTTATATAAATCGCGTGCTTATTTAAATTAAAAAAAGGGCGTTTTCGTAAATCATTTCAGAGCAGAGTTCTGAACATGATCTGAATATTGTCAGAGTTGAACGCAATCTGAACTCAACCTGAAGACTCTTATTTAAATTAAAAACAACTTGGGAAGGAGTTGTCTAATTCGTATGAAGTCCTGTGTTTGACAAATAAAATTAACGTCAAAATCTGTACTGTTCAGCCAGCTCGATAAAATGAAATCGAGCACGTCGAGTCTGTTCTGAACAACCGACTTCGATAATCTGAGCGAATAAACAAACGAAAACTACTGACTCTGAATGTTCAGAGTTTAAAAACAAACGCAGATTTTGTTGACAGTTCGAGCTCATTTCAGAACTAATAAACGAAAACGCCCAAAAGCTACTCGTTTCGACTTGAAAATGACATTATCTTAAGTTACAAACTAAACATTAATAATCACATTTTATTTCTAGCACTGAAAACATTTAAAATGATAATTGTTCGTTTATTTTAGTTTTTTTTTTAATTAAACCTAATATAATATATTACAAAAAATACATAGGGAATACATAAAGAATTTATAATTATTACAACAAGAACAACAACAACTATAAAATAATTAAGCCAACAAACACACTCACATACATTATTATTATATAAATATAATTAATACAAATAATAATAATAACTAAAACAAATGCATTTGATTGTAGCAAATATATATATATCGCATTTGTGGGAAAAAGGATGAAAGCAAAACACCGAAAAGAAAATAAAATAGTTACGAAAATGCAAAAGATTTTCGCAAAAAACAAACATTGAACAGTTATTGCATATAAAAACCAAACGTAAAAAAACCAAGTTAAACAACTAAAATGTTTAAATTTTAAAGCAAAATAGCTCTAACTCATTATATTATATACTTAATTAATACATATATTAAAAGTAAAATTATTGCGCAAATAAATTCTTAAAATTATCAAACAACACACAAAAATATATATGATGAAATGATAAAATTACCATAATTCATTGAAAGTTTTAAATTACAAAATAAACTCACACAAATTTGTTAAATCATCTTTTTTAATTCTAACATAAAAATAATTACAATAAACAATTAATATTGTTTGCGTTTCAGTTCAATTGAGCATATTCGAAAAATATTAATTAAAAAAAAGCAAAAAAAAAAAAACATGGCGCGAAATCGTTAAATAAATGCAAAGAAAATGTGGAGAAAACAGGAATAGCCTAAAATTAAAATTAAAAACACACAAAAAAAACCTACACTTATTATAAAATATTTCAATTATTAAATAAAAATGAAAAATCTATTATAAATAATTAACAGAATAGAAGAAGTAGCTGATGAATTTATGCATATAAAAAAATAAAAGTAGCAGCGCGAAACATATAGACAGAAAAGTCGTAGAAGCAGCAAATGAAAAATGTAATAATGATATAAATATTATAATATCAAAATTTATGATTACCTAAGATATAATAATATTAATAAAAACAAAACAATTATTATGATTATTATTATTATTATTATAAAAATTATTATTATTAAAAATATATATAAAAAATTATACATACTATATATTAAAGAACAACAACATGAAAACAAAAAAATCACAACCACAAAACAGATATATATTATATATACTTTATAGACATGAAGAAAAAACCATTAATAAAACTGAAAAAGTTGAAATAACTTTTAACAAAAAAAAAAAAGACCCGTTTACTTATTTAATTATATATATTTTTAATTCCTATTTTATTCTGCAGTATTCAAATAAATTAATTATATACCTATTAATATATTTTTATTTTCTATTTTCAGCAACTCCACTTGCAGTATATCGACGCACGGAAGCTGTGAATTATGAACGAAATCAACATTTATTTTAAAACTGTATAGTTTTTCTATAATTTTCTCTGAATATTTTCCTGGAAAAAAAAGTTTGTTTTTAGGTCTATTGATATTTTTAAAGAGCGTTTTTAAAATTTTAAATACTGGTCGTGTTTATTTGTTAAACTGATCTATTATGTTATTGTATTTAACAGTAAATCTTAAGCATTCTCTTGTCAAAAGCGGTTAAAGTTCAGTTTTATAATTAAATTTATCTACAGACTTAAAAACACCACTGATTCTAGCGTAAAACGATAAAATTATCATTTACATGAACCGAAAACGATGTTTTATTTAAATTAGAACCATTTACGATAGTTTAGTTAGTACACAAGCCAGATTTATCGCATTTACGATATTTTAGTCAGGACACAAACCATTTACGATATTTTTTTAGTCAGCACACAAACCACCCGTTTGAAATTTACGATATTTTAGTTGGTACTCAAACCAATCTTGTGAAATTTACGATATTTTAGTTCGTACACAAACCAGTGACATTTATTTTTCAAAACTGCATGGTTCGTGTACGAACTATAAGATCGTAAATTGATCGTAAATTTCTGATGTTTCACTGAACGTACCCTATGCATAAAATTTTGCACTGAACATACCCTGTGAATAATATTTGCACTGAACATACCCTATGAATACTATTTGCACTGAACATACCCCATGTGAATTGAACACCACCCATGTGTACTGAACGCACCCAACATCACATTGAACATACCCAACATACATTCACTGAACAAACCACATGCACCTTACTACAAATTTTCCCGTATCACTGAAATTGACACTTATTTTGCCAATTACGTGTTTTTTTTTCATATTTAAATTATATTTTTATGATAATTATTATTTTTTGCATTTAAGACGCAAGGTTTATCTTTTTATAAACAAAGCTGCGGCATATAATACCTGTACAAAACACTAAACAAAATTGCCTAAATATTTTAATAATGAAATAAATCACAGCGTAAATTCCGCCAAAAACCTTAACGATATAAAATCATTGGTAGAGTTCGTCATAGGTATTCATCAAGTTGCCGCCGATGGTACGCCTCCCACAAAGTTGGGGCGTGGTGTATGCGTTAAAAATACATCCAGCTACGCGCGAACGTCATGTTCCAGTTTGTGACTGGTCATGAAGGGGGCCGGATCCATCGTTCTAGTCATCTTCATCTTCATGACTTCTCCACCAAGACCATTTTAATAATAGCGATCATGGAAAAGAAAAGAAAATGCTCCAAAAAAGTTCTCGTGGTAATTAGTTGAAAAATGTGTGTTTACCATCATATTTTCAGCGACATCTTGACGTCTTTTTCAGCGATCAGTTTGTCCAATGTTCGGAATTGCCAGAAATTTCGGGGTTACCGTCCTTTTCGGTGCTCATCCATGCATGTACCTAAAATAAAAATATTGCAAAGATTAAGGACAAAACTTTCAATAAATAAATATTGTAAAATTGTAGAACTTTTATTAAGTGTCGAGAATATATCCTAATTTATATATTTTTGTACCTGAGAAAATATTTTTCGTCTGCTCTGAATTTTTTTTTATACGTTTCCAAAATTTCGGCACGTTTCAAAATCATTTCTTTTTTACAAAAGTAAGTTCGTTTTTATTTTATATCGTACGTTTTTATTTTTGATGATACATTTTTATTTTCTGAAAAATGCAACACTGGCCTATTGTGTTTTGTTGTATTTTTTTTATATTAAGACACGTCAGATTCTTCTACAAAAGATTGCACGAAATCACAACGAATTAACAATTATTGCTGCAAACGCAGTTGCACAATTTCCTCAAAGACGGCACACGACTTAAGCAAACAGTGAAAAACCCATAAAACATATACGAAAATCAATTGCAGCGGACACTGCCCTGCAATGAATACAAATTTGGCAGTTTTACTGCTGGCCTGCCTGGTGGCGCTGACTGTGGCGCTTCCAGTGACAAAAAAGAAGGCGGGTGAGGAGGAGAAGAAGGTGGAGACGAGCACGCCTGCGACGCCAGACGTTGAGGTAAGTAGCGATGAGATTGTGAAATGTTTTTTGACGATGTTAAGTTAGGGGATTTTTTTTTACTTGCTTGTTAACTTGTAGACGGCCTTGGAGTACGAGCGCTACTTGAAAGAAGTAGTAGAGGCACTGGAAAGCGATCCGGAGTTTCGCAAGAAACTGGACAAGGCGCCGGAGGCTGATATACGTGTGAGTATTAATTTATTGCAATGTAGAAATCCAAAAATATTATAAAAACTTTGACAAAACAGTAGGCCTTTTGGAGCTAATAAAGATGTTTTCCTAAAAAAAAACTTCCTGAACTACTCTTCTTAAGTTTTAATGTTCAAAACCGTTTTTTGGTTGGGCTGTAGAATTCTCCTATGACTACATTCCAGGACAATACTTTTACGAAAGAATACTGCTGCTGTTGTCCCCAGAATCAGACTATTCCGTAGGCAACTCTGCCCAGGAAATTGATTTGCATTTTTCCCGACAAGATTCTCGGACAATTCACTCCGTAGACAACTCTTCTAGTTGATCGGGAAACATTTTTATCGGAGAAAAATTGTCTGGGGGAAGAAATGTTTTGTTGGGGTATAATTTTCCGGAAAAGAATTGTCCGTAACCACTTTCTGCGATGTGATATTAAAATTTTAAACTCTACCACTTTATATTGGACGTGACTTTTTCATTAATTTAAACTTTTATCATTTTCACGTACTAGGAGTATCTACTACCCAAGACATTTCATATCTATTGCGAAATGTTAATGCTTTTAATTTAATTTATAACATTTAAACGATTTTGAATTCGTTTTAAGAATACAAACATTATTTCTCAAAAGAATATATGCCATTTTCTTTGACTTGAACGATTTGAATTTGTTTGGAACAGACAGTTTTCATATTAATGAAATCATTTGTTGGAAATTTGAATATATAATCGGTCAAAATTCAATCTAAATCTGGGTTATTTTATATATTTTCCATTTTGACTAAAATTTGTTGAATTTTTTCACCCTGGCATATTTTTATTTATATATGCGATAATACGCTGATATATACTATGTGAAACAAGATAAGAATCGCAAAAATCACTTGAAATTTGAGCTTATTCAAAATGCTATAGTGCATGAAGAAAATGACGCAACTAGTACTCACAAGAAAAACTATATCTCATACAATATATATATTTTAAAAGTACCTTAACAATTTTGTAATAATTACAGACTGGCAAAATCGCACAAGAGCTCGACTATGTGAATCATCATGTGCGCACCAAGCTCGATGAGATTAAACGCCGCGAAATTGAGCGTCTCCGCTCATTGGCCAACAAAGAATTCGAGCTGACAAACGAAATCGATCGCGATCACATGAAGGTGGCACAACATTTGGATCATGGCAATCAGCACACCTTCGAAATTGAAGATTTGCGCAAATTGATTAAACAAACATCAGATGATTTGGCTGAGGCTGATCGTCAGCGACGCGCTGAGTTTAAAGAGTACGAAATGCAAAAAGAGTTCGAACGTGAGGCGCAGCTGAAGGAGCTCGATGAAGAGCATCGCAAGAAAATGGAGGCCGAACTGAAGGAGCAAGAAGAAAAGCACAAAAAACACGAGAAAGTGCATCATCCGGGTAACAAGGCGCAGCTGGAGGATGTATGGGAGAATCAGGATCATATGGACAAGGAAGACTTTGATCCACATGCGTTCTTTATGTTGCATGGTAAGTGCAAAGAGCCTTCTGTATGTATTAGAATGTTAACTATATTTTTTATAACAGATGTTGATGGCAACGGCGTCTGGGACGAAACAGAGGTAAAAGCTTTGTTTGTCAAGGAGCTGGACAAGGTCTATCAGTCGGGCATGCCGGAGGATGATATGCGTGAGCGCGCCGAGGAAATGGAACGCATGCGCGAGCATGTCTTCCAGGAGACAGACACCAACCATGATGGTTTGATTAGCTTCCCCGAGTTTTTGGAGCAAACAAAACGCGAGGAATTCAACAAGGATCCCGACTGGGAGACTGTCGACAATCAGCGACAATATACGCACGAGGAGTATTTGGAATTTGAGCGGCGCCGACAGGAGGAGATTCAGCGCATGGTGGCGCAGGGACAGGTGGGTTTATTTATTGATGGATTTATTCATTGATGTATTTTTTGATAATTGTATTCATTGATGATGCATTTATTAATTGATGTATTTATTGATATTTGATGTATTGATTCATTAGTATCAATGAATAAATATTGATATATTGATTGATGTATTTAATAGTTGATGTATTTTATATTTGATGTATTTATTCATTTATCTACTTATTGATTGATGTATTTATTGATATGATGCATTGTTTTTTTTATTCATCGATATATTTATTCATTGATGTTTTTAATCATCGATGTATTTATTCATTGATGTATTTCATCATCGATGTATATATTAATCGTTGTATTTATTGATGTATGTTCTTAATCATGGATGTATTTATCTATATTTGATGAATTGATATTTTATTCATTAATGTATTTATTCAATGGTGTATTTATCATTGATGTATTTATTAATTTATGAATTGATGTATTTAGTCATTGATGTATTTAATCATCGACATATTTATTCATGTTTCTTTTAATTAATGTATTAATTCTTTAGCGTATTGGCTTTTTGATGTATTTATTAATTGATGTATATATTCATTGATGCATTTATTGATTTATGATTTTTTCTTGAATGTATGTAATCATTGATCTTTTATTTTTTGATGTATACATTCATTGATCTATTTTTCAATTGATGTATATCTTCATTGATGTATTTTTTCATTAATTCATTCATTTATTCATTACTTTACAGCTGCCTCCACATCCAAATATGCCACAGGGCTACTATCCAAACGGACAGCCACCACAGCATCCATCCGGCTACCAGCAACCACCTCAAATGCATTATCAGGATCAGCAACAACAATATCAGCAACAGCAGCAACATTATCAGCAACAACAACAACAATATCACCAACAACAACAATTCCAACAGCAGCAGCAACAACAGCAATATCACCAACAAGTGAATTTGAATCAAAATCAAGTCTATGAACATGTACCAGCCCAACAAGTTCCACAACAACAGCAGCAGCAATATCAACAGGTTCCACAACAACAGCAACATCAGTTGCCACCACAGCAACAACAAATTCCCCAACAGCAGCAAGTTCCACAACAACAACAGCATGTTCCACAAGCTCAACAACAAGTTCCACAAAAGCAGCAGCAACAGATTCCACAACAGCAGCAGGTGCCCCAACAGCAACAGGTTCCACAACAGCAGCAGGTGCCCCAACAGCAACAGGTTCCACAACAGCAACAGGTTCCACAACAGCAACAGGTGCCCCAACAGCAACAGGTGCCCCAACAGCAACAGGTTCCACAACAGCAACAGGTTCCACAACAGCAGGCGCCAAAACAGGTTCCACAACAACAACAAGCAGCGGCCAATCAGCAAAACATTCCACACAAGAAATAGACGCATCGCCGCTACTACAAACTCTAATTCCACTCGTCGCACTCATGTCTAAACACATTCACTTTCTGCGTATCTAATTAAAGATATACTTTAAGTAACTCCACTCAACTCATTTCAATTCAAAACTGGATGTAAATAAAACGAAAACTTTATTTCCACAAATTCAACAATTTCCACTACTGACTGATGATCATACATAACGAAACAAATTTTTATTTAATTGGTTATTAAATTTTCTATGCATTCTATGACAAACATTGCATTTAAATGCATTCATTTTTTGTAAAATCTTGTTATACTTTTACTTTTGTGCATATTTTTTAAAATATTTTTTGTAATTAGTAAAAAAAAATAAAATGATTAACTAAATAAAAATGCTAATGCAAAGAAGACGGACTTTTTATTACTTTTTTTTTGTCTGTTGAATATTTCAACAGTGAACACATTTTGTGTTCAAAGTGTTCAAAATGTTCTTAGATATTCTTTGACTAGAAATTTTTTGGTATTCTTCATTATTGTATGAACAAAACTAGTAGATATTTCAAATATTCTTAAGCAAGTGACAAAATCTTGGATTCGTGCAAGAAATCTAGGTTTTTTCGTTATAAAAAATATATATTTTTTTTTTTTTTTTTTTTTAC
This sequence comes from Dryomyza anilis, assembly GCA_951804985.1. Taxonomy (NCBI): domain Eukaryota; kingdom Metazoa; phylum Arthropoda; class Insecta; order Diptera; family Dryomyzidae; genus Dryomyza; species Dryomyza anilis. The sequence continues at coordinate 3,363,970 of OX638134.1, forward strand.
TTTTAAGACCCAAAGTAGTCTCTTTATATATCTATATCTCCATCTATATGCAGAAATGTAATTATTAAAAATTTAAATAAATTAAAAATCTCAAATAGGGAAAGTAAAAACGACGTGAGGAAAGTACTACACCACGTCAAAATTGAAATTTTGTCGGGCAGGGCTATCTGCAGACCAACACTTAATATGAGTCCACGAAGATCTATGATCCGTCAATTTTATTCTTTCTATATAACTTAACAGTCCTATTCTAACAAGAAATGATAATGGTTATCAATAAAAATTGTTACAAATGACAATTGATTCAAACTTTTACGTCAATAAACGTAGAAAATAAAATTGACAGAATACGAAATTGTGACAAAGCGCACTATTATGACTGATTTTAATTTGTGACTCGTGTCAGAATAGCGCTATAAATCTATGGCAGATTTTTTAAACCATCCTTTTACTTTTGCTAAACAACTTGTTACTAGTGCCCTAAAAAAAAAATCAAACCGAATAAATATTTGTCACGCCCCTTTAAAGAAAAAATAAAAAACTATAGCCCGTAACCATGGTTGAAGTATTTACAGGTTAAGTCATCTTTCAAAATTCAGGGGCCATTTACTTTTTTTTTGAAAACTGTCAACATTTAAAAAAGTTTAAAGATTACCAAGAATTCATTTAGAAACTCCTATAGTTAATTTGTGCAGTGGAATTTTAATAAAATAATGAAAATTAAGTTCAAAAAACATAACCTTTAAATAAATTTTTAAATGAAAATTATTTGTTTTATTTTCAATATTTTCTTGACATTCTCAACATTTTGTATGCCAACTATCTGTCTAGATGAACTAACCTGTATATAAAGGGTTTTTCAACAGGGACGCTACAAAAGTAGGGCGACAGGTACAACAAACGACGCCATATTTCTTGCCGCTCTTTTGACATTTCTATTCAGTAAGGTTTGCCATTTCATTATGGAAAGGATATACGAATTCAAATTTCGGTAGTAAATGTTAATAATTTCGACTCGTTGTTGGCTCATATATCTTTCCATCATGAAATGGCAAATTTTTCTGAAAAGAAATGTCAAAAGAGCGGCAAGAAATATGGCGTCGTTTGCTGTCCCTGTCGCTCTACTTTTGTAGCGTCCCTGTTGAAAAACCCTTAAGTCAACTTAAAAATTTAAAGTCTACTTTGTTTAATTTATATTTTGACAATTTCACATGGATTAACATTGTAAAAAAAGATCTTCATTTTAAAGTCTACTTTAAATGTTTATTATGTTGAAAAACCCTTGAAAAAACCTTTTGTAGCCATGCCCGCAACTATAGCCAAAATTAACCTGGAGCTTAAATTTAACAAACGACTTAAAATAAATTCCAGTTTTAAAGTGTCTATAGTTAAGCGCCTATAAGTAAAATCTAATTTTGTCGTTCTCTTCCTGGGACCCCCCCCCATACATCAAAAACGAGGGGTTATTAAAACTGGTTTTTGAGTGTATTTCTAAGGTCATAATATTTAGGCGGGATTCAGACTTCATGCCACCAAAAACTTAACTCAGAAGATGTTACCAGGCTTCAACCTGGATTTTTGTTTGATCATGGAGGTCTTATTTTTTTGTGCACGGCTACATCCGCATATTGGCCCCTTTTAAATTGCCCCTTTTAAATTTTTTGAATATTTATTTTTTTAGAAAATAGGTTTTTCTAAAAAGTGAGTTTTTTTATTTAAAGTAGGTGATGATTGTGGTGGGGTGATTTTTTGTGGGATAAGAAGCTCTTATTTCTGTTTAAGGTGGCAATATTATGACCTTGGACATTTCAAATATACTTTCTCCAATTTCTATCCCTCTAGTTTTTGATTTTTGGAGGGTCCCAGGAGAGAGAGCGACTAAAATTGATTGAACTTATATTTTTTTATTACTTATATATTAAAGAGCCGAGTCAATTTTTGTTTTATAATTTTTGGGAGGGGTCTGGGAAACTGCAGTTCTATCAAATATCTTTCATAAAATTTAAAAAAAGTTACTTTTATGATCTGTACTCATGAATTTTCGAGTCATGTTTGGTGTTGTGTTTTATATATATATATATGTATATATATATATATATATATATATATATATATATATATATATATATATATATATATATATACCTATCCTATTTTATCACCCTCCTAGCTAAATATATGAGTATTAAAAGTAGATATAGAAAACCCTGGTCTTGTGGAAGCTGACGAAGTAACCTAAATTCCAAAAAACACCCTAGTCTGTACAGAATCACTTGAATTATGCAATAGAGCAATGTCAATTTTATATTTTATGTTTTGACTTGAATCCATCCAGACGCCTCTTTTATCTTGTAGGGTTCACAGAGAAATGTCCAAGACTGATTAAATGTTCCCAATGTATACGCGCGTCACACCCACTGTCTTTGTGACCTAGGTCTGATTGATTTTTTAAGGGTTCTAAGGTGTGATCTACAAACAGTTTCGTAATTTACACATTGTTTAAAGTAAAATTGAACATTAATTTATTTTTCACTGAATGGCGGGAAAGCTGCCAACAATTTCAATATAACAGGAAACTTTTCATAATATTTGTATGGTTTTAAAAAGGATTACCTGTTGCTGCTTTGCAATGAGTTCAAGCACAAATATTTAAGACTTACCTTTCCTTCACCTCTGTGCCACTATTTTTATTTAACTAAATTAAAACTCGGCTGCTACTGATAGAATTACTTGCTTGCACTTAAAACCGTTGTTCAATGATTTTTTACCGTTTGACATTATGTCGGTGTTGCAGAGAAGTACTTTCGTACTATTTTGAGTACCTTTTTACTTTGATAGAGCGAAGAGTTTAGTAGTGAATAAATTTGTTCCCTTTTTTTTTGTTGTAGTACTTTTTGTGTTAATTTGATGCTGTGTAACTTGAAAATTACTGTGTGTGAATTTTTTATTCCATGTGTAAGGGGAGATTTCCAATCCCTGAGCCTTTTGTCAATCCCATGACTTTCGGGAAAAGAAAAAACGATACTTAATATCGAAATATTAGGACGCTATATTACAACGCTACTGATATAAAACTGATATACAAATGAATATCACTTTCCTCTTTAACAATTGTGAAAATGATATGGGAATTTTCATTTTATCACATTTGTTCTGCACTTTTTTATGAAATTAAAATGATTCGGAAAAACCGAGACTGCAAATATTTATGGGAATTCGGGATTTTCGATACTATAATATTTTATTATAACGTTTTACTAGATACGACCTTTACTAAAGTATTATTTTATCTTTTTGATTACTTTTTCAAAAACTGTATTCTTTTCAATTTGATCACCCATTTGCTATAATTCGAAGCAGGTATGGCCTGTAAAAAGTATTTATATTTATAATCAGCATCAGTTCGTTCGTCTGTAAGTCTGTCTATAGATGCCAACATAAATTCTGACAAAAAATCTGTTTTTCTTAAAGCGAAATTTAAAAATCTATTCACAGATTTTTGAAATTAATTTTGTCATTAAAAGTCTGACAAAAAAATTTCTCATACATTCAAAAATCTTCTAAAATCTGAAATTTACAAAAATCTAGCATACAATAAAAAATCCCACAAACAAAACTTGTTTTCATATTCAAAATTATTAAATAACAAAATATTAAAATTTATCACATATCCAAAATATTAAAAATAAATAGTTAAATTTAGTAGAATAAATAAACATCCGTAGTATTTAAAAAATGTAACTAAAAAAATACAAAAAAAACTGTGTGACAATAAAAACGCTTTTCTGTAAGAAAAATCTTAGACGGATTTAAAAATCTGATTTGAAATCGAAAAATCTGTAGAATATTTATCTACCAGCAATTAAAAAATCTGAAAAAATAGATTTATCTGACAAAGTTGGCATCTATGAGTCTGTCTGTGGAAATTAGGCATAACGAAAAACCACAAGTGCTAGATCAATGAAATTGTGAAGAGAAACTATTTGAACATACCAAGTTTTGAAGTTATTTTCTGGATTCGTAACCTCTGGACTACTTTAAACGATAACCTCTTTAATTTTCGGTCATTCACAAATGTGTAGGGTGTTTATAATCGGTTTAGACCTACTATAACTTTCACAAATCACGAAGTAATCAGTAATCGAAATTTGAGTCAAATTACATAAAACGAACCAGCTTCAGCTTCAATGTTAAAATTACTTTAAAAAGTTTTCGTAATACAAAAATTTGTTATATTAAAAATACTTACGTTATTTGGTAGTAATACATTTTATAAAAAATTATAATAAATAAAATAAATTCATTAAAAAGCATATTTTAATAGTTTGTAGCAATTGTTAGTTATTTTATTGCATATATTTTTAAATAACTTGACAAACGTCAAGCAACGTTTAAAAATTAGATATTTTTAAACTAAGGACAATACAGCGCGTAATATAGAGTTATGCGAAAAATATAGATTTATATTTTATAATATAAAATAATAATACGTTCAAATAACATGTTAAATTAAAACACATAAAGAATAACTATGATGTTTTAATGATATTTGAGTTTTCAGTAATGTTTTGTGTATTCAACGAGTTTTCATCAATAACAGGCCAATATTTTGAGGGTTTAACAGTGTTTTTTGTTTTTTTTTTTTGGTGAGCAATGAAATGCAAACTGTTTGCATTTGTTTCAGGGCGTTTTTAATACTTAGTTCTAATGTACGTTTATAAAATACTAGGGGGTTTCAATAAAATATATATTTGTATAAGCAAAAACATAGCAGATGTGATATGCAGATGATATAAAGCGAGTAAAGCGCTACTCACCATAGGGTATTTTTTGTATTTTTATGAAAAAAACGGCGTTTAACAAAATTTATGATTTATCATTTTACAAGGCGCGCAATGTTTAGCAGAATTTAACAACAAAAATGATTATTTAATAATTATAAATAAACAAAACTTTTAAATTAAAAGCAATGTATGCGATTTTTATCGAAATGACGTAACGCTTTAATGGTTATGCAGTCACTGATAGGGTTTTTGTTTTGCTTTAAATAAAATGACAAAAATACTTAACGTAAGTGGTTTCGTTTGTTTCTTTGTGTTAGCAACTACTCAAAAGCCAATTGAGAGGTTAAACAATGTTTTTTTTTACAAATTTTGAGCCATTTGAAGGCAACTTAATTTTTAGTACTACAAAATCTAGACATTTACAGCAAGCTTTTAAAACTTGTTTAAATGCTTTGAAGAACTATATAAAAAAAAAAAATTTTTGTAAATTTCAATTTAGCGATGATATAATTTAAGATATTTTGTGACAAAATTGAATTTTGAAAAATAGGAATATCAAATTTTTAGAAAAAAAAATACTGAATTAAAAAAATATGAAAAATAAAAAAATTAAAAAAAGGTAATTTAGAAAAAATCTAAGAGATATTTGCAGAAAATGATTAAAAAATTTTGTAATAAAAAAAGATTTTCAAAAATATTCAATTAAAATTATTAAAATTTTTGTTTGATACAATTTTAATTAGATTAATCGTATAACGAGCTCAAACTTTAATTAAAAATATTGGCGCAATTTAAAGTCGACTTTGAAATTAAAATCAGCTTTTTGACATTTTATTTTTTGTGAAAATCGACTTTAATTGTAATGTTGACTCTAAATTGTCTATGAATATGCGCCATTATTTTTATTGTATTTTAACTTTTATTATTTTGTCCAAATAATAAAAATGAATTTACAAAAATTGGTCCTCGAGCCCGTTGAGTTCTGTAGAGCTTTTTCTGAAATACATTTTCGTTCGAAACTCAAATAATTAACAAAAAAAACTTCGAATTTGTTCCACTAAATATGAATGGTTTGAATTTATTTGTAAATCGTGTATTTTGTATTAAAAATTCGATTCTGTTATATAAAAAACTAATTTTAATGCATTGAAATTGAATGCGATCTATTTTTTCTATACTGGAATTCAATTTTTCAATGCAAAATATTCAGGAATGTTCAGCATTCGATCGAAAACGAATTGAAATATATATTCGTTGGAATTTGTCTATTTACTATTCCGGAATACGATTTTTCAATACAATATTTGCGGTTATTCAAACGAAGACTATTTAAAATTCAATTTGATTGATTTTTTTTTTGTATTATCTCCAAATTTCATTTTTACAATCGAATATATATATTTTTTTGCTATTCCGAAATACGATTTTCCCACAAAAAGTATACGAACAAGTGCCAACTTTCGCTTTTCGGTCAAATTTGAACTAAAATTAAAATGTTTTACTGTTCCGCAATTCGTTTTTTTTTTTTTTAACGAAACGGATTCCATCGATACCAAAAGGAAATTTCAATTGGATCGTAATGTTCAATGCATATTGTTCTAAATTTCAATAAAAACTTAAATTTCAATTTGAACTAATTCCGAACTTCGATTTTTCTAGTACAAAATATACGGACATGTTCCAGCATTCGATCGAAATCCAACTGAACAATGTTTGTTTTTACTATTTCACAATTCGATTCTTAAAACCGATTTCTAATATGAAACAGTTTAGTTTGATCGATTCTATGTTTCAGCATATCTAATTCAAATATACATTCGATCGAATTTGATTTTTGGTATTCCAATCGAAAGAAAACAAACTGAAATTTTTATTTAATTTTTTTTTTTTGTATTCCGGAATTCGATTTTGCATTACAAAATATACACGCACATGTTTTAGCTTGCCATCGAAATCGACGTTAATTTTTCCAAATGGAAATTTTAGCAGTTTCATATCTTTGCTATTGCAGAATTTGATATTAAAATAGAAAATGTTTCCGATTAAAACTGTATAAAAATTTCCATTCGATCTAATTTGTTTTTTTCATTTCAATCGCATTCCTTCGAGTTTCTGTGAAAGGAATACTTTTCGATTTTTGTTGTTAAATATTTGATTTTCCATCAAATTTAATTTCAGAACATGCTCGATAAATTTTTAAACGATTTTAAATCGTTCAAATTAATACTAAACGCGTACCACTCGATTTTTTTTGAAAAAAAGTTTAAACTTCCAACGAAAATGAATAATTTGAAAAATGATTTAACAAAAATAACAAAATGTAATTTTTTTAAATTGTTAGTAAAAAAAAGTTTTTGTAATTAAAAATGATTTGAAAAATATGAAAAAAGTTATAAATTGTCAAATGTTTATAAATTGTTAGTACAAATAAAAAAATGTCTGTAAGTAATTGAAAAATTTCTAAAATGTGTGTTTTAAAAAATCGGAAAAGAATTCTAAACTATTTTAACTATTTATACAAGTTACAAACAAAATTCTTTAAATTATAAAATTCAAAAATATAAAATTTTGTTCGTTTTTCTTTATAAAACAATATTTTGTAATATAAATAAAATATATTAATGTAGTAGAAATTAATTTTTAGTAAACTTTTCTGTTTACTAAGTAGTGTTTGCTTTTTTTGATCGATGAGTAACAATTATTGTTATTTTTTTATTAATTAAGTAATTAATAACTTATTCACTTCCGCATTTTACAATGTTACTGTTAGGTCCAACTACTACTTGCTGTTGTTGCAACCATTCATTTGTAGTTTTTTTTTTGATTAGTTTTAACAACTGCAACCGCATTCCTGACAACGTTTACACAAAAAATAAGGCATTTTTTTATTATTTATGCGCCCAAAAGTAAAACCAGCCCAAAGCATTTAATTGCAACACTTTCGACTGCTATGACTTTCACTAGTGGCGGCGCAGCATTGGCTGCTTTAAATTGTAATTTATGTAAAGTATTAAATTCCGTTTTTAGCGTAGTGCTGTTGCCTATTTACGTAGCATACATAAAATTTTAATCAATTGTATTTTTACAAAATATAATTTCCGTATTTTTTGTTTGTTTGTTTTTCTGCTGTAATTTCTACATTATTTGTTTTTTTTTTCGTTTTTGTTCTGTTGTTATTTGATTTAATTTAATTTAAATGTAAAACTAAAAAGAGCGTGTTTTTGGATTTTAAACTAAAATTAAAATAAAGAGAGAGAGCACACAAAACAAAAGCATTTTTCTACATCTTGTCGAAAACGAATACAAAATCGAAAAAAGATATAGGAAATACTGCTCAAGTTTTATCGTCTTACAATGCTCGCCGGTCGTGGAAGCCCGCTGCGTTTTATTTGCGTTGTTGGTGGCCGCAGGCCCGATGGCTTCGGTATACCCGTGGAGCCTGTGGTGATTTTGGTGAGTGTGCTCAGTGGCGCATGCGCCGCCGTCGGTGGAGGTGGCGCACAGTCCTTGGCTGGCACTGTTGGAGCGGGGTGTTTGTAGCCGATGCTCTGCACGCTGCTGCGCGAAGAGGCCGAAGACATGCTCTGCAGAAGGAGGGGATGGATATAAAGTAATTTAAATATGTAAAAATGTTATATATTTCGACAAAAGATAAATCTATAATAAAAAAAAAAATTACTTAAAGTTCAATTTTCACTCAAAAATTATTTTTTTTACTTAAAACTAAATTTTTCACTCAAAACTAATTTTTTACTAAAAATTTAATTTTTCACTCAAAATTCAACAATTCACTAAGAATACAATTTTTCACTCTAAGTTCAGTTTTTCATTGAAAATTCTATTTTACTCACAGTTCAATTTTTATTTTGAACTCAAAATTCAAATTTCCACTCAAAGCTTAAATTTTACTCAAAATTCAATGTTCACTCAAAATTAAAATTTTTAGTCAAAGTTCAATGTTTTACTCAAAATTTTATTGCTCACTCAAAAATTCAATTTTTCACTCAAAGTTAATTTTTTCACTCAAAGTTAAATTTTTTACTCAAAATTAAATTTTTCACTATAAACTCAGTTTTTAATAAAAGTTAAAATTTTTGTTCAAAACTCAATTTTTAAAAATACATTTTTTTTTTACTCAAAATTCAATTTATCACTCAAAACTAAAATTTCCAATCATTTCAATTTCAAAATAAAAATAAATTTTTCATGAAAAATTTAATATTTCACTAAATATTCAAATTTTCACTAAAACTTAATTTTTCACTAAAAATTTAACATTTTTCAAAAAAAAAATGTTCACTAAAAACTGTTTTTCATTGAAAATCAAAATTTTCACTTCAAATCAAAATTTTCACTTAAAATCAAAATTTTCACTTAAAATCAAAATTTTCACTTAAAATTTAATTTTTCACTAAAATTAAAATTTTCATTTAAAATTTCAAACTTACATCTGTAGGTGAATGTCTGCCCGTCTCGAAGTCGTGATCCGCTACATTATGCGGCACATTCTTCGCTGCTGGCACAGCTGCTGGCGCTACACTCAGGCTGTAGTAGCCCGAAGAGGGACGCACGAGACCGGCGCGTTTAAGTCCACTGGCGGCTGCACCGGGTGCTCGTATGCCAGATACGAGTTTGGGCATCTTGAATAATGAATCGTCGGGTTTCTAAATAAAAAGAAGAAATTTTAGTAAAATTTAGAAATTATTAAAAATATAAATAGAGCTACTTGTGATTCCGTGTGCGCCGCACGCTGCATATTGTTGACACCGGAATTTGTCGTTCGTATGGGATTCGCTTTTGCCTGCAATAGGTTAAAACGGAAATTTATAAAATATATAAATAAAAACAAAAAATATTGAATCAAATAAACTACCTGTTTCTCTGTTAAAATGCCACTCGTATTACTGCTCTTTTTCACCGCATAGCCTGATGTGGGCTTCGCTAGTGACAGCCCAATGCCGCCGCCAAAATTGCTCGATAAATTGTGAAACGATTTTGACTTAATGCCCATGGGACTTTTGAGCTCCTTGACACCGTTGCCATTGCCTAAAGGCGGCTGCGTGCGATTAAAGTTGGCGCTGCCGCCTTTGTAGCCACCTGTTGTTGGCACACCGCTGTTCAGCGTCAGATTGAGCTGCTGCTGCCGCGCGCAGTTGGCAGTCGTCTGTTCCAGATCACCGGCGGAGGTGGCTTTGCTGACGGCGCTGAATTTTGTCAAACCGCTTATATAACGTGGGCGCGACAAAGAGCGCGGCTCCAAGCGCGACTTTGTGTTGCTGATATCGACGACAGGCGCTTCTTCCACAGCAGCTGCTACTGTTGTTGGCGGCGGCGCTAAAACCTCTGGCAGATTGCGACGCGGCATTTTATCCTTTGGTTTTTTATACGTTAAATAGTTTGTGTTTGTTGGCCTCAAGTGTGACGTTGGCGGTGGCGGCAGCTGCTGCTCTTCCTCTTCCGCCGCCTCTGCTACTTCAGCATGTTGTTCATTAACAACAGCTTCTACATTATCATCATCTATACAAGGCACATTCAGTCGTTGGCCGCCATCGTCTTCATCGCCGCCAGTCGTTCCACGCTGCTTAACAATTTTTATTGTTTTGAAACGCTCGCGATCACGTTCACGCTTTTCCGCTATGCGTTGCTGGCTCTCAACGCCAGCGGCTTCAGTCTTTGGCGCCGCCGCTGCATCCGCGGCATCTGTCGTTGCTTCACAAAAAGTTTCATTGGACAAAGTTGAAAGATTGATGCCGTCGTAGAGCCGACTGCGTCGACTTAGCAATCGCTCGGCGCCGCTGCCACCACTGTTGCCAGTTGATGTTGTAAATGATGTGCCCAACATGTTGGCTGAGTCGCGCGACTCTGACAGCGTCTCACGCGCGCTACGATGCAAACTCGCCTTCAACTCTCTGCTCTCGCGCATTGAGTCGCGCAGTTTTTTAATCTCGTTGCCGCGCAGCTCCATGGCGGCATCACAGGCGGTGCGCAGATCCCAGTCATCGCCGAGCAGCAATTCCTGTCGCTCATTTTCCAAGGGTTGCGTCAAATTATTTGTGGCTTTCAGCGCGTTTGTTTCTGCCTGCGTTGTTGGCGCCGCCGCCGCTGGTGCCTGTTGTCCATACGTAAAACGTTTCTTAATGCTGTCCAGCGACTTTTTCATCTTCAGCTGCTCTGCATTGAGCTCAACGCGTCCGAGCGCATCGAGCATGTGCTCGAACTCCGCCTCATCTTCCTCCTCGTTGCTTGCAAGCAGCTCGGCCTCAGCTTGCGCCAGCTCCATCACATTCTGCATGGCGTTGCCGGCGGCGCTGAAGTTGGTGCGACTGCGGCTGCGACAAAAAGTGCCATTGACCGGCTGCTCTGTGTTTTCGAGCAACTCCAGCGACTCAAAATTGGGCAAGTCGCCGTTGAAGGTTTGCGAATTGAGCTGTGGCGAAGTGACGACATCGGCGTCAACAACAGCGACATCTACATCTGCATCCACATCCGCATTAACAACCGCATCAATATTAACTGTTACGTTATGTTCTGAGAACGTCGCCGAGTTCAGTTTTCCAACGTTTTGCTCTTGCGCCGGCTGCTCATTGCTCTCCGAAAAGGTCGCCGAGTTGACCGCTGCCTCAATGGACGGCGGCAGCTGCGGCTCAAATGTCGCGTTTAACACGCGCGTCGCATTATGCAACGACGACTGCGTGGGCGCTACAATCGGCGAAATATTAACATCTTCGACAATTTTGATGGAAGGCGTAAAATGTTGTTTGTTGTAGCGTACACTGCTGGTTTGCGGCGTTGACTCGCAGAATTTGGGACATTTTTTGGGCAAATTTTCGGGTGTTTCACAGCGTGGCGTCTCGTCGTTGCAATCATAAGTCTCATTGTGACTATTACTGCTGGCGACGTTTGTTGGAGGCGGCTTTTTAAACGTTTCATTGGCCATAGTTATAACAGACGGCTGCAGATCGAGCGTCACATTGAGCGTCGTTGGCGGCTCGTTGATGCACAAACTATTCTCGATCAGATTAAATGTGGTATCGCCAATCATTTCATTGCTGAGCAGCATTGTGCGTTGCAGCAAAGGCTGCCGCGCAATTGGCGCCACCGCTGGCTGTTCAAAGGTGCGATTCTGTTGTGGTATCTCAATGGTGCGATTGTTAATGCCAACATTTCCACTATTACTGTCACCTGCACCTACATCGCCACCCACACCCTCCACGCTCTCTGTCGAATTGTCCATTGTACTGCAGCCCGATGCAGTTTTGCTCAGTGTCAGCGAAATATCATCGATTTGCGCTATGTTGCAGTCCTTGATTAAAGTGCCATCGCCGGACATGGTGAGCGCATCAAGCGCCTTGCGATCACGTATCATATCGCTGAGTGTGTAGCCACCAATGTCAGCGGATTTTTGTCCAAAATTAAAAACACCCTGCACATCATTGAAATCGAGTGCATTTGTCGATTGCAAAAAGTTGAGACTGCTAAAGTCGGCCGATGTTATAAGCGAGTTATTCATGCGATCGATAGACACATCCATGGAGGAGCAGATCGAGGAGGGCGGCGAGGTGTCCTGCAGAAAGGATTTCTGCATTGTGGTGACCAGGCCGCCGATTTCCATGTTGAGCATGGGCACTGTGCCGCCATTTTGCGCGGCATATTGAGCAGAATTCGTCTGAAGAGGAAAATGTAAAAATTAGTTTATTTTAAATGACATTAGAAAGCATTTTAAAGTCAATCGGGCATGTTCCGAAATCGTAAAAATTGGTTTATTGTAAATGACATTAGAAAGCATTGTAAAGTATATCGGACATGTTCCGAAATCGATTTTTTTGTCAAATATTAAAATATAAATCGCAAGTGATTTCAGAACATGTCCGATATAAGTATTTATTCTGTATGATACATTATTACATAATTTAAAAGATACCGTCAGAGAAAAACCTCAATTTATATTCATAACTGTCGAATTTTCTGAATTCCAAATGGAAAGTTCTGAATATCAAATGAAAAGTTCTGAATTCAAAACGGAAGGTTCGGAATATCAAATGAAATTATCTGATTTTCAAATTGAAAGTTCCGAATATCAAATGAAATTTTCTGAATTTCAAATTGAAAGTTCTGAATATCAAATGGAATGTTCTGAACATCAATTGAAAATTTTTGAATTTCAAATAGAAAGTTCTGAATGTTAAATGAAATTTTTTGAATTTTAAATGGGAAGTTCTGAATACCAATTAAAGTTTTCTAAATTCCAAATGTAAAGTTCTAAATATCAATTGAAAATTTCTGAATTCCAAATAGAAAGTTCTGAATATAAAATCAAATTTTCTGAATATGAAATTTTCTGAAATTTCAAATTGAAAGTTCTGAATACTAAATGAAATTTTATGAATATCAAATGGAAAGTTCTGAATAACAAATTCAAAGTTCTGAATTTCAAATTGAAAGTTCTGAATATAAATTGAAATGTTCTGAATATCAAATGGAAAGTTCTGAATATAAATTGAAATGTTCTGAATATAAATTGAAATGTTCTGAATTTCAAGTGGAAAGTTCTGAATAACAAATAATATTTTCTGAATTTCAAATTAAAAGTTCCGAATGTCTATTGAAGTTTTCTGAATTTCAAATGGTAAGTTCTGCATATCAATTAAAATTGTCTGAATACAATATAAAAAGTTCTGCATAATTTTGAATTCCAAATGTTTTGAATATCAAGTGACGTCTTCTGAATTTCAAATGGAATTTCTGAATTACAATTGATGTGTTTTGAATTCCAAAATGCAGAATTTCAATTGATCTTCTTTGAATGAATTTTGAAAATGCTGTAGTGATTTGTTAAAAAAAAAGCATTAAGGGTTCAAAATTATAAAATATATAATTTTTTTGTTTTAGTGCAAATGGGCATTAATGGGTTAAAGTGTCCGAATTAAATCTCACAGAAATGTATAAAAATATTATTTTAAAAAACAGCTATTTCGATTTGCAAACACCGCAATGTTTTGTTTTATAACATCCTATGAATTATTATTCTGTGCGTTTATGAGTCATACAATTTTCGCCCTCGTCTTCATCATCGCCATCAACATAGCCTGCGTCATGTGCGTCACATGTCTTCGGTAAGCGGCGCTACGTCATGTCAATACTTAAACATTGAGTGTCCAATTAATGCACAGCGACAACGAAAGATACGAAAAGACGTTACAATAAATTCAAATAAACAACACCATATGTTCAGTCGGTCGGTTCGATGATGTGTTTTCAATTGGACCGCTCAAGTAAATGTGTAAAAGTGTTGCAACTCTTTTAAGTGAAAACACAGCTTTATTTAAGCTATTTATAGACATACAATCCCGACACAATGAATTAAATGAACTAAAAGCAATGCAGGTACATTACTTTTAGTTCAGCTGTTCAGCAATAAATCTAAAATATGTTTCAAATGGACAGCAATAAATTGTCACTTACCTGCGTGCGTTACTTAAAATCTATGTAATAAGTTAGCTTAATATTTAATAGTAGGTAGCGATGTTGGTTGGTCATACTTACAAATTGAGATTCAAGATTTTGTGCCAATTTCCTTTTGGGTCGCGTAAAGGTGCGGGAATTTAATTTATAAGCTGTTCATCCATGAACGTATTTTATCGCAGCACAGTAGGTACAATTGCAGTGATTTTTATTTAAAATATTTTATAGTAATTTGATGTTTGTTGTTGCGTGGGAATTTGCAAACAACATTAAATTCGATAAAGCAGCAGCCCGCACGCAACACCATCAAAATTCAAATTCAGCAGCAGCACATAATGCAAGACATGATATAAAGAGATAAATAGAAGAAAAAAGTCATTAAATAAAAAAAAATAATCATTATTAAATTTAAAGCTGCTTAAGTGCATGTGGGCAAAAGAGGAGATATAGTGTTGTGAACTGCTCGTGATTGCCACAGCGAAGCGGACTATTGAACTTTGAAACGATAATTAAATAGATTTATTTAAGTTTATGTAGCTGAGTAAATAAAATATATATCTCGAGTGTCAATATGAATATTACTTGAAGATACTTTTTCTGTGAATTTGGTTATTTTTGACATGTAGAGTTTTCAAGAAGCGGATTTTAATCTTTTATTTAATAGATAAAATTGATTTCTTTTGAATGTATGTTGTTGTTTGAAGCATCTTGATGTATTTTGAAGTATCTAGATGTACAACAATTTATCAATAAAGTATCTAGAAATATTTTCAAGTATCTACAAAGTATCTGGATGTATTTTCCCGTATCAATAAGGTATCTAGGTATATTTGCAAATATCTATTAAGTATCCAGATGTATTTTCACGTATCAATAAAGTATCTAGATATAAAAAGTTTATCTATAAAGTATTTACATGTATTTTTACGTATCAGTAAAGTATCTAAATGTATTTTGAAGTATTTATAAAGTATCTAAATGTATTTTCATGTATCTATATAGTATCATGTATCTATATCTATAAAGTATTTTCATGTATGAATTAAGTATCTAGATCTATTTTCAAGTATCTACAAAGTATCTGGATGTATTTTCCCGTATCAATAAGGTATCTAGTTATATTTGCCAATATCTATTAAGTATCCAGATGTATTTTCAAGTATCAATAAAGTGTCTAAATGTATTTTGAAGTATTTATAAAGTATCTAAATGTATTTTCATGTATCTATATAGTATCTGAATATATTTCCAAATATCTATAAAGTATTTTGAGGTATTTTCACGTATCAATTAAGTATCCAGATCTATTTTCAAGTATCTAGATGTATTTTCACCTATTAATAAGGTATATAGATGTATTTTTTAAGTAATTATAAAGTATCTGAATATATTTTCAAGTATCAAAAAAATATCTTAAGTATTTATAAAGTATATAGATGCATTTTCCAGTATTTATAATGTATCTGAATGTATTTAAATGACCTATAAAGCTTTTAAATAAATTTTAAATTACACTAACACATTTTTAATGAATGTAGATATATTTTTAATGATTCCAAATTGCATTTTTCAGTAAACGGTCACTTCTGAAAACAACAAGATACTTTTCAGACATCAAAACTATTATTTCATTACTTATTAAATATTTTACGATTCCAGTTATATTTTAGGTATTGTTTAAATAATTTGTATGAATCTATTATCATTTGAGATACAATTTTTGAAGTATTTTTTACAAAACTTTTATTAAAGTTTGATTAATTTTTTTGTATATTTTTTATTATTACGAAAAACATTTTCTATATACTTTAGATAATCTAGTAGAGTTTCCAATACCAAAGTATTAGACCATCCCGTGACTTTCGGAATTAGAAAAAGAAATCATGGAATTTGTACCGAATTATCAAAATTTGTATTACAGGTAACAAAAAATAATATTTATAATAGCAGCTGTATTAAAAAACAATTATCATCAAGGTCTATTAAGATATTTTTTCAACATTTAGAAACATGTTGAAAAGTAATCAAAAAAAAGTTTATAAAATATATATATTTAATACAGAAACAAGTTCAGAATAAAGAAATTATTGGAAAAAATATATAACGCTTTCAGATAGATACTCTTAAAGTATTTTCAAAATTTTGCGAGTTATTCAAAATATTCTGATACAATTTGAAGTATCTAAATATTACTTATACTTATTAACGTTTTTATATACTCTTGACTCTAACTAGATACATTTTGAGATACTTAAAAACTTTATATAGTACCTATTCAAATATTGTAATACTTTATTTATCGCTCATGTAGTTACTTATCAGCAGTTGAATAATTTTGCAAGTATCTAGATACATTTTGAAATATTCAGTTTAAATTATACATGATAAAGTATTTCACAACTTCTTCAAGAATGCATGTACTTTTAAAATTAACTAGTTACATTTATGAAATTTTATTCTAAACTTTATAAATGCAAATGCAGACCACTGCTTCAAAAGGCCACGGTAGCAGTCCATAATTTGAAGTTTGTCTCAACTTGTTGTAACATTAACCCGGAAATATGTGGGTCTATAAACTGTACAGTGTATAACACACTTGTGCGGCGAGTACAAACTAAATTTGCGTCGCTCCAACTAAGCACAAAACCACTTCTAAACCAGCTGCACAGACCACGGCCAAACAGAGTCAGAGTCGGCATAAACAGCGGCGCCGTCGTCTGTTTGGCCAGCAATTCAGTGACAGCGACAACGATTGACTTTTCAAAGTGCCAGCAACTCACCTTGCTCTTGTGACTGTTGTTGCTGCTGTAGCTGTTGTTGTTGTTGATTTTGTTGCTGCTGTTGTTGCTGCATACAATTGTTGCTTTTCCATTGCTGCAATATGTTGGAAACATCGTCGTGTGTTTTGTCCTCCAGAAAACTTTAATAAAAACAAAAAAAAAAAATCAAAATAAAAGTAACATTATGTGAATTTTCTGTCATTTACATAAACGAATCATCTTTCAACGCCTCATCGATATCCAGAATATCCATCATTTATTTAGTAGTTTCTCGTATCGCTTCCGCTGTTGTTGCAATTTCCAGCTGCGACGTTGGACGCGCTGCGCTGCATGAATTTGTGATGAGACAATTCGCGGAATTGCACTGCACTACGCGACGACGACTTCCGTGGTCATTCAGACACAGTAACTGGTTTTGTCTCGAATACAATTTAATGCTTTTCAAATGTTCGGAGCAAAAAATAAAATAAAAATTAATTTTGCTCAAGTTTTTTCGTTTCTTTCGTTTTGTTTTTTTTTCTTTTTATATTTTCTGCAGAAAACCAATTACTTTTTATTTTGTTTCTCTTGAATTTAACACAATTATTCAGCAGCTGTCTGCTGAATTTATTTCATTTGTTTATATTGCTTCCTTTTGTTTGTGCAATAATTATGCAATTTAGTTAATTGATTGCTTTGCACAGCAATTATTCACCTTTTTATAAATAAAAAATAAAATAAAAATAGCAAATTCCACAACGTCGCACAAAAGCAATTCTCGATTAATGACTTTTAATGCACGACGGACAACAGAAAACTGAAAATTTTTCCTTAGCAAAAATTTGAATTGAATTTGTCGTGCGTACAAATGAAATAACACCATTTTATGGGTGACACATGTTGTCTCACTCTTACCTGTGAATTTTGCAAATATGCAGTGTTGCCAGTTCTGTGGGAAATTATCCTTTTGTGGTAATTTTTAACTGATGTGGGAAAGATAATTTCCCATGGTCATTTTAAATAGCTGTGGTATGTATAATTTTTTTTACCAAATTGTCATTTCTGTAAGAGAGCTCGGCCTAAGTTCTTATAGGACTGTGTATTATTATAATTACCATTTGCAAATTTTTAATAAGTCATATGGGACTAAGGTTTTATTTTTCGTGGTAATTTTGTTTGAAAACTATGAGTGTTGCATTTAAGTAATAGTACTTTTTTAAAATGGCTGCATTCAGAACACTCAACAGTTGCGGAGCTGCTCAGTAGTTAATTTCTCACTAAAAAGCCAGTAATACGCAAGTTTTTCTATGTAGTGCAGCTCCGTCATTCTCTGTCTAAATTCTAGCCATAAAATAAGTTTGTGTTTGTGGTAAATTATTGAATGGGCCTGTTTTCCGCTCGTTTAAAAGATCTGCCAGAAATGTGCCTTTCAAATTCTATAAAATTTGGTAAACAGCTAAACGTTTCCAAAAGAACATTCATTTATCGGTGTGTTTGCCGGAAATATGCCCTAAATATTCTTAAAAAATTACAGAATTTGATCACGGTTTCGATACTTTTTTATTTCATAGACAACATTTCTGGCTTATGTGGGGCATATACACGACAAGATTTTAGGAAGCGTATTGCAGCTGTAATAGAAGATTTCCGGAATATTTTGTGTAGGGAAAAAAATAGACAACTTCTGCTACAAACTTTTTTGTTTGAAACATTTCCATAAAAGCCCAAATCCTGCCAAAAGTTTTGTTATTTTTAAGAACATTTCTCTATTTGAGACGTTTTATATTTTTACGTGAAACAATTTAACATTTTATTTCTAAATTTAGGAGTTTTGGTATTTTTAAATTGTTATTAAAAAAAATATTTTCATAGTATTTTGTGGTAATTTAAATTTCTGCTGATTTTTTTTTTTGTAAAATTGTAGAAAATAATATGTTATATTTTTAAAAATTTGTTAAAAATTGTAATTATAAGTAGACATTTTAGGGAGTAAATCAAAGTTCTAATTTATTTTTTAGTAAAAATTTAAAATAAGAAAAAATTAAATTTCAAAAAAAAATTAATAAAAACCAATATTGGAATATCGACAAAATTACATTATTAAAAAATATAGGCTATGTGCCTCATATCATTGACAATTTAAAGTCGACTTTAAAAATAAATTCGACTTTATTGACAAATTTTGTATAGAATAAATTGTCAAAAGGCTGATTTTAAATTTAAAGTTATTTTTAAATTGTCTATGATTATGCAACATAATTTTTGAATAATAAATTAGTATTTTTTATATAAATTATATAACTGTTACGATCAAAGGTATAGTGTGCCTTCATTTCGGATTTTTTTTTTAAATCTCAGTCAGTTTCAACATTTTCTCTAATTGATTATGTTATAAAGCATAAACTTTTACATAGTCAACTTGCAGAGCCTCATTGCCATTCCAAGTGGGCAACCACTCATTTCTCTTGTCCCAGAATTTCATTGCGGCCCTTGGATCTTGAAGCAACCAGTAATGATTGTTTGGAAAATGAATTTGGCCGCCAACTGATACGCCTAGTACTATGTAAAACTGACAAAAAAATTCATTTTTTTTTTTGAAATATCAAACACATAAAAACTCACCTGATCATTTTGAAAGTCTTCTAAATTTTCAGTTATCTCGCCATAGACATTCCCATCAACGGCTAACTTTATGCGTTCTTTTGACCAGGTTATCGAATACACGTGAAAACGTTCGCCATAATGTTCCTTATTATATGTGGACTTGAGATCATTTTTACATGCGCCATTAACATAATAATCGATGCCACCGCACAAATGCTTGCCACCAATATCTGTAGTACTTCCCTTTGGCACGAAATACTCATTACCTCGTGCGAATGCGATACGAATTTGTGGTATTTGATCATGTTTATTTAGGAAATCTATATTTCTTGAGACTGGTTGTAATTTTATATCTATTTGAAAGGATTAAAAAAAACATTATTTAAAATTAGGTACATTTAAATATAAATATTTTTTTTACATGGTATAATCCAATCTCCTTTGGGTAATTTTGCACGAATTTCGACACGTCCATATTTGAATGCAAATTTACGATTAGTATGTATTTTTGTTGAATGTACTGGGGGCAATATAATGAAAGGTGGTTGGTAACGACGTTTACAATTGGGTTTAGAAAGACCGGTGCATCTGTTATTAAATAATTTCAAAAGAAACATGTAAACACCGATATAATTAACATACCTTCCTCCCTCCAACTTAATTTCACCTTTAACAGTTTTCTGCACCGTTGGTTTTATATGCAAAATACCATTCTGTATAAAATGATTGACCCTGTTGTTATCGAACAAAACGAACTCCTCGGTTTCCAAATCGTTCAATGCTATGTGTATGTCATGCGACCAATGGGTCTTCTTCAGTTCATCGCTCTTAAAATTTTCCTCGAATATAATCTCGTCTACGCAATATTTCTGATTGCTATTGGTAGTGGTATCAGAATACATGCAATTGTTTGGTGGCTCTGTGGTTGAACCCGAACAAGTGTTGGATCCATATTCGTTTGATTTATTAATATCATCCGATTGAATTGTGAGAAAAGCTCTGCCATCGTTGCCTATTTTTAAATCTTCATTTCTCTTATAGAGCACATCATTATATGTCACCATCACTAAAACCATTACCGTGTCACCGGTGCGCAAAATATATTGATGATGTGTGGTCCAGGCATCGTTTGCCGCTTGCAGTACAGTTTCCATATGGACGGGACATTTATTGTTGATTTCAATGCCAAAGAAGACTTTGGAAATGCCAGGCAAATCTAAACAAAATTATAATTATAATTAGTAAAAATTTGTCAAATTTGTGCATAAAAGAACCTAGCCCTATTCAGAAAAATTCAGTTTATTAATTTTTTTATAATAATTTTAAACGATTTATTTAATTGCTAATTAAATTTATACAGCATAGACGCGCACATAATCGATTTGCAGCGCTGGAGATGTCCATGTGGTTTTCCAGTTATTGCGATCTCGCCAAAATTTATAGGCCGCTTTGGGTGATGTATTGTCCCAAGGTTTAGTAGGACTTTCATCGGGAAAATCCGCATGTCCACCAGCGGCTACGCCCAATGTGATGTAAAACTGTTTGAAATATATAAAATATGAATTTAAAAAAATCTCTATATCCATCACAACTTACTTCCTGATCAAATGGCGCCATGTATTCACCATTTTTCCAAATATATTTATTATATAAATCGGGTGAACTGCTATTAGCGAAACCACCGTCCACCACGCCATACTCCTTATTATCCACATAAAAGGATATCTTCCGATCTGTCCAGATCAATTTGTACACGTGAAAATCATTGCCGAAATGTGTGCTACCACGCATCTTAACCATATATTTGTCACGTAAATTGGCACCTGGAGCGAGGACGGCACCGCCATAAAGCGTGGTGCCATCTAGCGGAAGGCCATCTTTTGTAGTGAGTTGTTCATTGCCACGTGCAAAGGCAACGCGCAACTGACCAGAGGCATAAGATGAAAATCCATAATTGTTTGTCAACGGCTCCAAGAGTAGCACTGCAAATATAGAGCTATTGTAAGACCATACTCAAAACTTAGACTACTATATGATATACATGGAAATAACCAGTCCCCGTGTGGTATCTTGGCGCGTATCTCCACGCGTCCATATCTGAAACTAAATTTGTCTTTGGTGTTAATACGCGCCGATACTATAGGTGGCAGTATATTGAATATGGAACCTCCTGGTTGTCGTTTACATTCTACCAACGGATGTTGTTTAGCGGTACAACTAAAAGAGATCAAGTTATTTTTTATTCTACAAAATTCAAAGTGTAGAAAAAATTATTTCACGATCTTATAACAGTTTTGGATAATTCAATGTTGCTGATCTCATATGGGAAACCATTTTTACTAAAATGTTGAGTAATGTTTGGATTTTTATGGTATTTAAAACCGTTTTCCTATTGAGTGTTTGGATCTTAAGCGGCTATATTGTTTGAGGCCTTCACATCATTTTTCATGGCAATATTTTTACCAAAGACACTATAATATTTTCTCAAAACGGGCATTAGTTTCGAGATCAGCAAACCTGAATTATCGCAAAACCCTTACCAAATCGTAATATGAAGAATAAAGTTAAATATCGTTTATTTACCGTGAGAACAAATCCAAATTACCACGTCTCAAGTCGGTACCGGGCCTATCATCATTCCACAAGTTAGGCACTATGTTCAACAGTCCATTTTCCACTTTAACATTTTTCGCATCATCATGATACATAACAAATTCGGCATCACCACTGTCCAACGGCAGACGTACCTCATACTGCCAACGACTCTCGTTGAGACCACCATCAAAAGTCTCCTCAAATATCAATTGATCTCTGCATAAGTTCCGATTTTGCCATGTAGTTATGGAGCTCTGACAGTCAGAATTATCAACTATAACTGCAGTGGGCTGTGTTGTAATCTCAACGACGGGTGAATCTGTATTTCTTTGATCAATATTATTATAGCCCATTATTGAATTTACCGGAATAGCTTCAGCTTGGCTACGATAAATTAATTGATTGTGCTGTACATTTGTCCAGATGTACAAAATGTCATCACGTTCAATTTTACGTTTTTCATTCAAATAGATCCAACGATCGGTGCGTGGTCTCTCAATATCCTGTGTAAATTCACCGGGTTCAAAGGATTGAAATGGACGATTTTGGTTAATGTTAAAAGCGACTCGTTCGACGCCAGGTTCATCTAAAATTTAGAGGTATTTAAAATGTTTAAATAAATATTTTTAATTATTTTAAATTACTTACAATTTATAAATCAATAATTAAAATCACCTACACCATAATAAGAATAACTTAAATAGTTTATGTTAAATAAAAATATAGAGCATATTTTATTAAAGAAATATATGTCTACATTTTTTAATGGTAATTATTACTACAGAGAAATATAATGTATATATTTTAGTTATTAAATTTGAAATATATATGATTACCACGATGTTTTGCGAATTATTAAAGTTTATTTATAGAAAATTATATATTATAGATTATTAAAATAGATTTGTTAATTTAACAGTTCAGAAATCCTCAGAATTATTTGTAATATAATTATTTATATATATACATTATAGTGCGTTATCTGATTTATTTTGAACTGTCACGACTTTAGCAATGTAGATTACAGGGAATTCCAAGAGTCTTTAACTTTTAAAATAATGATACAAATATATTTAAATTAAAATTAATTTAAATGAAGATATAGTTAATTTCTTCGTCATATTGATGAAATTAACTATTGTATATGAAATAGTTTAAAAAGTAATGCGTGAAACATGATAAACATTTTAATAATGGGTTTAAAAAGCATTAAAATCTATATTTCATGATCTATAAAGTTCAAATTGTTATCAAAATATGAGAATTTGTTAATCTTTTAAATGGCATATCAACTTTTAAACTTTAGCAAATACTTTTTAAAATATTAAACAATAATGTTAGAAATAGCGATTTTATGATATTTAATTATCAAAAACCAGTTTCCTAATATTTAGTAAAAAGTTTCCTTGTCATAAAGAACATTTTGTTTATATTAAGAAAAAATCTGAATAAAAGTAAAAATTGTCCTTATAATATAAAA
The DNA here is from genome assembly GCA_951804985.1 of Dryomyza anilis. Lineage (NCBI taxonomy): Eukaryota > Metazoa > Arthropoda > Insecta > Diptera > Dryomyzidae > Dryomyza > Dryomyza anilis. The sequence continues at coordinate 3,387,654 of OX638134.1, forward strand.
CTGTTATCTGAGTGCACATAAAAAAACCAGAAAATATAATAAAAAGCGTAGCAGCAAAAGCATCCATTCAGCACAAAAAGCCCAAAATACAAAAATATATATTTATACATATAAAAAAAAACAGTATTTTACCTGGAATAGAAACGCGAAATCCCCGCTCTAGAATTTCCAAAGTAACTTTTGGAATTCTATAAGCATTTCCAAAAGTAGCGGCACACAAAAGCAGCAAGATTTTCAAACGAAAATGCATTATTGATAACACATAAATTTCTTTTAATTTAAATCTAAAAAAACACACACTTTTTTATATACAAAATTCGGTAAAACAATTCAAAACGACCGCCTTATACAAGTTCTCAAGTCAGACTGTTTTTGCAAATCTCAGAGATTGCTGATGTTGTGGTGGTGTTCGATACGTTGGGAAGAACCGCGAAAAACTTGTTTTGAGCTCACTGATAAATGAAGGTTACGGGTGATTCAATTCGATTCTCTCTCAAAAACAGGGTCCCACAACTAAATGATTATATTTGGCTTATCTATAAAATTAGTCTAAATGCTTGGTGTTATTAATTCCAAGTTTTTTTTTATTATTTACAAAATACATTTTAATAATATTTTTGTATTTTTATGGAAGATCTAATTTTGTATTATACTGCATAGACTCGCACATAGTCCACCTCCAATGCGGGACTAGTCCATGTAGTCTTCCAAGTAGCGCGTGCATTCCAAAAATCGTATGCTGCCCTGGGTGATGTATTATCCCAGGGTTTGGTACGTTTCGAGGCGGTCTGATCGGGAAAATCAACATGACCGCCGGCGGCAACGCCTATTGTTATAAAAAACTACAAATAAAATATTTTAGGTAGTTATTATAATTTTTTTTTAAATAATTAATAAAATATATACCTCTTGATCTAAAGGCGCCATAAAATCGCCATTTTTCCAGGCATGCTTATTAATCAGTTGAGCCGATCTATCATTGGAAAACCCACCCACTATAGTACCATATACTTCATCATCCACCTGCATGGTTATATTCTGATTTGTCCAGATCATTTTGTAGACATGAAAATCATTTCCAAAATGTGTGCTACGTCGTATCTTATGCAGAAATTTGTCACGCATATCGGAACCTGCGGCTAGAATAGCGCCACCATAGAGTGTGGCGCCATCTATGCGATCACCTTCCTTTGAAGTCAGCTGATCATTGCCACGTGCAAAGGCGATACGGATCTGACCAGAGGCATAAGGCAAAAAACCGTAATTATTCGTTAGAGGATCGAGTAGCAGCACTGCAAATATGGAAATTTTTAAAAAATCACAAATTTTGAAATCAGCATACAGTAATATTATCGCGGTCTCGAATTTTGATCAAGATTTTTATAGTTTTATGCGCATTACTAATAGTATAGAACTTACGTGGAAATAACCAGTCACCATGTGGTATCTTGGCGCGTATCTCGACGCTTCCATACTTAAAACTAAACTTGTCCTTGGTATTGATGCGCGCCGATACTATAGGTGGTAGTATATTGAATATGGACCCTGCCGGTTGGCGTTTGCACTCCTGTAGTGGATTCTGTTTGCCAGTGCAACTAAAAAGAACACATACTTTACATATAACTTTAATAATTTTTAGTCTCAAAAATACCGTGAGAGTAAATCCAAATTGCCACGCCTCATGTTGGTACCAGGTCTGTCGTCATTCCACAAGGTGGGCACTATTCTCAACAGTCCATTTTCCACTTTAATGTTCTGCTCATCATCATGATACATGACAAATTCCGAATCACCGTTGTCCAGTGGCAGACGTACCTCATACTGCCAGCGATTACTATTGAGACCCTCATCAAAATTTTCCTCAAATATAAGGTCACCTCTGCACACATCTTTGTTTTGCATCGTAGTTATGGTATTTATGCAGCTGCGATCTTCGTCAGTCTGTTGTTTAAACGCTAAATCACCTTGACCCCATTTGGTAACGTCGATTGTCTCCTCCTGCTCTTTGGGTTTATTATATGTTTCAAGTAGATCCTGTAGACTAGTGCCGGCCGCAAGGCAATTATCAGCATCAAATGCTTCACTAAGTTTAACCACATTGGACATGGTTGTGACAACTCCGTTTCCCACATTATTAATCGTTATATTCTCGGTTTTTTTGTAAACTTCATTCAAATGCTGCACCATCACGAATATGACGATATTATCGCCTGATTTTAATTTCAAAGGGCTCTGCTCTGTGGACCAGGAATCATTATTCGCAGCGACCACATAGTCCATGTAAGAGGGACACTGTTGGTTAATCTCAATGCTATAAAAGACAGACGATATGCCAGGACTATCTGTATGTATAATAAAGGTAATGATTATGGTTTTGTAATTTTCTCTATTATGCTATTTTTATCTAGAATTTTTTATAATTGATGTTTCACAAGGTCACCGTTTACTATATCTGTTCTAGACACATTCATTATAGCTTACCCGGTATATAGACTTTAAATCCATTTTCCAAATTCTCAAAAGTTACACTTGGTATTGTATATGCATTTTCAGCAGCTGATGTATAAAAAACGAACAAAAGCAAAATTGTAAAATGCACTTTTATTGATAACATATTAGCAAATATGTTGATTAAAACGTCATTTATAGTATATGGAATTTAGTGGTTCACACATTAAATCAAGACAAATAAAATCTTCACTTGTGCATCTCACAAGTAATCAACTGAGACTAATTTACAGATTAAACTTGGTCTACGAATTAAAGAGAATCTGCTTTGAGGTATTAGCGATTCTAAATGTTGGTACAGCGATTCCCAAACATTATAAATTCCATTTTTCAATAAAAATTAAATTTTTCAATGAAAATTCCATTTTTCACTAAAAATCCAATTTTTCACTAAAAAATTCAATTTTTCACTAAAAATTTAATTGTTCACTAAAAATTCAATTTTTGAATGAAAAAAAACATTATAAATTCAATTTTTCACTAAAAATTCAATTTTTCACTAAAAATTCAATTTTTCACTAAAAATTCAATTTTTCACTAAAAATTCAATTTTTCACTAAAAATTCAATTTTTCACTAAAAATTCAATTTTTCACTAAAAATTCAATTTTTCACTAAAAATTCAATTTTTCACTAAAAATTAAATTTTTCACTAAAAATTCAATTTTTCACTAAAAATTCAATTTTTCACTAAAAATTAAATTTTTCACTAAAAATTCAATTTTTCACTAAAAATTCAATTTTTCACTAAAAATTCAATTTTTCACTAAAAATTCAATTTTTCACTAAAAATTCAATTTTTCACTAAAAATTCAATTTTTCACTAAAAATTCAATTTTTCACTAAAAATTCAATTTTTCACTAAAAATTCAATTTTTCACTAAAAATTCAATTTTTCACTAAAAATTCAATTTTTCACTAAAAATTCAATTTTTCACTAAAAATTCAATTTTTGAATGAAAAAAAACATAAATTCAATTTTTCACTAAAAATTCAATTTTTCACTAAAAATCTAATTGTTCAATAAAAATTCAATTTTTCATTAAAAATTTAATTTTCCACTCAAAAATTCAGTTTTCCATTAAAATTCAATTTTTTATTAAAAATCCAATTTTTCACTATAAATTTACTTTTTCACTAAAAATTCAATTTTTCACTAAAAATTCAATTTTTCACTAAAAATTCAATTTTTCACTAAAAATTCAATTTTTCACTAAAAATTTAATTGTTCACTAAAAATTCAATTTTTCAATGAAAATTAAATTTTTCAATGAAAATTCAATTTTTCAATGAAAATTCAATTTTTCATTTAAGTCCAATTTTTCACAAAAAAATTAATTTTTTCTCTAAAAATTGAATTGTTCTCTAAAAAATCAATTTTTCAGTAAAAATTAAATTTTTCAGTAAAAATTCAATTTTTCATTAAATATTCAATTTTTCACTAATAATTAAAATTTTAAAAATTCAATACCTCTTTAAAAATTCAATTTTTTACAAAAAAAAAAATTTTTTTTTACTAATTTTTTTTTATATAAATATTAAATTATTAACGAAAAATACATTTTGCAAACAAAAATTCGATATTTGAATTAAACAATTTTTATAATTCCCCCTAGACTTCGTATTGATTTTCGCCATATGCCAAAATGTCGTTTTTTTTTCAACACAATCATTTGAACCATATGTGGCTTTAAAGTCTTAATGACATTGTTCAGTTAGGGTTTGTTTTATTATTTGGTTCATTGGTTTCTGATGGAATCTTTGTTATTGTGGACGCCATCCCCTGGGTAACACCTGGGAAACACTTCTGTTGAATCGATAAACTTTTCATACGATTTCTGTTGTTCCAAACGGTCTCTAGTGGCAGACGTCGAATATTTTCAAATTATTTATTTGTTGCGCACTATTTTACGTATTTTTTAAATAAACTTTTTAAATAAATTTTCCAACGAACATTTTCCAACGAAATGCCTTGTTTTTCGGCGAGCAATATTCGTTTTGTGGGTCAAAGACCCCCACCATTCACGGCAAAGGATCGCGCGCGAACCGCAGCGCGAACTAGTGTCTCGACGACTGCAACGCAGCGGCAGTGCGAGGAGATCTTCTACCTGAAGGGTCTGGAGTTGGGAAAACCACCGCAGCGTTATGCGCCGCCCGTCAGAGGTAAACAAAGAGCGGCCAGCGCCGCACACCAGGCGATGTTGCCGCAGAAGGAATTTGAGCGACTGAAAACTGCCTCGAAGGTGGTGACGGTGGAGGAGCGTCTGGATGCATTAATGCGCAAGGAGCAGGAGGTGCGGCGGCTGGATATGGAGGCGGATAAGACGCGTGAACGTTTCAAGCGCATCGATGAGGATCGCAAACGTGCCGAAGAGAAGAAGCTGCAGAAGGAGGATCTCTTTGGAGCCGGCGAAAAGGTGAAGGTCATGGAGCGCGCATTTCTGGCCAAACAGGAGCAGGAGGAGGAGGTGAAGCGCGTCAATCGCATTATCTTGAACGCCAAGTGTCATGCGATACGCGATGCACAGGTTCAGGAGAAGCACGAGCTGGGAAAGCAGCAACGAGCCGAAGACATTCGCCTCGAGCAGTTGGTGATCGATAACGCAACCAAGGCTCTCGATGAGGAGGACAAAAAGTTCGAGCAGCAGAAGGAGCTGAGACATCAGTACGCCAACGACATACGCAAGCAGCTGAACGAGCGCGAGAATCTGCGCTTTATTGAGGCGGAACGCATCGAGGAGGAGGCCAAGCGGCAGCGCAAGGCCGCTGAGGCAATAAAGCGCGACGACGAGCGACAGGCACAGCTGGCCAGAGAGCGACGTCAGAAGTTGCGCGAGGAGCTGGCGCGTATTGCCGAGATGTCCAACATCTTCAAGAAAATGCTCTGCGAGCAAGAACGCGAGGCGGAGATGCGCGTTGCGGCCTATATGCGCGAAAAACAGCAGCGCGAGCGGGCGCTGCAGGTGGAGAAGCAACGCACCAAAGAGGAGTTCGAGCGCAAGCAGCAACGCATCTTTACGCTGGCCCAAAAGATTATGGAGTCCAAGTCGAAACGTGAAGAAACCGGTTATCTGAAGGAGCAGGAGCGCATTGAGCGCGAGTACAGACGCAAAGAGAAGGAGGCAGCGCTGCGCAAGCGGCAAATAGAGAAGGAACTGACCGATGCGCGGCTGCGTCAGCTGCACGAGACGAAGCATCGACAGGCGTTGCAGATTGCGCGCGCCGAGCAGGACTTCAATGCACTCGCCGAACGCTTGCAACAGCAGGAGGCCAAAGAGAAAGAGCTGGCGCAGCAGCTGGAGCAGCGACGCAGTTGCTATCGCAACGACATCATACAGCAGATGACCGACAAGGAGCTGGCGCGCCGACGCATGCTCGAGCTGGAGAGGACTCGGGCGATGGCCTGGCGCGAGAGTGAGCGTCAACGCGATGTCAACATACGCGCCGTCATCAATGCCAAAATGGCGGCGATGCGCGAGGCCTGTCTGCCGGAGAAGTATATCAAAGATGTGGAAAAGCAGCTGCAAAAGGTGGCGCTAACGCGCAAAGTGCTGAAGGAGCCATAAAAAGGAAGGTGCGAAAAGATGCGCGATTATTCGATAAATTAACGGTGTTGACATTTTTGAGGGCACATTATAGATGTTTTAAAGATTTTTTTAATTTGCAAAATGTGTAGCTATTTTTCAAAAGCACAAAGGACAGTACGAATATATTGTTTTATTGGTTTGAATAGTGTTTATTTTCCAATTGTAAAAGGTCAGGTGTGTCGTGTCAGCAGGGTTCAATAACGATTAGTTTATGAGTCCTTTTGGCAATTCACTCCTGACAGAAGTTCTTTGTAAAGATTTGCTGTACTCTTTACCAATTGGAAAATGAACACTTCAGACCAATTCTTATATCTTATACCAACAATTAGCTAAAAATTACACAAAATCGCATTCAAGAACCTTATACAAAACGTTTTATTTAAGTTTTTTTATTAATAAATATACAATTTATTCCAATAATTTAAATATGTTTCTTTTTTCCTTGTGAAGATATGACATTTTCAGAAGAATTGGTATAAAGGAAAATTTGTTTTTTTTTAACTGATTCAATTTTTAGTGAAAATGTAATTTTTAAAGAAAATATAAAAAAAATCAATTTTAATGAAAATTTGAATTTCACTATCAATGAAAATGAGAATTTTCAGTCAAATTTTTTACTTAATAAAATTTGTTAGAAAAAATTAAATTTTTATTAAAAAACAAAAATTAATTACAAAAAATTTGTTTTGTGGAACATGTAATTGTGAGTCAAATTTTGTTCACCATCGATTTTAGTCAAAATTCGATTTTACCGAAAAATCATTGTTTTTAGAAATATAATTTGAAGTACAAATTGTATATTTTGAATAAAAGACCCGCCTTTGCGTTGTGTGTTTCCAGCGGAAATCAATATGATTTCCTTTTCAGTTTATTGTTTCTTTGAATTCGATACTTAAATCTGTTGCTTTTTGGATTTAAACAAAATATTTATATGAGAACTAACAATTATTCTGTCGCATAGTATGAATGAGAGTGGATGTGTGTGTGTGTGAATGTGTGTAACATACATATCAAATGTGTTTTTGCAAATTACAAACTACTAAAATGAACTAAACGCTAAAACTTAGAATGATTTGCCGTTGTTTTTCTTGGAACCATTGTTCCTGGAATTTTGACTAGATTTCTTGCGTCGCTTCTCCGACCAGTCGGCATCGTCCTCGTCATCGCTGCCACCGCCAGCGTTCGCCTGAAAGTAGCCCGAACTAGAGCCGGAACTGCCCTCCTTGGTGCTCGCTAGTCGACGACTTGCGATACGCGACGAATTTCTGCCCATGCCCATGCATTTCTCCAGATGTGGAGCGAAACGCGCCGCGGACACGGGTCTATCACAGTTGGGACATGTGCAGTCCATGGGTTTCTTCGCCGTCGAAATGCCGAATATATCAAAGTTCGGCAGATCGACGATGCGAAAGGCAGTTTCCGCATCTTCGTCCGCCACACCATCGATGGCACTTAGGTTACCAGTCTTTTTGAGGTGGTGAATTTCCAGGAAGACACCAAGCACGGCATCGTCCACCAGTGACTGATACAGATAGCTGGCGGCCTCGTCGAGTCCCTTGGGATCCTTGATAATGTCCTTGAATGACTTCATGATGGCCGCAGTGGCGGCCGCTGTTGTTGCCGATTTTTCATTGGATTTTGTGGTGCCCGCTGTTGATGATCCAGACGCCATCGATGTGCATGGATGGAGGATGGCGGCTGATGCTGCTCTACAAATGATCACTGATTGAGATTTGTAAATTTAATTTGGGATTGTTTTCGCACAATCAATGAAATTTTCCAGTGTTGGTGGTGTGTTATTCCATTTGTTGAGAGAGAAACAAAAACTTCAAAAGTCCACTTCGAATTTCGAAGAAGCAGGGTTGCCAGAAAAAACAGGAAAAGTAGCAAAATTGAAATATTTCTCTTTAAAAATTTTTTTGTTTACGTGTTTGAATACTTTAGTTTAAAACTATATAAAAAGATATATTCTATGAAGAAAATTAATATATTCTAAAAAGAAAATTAATTCTCATCTCTTGGATTTACAATTTTTCACCATATTTTTTGCTTAATTGTTCCAAGTATTTTGACAATGGTTTTCGGGAACGGATTAATCCGAATTAAATTTGTATTAAAAATAACGTAACATGTGTGAAAATAAAATCAGCGGCCACATAATATTATAATCTAAAAAAATGATTGTTTTAATGCATCAACATTTCTACAAAAAAAGCGCTAATCTAATTTATAAACAGCTGTATATTAGTATTTTACAGAATAATAAGGTTTAAGGACTACTAAAAAAAGAGCGTCTATAAATTTTGAATCAGATAGTTTTTATATTGACTGTACGTTATTTTATTGACTATTCCGGGATTTAATTTCGTGATTTTCTATATTTATTTTTACCGGAATCCCTAGACTTCATTCGCTAGATAATATTGGATAATGGATATTTCTCTATAATGTTACTTTTTAAGAATGTACTTTTTTTAAAAAATGTATTATTACTTAATTAAATAATTATGATGTTTTTTCATAAAATAAATTTGAAATATGTAAATTCTACAAATTTTTTACAACGTTACTATTACTATTATAATAATCAAAAAATAATGTAGCGATAAAAAAATCGACTTTTTTTGTTAACATTTGTATTTAAAAATGTGTCAATAGTCGACTACTATTTTAAGTTGTAACTGTTAAAAAATACTCTTTTCCGATCTAAATATAGGTAGGGTTTTTCAGGGAGTACTGAAGCAAACAGAAAAAAAACTACTGATTTTTCAAAGGTTTATTTTCAAAGAAAAGTTAACAATCCAAATAAAGTTCTCATACAAAGTTTCAGTATAATTTTTTTGAATATTTTTACTTTGCGCTTACGGTTGCCAGATAATATTCTCATACGAAATACCTTTTTCCCTCATGCAATTCTTGCAATATCCCACCGTACCTCAAATTCTCACATTTCCCACCAAATCCCTCAAAATCCCACCGTACCTCAAATTCATACAATTTTTCACGAAATCTCTCAGTATAAAATAATGAAATATTTACAAATGTAGTTAATTTATTTTATTTTAAAAATTATATAATATAATGGCGGATAATCAGACACAATTTAAAGTTATCTTTAAAAATAAATTCGACTTTTTGACAGCTTTTGTGTACGATAAATTCTGAAATCGACGATATTAAAAATTGTCTATATTTAATGTTTTGTTGTTTTTTATACATATTTGCAGCAAATTCTTTAATTCCATCGAATCTTCGGAATTTTTTAAATTTATTTACTGTTTTGAATGTTTATTAACTGTGTTTATAGGACTGTTAGTTCCATTTAAATATTTTGCATAAACACGATAAATAGGTTTAAGATACGATTTACTACAAGACGTGTAATTTTTTGAAGCTAAATTTTCACTTTAAATTGTACCCAGATTTTACTTTTGTTACTTTTGTCTTGACAGTTGTATTGTTTTTACCAGCACTTTGTGGGTAATTTCCCTCGTGTGAGATTTTTTTCCCATGTTGGGAAAATAATTCTCACATTCCACAGTGACAGAAAATTCTCAAAGGCTGTATTTTTCTTGCAAAACTGGCAACTATGCCCAGGTTAACTTGACTATTGTGAACAGATTTTTTCTACTAATGTCAATATCTCTGCTGCAACAAACCAAAATAAATAAATCAAGAAACATAAATTAAAAACGTTTAACACACAAAAATGCTGCTGCAAGATGAGCGCATGAAATATAAACTATTGTTTGAGAAACTCTACGAACGCTGTCAAGAGGTGCAAACCGAAAACGAGCGCAATGTTCTGCGGTGTGTAAAACAAATTCTATTTTAGTTCCATTATTAAAATAATTGTTAATGTTTACAGTATAACAAATGTAAAAAAGTTAATACGCAGCCGATCGCGTGATGTGGAGCTGCTAAAGCAACGTCTCGATAGACACAATGACAATTGGCGTTCGTTGCCAATGGTGGCGCCGCATCCCAAGAGAAAAATTGAACAGAAACGTGGTCCTAAACCAAAGCCTAAGGATCCTAACGAACAACCCAAGGAGAAAAAGGAACGCAAGAGACGTACGCGCAAAGTTCTTGCAAATCCGGCGCCAATAGCGGGCTTACCGCCGGTGGTGGGTCAATCAACTATGATGGGTCAACAGCAAAATATTACTGTACAACAACAAAATACTACTGTACAACAACAAAATACTACTGTACAACAACAAAATATAACTCTACAACAACAAAATACTACTCTACAACAGCAGCCCACGAGTACGCAACAGAATTTGTCTGGCATACAACAACATTTGTCTGGCCCACAACAACATTTGTCTGGCACACAACAACATAATATAACACAGCAACCAAGAACTGTACAAATCAAGCAATTATCTGGACACCAGAAATATTTGCCTGTCCAGCAGCAACATTTGCCTGGCCAGCAGAAGCATTTGCCATTACAAAAGCTACATATGCCTGGCCAGCAACAAATTAGAGCTGTACAGATCACTGCGTCGCAACAACAGCAACGAACTAATCCGCAACAACACTTGACCGCGGAGCACTTCACCGAACAACAGACGCAGCAACTACTACGCATGCAACAACAACAACAAACGTAGTAATAAAATGCATTAAAACCACTTGTAACTAATCGACTAATTTATTTGAATATTGGATACAGTAGATGCATTTGCAAGCATAGCATAAATTCATAGAAATCAATAAAAAATATTTTACTTTTAAAAACAGCTTTAATTTTAACATAAATTTGCGTTGGGCGCACGGCGCATATCGACAACTACAACAACGCTATCATTATCATCATCTATTCGGCTTGACGCAGACGCGCCAGACGCTGCGTGAGTTCATCCTGCTCCTGCGACACCTGTGTCGAGGCTCCAATGGTTTGGCTTTGAACGCCACTGGGTAGCTCCATGTTTAGCTCCAAGCTACAGTAAATTAGAATTATACATAAATTACATTCGAAAACTCAACAACACTTACCCTGCCTCATCGGCAACTTGTTGCAACAAATTGTCCACATCTCCTTGTGGCACTGAGGTTGTCGTCGTATCCGACATTGTATTTTCCATGACAGAACTCTGTACATCGAGATCTTCGAATTGTGTTTCGAATTTCTCCATTAACGAAGAGATTTTTTCAAGATTCATACCTTTCATCGCCGCATCCATGGCCTTGACTACGCCTGCCATAGAGCCGGTGACCTTGCGCGTTGTCAGCGCAGACTGAACGCGCGATGCGACTGCATCAACGCGTGCACTCATACGCAAATAATTGACGGCCTGATTCTTTTGGCGTATGGCATTTTCTGCGTGTATGCGCGCCACATCCATGTTGCCCTTTTGTATGGCCTTCTTTGCCTTGACCTTCTCCTGCTTTTCCTCCTTTTCACATTTCTTGGAGTTGCGTTCCAACTCCTTGACGGCAAATTTTAGATTGAATAGATGTTCTGCAAGGTGGTGGCGCAAGTAGAAAATACAAATTAATTAAAAAAAACAAATTTTTCATTGGATGTCGTCATCGGTTACTTACTTTCCATTGAAGATGTCGACATGTCGTTGCCCAGTTTGATGCTTTTACTTTTGCAAAATTAGAAGGAAAATCACGTATTTATGAGGAATTTTGAAAAAGATATGTTTTTCGCGTTGCAATAGTAATATTGTTTTTAATTTTTTCTATAATGAATCACTTCGCACAGAGTCAAATTACTAACGTTGATGAAATGTCATTCAAAGACGATGAGACGGATATATTTACAGGGTATTTCTGGATTTTTTAAAAAATATTTATTGATTTATTCTAGTAGTTGAAGCACTGAAAAATGTTTATAGAGCAAAAACTGCAAGAATTGTTGTGGCTTTGAGGCTTTAGTTTTGGACATCGGTTCAGAATTGAGTTTATCTCACTTTGTTTGTATTTGTGAAAAACTAAATACAAATCAACGATTGATTGGGTCTACAACTTAAAACTCCACACGGAAATTGACGTCAGCATTAATGCACACAGAAAAAAGTGTAAATATAACTAAAATGTTAATCAATCCAACAAATTTTTAATAGAAACTCAGCCGATGTAACTTTTAGTAGCATTGAATTCCATATTCGTAATAATGAGAATATGTTTAATTATTTTTTTTTGTCATATTGATATTAAAATTGTTATATATATTATATTTTTTATTTGTAATTTTGAAATCATTAATTAATTAGTAACATCAATTAAAAATTTCATTCGATAGAAATTGGATCAATTAAATATTTTGTTAAATTAAATAAAATATTTGTCGAATAGAAACATATGAAAATAAAAATAATTTAATTCAATATATAACATAAAATAAATATTAAATAAGTATTTATACTGTTTGATATGCTTTGTAAAGTGCTTTCAACCTAACGAATGTTTTACCGAAGTCAGTTCTCACAACTTCTACAGGTGGGCCAATTAAGTGAGTCAAACATAAAATTTGATATTCGCTTTTTAATGATTCAATATGCAACAAAATGAGCATCATAAGCTGTTTATTCAAATTCTTGACAGCAAAAATAAATTGAGCCATTTAATGCTTTAATAACATAACATACACTAAATAATGCAATATCCTGTTTTAAAATAGCAACGTAGAAGAAAATAATGTTAGAAGAAACTGAACGACGCCGCCGACGCACGAGACGCACAAACAAAATGAAATTCAGAAGAAAAAAACAGTGTTGCAATTTTAGAAAATGGCTAAATCAAAAGTAACAAATAAAAGTAGTTAATACTATTAAAGATTTAGTTGTATTAAAATTATATTAAATTAATTTCTATTAATATTTTAATTAAAAATGTGTAAATACAATTAATTAATTAGTAAATACATTCATATTTTTAATTGGAATGCGATTTTGTTTGCTATTAATATCAATTGTTATATATACGTACAATATTTTTTCTGTGTAGAAGCAAACTTTGTAATAAAAATCTACTTAACACTAAAAGTCAAACTTTTTGTTTTAGGCTGAAATTATATTAAGAAAGCTCGCGAATTATGAATTATGTGAAAAAAAACTACGTAAATGTTTGGTGGAACTACTTGGGACCCTGGTCAAAATTGAAAAAAACGCAAAATTAAAAAGGCTCTAATGTCTAGAGCTCCCATTTTAAAAAATTTACCACAAACATAATTTTTCAAAAGTACGAAATTGCATTTTTCGAGGTTATTTCACTCTACTGATCGTACAGCTGCCGAATAATGTTGGTTTTAAGCGGTGATCGGCGCAATTGATGGCGCTCGGATCAAGATACATTTTTAAAGTCACAGCGAAAAGTTTAAATATAGTTTTTTGAACCAATTTTTGATGTTAGTCGGTTGGTTCTTGACGGAACTAGAGGGTATGTAAGGGTTAAAGGAGATTTACATTATTTCTTATCAAAATATACACGATAACTATTTTTTTTTATATTCGCAATTATAATTGTAGCATATATTTTGTACAAAATTATAAATTTTTACATCTTTAGGTACAATAGCACAAAATTTGTTAGGCTTTTACGCAACTATAAGCAAAAACCATAAGCAACCAATTTTTTTTATCTTTTTCAGTATGGTGTTCTCTATATTTATCGAAAATTTCCAAGGGTCGTCAAAACAAAATAGAAATATAATGTTTTATTTTTTCTATGGAAAATTTTGTCCATAAGGAACAAAGTGTTTTTTTTTCAGCAATATAAGCGATAAAATAGTGGATTTGGAGCAAAGTCTTTGCTGAATATCTCAGATTTGATACGAGATATCGAAAAACAGACAACGCGAATATATGAGGAATAAATCCAATTTCTAATTCCATTCAGCCAAAAATAGCGTATATCTGAAACAACTTTTTGGCATATGATGTAAACTTTTCATCATTGTTTTGCACCATTACCATAACAAGGTAGAGTATGTAAAATAAAAAAAACATTTTTAACGATCATTTAGTTCGCCGCACGTGATTATTTCTTGAAGTAAATTTGATAAGAATGTAAATGAGGACGAATATTACACATTTTTGGCTTTAAGAATATCAATATACTAAGGGGATTCATAACACACGCGTAAATTTATATTCTAGTAAAAAAGTAAATTTACGCGTAATTTGATTTGAACGCACTTTGTTTTGACTTCGCGTAATCTTGGATTTAACATTTTTATTAAGTTTTAAATTAATCAAATATAATCACTACATAACGTAATTTCATAAACAACCTTTTCTACAAAAATCTTTTTATTGACAACTAACGTAAAGATAGAGCAAAATGTTTTTGAAAATATTTTTACGTTATTTCCACATAAAAATCGACAAATAAATTTATGATAAGCACGTAAAATATTTTCATACAAACTATGCGCAAAGTTCTACTATTTACGAAGTTTCCACTATTTACGAGATTTACGCGGTTGCTATGAATCCCCTTACTATTTAAATAAAATTATATTAAAAACAACACCCACTTAAGTACTTTCAAAAATATTTCTAAAATGTTGCTGGGAAATTCGAAAATAATAACGTAGTTTATCTTAAGGTTTTTGATACTTTGATTTTAAGTGAAAAAAAAATATATTTTTTTTTAATAATTTTTTTAACCAAACTAAACTCCGAAAATATTACTGGATAACAGATAAAAAGTCCGATAAAGATTTCAAGTTTGATGTACACCAACCAGTTAAGGTATTTAGCATTGACACAAACCGTCGAACGGCACCTGGTGTTAAAAAAACAATAGAAACAAAAACGTTATTCAACAGATGACTCTGATAATAAATTGGGTGTGTGTCTCTACTAAGCTTATTTATTTTAGACACCAACCTTCAAAGCATTTTAAGTTTTCTTTTTATTATAAAATATAAAAATTGAAAACAAAACATTAAATGCAAGAAAAAAAATAAATAAAAAGAATAAATAAATAAACGAAAAAAATTATATAACACACATTTTTTGTCAGGCTTTGTTTTAAAAATAAAACAATTTTGTGTTTTATTAGAAACTTTATTGCGTTATTTTTCGATATTTCGAATACCTTCGGTATTTCGAAGAGTTTTATTTTTAAAATAAAACCGGAGCCAGAAATAAAACTTATAAAAATTTCAGATCGATAAAAATAAAAAAGTATATAAAATAAATTATTTTAAGTAGCAAACTATTTTCTGTAAATCCAGCTTAAAAAACCGCGAAATAAATTCGGAAGCTGCTAATAACTCCGCAACACATTCAGCCACATCACGTCGTCACGTGCGCGCAATTCGAAAGTTGGCAACAAAGTTGAAAAGTCACAAAAGCTGCTACGTTTTGCGGTCAACACAAACTCATGCCACCGCCACAGCTACCTACTACCGAGCGGAACTGGCAGGTGACATTTGATTTATTAGTTTTTATTGGAATTTATTGGATAATCAAAGTTTAAACATTTTTGGAATACCAAAAACACCTGTCTTTTTTTAATGGACCAAATGCAAAACATAGATAAAAAAGATTAACTGAAGCAGGTACACAAATAAATATACAAAAACAAAGACATCAACTTCAGCAACATTTCGATGCCACTTCAGCGCACATGTCAATCAATCAATTGGCGAAAATCCTTTGCCGCCGCAAAATACCGGCTGCTTTTTGTCTTTCAAGAGGATTTGGCGGCGTGTCGTTGCCAACACGTATCGGCTTTCGTATCGTTCGTCGTTTGTCTGTCTGTCTGTCTATCTATCCATCTCGCAAGGGATGTCAATAAAGCCTGCAATAAACCCATATCTGAACATCATACCGTAAGTTTGGCATTAAACAGGTGAAGGCAGTGCGAACAACAAAAAAATCTGTAGTGGCTGCTGCTAAGAAAAACAATTTCGCGTTAAGCCAATTCACATGAAAGGTTTAGATTTTGCCTATGAAATAAAAAAAAAACTGCACAAAAAACACGAAAAGTGGCAAACATTGATGGTGAAGAACGTTGAGTGCTCGGCGTGGCAACATTTTCAATTTCTCAAGTCAACAAGGCGCCAGCGCAGACAGCATTAATGCATGTTGGCAATTTGAAGTGGCAGAAAAGGGTAGTGGTTAAAAAGATTAATATAAAAAAAGGAAATAAAAATCAGGCTGTTGCATAGTGTAGGAAAAATGTGTTTACAGTAAAATACTTAATCACTTACGTAGTTTTTAAAAAGATGTTGCTCATACGTGACGAAATTGGGCAATACGACAGCCACTACGTTTCAATTCTAAAAAAAGAAAAGTAAAATTATTATTTAAAAAACTTAAAAAAGTGCATTGATTTATGATTTATATAATGTAAAAATAGTAAATATTAAAATTGTCTTTCAAAGTCTACATTAATTTATATAAAGTAATGATTTGAATGTCACTCATACGTCACTCATACACTGCGTATTTGCATTGCTACAAAAGTAAGAGTTTGATTTCTATAATATTATTTCTAAAATCCTAAATTAATATGCAGGTTTTTGTTAAATATAATGCATTAATATGAAAATTAAAAATGCATTGCAATAAACTAAATTAATTTATAAAAAGTAATGATTTTATGTCACGCACAGATCATGCTGCACGAAGCATTGTCACATTTCAACGAAATAAAAACGATTGTTTAAAAAAAATAAAAAAAGCTCACATTTTTTTGTTAATAGGATTAAAAAATTGTAAAAACACAAAATCAATGCAAAAAACTAAATTAATTTATAAAATAAAATAATTTGAGTGTCACTCATTCGTCATGCAGCGCAAATCAAACTCGAATTGCTATAAAATAAAGCCAATAATGTCTCGGCTATTAATTTATTCAATTAAAAGCAGAGTTTTTATTTATTATAATGAAATAATAATAAAATTATATTTTTTTATGTAGGAACTATATTAATTTGATTTGTTGTCACTCACAGGTCATGTAGCACAAATTGTCGCATTTTCACAAAATAAAAACTATAAATTGAAAACTACAAAACTCAAATAAATGCACAGTTTTATGTTTAATATAATGCATAAATCATAAATTTCAAAATTCACTACAATAAGCTAAATTAATTTTAAAATATTAATAATTTAAATGTCACTCATACGTCATGCTGTACACTATAACTAAAATATTAATAAAAAATATATTTAAAGCTAAAATTTCGCAATTTCCAATATTTACACAATTTAGAATATTTACAAACAGTTTTAAGAAAAATTAAAAGATCAACCCCAAACGTATTATCACATTTTGAGCCGTATTACTTTGCAACAATTGTACTATATATGTCTCTTTCACTCAATAGCTCTATTTAGCATCATACAAGAAACAATTTTATCCAATTAAATTCAACAATAGTCGACAATACAATGTTGAACTTAATACCAACTACATATAGCCCATAGTATGTATTTTATGTAACTGACAAAAGTGGGGTCCTGTGACAGAAGCAAACAATGTCCTCAACTAAATAAACATCAGCAGGTTAGGTAAACTCTCTGATTTGTCTGCTGACATAATTTCAACAAAACAATTAAACTAAAGTAGCTGCATTAGTCACTATTGATGAAATTGCACTGGACAAACAAACTTGAGTAAATTGAATTAAGCTGCTGATAGTAATAAACGAAAGACTGCATATTGTTTTAAACTAAACTAAAATTAAATTTAATATTTTGATGAAGATTTGGAAAATTTTAAATATTTCATTAAACTAATTTATTGTTATATATTATAATAAATAAATCATATTGTTTTGTAAAACAAAAATTTCAGATATTTTTGCAATATACATAAAGAATATGCAAAATGCATAAAAATTATGATTTTAAAAGTTCGTCAACTTGTAATTCATCAATATTATGAACTATTAAAAAATATTCCATATTATTTCGAATAAGTCCCTATTGATTATTTTTTAAAATTTAGTTTATGCTCAATGAACAAATCATCAATACAATGTATCGTGCTTTAGCTGATGAACAATCCATGAATAAATAATATATGTACTAATGTGTATATTAATTTATCAATATTATGGATATTTTTAACAGAAGAAAAATTTTGTAGTTTATTAAATTTTATTAAAGCACTATATCAGCTTAATGTACGATTTTGATAATGAAGAAATATAGTATTAATTAAGAAATTAATAATTATTAGATATCATACATAAAGAACTAAATGAGTTTAATGATCGATTCATAAATATGATGAAATTAATTATTAATTAATAAATTTATGAATATTATAAACCATAGATCAAAAAAGATGAAGTAATTATGACATTCTAAGGTAATGGATTCAATATTACAAAGTATTCATCTATATGATTAATTTATGTATTTTATAAAATAATTCATCAGTTTAATGAATAAGGCATCAAATGGTGAATTTTATAATTTTTACAAATTTATAATTTTAAATATAATGAATTAGTAAGGAGCCTACAAAAAGTACGTATTCATCAGTATGATATAATTATCATTCCTTTAAAATGTTCACACATATATATTATCATTTTAATCATTTTTTATTAAAAATTTAATATTTTATTGAACTGAAAACCTTTTAATCGATAATATTTACTTAACTATGAACCAAAAATGCTAATTTTGTAATTTTTTTAAATTCATCAATGTGATTAATTTAAAGGGTTTTTTTAATAAGAGCCGCTACAAAAGTTTTTAATATAACAAAAACGGTTTTGGATATCAATGAAATTCTTTATTCCTGTAAAAGTACGTTTGAAGACATTATGTATAGAACTCGATTTCTTTTGCATGGCCACCACGGGCACGCTTGCTGAAGTCCAGACGCTGAACCCAATTTTCGACGGTTTTCAAGCATAAATCGGCCGATACTGCTGCAATTTCACGTTCGATATTCGTAAGAAGTTCATCAATCGTCGCTGACTTGTTGGCATAGACCATAGACTTGACGTAGCCCCACAGGAAATAGTCTAACGGCGTCAAATCGCACGACCAAGGCGGCCAATCGACAATTTCGTGAGATAACACGTTCTCCAAACTTGGTTTACAATAAATTGATTGTGGCATTCGCTGTGTGGCTTGTGGCGCCGTCCTGTTGGAACCATATGTCCTCCAAGTCCATATCACCCAATTGGTGCCAAAAATATTCGGTTATCATTGAACGGTAGAGATTCCCATTCACAGTAACGTGCTGGTCTTGATCATCACGGAAGAAGTACGGCCCAATGACGCCGTCGGCCCATAAACCGCACCAAACCGTATTTTTTTCGGAATGCAATGATGACTCATGGATTACGTGTGGATTGCTGTCTGACCAATAACGCATATTTTGTTTATTGACGAAGCCATTCAGCCAGAAATGAGCCTCATCGCTGAAAATGATTTTTCGAATTTTTACTACCGAATTTCGGTAGTAAATTTTAATAATTTCGACTCGTTGCTGGCTCGTATATCTTTCCATCATGAAATGGCAAACCTAACTGAAGAGAAATGTCAAAAGAGCGGTAAGAAATATGGCGTCGTTTGCTGTCCCTGTCGCTCTACTTTTGTAGCGTCCCTGTTAAAAAACCCTTTATTAAATTAATGCACTAATTCATTAGATTCATGAATGAGGCATAGAATTTTGTATTTATATTTATAAAAATAACTTAATTTATTTAAAAGATGAGCAATAGCACACTAAGATATATTTGTCCGTTGTTTGTATATTTGTAAAGTAGTACGTCATTGATTTCAACGATTCATCAATTTGATGAAACAATCATACTATACACACAAAAACTGTATTATTGTAGTACTTATTTTTTTTATTAAACTATAAATGTTTATAAATAAAAATAAGAAATTTTTATCTAATATAAAATTCTTTTTGAACTGATTAATTTAATTTTGTGTTCTTTATTTTAATTCATCAATATGACAAATTCATTAGTTTGATGAATGAGGCATACAATTTTGTATTTTATAATTTTTTATATTTAAAATGGCTAAATTTATTTGATAGTTAAACAATTTCAACATATTAAAAGTTAGTAAAATGCTTGCATCTTTTTGAATAAATAAGTCAGATATATGAATGATATGAATGATATGATGAAATTCTTTTAAACTATTATATTTTTATATATTTTTTATAAAATTTAAAATATCGATAACTTTAAATGCAAATTACATTAAAAATGCAAAATTTTGTATTTTTTTAAATTCATCAATATGATAAATTGACAAATTGTATGCTCTAATTCATTAGTTTGATGAATTTATAATTATTATATTTAAAAACAGATGAATTAAATTAATTTATGAACTATTTCACTGTAAGATAGACTTGTCAGTTGTCTGCATTTTTGTGGAAAAATACATCAGTAATATGAACGATTTATCAATATGATGAAAATTTTAATTTTCGACAGTTTTTATTTATGAACTTTTTATTCTTTTAAAATCAATGCACATAAATTTATTCATAATTACAATTTACAAATAATTTTTCATTATACATGCTAATGTACTGCATGTATAGTGAAAAATTATCTAGAACAATTTATACATATGATGAATTTAAAAGTTCCTCAATATATGAACTATTGAAAATATTTTATATACATTTTTATTAAATTTAAATATAAAATGAAAACTATCTTATCGATAATATTAACTTCTTTTTGAACTGAAAATTTAAATTTTGTTATTTTTAAAAATTAATATAGCTCTCTAGAAAATTTGAATGCCTCTTGTTTGCATAAAACTAACTCATCAAAATGTCATTTAACCTGACGTATTACAAATTCTTTCTGTACTTCATCAGGGCCTGTGCCATTCATCTGCATTCGACTCAGTCCAGTCACATGTGTGCCACAAAAGTAAAAGTCTGTCACACATTAGTGCGACAGTTGTGCACATTCCAAAATATAGAAATGTTGCCAAAATCTCTCTCTCTCTATATGTTTTGGCATTTAACTAAAATATTTATCCGTCGGTAATAACTTTGTCTTTGCATCACCGATGAACATCTCGGTGGCGTCGGTTCAGGGGTATGGCAAATGTAAAATAACAATTAGAAAGTTATATTTTTTGCTACCAACATTTTGTTGCATTTGTAAATAATAAAATGTTTTTATTACTGCTTAATTTGAGTTTTCTATTTTGATATTTTTATAAATTTGGTCTACGCATATTTGGCATATTTAACAATATTTGTTTTCATATAAATTGTGTATTAAAACTATTTATTTTATATGAGGTTTATTTTGTGGTTTTGTTTTCATTCAAAATTCGCTGCAGCAGATGACTAAATGGCTTGCGGTGCTTTATCGGTTTGACTTGGGTTGGTTACTTAGTTGGGCAACTTTTAACTTAAATTCATTTAATAAATTTTAATTGAAATAGAATTTGTTTTATAGTCATTTTTGGCAACTGAATGTATGTTGTATAAAACATTTAATAATTACTGGAAATATTTTAAGTGAAAATTTAATTTTTCACTAAAGATATAATTTTTATGAATTTAATTATATTCTTCAAAAAAAATTTAACTTTTCACTATAAATTCAATTTTTTACAAAAATTAAAATTTTTACTAAAAATTAAAATTTACACTAAAAATTTCATTTTCACTCAAAATTGAATTTTCACTCAAAATTAAATTTTTCATTTATAATTAAATTTGTCACTAAAAAATACAAAATTTTTACATTCAAAACAAGTTTTTCAAATTTTCATTAAAAATTCAATTTTTTACTATAAATTCAATTTTTCACTAAAAATTTAATTTTTCACTCAAAATTCAATTTTCACTAAAAATTCAATTTTTGACTAAAACTTAAATTTTTCACTAACAATTCAATTTTTCTAAAAAAAATTTTATCTAAAAATTTAAATTTTCACTAACAATTCTACTTTTCACTAATTATTAAATTTTTCACTTAAAATTCAATTAATCACTTGAAATTCCACTTTTCACTACAAATTCAATTTTTCATTAAATGTTAAATTATTCACTAAAAATTAAATTTTTCACTATAAGTTATATTTTTACTAAAAATTCAAATTTTCACTAAAATTCTATTTTTTCCTAAAATTTAAAAATTTCCCTATAATTTCAATTTTTCATTAAAAATTCAATTTTTCATTAAAAATTCAATTTTTCATTAAAAAATCAATTTTTCAATAAAAATTCAATTTTTCATTAAAAATTCAATTCTTCACTAAAAATTCAATTTTTCATTACAAGTTAAAATATTCAATAAAAATTAAATTTTTCACTGTAAGTTAAATTTTTACTAAAAATTCAAATTTTCACTAAAATTCTATTTTTCCCTTAAATTTTAAAATTTCCCTATAATTTAAATTTTTCATTAAAAATTCAATTTTTCATTAAAAATTCAATTTTTCATTAAAAATTCAATTTTTCATTAAAAATTCAATTTTTCATTAAAAATTCAATTTTTCATTAAAAAATCAATTTTTCATTAAAAAATCAATTTTTCATTAAAAAATCAATTTTTCATTAAAAATTAAATTTTTCATTAAAAATTCATTCTTCTCTAAAAATTCAATTTTTTACTAAGAATCAATTTTACATTAAAAAAAAAAAAAAACAATTTATAATTAAAAATTTAATTTTCATTAAAATTTAAATTTTTCATTAAAAATTCAATATTTAATTAAAAATTCAATTTTCATTAAAAATTTAAATTCAATTTTTTTTACTAAAAATTCAATTTTTTACTAAGTTTTCATTATGCACTTAGAATTTAAATTATATTTAATTTTGTTTATATAATAATAATAATAGTTTGGCACTACAGTCCTATAAGAACTTAGGCCGAGCTCTCTCACCATTTTGAGCTGTGCGTGTTACATTTGTACTCAAAGTGGTGGGACCTACAGTTTATTGCCGAATCCGAACGGCGGGTGAGAGCTTTTCATAGGCAATTTTTACTCTCGTAGGTTTGCCATTTACTACTATGAAAAGATGTTGTTAGCCCCAGTCCAGGCTTGAACCGGGGACCTTTCGGCTCGCAGTCCAATGCACTAACCACTGAGCTACCGCGGCCTTTTTTATATATTTAATTTAAATATTAAATTTAAATTTTCACAGAAAAATTAAAATTTTTACTAAAAATTTAATTTTGAATTAAAAATTATTTTTTTATATGTATATATTTTTATTTTAATTTTTAAATGATTCAATTTTATCTATAATTATGAAAATCTCAAATTAAGTTTTTCATTATTATTTATATATTTTATTTTGTCGTCTATTTTATAAAAAAAATGTCAAATTCTATATCAACTACATGACAAAAATGCAACCGACTCTGTTGTCACTACAACCAGCAGGACACCATTCAGCAGTTGTCAAGCATGCCAATGTTTGATAACATTTCGACCATAAGCCAGCGCTGTTCTAAAATGTACGTCGTAGCACATCAGCAACACAGCGGCAACCCTTCACTCAGTCAAGCACACACTGCGGACTCACTCATTTACACTATGACACACTTTTCTTCACTTCTCTCCTCTCCAATGCAGTGTGCATCAGCAACAACATCAAGAGCAGCAGCAGCAACATCCTCCTCAATGCCGCAAGTTGCTGTTTGTTGGTTAAAAATGTTGCACAGCACAAAATGTTGACCAATATTCAACACACATCTATCCATCCATCCGTCCGTTCGTCTATCTGGCTTTCGCTGACTCTGTCCTATCGTATGTCCTTCGGCATAAACTTCAATCAGCGGTCCTTCCGCTCCGCTCCGTTTCACTTCTTTTTCTCTTTTATCTGTCGTTTTGCTTGTGTGTCATCTTAAGAGCTGTGTAAATTTACAACGCGCGCAACGCGATAAATACACCAAATGACATCGAAACGAACATGAACGACAACGACGTCGTCGATTTACGTTTGGTTAAACATGATAATTACCAGTCAACAACGCTGATAACGTCAAACTGATGCCGCCGCTGCCAGTCAGTCGACAGTCAGTCAGTCCAACTATATTGCAACAGAATCCAAGCCATTTGAATGGAACCCACCAGAATCCAACGAACCGTACCGAACCGTACCGAATTGTAATGAAAAATGACAACGACTGAATGTGAATAAATATGTGTGCTTGTTCTTGTTGGCAGGACATGGTAATCGCAAGGATGGCATTTATGTGATTGAGTGATGGATACTATTCGAATTATGCGGTTCAAGTGATGTAGGTCGTTTGCTGACTGAAGGTATCGTAATTGGTAAACTCAACTCAGAATGGGTTCTATAAGGAATGTGGGAAAGACTAACCAGTTTAAATTTTTAATAAAATTTGATTGTTCAATAAAATATTTCCGCCAAAATTAGTTTCTCACTGAAAAATATTTTTTTTAATTAAAAAATTCAATTTTTCACTCAAAATTTAAAAATTTAATTTATCACACTATTCAAAATTTGACTCATAATTCAAATTTTCACTCAAAATTTAACTTTTGAATCAAAAATCCATTTTTCACTCAAACTTCCATTTTCACTCAAAATTCCATTTTCACTCAAAATTCCATTTTTCACATCAAATTCAATATTGAAATATTGAATTTCAATTTTTCACTCGAATTCAATGTTTCAGACTAAATTCAATTTTATACTCAAAATTAAATTTTTCACTCAAAATTCAAATTTTCACTCAAAATTTAACTTTTGAATTAAAATTTCATTTTTCACTCAAAATTCCATTAACACTCAAAATTCCATTTTTCACTCAAAATTCCATTTTTCACTCAAAATTCCATTTTTCACATCAAATTCAATATTTCACTCGAATTCACTCAAAATTCAATTTTTCACTCAAAATTCAATTTTTTACTAAAAATTCAAATTTTCACTCAAAATTCAAATTTTCACAAAATTCAAATTTTCACTCAAAATTCAAATTTTCACTCAAAATTAAAATTTTCACTCAAAATTCAAATTATCACTCAAAATTTAATTTTCCACTTAAAATTCAATTTTTCACTCAAAATTAAATTTTTCTCAACAAATTCAATATTTCATTAAAATTTCAATTTTTCACTCCAAATTCAAATTTTTTTTTTTATTAAAAATCAAAATTTTCACTCAAAATTCAATTTCTTTCTCTCGTTTGCTGACTGAAGGTATAGTAATTGGTAAACTCTACTCAACATGTGTTCCGTTCTGTGGGAAAGACTAACCAGTTTTTTTTTAATTCATAATTTAATTTTAACTCAAAATTCATTTTTTACTTCAATTCAACATTTCACTCAAAATTCAAATTTTCGCTTAAAATTCATATTTTCACTCAAAATTCATATTTTCACTCAAAATTCTATTTTTCATAACAAATTCATTATTTCACTAAAAATTCAATTTTCCATTAGAAATCAGTTTTTTTAACTAAAATTTCAAGTATTCACTCAAAATAAATTTTTCTCTCAAAATTTATTTTTTCACTCAAAATTAAATTTTTCATTAAAATTTCAATTTTTCTCTCAAATTTCCATGTTTCTCTCAAAAATCTATTTTTCACTCGAAATTCAATATTCCACTAAAAATTCAATTTTTCACTCAAATTAAATTTTTCATTCAAAATCAAGTTATCACTTAAAATTCAATTGTTCCCTCAAAATTCAAATTTGCACTCAAAATTCAAATTTTCACTAAAAATTCAATTTTTCACTCAATTTACAATTTTTCACCTAAAATTCACTCAAAATTAATTTTTTATTAAAATTTAAATTTTTATCTCAAAATTCAATGTTTCAAATTTAAAATTTTCACAAAATATAATATTTCACTCAAAATTCAATTTTTCACTCAATTTTTCACTCAAAATTTTATTTTCCACTCAATATTCAATTTTTAATTCAAAATCAATTTAACAACTCAAAATTCAAGTTTTCACTCAAAATTCAAAATTTTCTCAAAATTCAAGTTTTCACACAAAATTCAAAAATTTTCTCAAAATTCAATTTTCACTCAAAATTCAAATGTTCACTCAAAATTCAATTTTTCACTTACCTTTCAATTTTCACCCAAATTTAATTTTTGCACCTACTATTCACTAAAAAATAAATTTTTCATTCAAAATTAAAATGTTCACTCAAAATTCAAATTTTCACTTAATTTTCAATTTTTCACCCAAATTTAATTTTTGCACCTACTTATTCACTAAAAAATAAATTTTTCATTCAAATTAAAAATTTTCTCTCAAAATTCATTATTTCAAATTTTGACTAAAAATCAATTCTAATATTTTAAATTCACTAAAAATTAAATTTAACGAATAATTCAATTCAACACAAATATTAAAAATATGCGCTTTAACAAAACTAAATAAATTAATTTATTTTAGTAAATTAAGAAAATACTTATTCTGCTAAATAAATGTGTATCACAATTTTTAACCTCCATATAATAATTTTATTCTGTATTTTAGCAACCAAAAACTGCACCGCATATAAACCCGAAATTAAATTATTTATCACATATGCCATATAATATATTTATGCGTCGAATACTTATGCAAAATGTGTTCTTCCTGTCAATTGTCGTCATTTGCCAAAAAGCGTCGCACGTGACAAACTTTTCTATTTGACGGTTTGTCGTGTGGAAGCCATAAATGCAGCAGCAACAGCAACATGTGCGGCACACAACGAAAATTTTAATCAAGTCAGGCGGCGGCTTCAGATGACAACCAAAATAACCAACAAAATAAAAAAAGGCACAAACATCAAATTAGCAAATTCAAACTTTTGGATGCTTTGGCTGACAAAGAGCGAAAATAATATGGAAAATTAACAAATGTGAAATGTGAGAAAATGGATAAAGTGTGGGATGTTAGCAAAAAGTAATGAACGAAATGACAAAATAAAAATAGGCATTTTATGTGGGCAAAATATGCAGGGAAAATTGAAAATTAACTTTTAGCAGGGTAAAAAAATGTTTTTATGTGTAATTTTGTGGAATATGATTTGCTATTATTAAAATAGATTAAAGTACAAAGGGAAATAAGCACAAACAGTACTCGAAATACATATCGCAGAATCTATTTCCAAAAATAGCCGTCACTTCCATTATCAAAACCTAACTGAAAAAAGGTATTTGTACCACTTATAAAGTTGGCGCGTGCAAAACAGTTTTGTTGCTTTATAAGAGTCTGAAGTAAGGAAAATTACGCTGCTATTAATGCAAAAACATTCGAAAATTGGGTACCTTGGCAATGAATGCAAGTGCACATTTATATCTGGTTGTTGCAATTAGTGGGTGTTGTTTAAACTTAAACATGTGGCACTCTAAAGAAAGCGTTTCATGTACCGGAAACCACAACGACGAATTTCGGATTTTATTACTTGAGTCTGTCTGATTTTATTACATGGTTTTTGTGGCGCGTCATCATTATATTCAAAAGCATGAATTATGGTTGCGCTAAATGTGGCTGGCATCACATGTGCGCCGGGATGTCATAAAATCTTTTGCGAAATAAGCGTATTTTTCAGACATTAATTAGGGTTTTAAAACAAATTTGTTTAGGGTAAACGAAAGTTAAATTTTCAAGTATTAACTTTTTTAAGTCAAAAATTTCAATTTTAAAGCAAATATGAAATTTTTACTTAAATTAGTAAACATAAATTAGTAAAAATAAAAAATTATTTAAATTAAATGTGAAAAATTAATTTTTAATGAAAAAAAAATATTTGTGAAATTTTTAAGTAAAACAAATATTTTGAGTGACAAATTGAGTTTTGAGCGAAATATTAAGTTTTGAATCAAGAAATTAATTTGAAATGAAAAATAGAAATAAATAAAATTTTGAGTGAAAAATTGGATTTGAGTGAGAAATTGATGTTTGAGTAAAATTTTAATTTTGAATTAAAAATTTCATTTTGAATTAAAAATTTAATTTTGAGTTAAAAATTGTATTTGACTGGAAATTTGAAAATTTTATTACAGTGAAAAATTGAAATTTAAGTGAAAAATTGAAAGTTTAGTGAAAATTTGATTTTTGAGTGCAAAATTGATTTTTGAGTGAAAAATTGATTTTTGAGTGAAAAATTGAATTTTTAATAAAAAACTGATTTTAGAGTGAAAAATTGATTTTTGAGTGAAAAATTCATTTTTGAGTGAAATAACTGATTTTAGAGTGAAAAATTAATTTTGAGCGTAAAATTTAAATTTGAGTGAAAAATTGAATTTCGAGTGAAAAATTGATTTTTGAGTGAAAAATTGAATTTTGAGTGAAAAATTGATTTTTGAGTGAAAAATTGATTTTTGAGTGAAAATATGAATTTTGAACAACATTTTTTTTTTATTTTAAGTGAACATTGGATTTAAATTTAATTTTGAGTAAAATATTAAATTTCGAGTGAAAATTTGTATTTTTTTTTAGTAACAATTTAATTTTTTAACAATAATTGAATTTTTTATTGAAAATTTGATTTATTTGGTATATAATTTGAATTTTAATGTAAATTTAAATATTTATGGAAAAATTAAATTTTTAGAATTTAGCAAAAAATATAAATTGAATAAATTCCATTTCAACCTATTTAACTTTCCATAGTTTTGTTGTGCAGTTTAATTATTTTTTATTTGTTTGTTTTTGTTTTATTTGTTTTAAGGACATTTATTTTTCGACTCTTTCAATGTTTTTCCTTCGAGTTTATTTTTGTTGTTGACTATTTATTGGCATCTATTTCTCAATACTTTTTGTACTTCACTTTTTGATTTCGAACTTTTGTCGCCAATGTTGTTTGCACTGCACTTTTAAGCAATACTTTCAGTAGCTACTTTTTCTGTGCTTACTCTGCCATTTTCCTTTTTGATCAAAGCGTTTTTTTTTGTAGCCTAATTATTGCGTTCTTGTGCCAAGAAGCTGCTACTGCAAATGCTCTTCCGTTTTCACAGGCGCGCTGAGAGAGCACTCTACCATTCAACCAACTGCTTCCGGCGAACAACAAACTACTCAGCCACCCACTCACTCACTATGCAGCCATTTGTGCACTGCGAGAAAAAAATTAGTGGTATCATTTAAAATAAAAAATAGTTTCAATTTTTAGTGAAATTTTAATTTTGGTGAAAATGTGAATTTTGAGTAAAAATTTGAATTTTGAGTGAAAATTTGAATTTTGAGTGAAAATTTTAATTTTGAGTGACAATTTCAATTTTGAGTGAAAATTTGAATTTTGAGTAAAAATTGAATTTTGAGTGAACATTTGAATATTGAGTGAAAATTTCAATTTTGAGTGAATATTTCAATTTTGAGTGAAAATTTCAATTTTAAGTGAAAATTTCAATTTTGAGTGAAAATTGAATTTTGAGTGAAAATTTGAATTTTGAGTGAAAATTTGAATTTTGAGTGAAAATTTGAATTTTGAGTGAAAATTTGAATTTTGAGTGAACATTTGAAGTTTAAGTGAAAATTTGAATTTTGAGTGAAAATTGAATTTTGAGTGAAAATTTGAATTTTGAGTGAAAATTTGAATTTTGAGCGAAAATTTTAATTTTGAATGCAAAATGGAGTAAAAAATAGTATTTTGAGTGAAAAAAATGGTTTTTAAATAAAAAAAATTCAATTTTTATTGAAATTTTGAATTCCGCGTGAATATTTTATTTAAAGTACAAATTTGAATTCTGATGAATTGAGTAAAATTATTAATTTTTCAGAAATTTAAAGTTTTATATAAAATTGACTTTTTGGTCAAAAATGTAATTTTAATCAAAATTAAATTTTTAAATGAAAATTAAAATTTTTTATAAAATTTTAATTTAAAATTTTCGCACCATGTACGTACTACATAATTTCATAACGGCCACCCATGCTGTCGCTCAACATGTTTTGCAACTAATATTCATATGGGGCAGCTGTTGTTGGTGATGTTGTGGTCCTTGTTGTTCCATTTCGTTTGCCACCGCTGGCTGTGACAAGTAGCGGAAATCTTGCCAGCAATATTATTATTATTATTAGGATTATTTTCATAGTTTTATTTCACAGTTTTTATTTTTAATGTTCTGCTATTTTGTGGTAGTTTCTCAAATTGTTAGAGTCTTTTGTAACAGTTTTTCTAGTATTTTCTAGTTTTTATATGGTTTTCATAATGTTATTGCTTACATTATTGTTGTGATTTTTTCATTGTCCTTTTTTTTGTATGATTGTAGCACTTGTTGTCCGAAAATTTCTGCCCAATTTATGGTGCTGCTCGGGCGTGACAAGTGCCAAGTAGTAGCTGCTTTTATTTACATTTTTATTTTTTTTGATCTTTTTGATTTACAGTTTCTTCCTTTATTCTACTTCTCACTTTAAATTTGCTTCTTTCCTTTTTTTGTTCATTTAAATTTAATTCTTCCATTTCTGATTTAAATCTTCTTTTCAATCTTTCCCTGATACTTTTTTCTGCTTTAGTGGCTCTACTTTTTGCCCAGTATCACCTTCTACATTTTGTCTTCTTTTCCTTTTTCTTCTTCTGTTAATCTTCTTCTGTTAATCTCCCTTTTTTTTGCCTTCTTTGAAAAAAAAAGAAGTACGCCATATGAACAAATGCAGCTTTTCTGCTTAATATCCTTGTTGTACTCTTCATCTTCTTCCACCATCACCTCTCCATCATGCACTTTTTATTTGCCTTCTTTTACCTTATATTGCCACCATGTGGTGCTATCTGATAATGCTGCCTGACCGCATGACGAACTGTGTGGCAAGAAAATCCCTTCAGAAGGTTTAGTTTTCTTTTTTTCATAACCTGTGCCTGGCGCTACGCCAGCGATTGTCGCTGTTGCTACTGTTCGCTTTTAGCCACAACACAAGACAAAAAGCAGACAGACAGCAGCTCAAAGTAGGCTGCTCGACAACTCGTTCAACGTGTGGATAATGCGGCAACTGGCCACAAATTCTACCAAAATATTTAGCCAACATCCTTCCGTTGTGGTGCTTACGAGGTGCTGTAAGTCGGCTTAGTATTTTTTATGTTATTTCTTATTTTTTCTGCTTTTTTTCTACTTTTTTTCTACTTCTTTTTTCTACTTCTTATTTTCAACATAAACGAATTTCCGTGTTGGCCGTTTTTATTGCTGCTGCTGCTTTTTGAAAGACGTGGCCACATATTGCAATAAAAATGTATGCATTTTTTAAGTGTTGGGTAAAAAAATGTTGATTTGTTTAATATAAATTTTAAACAAATTTTAAATTTTTTAATGAAAAATTGAAATTTTAGTGATAATTTGAATTTTTAGTGAAAAAATTAAAGTTTTTAAAGAAAAATAAAATTTTTAGTAAAAAATTGAATTTTAAGTGAAAAATTGAATTTATAGTGAAAAATTTAATTTATATTTAAAAATTAAATTTTTAGTGAAAAATTGAATTTTTAGTGAAAAATTGAATTTTTAGAGAAAAATTGAATTTTTTAGTGAAAATTTGAATTTTTAGTTAAAAATTTAATTTTTAGTGAACAATTGAATTTTAAGTGATATATTGAATTTTAAGTGAAATATTGAATTTTTAGTGAAATATTGAATTTTTAGTGAAAATTTGAATTTTAATGCAAAATTGAATTTTTAGTGAAAAATTGAATTATTAGTGAATATTTTAATTTTTAGTTCAAATTGATTTTTTTTTTGTTAAAAATTGAATTTTTATAGTGAATATATTATTAATGAAAATTGAGTTTTTAGTGAAAAATTTAATTTTTAGTGAAAAGTTATTAATAATTATATACATTATTCAACACTGCTTTTTACAGTTGTTTTATTGCTTTAAAGCGCCGTGAGTGGCGCGAAATTGACTACGCGAGCTGTTCGTGTGTAAGCGCCGTAATATTAGATTTTCTTTCAGCAACTGACAGCATATGTGCAGAAAACGTCAGTTTGAAGCGAACAAAAAAATAAAGTAATGACTTGAAGAAAAGAATAAAATTGGAAAATATAAAAAAAAGAAAATATAAAATTGAAAAAAGTTAAAAAGAAGAAATGTTTATTTTGTGATAAAAAAAAACAGAAAATCTGGCAACATACTCTGGCAAAATTTGTCATGGTTATGTGTTTGCGGCATTCTGTGACTGCAGCAGACAAAATGTGACAGCTGTCAGTGATGCGCTGCCGTTTTGTTTGCAACCGCAGCTGCGTCGCTCGTAATCACACCAAACACATATATCATTCTCTCGAATACAAACTACTCTTACCGCTCATTTACTCACCAATCACTCAGGCGCATCATGTGGTGCTCACAAAAACACCTGCGCGACAGCGCTTGAAATTATCTGCCATCAACTCACTCAACTCAATGTGATTTGATTTGGGTGAAGTGAAGTTGTATTCAGTTCAGCCGCCTGTGGTGTTTTTAATGCTGATGAGGATCATCCGACGACAATAAAAAGAGAAAAAATAATAAAAGCATTTTTAAACATCATTTAAAAAAAACATAAGTATTTGAGATTTTAATGCAAAAAGCTTTATAATGTTTAAAAATATAATTTATTGTCACTGCGTTAACGTTGCGCATACATATGTCATGTGTTACAGATGCAATGCGACATTTATTGAATTTTAAGATAAAATTTCACTTTTAGTTCAAATATATTTTTTAATAACAAAATTCTAATTTTTAGTGAAAAATATAATGTTTGATGAAAAATAAAATTTTTAATGGAAATTAATTTTTTGTTATAAAAAATATATTTTTATTAAAGGCGAAATTTTATCTTAAAATTCAATTAAATTTAATTGAATTTACTGAAAATTTGAATTTTAATGAAAAATTTAATTGTTAGTGAAAAATTGAAAAAATTGATTTTTTAGAGAAAAATTGAATTTTTAGTGAAAATTTGAATTTGTAGTGAAAAATTGAATTTTTAGTGAAAAATTTAATTGTTAATGAAAAATTGAATTTTGAATAAAAAATTGAATTTTTAGTGAAAAATTGATTTTTTAGTGCAAAATTAAATTTTTAGTAACAAATTTCATTATTACAGAAAAATTCAAATTTTTAATAAAAAAAAAGACTTTTTTGTGGAAAATTGAATTTTTAGTAAAAAATTGAATATATAGTGAAAATTTGTATTTTTTACTAAAAAATTTAATTTTTAATGAACAATTTAATTTTTAGCGAAAATTTGAAAATTTGAATTTTTGGTGAAAAATTGAATTTTTAGTGAACAATTGAATTTTTAGTAAAACATTGAATTTTTAGTGGAATATTGAATTTTTAGTAAAAAATTTAATATATAGAGAAATTTGTATTTTTTTACTGAAAAATTGGATTTTTAATGAACAATTTAATTTTTAGTGAATAAATTAGTTTATTTACAAAAAATTAAACATTTAAGTGAAAATTTGAATTTTAGTTAATATTTGAATTTAGTTAAAAATTTAGATTTTTACTAAAACATTTTAATATTAGAGGTAAGTGTATTTATGAGTCAAGATTTTAATTTTTGTAAAAATTTAAAATTTTATTTTATAATTTAATTTAATGTAATAAAATTAATTTTTAATGAACAATTTTATTTTGAATTAAAAATTGATTTTTCCATTTATTTTTTAATTTTCCAATATCTAAAACTTTATATTTTGTACTGCAGAAATTATTTCACTAAAATTTCTTTTAATTGTATTAAACTAACCTAAATCACGAACTATTTCAATTACAAAAAATGCGCAAAATTTGTTAACATTTAGCTTAAATAATGCAAATTAACCTGACATACAGCATAAAAAATCCACACTTAAAATTCTACTTTGCGCAGTGTATGTCTGAAATCGTAGCACGCGGCATCACTCATACGCCACGTGGTGCCAAACATTTTTACTTTTGCTTGGCTGACTTAAAAAAAGAAAACAAACTTTGCGCGCAAATTTATAGCAACCATAGTCGACAAGCACAAGTGCTTCATCATGTTGCAAATTTATGACGTTAGACTTTGGAAGTATTTTGCAAAAGAGTTGAAAAAAAAAACTAGAAAAATTAAATATTTTGATGTAAAATGCAAGATATGCGCACTCGACACAACACAAAACACAAAAGTTGAGGTTTGCTGCAAAATTTATAAAATTCCTCAAAAGTAGCAACACGATGACCTAAACATGTAGCAATTTTCAACAAACTCTGCACCGTTTTCTAGTGCCCTGTTTGGACACGAAACAGGCCGCCGAAGTTTCGCAACCAATTAATGTTGTAAACGACTTTTGCCATAATTTTTTAATGAAAGCCATAAAAATAAACTTTAATAATTTATGCGCCGCACAACAATAAATACTCGCAGATTGCAGCAGCAGCAACAAGAAGAATGAGGACAACAACAGCAGCAGCAACAATAGCCGCCATCGGCAATAGAAAATAAAAATAAAAAATATAGAAAAACTTTGATTATTATTTAGCGAGAAACTAAAATATGCAGGCCAACTATGTAGCCAACGTCTGATGTTGTTGAATGTGACCTAAAGTAGTTCACATGACTCATGTTGCTGTTGCTTCCAATTTTGTTGTTGCTGCTGGACACTAGCGCATTCTTTATGCTCCGTTTTTAAGGCCGATAAGAAAAACTTTCTTGGACACGAAGATTTTCTCGTTGTTTACTGTAATGGATGCCGGAAGTGCGAGCGCGGTGACTACTTCCGGCGTATGTTATATAGTGATTGAATTAATTATTTCAGCAGCATGCCAAAGTTCTGCTACAAGTCTGCACATTAATTCTAATTAATTAAAAAAGGGTTAATCGAATGCGAGACTTTGCCATGTAGCTATTAAGGTACATTTAAGTCATGCCGTTAGTTTAAATGTTTGGCTTAAAATTTAAAATAACAAAAATAGTTAAAATTATATTTCTATTTAATATTAAAATGGTAAATTTAAATATGATTTTGTTTTAAATATATATTTTTCTTATTTAAGTAATATTAAAATTTAAAATAGCATTTTCTTTTTATTTATTCTTTTAATCAAATCATATATATTATTTTAATATTGATTAATGTACACAAATTGTGCAACATATTGGCTGTTGCAGTAATTATTTGCGTAATGCAATTAATTGCTCAATTTAATATATGTTTAATTAAAAGAACAATGCAATTATGAAATACGCAACGTGTTTGAATTGAGTTAATAATGGAAAAAATGTGGCCATTTAAAATATATTTATATGTTTACCGCATGCAAGACTCAAAAATGCAAATTATTGCTTGTTTGACTTTATTATTTGCAAAGAAAATATCAACATTTTCAAGTGATTTTAAAAATAAATAAAAAGCTAATTAAAAAGTATCAAAATGCAACATGATTTATGCTTGAATTAAATTATTAAATATATTTTCTATTTTGAAATTATAGATTATTTTTAAATGTGAAAATTCAATTTTTTACAAAAAATTTCAAATTTTCATAAAAACTTCAATTTTTAATATAATTTCAATGTTTCTCATAAAAAAACTAATTTTCACTTATAAATCAGTTTATAATACAAATTTTTGATATTTTACTAAAATAAAATTTTTCAAAAAAAAAAAAGAATTTGTCACTTAAAAGATTAAATGTTTTTAATTAAAAAAATAAAGTTTCACTAAAAATTCAAATTTTTAAATTTTTTACTAAAAAATTCAAATTTTCACTAAAAATTCAATTTGTCACTTAAAATTCAATTTTTCACTTAAAATTCAAATTTTCACTAAAAATTCAATTTTTCACTAAAAATTCAATTTTTCACTAAAAATTCAATTTTTCACTAAAAATTCAATATTTCACAAAAAATTCAATTTTTCACTAAAAATTCAATTTTTCACTAAAAATTAAATTTTTCACTAAAAATTAAATTTTTCACTAAAAATTAAATTTTTCACTAAAAATTCAATTTTTCACTAAAAATTCAATTTTTCACTAAAAATTCAATTTTTCACTAAAAATTCAATTTTTCACTAAAAATTCAATTTTTCACTAAAAATTCAATTTTTCACTAAAAATTCAATTTTTCACTAAAAATTCAATTTTTCACTAAAAATTCAATTTTTCACTAAAAATTCAATTTTTCACTAAAAATTCAATTTTTCACTAAAAATTAAATTTTTCACTAAAAATTAAATTTTTCACTAAAAATTCAATTTTTCACTAAAAATTCAATTTTTCACAAAAAATTCAATTTTTCACAAAAAATTCAATTTTTCACTAAAAATTCAATTTTTCACTAAAAGTTCAATTTTTCACTAAAAATTCAATTTTTTTTATTAAAAGTTAAATTTTTCACTAAAATTAAAATTTTCAATTAAAACAATTTTCATTAAAAATTCAATTTTTCACTCAAAGTCAAAATATAAAATATTCTGTTTTACAATATTTTTCTTCATTTGATGAATTAATTTAAATGTTTAGCCAATTTTAACAACTTGCTTTGATTTTTGTTTAATACCCGCTAAAAACGTGCGCTGATTGCAAAGTGCATCAAAATAAAATAAAAAAAAATGAAGAAACCACTTCAATATTTCAAACTGACCCAAATTGAACTCTGTGTAAATAATATTTAGCAAACTTTTTCTAGCGGATAATTCGCGTAACCTTTGTAAATATTAGCGATTCTATTATGCGTAGGTAGTAGGGTTTGGTAGAAGGTACCAGAGCTTGGTCCAAATGTGGGTTGCTCGGTTGGTTACTAGCCTCGTTGCTAGGTTGTTTGATAGCTGTGGGGCTCATTTTATTCTATAACCCCGCAATCAAGCAATTTTTCCCGCATTTCGTTTGGTATTCAAATCGCGGTTAAGAAGTTTCCGCAAGTTAATTTGCATTGTAATTTAGTACAAAACGCACTCGTTTATCATAATACACAGCACTGTGAATGTCCCGCATAATTGTGGAAATTTCATCGGCTACGGCTTTGTGTTTCAAATAAAATTTTGTTGTGGTGCTGCTACCGTGCTACCGTTATTAAAAGGACAACAAAACAGCAGCACGAAATAGAACAGAACATAATAAAATTAAAATAAAATATACGTTGTACAACTTTTTTGAGACAAATTTGTAAAATTCAAATTATTTAATTTTCATTTTTTTCTGTTTTGTTTTTTGTAAAGCGGTTATTTATGCTGGCAACAAATTGGAGGACATTTTATACGCTGTAATGTTTTTATTTGCATCTTGATTGTATTTTGCAGTTGTGGTGGCCGGGACAAAGGAAGTTTTTGGCAATTATGCTTGGGTTAAATAAGTTAAACTCGAAATGGATTTAGCAAATTTTTGCAGGCAATTGAATGAATTATGTATGAAAGGTAATTCGATTAAATTCTATCAAAGAGTTTTTTTTTAGATCGAAATGCAAATTATTTTCCTTATACAAAAGTATTAAATCTTTATATTTCAACCCATTTTTAAAACGTTGAAGGTGCTTTAATTAATTTTATTTAAATTATTTTGACGAATTTAAAAAATTTTAATTTTTTAAATCATTTCAACTTTTAAACACTTTCAACAATTTTTGTCGCTTTCAATTACAACTCTGAATTATATTTAATTGCTTTGAAACATGTTCAACTATTTTCAACCAATTTCAATTTATTTTATTTACTTTCAATATCTAATCGAATATGTTAAATATTTTTTTTTTACATTATCAAAGAGTTTTTCATTGAACAATATTTATGTACATTTTTCAAAAAGTATAAAGTTTTTTGTTTCAACCACTTTCAATTACGTTCAACCACTTTTTGTCGCTTTCAATTAATGCAATAAAATTATTTAAATATTTAAAAAGTAATCTTTACCACTTTAAATTGTTTTAATTGCTCTTAATCACGTTCAACTTCTTTCAACCATGTTCAACTAATTTCAATTTATTGAAATTACTTTAAATTTTGAATATAAAATGAAAAATCTTTATTATCAAAGAGTTTTTCATTGAACAATATTTATGTACATTTTTCGAAAAGTATTAAGTTTTTTGTTTCAACCACTTTCAATTACGTTCAACCACTTTTTGTCGCTTTCAATTAATGTAATAAAATTATTTAAATATTTAAAAAGTAATCTTTACCACTTTAAATTGTTTTAATTGCTCTTAATCACGTTCAACTTCTTTCAACCATGTTCAACTAATTTCAATTTATTGAAATTACTTTAAATTTTGAATATAAAATGAAAAATATTTTTAATTATTAAAAAAAACACTAAAATCACACTAATTGCTCTCAATCAGTTTCAACTATTTTCAACCATGTTCAACCAATTTAATTCAATTTAATTCAATTACTTTTAATTTTGAATCTAAAATGAAAAACTCTTTTAATCATTTAAAAAAACACGTTCTACTTTTACTTTAAATCATATTTAACTCATTTCAAACTATTTTCAATCATGTTCAACCAATTTCAATTTATTACATTTACTTTTCATTTCACATCATAAATGCTAAATACGAAAAATGAAGATGATCTACATAATTCAGAGGTATTAAAGATTAAATCGCTTTTAAACATATTCAACAATTGTTAGTCGCTTTCAATTAATATCAATTAAATATTTTTCATCATTTTAAAATTATTTTTAACTACTTTTAATTGTATTTAATTGCTCTGAAAAACGTTGAACCATTTTCAATTTAATATTATTATTTTCAATCTCAAATCAAATATGTTAAATACTTGGTTTAGACTTTATCAAAGAGTTTTTAAATGTATATGATGTATACAATTTAAAAAATATTAAATCTATATGTTTCAACCACTTTCAAATAACTTCTATAATTTTAAGTAGCTTTTAAATAATACAATGTAATATCTTTAATATTTTAAAAATACTTATTACAATTTTAAAAATACTTATTTGTAATAAATCATATTATTTTATGTCATAATATTTTAAATCATATTATTTTAAATCATATTATTTAGTCTTATTAACTTTCAACTATTTTCAACCATGTTCAACAAATTTAAATTTCGCTCAATGAACTTCAAATTTTATTAGTACATTAGGATTTTGTTTAAATAATCATATTTGAATGTTTTTAGTTATTTTAAATTGTATTTTTCCAAATTCAACCAATTTCAATCACTTTCAACATAAAGTTGTGTTCATATTTAGGTACTTTAAAGCTGCCGGTCTGCTTCAACTGCTTACAATTTTGCCATAATTTGATTACATTTAGTGTTTTTAGTTCTTTTGAAATCTTTTTGTCTCATTCAATCATTTTCAATTTCGTTTTAATGCAAAATTTTTAAATATATTTTATTTAAATATCATATCAAAACAGTTATACTATTAAGCTTTAGTAACAATAACAAAAATAATTCATAAACCGTTTAACTCTTTTTATTTTATAGAACAAAAGAATAAATCTCTAGCAAAAATTATGTTGCGGTCGCACTCGCCTTTGTTGGTACCTTTCGCAACCTCTAAACCCTCAAAAAATTTTAATAAATTTCACATAAAAATTATTAAAATATTCACTGAATACAGCAACTGTTTTTCGCATTGTTTTCATTAATTTTAGACAAATAATAAAAATAATAAAAATAATAAAAAAAACACTCTTATTCTATGCGAACAATAAACAAAGACAACAATATTTGCTGCAGCAGCTGCTGTTGCTAGCTCAAAGCTTGACACAATTGCAAAAAGCGTTGCTGCATTTTACAAATTTAAATTAAGACAAACAGACAAATGGACAGACACATAGATGGACAAACAAATAAACAAAATAGGCACGAACGTACACACTCAAAGACATGCTCATAGACACAAATACAAACACAAACATACTCATACCACACAGACACACAATCGCCTGCACAGAACATATATACAAAATACTGGACAGCTCTGGCACAGGTCAAAGCTCATGTGTTAATCCTTGCTTAAACAGTCAACACTCAAGTAGTGTGCACTCATATCACGAGCCAGATTACAAACACATATGCGCTTCGAGTCACACAACAAGTCACACGCACACTGACACGAACACTAACACGTACACTGTATCCCCCCATAGGAAAAGGTCGGTCGAACGCACGGAAAGCACTGAACGAATCCGATTATGGTAAGTGCGATTAACAAAAGGTTCTATGAGTGAAACATATTCCTAAGGAAACTATTTAGCTAATTCTACATATGTCAATCACTTTCAATTATATTTCAATGAACTGTGTTAAATTTAGATTATGTTTTATAAACGATTAATATATTTTAGTGTAATATTTTTAAAATTTTATCATATTTTTAATATTTATTAATTTTTTTTTGCATTTTCAATATATATTTAGTAGATTTCAACTATATTCAATCATTTATAACTATATTCAATCATTTTCAACTATATTCAATCATTTTCAACTATATTCAAATATTTATTTGTTAATTATGAACGATTGTTTAAAATTTGTTATATATTCTATTAGTATTTAATGGTTTTTTTAATAAATATCAATATTTAAATTAGATTATAAACCCTTTCAATCGTTTTCAACATTTTATCAACTCTTTCTACAACGTATAAATTTCAATTTTAATTAGCCTAATATAAACTCTAATTTTAAATAACATTTAAATAAATTTTAGTTTCTTTCAACCATTTTCAATTTTTATTTCAACTTTTTTTTAACCATTTAACAGTTAATATTTTTCGCAACTTTCAACTCTTTTCATAACTGCTCTTAGTATTTAATATATTTTTATATTTAAAAAATTTTAATATATTATAAACTCTTTCAATCATTTTCAATTTTTATTTCAATAATGAATTTAAATTTAATTAAATAATACAAATATATTATAATCTTTTTCAACTATGTTCAATTTATTTGAAATATTTTGGATAATTTATTCATTAACTATTTTTAGCAATTATCAATCATATTAACAGTCTTATGCAGTATTTAATGTTTTATAATATATTTAAATCATTAAAAAGACTCTAACCTCTTTCAACTAAATTCAATTTTATTTTAATTATTTTCAATTATGTATTCCTTAATTATTTTACGTACTTTTATATTATTTAAATAATTTTGAATTATATTTTTTAAATATATATTTAAATAGTTTAACCATTTTCAACTATTCAATTCCTTTCAACTATTTTAAATTATGTATTTGTCAATTTTTTTTCGCAATTTCCAATCATTCTAAAATATTATCTCAGAATTTAATGTATTTTAATGTATTTAAATATTTTTAATAGATTTAAAACCTTTTCAACCAAGTTCAATTTAGTTTCAACTACTTTCAACTATATATTCATTATTTATTTGTAACATTTTTTAAATAATTATAATATATTCTCTTAGTACTTAATGTAATTTAATAAATTTAAATATTTTGAAAATATTATAAACTTTTTCATAGTATTCAATTTTTGTTCAATCAATTCAACTTATTTTAACTATTATATATTTTAATCGTTAATAATTTTTATAATTTTAATATTTATTCTTTTTATTTAATGTCTTCTCATACAAATTAGATATTTTAAAATTATTATAAAAACTTTTAACCATATTCAATTCTTTTCAACTGATTTTATCTATGTCATTCGTAATTATTTCTCTTAGTTTTTAATGTACTTTTAGTATATTTCTATGTTTTAACTAGATTATAACCTCTTTCAACTATTTTCAGTTATTTTCAGCTATGCATTAATTTAAATAAGTTGACAAATTTCAAGCATTCTTTTAGTATTTGACGTTTTTTAATGCATTTAAATATTTTTAACTCTTTCAACCTTTATCAACCATTATCAATATTTTTTCAACTCATTTTTACTATATATTTATTTATTCATCAATTATTTTAATATTATCTCTTAGTATTTAATATCTTAA
The DNA here is from genome assembly GCA_951804985.1 of Dryomyza anilis. NCBI lineage: Eukaryota > Metazoa > Arthropoda > Insecta > Diptera > Dryomyzidae > Dryomyza > Dryomyza anilis. The sequence goes on from OX638134.1 coordinate 3,429,520, forward strand.
TATCTTAAATAAATTAAAACCTCTTCCAAACATATTCAATTTAAATCCAAATATTCAAGTATAAGCATTTTCCAGTTGGGTTTTTTAATTGTCTCTGTATTGACTCAACCCATGCATACTGTGTACTACTTAGCAAAATATAGGCAAAAAAAAGTATTTTTAACCCGAAAAAAAAGTCAACTAAATTCGACGGCATCTTTAAAAATTAAAAACTATTTTCGAAAGTTGAGGGAAATAATGGCACAACCTCTTTTCAAAACCTTTAAAATGTCACTTGTAGTTTTTCTACTGGGTTTGCTGCGCCTACTTAAAAGCAGACCGCACGAAAGAGCGAAACAGCTACACAGCATTCATGTGTTTCGTCATTTGTCGCAATGAACCCAGCGCCAAAGTCGCTCTTATTGTATGCGCTGTAACTGGAGCGGAGAACCACTGAAAGTAGTTTCTTGCAATAGCCTCAGGCGGTGCGGCCGGATTAAAACAATGCAAATATAGACTCAAAGACTCAACAAGGACAACAGACATTTGGATAAATGGACGATGGATGGACGGTTGGATGAACGGATGGTAGGTTAAAGGAAAGCATGGCTGCGAGGTAAAACGGTTGCATAGACCAAAAGATGAGGTTTGTGTCTCAATTGAGTAGCGTCAGTGCACTGTTGAGTGGTGATAAGAAGTTTACTAACAAATGCATTATTAGGAGCACAAAACAAAATATTTATACTATTAACTAAGCACTGAGGGAATTAGAAATTAATTAGTAGAGAGATGAAAAGGTTCAAAGTTTTCATTATATGTTCTATTTTCAAACACTTTCCATAGCTTGCAAACATTTTCTTCTATTATTATAATAAAACATATTTAATTTTTTGCTTAAAAAGGATGGAAAAAGAATTTTTATAAAAAATGTTGCATGTTTCTTACGTTATTTATCACTTTCAATCATTTTCAACCAATTTAAATTTTTTCAGAATCATTTCAAGTTTGTTATGTAATTTTATAAATTATTTTGAACTACTTTTAGTTACATTCTTCTATTTTTAATTACATTCAACTACTTTTAATTAGATTCAACTTTTTTCAATTATATTCAACGACTTTCAATAAACATTTGAAATTGAACAAATCTAAAACTACTTTCCATCATTTTAAATTTCTATTAATCACTTTCAACTGCTTTCAACTTGTATGAACTGTATTTAATTAACATTATTCAACATTATTCAATTACTTTCAACTCCAATTTAGCTTTTAAAATATTTAAAATAATATCATAATTGTTTTAACCTCTAAAAAATTTTGCATTTTATTATTTGAACTTCTTTCACTAACAAACTCACTTTCAATCAACTACTTTTAATTGAAATTTAATTTAAATTTCATTGAAATAATTTTTTAATAATTTCAAATTATTTTTAATCATTTTCAGCTGCTTTCAATGACTTTCAACAAAATTTAATCACTTTTTACTGTTTTCAATTGCCTTCAACTTCATTCAATCACTTTCAATTACTCTCAAATCAACCAACTAATTTATTATTTGAACTATTTTCACTAAATAATTTACATTCAATTAACTACTGTCAATTAGAGTTTAATTTAAAATTGGTTAAACGAATTTTGAAATAATTCAGAACTACTTATAATTATCTTCAACAATTTTTAATCACTTTGAACTACTGTCAATCACTCTCAACTACTATCAAGAATATTCAGTCACTGTTTAAATGTTATAAATGAAATTTAAGTTGTGCTTTAAATAATTTTTTAAATAATTATTTCCAACTACTTTTAATTACTTCCAATTAATTTAGATTCCATTGCTTTAAATTTAATTGGAAATAAATGGAATAGTTTTAAAGTATTTTTAATAATTTTAAATTACTGTTATTTTAATATTTAATCTATATCAGCTACTTTAAGTCACTTTCAACTATTTTATATTTCTTTCAGTCACTGTATAAATATTATAATTTTATATATTTTGTACTTGAAATCCATTTTAACTAATTTAAATCACTTTTAATTACTTTCAACTAATTTAATTTACATTCAACTACTTTCAATTTATTTTGGAGTACATGAAAATAAATGTAATAAATATAAAGCATTTTTAATAATTCTAAATTACTTTTATTTTGATAGTTAATCACTTTCATTTACTTTCAATCACTTTTTACATTTTATAATTTTGTATAGTTTGTGCTTTAAATCATTTTTGACTATTTTCAATCTCTTTTAACTGCTTTCAATCACTTTCAACAATTTTTGATCACTATTAATGGTTTTCAATCTCTTTCAACTGCTTTCAATCAGTTTTTAATTTTTGATTTAAACACGATTTAAAAAATTTTTAACTGATTTTTTAACATTTATAAAATTTAAAACATTGATTTCAACCACTTTCAATTATGTTCAAGATATAATTAATTTAAATATCACCTTACAACAATTGCTTTGACCTTTTCAACAATTTTCGATTTTCACTATCTGCACCGATGAAGCACAGTTAATTCTCATTAAAATGTTGAGGCTTTCGTTCATCAGCAATTAAATGAAAAACCATGTGCTGTTTAATTAATTGGTGCTTCTTAACATTTTATTAACTGTGTTCGTTTGATTGGGCAGCAGCGTGCATTGTTCAGTGGTTGTTGAAGCAATTTATATTATTGCCTCGCATTACCTCATTATATAAAATAATGTGATTAATTAAATTTCATATATTTACATGTGTAAATTTATTTACATATAAAGCAAGTGCTTTTAATTAACAGCTTAATTTATAGATGCTATTTGTTTAATAAAATAATTCAATCAAAAATAAATAAAAAATGACGATAAATTAAAATAAAATTATTTAATATAAAATAACTATAAAAATAAATAAAAAAAGAATAAATATATAAAAAAAGTTTTAAGTAGACTAAAAATTGCCTTCATGTTTTTTCGAAATAGAGATATTTTCATTTATTGGAAAAAAAAAATATTTATACAAAGTTATTCTCCAGTGAGAATAAATTATATTATCTAAATCTATAAAATTGTTGTAAATCATTCTTGAAATTATTTTAGACTTGTAATAATAACTTTCAACTGCTTGCAATCACTTTTAACTGCTTTCAATTTCATTTAACTATTTTTATTTTATACAAAAAAAGGAAAGAAAAATTAAATAATAGTTAGAACTTGTTCTATACAAAATTATTTTAGTTTTCAGTGTTTTAAATCGGTTTCAATTACTTTCAACTAATTCTGATTTGGTAATTTAAGTTTTCAAAGTTTTTAAAATTGTTTGAAATAATATTTTAAATATTTTATAATTATTTTTGACAGACTAAATCACTGTCAACGTCTTTCAATTTCTTTCAACGATTTTCAAATTAAGCAAAAAATAATGAAAAAATTAAAAATCAATTAGAAAATGAAATTTGTACAAAATTATTTGAGTTTTCATTGATTTGACTCGCTTTCAATCAATTTCAACTAATTTCTGTTAGTAACTACTTTAAGTTTTTTAAATCTTTAAAATTGTTGTAAATATTTAAAGTTATTTTAAATTGTTTTAGTTGCTTTCAATTACTTTCAACTGTTTTTGTATTTTACAAAAATAAAAAAAATAAAATTAAAAATTAAAACAACAAAAAAATTAAAAGAGGTTTTTAAAAATGACTTGTGTTTCAACACTATTTTCAGCGCTTTAAATATTAGAAGTTTAAAAAAAAATCGAAATATTTTTTAAAAGCATTCAATCATTTTCAACTAAATTCAACTGCTTTCAATTGCTTTCATCTATTTTCAATTTATACAAAAAAAAGACAGAAAATATTTAGACAATTATTTATAGAAACTTATTTGAATTTCCAGCTTTTTAAATCGCCTTCAATCACTTTCAACTAAATGGTATTAATAACTTCAAGTTTTTTAAATCTTTAAAATTGTTGTAAATTATATTTAAAATTATTTCTAATTGTTTATAATTACAATCATTGCTATTCCAACACTTTCAGCGGCTTTCAATTATATTCAAATATTTTATATTTTTACGAACAAATAAGTTAAATAAAAATAAAATATGAATTTTAAAAAAATGATTTGTGTTTTGAACGGTTTACAACGTTTTCAATTATTTTCAAATAATTAGTTTTAATACTAAAAGTTTTTTAAAAATGTTATAAATAATTTTAATTATTTTCAGCAGCGTTCAATCATTTTCAGCTGCTTTCAATTTATTTTAAATATTTTTAATTGATGTAAAAAATAATGAAAAATATAAAAACAATAAAAAATTGATTTATTTAAGTCATCATTACTTTGAATCACTTTCAATCACTTTCAACTAATTTGTATTTGAACTTTAAGTTTTGTAAACTTTTATAAAGTTCTAAATAACATTTAAAATGATTTCTAATTTCTTATAATTACATTCAGCTGCTTTCAATGACTTTCAAACGCTTTCAATTATTTTATATAATTACAGAAAATATTAAAAACTTAAACGAATGAAAAAAAAAAATAAAGAAGTATTCCCAATTGTGTTTTCAACGCTGTACAACGCTTTTAATCGTTTTCAACCAAAAGTATTCTAAATCCCTAAAATTGTTTTAAATCATTTGTTATACTTCTTATTTTCAACAGCTTTCAATCATATTCCACTGCTTTCAATAAATTTCAACTATTTTTATTATAAAAATCACAAATAAAAAATATATATATATATATTAAAAATATATTTTTATTATAAAAAAATCATAAATTATTAAAAAAGAAATCTAAACTCCCCTGATCGCTTTTACTATGACTTTTGCCAAATACGCATTTTATATCACTTTGTATCAACTTTAACTTATGACAGTTTTTACATAAATTTAACGATGCAAAACTGGTGCTGTTTATATCTTCATTCGCAACTTAGAAACAAATTGAAACTTTTGTTATTTGCGATTTATTATTTATTTATTATATTTGTCTCAGGCAACACAGTGCGCCATAAATACCAGCTGACGGTTTCTCGTTTGTGTTTCTTTATGGCCATTAAATGGCAAAGTCATGGCTAAGAAGGTGGCAGCCACGTTTGACGTTTTAGGCATAAATCGCGCGTTTATTACGACAAAATGTATCTGATCATTTCTTAGTTGTTCTCGTTTTTATTCTATACTTTTTCTCTTTCTTATTCTATACTCTCTCTTTTTTCACGCTATCACTATCTCTTTCAGTCATACTCATTGCCTGTTAGTTGTCACTGAGAGTTGGGTTTTTTTTCGTCTCACACATACTACAACTGCCGGAAACGAGAACGCATTAAAGCCAACGATTTCAAACAAAAATACGCTAAATGGCAGCATGTTGTCGCTGCTGTTGTTAGCCTGGTTAAGTGTGGTATTTTTTGTTGTTTTTGGTGTTGTTGCTCTTGCTGTCGCAGCAATAAACCAAATAAAGTCAACACATTTTGCGGTGCGCTGTCGACTTTGTTATGTGCGCCATAAAAAAAAAATAAAGAATAATAAAAAACAAAAATAAAAACAGCACAACAAAAAGTAAACAAACTTTGCCGCAAAACTTTTGGCTTGCTTTGTTTTGGCTTAAATAAATCTTCAAGCGCAATAAACGCGGCACAAAAATCGAAAAACAATTGCGTTGCCTTGCAGTGCAGCTGACAAGCGAAAATGAATTAAATTTAAAAAGAAAAAGATTTTTAATTTTTATAGCAAAAAATAAGGAAATAAAATAAAATTTAAATAAAAATTATTAACTAAAAACAAATAGAAAAATACAAAATTTCGCATAAATTAAAAAAAAATCTTTTAAATTTACAAAAATTTAAACTACTTCTTTCAAAAATGAAGATGGCTTTTAATGGAAGCCGAAATATTGGAAAGTAATAAAAGTATTAAAAATACAAAAAATATTTTTTTTAAATTGAGTCTAATATAAAAACCATATTATTGAACATGTTTACAAAAATAATAGAAAATTAAATAATTTGGGCAGAAAAATCAATATGTTTTCCCATTCTGAAATTATTAAACAGCAAAAAACAAATGCGATCGATTTGAGTATTCTATAGTAAAAGATAAAGAATTATCAAAAAAAAACTTATAAAAAAAACAAAAATCACACATTACAATACAATGTTCATATAACTATTTTATATTCTATAATAATTTCACAACAACCGATTTGGTTAAATTAATTTCCGTCACTTTAAACCAATTTGTATTATAACTTTAAATCTTCTAATCTTTAAAATAGTTTTAAATAATTTTTAAAGTTTATTTAAACTACTTAAGTACTTCATGTAATTACATTTAAATGCTTTAAAACACTTTCAATTGCTTTCCATATATATCAATTGCATTCAATTACTTTCAATTTCTATCAATTATATAGATTTTTTTATTTCAACCGATTTTAATCTATTCATTCAATTATTTTCAACTTACGTCAATTACTTAGATCTATTTTAAATCACTTTCAATCAATTTCAACTGCTTTCAATCATTTTCAATTATTTTCGATAACTTTCAACTTCACTTTTATGTTTGATTTTTTTTATATATTTTTATATATATTGAAACAATTAATTTCAACAACTTTCAATCATTTTCAACTACTTTCAACATTAATTTTTTAAATAATTTTTACGAACATCTTACTCAACAAAAATATTGAAACAATTTGATCTGTTGTTGCATTAATTGCATTCATATTAAATATTATATACAAAAATAAATCACGTCCAACTAATTTAATTTAGTTTCAGCTACTTTAAAGCAGTTTCAACTGCTTTCAATCATTTTTTTATTTATTTTTTATTTTATTTTATTCTTTTTATTTGCTTTCAATCATTTTCAACCAATTTTTGAAACTACGTAAATCATTTTGAACTACGTATATCATTTTTATTCATATTCAATTTTTTCGAACGTTTTCAACTATTTTTGATTAGACTACTTTAGTACGGGAACCTGGGGTAAAGTAAAGTGGGACACGTTTTGACTTTCGTCCAAAAAGTACATTTGAATATTTTTTAAAAGTCTTTTGAAAATTCTATTCCATAGACTGTTTCATGATCTAATTTTTTGCTTTAAAATAATACGATTTATAAGCCTTTTTAAATGATTTTTGAGCGGTTTTTCCAAACAGCTCAATTTCGGACTTTTTGAAAAATGTTGGGGTAAAGTGGGAAATTTCAAAAATTTTACCAAAATGCTTTTTTAGTCTTTCTAAAAATGGTGCATTTACGCTTAGTCAGAATATTCTGAGTGGCAAATGGACAACATGTGTAGTTAACAGTCGTCAAGCTCACAAATTTCAAGTTTACAAGCCATTTGCGGATATGGCAGTTCACTGAATTGTCAAATTCTTCGGAATTTCATTCAAGCAAATTGTACAAAAGTCTTCTTCTGATGAAGTTGAAGAATATTTACCGATTTATTATATTTACTACTGTTAAAAATTTTTTAAATTACGTTTTCCACTTTACCCCAGAAAGTGTTTCCCACTTTACCCTAATGTCGCAATTGGAACATAATTTCGCACTATGGTTGGGCAGAAAGTGCTCGGAATGAACTGGTCTATCATTATAAATTAGAAAATTGAGGAGATCCATAAACAAATTTTTAGAAAATCAAAGTCATAGTCAAAATTTGTATTTTTATTTTTTGTTAATAATGTACATTTTAAAATAGGGAAAATGACCCAATTAATTGTTGATATGGATGTAACAAACACCCTGTATAAAATTTAAATAATGCGGATGATAAGTTCAAGTAATTAGAAAATATAAAAAAAAATAAACAAAAAGAATAATGAAAAAATAATGTAAAACAAAAAAAATTGAAAACGAAAATCTTTGTTTTTAAGATAAAAAGCATTTAATGTAAAAATAAAATAAAAAAAGAAAAAAACATTTGCTACGTAAGACATAAATTAAAAAGGAACAAACAAAATATAAAAAAAAACTAACAAAAAAAAAGATAAAAACAGAAATTAAAAAAATCTTGTCTTGTCTTGTTTTTTTTTTTTTTTTTTTTGTTCATTTCTGTAGTTATTTTTTTAAATAGTTATTTTTATATTTAAAATAAAAATAAAATAATAAAAAAAAAACAATAAAAATTTAACAAAATTCGCACTAATTACAAAATTTGTTTTGAACATCAGCAGCACTAATGTAATTAAGTCGCAAGTCAACGGCAGCCATTCGCCTGTTTAAACTTTTAAAACAGCCGCCAGAATTTTAGACGTTACCCTCTTTCTCTAAAGCATCCCAAAGTATTTTTTCTTAATTTATATTTAAAACATGTTAAAAATACTTTTCAAGACATTACATCGACTGCGTCTTAAACATGTTTCGATAATTTCCATTAGACGCTATAATTAATATGCATGAGAATGCGTAAAATTATGTTTAAAATAAATAATTTTCTTAAACATGACACAGGAAAGTTTAGCACCAAAATTACTGCCTATTTAAGGTATCAATCACTTTCGAAAAATATGTATGAAAGCTGTTAAAAAGACAATTAAATACTTTTTAATTCTTTCGATGAATTTTTACACTTATTTTCTGTAAATCCATCACAACTCAAATAAAAATAAATTGCATAAATGTCACAATCATAAAATCTACATAATGTTGACAAAAAAAACAGCTATGTCGATATTACATACAATACAAATTTGCATGCATCTAATTACCGACACTGTCTATTTGCATTTTTATAGCTGAAATACTAACAAATTAAATAAAAACCATACATTTTTTAATATCGACACTATGTCGGTATTGCATACAATGCAAATTTGCATACACCTAATTGCCGACACTATGTAATTTGTTTATTTATCAACTGAGATTATTGCTGCATGATATTAAAACCATTTTTTCTCATTTGGGCACTATGTCGGTTTTACATGCAAGGCAGATCCCCATGCACCTAATTACCGACATTTTGTAATTTTTGCTTTTTTATGTAAATTTCTATTGAAATATATAACGCATGTTTTTAGACATATTTACGGTTCTTACTTATGTATATAAATCATTTTATTTAATATACCAATGGTAATTTTTTAAATTTAGTAATTTTGTGTAGCTCTCCTTTCATTTCAGTAGGCGTTTACGCAATAATTTGCCATTTACACCTGTCATTAGCCATAATGAAGTCAAGTCACAGTTGTTGCTCGCGTGTACTGTAATTAATTGTCTGCCAAACAAATCACTAAGCAAAATTACGAATTACTTAGTATCGACACAAAATTCGCATGTTTTACGGCAAACATTAAATGAAACAAAATTTTGCATTTTTGCTTGACCCCCATTTAAGTCAACGAATGTATTTAATAATAAAGTAAGCTTAAATTAAACGTCAGCCTCAACTTTTGTGCAGCCCTTTGTTCAACTAGCCAACTAACCCAGTGCTTTTGGCACACAGTTGCAAACTTTGAAACTTCTTATAAATTATTAATAATGGTTAATAATTAAATTGTTTGCAAAAAGTCACAACAAAGTTCGTCGTCGTGTCACTAAATAATTCATCAATTTTGTAGGCTTTATTGATTTCACGTATTGCGCGAAAGGACATTGACCGAGCGTCGTGTGGTCGCACATTTTTGCAAATATATATTTTTATTGATTATTTTTCATGAACGTGCAAACGACAAAAGTGCAAAATTAATTAAGATTTACATTGTCGAGAGGGTTTCTGTGCTCCAGTGTATATAAGTATGTTTTGCAGGGCTGTCTGTCCGTCAGCGTGGGAAAATATATGAACTGTTGAAATATTGTTATCTGCTTGGCAAATGGCAATTAATTCATGTCTAGTCTCGACGGCAGTGAAAACTTAAATGCAGCCATTATTTATTTCTGCTTTGCTAGCTGATACTACATGGCGTATGAGTGACATTTCACTCAGTGTATTTTATACAAATTAGAACGTTGAATGTGTGCTTAGAAGCGTTAAATATTTTTTAATGCAATAATTAAATTATATTTATTGTTATATAAAATGTAAATTCAATTTAAAAAAAGTTTAAAAAATTATCGTATGAGTTGCAGCTTATTTTAATTATTTGGAGATTTTTGTATTTCAGTGGAAAGTTATTTTTATTTATTTAGATAAAACACTAATCAGTGTTAATTGAGTATTTTTTGTAAAAATAAAAATAAATCAGAAACGTGTATTTTACGTGTATGCAGTGTTGCGGTTTACTGTGACGTATGAGTAACATTAATTTGTAACTCATGCTATAAATGCGAATAACTTGAGAAATAACATTTGCATTGCTGAATTTTCAATGGACAATTTGAGCGAATATAATAAGTAATCTGAAATAATAGCAATGCTCTTAAGCAAAAATAGCATATGTTTATTTTTGCATATAAAACAAAAAAAAAATTGAAAATTAATTTATAAAAACTGTATAATATTTTTATTAGCTGTAGAAAAGAAATAACAAATTTGCAATTATTAAGGATTTTTTATAAAAAAGAGAACAAAAACTTGAAGTATGTGAAGTGTTGTGGCAGTCTGTGGATATTAGTAATTTTGATACATATGTGTAATTATAAGTGGCAATATCAACAGATATTGCTAACTGTTTGTAGAGATTTTAATATCAAATTAAAGCTAGTATATCAAGTATTCTAAAAATATAATAGTGTACATAATTCAAAATTGCATTTATTAAAAAATATATATTTAAGTAAAACGTTTTTGTTCTAAAGAAAATGACTAAACTGAGTTTATTTGGGATTTTGAGTATGAGTAACATTTTTAGATATCTCTTTCTATAAATGAAAATAACTAGGGAACCAACAAATGGATTAAAATGTTTGTAATGTCAACGTTAAGCTAATATAATAGGCAATCGGAAATTATAAAAGCATTCATTGACAAAACTAGCATATCTTAAAATTCTTTTAATTAAAAAAATATGTTAATAAAATTTCAATTTCTAGTATTTTTATAAAGAAAAATTGCTAAGAAATGTATGCAACATTCAATAAAACCTTATATTATGTACATTGAAAAAGCTTTCTTTATGCTGATTAACTTTCAATATATCATAGTGGCAATTTGTACTGCAGACAGTGCAAAGACGCAGAAGTGCAACAGACTCCTAATGGAACCACAAGAACTGTACGAATCAAATGTCAACATATAAGTTGAACAAGGCAATAAAATGGTATACAAAGTAGAAGAAAAATACTAAAAGAACCAAAAGATGTAGAACAGAAGAACGCATTTGATATCAAGACTTCTGAGTATCACTTACAACAGACAGCATCATATAGAAACAAAGTCTTATTCTACTCAGAATCACTTTGCATGACATTAGGAAGTGCATTTCAGCTAACATAATATGATTTTTACTTCATTTTTATAGTTTTATTTAAAAGTTTAAAATATTTGCGAGAATTATAATAAAAAAAGAGAAAACCAAATAAATAAAAAAGAAATTAAAATGAATTTATTAAAATGAATTTGCAATCCTTTTTAAAACTATATTAATTGCATTATTTAAAAAAAAAATAATTTAATTAAACGTATAAATATATTGTTTTAAAATTTAATTTTTTTTTTTTAAATCCAAGAATTGCAATGTTCAATTCTAAGTTTTTTGGCATGCAGCCGTTTTAAACACTCTGCTAGTTTTTGAAATATCAAAAAATGAAATACAAACATATTATTAGTAAAAGATATAAAAGAACGTATTTGCAACATGGCACTTTAATTGCTGCTTGTTTGTCCTGTGCCAGGATATAGCAGCGGTTGTTGTGGCTGCTGACGTTAGCAATTGCAATGCATTTGTATGAGGTTCAGAACAATTTAATAATTTATGTATGCAGGTCACGTAAACGCCAACACAAAACGCGCATTTATTAACACTGACTGAATGCTTTTAAATATTTGTTAATTTGCTAAAAATAGGCTAAATTGAAAATTTCAAAAAAAAATATATAAAAAATAATTGAAAAATATATAAAAAAATAATTGAAAAATTATAACAAAACTTTGCAAAAATCCAAAAAAATCATAAAATTAACTAATAAATGCAAATTAAAAACATAAATTCATAATTAAAGCAATTAAAATTCTTTTCACAAGTAACAATAATTTCATGTACCGTAAATGTACTGTATTTCGACACTCTAAAGAATAAGTTTTAACTATTTTAATATTTTATTAAACATTTATATGTGCTTTGATTATAATTATTTGATTTTAAAAACATATATAAAATTTCTGACTGATTGAGAGACTTTAATATATTTTAAAGTTCAACACTTATGTCGGAATTACATACAAGTCAAAAATACATGCACCTAATTGCCGATACTATGTAATATTTTATTTATATAGTACAACGAAATACAATGAAATTCATATTTTTCGAATTTTGACACCTATAACGGAATTACATACAGGTCAAATATGCATGCACTTAATTGCCGACACTTTGTAATTTGTTTAATTATATAGCTTAGATACTTCTTAATACAATGAAATTATTTTTTTCCTAATTTTGACTCCAATGACGGAATTACGTACACGACAAATATGCATGCACTTAATTGCCGACACTTTGTAATTTGTTTAATTATATAGCCAGATAATGTTTAAAACAATGAAAGACATCATTTTCAAATTTTGACAAATTTTGAATTAAATACGCGTAAAATATTCATGCATTTAATTGCCGACACTTCGAAATTTGTTTATTTATATAGTTCGAGATGCTAAATATAACGAAATCTATTTTTTAAAAATTGAAATCTATGTCGGAATTACGTACATGTCAAATACACATGCAGTTAATTGCCGTCACTATGTAATTTGGGTTATTTTTATAGCTCAGATACTCGTAATACAATGAAATTCATTTTTTTTCTAGTTTTGACACATATGTCGGATTTACATATAGGTCAAATATGCATGCACGTAATTGCCAACACCTTGTAATTTGTTTTTATAATAGCACAGGTAACGATTAATACAATGAAAGACATAATTTTCAAATTTTGAATTCTATGACGGAATTACATACAGGTGCACCTATTTGCCGACACTTCGTAATTTGTTTATTTATATAGTTCAGATAATGCTAAATATAACGAAATCTATATTTTTTTTATAAATTTTAACACCTATGTCGGAATTACGTACATGTCAAATATACATGCACTTAATTGCCGACAGTTTGTAATTTCCTTTTTTTAACAGCGCAGATAATGCTTAGTACAATAAGCAATATTCTTCTGATTTCAACACCTATGACGGAATTACATACAGGTCAATTATGCATGCACCTAATTGCCGACACTTTGTTATTTGTTGATTTATATAGCTCAGATATTGCTTAATACAATGAAATTCATATTTTTCTAATTTTGACACCAATGTCGGAATTACATACAGGTCAATTATGCATGCACCTAATTGCCGACACTTTGTTATTTTCATTTTTTTAATATGTAAATATTTTTCAAATATGTTTTTAATAAAATTCATCAAAATAACGAAATTAGAAACAGCTGTCGGAGTGTGTATCATTTTCCTTAATATATGCCACAATTTTCATTAAAAACATATTTGAAAATTTCAAATTTTAACACAATTCAATTCAATTTCATGCCATGCACTACATGACAGGCAACAAACAGCATATGGCCCAAATGCGCAATTAGCCAACTAAAAACAGCAGCACCAGCCACCGACGAAAAAAATGCCTAAAACCATACTAAAATTACAGCCAAATTTCGAGCTAATTTGTTGCCAAAAGCAATTGCAATTATTATACGGGACATATAGGGCGGCGGGGGTGATGTGGTGGGACGTAGTACTTTTGGTACTGCGGAACATGTTTGCATTTTGTATGCGGCACTGATGATTGATTTGCATGAATTATTGATGAGTCGTAGGCTGGTTGCATTTCCGCAATCATTAAAAACGGCAGTAACAGCAAAACTAGTAGCAGCAATATTTAGTAATAGGACAAAAAGTGCCCCACGTTATACAAATTGCTGTTGATACTTTGTGCAGTGCTGATGTTGCTGCTGGTTTTGATTTGACTGGCTGATGACGTTGACATCGTACTACAATTTATGGCCCATTGAATACGCGGTTCTATGCAAACAATTTCCGCACAACAACTAGCGAGGCACAACATGTGCGGTAAGTCATGTTCGTACGTTATATGTAGGGTTTAGAGCCAACCAGTGCTACCTACCATTTTGGGGAAAAAGCAATTAGTGCTTTAGGTGAAATCTACAATGTTGTTCAATTACTCAACAAATTAGGATATTTTTCTTTTATTACAAAATGTTAACTTGCCACTAAAATTAAAAATGTCATTAATAATTTTATACAAATTAATTTTTGCGCTAAAAATTAAATATTTAAATAAAAATTAGATTTTTAACTAAGAGTTCAAATTTTCCATAAAAATTTAATTTTTCGCTAACAATTTGATTTCAATGAAATACTCCACCTTTCACTAAATATTCAATTTTTGATTAATAATTAAAATTCTCATTGAAAATTCAAATTTTCAATACAAAATCACAATTTATCACAAAAATTCAATTTATCATTCAAATTTAAATTTTTTACTAAAAATTTCATTTTCTACTAAATTAATTCATTATTCACTCAAATTTCGAAATTTCACTCAAAATTACAATTGTCACTCAAAATAAAATTTTTACTCACGATTCAAATTCTCACTCAAAATTCAATTTCGCACTCAAAGTTATTTTTCTTATGAAAAATTCACTTTTTTCCTGAAAATTCAATTTATCATTTAAAAATTAAAATTTTCCCTCAAAATTAAATGTTTTACTCAAAATTCAATTTTTACTCAAAATTGAAATTTTTATTCAAAAGTAAATTTTTACTTAAAATCCAATAATAAAATAAAAAAAAACTGAGTTTTCAGTTCACTCAAAATTACATTTTTCACTCAAAATTCCATATTTCACTCAAAATTAAAATATGTACTCAAAATTAAATTTTTCACTCAAAATTGAAATTTTTACTCAAAATTAAATTTTTTACTCAAAATTAAAATATTTACTCAAAATTCAAATTTTTACTCAAAATTGAAATTTTTACTCAAAATTAAATTTTTACTCAAAAAAAAAAAAAAGACAGTTTTTCAGTCTTAATTCAATTTTTTCCGCAAAATTGAAATGTTTACTCAAAATTACATTTTTCACACAAAATTAAATTTTTCACTCAAAATTTAATTTTTCAACAAAATTCCAATTCTTGTGCTATCTCAACGACTGATCACTGTTCCACTTACCTTGTAGCAAATGCAAAATATCGCATCGCAACCATTCGAAAAACATGTCAATCGGGCGAACCCACTGCAAAATTCATATTCATGCGATTAACGTCGAGGTTGTGTGGGTGTTGGCGGTGGTGGAGCTGGTTGCGTGGGCGGCGGAGTTTGGCGGTACGAGTGGCATAACCTAAAAAGGAAATGAATAAAACCATGAGCCGTGGTAGTGAAATTGAAATTGACATCAGCAGATTTAGATGTGGAATCAGTGAGGCGAACAAACAGGCAGCACAAGTGACCGCAACATGCTGCCGCCGCTGCTGCGTACAGGATACATGGGGAGGAAATGTTGACAATGCGTTAATAATGCGGCTGAAAAGGAAAAGGGTAAAAAGCAGCATATTAAAGCCAACAATATGCTTGACAACAGCCAACAAAAAAAAAGGTCAAATCAAATTAACATTATATGGCAATAATATGTATATCTTTTGGACAATAATAGAACTATTACTGAAATCAATGCCAATCGGTCGTTGGTTCGTGTTCGATGACCAAAGTGGACCGGATATCATTATGGCACTCATGCAGCAAAAATACAAAACCAAATTTACAAATGTCGAAAAATGATAAAAAATAAAAAACGAATGAGTAAAAGTGCAAAACATATTTTTTTTTGTTAACAATTTATCGAAAAGGATGCTTCCTTCCTTCCGCTTGTTAGATGCCAGATAACTGACGGAAATTGCTTTGTTCGAACACGAAAATCGAAAATATATAAAATACAGAAACACGTTACACAAACAACACACTGCGGAGCGACAGACGAACAGTTGGACAGGCAGACAGACAGAAAATAGCACGGCAAGACAGACAGAAATATTTGCGGAATAATGGGAAGAATAGGAGGAGGAATCGTAGGTAGTATGTGGCACACAGAACACGACTGAATGCAACAAGCATTATCATAATTTGAAACTTGTTATGTTGTTGAATTTTTTATTTTTATTTCGTTTTTCAAACAGTTTTTGTGGTTTGGCAGCCAGAGCAGAATAGAGAAACCACAAATATACCAAAAAAAATATACCACGATAACGCGATAAGAAATTCGGTATTTATGCAAATGAAAAATAAAAATAATAAATCGTATGAGCGGTGATCAAATTTAGTTGGTGATAAAAATGCAAATATGATAAATCAAAAATATATTTAAATAAATGATGGCGGAAAATGAAAGCATGCAATGATAAACTGAAAAAATTAAAAATTAAGATTAGAAAATTGAGATTAATTATAAAATATATTTTAATTTTAAAATTATAGAGAATTTTTCATAGAAGTTAAATTTTTCACTAAAAATTTAATTGTTCACTAAAATTTCATTTTTCACTAAAAGAACAATTTTTAACTGATAATTACAAAAAATTAAATTTTTGACTGCAAACTACATTTATAACTAAAAATTACATTTTTAACTAACAATTAAATTTTTAACTAAAAATTACATATTTAACTAAAAATTACATTATTTACGAAAATTTGAATTTTAACAAAAAAAAAATGAATTTAAAAAAAAAAAATCAGTTTTTTCAATGAAAGTTATATTTTTCACTCCCAAATCAATTTTTCACTAAAATTCTATTTTTCACTAAAAATTTAAATTTTTATTAAAAATTAATTTTTTCACTAAAATATCAATTTTTCACTAAAAATTCCATTTTTCACTTCTCCACTATAAATTAAATTTCTCACTAAAAATTTATTTGTTCATTAAAAATTCAGTTTTTCACTACAAATTAAATTTTTAACTGAATATTGCATTTTTAACTACAAATTAAATTTTTAACTAAAAATTAAATTTTGAAATAAAAATTAAATTTTTGACCAAAAACTACATTTATAACTAAAAATTACATGTTTAACTAACAATTAAATTTTTAACTAAAATTACATTTTTAACTAAAATTTGAAATTTAACAAAAAAATTTAATTTTTAACAAAAATTTCAGTTTTTTCAATGAAAGTTATATTTTTTCACTACCAAATAAATTTTTCACTAAAAATTCAAATTTTCACTAAAAATTAAATTTTTCACTAAAAATTCAAATTTTCACTAAAAATTCAATTTTTCACTAAAAATTCAATTTTTCACTAAAAAAAATATTTTTTTTTCACTTTTCCACTATAAATTAAATTTCTCACTAAAAATTTATTTGTTCATTAAAAATTCAGTTTTTCACTACAAATTAAATTTTTAACTGAATATTAAATAAAATTTTTAACTAAATATTTAACTGAATATTTTTAACTAAAAATTCAATTTTTAACTAAAAATTAAATTTTTAACTAAAAATTAAATTTTTAACTAAAAATTAAATTTTTAACTAAAAACTAAATTTTTAACTAAAAATTAAATTTTAAACTACAAATTAAATTTTTAACTAAAAATTTTATTTCTAATTAAAAATTACATTTCTTGAATAAAATTTAACTAAAAATATAACTAACAATTAAATTTTTAACTAAAAAGCAATTTTTAACTAAAAAATTACATTTTCCCTAAAAATTACATTTTTTTTTAACAAAAAACTACATTTTTGAGTAAAAATTTAATTTTGTAATTTAGAATTTAAAAAAAATAATTTTTAACTAAAATTTCAGTTTTTCACTGATAATTAAATTTATCACTAAAAATTAAATTTTTCACTAAAATTCATTTTTTCACTGAAAAATTATTTTTTTTACTCAGAATTGATTTTTTTTATAAAAATTAAATATTTCAATTAAAATTCAATTTATCAATTAAAAATCAGTTTTTCACTAAAAATTCAATTGTTTACAATTTTTCTCTAAAAATTCAATTTTTCACTAAAATTAAAATTTTTCACTAAAAATTGTATTGTTCAACACTAAAATTTAAATTTTTTAGTACATTTTTTTTTCGCTAAAACTTGCATTTTTAATTAAAAGTTCAATTCATAAATAACATTTTAAATTTTCACAAAAAAAAAAAAAACTATCACTAAATTTAAAATGTTCACCTAAAAATGAACTATTCAATAAATATTCACTGAAATTTAAATTTTGTCTATAAATCAGATTTTTACTTAAAGTGAACAATAAATATTTTCAGTATTTATTTAAGTTTCACTACTTAATTTTAACTATTAAAGCTTTTAATATATTTTGCGGTATTTAACATTTTATCATTTATTATTTTTTTTTAATTTTTTATCATCACTACACTTTTGTCCTCCACAAATAATCACATCGCATCGCAAAAGCTGTTACACTTTTTTAAGTCCCTCTTAGCAGTCATTGCATTATCATTACTATGATTTCGCAAGTAATCTTCTATCCTACGCAGTAATTGTGAAGCACAAAGCAAATGCCGCGCGACGCGCATCCTGATGCAATTTTGTGTCCTGTGTTGCGCAAAAATATTCCATGCATTTCGCATTATATTTTACGAGGCAGCTCAATATTTTTTCCTCATCGATTATGATTAGAGGAAATATTTTCTGAAATATTTAATTTTTCATTATTAGTTTTTTGCTGTTTTTACTTTGTTTGATATTGAAAAATTCTGATAAAATATTTTTTTCTCTTGAAACTATTTTTATCACTCAAAGTTATCTTTTTTTATGTTTAATTTATTTTTGTAACAATTAAATTTTCCACTTAAAATTCAAATTTCACTAAATATTAAATATTTCAATAAAAATTCCATATATCACTAAAAATTCTATATTTCACAAAAAATTAAATTTTCATTAAAAATTCTAATTCTCACTAAAAAAATGAATTTTTCAAATTTTTTTTTTTTTTTTTCAATAAAATATCCTTTTTTACAAGTTTTCGTAATTACTATTTCTAATTAATTCGTCTGGAAATAAAAGCCTTAATTAAAGATCTTTCTGAAACATTTGCAATTTCTCCCATCATTCATTCCTCCTTTAATTTAAGTACTTTGTGCAATTAATGCCAAAGAGACAACGTATTAAATCACGTCACGCACATGTCGTAACGTTTGAGCAAATATTTGCATTTAAGTGATTTACTGAATGGGCACCAATCGAAGCATGTGTGAGTCGAAGTCACCCGCCCTACTGAGTCTGTTGGCCACATTGTGAAAAGCAAGAGCAGCAGGAGCCTCGCAACCAGGTGAGTGAATCGCAAGCACTGCTTGCTGTGCATTGCATTTTCCTCCTTTCTGAGTCTCAAAGGAAACTGAAGCATTTGAAATTCCGATTGGATGCATGAAACGATAACAAACTGCTGCCGCTGGTGGCTGCTCGAGTCCTCGATGTTGGCCGCCGGTGGCACTGGCACTACGTAGAATTCATTGCATGCGTTTGGTTCTTATTTTCTGTTCAACCGCATTATTTTTTTTCTTTGTTTCTTTTTTTGCACCGCATTCAGATAAAATGAAATCAAAGCAAAATTTCAAAACTGCATGCGAAATGATTTTCCATTTATGTGCGCAAAGAAATTGAATGTTAAACAGAATTCGATGATAAGGAATATTACAAAAAAAAAAAATAAAGCACACATAAAGCTGTGCAAAATTTATGCGGAGCAAAGAAAAATAAAAATGAAATGAAATTTTCATATTTAATGCATTTTCATATACAATACAGTTAAAAAAAATAAGAATATTAAAAATCAAAATTAAATAAAATGTAACAAAAAAAAAAGACAAAAACACAAAAACCAAAATCATAAAAGTAAAAACACAACAGAAACACTTAAAAACAAAAGCAAAAACACAAAATCAAAAAGCAAAAACACTAAAGCAAAAACACCAAAGCAAAACCATAAAAACAAAAACACAAAAGCAAAAACACAAAAGCAAAAACTAAAAATAGAAGCACAAAAAAAATCAAAAAAAAATCACACGAACAAGAACAAATGCAAAAATTCAAATACAACGGCAAATTCATAAAAACCAGAAATAAATGCAAAAACACAAAATCATAAACCAAAAAATAAAAGCAAAAACACAAAAACAAAGTGTTTTTGCTGTTTTGTGTTAATAACCAAAGACATAAAATTAAAAACACAAAAGCAAAACAAGAAAGCAAAATCAAAA
Source organism: Dryomyza anilis (assembly GCA_951804985.1). NCBI lineage: Eukaryota > Metazoa > Arthropoda > Insecta > Diptera > Dryomyzidae > Dryomyza > Dryomyza anilis. Next base: position 3,449,897 of record OX638134.1, read on the forward strand.
ACAAAATAAAAAAACAAAAGCAAGAATACAAAATACTACAGCAAAATTAAATCACAAAATAAAAAAAAAAACAAAACCAACACAAAAGCAAAAATTAAAAACAGTAGCATGAACAATAAAAAACAACAATCACAACAAAAAAAATCAAAAACACAAAAAAATCACACGAAAAAGAACAAATGCAAAAACTCTAAAAAAAACAGCAAACAGAAAAACTAAAAATAAAAGCAAAAACACAAAAGCAAAAATTCAAATAGAAAGCAAAACACAAAAGCAAAATCAAAAACACAAAAAAATAAAAGCCAAAACAAACAAAAATTACTAAAGCAAAAACGCAAAAGTAAAACCACAAAACAAAAAAGCAAAAACTAAAAACAACAGCATAACAAAAAAAAAAACACAAAAAAAATCACACGAACAGGAACAAATGCAAAAACTCAAAAACCAATACTAAAAAAAAAAAAAATAAGAATATTAAAAATCAAAATTAAATAAAATGTAACAAAAAAAAAGACAAAAACACAAAAACCAAAATCATAAAAGTAAAAACACAACAGAAACACTTAAAAACAAATGCAAAAACACAAAATCAAAAAGCAAAAACACTAAAGCAAAAACTAAAAATAGAAGCACAAAAAAAATCAAAAAAAAATCACACGAACAGGAACAAATGCAAAAACTCAAAAACCAATACTAAAAGCAAAAAACCAAAAACATAAAAGTAAAAACACAAAAGCAAAAACAAAAGCAAAATAAAAACAAAAAAACACATAAATAAAAATACAAAAACCAAAAACAAAAACAGAAGCATATACATAAACAAATTAAATAAAAAAAATCACACAAACAAGAGCAATTGTAAAAACTAAAAAAAAAGCAAAAAAAACAAAAACCAAAACTAAAAGCAAAAACAAAAACATAAAAGTAAAAACAAAAAAGCAAAAACTCAAAAATAAAAGCAAAAACACAAAAGCTAAATCAATAAAAAATTATCAAAATCGAAAACACAGAAGAAACGTAGAAACAAGAGATCAAACATAAATTTAATGCAGAAACACAAAACAAAATTTGCTCTTGATTTTGTTTTGTGTTTCTGCATTAAATTGTGTTTGTTTGATCTCTTGAATCAGAAATAATCCGAAAATGTATAAAAGGAAAAAAAAAATTAATAAAATATTAAAAACAAAGGCAGAACAAAAACAAAGACGGTCACATAAATAAAAAAAATAAACAAAATCAAAACAAAAAATAAACACAAAATAAAAATAAAAACAAAAGCAGAACATAAATAAAAACAAAGACAGGAAAACAGCTAAAACATAAATGAAAAGAATATCAAAATCAAAACAAAAGATAAACAAAAATCAAAAACAACATCGAAAACAAAGTTTTAGCTCACTTTGTTTTCGATGTTGTTTTTGATTTTTGTTTACATTAAAAAAACAAAAAAATTAAAACACTGAAAATACAATTTAAAAAAATTAAAAAAAAAACAAGCGTCATTTCGATTAAGAACATACAAATTTATATAATTCACAAAATTAAAAAAAATTGATTAAAAATAACAAAAAACCCTTTGCGTACTCTAAAATAAAATGATATAAAATAAGCCTTAATTATTTTGTATTCAATATCAAATGAAATGTGAAGACTAAATTTATTCTGTATGAAGAAAATAAAAAAAACACATTTTTGAATTGATATTTACTTCGAACTCAAAAATAACCGCTTCGATTTTACGTTTTTGATAACGCAATTTGTCTGTCTGCATTTAATATGCGGCAAATTCGACAAAACGGCTCAATTATGCCGGTTGTTGTGCATTCAGTTCCCCAAAGTGTGCTGCACAATTAAATTCGTTACGTTTTCCCATTTGGATATTTTTCGGTTAATTTGTCCCCTTTGACTGAGGTAGCAGAAGCAGCAGCAGGGCGTTGATTGCTGTTGCAGCGTGCCATCTATAGTTGTTGCTATTTTTAGATTTCTACAGACTCGCTGTAGCATTTCTATACAAATTGTATACATATAAAAATATTTTTGTTAGTTCACAAAATGTTGCTATTTGTTAGCACTGAATGGATTTTAATTAAATGCGTTTTGGTCTGCGCTTCATTTGTCACGATTGCAGAGAAATATACAGGCAGACAGACAAACGGACAGACGTAGAGACATATAGACAGACATATGAACGGACTGACATATATATATAGACGGAATACAGATAGATATATGTAAAGACAGAAGGACTAAACGACAAAAATGCCGACCCAGCGACGTTGCCAAATTTCATGCTGCTCACGACTGATGAGCATACAGACAGCATACAGTCAGACATACAAACAGTCATACCTAACGACATATATATAAACTGACATACAAACTACAGACAGACATTTCGACAGTCGGACAAAACGACAAAAAATACCGAACGTCGCTTGGTTGCCACATTTCATGTTGTTGTTGTGCTTTTGCTGTGCTTTTGACTTTTGCATTCAATGGGAATTGAATAAAATTGAAATGAATTCAAGTCAATTCAACTGCATTTGAATCGCATTGCAATGAATTGAATTGGTTTGGATTAGATTTCAGCATGAATTTGAAAATTTTGCTTAAGTCATGTTAATTTGCAAACATTCAGTGCACGAGCAGCTCCATTTATAGTGGCAATAAACACACACACAGAAACAAACCGGACTACTACAAATTCTCATCAGTTTGGCATTTTCTTTGTGACTTGTTTTGCCATGCAATTCCAATCATCAAAGTGCAAACTGCCAACAGCAACTTTTGTAAAACTATAAAAATAAAATCAAACTTTTTGCAAATACCCAAAAAGTTTTTTGTTGTTGTAAATGCGTAAATAACTGTGCAAATAGTACCGAAGTTAATAAAGAAATGGCACAATTAGCTGGTAGTTTTGCAAAAGTACTACAGCAAAAAATATTCTACAAAATACTAAATGAAAAATATTTTGTGAAAATTGAAAACAAAGTTTTATATTTTGTCAAACGATTGAATTGTTTTTGTTGTAATATAATACTTGGCAATAAGAACGTCATTCAATAGCAATCATTGTACATATTAAATGTGGAATAATTGAAAAAAATTAAGATTTATAAACTATTTTATATTTGAAAATTAATAAAGACAAAAAAAAATAATAATTTAGTTTTGAAGCCATTTTTTTTTTTATTTTGATATTAAAGATAAAATATAAATTTATACAGCATTACAAAGCCTATTGAATTCTTTTCAAATGCCTTTACAAAATTGTTGATAGCTTAATGCAGTGGCGAGATATGCGCCTCATACGTCACGCACAACCATATTTAAAATGCACGGTTTGCAATAAATCTGCCCATTTTTTGTATTTTATTTTCAGTATTACCAAATTTGCCACTTTTCTGTATTTTAAAGCAATTGTAGTACAGTAATAGAATCGTAATTAACACATTTCACTTTAGTTTTATTGTTTTTGGGATCTTTGAAATGTGCCATTTAGAATTTCGCTTTTGAATTTAAACCAGAACATTTTACTATTTTTTAATATACAAATATAGATTTATTATACATTCAAAGAAAGTTGAATAAATCTGTTTTAAAACAAAGTTTCGTTTATATCTATAACTTTATTTTTTTACAGAGTTATGCCTCTTTCAATGTGACAACCTCTATAAATGTTACTCATACTCACCCATTAACCAATACTGCTAGATATTAACTGCAACATAAATGGCGCTGTTGCAGCAACAAAAAATAGCAGCATTAAATGCATTTATTAAAAATGTTGCAATTTTACTATATATCACAATCTTTAGCTTACTACAATGAACATTTTACAGCAACATAGAGTTGGCAACAGCAAGATTTAGTACAACCCATAACAAAATTTAATTTCCGACCTATACAAACAAAATGCTTATTGTATACCTCACAAATACAACAACTACAACGAAAACATCTACAATTTTATGCAAACATAACAATAGCAGCAGCAGCAACATCTTCAGCAACAATATTAGCATGACGTTGTCATCATCGTTATTAGCAACATCATTATTTGTAACGTCATTATCTTCAACTCTCAATGCTGATTATTATTATTGTTGTTTGAATCATGTTTATTATCAACACAAGTGCAGTGCATTGAAATGTTATATGCTGCCCCCAACAGGCAGCGCATCAGTTGCTGCTCATATTGTGTTGTTGATTTGATGCTGCTTCTGCGGCTGTTGTTGCTGTTGTTTTCTGAGCTCTATTAAGCCACTTGCTCGGACTTGAATGCGATACATGCGGATGTTAGTTAAGTTGAGTTGCTGCGTGAGTTATGACATCAAAAGTGCATAAATTGATCGGACAAGTGCTACGTAGCACAGCAGCATTTCAAATTTAGACCACTACCACAGACTGCTATTATTATTAGTATTATTGCATAAGACCAGAATAAATCAGTTTTAATTAATGTAAATGATGGTGCATTCAAATGGACAGCTACCAAAAGTTTTGATTTAAATTTCATAGTTAAATTTTAAATTTAGAAAATATTGAGAGCTAGTGAAAAATTGAAATTTTAGTGAAAAATGAATTTATAGTTAAAAATTGAATGTTTTGCGAAAAAATTAATTTTTAGCGAAAAATGTAATTTTAAGTGAAATATTTAATTTTAGGTGAAAATTTTAATTTTTAGTGAAAATGAATTTTTAAGCGAAAACTAGAATTTTTAGTTACAAATATAATTTTTGTGAAAATTTAAGTTTTAAGTGAAAATGTAATTTATAGTGACAAATTGAATTTTTAGTGAAAAATTTAATTTTTGGTGTAAAATTAAATCTTTCAAATGCCTTTCTTTCACCGTTCTCTATTACTGGAATGCTTTGTTTACTCAGCCAACACAATGGCCAACATGACAGACAGCACTTGGTCAACTATACAAATGGCCTAAGAATAGATAGCAAGCACCGCAATGTATTAGCTGCAATTTTCTACAACATGCAAATGTCCTTGCCACATGCGTTCGTTCCACCGTCCATCACATCCGGCCATTGCTGCAATTGACCACATTCGCATTGATCTCCATAGACAAAGACCTGCTGCTGCCTGCTTCTACTTGCAATGAACATTGATGGATTGTGAGGTTTTTTGCATTTTTTTTCCCCTGCTGCATTGAGCGAAGAAATGTCATTGTTTGAGTCACTTAACTGCTGCCGTTGACAGCGCCATTGAGGGCTGTCACGAGGAACAGCTACAGTTAATGTTATAATTAATGTTGCTGATAATTTGTGATTAATGCATGCAATTAATTATGCGCACTTAAAAAATGCATTTATCACTCATATGCAGTGTGGTGTTTAAATTAGTTTTTGTTCAGTATAAAATGGAATAAAAGAGAACGGGTTCCAATTGAGAATTTAAAATTTATATTTAAACTGTACTAAAAATACTTTGTTTTAAATTAGTTTATATTAAAAAAAAAAATTCAAGTATTTGACTTTATATTTGTCAAAAATATATTTAAAAAAACTATAAAGTTTTTTTTTGTACTTTCGTTGTACGATCTCTATATATATTTTTTCATGGGGGCGATGCTGTTTAACTCTGACCCAAAACTGAAACCCAAGACTGGAACATGTCTGTTCAAAATTTGGTATATTGACTATGGCGCAATACTTAAAAATAATATTGGATTGTTCTAATAGTAATTTTCAAAATATAATTGTTTCAATGCCAAAATATACATGACATTTTTCACATTTTGCATATTCAATTTTGTTTTAATGAAGACGTTTCATGCAAAATATGAAAAATCAAATATATGCAAATAATATTATGGAAATAAGTGGAATATGAAATATATGCAAAATATTCAATATAGGTTAATATGCAATATTTTCAAACTATGCAAATATGAAAAAATATGCAAAAAGTGTCATATATTCAAATATTTAAAATATGCTAATTATTAAAAATATACAAAATATTAAGAATATTCAAAATATGTTAAATATATGCAAAATATGTAAAATAAGATAAGAATGTAAAAATATTAAAAATATGCAAAAGAATCCAAATATGTCAAATGTTCAAATATTAAAAATATGTGAAATATATGCAAAATATTAAAAATATGCAACATATTCACAAATTTGTAAAATATGCCAAAAATGTACAAATATAAAAAATATGCAAAATAATAAAAATATTCCATATATATCAAATAATCGAATTTGAAATTATGCAAAATATATCTAATATTAAAAATATTAAAAAATATGAAAAAAATATTAATAATTTAAAACATGCAAATATTAAAATATATATGCAAAATATTCCAAAAAACATATGTTAAATATTTGTAAATATATAAAATATGCAAGAGAATCAAAATATGCAATTTTGTCACATATGTTAAATATTTAAACCAAGGATTGAAACCGTAACCGAAACCGATATCCGTTTAAAACCGTTTCATTTTTAAAACAGAAACCGTAACCGAAATCGTTGTACGAAAATGGGAAATAAACCGATATCCAAAATCGAAATAAACGGTTTCGGTTTTATTCCGGTATAAAACGGTTTTTTAAAAAGTATAAAAAGAAACAGAAAAACATATTTTATATAGAAGATCTTAAGTATAAGGCTTGTTTAATGTCATTTAATAGAATTTGGAGTTCTTAAAATAAAAAATTCCAAAACAACACCAAGCATAATTTTTTTTTGTTAAAAATGAATCAATTTTTAATGATATAGGTTTTTTATTCACCACACTAAAACTCATATTAGTAAAATATATAGGAGAGCCTGGTGTAAAGTGGGACACGTTTTAAAAAGATTTTAAAAGGTCTAAATATAGACTGGTTCATGATCTAACTGTTTGCATTAACAAAATACCGTTTCTAAGTCTTTTAATTGATTTTTGAGTGATTTTTTAAAACACCTCAATTTCGGACATATATGTATATTAAGGATAAAAAAATAAGTTAATAAAAAATATTGGTACAAGAAAATACATACAAGAAAAAATTAGAAAAATAAGTTTAAAATTATTAATATCTCAGTATCTACTTAAGAAAATATGACAAATAAAGTGCAAATTCGACAAGATAGAAGCTTTCAAGTGAACAGGCCGTTTGCAAATATTGCAATTCACTGAATTGTTGAAATTAATTTTTTTGGCTTTTATGGATGGAACATGCAAAAACTTCTTTTTCTTCTTCTTATGAAGTCTAAGAATATTTACCGATGTATTCCTGTTGATCTTGTTCAAGGTTCGCTTCTCGGCACTCGTCTGACAATTAGATCATATATGAGGTGAAATTAAAATGTTGTTTTTCATTGATTTGTGGTAACGATTAAAGTTTTTTCTTGGCGAAATAATTAAAATAATTCATATCTATATGTATAAAACTCTTGGTCCGTCTGTCAGTCTGTCGGTCTGTCTGTTTGTTCCAGCATCACGTCTAAACCGCTGAACCGATTTAACTGAAATTTTGTAACAGGATACTATGGAGTCCGGAGGGTGTCATAGGCTATATATGGGTGCGATTGGACATTCCAAACGACATAACTCAGCACAAACACAAGCTAAAAAGATGAAACAAAAAACTCAAATAGGAAAAAAAATATATATACAAAAGCAACCACACCACATTAAAACTCACCACAATGAAACTCACCACACTAAAATTCACCACACTAAAACTCACCACACTAAAACTTACCACACTAAAACTTACCACAATAAAAATCACCACATTGAAACTCACCACAATAAAATTCACCACAATAAAATTCACCACACTAAAACTCACCACACTAAAACTCACCACACTAAAACTTACTACACTAAAACTCACCGCACTAAAACTTACTACACTAAAACTCACCACACCAAAATCCACCTCACCTAAACTCACCACACTGAAACTCACCACATTAAAACTCACCACACTCAAATTTCTACTGTGAAAAACTCTACGGGGAAGAATTCTACGGGAAAGAATTCTACCGGGAACAATTCTATCGGGATGAGTTCTACGGGAAGATTTTTTCCGGGAAGAATTCTACCAGGATGAGTTCTACGGGAAGATTTCTACGGGGAAGAATTCTACGGGAAAGCGTTCTATGAGGAAGAATTTTACGGGGCATCTGAGAAAAAAATGTCATTGAGAAAAGTTGTTTAGGCGGAGAATTATTATTTGGCTCATACATTTATAAAACCAATAAAAAAAACTTTCACAGCCAAGCACGGGCTCCTGATATAAATAATAAAAATGTTTTTTATATTAATAAAATCGCTCCATATCTTTTAATTCACAAAATCTTGGCACGAGTCGTGCACGGGTCCAGCTAGAAACACAATATTTCTCCTAAAATTACAACAAACATTACTTTAATTACGTTTCCCACTTTACCCAGAAAATGATTCTTACTTTACCCCAGTATCACAATTTGAACATAACTTAGCACCATATAAACTATGTTCAATAATTTGTATTTCAGTATTTCAAATATTCGATCATTTAAACACCACCAGTACTCTAAAAAACTTAAAAAAAATGTTTTAACTTATTTTCGATATGCAGTAAAAAAAGATATTAATGGATGCAAAAGTCAAACATATTCCAAATACCTTTTTGAAATAATGTATTCGTCGTAATCATGAAAACATCAATATTGAAAATTGTTTCAAACCTATTTTCATATTGAACAACACATTTTACATATTTCTGATATTTTAGGCATATAAAAGACAACGTTTTGTTATCTTTAAGATATCATTTGTTTTACTGAATATGCTCATAAATTTGAATAGCTTCGTCAAGGTTTTCCTAGCAATCAAGTCAAAAAAAAAATATGTATGCGAAACAAGAGTTTTGCGAAATAAAGTGCTCGAGTATACTACATGGCGTTTGTAATTTGAACTCGAGCTCTAAAAAGTGTTGTTCATATTTTCAACTTTTATGCGCTTGTTCTGAAAGTGCTGTAAACTCTATTGAAGGGCATCAAACCAGTGGGTGGCATTGGTATAGATTTCAGTTCTATCTTTTTGCACCACGCACAGCTGCAACACGACAAGCGTATGGAAATTCATTTTTGATTGATGCAATAAAAGTAGCACAGTTCATATGTGAGCAATTTCAGTTTATCTTTCTTTTTTTCATCGTACATTTTCCATTCTGGTTTCTGTTTATTTTTGCAGTCAATTTTGACCGAAGAAGAAATTGAGAACGTGAAATGCGATGCCACAAACAAAACAGCAACAAAACATGCGAACGAAAAGGAGTGCAGTGGGTGGCGCATGGAACCTGGCGGTTGGCAGCACTCAAGAGAGTGAAATCAATTGCAACATGAGTGAGTGGCACACGTGAGGAACGCTGAGCATGAGCACCAGGTAGAGTCAGTGGTACTTCGTAGTGGGTGGTACCGCGGCGCACTTCTAGACGGTACAGAGGGAGTGAGATACGCAGAAAGGCAGTAATAGTGCTTTTTATGCAGGTCGTTGTGAATATAGATGGAAATCATTTCGCCGAAACTGCTGGCAGTTGAAGTAAATTGTTTACAATTGATGTGTTTATGTGCGCCATAAAATATGCTGCCTTTTTGAGTAGCACATTTTACACACCCATTTATGACATACGGAAAATATGAAACTGCTTTGATTAAAAGCAATAAAAAAAACTTATACAATTTACTAGAATTGCATATTGCAAAAGACCTATTTAAAAATAAATAAAATTTGTAGTGCAAATTTGAATTTTTAATAAAAACTTTTAGTGAAACATTTAATTTAGAGTGAAAAATTGAACTTTTTTTTGGGAAAATAGGGTTTGAGTGAAAATTGAATTTTTGTGCAATATTGAAAACCACTCAAACTGAATTTGCACTCAATTCTGTTTGAGTGAAATTTAAATTTTAAGGAGAAATGTAAATTTTTAAGATATATATGAATTTTTAAGAGAAATATTGAATTTTAAGTAAAAAAAAATAATTTTGATTAAAAATTGAATTTAAATTAAAAAAAAAGAATTGAGTAAAAAATTTAATTTGGGTGAAGAATTGAATTTAGAATGATAAACTGAATTTTGAGTGATACATCTCTGTCGGCCTCAGCAGTCCAGAGATAGCGCGCTGGACTTGCATTCTGAAGGTCTCGGGTTCGAATCCCGGCGCTCGTGGTGATATTAACCACAAAATTGTAGGGAATAGATTTCAAAGTACAATGGATATAGTCTGTCTGAGTGCTGTGGATCTTAGTAGATATTCCAAAAAAAAAAAGATACATCTCTGTGAAAATTGCATTTTGAGTAAAAATTAAATTTTGATGAAAAATTGAATACTTTTTAGAGAAAAGTTGTATTTCGAGTGATGAATTAAATTTTGAGTGCTGAATTGAATTTTGAGTAAAAAATTTTATTTTGAGTGAAACATTCGAATTTTGGGTGACAAATTGAATTTTGAGCGAAAAATTGGATTTTGAGTGATTTTAGATGAAGTAAATTCTGAGTGAAAAATTTAATTTTTATTGATATTATAGTTCAATAAAATTTAAATTTATGAAAATTTTAATTTTGAGTGAAAAATTTTAATTTTGAGTGCAAAATTTTAATTTTGAGTGCAAAATTTTATTTAGAGTGCAAAATTTTATTTCGAGTGAAGAATTGAATTTGTAGTGAAAAATAATATTTAGAGTGAAAAATTTAAAATTGAGTCAAAATTTTATTTTTTGGTCAAAAATTTCAAAGAATTGAATTGAAAAATTTAAATTTGAGTGAAAAAATGAATATTCAATCAAAAATTAAATTTGTGGTGAAAAATTGAATTTGTAGTGAAAATTTGAATTTTTAGTAAAAATTCGAGTAAAATTGGATTTTTTTTTAGTGAAAAATTTTATTATGAGTGATAAATTCAATTTTTAGAGAAAAATAGTTTTATTATGTAATAAATAAAATTTTGAGTGACATTTTTAAATTTGAGTGAAAAATTCATTTTTGTGTGAAATTTTTAAGTTTGAGTGAAAAATTGGATTTTTGAGTGAAAATATTATTTATGAGTGTATTTTTAGAGAAAAATTTGTTTTTTTTTTGTGATAAATAAAATTTTGAATAAGATTTCAAATTTGAGTGAAAAATTGAATATTGTGTGAAAAATTAATTTTTGAGAGAAAAATTAATTTTTGAGAGAAAATTTTAATTTTGAGAGAAAAATTTAATTTTGTGTAAAAAATACAGTTTTTAGTATATACAAAAAATTAGAAAAAAATGTAAAAAATGTAATTATAAAAAGTATAAAAATTGAATTTTGTGTGAAAAATAAAATTTTAAGAATAATACAATTTTTAGTGAAAAGTTTAACTTTTTATGAAAAATGGAATTTTTAGTGAAAAGTTGATTTTTGAGTGAATAATAGCATTTTGAGTGAATAATTGAATTTTTAGTGAAAATTTTAATTTTGAGTATAACACAAAATTTTAATAAAAATTTGTTTTTTTTGAGTAAAAAAAAAAACAATATTTTGGGTGGTTATTTGAATTTTGAGTGATAAATTATTTTTTTTAGTAACAAAAATTTAATATATATTTTTTAAAATAAATTTTGTTTAAAAAATTCATTTGTAGTGAAATCTTTAAAATTTGGAATTCCATTTTTAATGAAAAATTTAAATTATACAAAAAAAATGCCAATACGCATTCTGGCCCCAGATATATAATTAATAGCTGCAATGCAATTTTGATATTTTTATGCCAACAACTTATGCAGCCAACATGCTAAAAAAACCCTAATAATTATACTTTTATATACCACAATAATATCGCTAACTTACAGAAAGACCGTGCTCCAAGAAATGCACATTTATAAGCAGCCCTAAAATTGCATATCACTCATACGCCCCTCTTTACTAAATGCATTTGCTGCATTTTAAGAACTACAAAAAAGTACACACACACACAGTACAGCCAGACATTAAATAGCATCCATTGGTATTAAGGAAAAATCTCATTTCAAACTCTCAACTGCACCCTCGCATATTTTAGCAACGTTTTGCAAAATTGTATTTCTACTCCCTACGTTGGCTTTGCGTTAACTTTACGACACACAGCGTACTAAAGACAGTCGTTATGCTGCTTATATCATGTGCTATATATATTTATGGTCATAAAGACACCTACATAAGTGATGCTGATTATGTTGGCATCGTCATCAGGCGCATAATCATCATCATCGTCATAATCATGCTCATATCGATTTAAGCACATTTACGCCACCGTCTACACAGAGCCCTTAGTATAAACATTCTGTGCTATGCGGCTTTTTTTATAAAATATTTCTCCATTTTTTGTAGTATTTTCTGCATTTCTTATTTTTTTCTACTGCCTGCTGGAATTTCTTGCATTTGCAATTTTATGATTCCAAGCGCATAGTTGGAGGCTGACTGTGTTCTTCGGCGCTGCTATTTGTGCGGCACAAATACATTTTGCGGTATGTAATGCTTTTTGTTGCACATAGTTTTTTTTTGCTTCGCTGTGCTGCACACTTTTCAAGCGCACATTAGAACGAATTATGCCCGAAAAAAACACAATTTTTACTCAAAATTCCATTTTTCACTAAAAATTCAATTTTTTCACTAAAATTCAATTTTTCACTAAAAATTCAATTTTTCACTAAAAATTAAAATTTTCACTAAAAATTCAATTTTTCACTAAAAAGTCAATTTTTCACTAAAAATTCAATTTTTCACTCAAAATTCAATTTTTCACTAAAAATTCAATTTTTCACTAAAAATTCAATTTTTCACTAAAAATTCAATTTTTCACTAAAAATTCAATTTTTCACTAAAAATTCAATTTTACACTAAAAATTCAATTTTTCACTAAAAATTCAATTTTTCACTAAAAATTCAATTTTTCACTAAAAATTCAATTTTTCACTAAAAATTCAATTTTTCACTAAAAATTCAATTTTTCACTAAAAATTCCATTTTTCAATAAAAATTCAATTTTTTACTAAAAATTCAATTTTTCAATAAATTTAATTTTTTACAATTTTTCACTAAAATTTAATTTTTCACTAAAAAAAGGAAATGTATACTTAAAAAATCATTTTTCTTAAAATGTTCACTAAAAATTTAAATTTTTTTACCAAAAATTAAATTTTTACTAAAAATTCAAATCTTTACTAAATAAAAACTAAAATTTTCTTTCAAATCGTTTTTGAATGGATAAAAGCACTTTAGGTAAAAATTAAATTTATAGCTATCTTTCGGCAATTTATTGCACTAAAGCGTACGCTTATAAATCTGCAAGTTTTGAAGTAAAACTTGTTTAAATAATAAAAACTTCTTAATGCAACTTGTGTCTCAACCGCAGCCAGCAACAAAGTTGCAGCCGCCGCATTGCATGAAAATAGTTTTATGTTTACGCTCGAAAGTTACGCGCGCCGCAGCGACACCTTTAATAATGAACAATGCTGCCCGGCGGTTGTCACGAGGACCGCATCGCCGCAGCCTTTCAAAACAGCCCCACAGTTACAGCGATGAGTTTATAAAGCTTTTAGCAACAACAATGCAGCAGCTGATGACGTTGATGATGATTTAGTTTAAGATGGTGGTGATAATGATGATCATGACCATGCTTTCAATGATAATGATTCAACCTGATGCCGCCTGATGTTTTGTGGTCGCCAAATTGCTGTGAAAACTATTGCTGAGGGGTCTTTCGTTTTTGATAGTACATTCAAAAACATAGATATAGTGGGCTACTTTTTAATTTAAAAGTATTGAAATGCAACATTTTTTAAAGAAAATTAAAAATATTTGATAGTGTTCAGTATGTTTTAATCGTATTTTCAGTATTTAAAGGTATTGAACTATTAAAATGATATACAAAAATTATTAATTTTATGGTACTTTTTCCGAGTGTATTGTTGTTAGTTTATTTCAAAAAACCAACAATTTTTAAATAAACTCAAAAATATTTTAATGATTTTCCTTATATTTTAATAGTATTTTTAGTATTTAATAGTATTTGATAGTATTAAACTATTGACATAATAGGAAAAAATTATTAATTGTATGGTATTTTTTTTTGAGTGCATTGTAGTTAGTTTTTGGGGAGGTGTCGCTCATTTTGGCGTCGTTGCAATCGATGCATTGCCGATGGCTGTCATAAATTTTCCGAAAATTGTTTCGAAACAATTTCCGTGCGAAAAGTGCATTAAAACATTTTGCGGGCGTTCAGTTGGACGAGAGGCAACTAGTAGTTTTGCTAAAATTCACGAGATATAGCACAAGAGAGAGATAGGGAGAGAGCAGGTAATCTAAACCACGCTTAAACGGAAATGGGTGGCATCACTATTATTTGCCAGTGTTTTTTTTTTTGTTATAATTTAGTGGCCACCATTTATAGTTTGTTGGCGCGATAATAAATAAGAGGGTTTCAATTTCTATTAATATTTAATATTAATTTTTAATAAATGTTGTTTGAAACAATAAGATATGTTGTGGCTTTTAAATTTTGGTACTTTAATAAATTTGTCATATTTATAAATTGCAAATCGTGAGTAACTTTTTTTCTAAATATATTTATTTTATTGTAAAAAATGTTCAAAATATATTTAATAAAGAAATTAAATATAAAATGCTGCTCATACGTCATGCAGAACTTACAATATTAATGACCCTTTTATTAGTGTGTAGAGTAAATGAAATAAAAATGTTCTATAGCATTTGAAAGCCTATAAAATGTAGTTTTTAATAAACTTTAAAAATATTTAAAAACCTGTAGAAGTCACCTAATTAGGAGATGGCAAAAAATAGATAATGTTACTCATACGTCACGCTTGAAAAGCTATAGTATTAAAAAATATACCCTAGAAATACTTTCCTCTCTAAAAAATAGATAACTGTTTTTATTAACCTTTTAAAATCTTACACAGGACAATGAATTTAACAGGTACACAGAAAAAAACAATCTTTTCATATTGATGAATTTCTTTTTAGAAACTTAAATATCTCCAATTTTTTAAACCCAATCCACCGAAAATCTCCAAATCGAAACTAATAATAATATAATATAATAATTTGGCGCTACAGTCCTGTATAGAACTTCGGCCGAGCTCTCTCACCATTTTGAGCTGTGCGTGTTATATTTGTACTCAAAGTGGTGGGACCTACAGTTTATTGCCGAATCCGAACGGCGGGTGAGAGCTTTTTCATAGGCAATGGTTTTACTCTCGTAGGTTTGCCATTTACTGACGAGAGGTAGCGCGGTAGAGAAAAATGTTTCTATGAAAAGATGTTGTTAGCCCCAGTCCAGGCTTGAACCGAGGACCTTTCGGCTCGCAGTCCAACGCACTAACCACTGAGCTACCGCGGCTACAAATCGAAACTCACCACTCCAAAACTCACCACACTTACACAAAAATCTTACCACTTCTACGGTGAATTAAATTACAGGGAAGAATTCTACGGGAAAGCATACGACGGAGACGTATTCTACGGGAAAGAACAGTCCGGGAACGAATTGTTATTTTGTCGGATAATTCTTTGTCTTTTGGTTAATACATTTACAACACCAATAAAAGAAACGTCCGCAGCAAAGCACAGGTCCCTGCTAGTACTGAACTAAATATGATACTCATACGTCATGTTGAATATGCCAATATTAAAAGCAGCATAATATACGAATTTAAATTTCTAAACCAAAACTTCTTATACCATTGAAAGCCTGAATAATGCAGTTTATTGAAACCTCACAAAATATTTAAAATACTATAAAAACTGCGAGTTAAGGAGTCTTATAAAAATTGATTTTTTATAACTAAATAAAAACTTTTATTTGGTAAAACTTGATGTTAATAGAATTATAAAATTAAATCAGTTACTTATTAATTAAAATCGAATTATTTAAAACCACACTATACAAAATTCAAATTTTAATACCTTAGCCGCCTCAATGCTTTTCGCATAAACAAGTCTTATTTTGTGGTTGTCGGATAATCGTAAGTTTTGATTTTTGTGGTTTAATTGCATTGCTGCAATCAATTATAACAGTAATAATGCAAAAATAACTGCAAGCAACCACAATTGCAACCACTGCCTTGTTACATTTTCTTTATTTTTTTTTCGTCTGAAATACATAAAATGCCTGAAATGTGCACTCGTAAACTTAGTACTTGGCGTAAGTTTAAGCAGCAAGTGCTAAGTACTGGTAGAAGAATAAATTTCCAAATTTGAAACAATAACTTATTGTCATTAAAAGTTATGATTTGATCGTTAAATTTGAATAATGATTATGCTGCAGACCACTGGGACTTGTTCTGTGTCAACTTTGGCTACCACTTATAACTCTACTTCTACTCTTTTTTTATTCTTCTTCAGCTCTTCTTCTATTTTGCGCACAGTTTTATTACATTCTACTTGGACACAGCTGGCAAATAAACTGCTACAACTTATGATGTAATTAAAATTTTAAGTTTGGCTTCGCAACTTATTGCTGCGCGTTATTTTAAAGAAATAGTCAAAGAAATAAGTAGAAAAAAGCAAGAACTACTAAAACTACTAGAAAGTAAGAGCTTTAATTAAGAAGTTTTGCTGTTCGCTGCAGTTTCTGCTGCCAGTTTTCTTTGTAAATGTGGAAATAAAATTAATTATGTTGAGATTTATATTGCAAGCATTGATTGTATTAATCGATCATCTGTGGTGTTCAAATAATTATAACTGTATCTGAATCTGTGCAGCAGTCAAAATAATGCGCTTCAATTGGCAATTGCAAAATTATGATTTTTTAATTATTATTTTTTAATTAAAACGCAGATTCTTGATTTATGCTTCAATTATTGAATTCGGCAATATACATGACTTTGTACTAAATGTTCGTTGACTAAATCAAGTAATTATTAATCAATTAATTAATTAATTAATTAATCAATTAATATTTCACAAGGTTATTTAAAGCTGATTTGAACAGACATTTAAAGTATGTTCAAAAAGCTATTTAAAGCTTTTAAATTATATGAAGCTTTTTGAAAAGCTACTTAAAGCTTTTTTTTAATCTTTTAAACATTTTTAAAAGCTATTTTAATTTTTTAATGCTTTTAGGAAGGGTTTTAAATCTTTTTCAAAAGCTTTTTTTTAAGATTCTGTAAAGTTTTTAAGATATTTTTTTTAGAAATAAAAATCAATTTAAAACAATTTTAAAATTATGTAAAGCTTTTTTAAGAGCTATTTAAATTTTTTTTTAAAAGCTATTTAAAACTTTTAAAGAATTTTAAAAGCTATTTTAGGCATTTTCTAAGTTATTTAATATATTTTTTTTAATAATTTAAAAAGAAATATTTTAATATTATCTTAAAAATATTTAAAGGTTTTTTTAAAGCTCTTAAAAAAAAGCTTTTTAAAATCCTTATAAACCTTTTGTAGAAAGCTAAATGCTCTATACTTCATTTTTAAAAAGCTATTTAAACTTTTATTGTTAAAAGCTATGTATAGATTCTTTTTTAAAAGCTATTTGAAGCATTTTTAAGAATTTATTTATTGCTTTTGCAAAACTTTTTTTATAGGTTTTTGAAAATCCATTCAAAAAAACACTTAAATACTTTTTTAAAATTTATTTAAAAAAAAAATATATATAGCTGTATAAAAGGCTATGTAAAGCCTTTTTAAAAGCTATTTAAAACCTTTTCAAGCTATTGAAAGCTTTTGAAAGAATTTTAAAGTTAAAAAAGCTTCAAACTTAAAGCCTCACAGAAGTTTATTTAAAATTTTAAAATATTTTTATTAGAAACTTTCAAGTTATGCGAAAATCAAAACCTCTTGAATCTGTAGTTTTTTTTTTTATTAAAAAATTCTTTCACGATACCCAATCAAATCGATAAAACCTGCCCCTAGTAAAGCATCAGCTTATTGAGCTACAGTTTATGTAAAGTTTTTAAATCCACGGTACTTTTTGATGTAACCTTTGTAACCTGATGCTGGAAAACCGCACTCTACCACCCGCCCCCCCAAAACATAACCTTTACGGCACATCCACGTCACACCAGACCCGAGCGACTAAGGTGAATGATGCGCGCGCTGTACGGGTTAATATTTTAAGTCAATTTTATCCCGATTGTTGATACTGTGTAAATTACGTGCTCTGATTCCGACCAGTACGGCAACCACATCGCATCGCATCGCTACGGTCGATTTTTCGTTTCGTTTCATTCACTCGCAGCATACTTGCGGTAGAGCGTACGATGGGTTTTGGAATGTGGCCGACATCCTTTCAGCATGGTTTTACATTTTAAAAATTGATGATCCCTTCGAGGAGCGAACATAATTTTTAATTAACAACGATTTAATTGGCAATCAAGTGAATGAAGAATGATTTTCGGTTCACAGCGCAGAATTTACTTCATTGAAAACAGGTCCTTTTTTTGGAGAAAAATACTTATTTTAGGTTTGGGTGTGCTATAGGTGCGTGCGAGCCCTAGAAAATATCTGTTTGTTTGTTCGTTTGTGCAACTCAATTGGATTAAAGTTTAATTATTTAATTAATTGAGCGTCGCTTTAACATTGCGTAAGACAAGTTCATGCGCCAAATAAACCAAAGCATATTTTTAGGCGTTCGTTCGTTCCTTCTACGTCGATTGTGATTAAAGCATATTAAGGGATTTTGTAATTTGGGCACACCTTCGATTGGTATTCTTCAAAAGGTAGACTGTCTGTCTTTTTACAGAGATGAGAACACTTTATTTGAGGAACTTTATTTGAAGGCCTTCATTTGCGAGGCATTCAATTTTTAGAGGGTTCAAATTTAGTTGATTGGTATAGACTGGATGTTTATGTTTCTTTTTTAAACAGGATATTATGTCTGGCTGAAATTGCATAAAATTAGATTATTTGTAACACAGACTATACGTACAAAATGTAATAGAATTACATTAAAATAAATTAATAGTAATTTTTTTTAATAATCTCTAAATTATTTCATATGTTGTATATTATCCATTTTTTTTCATATTTTATTTCCAATCTATAATAGTTCTTCATATTTTTAGATATTTTTTGATATATTGCATTTTTGATATATTGCAAATTTCGCATTAATTGTTTGTATATTTGGCATGTTATGCATATTTTGCTTATATTGCATATTTTTCACATTTTGCATATTTAGCATATTTTGCAAATTTTTCATATTTTTCATATTTTTCATATTTATCATGTTGTTTATGTTATTCATATATTTGAATATATTTCATATATTGCATATATTTCATATATTGCATATATTTCATACTAGCTGGACCCGTGCACGACTCGTGCCAAGATTTTCTGAATTCAAAGATATGGAGCGATTTTATTAATATAAAAAACATTTTTTTATTATTGATATGAGGGGCCCGTGCTTAGCTGTTGAAATTTTTTTATTCGTTTTATAAATGTGGTAACCAAATAATTCTCCGCCAAAACAACTTTTCTCAAAGACAATTTTTTCTCAGACTGCGCTTCTCCGCAGAATTATTCTCAGTAGAAATCTTCCCGTAAAATCCACATAGAACGCTTTCCCGTAGAATTCTCAACGTAGAATTCATCCCGGTAGAATTGTTACCGGTAGAATTCTTTCCCGTAGAATTCTTCCCCGTAGAGTTTTTCCCAGTAGAAGTTTTAGAGTGGTGGGTTTTAATGTAGTAAGTTTCGGTGTAGTGAGTTTAGATGTGGTGAATTTTGGAGTGGTGAGTTTAATTGTGGTTAGTTTTGGTGTGGTGAGTTTTAGTGTGGTGAGTTTTAGTGTGGTGAATTTGAGTGCGGTGAGTTTAAGTGTGGTGTTTTTAAGTGTGGTGAGTTTTAGTGTGGTCAATTATAGTGTGGTGGGTTTTAGTGTGGTGAATTTTATTGTGGTGAGTTTTAGTGTGATGAATTTTAATGTGATGAATTTTATTGTGGTGAGTTTTAGTGTAGTGAATTTTAGGGTGGTGAGTTTTAGTGTGGTTAATTATAGTGCGGTGGGTTTTGTGTGGTGAATTTTAGTGCGGTGAGTTTTAGTGTGGTAAGTTTTAGTGTATCGAAATTTGAGTGTAGTGAGTTTTAATGTGGTGAGTTTAAAAGTGGTGAATTTTAATGTGGTGAAATTTTAGTGTAGTGAGTTTTAGTGTGGTGAGTTTTAGTGTGGTGAAATTTTAGTGTGGTGAGTTTTAGTGTGTTCAATTTTAGTGTGTTGAATTTTTGTGTGGTGAGTTTTAGTGTGGTGAGTTTAAGTGTGGTGAGTTTTAGTGTGGTAAGTTTTAGTGTGGTGAGTTTTGGTATGGTGAGTTTAAATGTGGTGAGATTTAGTGTTGTGAATTTTAGTGCGGTGAGTTTGAGTGTGGCGACTTTTGGGTATAGTGAGTTTTAGTGTGGTGAATTTTAGTGTGATGAGTTTTAATGTGGAGAAATTTTAGTGTGGTGAGTTTTAGTGTGGTGAGTTTAAGTGTGGTGAGTTTTAGTGTGGTGAGTTTTAGTGTGGTGAGTTTTAGTGTGGTGAGTTTTTGTGTGGTGAGTTTTAGTGTGGTGAGTTTTAGTGTGGTGAGTTTTTAAGTGGTGAGTTTTAGTGTGGTGAGTTTTAGTGTGGTGAGTTTTAGTGTGGTGAATTTTAGTGTGGTGAGTTTTAGTGTGGTGAATTATAGTGTGGAGGGTTTTAGTGTGGTTAATTTAAGGGTGAATTTTAGTGTGGTGAGTTTTAGTTTGGTTAGTTTTAGTGTGGTGAGTTTGTTTTTCTTTTTCTTTCCTTTTTTTGTTTTTCATTTAGTTTGGATTGTGGTTTTATGTGATTGGTTTTGTTTTTGTATTTTTGCTTTTGTTTTGTGTTGTGCTTTTGCTTTTTTGTTTTTATTTTTTTTTTGTATTTGAGTTTTTTGTTTCATGTTCGTTGCTGGTGAAAGTGCCGAGTTATATCGTGTTTAGGTTGCATGGGAGGTGCCACGCCTCTTTGCCCAATCCCGCCCATATATAGCCTATCATTCCTTCCAGACCATACCGCATCTGTGGTAAAAATTTCAAGACAATCGGATCAGCCGATTAGACGGAGAAGCGGAACAAACGTGATTGCTTTTGTTTTTGTATTTTTGCTTTTGTTTTGTTTTGTGCTTTTGGTTTTTTGTTTTTAATTTTTTTTGTGTATTTGAGTTTTTTGTTTCATGTTCGTAGCTGGTGAAAGTGCCGAGTTATATCGTATTGAAAGTTTAGGTTGTATGGGAGGTGCCACGCCTCTTTGTCCAATCCCGCCCATATATAGCCTATCATTCCTTCCAGACCATACCGCATCTGTGGTAAAAATTTCAAGGAAATCGGATCAGCCGTTTAGACGGAGAAGCGGAACAAACGTACAAACGTACAAACGGACAAACGTACAAACGTACAAACGTACAAACGTACAAACGTACAAACGAACAAACAGATTTATTATATTAATAGGATATTGCATATATTTCATATATTGCATATATTTCATATATTGCATATATTTCATATATTGCATATATTTCATATATTGCATATATTTCATATATTGCATATATTTCATATATTGCATATTTTTCACATATTGAATATTTTTCATATTTTATATAATATTGCACATTTTGTATAATTTTGCTTATTTTGTATAATTTTGCATATTTTTGTATAATTTGCATATTTTTGCTATGCCTAATATAAAAATATGAAATATTTTTTGATATGTACATTTTGGATATTTTGCGTATTTTGTATATTTTGCATATGATTTTTCGTATTATACATATTTTGCATATTTTACATATTTTTCAAATATTACATTTTTGGCATATTTTTCATATTTTGCATATTTTGTATATTTTGCATATTTGTCTTATATCTCATACTTTTAATATTTTGTATAATTTTGCATATTTTTTATTATTTTTCATATGTGTCAAATATGAAAATATGCCATATTTATTGATGTGCATATTTTGGATATTTTGTGTATTTTGCATGTTTTGTAATTTTGTATATTTTGCATATTATTTGCGTATTTTACATATTATTCACATATTTCATATTTTTCATATTTTGAATATTTTGCAAATTAATATTTACATATTATATATATTTCATATATTTATTATTTGTCATATTTTGATTATTTTTCATATTTTGAGTATTTGCGTATTTTGCATATTTTACACATTTTTCATATTTTCCATATTTTGTATATTTGGCATATTTAGCATGTATTTCATATTTATCATATTTTGAATATTTTTAATATTTTGCATATTTTTAATATTTGACATATTTTGCATATTATTTGCGTATTTTACATATTTTGTATATTTTACATATATTTCACATATTGCATATTTTTCATATTTTTTATAATTTGAATATTTTGCATATTCACATTTACAGATTTTCATGTATTAATGATTTTTCATATTTTGATTATTTTTCATATTTTTGGTATTTGCGTATTTTGCATATTTTGTATATTTTACATATTTTGCATAGTATTTTCATATTTTAAATATTTGACATTTATATCATATTTTGCATATTTTTCATTTTTCTTTGTATTTTTTCATATTTTACATATCTTTTATATTCTGCATATTAATTTCATATTTTTCATACTATAAATGCTTATTTTGATATTTTGAATATTTTGCATCTTTTCCATTATTTGCATCTTTTACATATTACGCATCTATAGCATCTTTTACATCTTTTGCATCTTTTGCATTTTTTCCATATTTTGCATATTGTTTCACATTTTGCATATATATTTTCCATATATTCGACAATTTCATATTTTTGATATTTTGCGTATTTTTCAAAATTTTCAAAATTTGAATATTTTCATTTTTAATCTTTTTGCATATTTTTAATATTTTCTCCTTATTTTCCTCTATTTTTCAGTTTTTTTAATTCTTAGATATTTTTAAAACTTTTGAATATTTACAAATGTATAATAATTCAAAGCACAACAATTTAATTCTTCATAACCACATTAACCACTACTTCAAAAGTGTTTTAAAATACACTCCCCTGTAAATGTTGCTCATACGCACTGCAGCACTAAACCCAAAACCCCAAACATTCACATTTCTCTTTGATACATATTCAATTAAATACTGCTTTGTTCTTTGTACTTTCTTTGCCTTCTTCGTCTCCTCCATCGGTGGCCTTACCATAAAACCCTCTAAAGCGGCTGCAAATAATTCATTTAACCCAGTGGTCCCAGTGGCGGCCTAAACTGCGGTCATTAAGGATTAAGTATGAATTCGTTATTCAAGGCACTTAGAAAAGGCTTAAATCAAAGATGGCTGTCGTCGTCGTCATCGTCAGGCTGTGCGCAATCTGTGCGCGCCTGGCCGCGAATTCTAATTAAAAGCAGCCGCTCAAAGGTCGCCCTCAACTACTTCTCTACTATGATTTCTACTACAATTTCGAATTCTAGCAGAATTTTTCCAACTGCCTCATGTACCACCAAGCAACCAAACGTGGCCAGTGCGCGTTGCTGTGGCAACAAACAGATTAAATCGCGGCTAAATGGTAACGAAACAGATTGAAAATGTTGGCGCGCCCGGCGTTGTTCACCTGGTTGTAGAAGTTATGATTTAATTAAGGTACCTCTGTGCTGTGCACTGTGCTGATGGGCGAATGAATCTCGGACGTAGGTTTTTGCTACAAATGGCGGCGAGTTTTAAACAAAACTTGCAACGTTAATTGCTGAGGAATACGAGAGAGAGAGAGACAGGAGTTGTGTAATAGGTAGAAAAAGCAGTTGAGAAAGTCGTTAAGCGTAACGGTAAGGTGAACATGTGAGTAACGATAGCGCTGCAAAAAAAACATTTACGAGTTTTTGCCTTAATATTTTGTATATGTAGAGAAAAATAACATCGGGCAATATGCATCGTTTAATATTTAATTTTTAATGAGCTTGATTTTTTTTTAAAGTATGAAATGAAAATTTTAAATTTAAATGTTTAAATTAAAGTCATAATAAAATTTAAATACAGATAAAAATATACATTGAGCGATTAAAACCTTTAAGAACTTGTCATGGCCTTATAAATGTATGCTATTTTATTGTATTTGAATAAATTTCATGAAGAAAAAGGTACGTTTAAAAAAAACAACTAAATGTGATTTCAAATGTTTGTCTTTATTTTTAAAATGTTAACACAATTATTTTAGCAATATGAAGAAGACTAACACCTTGTTTCAATTGGAAAATTACTTTTATAATTAAATTTTTAATATTTAATATATGTATATACTGGCAAAATATATTTTATTCTTAAAATATTGATGGAATAAAAAGTTACATATTAGAAAATTTTTCTTCACAAAGATAAATTATAGAAATTAGTATTTCGTTGTGCTAAGTAGGATTTTGAAGTTTCTTAACATGTCGATTTAAAGTGTAGAAGAACTTTTTAGAGTAGTGCGTATTTTTGTATTAAATATTAATGTGGTGACTTTTGGTGTAGTGAGTTTTTAATGTGGTGAGTTTTGGTGTGGTGAGTTTTTATGTGGTGAGTTTTAGTGTGGTGAGTTTAGTGTGGTGAGTTTAGTGTGGTGAGTTTAAATGTGGTGAATGTTGGTGTGGTGAGTTTTAGCGTCTAAAGTTTTTTGTTAGTTTCATATAGTGAATTTGATTGTGGTGAGTTTAAGTCTGGTGAGGTGTAGTGTAAAAAGCTTCATGAGTTTTAATCTGGGCCGCGGTAGCTCAGTGGTTAGTGCGTTGGACTGCGAGCCGAAAGGTCCCCGGTTCAAGCCTGGACTGGGGCTAACAACATCTTTTCATAGAAACATTTTTCTCTACCGCGCTACCTCTCGGCAGTAAATGGCAAACCTACGAGAGTAAAAATTGCCTATGAAAAGCTCTCACCCGCCGTTCGGATTCGGCTATAAACTGTAGGTCCCACCACTTTGAGTACAAATATAACACGCACAGCTCAAAATGGTGAGAGAGCTCGGCCTAAGTTCTTATAGAGCTGTAGTGCCAAACTATTATTATTTAATTTAATTAAGGAGCCAAGTTTTATAAGGTGGATATTTCTCTGGTCGGATTTTCCTTGCTGACTTTTGCCAATGGTGAATTATAGAATGATGAACTGCATTGAGCAGAGTTAGAGCTTAGAGGAATTAAGGTGGTAAATAAAAATGTGGTGAAAAACAGTATGCTGTTACAGTGCAGTTTATTATGTGGTAAGTTTTTGTGAGGTGGGTATTTCCGCTATCATTTGGTGAGACTTTCATATGACGAGTTATAATTTGCTGAGTCACGGTGAGGTAAGTTAAAATTGGTGAGTTTCATTAAGTTGCTAAATAAAAGTGTAGGTAGAAAGATGTGGTGGGCACAATGTGATGAATTACATTGTGGTGGGTAAAATGTGGTGAATTAGATTGTGGTGAATTATATTTTCTAAGTTAAAATGTAGTGAATTTTAATGTGGTAAGCTTGATGGTGTCATTTAATTTGTCAATTAACGGGTAAAATTTATGAGAGCTGGAGTGTACTTCTTTGTGGAGTTTTTCTTATGGTGAATTAAAGGTTAATTAGTTACTGTGAAGTGACTTAAAATCGGATGTGTTACATTAAGGTGGTAAAAATGGCATAGTTAAAAAGTGTGGTATTTTACATTTTATAAGATTAAAATATAATGAATTTTATTGAGGTGTATTTCAGTGTGGTGAATTTAAGTGTGGTGAATTTAACTGTGGTCAGTTTTGTGAGGTGAGTTTTGAAGGTGAGTTTTTTATGTTGTCATTTAATTTTGTATTTTTTTATGGTCAGTATCAGTATGGTCAGTTATAACGATTGATAACCTGTACTGTGCTGCATCGGATTTTTTTTTTTTCAAATTTTTCTGGTTTTAACATTTTTGTTAATCATTTTTGTTTTTGCCAAAAATTGTTGCGGCGTTCTAATTTTTTTTTATAATTTCATGAGTTTTTGTACCAACAAGATCTACCAATCCCTAATTTGGTTATGCCAACATTCCAAGAACTGAAACAATTCAATGAAACGCAACAATTCAAATGATTCCTTTGAGATTATGGTATAAGTTAATTAAATTTTCGGCTAAATGCAGTCGCTGCTGATTATAACTGATATGCGTTAGCGTTTGTTGCATTTTGGGAGCGCTCAAAGCTTATGGGAATTTTCGGTAATTTAGTTATGCAATTTCGTGACATAGTTCTAAAGACAGACAGTGCGCACAAAGCCACAAACTTACTTAGTAATTGTCACACAATGCAATTTAGAAAACAGACAACCCCCACTTTCATTGCAACCTTGTAAAGATTGTCTCAACTGACAACGGGGCAGCATTTAACGCATGTCATTGACAGCCAGCGAGCCAGCGAATGCTGACCTGATGTTATTGCTCATTATTAATTAATTATTGAAAATACTGCATTAATTTTGCAGACGTCACTGCCAAGTGTTACGATTGCATTTGATGCCTCTTCGATGGGGGTGACAACATTGAGTTTTGTGACAGCTGCAAATAACAATAGTTATGCAAATTATACATAGACCTAAGGACATCTTTAAAATTATCTATTTAAAGTGCTTTAAATTGCAGTATCACTGGAAACAGCACAAAGTAAGAGGAATTTGGACGGCTGTCGGTTGCACTGAACCGCAATTAATTAATTAAACAAACCTTGCAATGTGTTTATGCGGTGTTTACTTATGCAAAATATAAATTAACATATTCTGGTTTAAATTTTTTTTTCTACTATTTGACAAGAGTTGCTGAAGCAGCACTAAATTGCTTAAAATTAATATAATTAAAAATGCATTATAGTGAAGCAAAAAAATAATATCTAAAATTTACATAGTTGAAAAGTGTACGTTGTGTAAATTAAGATTTTGAAGTCTTTAAAAAACGATTAACAAATTATTTATATTTTTAATTTATATTTTTTTCAGTGTGGTGAATTCCAGTGCGTTGAATTTCAGTGTGGTGAATTTCAGTGTGGTGAATTTCAGTGTGGTCAGTTTTGTGAGGTGAGTTTTAGTGATGAGTTTCAATATATATATTTTTTTGTGAATGTTATTATTTATGGTCAGTCTTAATGTGGTGAGTTATAGCGATTGATAACTTGTATTGGTAATTTTTTTCAAAATTTTTTGACTTTAACATTTTTTTTTTTAAATTTGAGTTAAATGATTATTTAAAAAAAAAAATTAATAATACAAAAATTGAATTTGATAAAAATCTAAATTGAAATATTAAATCGATAAAAAATACTAAAGTCAAACCATCTGTCTTAAAAAAAAAAGAAAATCAAATAATGCCAAAAATATCAACTATATTTTCTTCAACTTATATTAACCTAAATGGTTAACCACTGCTGTGCTGGTCACGTTTCTGACACATCGTACGGCAGCAGTTGCCACATGCTTGGTTGCATGTTGGTGCCAAACCTACATGGACAGCAAGAAAATTTAATTTAATTTAGAACATTTTTGTGAATTTATATTAAAAAAAAAATTGTACGCAATACACGTACTAAAGTTGCTCGTTTTTTTTGAATTTTATTTTTTTTGCGGTTTTTAAATTATGTGATAGTGTGAGCAGCATAGACAACAAACATTTCAAACGGTAGGAAGAACAGGAACAACAGCATAGTGCTGATCATCAACAGCAGCAACAACAAGAACAAGAGCAACAACCACAAGAACAAAAATACAACCAACATCATTAGCATGAACAGTAGCAACATCATTAGCATCATTGCAACGCATGCATTGAGCGTCAACATTTGCAAAAGGCTACAACATATGTGGCTTTTAAAATTTCTTTTGATTAACATTTTGTTCCGAGATTATGTAGAAACCTGTGTGCTGTGTGGCACAACTTAAATTTTGCCACATGCATGTTGTGCAAAAGTAGTTTTTATATATTTTGTGGATTTGAAACGCAGTTAATAAGCAAAACTTACGAAGGGACCTAAATGTTTAGAGACGTATAACACGTAAACTATACAAATTATAGTTATACAATTTTTATTAAAAATTAATTATATCACTGAGTGCTTATTTTCAGAAAATTGGCGTAATACGCCCACATTTCATTTCGATACGTCCATTTTATATAATGTACTATATAGAGCTTCGCGTACAATTAGTTTCTTTTTCAAAATCATATAGCGCTTAAAATTTTCAAGGTAAAACTATAAAATTTAAATTGAAATGTTTTAATTCTACTAAAAACTTAATGCCAACAATGGGCGTGATATGCCTACTTGTATTTTTAATGCAATATTGGATTAAATATTTATATTTTTATGTTTGGACGTTTAACGCATAATGTATGCAATATAAAATTACAAAATTTTAATTAAAAATTAATAATTTCACTAAAAACTTATTTCCAAAAAATAGGTATGATACGCCCACTATAAATCCGCCCACTTTTACATTTTGTATCACATATACTGAATGAAACGTTTCTTTTGGGTTCTATTTTCTAAGACGTATAACGCATAATGTATTCAAGATACAACTATAAAATTTTAACTAAAAATTAATAATTTCACTAAAAGCTTAGTTCCAAAAAATAGGCATGATACGCCCACTATAACTCCGCCCACTTTAACATTTTGTATCATATATACTGACTGAGACGTTTCTTTTGTTTTCTATTTTCAAAGACGCATAACGCATAATGTATACAAGATACAACTACAAAATGTTTATTAATAACTCATAATTACAATAAAAGCTTATGGGCATAATACGCCCACTTTTCCTTTTATACTTTATTGTATTAAATGGGTGTATTGAATGGTTTTGCACAATTTGCGTTTTTCGATGTACATTCATCTTCGAAAGCTACGCATCGATCTAAAGTATATTATATTAATAATAACAAGTCTGCAAAGTTTTCAGTTTTTAATTAAAAATTCCATCAAACTTATTATTTATATATTAAGACAACATTTTCTAAATTCTTTTGATAGCACAAAATATATTGTTTCTTCACAGTTAATTTTGTGGTTTTTCACTTATTTTATTTTTCTTTCTATATTTTCTGTATTTTTAAACTTTTTTAATTCTAAAAGTCTATTAAAATAAAAAAAATAAAACAAAAAATTTCAAAAAGTGAAATAAAGCAATCATTTATATGTTCATGTTGCAGGCAAAGCTATGCATTGTATCAAGCAACTTTTTATTTTTTATTTTTGGTTTGTTGCGTAATTTTTCGGACATGTTACTTGTAACGTACGTAATGTTAGTTCGCAAAAATACTGAAACTAAAAACTTTCTTTTCGCTCTGGGCAACTGTAGCAGAAACAGTAGCGGCAGCAACAGAAACAGCGGCGGAACATGTCAAGTTGCTGGTAACGAAATTAGTTTCTGCAACTTTTCTGCGCACTTCGCAACTCCTACACACGTCTCTTGGTATCTTTATAATTTCATATTTCTTGGAACTTTCCGTGCTACATATCCGTTCTTCAAATAACCAACCATCTAAACCAACCATACAACCTTTTCCACCCGCCCATCATCCAATAACTGGTGACACTTACGTGTGCGAGTGGCTTAAAGGTCGTCACTGTTATCAGATCTCGTAGAAAAACGGATCAGGAAAAGTTTTACATGTTTTTTTTACGACATTCGCTTTTTTATTTTTTCATTTTTTCGTTATTTTTCTTTGTTTTTAATACTTTTGCTGCTGCAAACTGCTGCTTAAATATTTTTGACTACTTGTTTTCAACTATTTTTAAATTCACGGTATTTTGGTATTCCTCTCGTTGCTACTATATTTACTACTTTTTCAACTACATTTTGGTATTCCTTTCGTTGCTACTATATTTGTTACTTTTTTACTACATGTTGGTATTCCCTTCGTTGCTACTATATTTGTTACTTTTTCTACTATTATTTTTTGTTAATCACGCCATTTTGGGTTTTCTCTTGTCGCTACAATTTTTTTTTTACACTTTTTATACTACTACTTTGTATACTACAAATTTTTATACTACGTTGTCTGCTATTATTTCAATTACGTTTTCTTTTATTCTACTAATTTTTCTACGACTTTACTGGTAATTTTGGTTTGGCCGTGGGGTTTACTATTTTTTTTTTACTACATTATTGTACTACTTATTTGACTACTATTATCAACTTTTTACTACCACTCATTTCAACACTGCCTTCTACTTTTTCCTATTACTCCTTTTTACTACCTTCTACTTTTCTTTATCACTCTTTTCTACCACCTTCTTCCAAATTCATACTATTCTTTTTACCAATTTTATTCACTGTATTTTTCATCTGCTTTTTTCTATCACTCATTTCAACTTTGTTTTCTACAACTCTTTTCTACTTTTCTCTTTCACTCATTTTTGCTACTTTCTTCTATTTTCGTACTACTCTTTGTACTACTTTTTTACACTGTTTTTCCTTTGTTTTTTCTACCACTCATTTCAACTATTTTTGCAACCACTCTTTCTATTTTTCTATATCACTTCTTTTACGCCATTTTTTCTATATTTCTACTTCTTATTTATACTACTTTTATCTACAGCTTTTTTCCTCGTTTTCTTCAACCGCTCATTTCTTCTATTTTCGTACTACTCTTTGTACTACTTTTTTACACTGTTTTTCCTTTGTATTTTCTACCACTCATTTCAACTATTTTTGCTACCACTCTTTCTATTTTTCTATATCACTTCATTTACGCCATTTTTTCTAAATTTCTACTTCTTCTTTATACTACTTTTATCTACTGCTTTTTTTCCTCTTTTTCTTCAACCGCTCCTTTCAAAGAATTTTCTTGCAATCATTTCTACTTTTCTCTGTCACTATTTTCTTTTATTTTTTTACCTCTTTTTTTATACAATTATTAAAATTTTTGTACATTTTCTCACATTTTTGCCAACATTTTCTACTGCATTTTTGACTGCTTTTTTGTACATTTTCATCTACTTACACATCAATTTTCAATTCTTCTCAATTATTTTTCTTAAAACTAATTTCTACTATTTTATTTCTACTTTGGTTCGACCACACTTTTCCTACTATTTTTTCGATCATTTTTTTTTTTAAACTAATATCAGTTGTTACTTTTTTTACTTTTCCATCATATTTTCTACTAGGTACTTTTTTCTACTACTTTTTTCAACTACTTTTTTACTACTTTTTCTACTACTTTTCTACTACTTTTTGTTTAATTCCCTCTTAATTCAATTCTGCAACTTACAGCTTTCAATTTTTCCATTACTTGTTTTTCTACACAGTTTAACTACTTTTCTTACTACTTTTTTCTAACGTAATTTTTTTCCATCATCCATTATGTTTTTCTATTTTCTACAACTTTTGTCTCCCATGTGCGTCTTCTCAGTTTTATGCGTCTTGATATAGTTTTTGATAAGTTTATTATGAGAATCCTGCGATGCTACACGACGACGCTGCCTTGCGTTGTCCTAAAACTTTGAATCGAAAGTGAAAACTCATGGCTGACATATTGAGCATGACAGGCAGCTTCATATGTTGCGCTGTTTTTAGCTGGGTTGCATGGTTGGGTTGATTTTAGGTGGCAAGTTGCAAAGGTTGGCACTTTGACAGGCAGTGTTACTTTTTTTGCGCCAAAGCACAAAACAGTTTCTGACAGTTGATTTTAGAATAATCGGAGTTGAATATTTATATAAAACTATTTTATAGATTTATACAAGTTATACACAGAAAACAAATCTTTAAGATTTTATTCATCAATATTGTCAATTTTTACCAACTACCAGATTCATCATATTGAAGATTTCATTCAATGAATTAAAATTTAATATTTTTCATGTTCAATAAAGTAAAAATAATTAAAAAAAAAAAAATCGTAAAAAAATGTTTTGGTAAAAAACAAATAAAAAAGATATGTAAAAAAATATTTCCAAAAAAAAAACAAAAAAGTCCGAAAATAAAAAAAATGTATTTATAAATATACTAATATACTAAATTTTAAATAAAAAGTTCTTTGGAAACAAAAAAATCCGAAAAAAAATTATTTCCACCAAAAAATATGTCCGAAAAAAATTTATTTAAAAAAAATAAATTGCAAATAAAATTTGTTTATTTCCGAAAACAATTTTTTACTAAACAAAAAATAAATGTTCAAAAAATAAAACTGAAAAAACTTAGTAAACATTTTTCTTGTTAAAAAAAAAACACTTGAGAAAAAAAAAATCTAAAAAAAATATTACCCAAAAAAAAAAAAATCCAAAAAAAATGTACGAAAATTATAAAAAATGTATTTATAAATCTATATATATAAAACTCTTGGTCCGTCTGTCAGTCTGTCGGTCTGTCTGTCTGTTTGTTCCAGCATCACGTCTAAACCGCTGAACCGATTTAACTGAAATTTTGCCACAGGATACTAAGGAGTCCGGAGGGTGTCATAGGCTATATATGGGCGGGATTGGACAAAGGGGCGTGGTACCTCCCATACAACTTAAACTTTCAAAACGACATAACTCAGCACATACACAATCTAAAAAGATGAAACAAAAAACTAAAATTCACCACACAAAACTCAACACAATAAAGCTCACCACACTAAAACTCACCACACTACAAATTCACCACACTAAAACTCACCACACTAAAACTCATCATACTAAAAACTCACCACACTAAAACACACCACACTAAAAGTCACCACACTAATAATTCACAAAACTAAAAATTCCACACACTAAAATTTACCACATTAAAACTAACTACACTAAAACTTCTACTGGGAAATACTCTACGGGGAAGAATTCTACCGGGAAGAGTTCTACCGGAAAGAATTCTTCGGTAAAGCGTTCTATGGGGAAGAATTTTACGGCGAAGATTTCTACTGGGAAGAATTCTACGGCGAAATATTCTACTGTCTGAATTGTCTTTGAGAAAAGTTGTTTTGGCGGAGAATTATTATTTGGTTACTACATTTATAAAACCAATAAAAACTTCCACAGCGAAGCACGGGCCCCTAATATAAAAATAATAATAATGTTTTTTATATTAATAAAATCGCTTTATATGTATGAATTCACAAAATCTTGGCACGAGTCGTGCACGGGTCCAGCTATATATTACTAAACTAATTTTTATATAAAAAAATTAGGAAACAAAAAAAAAACAATTCCGAAAAAATTATTTCAAAAAAATATTTTTTCGAAAAAAATGTATTTTGCAAAAAAAAATTATAAATAAAATTTGTTTAAAATAAAAAAAATATTTCCGAAAACAATTTTTTACCCAAATAAAAAAAAAATCTTTTTGGTAAAAAAACAAATATTTGAAAAAAAATTGTAAAAAAATATTTCCCAAAAAATGTTGTTATTATAAATATATTTCTAAACTAATTTTTATATACAAAAAAATCTTTGGAAACAAAAAAAAAACGATACCGAAAAAAAATTATACCGAAATTATTATAATATGTCTGAATATTTTTTTCAAAAATAAAAAACCAAAAAAAAATATCAGTTAACATTTTTTTTTGTAAAAACCAAAATATTTGAGAAAATATATTTAAAAAAAAAAAATTTTAAAAATAATATTTCCCAAAAAAAGTATCGAAAAAAAAAATTCCAAAAATAGTAAAATTGTAATAAATTACTTAATTATTGTTTAAAAAATATAAGTAAACATTTTTTTTTTTGTATAAAAACAAAATATTTGAGAAAAATATATTTAAAAAAAAAATTATAATAAAAATATTTCCCAAAAAAAGTATCGAAAAAAAATCCGAATTAGTAAAATTGTAATAAATCACTTAATTATTTTTTTAAAAAATATCAGTAAACTTTTTTATTGTAAAAAAAGCAAAATATTTGAGAAAAAAATATAAAACAAAAATTGTAAAAAATATTTCCCAAAAAGAGTATCAAAAAAAAAAATCCGAAAATAGTAAAAATTGTAATTAAAAATTATTAACTAATTTTTAAATAAAAAAAAAATACTTTGGAAACAAAAACAATTCCAAAAAAAATTACTTCGAAAAAAAATATTTCCGTATCAAAATAAAATCCGAAAATAGTATAATTGTAATAAATCACTTAATTATTTTTTTAAAAAATATCAGTAAACTTTTTTTTTTGTAAAAAAGCAAAATATTTGAGAAAAAAATATAAAACAAAAAAAAACAATTCCAAAAAAATTACTTCATCCAAAAAAATTACTTAAAAAAAAAAAATATTTCCGAAAAAAAATGTTTCGAAAAAAAAAATGCCAAATAAAATTCGTTTGACAAAAAAGTATTTCGTTTTATTAAAAAATTGTCGACTTTTGGTGATTATTCATGACGTGCTCAAGCGCTAGTCGGTACAAATTGGGTGTTTTGTATCGACTAAGACTTTGAGCACATCAGGACAACATCTTGAAGTAAATAAATATTTTACAAAACATTTTTTGTGCATGTCGAGCAAGCATTATATAAGAAATAATAAGAAAAAGCCATTTGAGAAATCTAAATATGGCTAAAAAAAAAAGGAAAAATGTATCTACAACAATTTTACAACAGATGGTGCTGTGCTTTTTAAGTTATAGCTTTTTTAAGTTATATTTAGTATAAACGAAATACTGTTGAAAAGATTATCATAAATTATCATGTAAGAACTTTACAATGACCAACTTATATTGCTGTAAATAATATTTATGAACTTTACAATGACCAACTTATATTGCTGTAAATAATATTTACAAAAATTTTAAAATATAAAAAAAAATATTGTCCTTTATTCCCCAGTATTAGCTACTACGAAATACATTAATTCCACATAGTTGCATTGAATGTCATCGCCTTTGCTGCTGTATGAAATTTGTAAATTGCACAAACAATTAACAAAGCAAAGCAATTCACTTTATGCACTCGAAATAACTCTCTCATTCTCTCTTCGTCTGTCATCGTGTTTATGATCGTTTATACATCATGCATCAAATACCATTCATTGCAATTAGCATTTGAATTTCCAGTTGAAATGCGTTTGTTGCATGACACTGACAGACAATTTAATTAGATGCTACATTCATATTTTATGATGTTTAGCAAATTTGTGCAGTTTTATTTTCTTTATCTGCTACTGCTTTTTTCTCCACTTTATCACACTCTGAATTGCATTGAGTTTTATTTTTTTACATTTAATTTCATAAATTAAAATCACAATGCGCATTTGCAATTGACAGCATTTCACACTTGACACACAAAGGCACTGATAGTTTGTTAATAAATATGTCAAAAATATATTTAATTTTTTTATTTAATTTTTTGATATTTTTTATTGAATTTTTATTAATTTTTTAATATATTTATTATAGATTTCATTTTACATGTAATTAACTGGGTGTTGGAGTCGCTTTGACAGCTGCAAAAGTTACTGCATAAATTACTTATAATTTATGCAATTGTCTAAAGCACTAGTTGGAGCTGACATAATTCCATGTAATAGTCATGTTCGGCATTTTAAATGCATATTTAATGAAATTATTTTTTAAAGATCAGAAAAAAATATTTTTTATCTCAATGGCTGTAAAAAATAATAAAATAAATAAATGAATAATTAAATATATAAATAAATAAATATGTAATTAAATAAATAGAGTTAAAAAAAAATAAATTAATAAACTAATTAAATTCGAAAATTATCAAAACTAATGATATATTTAAGTAATTAGTTAAATAAACAAATTTAACTTAATTTAACAGCATTTTACTTAAAAATTTGACAAAATAAAAGACTCTGAAAATCCGTTATTAGAGCTTCAATCATTAAGAGCATTTTAAAATCATGAGTCTGTTTAAAACTTGTTTGCTTAAGTTCTAGTGTTGCGATTTGAGTTATTAATATTTCAAATTGTTGCTTTAATATTTAACTATATTACTATAAAATTACAATACTGTAACTCTTTAATGGCACGTCTTTCAAAGCACTTATAAGTGAGTATACTTTGACACCTCTATAGGTCATAAGTTCTCTAAATGCTTTATTGCTTTAGCTATAATTGTACAATTTTAATAATTTATACATCATATGAAAGCTAACATGTCATATAAATAAACTCTGTAATTACTAAGATATAACTTCTTAACTGGCAAAATGACAGACATTTGCAAATTGCAAACTTTAGCACCACTCGAAAAAAAGCAATAAAGCGCGTAAAAGCGCAAAACTAATAAAGAATTCTACAGTAAATAGCAATAAAAACAAATTTTACATGATTTCGCATTAATATTGCGGCATAACTGATAAATAAACATTTTTAAAAATTTGTTCAAATTCTTTAAAAATTTATAATACACAAATTATACAGCTTACTCTGCGCCTCGTTTGCTTAAGTATTTTTAATGCAATTTCAATAAATAATGTCTCAAATTGTGGATGTTATATTAAACTAGAAAACTCTAAAAACACGATGCTGTAACTACTTAAATAAAGTCTTGTAAAACACTTATAAATGTGCATACTTTAACACCGCTACAAGACATTAGGTTACTAAATGGTTAATTACCTTAGCTTAAGATATACGATTTAAATAATTTATGCATCAAATGACAGCTAACATATGAGATTATTAAATTCTAAAATAACTAAAATATAAGTTCAAAACTGGCAAAATGCCACACACCCAAAAAAATGCACACTTTAGCACCACTTCAAAGCAACTCAAATAATTACGTAAAAGCGCAAAACTAATAAAGTATTTTTTAGTAAATAGCAATATAAACAAATGTCTTTTAATTACGCAGCAGAAAAAACTGCATTTATAAATGAAAAAATTAAATAAACAGCACACGCATATCTGTAATTAAAAATATTGTAAAAATAGCAAAAAAATATAATTATTTTTTTAATAATTACTATAATAAATGTAATTGACCTAAATAGCAATATTTTGAAGTAAATATAGCTGCTGTAAAATGTAAAAATGATGTTAAAAAAAAGTATAACATTGAAATAGCAATAAAAGCTGTTTTTTTAATACACAATCATGTGTCAGTGATGCATATCAATGTGATTGAATTGCAATTAATTTTTACTTTTTGCACAATTTTTTTTTTAATATTGTGGTTGCTGTTATATTGGTCAGCAGTAAATGCAAACGTTTGATTTACAAAAATAAAAAAAATGTTCGATTTTCAATTTTTTTTTTTTTTTTTTGCTTTTTGCGTAGTAAAAGTTGCCGCTGTCAAAGTGTGGCAAGCCGCAAATGTTGCCGACCAACTGGTTTGTATGCGGGTTGCTTGGTTGGTTAGTAGCTTGGTCTGTTGCAGCATAAAGCCACACATGAAAATTGTAGAGGCAAAAAACACAAACTGCAACCAAAAGGCTTGTTTGGCGGTTAGTCGTTCGTTCGTACATTTGTTTGTTTGTCTGGCTGTCTGCCATTTTGTTTGAACTAGTTATTAAAACACTGAGTTTTATTCAAACGGCACTGAATTGAGTTGCCAATAAAAACTGTAGAAACACAAACAAATGAAAATAAAAAATAAATAAAATCCAAAACCAACAAAAGTTCAAAGACAAATATTTGCACATGTGTTCGTATCTTTTGTATCAACACGATCTGATTAAAAATACGCTTTCATTTTGCATTTGCTCAAATTAGCGTGAATTTGGTGTTGAACAATAATATATTGGAAAAAAGTTAAGCGTTATATAAAGGCGAGTATTGTACAAAATTAAAGAGAAATGATACTACAAAGCTGCGATATTATAAGACCACATTTTAAAATAATTAAATATTTTTGTATCAAGTTTTTGTATCAAATGGTATTTTAAAATGTACATTTTATAGATCTTTTATTGAAATGATTGGAAAAATAAAGCTTTAATAGAAATCAATAAGAAAAAAAGATATGAAAGTGTTAAATACTGCTACACATCGTTTTTAGAACAAATCACTTAAAGGGGGTTTATGTCAGCAAAATTTTAGCTGACTTTGTGCTCTTGTCGCAAACGCAAATTTTAAGATAAATTGCTGTCATTTTAATGTATAATTAAAACACATTTCAGCTAACGTTTAATGTTAAACTTGGTATAATAGATGCTTTAAAACCAAAGATATTTAAGCACAACTACATGGCAAAACTTATAAATGGTTCAAAGTTTGCCTATTTACTGTGTCATAGAGAAATTGCATGAAATTATATTTTAAATTAAATTTGCTCCCATTCTAAAGTATTAAGCAGCTAAAATAATAAGAAAAATATATTTTTAAAACTATAAACGAAATTATGTTAATTTAAAAACTGACATAAACTGCAAATGAAACGCAGAGTTTGTGCATTTGTTGGCTTATTTTAAATTTGCCTAATGTTTT
Source organism: Dryomyza anilis (assembly GCA_951804985.1). Lineage (NCBI taxonomy): Eukaryota > Metazoa > Arthropoda > Insecta > Diptera > Dryomyzidae > Dryomyza > Dryomyza anilis. The sequence continues at coordinate 3,488,196 of OX638134.1, forward strand.
AATAATATTTATATTTATATATATTTTTGTCTTTAGATATATTTTATTTTATAATTCTTTTATTTTATTATTTTATATATATTTTCTATTTTTAAATTTCTTTTGCCAATTTTTTTTTTTTTTTTGCTTTACTCGCACAAACAGACACAAACTGAATACAGTCAACTGTTTAAAAAGTTAGCCGCCCCAAGTATGTTGTTTACGTTTCTTGGGTTCAACATTACAACCGAACATGAGGTATTTTATGGTTACGCCCACTACCGCCCACTAAACAGAAACCATTTATATTTCCTTTGGGCGCTGTTCAAACTTTTGAAGTAGTTTTGCGTTTGCTAAACAATGTTTTTCTTGCTCTAAATTGTCTTGAATTATAAAAAGAAACAATGGAATAATAAAATTTAAAAATAATAATTAAACTTACAACAAAAAAAATAAATAAAAAAAATAAAATAAAAAAGAATGAAATAAAATGAATGAAAAATAAAAATAAAACTAAAAAGAAAAATAAGAATAAAAGGAAAATAAAATATAAAAAATATATATGGAAAGAAAAATAAAAATAAAATAAAAATAAAAATAAAAAAAAAATAAAATAAAAATAAAACAAAATAAAAAAAAATAAAAAATAAAAATAAAAATAAAATAAAATTAAAATTAAAATAAAAATAAAATAAAAATAAAAATAAAATAAAATTAAAATTAAAATTAAAATTAAAATTAAAATTAAAATTAAAATTAAAATTAAAATTAAAATAAAAATAAAAATAAAAATAAAATAAAATAAAATAAAAATAAAATAAAATAAAAATAAAAATAAAATAAAAATAAAAAATAAATAAAAATATAAATAAAAATTAAATAAAATAAATATAAAATAAAAATAAAAAAAATTGAGCACGAGACGAGACAATATCTTAAAATTATCATGAGATCCTAAAACAAAAACAATTAAAAATAACATAAAAAAAAATAAAAATAAAAACAAAATTAAAAAAAATAAAATCCTATCCTATTAATATAATAAATCTGTTTGTTCGTTTGTACGTTTCTTCCGCTTCTCCGTCTAAACGGCTGATCCGATTTTCTCGAAATTTTTACCACAAATGCGGAATGGTCTGGAAGGAATGATAGACTGGGCGGGATTGGACAAAGAGGCGTGGCGTCTCCCATACAACCTAAACTTTCAATACGATATAACTCGGCACTTTCACCAGCTACAAACATGAAACAAAAAACACAAATACCAAAAAAAAAAAATTAAAAGCAAAAACACAAAAGCACAAACCAAAAATAAAAATCTATAAACAATAACATAAAAATAAAATCTAAAGGAAAAACAAAAAAAGGAAAGGTAAAGAAAAATAAACTCACCACACTAAAACTCACCACACTAAAACACATCAGACTAAAACTCACCACACTAAAAACTCACCACACTAAAACTCACCACATAAAAACTAACTACACTAAAACTTCTACTGGGAAAAACTCTATGGGGAAGAATTCTTCCGGGAAGAATTCTACCGGAAAGAATTCTACCGGGAAGAATTCTACGGTAAAGCGTTCTATAGGGAAGAATTTTACGGCGAAGATTTCTACTGGGAAGAATTCTACGGCGAAATATTCTACTAGGAAGAATTCTACGGCGAAGAGCAGTCTGAGAAAGAATTGTCTTTGAGAAAAATTGTTTTGGCGGAGAATTATTATTTGGTTACTACATTTATAAAACCAATAAAAACTTCCACAGCGAAGCACGGACCTATGAAATAAATAATAAAAATGTTTTTTTTTATATTAATAAAATCGCTTAATATCTTTGAATTCACAAAATCTTTGCTCGAGTCGTGCACGGGTCCAGCTAGTAATAAAATAAATAAAACTAAAAATAAACTAAAAATAAACTAAAAATAAAAATATGACTAGAATAAAAATAAAAACAAGAAAAAAAAATAAAAAAAAATAAAATCAAATCTAAATTAAATTAAATAAAAATTTATTTTATTTATTTTAAAATACTAAAAACTAAAAAAAAAAGGTTAAAATAAAATTAACATGCAAAATTAATAAAATATAAATGGCAATTGTTGCATGTTTTGTCTGGTTGTTTTATGCATGAACAAAATTCGCATTTAGTTCGTTGCACAAAATGATCTTAAGGGCTCTGCTATGCAGAAATTGTGCAGCTTGGCAGCCTCCGAAACAGCTGTACGGTCAGCCAACAACTTTATTATTTTGTCAATTGTTGTTTGTTTCAATCACTAAAACCATATTTTTGCCATAACTCTTTGTTCGAAAAACAAACCGAAATAAGAAAAAAAAATAAAAATGAAATAAAATAAAATAAAATTAAATAAATTTTAAAATAAAATAAAAATAATAGAAAATAAAACTACAACTAAAGAAAATTAAATTTAAAAAAAATACAAAAAAATACAAAAAATACAAAAAAAAATTATAAATATAAAGAAAAATAAAAAATAATACAAAAAAAAACTAAAAAATTAAAAAAAAATAAAAAAAAAATAATTAAAAAAAAAATAAAAAAATATAAAATAAAAAGAAAAATAATATATAATTCTAATACAATTACAATTTAAATAGAATTGATTTTTAAATAAAAACTAAAATTGAAATAAAAATACAAATAAAAATTAAATAAAATCAAATCAAAGTTAGAATAATAGCCCTTTCTAGCGAGCACTGACAATACAAAACAATGACAAATATGAAATGTGCGACAATTGTCACAAAATGGTATTCTAAATACTAATAAAATGACAACAGAAACAATGACAAAAGTTATGAAAATAGTCACCACCTAAAGAGGAGGTGACAAGCTGTTTATTCTTGAATATATGTATGTTTTTGGAATTTTTACGCACTTGCATTTTATTTTTGCACTATATTTTTCTATTAAAGATGCCGCTATATGATTTATATCAACCGATATTTGTCGTGGATCGAATTTTTAATCACTTTCAGTCAATGAACTGTGTTTATTAATTTGAATTTTTATATTGGTCTTGAAACTTGCAATTATACTAACGATTTGCAAAAACTTCCTAAACACAAATTCACGTCGCGTAATCAATGCACTTTTGTTGCAAATATTAAAAATTTCTCGTAAAATATCATCAAAAGTTTGACTTTATAAATTGTTTATATTTGAATTTTCATTTTTTGACAGTTAATATTGAAAAAAGCTTTTCACCACAGTGTTGAGCTTTCAATTTGTCACGTTTAAATTAGAATACAGTAACAATTATTTATAACAAAGCCGTGACACAGTGAATGACAACATTTCAATGACTAGTCTTTGTCACGAAAATGGCAGAAATAAAAATAAAATAAAAATAACAAAAATATTTTAATTTTTTTAAAATTAATTTAATATTTTTTTTTTAATTTAACAAGAATCGAAAAACTTTAAATAAAGAAACTAAAAACTTAAATAAGAAAAACATCGACTTTTACTGCACAATATTATTGCAAACTTTTTCGAAATTGTTTTTACTTCGCTAATGAGCTTGTTGTATATCAGAAATACTTTTTCTTTTAGTTTGAAAAATCTGCACATCGCCAGTAAGCACAATATCATATTCATATTAATCATAATAATGTAACACCAAAAATGCTTACTGTTATGCATGCATTCGTATTTTTCTCATACACTTATTTGATACACTTACTCTTATACACATATGATGACAACAACAAATGTATTGGTTGTAATGTGAGCCTCATCAGGTAGCACCTGCATGCGGCGTACAGGGAACTAAAGCACATAGAAGTTTTTCTCACGATCACCCCAATACGAATTGATTATTTCACAATATGATGACACTCATATCTGGTGTTTGTAAATCTTGGTGCGACCGAGGTGATGAGTAGAGGTTAAGAATATATTTTAAGTTGGATAAGATTTTAACTGCCTTAGAGTGCAGACGTGTTTCTTTTATAAGTTAAACAATAATGTTAATATTAAAATAGAACTTTCAATTAAATAAAAGTATGTCTTGGAAGAAAAGACTTGTTTGAATTATTTCGATTAATAAAAATGGAACTTCAACGTTGGACATTCTCTGGTAGGACATCATGGGTAATTATAAATGGAACGTTGCGACATTTGGCCTCACGCCTAAGCAACGGACATTTTAATTACAACATTTGGCGCAGCCGGTTTTCGAACCAAACATCAAATCCCAGGGGACAGGATGGACTGGATGGAGATTAGAAGTATATGAAATAAATATATTGGACAAGGGAAAATATATTTTTTAGGAGTCGTGAGTATTGTGAAAAACAGTGAAAGAAAATGTGCGAAAAGAAAATAATTTTTGTGAATTTGTGATATAAAACAAAAGAAACATTTGAGAATATTGAAATCATGAAATTAGACATTTGAAAAACAGGCAATTGAACATTTTAAATAAATGATAAAATTTTTAAAAAATTTCATAATATTGTGAAATTAAATTAACTTTAAATAAAACTGTGAAATTAAAATGTTGAATAATTAAAGAATTTTGATACAGCAATGTTTTCATAGCGTTGTGAAATTAATTAAATAAAAAATTGGAGAATTTTAACAAAATTAAATTACATAGAAAAAATCAGTATTCAGTTATAAAATGATGAGATGTTTTTAGAAAAAAAAAAATTGTATATATATCAAAATGAGCTAAATAAAACAGTATTAAATTTAACAGAAAAATTAAATCAACTATTAAGCAATCTACTGTTTAAACAAAAGATATACATAGCTTTGCAGAAAATAAAATATAGTAATCCAATTTTAATTTAATTTTCAATTTTCATCCTTTAACATACAAATATATAACGGGTTTTCATTAATATATTTTTTTTTGTTGTGTTCTAAATAAATATAAATTAATAAACTTGAAAATGTTTCACATTAAATATAAAAATAATAAATGCAATCTATATATATATAAAGAAAATAATTAATGTTTAATTACATAAATCAATAAAAAACCGATAATTAAAATGGGTACAGAAAATGTATTTAAACGCGTACATTACGTTGTTCCTTACTTTTCTGGGGCAGAATCTCCATTACTAGAAACTGAATTATATAAATTTATTGAAGGCTGTGAAACAGCAAAGCTTAAAATTAAAGAATCAGATTATGAGGAATTTATTAAATGCGTTAGGTTACATTTGCAGGGAGATGCTTATAAATTGGTTAGGATAAAACATTTTCAAAAAATAGAAGAATTATACGAGTTGCTAAAAAATACATACTTAAATGATATTTCATTAGATGCAGTACTAGAAAAGATTAAAAAAGTTTTTCAAAATAGTAAAGAGAGTTTGAGAGCGTTTGGAAGACGATTAGACGAATTGCAATCCATGGCATTAGAAATTGCAAGTAAAAAATACCGTAAAAAGATAGGTAATGATGACGTATTCAGATTGGAATTACAGAAGTCAGTATTGATCTCTTTTAAAGTAGGTGTGAAGGATCCAACAACAAAAGTTGTATTATTAAGTAGTAAGTTATAAATGGAACGTTGCGACATTTGGCCTCACGCCTAAGCAACGGACATTTTAATTACAACAAGCTGCCAGCTCAAGAAATAAAGTTTCTGCAAGCGAAAAAAGTGCATAAAATAATTTCTAAAATTAAATTAATTAGCGGCACCGCTGCCATTCAGCACCACCAGCGACCAATTGCACAGCAGAAACTGCCGCATATGAAGTGGCACAAAGTAAACAAAATAATTGGCGTATAATAAACAAATGGCATAAGAATTATAAGAAGTAGAAAATTTAAAATGACAAAAAAGATGTACACAAAAAGAGGTTGCCAAAATAAAGATGTCTTAAAGAAGCTGGAATAATGATGATGATAAAAAAACTGCCACAAATAAGCTATTACAAAAAAGAAATGTTGAAAAAGCAACCCTTCAAAAAGTTTGCAAAAGTTAAAAGTCAACATAAAAGTGCACCGAAAAATTCTTTTTAATTCAACAAAGACAACAAAAGGTTAGCAGCATAGTTAAAATCAATTTGAGGCACTTTTTTAATAAAGCTGTGTAATGAAATTAACATGGAAAATTTTAAAATAGTTATATAAGTACAGCTACTTTTTTTTAAATGCTCTTATTTAGCTGTTTAGATGTTTAATTATTTTAAAATATAAGTTTTTTTGTTGACATTTTGTTTATGGAAGCTTCCATATGAGAACTTTTTTTAGCCGTCTTTATTTTGTACATTTCTATCACAATTAACTGTGGAACAATTAACCCATTAAGATTTTTTCAAGAAGCATTTTTAGAGGGTTTAAAACACACAAAAAAAATGTTTAAATGGCTAATATTTCAGAAAATCAATTCTAGATGTAAAAAAGGTTAAACAAAATTAATCTGATGTTACTTAAAATTGTGTATTAAAGTTTTGTAATTGTGGTAATTTTTATATTTATTTGATTCATTTTGTTTGTAGACACTTGAAAAATTATCATGTCATAAATTGAAAATTGTATCCATTGATTTACCAAATCATACTGCAGATCTACACCATTTACAAATGTAATTCAAAAAAGACCAATTAAATTTCAAAAGACATTAATTGAAATACAGAAATTCTATTTGAAATTCAAAAGGCATCAATTGAAATTCGGAAATTCCATTTGAATATCAAAAGACATCAATTGAAATTCAGAAATTCCATTTGAAATTCAAAAGACATCAATTGAAATTCAGAAATTTCCATTTGAAATTGTGAAATTTTCATTTGAAAGTCAGAAAATTTCATTTGATATTCAGAAATTTCCATTTGGAATTCAATAATTTCCATTTGAAATTCAGAAATTTTCATTTGAAATTCAGATATTTCCATTTGAAATTCATAAATGGAAATTTCTGAATTTCAATTGGAAATTTCTAAATTTCAAATAAAAATTTCCGAATTTTAATTGATTTCTTCTGAATTTCAAATGAAAATTTCAGAATTTCAATTGATGTTTTTTTAATTTGAAATGGAATTTCCGAATTTCAATTGATCTTTTCTGAAATACATTTGTAAATGGTGTGGAAAAGGGACTTTTATTTTTAAAAATGTTTTCAGAATATATTTAATTTTATTTCTTTGATGAAAAACAGTGCTGAATATTGTTATAAATTTCGATAAAAGTGATTTGATTTGAAATTTAATTTTGTGTTTTGATTCAACTAATTATCGTAAGTTTTAACCCTTTACTACTCATTGTTTCAAAACGATGACGCTTTTATTTTTAGATTTTACGCTTATAGTGCATTGCAATACATTTTTTTTTATTTTTGCATTTTTTTTTTGTCTATGACTTTTGTTTTTCTATTGATTTTGTGTTTATTGATTTAATTTTTGTGTTTGTAATTTGATTTTGTGTATTTATTTTCGTTTTCCTTTTATTTTTGCTATTGATTTTCCGTTCATATTTTTGCTATTATGTTTTTCTTTTGATTTTGTGTTTTTGTGTTTTTTTTTGCTGTGGGTTTTGCGTTTGTATTCGACTTTATGTTGAAAAATACATTTTTGATTTGTTTTTATTGTTATTTTTTTTTATATTTTATAATTTTATAATTTTAAGACTAGAGTTCATTGTTTAAATGAGAACGTATATTTTAGCACTATACCAAAGGATTTTATTATTTTTTTAAAATTGTTTGCTTTATCTTTGCATTTTTGTTTTCTTTTGTTTTTGTTTTTGATTTTGTGTTTATGCTTTTATTTTTATTGTGTGCGTTTTTTTTTTTTTTGTTTTATAATGTGGGATAAAAAATAGAGCCACAGCACTCAGTCAGGGTTATATCCATTGTGCTGTGACCCAGTTCCCTGGTTTTTAATGATACTTCTTAGATTCATTATTGAATCTAAGAAGGCTATTGTGTGATAAAGAGTGAAGCTGATCCTCTCTCATCACGTCTGTGCCAAAGATCTGCCTTCTAATTCTAGAAAATGCTGGACAGTCACAGAGATAGTGCTCTGTGGTGCCAGTTTCTTCGTAGCAGGCAGAACATAAGGCGCTTTCGGCCAGGCCGATTGCGTTCATGTGTTTTTCACATGCGTTGTGTCCCGTTAGAAGTCCCGTCAGTTTTCTGCACTCCTTTTTACTTAACGAAAGTAGAAACGAGGCCAATCTTTTGGTTATCGTCGGTGTCATGAGCTTGGAGAATCTGCATTTCGTCTCATTCAGCCATCTGCTCTTGTGTGCAGAGGCGACCCAAGAGCTGATGACGAATTTTCCCGTAGATGCATATAGTCCAAGCACAGGTTCTGGTCCAAATGGATTATCCTCAGATATTTTATATTTTATTTATACCTTTCTTTAATGTAAGTTTATTAATTTTTTTTTATTTTGATTCTATGTTTTGATTTTGCGTTTGAGTTTGAATTGTATTTGCTTTTGATTTTTTGTGTTACTTTTGTGTTTGTTGTTTTTTTATTGTGTTTTTACTTTATATATTCTTGATCAGCATGACCTCCTGAGTCGGTTTAGCGATGTCCGTCTGTCTGTCTTTCTGTCTGGTGAAATCACGATTACAGAAAAAGTAAAAAAGCTAGAGCAATGAAACTTTAGATTTAAATTACTTATATATCTAAGCTGTCTGAACATGATCGGTCAATTGTGACCTGAGAACCGACCACTTATGTTCAAATACCTGATATAAAATTTACATCTACAGATCAACATGATCTGTATACGTGCTTAGGTAAACTTTTTTGGTCAAATATATATTGACATCATGCTCAAATACATGAAAATAATGTTTTCCTACGAAACAACTTGTGGTTCCCAAAAAAAAAAAAAAAATCGAAATTCGGTACACATACCCATTTGTAAATATGGGTATCAAATGAATGGAAATTCTTCAGCGATTGAAAGTTTGTAGTTATTTTCATGATTCGTATACCCTGATGACCTACATACTACTTTAAATGTTAACCCAGGGTATATCGTCTTAGACCGACTATAATTTTGATAATCCTAACTATCATAATAACACCTACTTTTAAATATCCCATGTGATCTATCCTTCCCAACTGGTTTTACTTGTATGATTGTTTTATAATTTGCTATTTGGATTTTTTTTTGCGTTTCACTATGTTATTTTTTTGTTTTGTTTTTTCATCTGCATTTTTGATATTATATATATATTTTTTTTTGCCTTTGATTTGTGTTTTGTGGTATTGTGTATTTTCTTATTTTTTCTTTTTGTATTTACATTTTTAGATTTGAACGTTAATCGATTAAAAAAGTAATATTTTCAGTAGTTTTAAGCTTTGAAAACTTTAACAAAAATTTGAATTTTTTTATTTCGTATACTTTTCTGTTTTTTATTTTTTTTTCTCAAGTTTTTTCTTCTAATTAGTTTTTGTTGTTACTTTGATGTTTTTCAATTTCAAAACTTTGGCTTGTTGCTTTCAACAGTTGTCTTCGCAGAAATGTCTTCAGTTCTTTATTTGCTGTCATCGTTTCGTACTCACTAAGTACTCAAAGTGTGCAACTTGTACTCATAATGACACACAAAATATAGAGCAGCTAAAGAATACAGAAAAAGCACAAAAAAACATTAAGACAAGCTGTTGAAAATACTATTTGTTTGTTATTTTCAATTTTTTTCTTACATTTTTTTATATTTTGAAAGCCACTAGGCACTTTTGTCCATTACAAAAAAAAAAAAATAACACTTAGAATGGCATGTGCTTTGTGCAATAAACAAAGTGCAGATTAAGATGAAAAAAATGCTAAAATTTTACAGTATAACAAATGTCAACGTCAGCTTAAAAATGACAGATGACTTAGCCAAACCAAGTTTGTTTTTTTTATTTTTTATATATAAAATTATTTTAGTAATCTACATTTAATTTCAATGTAATGCAATTTATTAAAAAGAAAACTATAAAATAAAAATTAAAAAAAAAAAAAATTTAAAAATACTTTGTGCCAATAGTAATTATATGATTTAAATTAAAAATGCATTTTAATTACAGCAACAACACAAAAAAAAAGTAGAACAGCAGAAGAAGCTCAATTAAAGGACGCAAACAAGCGTTAAAATATTTTTTTTTGTTTTACAGGTAGTAATGAAAGCAAATATGGCAAAAGCAAAAGCAAACTCATTAAATATCAAAAGATTTTCAGACACAGACAGTTTCACCGATGGCGTGCCAGCCACACAGACAGACAGACATCATGGAGTGGCAACTGATAGCAGTTCATATAATGGGAAAGTATGTGTGTGTGTCACTGAATATGTGTCTGATTGTGTGCTTCTCTCTTGCTCACCTGCAGGGCAACGTATAACGACAGAACAATGCATAGCTATGGCGCGCTCAACAGCAGCAGCAGGAAACGGAAGCGGGAGACGCGACCCAAGTGACAGACTTCAAATGGTGGAGCGAATGGCAACAACATTTCAGAAGAGCAATGTATAACAAAAGTTAAAAAAGTAGCTTAATAATGTGTGCAATACAATGACTGACATAAACAATATAAAAAGTGGGGTGTATGAGAAAAACGGGGTGACTTAAAAAGCGAAGTGAAAATATGTGGAAATTACAAAAATTATATATGAGAATAAAATAGGATTAAATAAAAATGCTGAAGCAATAGAAAACAATTGATAAAGTCAACGCAAACTCAGAGATACTTAGTTCAATTGATACATTTCACAAAAGATTGTTTTGAAATATTCACACTTTTATTTTAATTTTTTATATGTTAATGATTTTTATTGTAATATGTATTTTTTATTAAAGAGAATCAGATATAATATATTTTTATATAAATGATTTCAGACAGGAGGACTTGAAAAAAAAGGAAAACGTATAAAAGAAATAAAATTGATTTAAGTGGGGCATATGAATAATGATAAAAAGAAGAAAAATACAAAAAAAAAAAAAAAAAAAAAAAAAAGTACAAAACTAATAAAATTTGCGGACATTTTTTTTTAATTGACCTAATCGATTTTTTTTTATGTAAAAATTAAAAAAAAATGAAAAAAAAAGAAAAAAAATAAAAAGAAAAATAAAAATAAATAAAGAAAAATTTATAAAAAAATGGTATGAAAAATAGTGCAAAGACGAAAGATAAAAATGGAGTTAACATAAGGGAAAGATGGAAATTAACAGAACGGAGGAAATAAAAGTAAATTTAGGAGATAAATATTTAAAGAAGGAAAGAAAGGAGAAGAAGGTAGAGAAAGGAAAGAGGAATGGAAGGAAAAACGAAAAAAAAATGATCTACTTAAAGATATTAATGAATTAACAAATGAATAGAATGAAGTTGTCGACGAGTAAAACACAAAAAAATAGATAGAAATAAAAAAATGAAATGAATAAAAATAAAAATTAAATAAAATAAAATAAAATAAAAGAGAAAAAAGGAGAAAAAAGAAATAAAGAAAAAAAGAAATAAAGGAAAAGATGAAAAGATGAAAAAGAAAGAAAAATGGAAAAGAAAGAAATCGGAAAAATGTGGAAATTAAGAAAATAATGAAAAGGAGGAAATGAATGAAAATATGACAAAAAACGAAAAGAAGAATTAGAAAGGAATTAAGAAAGAGATAGAAAAAAGAAAATAATAAAAAGAAAGAAAATAAGAAAAATATAGAAAAAAAGAAATTAGAAAATTAGAAGAAAAAAAAAGAATAGAAGTAAAAAAAGAAAAGACAAATTGTAGATATATAACGAAAAATGAAGAGTTGACAAATAATGAAAAGAAGAACAAGACAGGAAATAAGAAAGAGATAGAAAAAAAGAACAAGAAAGAAAATAAGAAAAAGATAGAAAAAAAGAAAATTAGAAGAAAAAAGGAAAGAAGTAAAAAGAGAAAAGACGAAAATGACGAAATAATGAACCCAAGAAAATCAATTAAATGGTGAAAATCAAAAAATATGGAAAAGAGTGAATAGAAGATAAATATGAAAAACAATGAAAATAAGAAATTAAGAGGAATATGAAATATAAGAAGTTAAATAACACTACACAACAAAATGAGAAAAAAAGTTTGCGCAGTAAATTTCATTATTTTTGTATTATTGGAAATGACTCGCAGAATTTGAATATATGAATTAAAAAATTTTCTACGGATAGGTTTACGAGATTTCGGGCAATAACTTTTGTACTGAGCTTTCAAAAAAGTGGTCACATAAATTTGTAAATTTCTCGCGTTTAAAAAACCCATAAACTCAACTGTTATATCGAATGAAAGATAATTAAATATTCAATAAACATTTCTTACAATAGTTTGGAATTGGTTTACTGGTTGAAGAGAACTCTATAGAAGAACTCGAAAAATGTAAATTTTGTCGACCAACATTTTATTAAAAAATGCATTTGAAAAATGGCGGAAAATTCAAAACGCCAGATGATGCACAGTTTGTAATATTGCAAAATTAGCTTGTACATTTTTAAAGAAAATAATGTAAAAATAAAAAATATCTATGGATACGTTTTGGGAGCAAAAAAAAATCATGTGAAAGCATTACAATTGGGTATTAACCAAAAAAAATCGCATAATATGTTTATACCCAATACCCATGGATAAGTAGGCGTGACTGGTAACATTACTTTCCGATTCGATAACTTTAAAACTGCTATGATGTGAAATTTATTTTCAATATATTTTAGTAGAATAGTAATTCAAAGTTCGAAAATGAGTCGATTTAGTCAACGTTATCTACTACATCCACTACGAAATATGGGTTTACTTTTTAGGATCACATATCTCGTTAAGTATTAAAGATAAAGTTATAAAATTTAAAATTAATTACAAGCAATCATCTATCAATAGGTGCTCAAAAAATAATCGTGATCCGCTCACATTTTTTATTTTTATGCCTTTTTGTATAGCACTCAATTATATTGCTTTCACATAACTTTTTTTATCCTCAAATTTTACCCATATATTTTTATCATTTATAGCTGAATTTCTTCGAAAGAGTGTGAACTAATTTTGAAAAATTAAAATTTGTGTATCATCTTACTTTCTCGATTTTTTTCCATTTTTTGAAATGAATTTTTTCTTAAACTGTTGTTGAAAAAAAATGTTTTTTCAAGTTCTCTTTTCGAGTTCTCTTTAACTAATGAACCTATTTAAAAATGTTCTAAGAAATGTTTATTCGATATTCAATTAAGTTTCATTCGATATAACATTTGATCATATGTGTTATTTAAAACGCGAGATATTTGCAAATATATGTGACCACCTTTATAAAAGCTCGGTCCAAAAGTTATTGGCCCATATTTTGTAAACCTATCCAAAGAAACATTATTAAACCATATTTTCGGAATAAGGGCGTCATTTTACATAATACAAAAATAACCTTGACTGCTGCGCAGAATGGCTGTAGTGTAGTGTAATTTAAATAAGGAAATGCAGGAGGTAATGGAGAATATTGCAATTAAAGATAAGTAAAGAAAAAAGAAGAAAGAAAAAATATAAACGAAAAAGAAACGAAAAAAAATGAAAAAAGAAAACGATAGAAAAAAAGGAAATAAAGAAGGCAGTGAAAGAAAAGAAGGCAATGAAAGAAAAATTAAAAAGAAATGAATAGAACAATGAAATATAAAAAAGAAAATAAGAAACAGATAGTAAAAGTAGGAAAATAAGAAATAGAAGAAAATGATGAAATGAAGAAAAATAAGGAAAAATCAAAAGTAAAAACCTAGAAACCTAAAAGTAAAAACCTTATGTTCCATTTTTTATATTTATCTTCTATTCACTCTTTTTCTTATTTGAGATATGAAATTCCCTCAAATCCCATTAAAATTGGTCAATCGGACAATTATAGATTTAATAGTATACAAAAAATAAACCTTATATAAACTCAATGGCAATGTCATGGTATTTTCTAGTATTTAATGGTATTTCCGATTAAAATAATAAATTATCCTATTGACTATTTTTAATAGTAAAAAAAACTATTATTTGCAGTTTTTTTTCCAGGTGTAGTCAAATAATTTAAATAAAGAGATACCGGAGATGAAGAAGAACATTGCTGTAATTGGAAACTAAGTAATGCAGAAAAACGCAAAAAAAGTAAAAAAATAAACTATATGAAGAATAAGAATAGATGAAAAATGTTGGTGAATAAAGTAATGCTAAAAAAAAAGTAAATAAAGGCAAAATGACAAAGAAGATAAAGCAGAAAATAAAGCTTCCATCCATCCACATATAAAAGGGTTATAACAAAAAGTTGCAAACAGATTTGAGAAATAGGGTTGATCTAAAGTAGTACATAATAAGTACAAAGATTCGAGTTAATAAATGACACCAAATTAGGTAAAATAAAAGTGACGACATGATACAATGTAAAAAGTAGCATGGAAAATGATAAATGATGCCAAATTAATAGGAAGGACGGAATACAAAAAAGTATAATTTTTATTATGTGTAGAAATTAAATATTATGAGCGCTCATTTATAAATCTAAATTAAGGTTACTCTTGCAGACAGCTATTACAATAAATATATTTTGTTATTTTTATATGTTATAATTATGAAACTGTTCTCTAACATGCTACTTATCACAGATGTGATACAATTTCTTCTGTATTACTACGGCACCTACTAGAATCCAAAGCTACACAAATTAGAAAATATATCACTAGTAACAATAATCATTTTTAATGTATAAAGCAATAGAAAAACGCTGTATAAAATCAGGAAAAATCAGAAAATATAACAAAGTCATGCAATTCTCTGAGGTTTTTCAAATGCGAATCTGTGCAAGAAGGGAACAAATGCCAGACATACCTCTTAAAGTAACCTAAGGCTATATAGACTAACGTCAACATGGAAGCACTTTGATGATTACTTTATTTACTTAATAACATATGCGTCGCACATCTACTGTCATAAAAGGAATCCTTAGTTATTGCCGGCAGACACGTTGTAACTTTGAAGGTTTTGTCATCTCCGGTAGTAAAATTAACTGCAACGTCATTAGCTGCATCTACATCATCATCATAGTCATCTTCATTGTTGTCTGCATTTAATCACCATTTATTTATCATTTATTCATCATTTATACATAATTTATTCTTTATTTATTCATAATTTATTTATTCATTCATCATAAATTAATCATCATAATTTAATCATAATTATCATCAATTTATCATCATAATTTTATCATAATTATCATCAATTCAATCATGATTTATTCATTATTATTAATATTTCTTCATTATAATTTATTTATCATCTTGAAAAATTCGTCAGCATTTTATCACCATTATTAATTCATCACTTAACATTTAGCATTTCATCATCATTAATTCATCATCATTTATTCATAATCATTTATTCATCATCATTTATTCTCATCATTTATTCATCATCATTAATTCATCATCATTAATTCATCATCATTAATTCATCATCATAAATTCATCATTATTTATTTATCATCATTTATTCATCATCACTTAATCGTCAGCATTTCATCATCATATTAATATCACATTGAGCATTACGTAAACATTATAATTGATAATCATATAATCATCAATCCCAATACATCCTTAGTTCATCATTATTCATTTATCATCATTAACGCATCATCATTTATTTATCAATATTTAATCATCATCACATATTCATCATCGTTTTTTATTAATCATCTTTTCTTGATCATCAATTCATCAGAATCAATGAATCATCATAATTTCATCATCTGTCTTATATAAACATTAGCATATATTCATCATAATCATATATCAAACATTATCATCATCCATCATTAATAATTCAATATCATTTTATTATGATAATTTAATCATTATTATATATTCATCATTATTTATTGATCATTATTTAATCATCATTATTTAATATTATCATTTAATCAAAATTTATTAATCATCATTTATTCATTATCAATTCATCAGAATCTTTTAATCATCATAATCTCATCATCTTTATAAACATTAACCTATATTTAACATCAATAAGTAATCATCAACCTTTCATCATCATTTAACCATCATCATTTATTCATCGTCATTTAATCATCAGTATTTTATCATAATAATATCATCTTCAGCCTCACATAAACATAATAAATATTCATTATTTTTTCATCACAACTTATTCATCATCGAATAATCATCATTTAGGCATCATCATTTATTCGTCACCATTTCATTAACATCATTTAATGACAATTTCATCATATTCATCATTATTTAACATCACCATTTAACTATCACGATCGTTTTATATATTCACATTTTATTGAAAATCGTTTAGTATTCCAAATTTCATCACCATCAAAAGGTCTCCATTTTTGTCATCAAATAAATTTTGAAAGTATTTTTTTAATATGATAGAAAAAAACTGCGCCATAACTTTGAAATAGCGATTATTTTTGCACAAGCAAAATTTTTCAATGCGTTTGTCAATTTTTTCTGCTCATAAATTGAGTTATTACTATACGTAATTTATTTTTATCTTCACAATTTATGTTTTTCATTGCACATGTCTTCATATTTCGCAATACAAAAACTACATACTACGCGCGCATATTTTGCCTAACATCCTTGCCGCCTCAACTACCTCTACTTATGGCGTTCTTTACAACTTGAAACCCACTCTTCAGACATGCTGCACCTTGAAAGCATTTTAGTGTGCTGCATTTAAAGTTCTTAAAAGCAATTATTAATAAGCCGTGCTGCAATGTGTCGAGGTGGCTCTAATATGCATGAGTAGTAACCTTTGCACATTTTGTCGCATCCAGCAACCGTTGTCGACAGCATAAAGACATCGTAATTTGCAATTTTAAAAGGAAGGCACAAAGCGTTAGCAGACATAAATGGCTTATATTATATGAGAGAGTATTAATAAATTTATAAATTAATATTTAATTTTTAACATTAAGTTTATTTGAAATATGTTATAAAAATAAAAATATATAAAAATTAATATATAAAAAAAATAAGTAAAGTATATAAAATTATTTTAAAATAATTTACTTTAAACAGATTAAAATTAAAAATAAGCGTAAAATTTAAGAAAATTATAAAACTGCAAACTTTAATCAATGAATAAGTAAATTAAATAAATACAAAAATGACATTGTTGCTCATAAGTCACGTTCAGCATACGTATAACACCGTCCGACAAAAAGTGAAAAATTTTGTTTCACATGAACCAAATGATATGGGCCTGAAA
Organism: Dryomyza anilis; assembly: GCA_951804985.1. NCBI lineage: Eukaryota > Metazoa > Arthropoda > Insecta > Diptera > Dryomyzidae > Dryomyza > Dryomyza anilis. Next base: position 3,505,381 of record OX638134.1, read on the forward strand.
TGGAGTTAAGCTGCATTTACAGTTTTTTTTTTTAATTCGGGATCCCGTTATCTTTTAAAAGGACTTCAGACTTTCAAAGGATAATAATTTTCGAAAAATTTATTTCAATTTATATAAATGTCCAAAATGGCATAATTGGTGTCAAATAAAAAAGGGTGTTGGAGAAAGAATTCTTATATTTTATTCGTTAACTAATAAAACTAAAGAGATGAAATTTTGAAATGTGATACTACAAATATCACTCCTAAACATATATTTTTTCGGAATTATTCAATGGCAATTTCAAAGTATATTGATGAATAAAGTTTTTGAAGGACAGAATTGGCATTAGTTCGTCTTGACAGGATAAAAAAAATTTCATAAAATTGCCAAGACACCAAATTAAAAACTGTAAACTTCGTTTGGTCCCTGGTTTCAGACCTATATCATTTGATTCATGTGTAATATCGTCGTTGTAGAACGAAAAGTCACCAAATACATTTTCAAAATGCCAAATAGTAATTATGAAATTAGGGATTTTCTATTATTGACACTGATGATTTGGTTGTTTTTCGCTGCCAAGTATCAGGTTAAGGGATAATGAAAAAGAGAAAGAATATTCTGAGGTCACTACAGGAAGTGAACTCTGTTGTTGTAGCAAGTGACAGTTCATTGTTTTGCGGATAAATTATACAATATGAAACGCCATCTATCAGCAAATAAAATAATTTGTTGAAGATGAGTTGTTCTTAATACTTAGAAAAAATAGTACTAAAAATTAAAGTAAAGTTTGGTATAAACAGTAATTTACAAAAATCTTCATATATCTGTCAATTTTTAATCGATGATCTCAATTTTTTATCACATAATAGGAAAATGTAAATCAATCAAATTTCAACTTTAAAAATGCATCAATTACTTATTATAATATTAATCAACAAACTCGAAATTTAAGTTTCTCATAAAAATATTCGTTCTACAACGATGATATGTTCTGTCGGACGGTGTAATAGAAATACTCAAACGAATTTATTTTACAGCCATCTTGTATATCATTTCTATATAATTTGATGGTGCTATATTAGGTGCACGGACATAACCTCCAATTCGAATGTACGCATAGGAACGCGGACATAATCCCCAAATTCGAATTGGGGGTTTTGTCCGCCGAGATCCGCGGACATAATCCCAAAAAAAATTCGATCATAATACCCAATCGATTTTGTTTCTTAAGTCCGCGTTACTATGCGGACATAAACATCTAAAAAATAAGTTATCATGCGCGATTTTTTTAGAAATTCATATTTGGCATGCGGCACTTCAGTTTCACATAAATTCTAAAAATATCAAAATAAAATTATATCCTTGTTTTATTCATTAATAAGAAGAACGAATTTTTATTTACAAAAAATCGCGCAATTTTTTTGGAAATAAAATTTCCCCTGCGGCGTTTAAATTCACATAAATTCAAAAAATACCAAAATAAAATTTCATATTTGTTTTGTACATTAATGAGAAGAGCAACATTTAATTTACAAAAATTTTTAGTTACAAATTTGTAAAAAAATGTATTTAAAATATATTAATAACAAACAAATTTAACAAAATAAATAAATTCGATTTAAAAAAAAAATCAAAAATATAAAATCGGACATAACCGCCAATGGGGGTTATGGCCGAATTCATAGTTGGACATAAACCCCAAATTCGAAATTCGAAAAATTGGGGGTTATGTCCGAAACACCGACGGACATAACCGCCAAATTCGAATTGGGTGTTATGTCTGTTGGAGGTTATGTCACGGCACCGCTATATTAAAGGGCATACTAACTTTTTTCAGTCACGAAACGCTTTTAGAAAATTGTACTCAACATTTTTTTTACTAAAAGTTATTTTTTTTTTTTACTAAAAATTCAATTTTTCACTAAAAATTACATTTTTACTAAAAATTCAATTTTTCACTAAAAATTACATTTTCACTAAAAATTCAAATTTTCACTAAAAATTCAATTTTTCACTAAAAATTTAAATTTTCACTAAAAATTCAAATTTTCACTAAAAATTCAATTTTTCACTAAAATTCAATTTTTCACTAAAAATTCAATTTTTCACTAAAAATTCAATTTTTCACTAAAAATTCAATTTTTCACTCAAAATTCAATTTTTCACTAAAAATTCAATTTTTCACTATAAATTCAATTTTTCACTAAAAATTCAATTTTTCACTAAAAATTTAATTTTTCACCAAAAATTTAATTTTTCACCAAAAAATTCAATATTTTACTAAAAAAAAATCAATTTTTCATTAAAAATTCAATTTTGTCAGTAAAATTCAATTTTTGACTAACAATTCAATTTTTAACCAAAAATTTAATTTTTCAATAAAAATTGGATATTTCACTAAAAATTCAATCTTTCTAAAAATTCAATTTTGTCAGTAAAAATTCAATTTTTGACTAACAATTTTTAACCAAAAATTAAATTTTTCAATAAAAATTGAATATTTCACTAAAAATTCAATCTTTCTAAAAATTCAATTTTGTCAGTAAAAATTCAATTTTTGACTAACAACAATTTTTCGCTATAAATTAAATTGTTCACTAAAAATTAAATTTTTCACAAAAAAAAAAAAAATTTTTACTAAAAATTCAATTTTTCACTAAAACTAAAAAATCTCTAAACATCTGCAAAAAAATACAGAAAAAGTATATCGACAAGAGAGTGCTAAAACCGCGTTACGGTTTTGAAATATGGTTTTAAAAAATATTTTTTTATTGTACATTTTATGTTGACTTTAAACACTTTTTTGATACTGTTGCAATTCAGTGTAAAATTTTGATGAACATATTGCTTTTCGTTATAGCGAAGCAACAAGAAATGCTGCTGAATATTATTTTTTTCTTTTGTTTTATATATTGTTGCAATTATTATTTATACTGCGCAATATGCTGCTGTTGATAAACACGACATAATGATAAAAATTTAAAATAACAACTATAATAAAGCGTATAACAAGCGAAGCAGCAGCAGCACCAACGAAATCTTCAGCAGCTGCTGTTGCTGCTGCTGCGTGTGACACAAAGAGGTCGGTCGAGTCAGACAATGGCAAGTGTTGGCAAACACAAAAACACAGACACACTCTATATGCATGTTGCTGGTTATGCAACAACATTCAGACTAACAACATCATCAACATAGATGAGCAGCAGCAGCAGGAAAGGAAAACGGAAGTCGACGCAAAACAGCGACGTTTAATGAACTCGCACCTGCCTCATCTGCACTGAGTGCAACACAAATAAACGCCTCAAGTGCAACATTTAGCCTATGCGCTGCACACACAAACACTAAAATATTTATGCAAAAACAGCACTTGATGCATTTTGAGTTGTACGACAAGCGAGAGCAACGTGTTAATGGGAGCAACGTGTGCAACCGAACAGAGCGCTTCAATGCAACGCGACATGTGTGCTGCCATCTATGTGGCACCGAGTCTGTCTCAGTGTGTGCGACACATGTTGCCCGCTGTACGCAAAACTGTCAACACGGCGCCAACAATATTTTCTTGCATTTCATTAAATAAATAGACAGACAGCGTTGCGCGAATTAATTTTATGCACATCAAAAAAAATAAAACAAAATAAAACTCAAAATTTCCATGAATTAAACATGCATTTTCAAGTAATTTTCCAAGAGTGCTTCATATAAAATTCGTTAACAACGCATTTTCGTCATAAATTCATAGACTGCTTGCTGCTTGCTTATTTTATTTATAGCATTAATACATTTAAAAAATAAATATTTTAAATATAAATATCACTCATACGTCATGTTGTTGTCGTAGTCTGTAGAAAACAGTTTAATTAACTTTATATGTGCGACAATAGCTCATCAGTTGGCTGGTAAAAAACAGCTTAATTTCAGCACATCAGCATCAGCATTAAAGTGACGCAAACCCCCGGGTCAGAGTTTATACATAATTTGTTGTGTGCTGCAATTAAAGCACATACGTCATGTTGCACCAAAACAAAAGCAAGGAATTCTCTTGAAATGTTTGTGATATAATTAATTTCAAAAATCAATCAATATTTCAATTAAAAATATTCAAAAGTGAAATATTTTCATTTTTGTAAAACAAAAATTAATTTTTATTGAAAACTGAATTTTTAGTGAAAAATCGAGTTTTGAATGCAAAAGAGAATAGTTAATGAAAAATTTAATTTTTAGTATATAAGGACTGCGTCGAATAAAATTGTCCGTTACATATCTTCCCATAATGTGCTATTGCAAGATTCAAATTAGAAAAATTGATCATAGTAGCTCTGAATTAAATGGCAGAAAATAATTTGTGTCAGTTATAGTCAATACAAACTTTATTTAATGCGAAAATGGCAAACGAAGTGGAAGTGCGAGAAAATATAAATAAAATTTTTCAAAAACAGCCTAGTTGGTCTTTTAAAAAAATTGCCAAGGAGGTAGGGGCTAACCCTAAGACCATTTCTCGCGTTATCAACCGCTTTAAGAAGACCTGAGTATTGCTCGGAAGAAAGGTTCTGGTAAAAAAAAGGCCCACATGATCGTGAAAAGTCGAAGAAGGTTGTGAATATTTTAAAGAAAGATCCAAGCATATCCGCAAGGAAATTGGCGAGAAAGGCGGATTGCTCAGAATCTTTCGTGCGCAGGACTAATAAAGAAGCTGGGCTGAAGACGTACAAGGTCCAAAAAGTCGCGGATAGAAATGCCGTCAAGAATGAAACCGCAAAACAACGAGCTAAAAAGCTGAACCAAGATTTTTTAAAAAATTCGATTGCTGCATAATGAACGACGAAACTTATGTTTTAGCAGACTTTTCTCAGCTACCTGGGCAGGAATTTTATACAGCCGATTCTCGAGGAAATGTCGCTGAAAAATTCAAATAAAAAAATATGATAAAATTCCCAAAGAAATTCCTTGTTTGGCAGGCAATTTGCAGTTGTGGAAAAAGGAGCAGCTCATTCGTGACATCGGGTACAATTAATAGCGAAATATATGTGAAGGAATGCTTGCAAAAGAGATTGCTTCCATTTTTACGCCAACATGAAGTGTCACATTTTTTTGGCCTGACCTCGCTTCATGTCACTACAGCAAAACGGCCTTAGAGTGGATCCAACAAAATGCAGTGATTTTGGTGCCTAGAGAAGCCAATCCACCAAACTGTCCAGACCTCAGGCCAATTGAGAGATACTGGGCTTTAGTAAAAAGGGAGATAAAGACAACAAAAAAAGTGGACAAAGACCTTAAAGACTTTAAAAGAAAGTGGTCTTCAGCAGCTGTGAGGATGCCGGACACTACCATTACAACATTAATGGAAGGGGTTCCGGAAAAATTAAAACTTTTTATTAAAAAATATTAATTTCTGGTTTTTTATATTTTTTTTTTTAAATCAAAAAATAATTTGCAAAATAAAATATTTTATTCTATAAAAATTTGATTACTAGATTTTTTCATTTTTGTAGCGGACAATTTTATTCGACACAGTCCTTAATTGAATTTTTAGTGAAAAATTGAATTTTTAGTGAAAAATAGAATTTTTAGTGAAAATTTGAATTTTTAGTGAAAAATTGCATTTTAGTGATAAATTGAATTTTTAGTGATTTTAATTTTTACTGAAAAATTTAATTTTTAGTGAAAAATTTAATTTTTAGTAAAAATTTAATTTTTAGTGAAAAATTGAATGTTTAGTGATTTTAATTTTTAGTGAAAAATTTAATTTTTAGTGAAAAATTGAATTTTAGTGAAAAATTGAATTTTTAATAAAATTGAATTTGTAGTGAATAACTGAATTTTTAGTGAAAAATTGATTTTTTGGTTACCAATTGAATTTTTAGTGAAATATTGAATTTCAGTGAAAAGTTTGAATTTTTAGTGAGAATTTGAATTTTTAGTGAAAATTGGAATTTCTAGTGAAAAATTTAATTTTTAGTAAAAAGTGAATTATTTCAATTATAAAAAATGCGAGAAAGGAATTCATTGTTTCACTAAAATAAAAAAGAATATTGAAAAGGAATAATAATGAATGAATTATGCAAAACCACCTCTATAATTCGTAATTATACAAGAGGTTAATTAAAATAAAATAAAAAAATTCTTAAAAAACAACAGTTTTAAAAAATCGTCCTTTCCTTGAGGCCATACTGACTGACGCCACTACTGACTGCCACCATTTTTTTAACAGTAATTTGCTGCTTGTTTAAGTAAGTACAAGCTTATTTACTGACTGATTTCGGTTTAATTTTAATTGTTGATGGCAGCCGAAGGACAGGCACGATGTGTGTGATGTATTACGCGGCGGTTTGACTGCCCGCCCGGCAGCATAAAAGTGACGCGTTGCGCAGCTCGAAAATTGTTATTGAACCGCATAGCAATTACGTTATTTGCATTTTGCACTTTATTTGCAATGGTGTTAAGTGTGTCTGTGTGTGTCCTTGCATTACGTCCTATGCAATTCGTCCTGAGATAATGTCACGCCGCCAGCAACATTCGAGCCAACAGCCAGCAAAAGTCATGCTGTATGCAATGAATGCAAAATTAATCGAAAAAACAACACATGCGGTGTGCGTTTTTTCACATTTTGCCATGTTGTGCGTTGCGTATTGACGCACGGCGGCAGTCGAGTCGGCAGCACGTTAATGAGTTTCTTTGGCACAATGAGCGCGCGCGACGTCTAGTGGGCTCAGCTCGCAGTTGGTCTGATTGCGCGCTGCTGGAAACTGTTTTAAACAAAGTAGGTTATTTGTTAAAAATAAATACATATTTTAATTATTCATAAAAATTCAATTTTACGCTAATAATGCAATTTTCGCTAAAATTCAATTTTTCATTAAAAGTTTAAATTTTACACTAAAAGTTAAATTTTTCATTAAACGTTCAATTTTTTACCAAAAATTCAATTCTGCACTAAAACTAAATATATTTACTATAAATTCCATTTTTTCACTAAAAATTAAATTTTTAACTAAAAACTAAATTTTTAACTAAAAATTAAATTTTTAATTAAAAATTCAATTTATAACTAAAAAATACAATTTTTAACTAAAATTCAATTTTTAACTAAAAATTCAATTTTTAACTAAAAATTCAATTTTTAACTAAAAATTAAATTTTTAACTATAACTAAAACTAAAACTAACTAAAAAAACTATAATAATATAATAGTTTGGCGCTACAGTCCTGTACAGAACTTCGGCCGAGCTCTCTCACCAATTTGAGCTGTGCGTGTTATATTTGTACTCAAAGTGGTGGGACCTACAGTTTATGGCCGAATCCGAACGGCGGGTGAGAGCTTTTCATAGGCAATGGTTTTACTCTCGTAGGTTTGCCATTTACTGACGAGAGGTAGCGCGGTATAGAAAAATGTTTCTATGAAAAGATGTTGTTAGCCCCAGTCCAGGCTTGAACCGGGGACCTTTCGACTCGCAGTCCAACGCACTAACCACTGAGCTACCGCGGCTACTAAAAAAACTATTTCACTAAAAATTCATTTTTTAACTAAAAATTCAATTTTTGACTAAAAATTCAATTTTTCACTAAAAATTCAATTTTTAACTAAAAATTCAATTTTTCACTAATAATTCAATTTTTTACTAAAAATTCAATTTTTCACTAAAAATTCAATTTTTCACTAAAAATTAAATTTTTCACTAAAAATTCAATTTTTCACTAAAAATTCAATTTTTCACTAAAAATTCAATTTTTCACTAAAAATTCAATTTTTCACTAAAAATTCAATTTTTCACTAAAATTCAATTTTTCACTAAAAATTCAATTTTTTCTTATTAAAATTCAATTTTTTACTAAAAATTCAGTTTTTCACTAAAGATTCAATTTTTCACTAAAAATTTAATTTTTCACTAAAAAAAAATCAAATTTTCACTAAAAATTCAATTTTTCACAAAAAATTCAATTTTTCACTAAAAATTCAATTTTTCACAAAAAATTCAATTTTTCACTAAAAATTCAATTTTTCACTAAAAATTCAATTTTTGACTAATTTCCATTTTTCACTAAAAATTCAATTTTTCGCTAAAAATTAAATTTTTCACTTAAAACTAAATTTTTTACTAAAAATTCCACGTCATTAAAAATTCCAATTTTCAATAAAAATTAAATATTAACGAATATTTCAATTTTCACTGAAAGTTCAATTTTTCATTAAAAAATTATTTTTTCACTAAAAATTAAAATTTGCTCTAAAAATTAAATTTATCTGTAATAATTCAATTATTCTTTAAAAAGTCACAAAAAAATTATTTTTTCAAGTGAAATTGACATTGTTTTCAATTGGATGTTTCTGTCGCATTTTGGGTGTTTCTGTCGCACGACATGTCGCCACTATGTCGCTGCATGATAACACATTTTCGCTTGTTTTATTGTCTACAAATTTTTGGATTTATTTTAATTTTTTTTTTGTCTTGTTTTTTTATTGCAACGATGTTTTTGCAGTACGTTGTTTGTTTAGTTTTGTTTATGTTGTTGCACCTTTGATTGCTGTTGCTGTCGCTCTTGTTGTCAATGATGTTGTTGCGCTGTTTGTAGTTGTTGCACTGTTGATAGTGATTACTCTATTTTGTAGTTGTTCTTGCTGTTGGTCTTATTGTTACTGCTTATTGTTATTGCTGCATGTTTTTCGTGCTGTTTATTGTTTTTGTCATGTTGTTGACTTAAAGTCAAAATCAGCGACAGCACAACATTAATGCAGACAACATGTTGCCAACATACACATGGTAAAAATCTCTTTTTTTTCAAATATTTATTTTTTGCGACATTTTCGCAGCGTTGTTACTTTTGCTATGGTCACTGATTACGACAACATATCCAACATGTTGTTGGCGTTTTGTTTGCGAAATGTTGCTGTTTTCCTTTTTTCTTGTCATTTTTAATTCTTGTAATTTTTGTGTATTTTTTACATTTATTTTTAATTTTTATTTTCAGTTTTTTGCAGTATTTTTACATTTTCACTTTGATGCTAAAAAGCGGCAAAAAAATGTATAAAACAGAATATAAGACAAAAGTAAAATAGATTGGCAACTCTTTTCTGTAACTACAACCTAAACATTTTTCTGTTGCTGTTGCTAAGTTTTGAGCGCCTTGTTGTCGGCGTTATAATGCGCATTATACACATAGCTATTTTGTGCTTATCACACATTTCAAAAAGAGACACAAAACATTTATCTAAATTATGTAATTGATGCAAATCAAAGCTGTCTCAAATGTTACTCATACGTCACGGCCGACGCGCGATTAGTACATACTTCAGTCAAATGCTTTGTAGCGCAAACATTAATCATTTGTTTAGTAATAGCTGATATTATTAAAAAAGCAAAATCATCACAGTTTCCATAAAAAATACATTTTTTCCACTAACAAGTGTCATTTTTCTCATAGCCTTGTTCAAGTCTGACAGTCGTAAAAAAGCTAAAGACGAATTTGTTCGAACAACTATTTTATTTTTTGTTGATTTTTTTATATTTTCCATATACTTTTATGCTCTTTTATATTTTTTTATATATTCTTTATACAATTTTTATTCTTTTCATTTTTACTAATTCAATTATTTGCCATTGCTTTAGCAAAACGACAAAAAGTAAAAGCGCCAACTCAATTTAAATCCCCACACAAAGCATTTTGTGCACCGCGCGGTATTTTTGCACCATGCAGCATTACAAAAACTGCTAATTCATCAGCATTGCTAAAGAGATTAAATACTTTTATTTTATTTTAATTTAGCAGTGAGAAAGAATTTGATGCTTTTGCTGGCGTAAAAATGTGGCGAGTTTTGTATGCAACATGATTGCAAAATAAAATGAGAAAATAAGTGAAAAGGTTGCTATTTGCCTGGAACAAAGCGACAACTGCATAGATTACTTCTTTTTATGATACGCTTACAAAATTCTTTTAAAAAAAATAGAGTATAAGTAACGTTTAGTATCAAAATAAAATTAAATAAAAAAGGACCAGCATTTTTTAGTGAAAAACTGAATTTTTAGTGAAAAACTGAATTTTTAGTGAAAAATTGAATTTTTAGTGAAAACTTGAATTTTTAGTGAAAATTTTAATTTTTAGTGAAAAATTTAATTTTTATTGAAAATTTAATTTTTAGTGAAAATTTTAATTTTTAGTGAAAAATTGATTTTTTAGTGAAAAATTGAATTTTTAGTGAAAAACTGATTTTTTAGTGAAAAATTGATTTTTTAGTGAAAAATTGATTTTTTAGTGAAAAATTGAATTTTTAGTGAATTATTGAATTTTTAGTGAAAAATTTAATTTTTAGTGAAAATTTTAATTTTTAGTGAAAATTTTAATTTTTTGTAAAAAAAATTAATTTTTACATACAAATTATTTTTAGATAAAATTGAATTTTTAGTGAAAATTTGAATTTTAGTGAAAATTTGAATTTTTAGTGAAAAATTGTATTTTTAGTGAAACATTGAATTTTTAGTAAAAAATTTAATTTTTAGTGAAAATTTGAATTTTTAGTGAAAAATTTAATTTTTAGTGAAAAATTGAATTTTTAGTGAAAAGTTGAATTTTTAGTGAAAAATTGAATTTTTAGTGAAAATTTGAATTTTTAGTGAAAATTTGAATTTTTAGTGAAAATTTGAATTTTTAGTGAAAATTTTAATTTTTAGTGAAAAATTTGAATTTTTAGTGAAAATTTTAATTTTTAGTGAAAATTTTAATTTTTAGTAAAAAATTTAATTTTCAGTAAAATTTAAAGTTTTTAAAAAGTTAAATATTACACTAAAATTTATAATTTACTCAAACAAAAAAGTTAGATTTGTCTCGTCTCCTATGCAAAGCACTGCAGCAAAATCCAACTTGTATCAGACGTTTGCACCATATATGCAGCCAACTTAAGAAGCGCTTTGCATGCATAAAATGTTTTTATTAAAATTTGATTTTTACTCTTTTTCAGATTTTACTTTTTTTTCTATAAATTCTATATATTTTCTGTAGCACGTCTCATAGTTGACTTTAATACAATTTTCGTATAAATTCTTACTTTGCATATGATTAAAGTGTAGAATTGCATCTTATAAAGGTAGTGCAAAATGTCCCATCAGAGAAATGAAAAACAGTACAGTATTCTGGCTTTTAAAGAACCTTCACAGGTATGCCAAATGTTATGTGAACGAAACAATAAACATTGCTTGATTGTACAAACTGAATCATAAAAATCTTCAAATCAAAAACTCAGAAACAGCAAAAAAAACGAATGAAAAAAATGTTAAAACATTTGGTTGAATTTTGAATTGGTACGAATAAATAAAATAAATCAAACTTGGGAGATTTTACAAACATTTGTTTAAATAATGAAAAAAAAAAACAAAAGCAAACAAAATTAAAATTTGACAATTAAAAAAAAATTGTCTCTATTTAATCTAGTATTTATAACTTTTTAACCAAGAGTCGTAATTTATTTTATTAAATGGGTGTTTAAAGAGGATACTTGGCACTACATAAAAAAGCATAAAAATCATTTCTAACAATTTTTCCATTACGTAATAACGTTTTTTAACCTCTTCATTTTTTTATTTTTGAAAAATTTTGAATTGCTTATATCATGGAAAAAAAATGTTACGCATAAAAGAAAATTTTTATATTGTAGGGCGATGTTTTCTGCGTATTATATCGAGTAAATAATTTCATTATTGTATTTGTTGAAATTTTAAAAATAAAAGAAGAACAACAAAAATGATAAATTCAAATTATCATTTTTTACCCTAACAATTTGCATTTGGTTACTTCTATAAATGAACATTTCATCTAAAGAAATATCTTCTCTTTTCTACCATTTCTTGGACTAGTAATTTTAAGATGAGACCTTTTGCCTAACGACAGTTCGTAAACTCTTCCCATGGTTTCTATAATGTGTCAATTCGTCAAATCTTCTGGCAAATCCATGTCGAAGTTACCAGTTTCTTTTATATGATTAGGTCAGAGCTAGGACTAGTTACAGTCACTTATTCACCAGACACGAGCACAGTTGAGTATTGGTTCGTTTCCCCATACACAAGCAATGTTCAGACATAACGTTTTCGGGGGAATTAAATATTATGTTGTTCAGATTAGATACATTATGAACTATGACTTACCATATAATTAAATGTTTCAATGTTGAAAACTGTATCAATGTGAATACATTATAAGTACTAAAAATAAAAAATAAAATAAATTAGAAAAAGTAAATAAGAAAAAAATGAACAAATGATAGATCAGTATATTAGTAAATCAGCACAAAAAATATATTTCTGAATTTCATTCTTGAAGCTATGATTCATTGTACTCTACAATAGTTCATAATATTGATCACTACAAAACATCAATACTATGAATTCATTGTGAATTTGATGAATGACCGAAAAAGTGTTCTTCAATATGATGAAGAGGATGTTAAGAATACGTTCCATCATGTTTATCAAAAAATACATAAAATTCAACATATATGTCCATCATATTGATGAATGCTGTTCATCAAACCAAAATTTAAGCAAAATATTTATTTTTCGTTTTTTTTTTTTTTTTTTGCCATAATTTGAGTTCTTAAGTAGTTATTTTTTATGCTTTCTCGGCATGCATAAATTACACTAAACAAATGGAGACCTTTTTGAATTATCCACGATCTTAGTATGATTTTCCGATGGATTTCAAGATTCTAATTACTACGTCATACTCAGTTTATTCAGATTGCCTCAAGTTCGCAATTTTCATGTTTTTTTTTACATATTTTTGACTTCAACATTTTACAGATTTGAATTATCGATCCGATTTCTTCAGCTAAAATTTTGAAATTAACTTCATGAAATTCGAACTAATCTGACCAATGTTATGACCAGTCAAACACAAAAATTTGGATTTTAAGGTGTATCTACTATTATTTATTGCATAACAATCTAAGTTTTTATAATACAATAAAATCATATTTTATATGTGAAACTAGATCCACACCCAAAGAACGAATCAATTGGGGCAACCGTCTTTTTTTGCTAACCGATTTATTTAGTTCTGTCAACATTCGACTGATTCAGTTGTTGCCACACCGCGTATCAGTTCACACAACTAATGAACACAATTGACACAACCAATTTGATTAGTTGTGGTAGCCAATTTAATTATAAGAAATCGGCCATTTTAGCTAGCGCTCCAACGTGTTGCAAACACGAAGTCAGCGTCACAACAGCGTTCCCGAGATCGAACATTGCCGACGATTCGTTGTGCTGCTGACTTCGTGTTTGCAACACGTTGGAGCGCTAGGGCTGCATATATAAATACAACATATAGAAACACAATAGGAAGTACTCTGTAGAATAGTATGTCTCTGGTTGAAGAAAGTATATTTGAGCATGAAAAAACCGAACAGTAAAAACGAACAAGCCTTAAAACAATTCCAAATTTTGTTTAAGACGTGGCACGCACTGTCCGCAGCACAAAACAAAAAAATAGTGAAAAAATCTGAAATCGCCTTTAAACAATTCCAAATATTGTTTAAGACTAAGACGTGGCACGCGCTGTCCGCAAAACAAAACGAGTGAAAAATGTAAAGCTTGCGCGACTGGTGTTGTCCTGCTTTGGCATCGCTATTATACAAGACAACTGATTTCACAGTTGAATCAAATAAATATTGGTTGCTACAACTTAATGTTATATAGCTATCTGTTAAGTCAACTAAATATTGGTTAGGTCTCATTTTGAATTTAGTTGCCGTGGCAATGGAAACAAAAAAATTGAAAATGGATAAAAAGTTTGTTTCCCCAATCAATGTTGCAGTTGCTTCAACTAAAAGTTGGTTACGCTTCATACTATTGTTTACCACAAATGAATTTCAGTTGAAACTGACTAAATTTGGTAGATGCAAATGAATATTCGTTGAAACAACTGCACGTCAAGCAATTATTTTTTTGTGTGCATAATTCTAGATCCATAATTTGCGATTTACAAAAACAAAGTAAGAGGAAGTATAAAAATATAGATCCAGTCTCATAAAGGGTTTTTCAACAGGGACGCTACAAAAGTAGAGCGACAGGGACAGCAAACGACGCCATATTTCTTGCCGCTCTTTCGACATTTCTCTTTAGTAAGGTTTGCCATTTCATGAGAGAAAGATATACGAATTCGAATTTCGGTAGTAAATTTTAATAATTTCGACTTATTGTTGGCTCGTATATCATGAAATGGCAAACCTTATTGAAGAGAAATGTCAAAAGAGAGTCAAGAAATATGGCGTCGTTTGCTGTCCCTGTCGCTCTACTTTTGTAGCGTCCCTGTTGAAAAAAACGTACCCCTTGAAAAAAAACTTCTGTAGCGCTCCTTTTGAAAAACCAGATATCTGTGGCAATATGCAATAAATGCTTAGGTCTATTTGTTGAACTTTTCGGGAGAGCATTTTTAAGCTTTACAAATGATTCCGAAAATTATTTTTAAAAACATTTTAGAAATAATATTTGCAAATTTATGAAACACTTAAATAAAATCAAATCGAAAGTTTTTATTTTAATAAAAATAAATATTTAATAACAAGTAGATATGCTTTTAGGTTTTTTTCTTGTATCTCAACGAATATAAGAAGGATCAGTATCAAAATTTGAGACAAAATGAATTCGTTTTACGATGGTATTATTAACTCAATTTAAACATATCTCGAGATATGCTGTTAACTGATATTTCCACATATATGTACTTTTATTTAATTATGAAAATCATGGATGTTATGCAACAAATAATAGGTACACCCTAAAATTATTATTTTCGGCGTTTAATTGGACATAACTTTGGTAAGATCAAGCCGAATGTTATGTGGTTTATTTCAAAATATTAGCTGAAGTATAATATCATATTTAACAGGAAAAATATTCATTTTTGATTCAATGAATGAAGTCATCCATATTATGAATTTGTTAACTTACGAAATAATTTATAAAACTGATAAAATCATCGTATTGAAGTTTATTTTTTCTAAATCTGTAAATTAATGAAAACTAATATATATATATATATATATATATATATATATATATATATATATATATATATATATATATATATATATATATATATTTAAATAGTGAAAATCAAAAAGTGAATTTCCCTCCGACTGATTACAATTCAATGCATAAATAGAATGTCCCAGGCCCACATACGTGCTGCAGCAAAAATGCAAAAAAACGAGTTCAATGCCGAATATCAAATATGGGCATAATTTATATGCAATTCAAATATTTTGATTGTTTTTATTTTATTTATAGTTTTAATTTTAATATCAAACTTTTGTTATATTTTATATCTACTTTCGGAAAACAGCACGAAATCGATTGTGAATTTGGTTACGTCGCCGCAAGAGTTGCTTTAGCGAACAAACGTGCGACGCATAGGCAACGACGACCGCGTATGAGCGCCTAAATGTATGCAACAATTTGGCGTGCATGACTCCATTTACATGCAGTGACTATGCATGTGTATGTCTGTCTGTCATAGTGTGTGTGTTTTCCACTGCATTGCGTTGCGTTGCCATGTGGGTCGGACGGCCGACCACAACGGCGCGACTGACTGTCGATTGCTGCTGCGAGTATTTTGCATATTTTAAATCGCATGCAATAGATGCCGTAATAGACTCGATTTCGTGGAATTTTTGTGCACAACACAGCAGACTGCATAATAAATGTTGACTCTGTGTTTTTGCAATTGCCGCATTTGGTTTTTCTCTTTTATTTTCGCGTTTTCAACTACATTGCATTGTTTGCTGCACATCTAAGGCTCGCGCCTAAATTGACTCATATATGATAGAGAGAAAGAGCTCTCGTTTGCTGCTCTAATTAAAATTTATTGACGTTTAATATGTTTGTGCGTCTGTGTGTGTGTGCGAATTGTTTGGTTTAATGACTACCAAACGACGTCGAAGTTTTACGTTGTTTTTTGCGCCTGTAATATTTGCATAGTTGTAATATGTAGTACCACGTAGTACCCTGAATGGATTATATGCGAAATATGCAAACTGATCATAAGCTGGCTGGCTGGTTGGCTGTATGCCTCCGGCTTGTGTGCCTTACTTTGGCCAACATAAATCCAACGCAAACTGCATTAATGTGTTGTTAACAATGCTGCAAATCTGCTGAATATTGCGCGAAATTTATGTAGTTTCTGTATTTTTGAAAAATTACATTGTTTGCCTGCCTCTGTGTGAATTTTGCGGTTTTGATTTGTGATAAACGTTATTAGATTTTAGGACAATAAATGCTAATTAAAATTAGTTAGAGACTTGTATTAGGCAGTAAATATGGCAGTAATTTTTATTACATTAATTAAAAATGTCAGTACTTTTACTTTTATAATATCTTTTTCTCTTTTTCTTTTCATTTTTTTCTTTTCTTGTTTTGCTCTTTTTCTCTGTTCCTCTTTTTTGCTCCCTTTTCCAATCTTCCACATTTCCTTTTTTCCGTTTTGTCTCTTCTTATTTTCTAATTTTCTTCTTTTCCTTTTTCCTCTTTTCCTTTTTTCCTTTCTTCATTTTTTCCCTTTTTCATTTTTCCTCTTTTTATTTTTTAATTTTTTTCCTCTTTTCCTCTCGTCCTCTCTACCTCTCCTCGTCTCTACCTCTCTTCCTCTCTTCCTCTCGTCCTCTCTTCCTCTCGTCCTCTCTTCCTCTAGTCCTCTCTTCCTCTCTTCCTCTCTTCCTCTCTTCTTCTCTTCTTCTCGTCCTCTCGTCCTCTCTTCCTCTCTTCCTCTCTTCCTCTCTTCCTCTCTTCCTCTCTTCCTCTCTTCCTCTCTTCCTCTCTTCCTCTCTTCCTCTCTTCCTCTCTTCCTCTCTTCCTCTCTTCCTCTCTTCCTCTCTTCCTCTCTTCCTCTCTTCCTCTCTTCCTCTCTTCCTCTCTTCCTCTCTTCCTCTCTTCCTCTCTTCCTCTCTTCCTCTCTTCCTCTCTTCCTCTCTTCCTCTCTTCCTCTCTTCCTCTCTTCCTCTCTTCCTCTCTTCCTCTCTTCCTCTCTTCCTCTCTTCCTCTCTTCCTCTCTTCCTCTCTTCCTCTCTTCCTCTCTTCCTCTTCCTCTTCCTCTTCCTCTTCCTCTTCCTCTTCCTCTTCCTCTTCCTCTTCCTCTTCCTCTTCCTCTTCCTCTTCCTCTTCCTCTTCCTCTTCCTCTTCCTCTTCCTCTTCCTCTTCCTCTTCCTCTTCCTCTTCCTCTTCCTCTTCCTCTTCCTCTTCCTCTTCCTCTTCCTCTTCCTCTTCCTCTTCTTTTTCCTCATCCTCTTTAAACTCCTTTCAAACATTTATTTTCTTCAGAGATTATTTTTCTTTAGAGCCTGTTTTTTCTTGTGTATCTAAAATTTTCAACTAGGTGTCATTTAATAATAATTAAAATTAAAAATATTTAAAAGAAAACACATTATTAACGAATTATGTAATTTTTAAAATCGCTTAAGTAAATATTACAAAAATTACCTAATTTATTTGTAGATTATTTTTTAGATTATGCTTAATAGATTTCCACAAGAGCAATTTTTTGCAATGGCGTTAATTAAATTAGATTTACTTTTTTGCGTCGTCTTGGCGCAACAATTTACGCAACAAGTTTGCAAAAGCTACGCAAAATGTAAGCTGTAAAATGCGAATCAAAATTGGTAAGTAGTAGAAGGAGAGAAATAAGTAGTAGTAATAAAAGTAGAACAGAAAAAGTAGTAGTAGAAGAAGAAGTAGTTAAAGCAGCTGAAGAGGAGACGCATTTTTGTTACGCCTCACTGAGCGCGCACTGTCATTCAATTTACATGAATTCAAAGACTTGCGAGCCATTAAACAGCAACGCCTTGATGTCACTTGTTAATGTAGTTGACTGGTTATTTGGAAGAGGAAGGAGATGGAGAAGGTATCGGAGGTGGTGGCCACAAGGATAATGAAAGAAAGGGAACAATTTGTACATTGAGCAAATAAAATTTCAATATAAATTCTAAAGGACACTTAAAAATACGATGTTTATAATAAAAGAATATTTTTTATAGTATTTTATACCATTGTTTAGTTATGGTGTTTTTAAAAAAAGTTACTAAAACTTTATTTTAAATATTTTAGGCAATTAATAGTATCATCGTAATATTTTTATAAAATAAATACTGTGTATAATATTAATTTAATACCTTAATACTACATCATAGAAATCCATAATAATAAATACGGAAAAACGGCATGTACAAAAAATTAATATTTTCATATAATCTTAACAGTTATATTAAAAAAACAATAAATTGTAAAGCATTTTTACTGAGATTATTTAGAGAATAAACTGTGTACGATGAGAAAATAGTTTTGCTAAAATTAATAGTTCTAAATAATACAAATTTTATAATTAAAATAAACTAAATTTTAGTAGTAACTTTTCTGAGTACAAATCTTTCTCAAATTAAATCAATAATTTGTACTATTATTTTTATTTCGAATACATTTTTATTAAAATGAAAATGATTTTATCAAAAATCAGATTTGTCAATAGTATAAAAAATAGAATTAATAATAAGAGTATTTTTAATTTAAAAAGTATACATTCAATGGTATACATACTATTACATCACCTGAGTATAAATAATATTAATCAAATATAGTTTTACCAAGAAGCATATTAGATCAATAGTTTTTATAGTCTAGTGTACTATAGAAAAAAAAAAAGTATTTATAAACAAACATAATAATGAAAGTGTTATATAAATTATACAATTTTATAATATATCATAGAATCAATATGCGATCTTATTATTATTTTAATAGTATAAAATATTGAAAACAGTACCATAAATTCAATAGTATACAAACTATAGTATTAACAGTACTAGTAAAATTGGCCGAATTGTGGAGTAAAACTTTTAAATTAAATAGGAAACATACTGTTATTTATAATGTATTTTTTCTAAGTGCTCATGGTACTCATGACTTCATGAGACACTACTCGACTTGGTGCTCGTTGCCAACAGCGACAGATACTCAATTGATTCCAAAGTCTAAAATGCGATAATTGGCAAAAGTTTTGCGCGCTCAAAGGGCTGCCGGGCTGACTGTTGAGTTCCGGTTGGCTGATGGGTTGGTTGTGTTGGTTATTTGTGAAAAAGCAATGGAAAAAGTTTAGATTTTAATGCATCGACACACAATTAAATTGAATATTTTTGCGCACAATTTGTTGTTGAGCACCAAAGTAAACACAATATAAAACTGGGACATAATGGAAAAACGGCATGTTTTCCGAAGGATTTAATAACTGATGCAAACTTTGGTTTGGTTTGATTTTTGGTTCCGATGAGTTGGGGTGAGTTGTCGAGGCCGCAAAAGACTGCATCATTAATTCTGTTCACAGCAAGGCATAAAATTAGACAATTTCGTGGGGAACACGTGGGCAACCACAAGATGAAGAAGAATACGAAATAATAGAGGAACCTGCAGAAAAAGCTATGAATTAATTGAGTGAAGGAGGCGACGCAGAATGCCATAAAGTGAAATAGCTGAAAATGTCAAAGTAATTAATCATGTTGTTGCCAGCTATCTATTGATTCGATTTGATTAAATTTAATACGCCACTTAAGACAGAGCGCTGCGAAATTGAATTAAATCTGAGTTGACTTTTGCGGCGGCCATAAGTCAGCGCCGGAAATCCGTTAAGACAGGCGGTGGAAGTAAGCGCTCTATTTTAACGGAGAGATTTGCGCAGATGATTGATTATAATTAATTCTTACATAAATTAAATCAATATAATTTGCGTGAAGTATGTAAAATTTTTTGATTTCAAATTTGTTGAATTCACTTAAAATTCAATTTTTCACTCAAAATTAATTTTTTTTTACCAAAAATTTCATTTGTTACTAAAAATTCAATTTATCACTAAAATTTTAATTTTTTACTTAAAATTCAATTTTTTACTTAAAATTCAATTTTTCACTAAAAATTAAATTTTTCACTAAAAATTCAATTTTTCACTAAAAATTCAATTTTTCACTAAAAATTCAAAAATTCAATTTTTCACTAAAAATTCAATTTTTCACTAAAAATTCAATTTTTCACTAAAAATTCAATTTTTTACTAAAAATTCAATTTTTCACTAAAAATTCAATTTTTCACTAAAAATTCAATTTTTCACTAAAAATTCACATTTTCACTAAAAATTCAATTTTTCACTAAAAATTCAATTTTTCACTAAAAATTCAATTTTTCACTAAAAATTCAATTTTTCACTAAAAATTCAATTTTTCACTAAAAATTCAATTTTTCACTAAAAATTCAATTTAATTTATCACTAAAAATTCAATTTTTCACTAAAAATTCAAATTTTCACTAAAAATTCAAATGTTCAGTAATAATTCAATTTTTCACTAAAAATTCAATTTTTCACTAAAAATACAATTTTTCACTAAAAATTCACATTTTCACTAAAAATTCAATTTTTCACTAAAAATTCACATTTTCACTAAAAATTCAACTTTTCACTAAAAATTCAATTTTTCACTACTAATTCTATTTTACACAACTAATTCAATTTTTCACTTCTAATTCAATTTTTCACTAAAAGTTTAATTTTCACTAAATATTTGAACTTTCTCTAAAAACTAAAATTTTTACTACAAATAAAAATTTTCAATAAAAATTTAGTTATTAACTAAAAATTCAATTAATCAATAAAAATTCAATTATTAATTAAAATTTCAATTATTAAATAAAATTCAATTATTAATTAATTAATAACTAAATTGCATTCATAAATTAAAAATTCAATTATTAACTAAAAAAATCAATTATCAACTAAAAACTCAATTAATAACTCAAAATTCAATTATTAACTTAAAATTAAATTATACACTAAAAGTTAAAATTTTCACTAAAAAATTCAATATTTCACTAAAAATTCTGTTTTTCAAAAAATATTTAATTTTTCACTTAAAATTAAAATGTTCAATGTAAATTTTATAATAGAAAAAACTGATTAAATTATAAATAAATCTTTCTCGTTATCAATTTATTTATCGTTTCCTCAGATCTGCATCTTTATCGCCGCCTCAGTTGACAAATGTTGCTGACATCATCGCTGTGTGTTGCGCGCCAATGTGCAGCGCATTTCGTGTCTAATGCTTCCCCATGGCATCAACGATAAACACACTTCGTGCCAGACATCAAATGCACACAGTGGCTGCCAAGCAGCGTCGCTTTCGGCGCATGACATAATAAACACATACATCCGGCCCCCAATAGCATTAACTGCTTCATCGCAGGCAGGCAGCTGCATGCGATGTGCAACGGTGTCATCAGTATCATCTCCGCCACCAGCACCACCAACATCATCAGCAACACTACCAGCGTCAGCAATAACATAACCGCCAGCAACAGCAATATCAGCAGCACCTACATCGCATCCTGCATCAACATAGGAGGTGGCAGCATCATTACTTCCTACTATTTCTACACGCCACCTCAAACCATACGCGTCCGTCCGTTCGTCGCGCCATTTATCAACAGACGTATTACGCGTTCTACTCACGTTGAGTTGGCCTTGTTTGTTTGCGCGCTCGTTCGTTCGTTATTTGCTCATTCATGATTACATGCGGCGGCACTGCATTAAAATATAATTCTATTTTGAACTCGATTAATTGTTGTCCGTGGGCACAAAATAAGGTCACTGGAGGCACTTCAATTCATAGAAAGATTCATGCACTGAGGCATTTATTATAATGAATTTACAAAGATTGATTTAAATAAAATATACGGTTTGAATTTCAATTAAATGGCAATTAATATAAAATTTCAGCAGAAATTATATTTTAATTTATTAAAAGAAAAAAAAAATTGCGAAAAATTGAAATTTTAGTGAAAAACTACTTTTCTAGTGCAAAATTGAATTTTTAGTAAACAATTGAACTTTTGGTGCAAAATTGAATTTTTAGTGAAAAACTGAATTTTTATTACAAAATTTAATTTATAGTTAAAAATTTAATTTTCAGTGAAAAATTGAATTTTTAACTAAAAATTGAATTTTTAGTGAAAAATTGAATTTTTTGTGAAAAATTGAATTTTTAGTGAAAAATTGAATTTTTTGTGAAAAATTGAATTTTTAGTGAAAAATTGAATTTTTAGTGAAAATTTGAATTTTTAGTGAAAAATTGAATTTTTAGTGAAAAATTGAATTTTTAGTGAAAAATTGAATTTTTAGTGAACATTTTAAGATATTTTTTAATACAATATTTTACCAAAAATTCTTGCAAATCAATTTTCTATTCTTGACATAGAATATAAATTTATTTAATTTCGGTTTATTTATAATCTCTCGTCACATTGGGTGCCAAAAGAAGTGACGAAAAAAAATACAATAAATGCCAGTTGAACTATTTGTTCAACTGTCAACTAATATCGTTGCCAGCAACGGACGACAAGTAATTCGAACGCATGTCAGGGCGCATCATACGTCTGTCAAATGTTGTTTTTAGCTAATGCCATGGTTGAAGTGACAGCAGTGAGTTTCAAGTGGAGAGATATAACAAAACCTGCAACTACATTAAAAATATAAAGGACAACAATAAATATAGTGAGACTACAAATAACAATATATTGTAGCAATTGACAGCAGCTGTTGTTATGATATTTATATATTTTCTAACTATTCAACTGTTTGCGTGCAGTGTAGCCCAGTTCATTTCAAATTAAATTTAAAGAATTTAAAGAATTTAAAGAATCTAAAGAATTTAAAGAATTTAAAGAATTTAAAGAATTTAAAAAATTTAAAGAATTTAAAGAATTAAATGAATTTAAAGAATTTAAAAAATTAAAGAATTTAAAGAATTTAAAGAATTTAAAGAATTTAAAGAATTTAAAGAATTTAAAGAATTTAAAGAATTTAAAGAATTTAAAGAATTTAAAGAATTTAAAGAATTTAAAGAATTTTAAGAATTTAAAGAATTTAAAGAATTTAAAGAATTTAAAGAATTTAAAGAATTTAAAGAATTTAAAGAATTTAAAGAATTTAAAGAATTTAAAGAATTTAAAGAATTTAAAGAATTTAAAGAATTTAAAGAATTTAAAGAATTTAAAGAATTTAAAGAATTTAAAAAAATTAAAGAATTTAAAGAATTTAAAGAAAAATTAAATAAATAAAAAATTCATGGGCTTACGAAGAATGCCCCTATGAGCCTAGTGCCGTTTGATTCCTAATTGACTGCACACGATATGCGTTAAACTGGCTGCAACTTCATTGTGGTTGATATCGTTCTTCGAGCTTCCTTTGAATTACGTCCTGCCTGCTACTCGCCAGCTATTCTTCCTGTGCTGCAGCATAAACCATGCGGTATTTACGGCTACTCACAGTTTCAACAACAAGATCTAAACCAAAATCCAACAACAATTGCGTCCTCACAAGTGCAACCGACTTAATGCGATCGGCGTATCGTGCTTTTGTTAAACGCATGTCTCACACTTAACTCAATCCAATTGTGGCCAAGTCATGTTCGCCTCGAGAAACAAATTGCCTACTTGGAGATTCAATTTCCACATAACGATTGTCATCGGGGCAGGCGACGGTGCAGTGACGAAGTGACGGCAGGACACTGAACGACAGTCAACAAAACAACTTCAGAGGCAGTAGAAGCAGCGCGATTGTGAGTTATGTCCTGACACCCAATCCTTTGAAAGCCTTGCGGCAGTTGCTATTCAAACAAGTTGCCTGCTGGGTGCGTGTTTTTATCTTTACTTCCTTCCTACTTTCTTTCTTCTTTTGTCCTTTGTTTGTGTGCGTGCGAGTGTCACTAAAGTTACGTAATCCTTTACGACAAATCAACATCAACAACAAAAACAACAATTGCGTAAATCCAGTCAGAGACACCAGGAACTATCAAGAATTAATGTGGTTGCTGGCAACAGCTGTGTAGCGAAGGACATAACAATTTGGTGAACAATTCAAAGTCATTCAAAGTTCAAAGTTTTAATAGTTCTGAGTCACTAAATGTTCGATTGTCACTTAAGCGAAAAGGCGAAGATAAATCAAAATTTAAAATTCTGGTTAATTCAAAAATCAAAATTAGATAATTAAAAATTTTAGGAATTAAAAGAATAAAAGAGTAAGAAATAAAAGAATTAAAAGATATATAAAAGAGATATAAAAAAATAAAAGATAAAAAGGATATAAAAGATATAAAAGATATAAAAGATATAAAAGATATAAAAGATATAAAAGATATAAAAGATATAAAAGATATAAAAGATATAAAAGATATAAAAGATATAAAAGATATAAAAGATATAAAAGATATAAAAGATATAAAAGATATAAAAGATATAAAAGATATAAAAGATATAAAAGATATAAAAGATATAAAAGATATAAAAGATATAAAAGATATAAAAGATATAAAAGATATAAAAGATATAAAAGATATAAAAGATATAAAAGATATAAAAGATATAAAAGATATAAAAGATATAAAAGATATAAAAGATATAAAAGATATAAAAGATATAAAAGATATAAAAGATATAAAAGATATAAAAGATATAAAAGATATAAAAGATATAAAGGATATAAAAGATATAAAAGATATAAAAGATATAAAAGATATAAAAGATATAAAAGATATAAAAGATATAAAAGATATAAAAGATATAAAAGATATAAAAGATATAAAAGATATAAAAGATATAAAAGATATAAAAGATATAAAAGATATAAAAGATATAAAAGATATAAAAGATATAAAAGATATAAAAGATATAAAAGATATAAAAGATATAAAAGATATAAAAGATATAAAAGATATAAAAGATATAAAAGATATAAAAGATATAAAAGATATAAAAGATATAAAAGATATAAAAGATATAAAAGATATAAAAGATATAAAAGATATAAAAGATATAAAAGATATAAAAGATATAAAAGATATAAAAGATATAAAAGATATAAAAGATATAAAAGATATAAAAGATATAAAAGATATAAAAGATATAAAAGATATAAAAGATATAAAAGATATAAAAGATATAAAAGATATAAAAGATATAAAAGATATAAAAGATATAAAAGATATAAAAGATATAAAAGTTATAAAAGATATAAAAGATATAAAAGATATAAAAGATATAAAAGATATAAAAGATATAAAAAATATAAAAGATATAAAAGATATAAAAGATATAAAAGATATAAAAGATATAAAAGATATAAAAGATATAAAAGATATAAAAGATATAAAAGATATAAAAGATATAAAAGATATAAAAGATATAAAAGATATAAAAGATATAAAAGATATAAAAGATATAAAAGATATAAAAGATATAAAAGATATAAAAGATATAAAAGATATAAAAGATATAAAAGATATAAAAGATATAAAAGATATAAAAGATATAAAAGATATAAAAGATATAAAAGTTATAAAAGATATAAAAGATATAAAAGATATAAAAGATATAAAAGATATAAAAGATATAAAAGATATAAAAGATATAAAAGATATAAAAGATATAAAAGATATAAAAGATATAAAAGATATAAAAGATATAAAAGATATAAAAGATATAAAAGATATAAAAGATATAAAAGATATCAAAGATATAAAAGATATAAAAGATATAAAAGATATAAAAGATATAAAAGATATAAAAGATATAAAAGATGTAAAAGATATAAAAGATATAAAAGATAAAAAAGATATAAAAGATATAAAAGATATAAAAGATATAAAAGATATAAAAGATATAAAAGATATAAAAGATATAAAAGATATAAAAGATATAAAAGATATAAAAGATATAAAAGATATAAAAGATATAAAAGATATAAAAGATATAAAAGATATAAAAGATATAAAAGATATAAAAGATATAAAAGATATAAAAGATATAAAAGATATAAAAGATATAAAAGATATAAAAGATATAAAAGATATAAAAGATATAAAAGATATAAAAGATATAAAAGATATAAAAGATATAAAAGATATAAAAGATATAAAAGATATAAAAGATATAAAAGATATAAAAGATATAAAAGATATAAAAGATATAAAAGATATAAAAGATATAAAAGATATAAAAGATATAAAAGATATAAAAGATATAAAAGATATAAAAGATATAAAAGATATAAAAGATATAAAAGATATAAAAGATATAAAAGATATAAAAGATATAAAAGATATAAAAGATATAAAAGATATAAAAGATATAAAAGATATAAAAGATATAAAAGATATAAAAGATATAAAAGATATAAAAGATATAAAAGATATAAAAGATATAAAAGATATAAAAGATATAAAAGATATAAAAGATATAAAAGATATAAAAGATATAAAAGATATAAAAGATATAAAAGATATAAAAGATATAAAAGATATAAAAGATATAAAAGATATAAAAGATATAAAAGATATAAAAGATATAAAAGATATAAAAGATATAAAAGATATAAAAGATATAAAAGATATAAAAGATATAAAAGATATAAAAGATATAAAAGATATAAAAGATATAAAAGATATAAAAGATATAAAAGATATAAAAGATATAAAAGATATAAAAGATATAAAAGATATAAAAGATATAAAAGATATAAAAGATATAAAAGATATAAAAGATATAAAAGATATAAAAGATATAAAAGATATAAAAGATATAAAAGATATAAAAGATATAAAAGATATAAAAGATATAAAAGATATAAAAGATATAAAAGATATAAAAGATATAAAAGATATAAAAGATATAAAAGATATAAAAGATATAAAAGATATAAAAGATATAAAAGATATAAAAGATATAAAAGATATAAAAGATATAAAAGATATAAAAGATATAAAAGATATAAAAGATATAAAAGATATAAAAGATATAAAAGATATAAAAGATATAAAAAATATAAAAGATATAAAAGATATAAAAGATATAAAAGATATAAAAGATATAAAAGATATAAAAGATATAAAAGATATAAAAGATATAAAAGATATAAAAGATATAAAAGATATAAAAGATATAAAAGATATAAAAGATATAAAAGATATAAAAGATATAAAAGATATAAAAGATATAAAAGATATAAAAGATATAAAAGATATAAAAGATATAAAAGATATAAAAGATATAAAAGATATAAAAGATATAAAAGATATAAAAAATATAAAAGATATAAAAGATATAAAAGATATAAAAGATATAAAAGATATAAAAGATATAAAAGATATAAAAGATATAAAAGATATAAAAGATATAAAAGATATAAAAGATATAAAAGATATAAAAGATATAAAAGATATAAAAGATATAAAAGATATAAAAGATATAAAAGATATAAAAGATATAAAAGATATAAAAGATATAAAAGATATAAAAGATATAAAAGATATAAAAGATATAAAAGATATAAAAGATATAAAAGATATAAAAGATATAAAAGATATAAAAGATATAAAAGATATAAAAGATATAAAAGATATAAAAGATATAAAAGATATAAAAGATATAAAAGATATAAAAGATATAAAAGATATAAAAGATATAAAAGATATAAAAGATATAAAAGATATAAAAGATATAAAAGATATAAAAGATATAAAAGATATAAAAGATATAAAAGATATAAAAGATATAAAAGATATAAAAGATATAAAAGATATAAAAGATATAAAAAATATAAAAGATATAAAAGATATAAAAGATATAAAAGATATAAAAGATATAAAAGATATAAAAGATATAAAAGATATAAAAGATATAAAAGATATAAAAGATATAAAAGATATAAAAGATATAAAAGATATAAAAGATATAAAAGATATAAAAGATATAAAAGATATAAAAGATATAAAAGATATAAAAGATATAAAAGATATAAAAGATATAAAAGATATAAAAGATATAAAAGATATAAAAGATATAAAAGATATAAAAGATATAAAAGATATAAAAGATATAAAAGATATAAAAGATATAAAAGATATAAAAGATATAAAAGATATAAAAGATATAAAAGATATAAAAGATATAAAAGATATAAAAGATATAAAAGATATAAAAGATATAAAAGATATAAAAGATATAAAAGATATAAAAGATATAAAAGATATAAAAGATATAAAAGATATAAAAGATATAAAAGATATAAAAAATATAAAAAATATAAAAGATATAAAAGATATAAAAGATATAAAAGATATAAAAGATATAAAAGATATAAAAGATATAAAAGATATAAAAGATATAAAAGATATAAAAGATATAAAAGATATAAAAGATATAAAAGATATAAAAGATATAAAAGATATAAAAGATATAAAAGATATAAAAGATATAATAAAAATATATAATGGAAATAAAAGGAATAAAAATAAATTAAATTAAAGATATAAAACAAAAGAGAGAAATTAAAAAAAATGGAAAAAAATACACAAAAAAGAAAAATAAAGAATTAAAAGAATAAAGTGAAATATAATTTTCAAAGGAAATAATTGAAACAAAGCAAATTTAAGAATTTATAAAATTAAATGAGTTAGCAGAATTAAATAAATAAAGGAATTTAAATAATTTAAATAATTAAAAATTAAAAGAATTAAAAGACTACAATTAGAAATAAATGCATTAAAAGAAATAAAAGAATTAAATATAAAAGAAAAAGGAACTAAATTTTAAAAAATTAAAAAAAAATTTAAAAAAATACAATAATTTTTTAAATAATTAAAAAAATTTAAAAATACAAGAATTTAAAAAATTTAAATAATTAAAATATTCAAAGTTTTCAAAGAATAAAACATAAAACAAATAATATAAAAAAAAATAGAATAAATAATTGAAATAAAAAAAAAAATATATATATATATAAAAGCATTATAAAAATTAAAATAATTCAATGTATTAAAAGAATTCAATACTTTAAAGAATTAAATATATTAACAGGTGTTAACAATTATGAAGAACAGGAGGAACTTATAACCGAATCAATAACTGAAAGAATTGCATGTTTCTTTTCTTTAATATGATGCCATTAGTTCTAATAAAAATCACACAATTCATAGCGATAATTTTGAGAAGCACCACAACATAAACCCATCAGCTTTGAAACATACCAGCACAATTTATTCTTACTAATAACTACAGTCCATACACTAGCTATCTTCAAAGTTGAGCGCATCGACAATTGCCACATAGGCAACCAGAACCCATACATATGACTTCATCTTGCAGGAGGAAATCACTTGGCATCACTCATGTCAACTTTTGTAATCAATTTTGTTGCCTCTCCATCCGGCATGTAGCAAACTCATCAACTTAAGAAGTACATAGTAGATGGAAGAACTTCATCGTCGCATCTTTCATCAACTTCAAACTCTTTCTGTTAATAATAATAGTAATAATAATCGTGCGTTGTGGGTTTCGGAAACACAGCAGATCCTGTCCTGAAGGATATTGAATTTTTGACTGCATGCTGTCAAGTGGTTGCGACTGAATACCATACACGCCATGCATTACAAATATTGTAGAAAGTTATTGAAACTGGGTCAAATTGTTCACAATTGAGTTGAGAAATATGACAGAAATTTGCTGAAAACTACAAAATATTGTTGATGAACTGACGAAGTACTTGAAATGACTATGAATGTACTTAAATTGTAGAAAATGCGATTTTAATAAAATCGAAAAAATCATTCCGCATATTGCAATAAACTATAAGTCTTCCTTCTATATATCCATCTTTTTGTTTACTCCAGCATCAAGTCGAAACAGGTGAACCAATTTTAAGGAATTTTTACTCGTGGATACTATGGGGGTCTGGAAGGTGATTTAGACTATATCTGGACGGAATTGGACAACAAGACGTGGCATCCCCATACAACCTTAACCTTAACAACGATTTAACTTGTCACTTACACAAGCTACGAACAAAAAAAAAACTAAATAAAAAAATTCAGAAAAAGCTAAATAAAAAACACGAAAACAATCACAAATAAAAATCAAACAAAAAATAAAACACAAAAATCAAAAGAAAAATACAAACACAAAAACAAACAAATTAAAATAAAAACAAAACTGAAGTACAAAGTCAAAAGCAAAAATAAAAAAAAAACAATCCCAATAAAATACAAATTTAAATCAAAAGAAAAAACCACAAAGTAAATTGCAAAAATAAAATAAAAAAAAACAAAAATCAAAATAAAGGAAAAACAGAATATCAAAAGAAAATCACAAGTGAAAAAACAAGTAAAATACAAACACTAATACAAAATCAAAGTCAAAAGCGAAAAATAATAATAAAAACAAACCTAATAAAAAACAGAAAAAAAAACAATTAAAATCAAAAGAAAAAAAACACAAATTCAAATGCAAAAACAAAAAAAAAGAAGCAAAAATCAAAATAAAGCAAAACACAACATCAAAAGCAAATCACAATAGAAAAACAAAAAAGTAAAAATAAAACACAAAGTAAAATTCAAAAACAAAATAATTCAATTCAAAAGAAAAATAAAAATAAAGGAAAAATAAAAATAAAGGAAAATAGATAAAACATAGAAGTTAAAACTAAAGGGAAAAAAAAACAAACACCCAAATTAAGAAGCTAATATAAAGGAAAAACGCAAAGCCAAAAGAAAATCACAATGAAAACCACAAAAGTAAAAACAAAAATAAAACACAATAAAACAGAAATAAGCAAACAAAATAAAAATCAAAAGGGAAAAAAACACATAGTCAACTGCAAAAATAAAGGAAAAACTCAAAATCAAAAAAAAAATAACACAATATAAATAGAAAATCACAACAGAAAAACACAAAAGCAAAAATAAAAGTTAAAGTAAAAACTAAAAGTAGAAACTAAAAGTAAAAATTAAATGAAAAACAAAAACACAAAATCAAAATGAAAAGAAAAAAAAAATAAATAAAAACAAAAACAAAAACATGAAGTCAAATGCAAAAAAAAAAAGAAATTCACAATACAACAAACACAAAAGCAAGAACAAAAGTAAAAACTAACAGAAAAAATAAAAACCCGAAAACAAAAAATTTAAATAAAAGTAAAAACAAAAAGTCAAAGTCAAATGCGAAACTAAAATCAAAAGCAATAATAATAACAAAAACAAAAAATTAAAAAAAAAACAAAATAAAAAGTAAAATAAAATTAAATTTATTAAAAAAAAAATAAAGTAAATAAAACAAACACACAAAATCAAAAAAAAAGACAGAACCCGAAATCTAAAGAAAAGCAAGTAAAAAAAAACACAAAGTGAAACGCAAAAACAAAAAAATAAAATAAACAAAAATTATCCATGAAGTCAAATGCAAAAAAAAACACAGAAGCAAAAAAAATAAAGGAAAAACACAAAATGAAAAACCCAATATCAAAAGAAATTCACAATACAACAAACACAAGAAAAAAAGTAAATACTAACAGAAAAAAAAAGTCAAACGCGAAACTAAAATCAAAAGCAATAATAATAACAAAAACACAAAATAAAAAAAAAAACAAAATCAAAAGTAAAATAAAAAAAAAAAATATTTATAAAAATAAAGTAAAAAAACAAACACACAAAATCAAAAAAAAAAACATAAAGCCGAAATCTAAAGAAAAGCAAGTAAAAAAATCAACACAAAGTGAAACGCAAAAACAAAATCAAAAACAAATAAACAACATTTATTCATATTTGTTGTACTCCTTAGTATTTAAAATAAATAGTATACAAAAAAAATAAACCTTTGCGCAGCCCGAGTACAAAATACTAGTTCAATTATTTCTCACATTCAAATTGTGTTGTAGCTTTAACCCATTAATTACCTAAAAATATAGAATACATTTTTCTTAGGCGCATTCAAGAATTGTAAAAAAAAAAAATAATTTAAAATACTTGAATTAATATAAAAAAAAAATATTAAAAACTATAAAATTTAAAAATATTTTTCTGATTGTTTTTTATCTTTAAAAACCGAATAAAAAACTTTTAAAACGTTTTAAAAAATATAACGATTTCCGTTATTTAAATAAAACTTATTGTACAAAAATCACGAAAATTCTGATTTAAATTTTTGAAATATTTGAATATTTTGGAAACAATGTGCGTTAAAGTATTAAAAGCCGATTCCATCATTTCGAGAGCTCAACTTTCACAGACACGCATCAAATTTCGTCCATTCAAACGTATTCTTATCAAATAAATCAAATTCAATTTAAAATATTCCATTAAATCTATGAATTGCATATGAGATTTATCAACACTTTGGGGCAAGTACTGTTATTGTATGAGCAAACAAAGGAATCCTCTTTTTTCGGTCGGTATTTCTCCATTCAGACTTTATTCGACAATTGCTCACTCTGAGTTCACTCTTTATGTTTGGTCCTTTGGCTCAAATCAATTTTGCAACCTTTACTCATTCCCTACGTGTGCTCAACACACACACACACACACATCGTTCAATGTCACAAATTACATTCGATATTCTGGTGTATTTCTGGACTATTCATCTATCATAGTCGACAGTCGTTTTAGTTCTCATCAGCAAAACAGCACCATCAATACCCAGTAGTAGTAGTTCTATGGAGCTTTATGCCCAACACAAAAATTTAGCTTTTTCTCGAAAATCTTCACTTCAATGCCTCAATTTTCATCACTACTGCTGGGCATCACAATTTGCACCCTGCCTCTTATTCACCTCATCAACTATTTTAATTGAAATATGCCCTGCAGCATATTGCAGGTCTTTCAGGACACTCGCACAAAAGTAAAAAGCACAACAATTTCGACTCGTCCTTTGCTGACTGCTGCCAAAGTCAATATGGCGCCTGCTGTCACTTCCGGCTGCCTACACTTTGTTTCTTTAGTAATATTATCTGCAAACACCTGAGTACTTTGTGAAAATTATGCCACTACTTTTTTTGTTTTGTTTTGTTTAGCATTTTTCCACTACCACATACATAGTATATCCCTTAGCCTTCAGTGCGTTACAATGCTACCCCATGTGATGGTCTGTCTTGGTTGGTGGTGCCTTGTTTCGTTTCATTTCTGCTGAATGTTATCACATTTATTTATCGCATCAATTCACTTCACTTGGCCAAACAGACCGACCGACAGACCGTCCGTCTTGGTCAAAACACACACACATCTACAAATTCACCGACACAGTCACAGAGATACAAAGCCTTGTAGGGGCAGCAATGCATGTAACAAACACTTCTGAACTGAAGTTTCCAGCTGTCCCTCTTTTTGTGACCCTCTGTATGATTTTTTTTGTTTGGTTGCTTTTGGTTCGTAGTGGTGCAAACTCAATTTTGTATCGGCTTCTTTTCAATTTGCATTTTTTGGCCATAGAATTATTTACAAGTTATGCATGTTGAATTTCATTAGGATTAGGTTTTAAATGAAATTGCAAAGGTTGTATATTTCAAAATGTTTTTTTTGCAAATTTCCTGGTTTCACTTTTCATAAATTCTATTAGGACAGAAATTTGTAAGTGGAGAAAATACCAAAGACTTGAATACATAAAAAACTGTGACAGATAAAAAGTTCTATAAACTGTTTAATAATAAACTGTTATACAGTAAAACTATTATACATGAAAATTGTTATACAATAAACTGTTGTATAGAAAAACTGTTGTACAGTGAAACTGTTATACAGTAAAATTGTTATACAGTAAAACTGTTATACAGTAAAACTTGTATGCAGTAAAACTGTTATACAAAAAACCTGTCATACAGTAAAACTGTTATACAGAAAAACTGTTATACAAAAAACCTATTACTCAGTAAATCTGTTATACAGTGAAAATGTTATGCAGTGAAAATGTTATACAGTAAAACTGCTATACAGTGAAACTGTTATACAGTGAAAGTGTTATACAGTGAAAGTGTTATCCATTGAAAGTGTTATACAGTAAAACTGTTATACAGAAAAACTGTTATACAGATTTTTCCTGTATAATTTTTTATTAATATGTTTTTTTTTCTAACATTTCATTTTTTTTACTAAAAATTGAATTTTCACAAAAAATTAAATTTTTCAATAAAAATTCAATTTTTCAATAAAAATTCAATTTTTCAATAAAAATTAAATTTTTCAATAAAAATTCAATTTTTCAATAAAAATTCAATTTTTCACAAAAAATTCAATTTTTCATAAAAAAATTTAAATTTTCACAAAAAAATTCAATTTTTTACTAAAATTCAATATTTCACTAAAAATTCGTATTTTCACTAAAAATTCAAATTTTCACTAATAATTCAATTTTTTACAAAAATTCAATTTTTCACCGAAAATTCCATTTTAACTAAAAATTCAAATTTCCTTATTTAAATATTTAACAGTTCAAATAGAAATTAAAATTATTTTCAAATTATTCATCAATTTATTTTATTTGTCATTTTGTAGAATACCTATCAATTACCCGGTACATATATCAATTTCGTAGAATAGCAAAATACAAAAACAGTTTGTTTTAAATTGATTTCCTTGTAGTGCTTAAATTTTATTGATTTTCAAGTGTGCATTGTATTTGTTTATTGTGTTTATAATAGTATCATCAATACAAATCAATTGGTTTTGAGTGTCGACAATAGATCGATGGCACAATTGATTTTTATGGCCACTAAAAATGTTTTTTATTGCCTCCTACATAGCCACACACACACACAGAGACACACTGAGGCAGTGCGTCCTTCAGTCAGTCAATACTATTTCGAGTCGTGTCTATGGCTGTGTCTTGAAATGTGCTACGAAACTCGTAAAAAGGTTTTTGATTTCAATACGCATATCATGAATTTCCAATTGTAAAAACTACACGTCGTAATTTTAATGTTGACTGAGGTAGTTTTGAGTGTTGCATGCATGAGCATTTTTTTTTTTAGTGCAATTTATAAAAGTAATAAAATCAAAGATTAAAGTTTCAATTAAAATTCAAACTTTTAGCAACACTATCAAAATATAAAAATGCTTTTAAAGTTTTTATTTTTATTTTAAAAAATTTCATTTCATTGCTGACAGCAACAAATCTCTACAGCACGTTCTGAGTTCCGAAAAAAGGCTGCACTCGATCGCTGGTCAAATATATTGCCACACGTCGCCTGGCTGTCGATGTTGCTGCTGCTACTGCTGTTGCTGACAGCTGAAAAATGGCAACAGCAGCAATTGCTGACTGGCCCCAAATGCACATCAAGGCAGTACCACTGCCCCCAACCGAGAGAGCCAAGCAAATAAAATAAATTTTATATAAATTTTCAGTTTAAATAATATGTGTATTTTTTTTAATAAATTTTAAAAAATTTCAAATACTTCGAATAATAACACTGAATACAATTTTTCAATGGACATTCCATACATTATTTCAATATAATTTGTGGATGCAAATTAGGACTACGTACTCAATTTTTTGGTATCGCGTAACCATTTTAAAAAATACCATAGAAGTTATAGACTTTTTTCGAGACATTTTTTAGGATAAAAAAATATTTTACTCCACAAAACTAGTGTTAAGAAAAAAACAAATTAAATCTGTTTTCTTTAATATGTCTAGCCTAATTTTAATATACAAATAAATATTAATACTCCAATAATTTTTCAAGATATTTGCATTTAAACTCGAAAATTGTTGATTTCTATATTAATTTTGATTCTTTTTTATAAAATGAGCATCTTTTATAAACTAGAAGAGATAGAAAAAAGTTAATAATTTTAATCGTTAGTTTGAATTTTCTACTACATTACTATAAAACATTTTTTTTTCTCATTAAAACTTAAATACTAAAAACCATAAAAAAATAGTTAAAAAAAAATCAAACAAAATCACTTTCAGTTGCAAATATTTTGAAAATCTATTGAAATATTAATAAGTAAATGTTATATATTAAAATTCGTCTCGACAATTTAGAAAAAAATTGCATTTAAAGTTTTCTTAAAAACAGTCTTCGCAATATTCTGTAGTTTTTTTATTCTAAAAAGTGAATTTAATTTGAATTTGCAAATTTTGTTAAAACATTTGTTTAAAAAAAACCGAGTAGGCAGTCCAAATCAGCAGCTGCGTATTATATAAAAATTATGTTTTAAATGTAGTTTATTTTGTTTTAAAAATTAATTAATTTTACGCACATTGCGTATGAGCAACATTTAATAAACTGACAATGTGCAAAAAATATATTTGTAAATTTATGTCACAGCTTAAAGGCTTAGTTTTATTGTAAATAAATTATACAATTTTTAATACACAAAAAACGATTATTTAATAGGTGCCAGCACAACGTCGCCAGTAGATAATATTAATAATAATCAATATTTGGTGCTACGGTGCGTAAACGTGACACGTAATTGAGTCTGCTGCGTTTAGGTGTGCGTGCAACTCGGCGCATTGAGATTATTGCATAATTATTAGTCATTTATTTTGCTAAATTCAATGAGCTTTAAGCTCGTATGGCATACAATCGGCAGACAGGTTTAAATTAATTTAAATAAATTGTCTAAAATGTGCATAATTGCTTGTGGAGCATGTTTTGCAGTTATTTTGTTGGATTAGGGCTTTTGCATAAAAGCAGTAAATTAAAAATATAAAATAAATTTAAAATCCAAAATTAAAATATAAATTTTGAAATAAAACAAATTTTTAAGCTTTCTTCTATATGCTTTCTTTGTAGTGCTTTTTGTGTGTGTGGTACCACATGACATATTAGTAACATTCCTTTTATTTAACATTTATTTTATATGCCATTCTAAATAATCAAATAAACACAACTTAATCCACTTTATTGCTGCATTTACATATGGTTTCAACCAAATTGCAAATGCATGGCCAAAAATATGCGACAAATAAATGCCAACGACGACAGGACAGCGCTGGCAAACGGCTCAAATGTTGCGTTTTCAAGTGGACAGCCGTTTAATCCGAAATATTTAAATTTAAGCCAGTTTACAATGCATGGCTAGCATTTATATGAAGCGCTTAATGAAAATTGTAATTTTTTTCGACATAATATAAAATGAATTTTGAAGCACCGAAGCAATTCAACAGTATATTAAATTGTATTTTAAAAAATATATATAAAATAATTAATTACTAGAAAAATAATTAATATTAAAAAAAAATCTTATTATAAGCAAAAAAAAAAAATTAGGTAAGAGGTTAGAAGTAAGAGGCAAGAGGTAAGGTAAGAGGTAAAAAGTAAGAGGTAAGAAGTAGGAGGTAAGAGGTAAGAAGTAAGAGGTCAGAGGAAAGTGTAAGAGATAAGAAGGAAGAGGTAAGAGTTAAGAAGTAAGAGCTTAGAGAAAAGATGTAAGAGGTAAGAAGAAAGAGGTAAGAAGTAAGAGGTAAGAGGTAAGAGGTATGAGGTAAGAGGTAAGAGGTAAGAGGTAAGAGGTAAGAGGTAAGAGGTAAGAGGTAAGAGGTAAGAGGTAAGAGGTAAGAGGTAAGAGGTAAGAGGTAAGAGGTAAGAGGTAAGAGGTAAGAGGTAAGAGGTAAGAGGTAAGAGGTAAGAGGTAAGAGGTAAGAGGTAAGAGGTAAGAGGTAAGAGGTAAGAGGTAAGAGGTAAGAGGTAAGAGGTAAGAGGTAAGAGGTAAGAGGTAAGAGGTAAGAGGTAAGAGGTAAGAGGTAAGAGGTAAGAGGTAAGACGTAAGAGGTAAGAGGTAAGAGGTAAGAGGTAAGAGGTAAGAGGTAAGAGGTAAGAGGTAAGAGGTAAGAGGTAAGAGGTAAGAGGTAAGAGGTAAGAGGTAAGAGGTAAGAGGTTAGAGGTAAGAGGTAAGAGGTAAGAGGTAAGAGGTAAGAGGTAAGAGGTAAGAGGTAAGAGGTAAGAGGTAAGAGGTAAGAGGTAAGAGGTAAGAGGTAAGAGGTAAGAGGTAAGAGGTAAGAGGTAAGAGGTAAGAGGTAAGAGGTAAGAGGTAAGAGGTAAGAGGTAAGAGGTAAGAGGTAAGAAGTAAGAGGTAAGAGGTAAGAGGTAACAGTTAACAGGTAAGAGGTAACAGGTAACAGGTAAGATGTAAGAGGTACGAGGTAAGAGGTAAGAGGTAAGAGGTAAGAGGTAAGAGGTAAGAAGTAAGAGATAAGAGGTAAGAGGTAAGAGGTAAGAGGTAATATATAAGAAGTAAGAGGTAACAGGAAAGAGTTAAGAGGTAAGAGGTAAGTGGTAAGAGGTAAGAGGAAAGTGATCAGAGGTAAGAAGTAAGAGGGAAGGAGTGGGTAAGGGGTAAGAGGTGGGTGGATAGGTAAGGTTTAAGAGGAGGGTGGAGGGTAAGGAGTAAGAGGTAAGAGGTAAGGAGTGGGTAAGGGGTAAGAGGTGGGTGGATAGGTAAGGGGTAAGAGGAGGGTGGATGATAAGGAGTAAGAGGTTTGATATTCGAATTGACATAACTTTTCAGTTCGTAGTGCACATTTCAATACAGAACGTCCGAAATTATTCTGTGATTTATTATGAAATAAATATAAACTTTAGGAACAAAGTGTTCATGTACAAAAATAAAGCAGATTGCCTCAGCTATGTTTGTAAATAAATAAAAAAAATATTTGGTACATAAAAACTATTTTTTGAAAAGTAAATCGTAGTGATAATTTTTATACGCAACTTTTTGTCCCGTCCGGAATTTTTCTGTGATTTATTATGAAACACGTATAATATCTAAAAAGAATGTGTAAATTTACAAATAACACAATTTTTAAAATAATTAAAAAAAAAATTGGAATTCTTTTGATTTCCATATTAACCTCAACGTGCACTTCCGTTTACAGTTCGTCCGGATAGAGCACTATCTAATATATATGTATGCAAATTTATCATATTTTAAAGATGTTTAGCAGATATTTAAATACTACATGCAGGAAGAAATCAAGTGAATTCAATCATCATATTTTAGAATTAAGTGTACGAAGGTCCCGTCCGGTACCCAATAAATATGTAAAATGGTCCATGTTAAATGTAAAATAAAAAAATGTAAAATTTATAATGTAAAATGCCGAATTTGAAATATATAAAATGTCAAATTTTTAATAAAAAGTGTTAATATAAAATTTTAAATATAAAATGTGAAATATTATAATTAAAATTAAATATGAAATTAAAAATTTGAAATTCACAAAATATATAATGTGAAATGTAATAAAAAATATATTAAAATGAAAATTTTAAAGTATAAAAAGGTAAAAATTAAAAAGTAAAATTAAAGAGTTTAATTTAAAAATGTATTCTTATAAATTA
This sequence comes from Dryomyza anilis, assembly GCA_951804985.1. Taxonomy (NCBI): domain Eukaryota; kingdom Metazoa; phylum Arthropoda; class Insecta; order Diptera; family Dryomyzidae; genus Dryomyza; species Dryomyza anilis. The sequence continues at coordinate 3,544,540 of OX638134.1, forward strand.
AATAATAAAAGGGAAAAATAAAAGGGAAATAAATATGTAAATTTAAAAAATGAAAGTAAGCAAAAACCCAAAAATTAAATTTAAAAAGAAGAAAATGCACAAAAAAAGAAAATGCACAAATTAAGAACTGCAAAATATAAAACATTTCAACACCTAAAAACGTATATTTTATTACGCCATTAAATTGCGTTCGTGGCGCATAGTGCCGTGTTGAAACTTGTCCTAAGTTTCTTAATATTTATAAGCATTTTAAGAACCTCACCAAAACCGCAATTTCCCACACTACCATGTGCCACAACAGAAATAACTACAGAGTACACGAAAAAACAACGTGCTAAAAAGGCTTAAAGCTTTTTGGCCCACAAACATACAAAAGACAAAATATAAATGGAGGCAAAGGCTGCAATAGCAATAAAACTACGAACAAAAATAGTAGAAACAAAAATAATAGAAACAAAAGCAACAACAACAACAATTATTATAACGAACGCTGCAGCTAAATGAAAAATTAACCGCCATAAATTTACTTTCACTTTGGAATGTGTTATGTGTGGCAGACAGACAGAGAGAGAGAGATAACGAAACAAACTTCGTTTTAAAGGACGACGAACTAACGGAAAAACTCCTGCTCATCTTCGAATGAAACTCACATAGTATGGCAACGCTGCGCGTTAGTTTTTGCACCGCAGACCGCATTCTACGCATTTTATTGTTGCTTTTTTTGTGCTGCACCTTTAAATTACTCGAAAGACATGAAAATATGTGACTGGCTATGCTCGGAAAATTGCTTTGTACAATTTTGAAGCAGGTGAAGTTTGTCTTTTTTAAGACTTTGCGCAGAGTTGCCAGATGCATGAAATGCATTTATATAGTTGCGCGAGGGTTATAAATTATTAAATATATTTTATAATAGAAAATAGTTTTTCTAAATTTATAAAAAAATAGCATAAAAGGTTTTTAAAGATAATTTTTTGCAAAGTTTTATTCACACAGTTGAATGTGGTAACTATTGCGTATTGTGTTTTGGTGTGGTGAGTAGTAAAAAGGTGAGTATTACTAAGATGAGAATATGTAAGGTGAGTATTAGTGTGATGAGTTCTAGGAAGGTAAACACAATTCAAGTGAATAATATTAGAATATTGCTGTTTTGTGTAATGGTGTGGTGAGAATTAAGAAGGTGAGTATAAGTAAAAGAAAGTTGAGTATTTATATGTTGAGTATGAGCAAGGTGAATATTAGCATGTTGCGTATGAGCTAGGTGAGTATTAGTACGGTGAGTACAATAAGTATAATCATGTGAGTTATAATGCGGTGATTATTAGTGTGATGAATAGGAAGTAAGGTGTGTATTCATAAGGTGAGTATTTTTATGCAGAGTTTTAATAAAGTCAGTATTAAGAAACTGAATATTAAAGTGATGAAGAGACTACTAATATATATTCAGCGAAGGCAAAAGTATTTGTTGTTGTTGAATTTAAGTGTGGTGAACTTAGGAGTGCGGTGTAAATGATTGCCTTGAATGAGGTTATAATATAACAAATATTTTCAAAGAATTTTAAACTTCATTAGCGCGCATTAAACTAAACTATAAAAAATAGCAAAAATTCCTTAGCTTAAAGTATGCCTTCAAAATATTAATTTTCGCACGCTTACTTCAAATCTGGGCCAACAAAAAAACACTCTACACAAAACATGTAGTCAGACGTCAGCCTGGATATTGTGTCGAGAAGGCGCTAGTGTAATTTATCAAGTTTTTGTTGATGGTTTTTGTGCTTGTCAAAAAATAGGGCTTTTGGCACACTGCGAAAAACCAAAGGCAGTCATGACAAAAAAAAAACAACAAAAAAGCAATGCAATGCTTCTCAGCAAAAAAAAGCTCCTCATACACAATACGGTGGTGGTAGAAAATTAAAGAAAAATACGTTTATCATTTGAGTTAGCGCGATATTTAATGCCTCTTTTAAAATGAAATTCATTTCAAAGGCAAACATATTATTTTACAGTGTTTTTATCTACACTACCTATTATTTGGCATTTTCTACACATTTATTTTACAGCAGACAGCAGTCGAAATGTCTTAAAGACTGTGTTGATGCACGAGCCTTGAACACGCACCATACCACATATCATTAATTTCGAGGGTATTTAAAAATAGATCCTATATTTTTTTTGCTATACAACGGATGTTGAAAGTATGTCTTAAATTTAAAGAGGGGGAATTTATGAAGTGCGAATTTAGTAAATATTAATTGAATTACAACACACAAAAGAAAATAAAAAAAAGTTATAATCAAAAAAAAAAAACAAAGCAAAAACAAAAACAAAAATAAAACAAAACAAAAAAAAACGCAAAAACAAAACAAAAATTAAAAAGAATCCAAAGTAAAATGAAATCAGTGAAAAACAATAGAAAAAAAAAACAATAAAAAAAACAAACATAAAAAAAAAAAACAAAACTAAATCCAAAACCACAAAATCTAAAAAAACACACAATAGAAAAACACAAAAGCAAGAACTAAATTAAAAGAAAGAAAAAACAAATAAAAAACAACGTAAAAACAAAATAAAAATAAAAAAACAATGTAAAATGAAATCAGTGAAAACAATAGAATAAAACAAAAAAAAAAAACAAGAAACAAACAAAAAAAGGAAAAAAGAAAAAAAACAAAAACAAAAAAAAAACAAAAACAAAAACATAAAAAAAAACAAAAACATAAAAAAAAGCAAAAGCGTAACTAAACTAAATCCAAAAACACAAAATCTAAAAAACACACAAAAGCAAGAACTAAATTAAATCAAAGAAATAACGCAAAGGAAAAAACCAAAATAAAACCAAAGCAAAAACTAAAACAAAATCAAACACAAAAACAAAAATAATAAAAAAAAAACAACTCAAAAACAAAATAAAAATAAAAAAATACAATGTAAAATAAAATCAGTGAAAAACAATAGAAAAAACAAAAAACAAACATAAAAAGGAAAAAAAAAAGAAAACATAAAAAAACAAAAGCTAAACTAAACTAAAACCAAAAACACAAAATCTAAAAACACACAATAGAAAAACACAAAAGCAAAAACTAAAGTAAAACAAAGAAATAACGCTAAAGAAAAAACTAAAATAAAACCAAAGCAAAAATAAAACTAAAAAAATAACAAAAACACAAAATCTAAAAACACACAATAGAAAAACACAAAATCTAAAGCAAAAACTAAAGTAAAACAAAGAAATAACGCTAAGGAAAAAACCAAACTAAAACCAAAGCAAAAACTAAAACTAAAAAAAAACCAAACACAAAACAAAAAATCCAAACCTAAACAGAAATCGAACATAAAAATTTAAACAAAAAACCATAATAAAAATATAAAAAACAAAATGCAAAGCAAAATTAAAAATAAAACCGAAAACCTAAAATGAAAAAAATCACAAAATAAAACAACAAAAAAAAACATAAAATAAAAAAAAATAAAATAAAATAAAAAATAAACAGCAAAATATTAAATCAGAAACACATCAAAAATTAAAATAAAACCTAATGCAAAAAAACTAACGAAAAAAAAACAATCAAAAGCAAAACTAAAAAATCAAACAAGCACACAAAATCAAAGGAAAAATAATCGAAAAAACAATAATATAACACAAAAGAAAAGAAACAACAAATTAAACAAAAAAATTAAAATAAAACCAAGAGCAAATTAATTATAAATAAAAGCAAAAGCATAAAAATAACGCTAAAAATATTACAAAAACAAAACCACAAACATAGAAATCCAAAATCAATGGATAAATCCCCAAAAGCAAAAACAAAAAAAAAAAAAGAAACACACAAATTCAAGGGACAATTACAATAGAAAATAAAAGTAATAACACAAAATCAAATATACAAAAACAAACACCAAAACATAAAATCAAGGAATAACTAAAAAAAACACCAAATTCAATACAAAAACCAAAATAAAAATATAAGCAAAAACACATTAGTAAAAAATATTTTTTTTTATAAAACACAAGAAATAATTTATAAAATAAAATAAAAAATTACAAATAATAATTTTAAATATTCAATATTCAAAATAATTCAAATAATCCTGGTTATTACGCAATATTTTGTTACTTAATTGCACAAAGTTATGCGACAGCGCTTTATAAACTGCAAAACTTTTTATTAGTTTTCGTCTTTTAGAATCTACACAAATACCGCAGCTTCAACTACTGCTAAAGCATATTTCAAATATTCGTGCGGAAATTTGTTAAAGTTAAAAAGGAAAAAAAAATACAAAACACACCGCATGTTACCATGACAAGACTGCTGTCATCTTTGTTCTTATTTTCCTCAAAAACATCCCGTGAGTATAACGCGCTACATTAAAGCACACAATTTACTTAAAGTTCTTAATGCATGGTCTACATCTGGGTCTACGATGCGCAATAAATGGTTGCCTGGCTGTCACTACGATGGGGCACAACACAAAACAACACTCTCGACAGCAGTTGCCGCTGCTGCTACTGTTGCTGATGAAATATGATGTGTAATGATGTGATTTCATAAGGAAAATTATATAAAGACAGTGCAGATTTATAAGAAAAACTGCTATCGGATTAAATATGTGAAAAACAAATTGTTTTTCCATTGTATTTGAAGAGTTTAATTTACTACATTTTGTATAATATCTATATCTGAGCGATGTTTATAATTCATATTATTCGTGTACTACAATTAATTAATTTATATAATTACTAATTTATATTATTATAAACTATTAGTTAAAAACGCGAATAAAAATAAAAAAAAAAATATTAAATTTATTTAAAAAATATATATATATAAAAAAATTTTAAAAATATAAAAAAAATAATTATTAAAATTTTGTAAAAATCTAAAAATTTAAAATGTATTAAATAAATTATAAATTATAAAAAAAAATGCATATAATGCAAAAATTCAATATTAAAAATATTTGAAAAACAAGCATGTTGCTCATACGCACCGTAGTACTTAGTACTTATCTCAACTTTTAATCATGCCAATGTATTTGTAAATTTTAAAAAATATTTAAATTAGCTATTATAATGTAGTATTGAAAAAATATAAATACTTTTATAATAAGAATATAAAATAATTTAAAAATTCATAAAATGTGAAAGGTCTAAAAAAGTTAAATCTTTAAATAAAAATCTATTCCCCCAGCTGCCAATTTGTACGCATTTCACTTATAAACATAACATAGTTTTATCTATTTTTTTATTCAATATTTTTCTATCTTTATTATTTTTAATATTATTTCTCCAATACCTCCAATGGAATACTCACTCCTGAGCCGCTGCTTGACATGGGTTTTGCATTCCCCATATTTGAAATGTATGCATAACACTTGAACATTTTAAGACATATCACATGGCTCAAGGGTATTGTGACCAAAGAACGAACGGACCGACAGACAGACAGACAGACAAACAGACCAACCGACCGAAAGACCAACCGTGGTTGATAACACTGCAAACTATTCATGCGGTAAATGTCATGCAATGTGAATGTGCTCGAGGCTTATTTAATGTATTATGACAGCCGGGAATGCGACGAGTTTTACGACACCACAATAATAAATAAACCAAAAAATAGCCAAAGGAATTTTAGGCCTACTGCCAGCCAAGTACAACATTCTTTAATGTAATGCATTATTTATGAAGTACACACAAAAACTCTGTTAAACATGCAGATTTACATATTGCCAGATAATAAAACTTATACACTTCTCAAAATTAAATATTGAAAATCTTAATCAATTTTATAATGTATGCTGCAAATTATGCAACTTCCCTGATTTCACTAGAGAGACACACAACAAATACTTTGTACAATTTTCAATATAATTTCACTGCAAAAGTTGCCAAAGCAGATTTAGAAAAGTTTATCAAAGGTAAAATCAACCGTAGAACTTTCGAGAAAAATGTGTGTTTTGTAACTTAAGTCAAGCCGTAAAGTTTGTGACAAGGACTAAGACAGATACAATCGGATGGAGTGAAAAAGTGGGACAGAGCGCAACAAGGAAAAATTGATATAGTAGAAAAGGTGGTGAAGAATCTGAGGCAGGCAGGCTGCATGGTGTGCTTAACAAATATTATTGACTCTCACACCAAACAAAGTTTTTACTACGAACAATTTATGCAACAGCGAAAATTGGGTATCTTAAAGTTTTGGTGGAAATTCGAGTGCATTTAATGAATTTTTGAAATATATCTTTAAAAACTAAAATTAATTTAAAGTATAAATTTTTGTAAATTTTAGTAAATTTTGAATTTTAGTAAAAAAAATGTATTTTTCGTGAAAATTCAAAATTTTAGTGAAAAGTTGAATTTTTAATGAAAAATTAAATTTTTTAGTGAAAATTTGATTTTTCAGTGAAAATTTAATTTTTAGTGAAAAATTAAATTTCTAGTGAAAAATTTAATTTTTAGTGAAAAATTTAATTTTTAGTGAAAAATTTAATTTTTAGTGAAAAATTGAATTTTTAGTGAAAAATTGAATTTTTAGTGAAAAAATTGAATTTTTAGTGAAAAATTGAATTTTTAGTGAAAAATTTAATTTTAGTGAAAAATTTAATTTTTAGTGAAAAATTGAATTTTTAGTGAAAAATTGAATTTTTAGTGAAAAATTGAATTTTTAGTGAAAAATTGAATTTTTAGTGAAAAATTGAATTTTTAGTGAAAAATTGAATTTTTAGTGAAAAATTGAATTTTTAGTGAAAAACTGAATTTTTAGTGAAAAATTGAATTTTTAGTGAAAAATTGAATTTATAGTGAAAAATTGAATTTTTAGTGAAAAATTAAATTTTTAGTGAAAAATTGAATTCATAGTGCAAAATTGAATTTTTAGTGAAAAATTGAATTGTAGTGAAAAATTGAATTTTTAATGAAAAATTGATTTTTTAGTGAAAAATTGAATTTTTAGTGAAAAATTGAATTTTTAGTTAAAAATTGAATTTTTAGTTTAAAATTGAATTTTTAGTTAAAAATTGAATTTTTAGTGAAAAATTGAATTTTTAGTGAAAAATTGAATTTTTAGTGAAAAATTGAATTTTTAGTGAAAAATTGAATTTGTAGTGAAAAATTGAATTTTTAGTGAAAATTTGAATTTTTAGTGAAAAATTGAATTTTTAGTGAAAAATTGAATTTTTAGTGAAAAATTGAATTTTTAGTGAAAAATTGAATTTGTAGTGAAAAATTGAATTTTTAGTGAAAATTTGAATTTTTAGTGAAAAATTGAATTTTTAGTGAAAAATTGAATTTTTAGTGAAAAATTTAATTTTTAGTGAAAAATTTAATTTTTAGTGAAAAATTTAATTTTTAGTGAAAAATTGAATTTTTAGTGAAAAATTGAATTTTTAGTGAAAAAATTGAATTTTTAGTGAAAAATTGAATTTTTAGTGAAAAATTTAATTTTAGTGAAAAATTTAATTTTTAGTGAAAAATTGAATTTTTAGTGAAAAATTGAATTTTTAGTGAAAAATTGAATTTTTAGTGAAAAATTGAATTTTTAGTGAAAAATTGAATTTTTAGTGAAAAATTGAATTTTTAGTGAAAAATTGAATTTTTAGTGAAAAACTGAATTTTTAGTGAAAAATTGAATTTTTAGTGAAAAATTGAATTTATAGTGAAAAATTGAATTTTTAGTGAAAAATTAAATTTTTAGTGAAAAATTGAATTCATAGTGCAAAATTGAATTTTTAGTGAAAAATTGAATTGTAGTGAAAAATTGAATTTTTAATGAAAAATTGATTTTTTAGTGAAAAATTGAATTTTTAGTGAAAAATTGAATTTTTAGTTAAAAATTGAATTTTTAGTTTAAAATTGAATTTTTAGTTAAAAATTGAATTTTTAGTGAAAAATTGAATTTTTAGTGAAAAATTGAATTTTTAGTGAAAAATTGAATTTTTAGTGAAAAATTGAATTTGTAGTGAAAAATTGAATTTTTAGTGAAAATTTGAATTTTTAGTGAAAAATTGAATTTTTAGTGAAAAATTGAATTTTTAGTGAAAAAATGAATTTTTAGTGAAAAATTTAATTTTTAGTGAAAAATTTAATTTTTAGTGAAAAATTTAATTTTTAGTGAAAAATTTAATTTTCAGTGAAAAATTTAAATTTTAGTGAAGCCGCGGTAGCTCAGTGGTTAGTGCGTTGGACTGCGAGCCGAAAGGTCCCCGTTTCAAGACTGGACTGGGGCTAACAACATCTTTTCATAGAAACATTTTTCTATACCGCGCTACCTCTCGGCAGTAAATGGCAAACCTACGAGAGTAAAAATTGCCTATGAAAAGCTCTCACCCGACGTTCGGATTCGGCAATAAACTGTAGGTCCCACCACTTTGAGTAAAAATATAACACGCACAGCTCAAAATGGTGAGAGTGCCAAACTATTATTATTATTTTTAATAATTGAATTTTTAGTGTAATGATTGTTGGAAAAATAATTTGTAGTGAAAAATTTAATTTTCATCGAAAATTTAGTTAAAAAATGATTTTTTATGAATTTTGTAGTTAAAAATGTATTTTATATGTTTTGCATTTGAAAAAAATTTCCACTTCAAGCTACATTTAATTATAATTAGTTTAATTTAAACGAAGAATACAAAACATTCAATAGCTTTTCAAAATGTCTATGCATTGCGCTGAATTCACTTTCCTTTGCATGCAGCCACATACAAGAATAAATCAGGATATATGTATTTTACAATGGCTCTCCACATAATAACATCATCCAATCATAGTCTATCCTTTGTGTCTGTGCGTCAATTACATTTTGTAGCTGGCAACTTCAATTAAATTAAATTTGAATTATTTGATTGAAATGCACTGAAGAAGGCAGCAATGGCAGCAGCAGCTACTTTGTGGTTTTGGCATTTGCAGATTTGTGCATTTAAATGTCCGTGATTTTGTGAGCAACTGAACAAAACTCTTCGGTGTTATTTATGGCAAATTCGAATTTCTTTGTTTAACATTAAACTGATGTTATGACTTGCTCATTTATGGTACTAATGGGTAATAGGTGTCCATTGTAGCACACAAGGTCAACCGGTTGGTTGCTGGCACTCATTACATTACATTTGACTGGGCCTGAAGTGATTGTCTCGGCTGGAAGGCTACCGCAAAACTTAATTGCGCCGCACGCAGCAACTGTAACGAGTTCATTAATGCAGAGTGCTTTCTTCCTGCGTGCGATATGCGTAGGTGGTATCATGCCGCCTCAGTGCGCCGCTTCAATTACACTACTCGGTCTACACTCGAAACACAGTGGCATCGACGATGGCGTCAGGACAAAAAACAGTAATAACGCGGAGGAAAACATTTTAAATATCAATTTTTTTTCACAAAAAATTCAAATTTTCACTAAAAATTGAATTTTTCTCTAAAAATTCAAATTTTCTCTAAAAATTAAAATTTTCTCTACAAATTCAAATTTTCACTAAATATTCAATTTTTCACCTAGATTTCAATTTTTCACTAAAAATTTAAATTTTCACTAAAAATTCATTATTCAATAAAAATTCAAATTTTCAGTGAAAATTAAATTTTTTACTAAAAATTAAATTATCATTAAAAATTTCATTTTTCACATAGATTTCTATTTTTCACTATAAATTAAATTTTTTATTAAAAATTAAATTTTTCACTAAAAATTATATTTTTCACTAAAAATTAAATTTTAATGATTTTGAATTAGTATTCAAAATTTATCAATTACTTATTTAGTCTCGCACCTAGAAAAAAAAACTATATAAATAATAGTTTTTTACTATTAAAAATAGTCAATAGGATAAATTATAATTTTAATCGGAAAATACCATTAAATACTAGAAAATACCATGACATTTCCATTAAGTTTATATGAAAAGATATATTTTTTGTATACCATTAAATCAATAATTGTCCTATTGACAAATTTTAATGGGATTTGAGGGAATTTTTTTCTGGGTACGTAAATGGATATATTTTACTCTAGACATCTTTTTTCTAAAAAAAATTAAAACAAATGCTCTGTTTAACCGCGACAATTAAATATATAAACTTCTTTCGTCCTTTATCTTCTGCTTTGAGGTTTTTTTGCGGCGTTCCGTCTTTCAGCGCCAACGCGGATTAATGTCGGCTAATGTGAGAGCTCTCTGCGCTGTGTGGCTCACAATGAAAAATGTGACACTTAAGTAGATTTAAGCGCGCGCGCGCCCAAAACCCTGACCTAAACTCTGCCTGCAGCAAGAGGTTAAAGGACGCTGAAGTGTGCGGGGAGACGAGCACGTAGAAGTGACGTACGAAACTCAACCACGAACCGCTGCAAATGCGTTGCAGCGCAGCAGCGGGAGAAAAAGAAAAATCACGTTAACTGATTTAAACTGGTTTAAATAAATTTTACGTGGAACACGTCAGGGATAAAGATATAAAAAGAGAATAGAAAAAAATAACACAGAAAAAACGATAAAGGATATGTAAAAGAACCAAAAATTAAAAAAAAAAAAAACAAAATTTAAAACAGAAAAAAATTAAAAATGAAATTGAAAAACTAAATAAAAAAGAAAAACTCAACAAAATAGTTGAAAAGAAAAAAAAGATTAAAAAGTAAAATATAAAAACAATGAAGAAATTTCCAAAAACTTTATTGAATCGCTTGTTTATAGGTGAATTTTAGACTTCAGACCTCACACTGCAACTCAACACACTGGAAGTCACCTGAACTCACCACACAGTAACTAACCATACCGTAACTGATCACACCGTAACTGATCACACCGTAACTCATCACACCGTAATTTACCACAACGTAACTCACCACTATAAAACTCACCACACCGACACACACCACGCAAAATCCACCATAATGAAACACACCACGCAAAACCCATCACACTAAAACTCACCACAAAAAACCCACCACTGCGAAACAAAAAATAGAATATAACATTTGTCTCGGAGAATAGTTATCCGGGTTAGAACTGTCTGGGTAAAACCCCCCACGACTGAACTCACCACACCGTAACTTACCAGCTCAACTCAAGTCGCCACACAAAAACTTGACACGGCCAAAAAAAAAAAATAGAAAAGTGAAAAAAAAAAACTGTCTCGGGGAAGAACTATTTGGGCAAAAAATCATTACTACTGAACTCACCACACCGTAACTCACCATTCCAAAACCCATTACACTGACCTCACCACACAGTAACTCACCATTCCAAAACCCATCATACTGAAACTCACCACAAAAAAACCCACCACACAGAAACTCACAAACTAACCACTGCGAAGCAAATAAAAATATAAAAGTTAAAGAAAAAAGTTTTCACGGTTAATAATTATTCAGGGACGAATTGTCTGGGCAGTAGTGGTGACTCTACTGAACTCACCACCGTAACCCTCACATTGTAACTAACCACTACAAAACCCACCACACTGTAACTGACCGCGGAAAACTCACCGCACTGAAACTCACCACACACAACCCACCACACTGAAACTCACCATACAAAATCCACCACACTGAAACTCACCACACAAGAACTTATCAATGTGAAACAAAAATATATAAAAGTGAAAGATAAAAATTGTATCGGAGAATAATTATCTGAGCAAGAATTGTCTATTCAAAACTAGACCCGGAAAATGTCTCTTAGTTAAGAATGGTAAAATTGTCTTGAGGAATAGGGTTCCCGGGAAAGATTTCTCCGCGATAGAATAGTTGCTGGGAAGAATTATCCTGAAAAATAAATGTTTCTGGGAAACATTTTTCGGGTAACAATTTACTTTGTATAAAATGTCTTTGCGAAAAACAGTTTTGGGAGTAAATTCTTTTTTGGGTTACCACATTTATACACGGATAAAAAAATTAAAAATAAAATATGAAAAAACTAAACTAAAATCAGTATATTCAAAGGATTACAAAAATAAAAAATGTTCATTAAATTTCAAATGTTCATTAAAATTAATTTTTTCACTAAAAATTAATATTCAGATTTAAAATAAATTTATAATAAAAAAACAAAACAAAATTAAATTTAAATTTTTCAATTAAAAAATAATAAATTGTTCACAAAAAATTTTAATTTTCACATAAATTACATTTTACATAAAATGAAGGTCCAAACAAAAAAAAATCGAAAAATTTAAAAACAAAAATTAAAAAGTGAAAGAAAAAAAAATAAAAACAAATTTTAAAAATTAAAAATTAAAATAACATTAATAGAAGAAACTTATGATAAACGTTAAAAATTCTATGCTAAGAATAATAAAATGAAACTAAACAAAAAAAATAAAAATAGAAGAATATTAAAAAAATAAATTAAAAAGGTAAAAACTGTGAAAAATCTCGGTAAAAATGCAGCACTGCAGCAACACCGCAAGGTAAACCAAAGCACAGCCAGCCAGCGCTCGTCCATTTCGCTGTCATTACGTGGAGCATGGTGCCACAGCGCGCTAGACTGGCAGACAGACGCACAATGCAGGGTTGCCAACGTGCTGACGTGTTGAGTGGCTGCAGCAATAATGAAGCTGTGAACTGATAACAGACTCACGAGCATTATGCTTAAAATGCTCTATTTATTAGAAGTGTCGTCGTAGAGTTGATGGAAAAAAATGAAAAAGTTAAAAAAACAAAGTGTAGAATAAAAGTACTAGAAAAAAATACAATAAATAGCAGAAAAAACTGTAGGGAAACAAAAGAAAATTATACTGCAAAACGAAATACCAAAAAAGAGATGCGTTAAAAGCGGGATAAGCGCCAAGATACTCTAAAATTAGTTTTAGTAGATGTATTTCAAAAAGTTCCTTTGCGCACCTTGCAGCTACTTAACATTTACTTAATATTTAATTATAGTCGAAGTTTTTGTGCTGTTTTGGGTTTATGTAGTGCAGGTATTTTGTTGGAAATTTGCATTAGCGCTTTAGTGCTCTTGGACCTGAGCTGGTCTGGTCGACGACGTTCAGAAGTAAAGCAGCCAAATGCGTTGCGCAAAGTGAATGTGGAAGAGCATCAAGTTTTTGTTAATGCAAATTCACTTTGATAATGGCTAATGAAGTGGCTGGTTGGTGCGCAGGTGTGTGCTAATTGCTTCGGAAAATAAAGAAAAATAATTTTGATATTTTCATCTAAATTCTAAAGAGAAATTACAGTTGATATTTGATTTTTAATTTATTCAATTTTTTTACTAAGAATTTAATTTTTTACTAAAAAAAATCAATTTTTCACTAAAAATTCAATTTTTCATTTAAAATTAATTTTTCCAATGAAAATACAATTTTTCACCAAAAATTCAATGTTTCACTAAAAATATCAATTTTTCACCTTAATTCAATTATAGTGAAAACAAAAAATTTTTCACTAAAAATAAGTTTAATTTTTCACTAAAAAATTCAATTTTTCACTATAATTTAAGTTTTTCACTATAATTTAAGTTTTTCACTATAATTTAAGTATTTCACTAAAAATTCAATTTTTCACTAAAAATTCAATTTTTCACTAAAAATTCAATTTTTCACTAAAAATTCAATTTTTCACAAAAAATTCAATTTTTCACTAAAAATTCAATTTTTCACAAAAAATTCAATTTTTCACTAAAAATTCAATTTTTCACAAAAAATTCAATTTTTCACTAAAAATTCAATTTTTCACTAATAATTCAATTTTTCACTAACAATTCAATTTTTCACTAAAAATTCAATTTTTCACTATAAATTCAATTTTTCACTAAAAATTCAATTTTCCACTAAAAAATTAAATTTTTCACTAAAAAATTTAATTTTTCACTAAAAATTAAATTTTTCACTAAAAATTAAATTTTTCACTAAAAATTAAAATTTTCACTAAAAATTAAATTTTTCAATAAAAATTAAATTTTTCACTACAAATTCAATTTTTCACTAAAAGTTAATTTTTTAACTAAAAATTCATATTTTTACTAAAAGTTCAATTTTTCACTAAAAATTCAATTTTTCACTAAAAATTAACATTTTCACTAAAAATTCAAATTTTCAATAAAAATTCAATTTTTCAATAAAAATTCAATTTTTCAATTAAAAATCAATTTTTCAATAAAAATTCAAATTTTCACTAAAAATTAAATTTTTCAATAAAAATTCAATTTTTCACTAAAAATTCAAATTTTTCACTAAAAATTCAAATTTTCACTAAAAATTCAAATTTTTCACTAAAAATTCAAATTTTTCACTAAAAATTCAAATTTTTCACTAAAAATTCAAATTTTTCACTAAAAATTAAATTTTTTGTACTAAAAATTCAATTTTTTCACTAATAATTCAAATTTTCACTAAATATTTCAGGTTTTTGCATCATAAGATATTCTATAATTCTACTTCAGCTTCAAGCATCCAAATGATTGGCCATAATAAGGCCAACAATCGGCAGCAACATGTTAGTCAACATTGCCAACAATAGCAGCAGCAACACAATTTCAAATGCAATAATTTCCGCATTTGAAAATGAAAATAAACGTGAAATTGAAATTATTCGCCATAAAAGTTGGCAGCATTTGTACGTTGTTCGTTGTTTCAGTCAATTTCAGACCACACAAACTGTCGAAAAAAAAAGAATTCTTGAAATGGTAGGTGGTACTGACGGACAGACAGACAGACACATTGTTGCTGTTGCGCAAAAGTTGCTTACAGCAGCAGCCACCAGTTGCAACATGCAATAGCAACAAAAATTGCAAAAAATAAAAAAAACAACAACAAAAGTACAAAAAAAATCCACTTCATCAATGCAGCCAACTGTGTTCGCATAAACAACGAATTTCCGTTTTTCATTCAAATGCTGTGTTTGCTTCATTTCCGCCGGACATTGAATTGATTTCGTTAGGAAGTGCGTCCGTCTCTCCGTCTGTCTGCTTCAGTGTGTGTGCCTCTGTGTGTGTGTTGAATAGTCGTCCTACCAAGCAGCACCATCACTGCCACTACGTAATATGCGGTTTTTGCAATTGTAGGCGAATTTTTTGGTTTAATTCCAGAAGTGCAGCAATTTCACAGCAGCTGAACTCGCGCAACCGACTCGACTTAATTCATTTCGTATTCTATTGGCAGTGAGTTGAAATTTAGTAGCGAATTTTTTTTCCACATTTTTTCATTTTATTTTTTTCTTTGGCGTGTTTGTTGGAAATTCAGCGAAAATTCAGTGGTATTCACTAGCGGCACAAAACCAAAAACGGAATGCGAACTATAGCAGGCCGACTGAGCGTTATTTTGCCAAAAGTTTTATTTTGTAATTTTATATTAAATTTCAAATTATTAAAAAAAAAGAAAATAAGAATATAATATTAAAAAAAAAATAAAAAAAATAATTAAAAAAAAAATAAAAAAAAAATTTTTTAAAAATATTGAAAAATCTAAATAAGTAATTGAATAATTAATTAAATTAAAAGTATTTAAAAAAGTAACTGAGTATTTGAATAATTAATTTAAGTACGTAGTAAGTAATTCAAATCTGATTATCAAAGTATTCTAAAATGGAAAATTTTAAAATATTCTTCATTTTAATTTTTGTTAGTTCTGAAATGCCAACAAATGCCAATGTAGCGCAGTATGATTTTGCTATTTTGCAGTTTTTTTTTGTCGTTTTGGTTCATGCCGCTTGCAGCGCCATCTGTTCGCAAAAGCTCTGCAATTGATGGGCTCTGCCACAGGATATCGACATGAATCAACGTAACCTGATGAAAAATAATGATGTATGCCGCGGTGCTTGTTTTCAGAAGGCCTTTTGCCACGCAAACAAATTTAAAAAAAAAATCCAATTTCGAAATAGGCATTTTTAGCTGCACTTAAATAAGAATTCTAAATCATATTTTAACAAAAAGCAAAAAAGAGGAAAATGCTACAATTTGTGTCTCAATTTTTAGTGAAAAATGTAATTTTTAGTGAAAAATGTAATTTTTAGTGAAAAATTTAATTTTTAGTGAAAATTTGAATTTTTAGTGAAAATTTGGAATATTAGTAAAAATTGAATTTTTATTGAAAAATTGAATTTTTAGTGAAAAATTGAATTTTTAGTGAAAAATTGAATTTTTAGTGGCAAATTGAATTTTTAGTGAAAAATTGAATTTTTAGTGAAAAACTTGAATTTTTAGTGAAAAATTGAATTTTTAGTGAAAAATTGAATTTTTAGTGAAAAAATGAATTTTTAGTGAAAAGTTGAATTTTTAGTGAAAATTTGAATTTTGAATGAAAAATTGAATTTTTAGTGAAAAATTGAATTTTTATTGAAAAATTGAATTTTTATTGAAAAATTGAATTTTTAGTGAAAAACTTGAATTTTTAGTGAAAAATTGATTTTTTAGTGAAAAATTGAATTTTTAGTGAAAAATTGAATTTTTAGTGAAAAATTGAATTTTTAGTGAAAAATTGAATTTTTAGTGAAAAATTGAATTTTTAGTGAAAAATTGAATTTTTAGTGAAAAATTGAATTTTTAGTGAAAAATTGAATTTTTAGTGAAAAATTGAATTTTTAGTGAAAAAATGAATTTTTAGTGAAAAATTGAATTTTTTAGTGAAAATTTGAATTTTTAGTGAAAAATTGAATTTTTAGTGAAAAAAATGAATTTTTAGTGAAAAATTGAATTTTTAGTGAAATCTGAATTTTTAGTGAAAATTTGAATTTTTATTGAAAAATTAAACTTTTAGTGAGAAATTTAATTTTAATTTTTAGTGACAAAATGGAATTTTAGTTAAAAATTGATTTTATAGTGAAAAGTTGAATTTTTAATGAAAAAGTGAATTTAGAATGAAAATTTTTCATTTTTCAATTTTTGGTGAAAATTGAATTTTTAGTGAAAAAATTAGTTTTAATGAAAATTTTCATTTTTAGTAAATAATTGAATTTTTAGTAATCATTTTAAAATTAGTGAAAAATTGAATTTTCTGTGAACAATGAAATATTTAAATATTTAAATGCAAACATTTGAGATTACGAAGGTAAAGAGCTGAATGATCTCTTCCGTCGGTAGCCCAACATTCATATTCATCAGCCTGAACGAATGATATGCATAACTGTGCTGGCATCCGAGACGAACGAAGGAACGCAGCTGCGCTGAGACAGCAACATTGATATTGCAGCAATCACAAGTGCAACAACAGCAGTTGCAACAACAACATAATGTTTGTGGCAATATCATGGAAGCACTTTATTTATCAGCCGCAGGCGTTGGTTTTAGCAACCTGAAAACTGCGTTTCTTGCAGCAGAAACAGAAAAGCAGAGCCAGGGTGCTTCTGATTGCTGCCGTCATAAATATTATTCGCCTGACAGAGAGACAGAAAAATAGACAGTCGGTGGAGGAGGAGGAGGGGTGAATAAAGTGCGCGCAAATCCAGCGCCACATTTAGCACTCAAAAACCTGTCAGATTCCCTCAAGTGATGCAAGAAAAATGTTTTCTTTTAGAAGGTGCAGCACAAAATGCAGTTGCTGCGCACAGCTGCAACCAGCAAATGTTGCTGCTGCTACTGCTGATATTTTTGTTGTTGTTGTTGTTGGCACATTTGCCTTTTTGCCAAGATTGATTACTTGTGCGCAGCAGTTTTTACATGAACAAAATAGAAAAAAATATATCCATAAAATGCATCCTTCCTTCGAATGCCTGCACATCACATGCAGTTTGTCACGCGCTGACATACGTACATCGTTTCTTTGGCCGGTTGTGTCTGTTTGCACAATATTTCAAAATAACTTCCTCACCAACAAAACAACCCAACTCACACCGTGTAGCATCCATTCTTTCATTCGTGCTTTCATCCTTCCAAACCTCATGTTAGCATTCATGGCAACTGTAGCGAAAAATGGCAGCAAGGATTTGTTTTCCGACACAAAGCATGCATTACGTCAATGTCGTTGCACGTTGCTCTCTTCGGAAAATACGACATTCTCCAAATCATTTCGTTTCTTTTGCATTCGTTTTTGTCTGCTTTTTTATCCTAACATTTACTAAGTTCTTTTTCATATTCGAGTCTTTTGTCTATGTACTGCATTCTTCGAATGACAGCCAGAAATGTATTAGTGTGTAAGTGCTTTGTTTAAAGACTACACTTCACATGTTAACGAATGCGTCCTAGACGACTTTTTAATGTCCAAACATTTTTTATATAAGCAGCAGAGAATAAAACAAACTCTTGAGTCAAAAATTTAAACATAAAAGAAATCTTCCTAAATCAATCAATCACATATTGAAATTATCAAATAATCAAATAATCAAATAATCAAATGATCAAATAATCAAATAATCAAATAATCAAATAATCAAATAATCAAATAATCAAATATTCAAATAATCAAATAATCAAATAATTAAATAATCAAATAATCAAATAATCAAATAATCAAATAATCAAATAATCAAATAATCAAATAATCAAATAATCAAATAATCAAATAATCAAATAATCAAATAATCAAATAATCAAATAATCAAATAATCAAATAATCAAATAATCAAATAATCAAATAATCAAATAATCAAATAATCAAATAATCAAATAATCAAATAATCAAATAATCAAATAATCAAATAATCAAATAATCAAATAATCAAATAATCAAATAATCAAATAATCAAATAATCAAATAATCAAATAATCAAATAATCAAATAATCAAATAATCAAATAATCAAATAATCAAATAATCAAATAATCAAATAATCAAATAATCAAATAATCAAATAATCAAATAATCAAATAATCAAATAATCAAATAATCAAATAATCAAATAATCAAATAATCAAATAATCAAATAATCAAATAATCAAATAATCAAATAATCAAATAATCAAATAATCAAATAATCAAATAATCAAATAATCAAATAATCAAATAATCAAATAATCAAATAATCAAATAATCAAATAATCAAATAATCAAATAATCAAATAATCAAATAATCAAATAATCAAATAATCAAATAATCAAATAGTCAAATAATCAAATAATCAAATAATCAAATAATCAAATAATCAAATAATCAAATAATCAAATAATCAAATAATCAAATAATCAAATAATCAAATAATCAAATAATCAAATAATCAAATAATCAAATAATCAAATAATCAAATAATCAAATAATCAAATAATCAAATAATCAAATAATCAAATAATCAAATAATCAAATAATCAAATAATCAAATAATCAAATAATCAAATAATCAAATAATCAAATAATCAAATAATCAAATAATCAAATAATCAAATAATCAAATAATCAAATAATCAAATAATCAAATAATCAAATAATCAAATAATCAAATAATCAAATAATCAAATAATCAAATAATCAAATAATCAAATAATCAAATAATCAAATAATCAAATAATCAAATAATCAAATAATCAAATAATCAAATAATCAAATAATCAAATAATCAAATAATCAAATAATCAAATAATCAAATAATCAAATAATCAAATAATCAAATAATCAAATAATCAAATAATCAAATAATCAAATAATCAAATAATCAAATAATCAAATAATCAAATAATCAAATAATCAAATAATCAAATAATCAAATAATCAAATAATCAAATAATCAAATAATCAAATAATCAAATAATCAAATAATCAAATAATCAAATAATCAAATAGTCAAATAATCAAATAATCAAATAATTAAATAAACAAATTATATCAACATTAATTCCAGAAAAATCGAATTTATTTAATACTTTAAAATCACGGCATAAAAGAGGCTTAAATTAAGCATGTGTATCACATAACAGATCTGCCTGGATTGCAGCCAAATGGTATCCAAATGATTTCCGTTCCCCAGACACCATTTCAATAAAAGCGCTGCTGCCAACACGAGGTGACGACGATTGCCGCAATTTTTCTCCATCGATATTGTTGACTTTTTCGTATTCCATGTGTGAGTCGTCGTGTTTTTTTATTTTTCATTTTCTCTTGGTTGAATGACAAGCAACCGGATGTGCAACCTGCCGCACAAACACATATCATAAAAAAAATTGAAAAGAGTTTCATTGAATGCCATTCATTCTCGAGCTGCATTCATTCATGCCGATGCTCTTCGACAATACTTTTGCTCCATTTGCTGCCGTTCAATCTCTTTATAGCTACACTCGATACACAGGCGAATGAATAGAATTTCCGTACTGCGCTCATTGCATTCGTCATTCAATCAATTCATGCCAAAAGTAATTGCGATAATTCCTTGAGTGCTGCAACGCAACTTTTAAAAAATTTAATACATTATTAATTAATGTAAAACCAATAAATAAATTAAAATAAATCGGAAATATTTCGAAAATACTTAATAAGTAAAGTTGATAATGCTATAAATAAATGTTGTATGGAACGTAGTTTAATTATTTATAAATGAATTATTTAAATATAATAAAAATTACACAGCACAACGAAAA
Organism: Dryomyza anilis; assembly: GCA_951804985.1. Lineage (NCBI taxonomy): Eukaryota > Metazoa > Arthropoda > Insecta > Diptera > Dryomyzidae > Dryomyza > Dryomyza anilis. The sequence goes on from OX638134.1 coordinate 3,564,949, forward strand.
ATATTATGGGCGATCTTAGTACGATTTAACGATGGGCTTTAACATAAATTTAAAAAAAATCAAAAAAATAAATTTATAAAATCTAAAAATCATAGAATCAAAAAATCATAAAATATAAAAATCATAAAATCATATCATAAAATCACAAATTTATAAAATCTATAAAACATTGAATCATAACATCACTAAATCATAAAATCATAAAAAGATAAAATCATAAAATAATAAAATCATAAAATCGTACAATGAAAAAATGATGAAATGATAAAATTATAAAATCATAAAATTATAAAATCATAAAATTATAAAATCGTAAAATCATAAAATCATAAAATCATAAAATCATAAAATCATAAAATCATAAAATCATAAAATCATAAAATCATAAAATCATAAATTCATAAATTCATAACATCATAAAATCATAATATAAGAGAATCATAAAATTACAAAATCATAAATACATTACATCATAAAATCATAATATCATTATATCATAAAATCATAGTCATAATTCATAAATTCATAAAATCATAAAATCATAAAATCATAAAATCATAAAATCATAAAATCATAAAATCATAAAATCATAAAATCATAAAATCATAAAATCATAAAATCATAAAATCATAAAATCATAAAATCATAATATCATTATATCATAAAATCATAAAATTTATAAATTCATAAATTCATAAATTCATAAATTCATATATTCATAAAATCATAAAATCATAAAATCATAAAATCATAAAATCATAAAATCATAAAATCATAAAATCATAAAATCATAAAATCATAAAATTATAAAATCATAAAATCATAAAATCATAAAATTATAAAATCATAAATTCATAACATCTTAAAATCATAATATAAAAGAATCATAAAATTACAAAATCATAAATACATTACATCATAAAATCATAATATCATTATATCATAAAATCATAGTCATAAATTCATAAAATCATAATATCATTATATCATAAATTCATAAATTCATAAATTCATAAATTCATAAATTCATATATTCATATATTCATAAATTCATAAAATCATAAAATCATAAAATCATAAAATCATAAAATCATAAAATCATAAAATCATAAAATCATAAAATCATAAAATTATAAAATCATAAAATCATAAAATCATTAAATCATAAAATCATAATATCATAAAATCAAAAAATCGTAAAAAAATCAGAAAAAGAAAATCATAAAATAAATAAAAACATCCAGAAAATCATAAAAATTATAAAAGATAAAATCACTAAAATATCATAAAATTGTAACACAAAACAAAAAATTATAAAAATGTAAAATAATAAAATAAAAAAATGTATAAACCCATAGTATGAAAAATTAAACACTTCAGTAAAATAGAAAGAAGAAAAAAAACAGAAACACAAATATTTTGAGTACCTTTAACGTTATCAGAATCAATCAAAGAATAAATATTTGGAATTTTCTATAAACCTTACAATTCAAATAACAAAAACCCTTACAAAATACTATTTATTCCACAAGAACAAACACAAAATAATAATAACTGAATCTCACAAAAGCAAATATGAGTGAAACGACAAAATAACTATTCTGGGAATTATATTGTTATAGGGGGAGCGGGTTTTGTACCACAGTTGGAACTTGCATTGCACTTGACAGAATTATGTGAAAAATAACAAAAAAAAATAATTCCATGCAATAATATTTTATAAAACAAGAACACAAAAACCTTGATTGGTCTGTAAACAAGAAATGGCAACATATTCAAAAAGTTAAATTCGTCCACAGACTGACAAACACAACTTATTGGCACAAGAGGCATATGTTAGGCTTGACAGCGGACATTAGACAGCACACAGAAAGACAGACAATCAGACAGACAGTCAAACAGTCAGAACTGTCATGTCTCGCATGACAGTTGGGACAATCGAATGTAGTGGCACTGTTGCTATTTATTGTATGTTCTATGTTGTGTTTTTTTGTGTTTGCTTTGTATCGTCTAAACTAGCTGTGTTTTGGGCACCGATAGCCGACCAGTTGCACTGATGACCAGTCTTGATGTGAGTCAGTCTTGCTGTCAGTCAGCCAGTTACACACACACACAGAGTCAGTACGTCAATCAGTCATTTTTCGTATTTCTCTTGATAAACAGAATGCAAAATTGGAATCCATTCAAATGTTTGAAATGTCATAAATTGTTGATGTTTTTCTGCAATTTTTGTCCATGTTTAGACTGATGATGCATAGACGCACATATTTTTCACTAAAAATTCAATTCTTTAGTAAAAATTCAATTTTTCACTAAAAATTCAATTTTTCACTAAAAATTCAATTTTTCACTAAAATTTAAAATTTTCACTAAAAATTAAATTTTTGACTAAAATTTAAATTTTTCACTAAAAATTCAATTTTTCACTAAAATTTTAATTTTTCACTAAGAATTCAATTATTCACTAAAAATTCAAATTTTCACTACAAATACAATTTTTCACTAAAAATTCAATTATTCACTAAAAATTCAATTATTCACTTTAAATTCAATATTTCACTAAAAATTCAATTTTTCACTAAAAATAAAATTATTCACTAAAATTAAAATTTTTCACTAAAAATTCAATTTTTCAATAAAATTTCAATATTTCACTAAAAATTCAATTTTTCACTAAAAATTCAATTATTCACCAAAAATTCATTTTTTCACTAAGAATTCAATTTTTCACTAAAATTAACTTTTTCACTATAAATTCAATTTTTCACTAAAAATTTAAATTTTCACTAAAAATTCCGTTTTTCAGTAAAAATTAAATTTTTCACTAAAATTTACTTTTTCACTAAAAAATTAAATTTTTCACTAAAAATTCAATTTTTCACTAAAAATTCAATCTTTCACTAAAAATTCAATTTTTCACTAAAAATTCAATTTTTCACTAAAAATTCAATTTTTCACTAAAAATTCAATTTTTCACTAAAAATTCAATTTTTCACTAAAATTCAATTTTTCACTAAAAATTCAATTTTTCACTAAAAATTCAAATTTTCACTAAAAATTCAATTTTTCACTAAAAATTCAATTTTTAAATAAAAAATCAATTTTTTTCAATAAAATTTTCAATAAAAATTCAATTTTTTACTAAAATTCAAATTTTCATTAAAAATTAAATTTTAGCTACAATTTAAATTTTTCACTAAAATTTAAATTTTTCACTAAAAAATTCAATTTTTTACTAAAATTCAAATTTTCACTAAAAATTCAATTTTTCACTAAAAATTTTATTTTTCACTAAAAATTCAAATTTTCACTCAATTTTTAATCATTCACAAAAAGTTCACATTTCACCCAAAATTTCAAAGTTACTTCAAATTGTCTGTCGCCATTTGGCATTAGCCGGAATCGGATTCAAAATCATATGTAGTACGATTTGCACAAAGTCAAGTAGTTACAACAACCAGGACAACAGCATGATGCTGTGTCCCGCGGCTGTTTTGACCTCAATCATGATGCTCATCACGCGATGCGCAACCACCACGCACTTCAGCGTAAATACTTGGAGGCCGCACTATCCGCCGCACACAATCCACTGGCATCTCGGTCTCCTCGCCTCAATTCAACTCTTCACCAACTTCGCCACTCAACCAAGAAGCATCCGTCATGGCTGCAAGGCAGGTGCTTATGTTTCCAGCAAATGCCATCCATTCAAATTCGCATTGTCGGCATTTGAATGTGTGTGTCCTACACATTTGTGTAAGTTTTCTGTTTTCTTTCGATGTGTGTTGTCGCGTGTGCTGCAAGGCAACGAAATGTTCCTCTTTTTTTGCAGGCTTTTGTCCAGCCGTTTGTGCAGTTGTCCTTGCGTTTGTCCGCCGGTTTTGTCTGCGCCACTCAATTCGTAATCTGAGTCGCGCCGTGTGTTGTACGTGCGTTGCATCCGTTCTTAATCCGCAGTAAGGATCTGCAGGACGTGCCTACATATGCAATGTGTGACTGTCTGTGTGGTGGTGGTAGTGGCAGGTTCCTGTTGTTTTTTTGCTTTTATTTTTTTTTCGTTTCTGTTGAACAGGCCATACTTATGGTGTTTATGTAAGCAGGCAGGACAGATCTGGACAAATGTGGAGTCAAATGTGGGGAGCAAAAAAAATGTGGAAAAGGTTATTAAAGGATGTAGTATAGAAAGGGTAGTACAAATAGGGAGTTTAGTAGATACAGGGTAGGGTAGGAAATAGTAAGGCGCATAATACAGATAAAAGAGAATCTCTAAAAAAAAGTAGTACAGGCGGAAAAGGTAGGAACCTTAGATAGTAGGAATATGGTATATTAAGGGCTGATGTAAGGTATGTAGAGTATGTATGGGAAGTATGTATATTTCAACTATTCCATTCCATAACACAATCGGTCACAGTGGACCGATAATGCCCATTTACAATACCAGACATAGTAGTTATATAAGTAATCTAACTCCGGAGTTTCATTGAACTAGCTCTTCTAGTTTTCACGTAATCGTGACTTCAACATAAATACAGACGGACATCGCCAAATCGACTCAATAGGTCCTGCTAATTATGAATATATCGTCACTATCATGCCAAAGGGGTGAATGTGTAATTTTTGACATTTGCGTTTATTTTACATTTTTGAATGTAGTTTTACCGCAAATATACTTTGCCAAAATCGCGTGTTTTGTTGGATATTTCTAGCCACAAAAGACGAAAACCAAAACGGAGAATTTTAAAAAACTGAAAAATCTTGTCATGCCAAAAGGGCAAATCGTTTTGTTTTTTCGCCATAACTTTTTACTGGTGCATGATAAAATAATGGTGTAAAGCAATTAATTGTTTGTTTTTGATGCATCATTATGCATCGGCATCATTATTTAAAAATAATTTTCTTGCAAATAACAAAAGTTCGAAAAATCATTTTTAAATAATGATGCTAATCGATAGGTGCTTTTAAAACGAACAATTAATGAACTATTTGATATTGTACCCATGAAAAGTTATGTTAAAAAAACTAAAATATTTGCGTTTTGGTCTGGATATAGCCACACAAAATCTGTATTTATAATTCAGTAAGTTGTCCAAATCAAAAGAAATTTTAAAATACTAACAAAAAAAAATTTAAAATGATAATTTTTACTAATTTTTAAAGCAATTCAAACTTTATAATTTGATTTTCCCAACATTTTTAAAAATGCTCATTCGCCCCTTTGCCATAATAGTGACGATATACTTTTCGATGAGCGATTTGCCTCATTAAGGGTTTTACAAAGGGCCTACCAAACTGAATATGTACGCAAGTTAAAAGATATTTTAAAAACATCACCATATTGGATTTGGTATACGTCGCAAATTTTTACTTGGAAATTATTTGAATTTTGTAATATTCTAAGTAGACTTACTAAATTTTTGATTTTTAATAAAAATTCTAAACAAATTTTGGAATAAACGTTGAAAAATTGCCTTTCCAGCTATTTTCAAAATGCGGGATAATTACAAAAAAACTTTGAGGATTCTCCTGCAAAACTAACTTTTTAGACTTAGCTTTTGTTATGGAATGGGAATGGAGCGATTTAAAGAAGTAATATAGACCTTTAGTAGTCAAAAAAGAATTAGAAGTGTCAAAAGGAAGTGTCAAAAGGAATACTATAGAAATGGAGTATTATAGAATGGAGTACTGAGAAATAAAGTGCTATAGAAATACAAAATATAGAGTACTTCGTATAGAAGTGGAGAAGTATTGAAATGGAGAATAAAAGAAATGGAAAAATATGGAATTTAAAAGTATAGATATGAAGTAGTATAGAGTTGAAGTAATACAAAAATAATGTAGCATAGTACATAAATGCTGTATTAAAGAAATAAAGAGATATACGGCCATGTTCCGACTTACGATCGAAATCCAATCGAATTTCATATAAAATATGTAAACAAACGGTTTTGAATTCGATGTCTCAGAACAAAAATTTGTTATTTCAGTGAATTCAATCCGTTTGATTTTTCTTCAACGATTTAAATTCGTTTGAAAAACACATTTTTTGTATTGTGACATCGAATTCAAAACCGTTTGTTTACAAAATTTTATATGAAATACGATCGGAATTCTATCGAAAGCCGGAACATGGCCGATAGAAATGGAATAGTATAGAAATGGAGTAGTATATAGAAATGGAAAAATAGAGAAATAATGATGTATTACAATTGAGTAGAGTATAAATAGAGTAATACAAAAATAAAGTGGTATTGAAATATAGTTGTAAAGTAATGGAATAGCATATAAATGAAGAAGTAGATAAATAAAGAGGTATAGAAATGGAATAGTATAGAAATGTAGTAGTAGACATAGAAAAGTATGATTTAGAGCGGTATACAAATGGAGTAGTATACACAGAAATCGAGTAATATTGAAATAAACTGGTATAAAAATCGATGTGTATAACAATGAAGTAGTATAGAAATGGAAATATAGGGATTTGGAGAAGTATAAAAATATAGTAGACTAGAAAACGAGTAATAACCAGTTGGGAAGGTTAGATCACATGGGAAATTTTAAAGTACGGACATTTTATAGTAGGTGTTATTATAATAGTTAGGATTTCCAAATTACAGTCGGTCTAAGCCTAAATACCCTACACATATGTGTGGGTACCATTCAAAGTTTTATATAGGTCACCAGTGTATATGAATCCTGAAAATAACTACAAACTTTCAATCGGTGAAGAATTTCCATTCATTTGATACCCATATTTACAAATGGGTAGGTGCACCGAATTTCGATTTTTTTTTTTGGGAACCACAAGTTGTTTCGCGGGAGAACATTATTTTCATGTATTTGAACATGAAGTCAATATAAAAATTAGCTGAACACGTATACAGTAAAATTCACCAGTAGATGTGTTTTAAATGATAAATTTGAACATAAGTGGTCGGTTCACAGGTCATAATGGACTGATTATGCCCATTTTCACTGACAGATAGCGTAGATATATAAGTAATCTAAATTAGGAGTTTCATTTATTTAGCTCTTCTAGTTTTTCTGTAAACGTGATTTAAACAGACAGACGGATAGACGGACAGACAGACGGACATCGCTAAATCGACTCAGGAGGTCATGCAGATCAAGAATATATATACTTTTCCATACCGGAGATGCTTCCTTCTGGGTGTTACAAACGGCGTACCAAACTGAATATACCCTTCCACTCTTAGTGTAGGGTATAAAAAGGATATAGAGATGGAGTTGTATAAGAATGGATTAGTACTACTGAAATGAAATAGTGGAGAATTGGAGAAGTATAAAAGTCTATTAGTAATGAAAAGGAGTAGAAAAGAAATAATGTATTCTAGAAATGGAGTAGTATAGAAATGAAGTAATATTTAAATGTTGTAGTATCAAAGTTGGCAGTTGAAGAAATATAAGAAATATGGTGCTATAAATGAGATGCTATAAAAAATGAGTAGTACAGAAATGCATTAGTATTTAAATAAAGTCATAAAAACCGATGAAGTTTAGTTAGGAAAATCTATAGTAAGAGATTTAGTAAAGTGAAGAGATTAGTATAGTCAGCAATGTAATGGGGGAGAAGTAGAGTAATCAGAACAGTACAGCACAGTGAACACACTAGAATGTTCATTAGAATCAAGAGTAGAACGTGAAGTTGGACATTGGACAGAACAAAATGAAATACGTTACCGAGTTGGACATGAAGCAGAACATGGACTACAACGTGTATTGTAGGCGGATAGCAAATGAAAAACTTGGTGTTTCATGGAGTTTAGTATAGAGTAAAGGGTATAGAGTACAGGGTATAGAGTACAGGGTATAGAATACAGGGTATGAAGTACAGGGTAGAGTGTATGGTGTTGATAGATTGGAATGTAGTACGCTGATAGGGTTTATAAATAGGTTTAGAATGAAACCAAGTATAGCATGTAGAATGGGGTAAAGTATAGAACGATATATGGCGCATAGAAGGGGGTATACAATTGGAGTATAGTAAGAACGATGTATAAAGTATAGAATAGTGTATGGTGTTGAAGAATATAGAGAGCATGAGGTTTGGTATGCAGTGTACTGTGGGGTGTAGTAACTGAAGTTGTACTAAGTAACGTGTATAGTATGATGGCACCCACCCATGTATGTTGTACGAAGAGGTAAAAAAAATTAGATGGTCTGTGGTATGGTTTTTGATATAAAACAAAGCATGTTATGCAGAGCATGGTAAAAAAGAAGGTTATAACTGCATGTAGGGGTTCTGAAACAACAAAAACAATAAAAAAAACAACAATAAAAACAATAGTAAAAACACAATACAGAGTTATATGAGGCTTATAATGGGTTTTAGCAAGTGAGGAAGTACTTGATGTAACAATAGGTGGTATGGTAAAAAAACTGACTCTGGTTATCTAGTTATATAGCAGAAGTCCAAGTACCACCACTCGGACAGTTAAGTACAAGTACCTATAACACGAACAGAAACAAATGAAATCGTCGTTATCAAGTAAAAAATGAAATGAAAACAAAACGTAAATTGCAGACATTGCAAGAATATTTTATGGTGTCTATGTTAAGTACAGATAAAGCGGGATATTGTATTGTCGGTGTTTTCTTTTATGCTTTTTTTTTTAATTTTACTATAAAAATAAAACAGTTTATATGGAAATTTAAAATTAATATAAAGCGCACTGTCTGTCTGGTTAAATAAATATTAAGTTGTATTTAGAATAGTAGAATATTTATTATTATGCGTGAAATATTTTTATATACACCGAAAATTATAATAGTAAAAAATGTTCTCATACAGCCCTGTCCTAATTTTAAGTATGCTAAAATTATTAATTGTCTAAATTGTGCACAAACGGATAAAACTTGCGTTAGAAATTAGAAAAAAAATGAATGTACAGCTGTTTCAATTAGTACTGCTAAATATTAGTAAATTTGTATTTAATACAGCTGTGCAATCAGAAAAGCGCGTGCTGCTTATTAAACAATAATATGGAGTTAGACTAATAAACAAAATAAAGCCGGCTTTATTTCGACTTTAATGGTTGACTATTTTTAAAGTTGACTTAATTTCTATTATTTGTTAGGCTGACTCTGTTTAACAATAAAGATATTAAAGAAAAGAAAAAAGTAGGATTTGAAAAACAAATAGTTTTAACTTGAGGCACTAACATTATTAAATATACTCTCTTATTCATACTATATGTGAAAATATGAATTTGAAATAAGTTAGAAATATCAATCCATAGAGAAAAATAGGAAAAAGTCATTGATTAGATTAGGTTGATTACAAATTCTTTTATCAGAAAAATGTATATCAATTTTAAAACATTTTATTTGTAAAACCAAATCTTATATTTCAACACTTTTACATTAATCTAAATTTTCCAAATTCCTAAATCGATGAAAACTGTATTTTGAATTAAACTTGGTTTCACTCGTACATTTCAAATAACTACGATTGACAGCCCTATTCTAACAAGCAATGGCAATTTTATCAATAATAATTGATACAAATGACAATTGATTCAGACTTTTACGTCAATAAACATAGAAAATAAAATTGACTGACAATTGTGACAAAGCGCACTATTGTGACCGATTTGAATTTGTGACTCGTACCAGAATAGTGCTATAAATGTACAATTTGTTTCGTAGTAAAAACATTGAGGAAAAAGAAATTTATGAGGTATATCTGAAATGCAACAAAAAAAACTTTTTAAAAATATGTAATATTTTAAACCAAACCCTGAACTTTAACCATTTTACCACAATCCAAATGACTGAGATCGATATTAAAGAAAATGTAATTTCCATCGTTAACCACGATTAAGTGTATAATTGGTAATAGATGAAAACATTGAAAACATTTTGTATATAAATATTCGATTCTGATTTTGTTTTTGATGAAATAAGTCGTATTTTTAATTGACAAGAACACAACAATTTGTAATGTTTAAAAAAAAAGTTATCGACAAAAAAAAGGACAAACATCATTCCTAATCCTATTTTAATATAAAGATTACATTCTTTATGGGAAATATTACTTAACATTGAAGTAGGGGATTTTTGACAGTTGGTGTAAGGAAGTTAGTAAGAATAAAAAAGTTATAGTCGGTCTAAGCCGGCACATATGGGCATTTCCTGGAGTTCCGGTCTGGACATTCGTACGTTTAAAACTTTAATATCTCGAAGGAAAATTGTTTTTTTTTGTGCTCGTAGTACCTACTTAAATAGGACTACCCACACATTAGAAAATTCTATACGGTAGATCAAAAGAAATTAATTAATTAATGGTCAATTCGGACGGGACAAAAACGAAAGTGCATGTCGAGGTTCATATGGAAAGTCCAAAAAGTCAATGAATTTAGTATACAAAATAATTTTTGAATTATTTTAAAAAATATATGAGATAATGTGCTTTGTTTGTAAATTTACACTTTGTTTCTAAAATGTTTACTTTTTTCATAATAAATCACAGAAAAATTCCGGAAGAGAATGCATACAAATTATTTATTTGAGTTATTTAGAAAGATAGCTGAGATAATTTACTGTATTTCCGTATATAAACACTTTGTTGCTAAGGTTTATAGTTATTTCGTAATAAATCAAAGTACAACGATTTTTTTGCTAAAAATAATTTTAGTTATTTCGTAATAAATCACAGCACACGATTTTTTTGCTAAAAATAATTTTATATATGACAGGATAAATAATCATTATTATGAATTTATGTACAAATCGAATTTTCAGATGTTTTTTAAAGTTTTTATTTTTATACCCTACACTAAGAGTGAAAGGGTGTATTCAGTTTGGTACGCCGTTTGTAACACCCAGAAGGAAGCATCTCCGGTATGGAAAAGTATATATATTATTGATCTCCTGAGTCGATTTAGCGATGTCCGTCTGTCCGTATGTCTGTCCGTCTGTCTGTCTGTCCGTCTGTCTGTCCCTCTGTCTGTCTGTTGAAATCACGATTACAGAAAAAGTAGAAGAGCAAGAACAATGAAACTTTAGATTTAGAGTACTAATATATCTAAGCTGTCTGAACAAATTGGCATGATATGTCTATTGTGACCTGAGAACCGACCACTTATGTTCAAATACCTCATATAAAATGTATATCTACAGATCAATTTTACTGTATACGTGCTTAGGTAAACTTTTTTTGGTAAAATATATATTGACTCATGCTCAAATACATGAAAATAATGGTTTCCGGCGGAACGACTTGTGGTTCAACAAAAAAAAATCGAAATTTGGTATACCTACCCATTTGTAAATATGGGTATCAAATGAAAGGAAATTTTTCAGCGATTGAAAGTTTGTAGTTATTTTCGGGATTCGTATATCCTGGTGACCAATATACCACTTTTAATGGTATCCACACATATGTGTAGGGTATTTATAGTCGGCTTAGAGCGACTATAATTTTGATAATCCTAACTATCATAATAACACCTACTTTAAAATGTCCCATGTGATCTAACCTTCCCAACTGGTTTTTACTTTGTTATGATAGTTTTTTTTTTGATAGTTTTTTTACACACGGCCAGTAAAAAGTTAAAATCACCCAAAGATGTTAATGTTTAATATCTAAGTCCTCCTAAGTGGTTGGATCGTAGATCACAATCGACCTAGCATGATCATTTTCAATACCAGAAACCGTAAATGTATAAGTAATGTGACTATAAAGTTTCATTGCTATCAGTGATGCCAACTGGAGGGGAATTCTCCAATTTGTGGAAATTTTAGTCTTAGTGGGTAATCGGGAAATGGTCTACTTTTCATCGAATTTATATTTCAAAACAAATGTTTTTACTTTTAGATTCGATATCTTAGTACAATAAATAATGTTCATAATGAATTTAAACAGCATGTTGACTTCAACGCTTTCCATTCGTTTGGAAAATAAAAAATTCTAAATAGTTTGTTTAGAATTTTGCATGGAAAATCGGATTCAATCGAAAACTGGAACATACCTCTATATTCCAATCACGTTAAAGATCATAATTTGGCTTCTAATAAACACAATCTATTAAATACGATTTCTAGATCTAGATAAATTCCTTTAACATTTTTTTAATGTATGTTTTTAAATTAAAGATACATTTTTACTTAATGTAAGACCTGCAAATTTGACATGTTGAAAAAATATTGTCTTCTGTATTTTAAAGATTGCGATTATTGAGAATTTAAAATTTCGATACTAAAAATATCAAAATGTAGTAAAAAAATAATAAATTAAATAATAAAAAATTAAAAAAAAAATTCACTACTTTTGTATACTCCGACACGCCTTCCTCAGAGTGTTACAAACAGATGACTAAACTGAGTGTTCCCTTTTCACTCTTAGTGTAGGGTATGAAACACTATTATAGCATGATATTTGGCATATATTGTGTTATGCGACCTAAAATAAAATAAAACTTGGAATATTTTTCCAGGTTATTTATCTGGAAATTTAAACCCTCTTAGTGCACTTTCAATGGGGCATATTGACCCTTTCAAATTTCAAATTAATTATAATTAAAAATTCCACAAATATGAAAAATTTAAATGTAGAAACGTTCCTTGTCAAATTTTACAATAGGTCACTAAAATTAAAACATATCAAGAGAATGAAATTATATAAATTAGTTAGTTCTTCATATTCATCAATATTATGAAAATATTTTTTTAACCCTTCCGCATTTTTACTTGATCCAAATTTTATATTTTATGTGTTTTGGAATCATCTAACAGCGAAGTTGTTATAGCCTAGCTATTAAATTATACTGGAAAACCATCGTGGTCCCACCGAGGTAAATATTTAAGTTTTTTTGTTAAAGATAGATATTACTTAAAGCTATTGTGAACGAAGAGAAATTTCTGTTTTACCACAATTCAAACTTTTCAGATCCATATTTCCTACGTTGTACTATATAATCTCAACATTTTTATTGCGTAATCATATTCTCTGTACTGGTTCATGAAACCAATTTGCTATACATAATAACAGTCAATGAAAAAATGTTAAGATTTCATCGTAATATTTCTGTGAAGAACTTACATATTTTAAATATTTTATTTGGATTTAACACTTAAGGGTTCAATATACCATTAACTTCAGTAGTTATTTTTCATTCTAATTGTTTGTGTCATAAGTTTAATGACTCCATTACAAGTCAATGTAAATTTTATTAATTCTTTAAACATATAACACTCATTTCAATGTCTAACGCCTAACACTTTTAATTGTTTAATTATTACAAATGTTCTAAAGTCAATATTAAAAATTCGTGTCGAAAACTTTTTACAAATATTTACAGATCATTGTGTTTTTTTGTTTGTATAAGTCGAAAATAAAGTCTTTATATTCTCTATATTGATACAAACGAACGAAATTTTTGTATTATGTTTCTGTAAATATGGCATAAATCGTTTTATTTAAAAGAAGCCCCCATAATAAAGGTTGTTAAAATAATAACGAGCAGAACAATGTGTATTTGTATGGCGTAATGCCTATGAACAGATGTTAATAATGGATAAAAACGTACCTGTTTTACTGGGAATATTATTACAATAAATGTTGAGCGTACACACACATTACGTAGCGTCTTGTTTGTTGTTTGGAATATTTGTTTGATTATAATAATAATATGAAAGCTATTATATGTTATTGATTTTTTAAATTGCGGTACAATAAAATGGGATTTGCTTTTGAGTTTTGTGTATCCTTAAAAGTATTTGTTGTATCAGGCTGAAAAGAGAATTTGTAAAAGTATGCTTATTAAGTGTTCCGTAATTAATAAAAAAAAATATATATATATTATATACAATATAAACATTTTCCGACATAAAACACGCTTTTGTTATGCTGTTTATTATAAAAACTGTATTGATTACTCATTTTTACTAATGTCTTTAACGAAGTGTAAATTGATGTTTATACACGAACACACCCATTAATTGAGTTCATTTGCTACTCAACAGCAGACAAATACATGAAAGCTTAATTTTGGTTGTAGGATATCGAGTTTGGGGGAAGAGATTCGTAAAAGATTAATGCTGTTAAATTTGCTGTTTAATATATGGGAATGTAAAGATTTTTCACGAGATATTCTGATAGATAGACCAGGCTACAAGTTATAAATATTCATTTTTTAAAATTGAATTTTTAATGAAAATTGAATTTTTAGGGAAAATTGAATTTTTAGTGAAAATTCAATTTTTAATGAAATATGCAATTTTTAGTGAAAAATTAAATTTTTAGTTAAAAACTGAATTTTTAGTGAATAATTGGATTTTTAGTTAAAAGTGAATTTTAGTGATAATGAAATTTGAGCGAAAATTTGGATTTTTAGTGAACATTTTAATTTATAGTGAAAATTGAATTTTTAATAAATAATTGAATTTTCAGTGAAAAATTGAATTTTTAGTGAAAAATTGAATTTTTAGTGAAAAATTAATTTTTAGTGAAAATTTGAATTTTTAGTGAAAATTTGAATTTTTAGTGAAAATTTGAATTTTTAGTGAAAATTTGAATTTTTAGTGAAAATTTGAATTTTTAGTGAAAATTTGAATTTTTAGTGAAAAATTAAATTTTTACTGAAAAATTAAATTTTTAGTGAAAAATTAAATTTTTAGTGAAAAATTGAATTTTTAGTGAAAAATTTAGATTTTTAGTGAAAATTTAGATTTTTAGTGAAAAATTGAATTTTTAGTGAAAAATTTAGATTTTTAGTGAAAAATTGAATTTTTAGTGAAAAATTGAATTTTTAGTGAAAAATTGAACTTTTAGTGAAAAATTGAATTTTTAGTGCAAAATTGAATTTTTAGCGAAAATTGAATTTTTAGTGAATTTTTAGTGAAAATTTAGTGAAAAATTGAATTTTTAGTGAAAAATTGAATTTTTAGTGAAAAATTGAATTTTTAGTGAAAAATTGAATTTTTAGTGAAAAATTGAATTTTTAGTGAAAAATTGAATTTTTAGTGAAAAATTGAATTTTTAGTGAAAAATTGAATTTTTAATGAAAAATTGAATTTTTAGTGAAAAATTGAATTTTTAGTGAAAAATTGAATTTTTAGTGAAAAATTGAATTTTTAGTGAAAAATTGAATTTTTAGTGAAAAATTGAATTTTTAGTGAAAAATTGAATTTTTAGTGAAAAATTGAATTTTTAGTGAAAAATTGAATTTTTAGTGAAAAATTTAATTTTTAGTGAAAAATTTAATTTTTAGTGAAAAATTTAATTTTTAGTGAAAAATTGAATTTTTAGTGAAAAATTGAATTTTTAGTGAAAAATTGAATTTTTAGTGAAAAATTGAATTTTTAGTGAAAAATTGAATTTTTAGTGAAAATTTGAATTTTTAGTGAAAATTTGAATTTTTAGTGAAAATTTGAATTTTTAGTGAAAATTTGAATTTTTAGTGAAAAATTGAATTTTTAGTGAAAAATTGAATTTTTAGTGAAAAATTGAATTTTTATGGAAAAATTGAATTTTTAGTGAAAATTTGAATTTTTAGTGATAAATTGATTTTTTAGTGAAAAATTGAATTTTTAGTGAAAAATTGAATTTTTAGTGAAAATTTGAATTTTTAGTGAAAATTTGAATTTTTAGTGAAAAATTGAATTTTTAGTGAAAAATTGAATTTTTAGTGAAAAATTGAATTTTTAGTGAAAAATTTGAATTTTTAGTGTAGACGGTCTTGCAAAATTAAAGGGTAAATAAAAAATTAAATACTTGTTTTTCGTGTTTTTTTTTTTGTGTTTTAAAAATAGCGTTCATTATAGGGGTAAAATAAAATATCTTTTTCTTCTCAAGAAAAATATAAATAAAATCATTTTTGTTTACTTTCTTAAGTATTTCTTAAAAAATATGAATTTTGAAAAGCATGTATTCCATTTTAAACGATTTTTCTTATTTTTTTGTGATTTATTTTTTTATTTTTTCATATATTTTGGACATTTTGTTAATATTTAATATATGTTTTTATTTAAAATAATCTATTTTAGAAATTTTGGACAAACTTTCCTTACATCCAAAAATAAATGAACCTTTTTAAGTATTATCCAAAATGTATTATCAAAAATAAGCTGTACTTAAAACCTTACATAAAATTCATTCATGTTATACAAAAAAAAATCAAGTCGTACTTAAAGTTTATACAGTCTGTCATTCCTTCATATTCCTTTTTAATATGCCGTATCAGACAAAATACCATCAAATATGGCAGTTAATCGATGAGCAAATTCCAAGGTTTTGCCTACGCAACCGTTTGTCACACTTAAAGGGCGCTTCATGCTTTTGCTGCTGCTAAATTAAGGACATGCTGCTGTTAAATATATATATATATATATTATATTCTTATACTATAAAAAAAGGGCAACCAAAAAAAAATAAAGAAATTGTCAAAACTACCGCAACAAGTTATGCCTTGGCTCAATTGCGAACCCACCCAACATTGTGTGTATGTTGAGGCCAACTGGGCCTCATGTTGGTTGGCATTTGGCATTTTGGCCAACAGTTCAGGGCAACTGCTAGAAAGCAGCTGTTGCAGTGCTTTTGCAGACTGATGTAATTATCCGCGCGGGCGCAAAGGAAAATTCTAAAAATTCTCAATCTAAAAAATTTGAATTTAAGGGAGGTAACTGCAGAATTTCTCTTTCCAAGATGTTCGAAAATTTGATACTTCTGTGGTGAGCGCAACAGTGATAAGGGTAGACAAATGTTTATAAACAACATTTAACAGAACATGTTGCGCAATAATGTTGCGTAGTTTGCAAAACTGTTAAACTATTTTGAGGGTTGATTTTTGGAATTTCGAAAAGGTTTTTGTACAGATATTTTATGGATTTGCAAAATTTCAAATGTTAATATTAAATTACGTGCAAATTATATGTGAAACTAAATAGCAGAGACACATAACGTCGATGACACTGCAAAACCGCCTAACTGCATGTGAAAATTACGCCTAATTTTTTGTTATAATAGGCTTTTTAATGATATGTTGATCGGATCAATTAGATAAATGACATTATAAATTATGACATACTTAATTTTGTATGAAGTAAGTGCAGAATTGAGACTGAAAACAGTTTTTTTTCTTCTGTAAAATTCATTTTTTAAGAGGTATTCGAAAAAGTACATAAGGGGTTTTGCAGTATCACCAACGATATATAATTCGAGTTGTATAATATTTTTTCAAGTACCTACTATAATTTTTCTGAATTCTAAAAAAAGAAATTCACTGCTATAAACCTTACGAACTGAACGCACATTTTGAACAGCTGGATTTTGAATGTGTAATTCTTCCAATGTTAATATTTTGACGTTCAAATTAAAGAAGAAACTAAACAACTGTGGCACAAATATTATTCGAGTTGTATAAAATTCTTTCAAGTACCTACTATAATTATTCTGAATTCTAAAAAAAAAAATTCGAAACTATAAATCTTACGAACTTGGTGCATATATTGTACAGTTCGATTTCGGAATTGTAGCACTCGAATTGTTAATTTTTTGACGTTCAAATTAAAGAAGAAACTAACTAGTTGAGACACACATATAATTCGAATTGTATATTATTATTTTTAGTATAATTTTTCTGAATTTATAAAAAAAATGGCTTCTAAAGGGTTTTTTAATAAGAGCGATACAAAGTTTTTTCAAGGGTTTTTCAAGAGGGACGCTACAAAAGTAGAGCGACAGGAACAGCAAACGACGCTATATTTCTTGCCGCTCTTTTGACATTTCTCTTCAGTAAGGTTTGCCATTTCATGATGGAAAGATATACGAGCCAACAACGAGTCGAAATAATTAAAATTTATTACCGAAATTCGAATTCGTATATCTTTCCAACATGAAACCTTTTATAAACCATAGAGCTTCCAGCAAATTTTGTACAGGATTTGTAGCACTCAAAATGTTAATATTTTGACATAGAATTTATAGAAGAAATTATTTTCGACATATTATTTTTTTTTTTAAATTCTGAAAATCAACTCGACAGCATACATTTTGTTCTGAGAAATTTTGAATTTATAAAACTTCAAATATTAATATTTTCAGGTTAAAGACTGAATCACAATTCGTGAAATATTATATTTCTTTAAGTGCGTATTATAACCCATAGTAAGTGTTAGAAAAGGACTTTATCTATTATCTTTATAAGTACTAAAACTTACAAATATTACTGAGGGTTGTTTCGAAGTTTACGGGATAACTTTGTCACAATGGGATCATGTATTTGCTACACTTGCAATATTAAATTTTGAACGTTCAAATTCTAGGATACATAATACATAGACTCACACGACATTCGAGTAGTTTAGCATTTATTTAAGTACTATAATTGTGCACAATTCTGATAAAAAGAAGAACTCGCTGCCATAAACCTTACGAACTTGGCATAAAATACATTCCACATTATAAAAATTTCTATGGCAAAATTTGTAAAAGTACCACAGTTCGAAAAATACCATAAACTATAATATTGCTGCATACAAAACATTTATATTATAACGTCAATTAATATGCACAGGGTGTTTTTACTATAGTCATAAAAATATTAACTAAAAAAATGTTCGATACTTCAATTAAAGTACAATAATATGAAATAGGTTCAGGAATAAAAGTGAAATCGTAAACATTTGTAAAAAGAATGTTGAATAAGTTGAATATTAAAATATCTCTGTTTGATTATATAGTATCATTTTATAGTATCATTTTATAGTATCATTTGACATATTAGGTTTTAAAATTGGCATAATTTGTCCAACATGGATTACCATATACATATTGCACAGCTCATCTAAAAATACATTTACTGTATTTTTGTCATACATAGAAAAAAATGTGCATCCTATTGAATCGTAAAAATGTGTACAAAGAATGTTGAATAAGTTGAATAAAATAATATCTCTGTTGGATTATATGTTTTATAGTTTCATTTGACATGTTAGGTTTGAAAATTGGGAATGTCCAAAATGGAATACCATATACATTTTGCATAGCTCATCTAAAAATACATTAGGTGTATTTTTGTCATACACCGAAAAATAAAATTTACATCATATTGATGAATTCCGTACTTCGAACCATGATTCATTGTATTGAAGAACCATTCATAATATTAATGACTAACGACATCAATGTTATGAATGCGTTCATAAGTACGATGAATGCTTGAACTTTATGTGAGGAAACGTTTCATCATATTAATGAACAAATACATAAAATAGAACATATATGTACATCATATTGATGAATGATGTTCATCAAAACAAATTTCAATCAAAACATTTATTTTTTGCGGTACATCAGTTCACAAATAATTTTTTTTTTTTAATTTTTTCATACAAAATTTTTTTTTTCCAACAATATTTTTTTAAGGAAATTTTTTCGATGTATTTATTTTTTGATTTATATTTTTTTTGAAAAAAAAATATTATATCAAAAAAAATATTCCGACAAATTTTATTTTTCCACCAACATTTTTTTTAAGGAAAAATATATAAAAAAAAATTTCCGCCTAATTTTATTTTTCCAACAACATTTTTTTAAGGAAATTTATCAAATATAATCAAAAAAAATTGTTTTTTTTTGTAAAATTCGTAAAAAAATATACATTAATTAATTTAATATACATCAATTAATTTACTTTAATAAAAAAATATTATATTACATTTTTTTTCCGACAATATTTTTTTTTCGAATTATTTTCAATTTTTTTATTTTAATTCGTAAAAAAATGTCCATCAATTAATTTATTTTGAAAAAATATTAGTTCATCTATATTTATCATATTGAATATTATATTCATAAAGATTATTTACAAAAAAAAACAATTGGGAAGGTTAGATCACATGGGAAATTTTAAAGTAGATGTTATTATGATAGTTAGGATTATCAAAATTATAGTCGGTTTAAGCCGACTATAAATACCCTACACATATGTGTGGTTACCATTCAAATTGGTATATAGGTCAGCAAGGTATACGAATCCTGAAAATAACTACAAACTCTCCATCGCTGAAGAATTTCCATTCATTTGATACTCATATTTACAAATGGGTAGGTGTACCGAATTTCGAATTTTTTGGGAACCACAACTCGTTTCGCAGGAAATCATCATTTTCATGTATTTCACCAAAAAAGTTTATCTAAGCACGTAGCTCAGTGGTTAGTGCGTTGGACTGCGAGCCGAAAGGTCCCCGGTTCAAGACTGGACTGGGGCTAACAACATCTTTTCATAGAAACATTGTCTATACCGCGCTACCTCTCGTCAGTAAATGGCAAACCTACGAGAGTAAAACCATTGCCTATGAAAAAGCTCTCACCCGCCGTTCGGATTCGGCAATAAACTGTAGGTCCCACCACTTTGAGTACAAATATAACACGCACAGCTCAAAATGGTGAGAGAACTCGGCCGAAGTTCTATACAGGACTGTAGCGCCAAACTATTATTATTATTATAAGCACGTATACAGTAAAATTGATCTGTAGATGTAAATTTTATATGAGGTGGTCGGTTCTCAGGTCACAATAGATCGATCATGCCAATTTTCTTGTTCAGACAGCTTAGATATATAAGTAATCTAAATCTAAAATTTCATTGCTCTAGCTCTTCTACTTTTTCCGTAATCGTGATTTCAACAGACAGGCAGAAGGACAGACAGACAGACAGACAGACAGACAGACAGACAGACAGACAGACAGACAGACAGACAGACATACAGACATACAGACAGACTGACAGACGGACATCGCTAAATCGACTGAGGAGGTCATGCTGATCAAGAATATATATACTTTTCCATACCTTCTGGGTGTTACAAACTGCGTCCCAAACTGAATATACCCTTTCACTCTTAGTGTATTCATAGATATTATGATTATATATATCAATATGACGATTTAAATTCATTGAATTGAATATTTCGTTCTTCAATAAGATGTTCGATAGTATGAATAAATTCATATATATTATGAATGCATTCAACAATATGTCGTTTAATGAACGGTGGTATTAATATAATGAGTCTGGTAGAAAAATTCATAATATTTATGAATAAATTCATCATATTGATCATTTTTTATTTCTGTAGACACACAAGTTTTAATTAAACTTCAGTTAAAATTTTCAAGGTCGAGCTAAAATAATAATTCACCAAAAGACGAAAATTATATTCTTAGTCAGCATTTCAAAGAAGTTTCATTGTGCTAAATTTTACTATATTTTTTTTTTGGTCACTAAAAAAAATGAGTATATCTCGCATATTTTGCATATTTTTCACATAAAATAAAAGTTTTCTATTATATAGCGCAAAGTTTTCAGTCTCTTAAACAGAAAAGATAAATTTATTCTTATGATTGCTTGGAATATTCAAAATAATAAAAAAGCAAAACTATGAGAAAATTGAAAATGGGCTATATAAAAAAAACTGAGAACAGTTTTAGAATCATTGCCATAAATGTTCCGAAGAATTGCTGCAACAAAATTAGTGTACAAAAATATTTCTAAGATTTTAAAATTGAAGTTAGGACTATAATTTGTTTTATTAAGTTTTTATTTCACAAATGTTACGTGTTGTATTCTAATTGTTTGAATATTCTAGCACATTTTTAAAGGCAAATATTTTCTTTGAAGGCATGGAATTTTTCCCTAGACAATTTTCCCAAGAAAATTATTTCTTATAAAATGTTGTGCTAGTGACACTTTAATTTAATTTTTGACGTATTTAAACTGAAATTATTTTATCGGCCTGAGAAAAATTTAATTAAAAATGAAGAATACGAATTATCTGGCAAAGATTTATCTAAGGAAGTTTATTTGGAAAGTTACGTCTGGTAAAGATTTATCTTGTTTAAAAACTGTTTCGGGAAAAATTGGCTGGAAAAGAATTGCATCGAGTAAGACTTTACGTTGGGATGAATTGTATGTTGTAAAAATTGTCGGTGAAGAATTGTCTGAAAAGAGAATTGTCTGGGGGAAGAATTGTAGAATTGAATTATACGGGGAAGTCCGAGAAAGAATGAATTGTATCGACGAAGAAATGGTTCGGAGAGGAATTGTAACTGGAATAAATCTCATAGAATAAATATCTCGGGGAATAGAATAAATGTTTGCGGAATGAATAGTCGCTGCGGTTATTTCAAATTGTATCGGAATAAAAAATGTATAGGGTATGAAGAATTGTCTCGGAGAAAAAATATCTGGGAAATACTCTGTAAAGAATTTTATTGTTGTTTGTAGAAAGAATTGTCTTTGGAAAGAATTATATATTTGTCTCGAAGTGGAATTTTGTCGGAAAAATGTTGGAAATTAATAATTGTCTCGGAGAAGTAATTTTCCAGGTGAGAATTGACACGGGAGAGTAATTTCGATTTGATCTCGGAGAAAACTTGTATGGAGATAACATTGTGTCGTCAAGGAATTCTTGGGAAGAATTGCAGAGCTCTCATTTCTAACTAATAGTGCTTTTAAACATTTGTTTGTCAGCTTCTATGTTAATCTGAACAGTTATTTAACATTTGTAGAATATTCTAAAATATTCAGAATATATTTTTTTAACATAGTAGACACGTGCCGTCGCAATTGTTATTTATTTGCTACAATGGTAAACATGATGAATAAAAATAATTTCAACATATAATAAAAATTAGAACAATTGTACAAATAATAAACAGCGATTTTAAACAACAGCATCGGCATAAACAATTCGCATAAAACAAGTTAAAAATATATTTGTCAAAAAAAAAAACAAATTGCACCCATTTGTTATTAATTGAAATGTTTGAAATTAAATTTATATAATAAGAAATAATGCAAACAGAGCGTGTGCCATTGTACAGCATTTAATAACATTTGTTTTTCAAATATATATTTGAAAAACATATATATTATTGATATTATTATCAGCAAATATTTGTGTAATTAAACATTGGTTATATTTCATTTATTTCAAACTAGAAATTAAAAACGAATACCCGATTACGATTTCGATATTGATTTTCGTTGTTATTTCGGTAGCAGTTTTCACTTTTGAAACGAAATGGTACCGGTTTCCTGTAACGTATTCGATTTCAGTTTTTATAATAATATTTGGAAACCGAATTCATTTATTCAGATAAACCATTACTTTAAAAAATTTGATATTTAAAATTTATATAAAAAAATTGTATTCAAATTTAATTATTTCTGTTTGTTTTTCATACTTAAAAATACAATCAGAATTACTAACTGATATAAAATCGAATATGTGAGATTCGTATATCCGTATATTTTTGATTTTAAAACGATTTTTAAACATGTTCGATGATTTCAATCCATGTTCAAAACTCATTTCTGATCCGTAGATCATTTTCATATACAAAACAAAAACAAACAATTAGAACCAGGTTCGTTTTTGTATCAATTACTGATCTGGTAATGTACCTATCAAAAGAAAATTTGTTTGTGATGAGGTTATGCTATTGTGAATAGCACCTAATAAGAAGAATTTGTGTTGAAAAAGAAAGGTCAGAAGAAAACAGTGCTACCAAATTTATTAAAATAGATCCGAAGGCGTTCCCGTGATACAGATCTGGTTCAAGTACCACGGGAACGCAGCTATTACTCTGCATGAAAAATGTACGAGAGAAAATTCTGTATTCAATATACCAGGGGAAAAATTGTCAATCCACGCTTACGATTTCAATTCACATCCAAAATTATTTCCTACTCATGCAGGCCAAAATATATATTATTCTGAATGAAAAATGAAAGATATTGTGTATTGAATATACCGTGGGGCGAATGGTCTGTCCATAATATGTAATAGTAGATGTGTATTTACCAAATACACTGAGAATGAGGCGTAAAATATGCGCATAATAAATTTTTAATAGAAATTGAAATTGCTAAAAACTTACGAGTCATGCTTCACCAGTTCTTCTAATAATCCATAATATTTAAATCTGACTTTTATTTGCATTATTTTGTTCAAAGCATAAATAATACTTTATTTAAAAAAAAAAACGGATATCAAGCATTTGTATCAACATTTAAACACCCTACAAGCAATATTATACATAAAATATAACGTTTTTAAAATATATTTTACTTGCAAATTCAGCATGTGTACCATAATTATTTGTTTAAGCTGAATAAACATATGTTTATGTATTGCTGTCATATATTAGTTATACATATAATAACTAAATTTTGTTGCTCAACTATTATGCTGTATTTTAATCAAATATAAAATGTTTAAACAGTTGAAACATTTCATACTGAAACAAATCATCTACTGAATGTTTTCCAAGAATTGCTATAAAAGCACGGATTTTTTAATTGTCGAATCAGAGTTGGTTCCGTACTCAATCAAGTGCCAATACCAATTATAACAATGAAACTGGTCGCACTTTTTGTTATATTGGCCATAGTGGCTCCAAGTTTTGCCGCTCCTAAGGGAAAATGTGGTTGTGATTGTGGCTGCAGTACCCCTGTGGCTATATTTGTAAATTTCCCATTTGAGTTTATGTTCCGTCCACCACTAAGGTGCCCAGGACACCCCGATAAACCAAATGATGAAATTGTATTACCAGGACAACCAGAAGAAGGCGACTCAACTGAAATAGGTGTGCCAACAGGCGGTTCCTCTTCGGAAGAAGATAAATCTTCTGAAGAAGCTGAATCTTCTGAAGAAGGTTTATCTTCCGAAGAAGATGGCAACTCTACCGAAGAAGATAAGTCAACTGAAACTGGTAACTCCACTGAAGAAGGTAACTCTAACGAAAATGGAAACTCAACCGAAGAAGGTACCTCAACCGAAACAGGAAACTCCACCGAAGAAGGTAACTCTACCGAAACTGGAAACTCCACCGAAGAGGGTAACTCTAACGAAAATGGAAACTCAACCGAAGAAGGTAACTCTACCGAAACTGAAAACTCCGCTGAAGAGGGTAACTCTAACGAAAATGGTAACTCCACCGAAGAAGGTAACTCTACCGAAACTGAGAACTCCACAGAAGAAGGTAAATCTAGCGAAACTGGCAACTCCACCGAAGAGGGTAACTCTACCGAAACTGATAACTCCACAGAAGAAGGTAAGTCTACCGAAACTGAAAACTCCACCGAAGAGGGTAATTCTACCGAAACTGAAAACTCCACAGAAGAAGGCAACTCTAAGGAAACTGGAAACTCTGCCGAAGAGGGGAACTCTACCGAAACTGAAAACTCCACCGAAGAAGGTAACTCTACCGAAACTGAAAACTCCACCGAAGAAGGTAACTCTAACGAAACGGGAAAATCCACCGAAGAAGGTAACTCCTCCGAAAATGGAAACTCCACCGAAGAAGGTAACTCAACCGAAAATGAGAAGTCCACCGAAGAAGGTAACTCTACCGAAAATGGCAACTCTACAGAAGAAGGCAACTCTTCCGAAACAGAAAACTCCAACGAAGAGGGAAAATCGCTAGAAAGTGGAGAATCCACCGAATCAAATGAAGAAGGTAAATCAAACGAATCTACTGAAGAATCCACCGATTCGACCGAAGAAGACAAGTCAAGCGAATCAACTGAAGAAGGCAAATCAACCGAATCTACAGAAGAATCAACCGAATCCACTGAAGACGGTAAATCAACCGAATCCACTGAAGAAGGTAAACCCACGGAATCTACTGAAGAAGGAAAATCAGTCGAATCCACTGAAGACGGCAAGTCACATGAATCAAATGAATCTACAGAGGAATCCACCGAATCTACTGAAGAAGGCAAATCTTCTGAATCCACTGAAGAAGGCAAGTCCTCCGAATCAACTGAAGAAGGTAAATCAATAGAATCTACCGAATCCACCGAATCAAATGAAGAAGGTAAATCAAACGAATCTACTGAAGAATCCACCGATTCGACCGAAGAAGACAAGTCCAGTGAATCAACTGAAGAAGGTAAATCAACCGAATCTACCGATTCCACGGAAGATAAATCAACCGAATCTACCGAATCCACTGAATCTACTGAAGAAGGCAAATCTTCTGAATCAACTGAAGAAGGCAAGTCAAACGAATCAACTGAATCTACAGAAGAATCCACTGAGTCCACTGAAGAAGGTAAATCAACCGAATCCACTGAAGAAGATAAACCCATTGAATCTACTGAAGAAGGAAAATCTACTGAATCAACTGAAGAAGGTAAATCCTCTGAATCCACTGAAGAAGGCAAGTCCTCCGAATCAACTGAAGAAGGTAAATCAACCGAATCTACCGAATCCACTGAGGAAGGAAAGCCCACTGAATCTACTGAAGAATCCACCGAAACTGGCAACTCCAACGAAGAAGGAAAGTCACTAGAAAGTGAGGAGGTTAAACCAACCGAATCCTCCGAAGAAGGCCAATCTACAGAATCTACTGAGGAAGGTAAATCCGCTGAATCAACTGAAGAAGGTAAATCAACTGAATCTACTGAAGAAGGTAAATCAACTGAATCTACCGAATCTACTGAAGAAGGCAAATCTTCTGAATCAACTGAAGAAGGCAAGTCACACGAATCAACTGAATCTACAGAAGAATCCACCGAATCCACTGAAGAAGGTAAATCAACCGAATCTACCGAATCAGCCGAATCTACCGAATCTACCGAATCCACTGAAGAAGGCAAATCAACCGAATCTACCGAATCCACTGAATCTACTGAAGAAGGGAAATCTTCTGAATCCACTGAAGAAGGCAAGTCAAACGAATCAACTGAATCTACAGAAGAATCCACTGAAGAAGGTAAATCAACAGAATCTACCGAATCCACTGAATCTACTGAAGAAGGGAAATCTTCTGAATCTACTGAAGAATCTACCGAAACTGACAACTCCAACGAAGAAGGAAAATCACTAGAAAGTGAGGAGGTAAAACCTACCGAATCCTCCGAAGAAGGCCAATCCACCGAATCTACTGAAGAAGGTAAATCCGCTGAATCAACTGAAGAAGGTAAATCTACTGAATCTACTGAAGAAGGTAAATCTACCGAATCTACTGAAGAAGGCAAATCTTCTGAATCAACTGAAGAAGGCAAGTCACACGAATCAACTGAATCTACTGAAGAATCAACCGAATCCACTGAAGAAGGTAAATCAACAGAATCTACCGAATCCACTGAATCTACTGAAGAAGGCAAATCTTCTGAATTAACTGAATCTACAGAAGAATCAACCGAATCCACTGAAGAAGGTAAATCAACAGAATCTACTGAAGAAGGAAAATCTTCTGAATCCACTGAAGAAGGCAAGTCCTCCGAATCAACAGAAGAAGGCAAATCAACAGAATCTACCGAGTCCACTGAATCTACTGAAGAAGGCCAATCTTCTGAATCCACTGAAGAAGGCAAATCAAACGAGTCAACTGAATCTACAGAAGAATCCACCGGATCCACTGAAGAAGGTAAATCAACAGAATCTACCGAATCTACTGAAGAAGGTAAATCGACCGAATCTACCGAATCAAACGAAACTACAGAATCTAATGAAGAAGGTAAATCAACCGAATCTACTGAAGAAGGTAAATCGACCGAATCTACCGAATCAACAGAAGAAGGCAAATCTACCGAATCTACTGAAGAAGGCAAATCTTCTGAATCCTCTGAAGAAGGAAAGTCAAACGAATCAACTGAATCTACAGAAGAATCTACCGAATCCACTGAAGAAGGTAAACCCACTGAATCTACTGAAGAAGGAAAATCTACCGAATCTACAGAAGAATCCACCGAAACTGACAACTCCAACGAAGAAGGAAAATCACTAGAAAGTGAGGAAGTAAAACCTACCGAATCCTCCGAAGAAAGCCAATCTACCGAATCCACTGAGGAAGATAAATCAACCGAATCCACTGAAGAAGACAAATCAACAGAATCTACCGAATCCACTGAATCTACTGAAGAAGGCAAATCTTCTGAATCCACTGAAGAAGGCAAGTCAAACGAATCAACAGAATCTACAGAAGAATCCACTGAAGAAGGTAAATCAACAGAATCTACCGAATCTACTGAAGAAGGTAAATCAACCGAATCTACAGAATCAAACGAATCTACCGAATCAACTGAAGAAGGTAAATCAACCGAATCTACTGAAGAAGGTAAATCGACCGAATCTACCGAATCAACCGAATCTACCGAATCCACTGAAGAAGGCAAATCAACCGAATCTACCGAATCCACAGAATCTACTGAAGAAGGCAAATCCTCTGAATCCACTGAAGAAGGCAAGTCAAACGAATCAACTGAATCTACAGAAGAATCCACTGAAGAAGGTAAATCAACAGAATCTACCGAATCTACTGAAGAAGGTAAATCGACCGAATCTGCAGAATCAAACGAATCTACCGAATCAACTGAAGAAGGTAAATCAACCGAATCTACTGAAGAAGGTAAATCGACCGAATCTACCGAATCAGCCGATTCTACCGAATCCACTGAAGAAGGCAAATCAACCGAATCTACCGAATCCACTGAATCTACTGAAGAAGGCAAATCTTCTGAATCCACTGAAGAAGGCAAGTCAAACGAATCAACTGAATCTACAGAAGAATCCACTGAAGAAGGTAAATCAACAGAATCTACCGAATCTACTGAAGAAGGTAAATCGACCGAATCTGCAGAATCAAACGAATCTACCGAATCAACTGAAGAAGGTAAATCAACCGAATCTACTGAAGAAGGAAAATCGACCGAATCTACCGAATCAGCCGAATCTACCGAATCCACTGAAGAAAGCAAATCAACCGAATCTACCGAATCCACTGAATCTACTGAAGAAGGGAAATCTTCTGAATCCACTGAAGAAG
This sequence comes from Dryomyza anilis, assembly GCA_951804985.1. Lineage (NCBI taxonomy): Eukaryota > Metazoa > Arthropoda > Insecta > Diptera > Dryomyzidae > Dryomyza > Dryomyza anilis. The sequence goes on from OX638134.1 coordinate 3,593,747, forward strand.
GCAAGTCAAACGAATCAACTGAATCTACAGAAGAAACCACTGAAGAAGGTAAATCAACAGAATCTACCGAATCAACAGAAGAAGGTAAACCCTCTGAATCTACTGAAGAAGGCAAATCTTCTGAATCCACTGAAGAAGGCAAGTCCTCCGAATCAACTGAAGAAGGTAAATCAACCGAATCTACCGAATCTACCGAGGAAGGTAAACCCACTGAGTCTACAGAAGAAGGAAAATCTACCGAATCTACTCAAGAATCTACCGAAACTGACAACTCCAACGAAGAAGGAAAATCACTAGAAAGTGAGGAGGTAAAACCTACCGAATCCTCCGAAGAAGGCCAATCCACCGAATCTACTGAAGAAGGTAAATCCGCTGAATCAACTGAAGAAGGTAAATCAACTGAATCTACTGAAGAAGGTAAATCAACCGAATCTACCGAATCTACTGAAGAAGGCAAATCTTCTGAATCAACTGAATCTACTGAAGAATCAACCGAATCCACTGAAGAAGGTAAATCAACAGAATCTACCGAATCCACTGAATCTACAGAAGAAGGCAAATCTTCTGAATCAACTGAATCTACAGAAGAATCAACCAAATCCACTGAAGAAGGTAAATCAACAGAATCTACTGAGGAAGGAAAATCTTCTGAATCCGCTGAAGAAGGCAAGTCCTCCGAATCAACTGAAGAAGGCAAATCAATAGAATCTACCGAATCCACTGAATCTACTGAAGAATCTACCGAAACTGACAACTCCAACGAAGAAGGAAAATCTACCGAATCATCCGAATCAACTGAAGAAGGTAAATCGACCGAATCTACCGAATCAACCGAATCCACTGAAGAAGGCAAATCAACCGAATCAACCGAATCCACTGAATCTACTGAAGAAGGCAAATCATCTGAATCCACTGAAGAAGGCAAGTCAAACGAATCAACTGAATCTACAGAAGAATCCACTGAAGAAGGTAAATCAACAGAATCTACCGAATCAACCGAATCTACCGAATCCACTGAAGAAGGCAAATCAACCGAATCTACCGAATCCACTGAATCTACTGAAGAAGGTAAATCAACCGAATCTACTGAGGAAGGTAAACCCACTGAGTCTACAGAAGAAGGAAAATCTACCGAATCTACCGAAACTGACAATTCCAACGAAGAAGGAAAATCACTAGAAAGTGAGGAGGTAAAACCTACCGAATCCTCTGAAGAAGGTAAATCAACTGAATCTACTGAAGAAGGTAAATCAACCGAATCTACAGAATCCACTGAATCTACTGAAGAAGACAAATCTTCTGAATCAACTGAAGAAGGCAAGTCAAACGAATCAACTGAATCTACAGAAGAATCCACCGAATCCACTGAAGAAGGTAAATCAACAGAATCTACCGAATCTACTGAAGAAGGTAAATCGACCGAATCTACCGAATCAAACGAAACTACAGAATCTACTGAAGAAGGTAAATCAACCGAATCTACTGAAGAAGGTAAATCGACCGAATCTACCGAATCCACAGAAGAAGGCAAATCTACCGAATCTACCGAATCCACTGAATTTACTGAAGACGGCAAATCTTCTGAATCCACTGAAGAAGGCAAGTCAAACGAATCAACTGAATCTACAGAAGAATCCACCGAATCCACTGAAGAAGGTAAATCAACAGAATCTACCGAATCCACTGAATCTACTGAAGAAGGCAAATCTTCTGAATCAACTGAATCTACAGAAGAATCAACCGAATCCACTGAAGAAGGTAAATCAACAGAATCTACTGAAGAAGGAAAATCTTCTGAATCCACTGAAGAAGGCAAGTCCTCCGAATCAACTGAAGAAGGCAAATCAATAGAATCCACCGAATCCACTGAATCTACTGAAGAATCTACCGAAACTGACAACTCCAACGAAGAAGGAAAATCACTAGAAAGTGAGGAGGTAAAACCTACCGAATCCTCCGAAGAAGGCAAATCTACCGAATCTACTGAAGAAGGCAAATCCGCTGAATCAACTGAAGGAGGTAAATCAACTGAATCTACTGAAGAAGGTAAATCAATTGAATCTACAGAATCCACTGAATCTACTGAAGAAGGCAAATCTTCTGAATCAACTGAAGAAGGCAAGTCAAACGAATCAACTGAATCTACAGAAGAATCCACCGAATCCACTGAAGAAGGTAAATCAACAGAATCTACTGAAGAAAGTAAATCGACCGAATCTACCGAATCAAACGAAACTACAGAATCTACTGAAGAAGGTAAATCAACCGAATCTACTGAAGAAGGTAAATCGACAGAATCTACCGAATCCACAGAAGAAGGCAAATCTACCGAATCTACCGAATCCACTGAATCTACTGAAGACGGCAAATCTTCTGAATCCACTGAAGAAGGCAAGTCAAACGAATCAACTGAATCTACAGAAGAATCCACCGAATCCACTGAAGAAGGTAAATCAACCGAATCCACTGAATCTACTGAAGAAGGCAAATCTACCGAATCTACTGAAGAATCTACCGAAACTGACAACTCCAACGAAGAAGGAAAATCACTAGAAAGTGAGGAGGTTAAACCCACCGAATCCTCCGAAGAAGGCCAATCTACCGAATCTACTGAAGAAGGTAAATCCGCTGAATCAACTGAAGAAGGTAAATCAACCGAATCCACCGAATCTACTGAAGAAGGTAAATCAACCGAATCTACCGAATCCACTGAATCTACTGAAGAAGGCAAATCTGCTGAATCAACTGAAGAAGGAAAGTCAAACGAATCTACAGAAGAAGGTAAATCAACAGAATCTACCGAATCTACTGAAGAAGGTAAACCCACTGAATCTACTGAAGAAGGTAAATCAACCGAATCTACCGAATCCACTGAGGAAGGTAAATCAACCGAATCTACCGAATCCACTGAATCTACTGAAGAAGGCAAATCTGCTGAATCAACTGAAGAAGGAAAGTCAAACGAATCTACAGAAGAAGGTAAATCAACAGAATCTACCGAATCTACTGAAGAAGGTAAATCCGCTGAATCAACTGAAGAAGGTAAATCAACCGAATCCACCGAATCTACTGAAGAAGGTAAATCAACCGAATCTACCGAATCCACTGAATCTACTGAAGAAGGCAAATCTGCTGAATCAACTGAAGAAGGAAAGTCAAACGAATCTACAGAAGAAGGTAAATCAACAGAATCTGCCGAATCTACTGAAGAAGGTAAACCCACTGAATCTACTGAAGAAGGTAAACCCACTGAATCTACTGAAGAAGGCAAGTCATCCGAATCAACTGAAGAAGGTAAATCAACCGAATCTACTGAAGAAGGTAAACCCACTGAATCAACTGAAGAAGGTAAATCAACCGAATCTACCGAATCCACTGAGGAAGGTAAACCCACTGAATCTACTGAAGAAGGAACATCTTCCGAATCTACTGAAGAATCCACCGAAACTGACAACTCCAACGAAGAAGGAAAGTCACTAGAAAGTGAGGAGGTTAAACCCACCGAATCCTCCGAAGAAGGCCAATCTACCGAATCTACTGAAGAAGGTAAATCCACTGAATCAACTGAAGAAGGTAAATCCTCTGAATCCACTGAAGAAGGCAAGTCATCCGAATCAACTGAAGAAGGTAAATCAACCGAATCTACTGAAGAAGGTAAACCCACTGAATCTACAGAAGAAGGAAAATCTACTGAAGATTCCACCGAAATTGACCACTCCAACGAAGAAGGAAAATCACTAGAAAGTGGAGAATCCAACTCAACTGAGGACGTTAAATCTACCGAATCCTCCGAAGAAGGTCATTCTACCGAATCAACTGAAGAAGGTAAATCAACCGAGTCTACCGAATCCACTGAAGAAGGTAAACCCACTGAATCTACTGAAGAAGGCAAATCTTCTGAATCTACTGAAGAAGGCAAGTCGTCCGAATCATCTGAAGAAGGTAAATCAACCGAGTCTACCGAATCCACTGAAGAAGGAAACTCTACTGAATCTACTGAAGAAGATAAATCAACCGAATCTACTGAAGAAGGCATGTCCAACGAAACGACTGAAGAAGGTAAATCAATCGAATCAACAGAAGAAGATAAAACCACTGAATCCTCTGAAGAAGGAAAATCTACTGAATCCACTGAAGAAGGCAAGTCCACCGAATCAACTGAAGAGAGCAAATCAGCAGAATCAACCGAAGATGGAAATTCTACTGACTCCACTGAAAATGGTAAGCCCATTGAATCTTCGGAAGAAGGAAAGTCAACCGAATCGAACGAAGATGGCAAATCACTAGAAAGTGGAGAAACTAATTCAACTGAAGATGGTAAAACCGAGTCTACTGAAGAAGATAATGCGGAAAAGCCTGGAATATCTAGCGAAGAATCAAGCAAATCCAATGAAGATGGATCTAGTGGTTCCAGCGAAGAATCGAAGGAACACAATAAACCCGGAAAGCCTGGAAAGCCTGGAAAACCAGAAAAGCCTGTAATTTCTAGCGAAGAATCCAGCAAGTCTAATGAAGATGGATCTGGTGATTCCAGCGAGGAATCAAATGAACACAATAAACCTGGAAAATCTAGCGAAGAATCAAGCAAGTCCAATGAAGATGGATCTAGTGGTTCCAGCGAAGAATCGAAGGAACACAATAAACCCGGAAAGCCTGTGAAGCCTGGAAAACCAGAAAAGCCTGGAAAACCTGGAAAGCCTGCAATTTCTAGCGAAGAATCCAGCAAATCCAATGAAGACGGATCTAGTGGTTCTAGCGAGGAATCAAAAGAACACATTAAACCTGAAATGCCAGGAAAATCTAGCGAGGAATCTAGCAATGAAAATGGATCCAGTGGATCTAGTGATGAATCCAATCAAAGTCAATCAAATGAAACAACTGAAATCTCAAACGAAGAGGGCAAATCACTTGAAAGTGAAGAAAAGATCTCTACGGAACAAGGACAATCTTCTGAAGAAAACAAATCTGCCGAATCTATTGAACAAGTTAAACCAACCGAATCCACTGAGGAAGGTAAATCAACCGAATCAATCGAATCCACCGAAGAAGTTCAATCTACGGAATCTGCTGAAGTAGTAAAACCAATTGAATCTACCGAATCCACTGAAGAAGATACATCCGTCGAATCCAGCGAAGAATCCAAAGAAGAACAAACCCCTGATGTAAAGCCAGAAGGTGGAAATTCCAGTGAAAGCAACTCCAGCGAATCTAGCGATGAATCCAAGGAGGGACAAACCCCTGATGTAAAGCCAGAAGGTGGAAACTCCAGTGAAAGCAACTCCAGCGGATCTAGCGATGAATCTAAGGAAGGACAAACCCCTGCTGTAAAGCCAGAAGGAGGACACTCCAGTGAAAGCAACTCGAGCGAATCTAGCGATGAATCCAAGGAAGGACAAACCCCTGCTGTGAAGCCAGAAGGTGGAAATTCTAACGAAAGCAACTCTAGCGATGAATCTAAGGAAGGACAAACCCCTGCTGTGAAGCCAGAAGGTGGAAATTCTAGCGAAAGCAACTCCAGCGGATCTAGCGATGAATCTAAGGAAGGACAAACCCCTGCTGTAAAGCCAGAAGGTGGACACTCCAGTGAAAGCAACTCCAGCGGATCTAGCGATGAATCTAAGGAAGGACAAACCCCTGCTGTAAAGCCAGAAGGTGGAAACTCCAGTGAAAGCAACTCGAGCGAATCTAGCGATGAATCCAAGGAAGGACAAACCCCTGCTGTGAAGCCAGAAGGTGGAAATTCTAACGAAAGCAACTCTAGCGATGAATCTAAGGAAGGACAAACCCCTGCTGTGAAGCCAGAAGGTGGAAATTCTAGCGAAAGCAACTCCAGCGGATCTAGCGATGAATCTAAGGAAGGACAAACCCCTGCTGTAAAGCCAGAAGGTGGACACTCCAGTGAAAGCAACTCCAGCGGATCTAGCGATGAATCTAAGGAAGGACAAACCCCTGCTGTAAAGCCAGAAGGTGGAAACTCCAGTGAAAGCAACTCGAGCGAATCTAGCGATGAATCCAAGGAAGGACAAACCCCTGCTGTGAAGCCAGAAGGTGGAAATTCTAACGAAAGCAACTCTAGCGATGAATCTAAGGAAGGACAAACCCCTGCTGTGAAGCCAGAAGGTGGAAATTCTAGCGAAAGCAACTCCAGCGGATCTAGCGATGAATCTAAGGAAGGACAAACCCCTGCTGTAAAGCCAGAAGGTGGACACTCCAGTGAAAGCAACTCCAGCGGATCTAGCGATGAATCTAAGGAAGGACAAACCCCTGCTGTAAAGCCAGAAGGTGGAAACTCCAGTGAAAGCTACTCGAGCGAATCTAGCGATGAATCCAAGGAAGGACAAACCCCTGCTGTGAAGCCAGAAGGTGGAAATTCTAACGAAAGCAACTCTAGCGAAGAATCTAAGGAAGGACAAACCCCTGCTGTGAAGCCAGAAGGTGGAAATTCTAACGAAAGCAACTCCAGCGGATCTAGCGATGAATCTAAGGAAGGACAAACCCCTACTGTGAAGCCAGAAGGTGGAAATTCTAACGAAAGCAACTCCAGCGGATCTAGCGATGAATCTAAGGAAGGACAAACCCCTGCCGTAAAGCCAGAAGGTGGAAACTCCAGTGAAAGCAACTCGAGCGAATCTAGCGATGAATCCAAGGAAGGACAAACCCCTGCTGTGAAGCCAGAAGGTGGAAATTCTAACGAAAGCAACTCCAGCGGATCTAGCGATGAATCTAAGGAAGGACAAACCCCTGCTGTGAAGCCAGAAGGTGATAGCACATCATCCAGCTCATCTAGTGAAGAGCAGAAACATGAAAAATTCCCTACCTACAAGCCACATTACCGCACACGGAGAGATGTTCAAGAAGACGAACCTATTAAGAATTTGTTCAGGAAATTCTTCCACGGATTCTAAAAAAACTATGATTATGATGAAAATACTGCATTAGGATATAGTGAATAGTTATTGTATATTAAAATATACAAAATGAAATTACAAAAAAATAACAGTTAAAAAAAAAACAAAAAAAAAGGAACGACAGCTGATATTTAGCGAAGCAATTACTCAATAAGAAATTAATGTTTTATATATATTAAGCGTTTATATATATAAGTATTTGAATACTGCAAAAATTAAAGAATAAAGCAATTTAAAAATGTAAATTTGTCGTTTTATTATTCAATTCAAAATAACAAATTACGAAATATTATTGAGGGCATTCAATTGGTTTAATCAGAATACTACCTAATAGATTATTTTATGTACAATTTTTTAAGAGTGAGAGAAAAATAATAATATTATTTGCAAAATAAAAGAAAAATGTTATCAAAAATTCCAGTGATCCGATGGGAATTCTAAGTGGTAATGTGGGAAATTGAAATTTTTGGACATGTTTTTGCACTTAGAAAAATTTTAAAAAAATTTCAAGTGCTTCTTAATACGGAATCAACTTTTTCATCCATGGCTATAATTAAATTAATACCATATTATTGCATTTTGAGAACAAGTGAAAAAAAAATGATTTGAATGTTTTATAGAGTGCTTTTGTTTGTTATCAAAGAAAGTGAATTCTTGTCGTTTTTAATTAGGAAAGTGTGTTTAAAAAATGACTATTGTATAACTTTTGAAATGCAAATGGTTTTGCACATAATTTAAAATTGCTTAAATGGTTATCAAGTTATGATCAAATTGCGATGATGGGTTAAAGTTGGAAACACTTTCTGGGATAAAGTGGGAAACGTCATTTAAGCAATGTTTGCTGTAATTTTAGTGAAAATATATTGTTATATGAACTATTTAATTGGTTTAGCCAACAAAAAACTTCAATCATGGCCACAAACCAATGAAAAGCAAAATTTTAACTTCATTGGAGATATGATCGGAATTGCAGAAAAACCGAGAAGCTAACGTTTAAGAACAACAAAAAGAATACAGCAGTAAAGATTCTTCAATTTTATCAGAAGAAGAATTTTGTACAATTTGCTTGAATAAAATTCCGAAATAAAATTTTAACAATTCAGTGAACTGCCATATCTGCAAATGGCCTGTATACTTGAAATTTGCGAACTTGACGACCAGCAACTACATCTGTATCCATTTCCACTCAGAATATTCTGACTAGGAGTATATCATTTTTTTTTACATATTTTCTTAAGATAACTACTGAGATTTTTATGATTTTTAACTTCTTATTTTTTCTTGCGTTATCATTCTATTTTTATCATTTACCTTATTGTAGAATTTTTTATCATTAATCAGCCCCATCAAGTTTTACCGATGAACGGAAAGCTCGTCGGATTGTTCTCCTTCCGACGGAAAATAAAATCTAATCAAGTTTTTCGAGTAACGGGAAACATTTATAAAACAAAGCCAAATTGTTTTTCTCACAATTTCGATATAAAATGCCAAATTCAAAGTAAAAATTAAATATGTTTTCAATTTTTTTAATTAAAAATACACCCAGAAAAAAATACTATATAAATAATAGTTTTTTATTATTAAATATAGTCAATAGGACAAATAATTATTTTAATCGGAAAATACTAGAAAATACCAAGCGAGGTGGTGGTCAACATCAGCCTCTCTGTTTATCCAAACACATTTTGCCAAAAATAATCTCCTATTTTTAATGCATCCAAATTATGACTTTTTTAAATTAATATATTTTTTAACTGTCATGATTTTTATTTACTACGCCCTCGTTATAAAACTGAAACGTAGTTACCTTGTACGTATTTTTCAATGTACTATGAAAAATAGAAGATAGTTAACTACGTTTTGCTCCCGGTGTACTATTAAATCAATAATGGTCCTATTGACCAATTTTAATGTGATTTGAGGGAATTGTTTTCTATGTGTACTTCATTTGACACTTCAAATTGACTGCAAATACAAAAAAATGTAATTTTATTTTTTATATAATTTTTTATACGCTTCAGACAGTAGGTACTCAAATATTAAAATTTGCATAGCAATTTAAGCAAGTTTCCAACATCCTAACAATCGAAATAAATTATTTTTTAACAATTTGGACCGTTTAAACTATTTTCTGTATGCTATCAATTACTAAAAATGAAAATGAAAAATGTGAGAAAATTTGACAGTAAATATTCACTCAACGGGAAACTCGATTGATTTGTTTCGAATATACGTCGGATAACTGTGAGTTACTCGATTTCTTTTTTTATAAATTCCGTCTGAAATGTCTCTCGACGTGTTTCTCAATTGGGCTGAATATATTTGACTTTTTTTATGAAACTAACAAAACATAAAAAAGAAAGACAAAAATAGCATTTTTGTAAAAATTTTGAAGTTTACCACAACATTTTTAACAAGTCCGAAATTGAGTTGTTTTGAAATTCTGTTAATGAAAAATGTTAGATCATGACACAAGTCTATGAAATAAACCCCACAAAAGAATTTAATAAATTATTCAAATGTACTTTTTAAGAGGAAAACCAAAACGTGTCCCACTTTATCCCAAGCTTCCCTACTATTTCAAAAATTATTTATATATCCCAAGGAACATTTATACGGAGCGTACGACACACACGGAATCACAATACCGTCATTGACGGCATGTTTACGGAGCATTGAACAAGTATCCGTCGTAGTATGACGGTCCGTTAACGTACCGTCGAAACGTACTCTCAACGGACTCACTCCGTATGTCATTCGGAATGACGGTCCGTTAACGTACCGTCGAAACGTACTCTCAACGGATTCGAAATCCGTTTCGATGTTCCTCTTTATCCGTTCACTGGACCGTTTTCGTATTCAGAAAACGGAACGTTTACGGAATCGTATTTCGTATTGCTGTTCCGTATACGGCACCGTTAACGGACCGTTTTGTTTCTTGGGATCTTTAATTTTTTTTTCTATCATTACATTTTATTTGAAAATTTTCGACTCGACAGGAAAACTTTTTGAATATTGAATACGTTTTATCGGGTCTCGATATCGGGTATTCGATAAAGATGCATCGAAATATTTTCACTTTAGAAATTTCGAAGTGAACTTTTGAAGTTTCGAATATTCGAAGTGGACTTTTGACGTTTCGAAATTTTGAAGTTTCATGCTGCGCTGCCTACTGTATTGATACGCGTTTGTCATTTGTCAGACTTCTTTTCATTTTCTTTAAGAGTTTTTCGTGCCCCAATCACATCATTTTGTATACACAACAAATTAAAATAATTTTTAAATACACTTTATTTAATTTTCAAGTGCTTTTTCACTGTGTTTAACAGTTGCAACGGACAATGAGTGATGACGACAGAGATATTGACATTGAAAGTGACGTAAGTGAACGCGACTCTCAACAAAATAACAACGACAAAAAACACTGAAAATTCAACAAATACAAAAATTCAATTTTGCAGGATGATAATGACTCCGACAATGGCCACATGTCCCAGCGGCACAACAACGCCCAGAACTATACGCAGGTAAACACAGTAAGAGAAAACGTTCGCCAAATTAATCAATAATTTTTGATAGTCTTTGTTGTGACGCGTACGCGGAAATGTGCACAAAAGATGAGCTGTGGTTTGGGACGTTTGCTGCCTGCTCAGCGGCGTGTGGGCGGAGTTGTTTTAAAAATAGCTTGAGTAATAGCAGGGTCCCTTACAACTAAATTGACAGAAATTAATACAGAAAATTAATTTATATTGGTTTTACTTTTTTTTATATTAGTTACTCTATCAGCTTACAAATCGAAGATGGAAAGGCGCAGAAATTTACTTGGCCAATATTTAAAGAACATTATAACGCCATAACGAATAATAGTTTTTTTAATAATCTCTACTTTATTCTACATTTTACGCTCCTTTGTTCCCGAAAAAATTAAAAAATCGTAACTGAGATAACGGGACATGTCACATACACATGACAATATCGAACACTGACCAGCCGACCAGTTCTTGAGGGCGAGTCTATAGGTGTTACTTTATGGTATTCCACCACGAAGTATATGAGGTGATTTACAGAAGGGATCTCCTAAAAATATTCTGCCTAGAAAATGCTAAAATCACATATTGGGGAAAACTGCGTCTTGCAAACTGCAATATATTAATTTTGATTATACTTAAAATCCCTTCAACCAACACATTTTCTACATAATCAGAATTTTAATACCCTGTTGGACAACACTCGTAAAAATTTGTTTTTAATGTACAACATTTCACTAATGCGCCCTACTAAAAAAACATTCTTTACAATTCCAGGCTGAGAAACGCGCCCATCACAATGCCCTGGAGCGCAAGCGACGCGATCACATCAAGGAGAGTTTCACCAGTCTACGCGAGGCGGTGCCCTCATTAAAAGGCGAAAAAGTAGTCAGTTTTCATATTATAACGCAGATACGTACTCATTATTGTTCTTCTCTCCAAAAAAAAAAATATTTTTTACTTTCATTGCGACATCTAAAATTATCAGGCAAGTCGCGCGCAAATTCTCAAGAAAACCACCGAATGCATACAAATAATGCGACGCAAAATACACGCCAACCAAAAGGATGCCGATGACATCAAAAAACAGAATGCAATACTTGAGGCGCAGAGTAAGTGCTCCTAGGTCTATGAAGACCCTAAAATGCAAAAAATATATATTTAATGTATACTTTATGTAGTACGCATGTTGGAGAATGCCAAGAATGGCAACATGATCGACACCACCGAGTACCAACAGCTGACGCAGGCCGAGCAGAACGTGCAGCAAGATAGTTCGGATGGCGATGAGCCAGATTTCAGTCGGCGCAGCAAGAAAATGAAGACCTCGTATCAGGCATAGTTGCTAAGCAGCATTTATACCGATGTGCGTTGCATTTTGCAAAATTAATTTTCTTTCTATAGTTTTTTAAGTAGTTGTAATTAGCGCACTGTGGGACGAAATCTAGTTTTAGGTGAACAAAAGTTTAAATTTTGATACAGTCGTAGTATATATTGAGAAAATAATATAAAAAGTAATTTAAAAAACGATGATTGTTAAGTGTTATAACTGAGAATAAAACGCGGAAACTGTTTAAGATCACTACGGCCTATAGATCTGGAAAAGAACTGTAAAGCGGTCATCGTGAGACAAATTTCTTTAATTTGAATACCGAAGAGTAGGTGTATCGAATTTCGGATTTTTCCGAACCAGAAAAACTTTATTTTATATGTGTGTTACCATAATAAAAGAATATTTGGTAAAAATACCCCATATAGTTATGGGGGAACCCTGGTCAAAACTCGTCCGATCACTTCAACTTTTAATACCAGTCATCGTAGGTATACATGTAATCTAAATTGTGAGTTTCATGGATGTACTACTATTCGTTTCCCTATAATCCTGATTACAACAGAGTCACAGACGGACATCGCAAAGTGAATATACTATTACACTTTTCTTGTAGTATATAAAACTAACTAATAGAGAAATATACAATATATCATATTTTCGACTTTTGTTCACCTAGCTTTAACATTCGTTCCATCCGTGTAGTGTAGATTTCTAGAATTTATTTACAAATAAAGCAAGCTGAAATTGCAAAATTTTTGTTGTGACAAAAACCTAAGAATATTATATATTTCATTGAGAAAAAAAAAAACAATTTGTAAATGTTAATAATAATAAAAACTAAAATTTCTACAATTTAAAGAAAACCAAATTTGTTTTACCTTCTTCTGCATCAAAATTAAACTTTAGTTAAACATAAATTATTTCATCTTTAGCACGAAGTAGAGCAGCAAAAAGACGCACAGCACAAATAGAAACATATAACACATGGTGCGACCACCGCCGTGCTTGCCCAGCCGCACTACACGCGTCATGGTGGTGCTAAGAAAGCCACCCGTTCGATCCATATCATCATCGATGCCACGCAGTAATTTGTCTTGGTAACGCACCTCATTGCCAATGTCGATGGTGAGCGACTTGAGCGCGCCAATCTTTTGTTTTAATTCCTCGGCCGCGCGTTCATTCTCCTCTTCGAGTGAATCTTGTCCCTGCTGGCTGGGACCGGGCGCCGTTTGATTTAGTGGCTGATAGGGATAGTTGTTGCGTCGCATACTGTTGCTGTTGTGCGCCAGCGTGTGGCCTTTGTTCGTAGCTGTTGTTGCTGGGAGGAGTCTTTGGTATTGCTGCAATGAAATTGAAATTATATATTTTAGATTTCATTCGCTCAACATCGTCAAAGTCTCACCCGTCACAAATACTTAGTGCTTGGTGCGACGGCTGTATGATTTGTTGGAATGTTTGCAGTTTGGACTTTATGGAATTTACATGAAATTCTTTGAGTATATTTAATGTTTATTAAAAAAATTTCATCATATTCGCGTCTACAAAAAAATAAAATAAACTTGATGATGTGGTGTCAAATAAACAGCTGTTGAATTTCGTTTTTCAAATGCTGTTCACAGTAGCGCTGGGGCACGTTCACAAAAGTAGTCGCTGTTTACCGTTATATGATTTCGTTTTTACTATTTGCAAATTCCCGTTATATGATTTCGGATTATAATTATGGAATTAAATTAATAATTAATAAATTATACAATTTATACAAACAAAAAAAATCCTATATTTCAGTGAAAATAAATTTCAATGAATTTTTTTTAATATTATTTTTTTTAATATTTTAGTAAAAATTTAAATTTCGAGTAAAAAATTGCGTAAAATGGAATTTTTAGTACATAGAATTTTTATCGAAAAATTAAATTATTAGTGAAAAATTCAATTATTAGTGAAAATTTTAATTTTTAGTGAAAAACTGCATTTTAAGTAAAAAAAAAACTAAATTTTGGTTGAAAAAAGAATAATTTTTATTATTTGCATTAGAATAAAAAAAAAACATATATTGTCGTCGAGTGCATTTACACCTTTCCCTTGAATTTGTGATACTTCTTGTGATCTTTGACCAGCGTTTCGTACACTTGACGTGCCGCTTCGTTGGAGCAACGTAGAATGAAGCGACCGACGCGATGATCACAGATGCCAATCAAATCATAGCAGATATTTTCGATGTGCGTCTTAATCTAACGAAAAATAAAATGAAATCAAAGGTAAAAAAGCCATTTATTTTACTAACCTTGGGATACAACGTAGTTGGTCTTTTATTGGCCACCATCAAATTGATGGCAAACGTCAGCACAAACGGTGCCACACGCTTGACGTCCAAACTGTGCGTAGCAATGATGTGCATCAGTGACTCGAGCTTCAGCGACACCTCCACCAGATCGTCGAGTTCCTCTGTGCCAAGCGCAGTGTCCTTCTGACGCTCGCACTTGTAGCAGACGATCGCCTGTAGTAGGTCCTTGAAAATGTGCACAAACTGTGGCACACGTTCCATGAGCAGCACGTGACGCTGCTTGATGAGCGCCGTGCAGACAGAGCTCATGGCCAGATGCAGCTGCTTGAAGAGCGGCACATTTGTGTCGCTCAGCGGGAACTTCTTGATGTTGATGTCCATGAGAAAGGCGAGTATGTCGTCGAGGGTGTCGGCGGAGAGTGGAACCTACGAAGGTAATGTTTAATAAATCAAAAAATATTAGAAAACGAAAGCAGTCCACAAACCTTAACATTCTCCACGATGGCTTGCTGTGCGGCGAGCAGTGCCAACACCTGTGGCAATTCGACAAACTGAAAATTTGCATCCTTGGGCAGGCGTAAAATCATGTCAAAGGTCAGCTGTTTGAATTGCTCATTGAAAATCTGTGTGCAAAAATTAAAATTTTAGTAAAACTGTTATATATTTTATAAAATTTAAACTTACGGCGCCTTTAATCGTGCTAAACGGACACTTGGCAATCATGCTGAGCAGCTGCGTCACATTGCCAAACTGTGCAGCATCACGCAACTGCTCACCAAGACCCTTCAGCAGCAGCAACAGATCTTCGTTGGTCTTGTTGGCAATGATCAGCTTGATGACAGCCTCGGCATGCATCACATGCAACTGCTGCGACTGCAGATCTGACTGCAGCTGCTGCCAGTAACCGTTGAGCACAAACTCGACCTCGTCCTGATCGAAGTGCAGCGACTGGCGTTGATTCAGAGCGACCGTTATGAGGCGTATGGCGTGCGGATTGTTGTAGTTCATCTGAGCGAGAAGAGAAAAACGTAAATAAAAAAAAAATAAAAATTATAAATAAAAATGGCAACAAATCAAATAACCCCCAACATTTTTCAAATGATTTTGGGGATTAATTCATTGAGAATATTTTGGGTGATAAATTTGGACAATCTTTCAATAGTTTTGGGTGTTGTTTTATTATGGATTATTTCATTTATTCATTGGGGGTTATTTTATATGAAATAACACCCGATATTTCTGGGGCTTATTTTAAGTTGGTTTTGGGCGTTATTTCATTTCATTTGGGTACTATTTTATTATTTAATTTTTGGGAAATATTTTGTTTGTGTTTACTTCATTGGGGTCTATTTCGTAGTGCCATAAAAACTCACCGAGTATCCAATGAAAATCTTGCAAATGCGTCGGAAATTCTCATCCAGCGGCGTTTTTGTCGACTCGGCGGCGCTAAGCCGCGCCTTTACATGCGCCGCGCAACCTGGCAGCAGCTGTGCAACAAAACGTTTATCCTGTTTCGTTTTGCGTCCCTCCGTCTGCGCAAAATAGTCATGGACATGACTCGCATAGAGCTGCAGCAGTCCATCGAGCGATTTGCGCAAGCGCTTAGCACTTGGCCCCGTCAGCGCGGACAACGTCTCGATGCCGAGCAATAGCAGCCGCACAAGCGACGCTTCAAGCGGTTTCGGCGCATCGCTCAGCAGTTGCAGCAGTTCGGCGAGAAACAATTCGGCGCCCTTTTCGCCACCTTTCTCGTTGCTGCGCATGCGGCTGAACAGCAGCTCATAGAATGGCCAGGCGCTGTCGACGGGCAGCAGTTGCAGCATATTGGCCGCTGGAAAATGCTTGAAAATCTGCACATGTTGGCCAAAATGCAGCAGTTTATTGAGCAATTCAAACGCGCTGTTCAACAATTCAGGCTGCTGCGCCGCCGCCTGTAGATCACGCAGTAGCGCTAGATGCAATGCAAAGAGCAGATTTTTTGTCTGACGACGACAATGCGCCAGCGGTAAGAGCTGCAACAGCTTGAATAACTCTTCCAACTGCTGCGCAGGCAGCTGCGACAGTTTGTATGCAGCCAGTTTTGCATTTATAGCTGCCGCCACAACATCGACGCGCTTATCCATCGCTGCATCGACGGAAACAGTTGACAGCAGCGGCGTGAAGTCGATGCCGCCCAGCAGTGATTTTTTACTGCAAGCAGCCAAGCACGATGAGAGCTGTTTGTAGACGCCCAGACTAAGCAGCTCTAAGAAATCTAGGTGCGCGCCACCGCAGGTTTGCAGCAGCGCTGCATTTTTGCTCAAACTGTCGCTGTCGGCGATCAGCAGCTCCACCAGCGTCAGCATTTCATCGCGCTGCAACTGACGCAACAACCAGCCGCCATCGGCGGACGCCAATAACAGCAAAAGCTGCGGCGCATCTTGTGTTAGTGGCGTCAGCAAAGTTTTCTGCAGCGTATTGCAGGGCGTTGACGCTGTAAACAGCTGACGCGCCTTGACGCGCTGCAGCAACAAACGATTCAACAAATATTTGCAGCTGCTCTTGCCAAAGTTGATGACTCGCTGTTGCAGCAGCTGCCACTGCTCCTCGCTGAGGCAGCTGTGTAGTCGCTCAGCGCGCTGCTCATAAGGCGTTGCATCGGCCAAACGATCGCTGCGATAGTACCAGCGTATTAGGTCAAAGTGTCCGGCATAGTAGCAACATTCGAGGAATGCATTCATGGTGCGTTTGCTGTGCGCACGCGCGAGCAGCAACTCGCCGAAGGTGCGCAACGTCTCCTCAGTGAGGGCGCGCTTCTTTTCGATGTCATCGGCGAATTTTTCCGACTGTTCCGCGAGCCGACTGCCGGCGAAGTATTGCGCCAGCAGCGCGCAAACAAGTTCCAGTTGGAAGAGCGAATTATCGCTGAGCTCCTCGGCGGCACCGGTGTCCGCAAGCGTCTGCAGCTGCTCCTTGAGATTGTAAATCAGCGAAGTCCAGATGACAAGCGACGGATTCGACATGAGGCCGACAATGAGCTTGGAGAAGGCGACACCAACGCTGGCCCAGGGCCAAGTAGTCTGCAGCGTTGGAAAACTTTGTTGAACTGTGACGGAAGCTGTGGCGACGGCAATGGGTTGCAGCTGTACGCTGGCGGCATGAAACTCGTGAAAGATGATGTCGAGGTAGCGTGCAGTGGTGTCGTCATCGCCGGTCACAGCGGTATTAGTAGCGACGGTGAGCTTCGGCTGCTTTTGCGGTGTTGAAATCTGAAAAAATTAAAAAAAATAAGTTTTAGTGAAAATTTAAAAAATTGAATTTTGAGTTAAAAATTGAAATTTGGTTAAAAAATTCAATTTTTAGTGAAAATTTTAATTTTTAGTGAAAAATTGAATTTTGAGTGAAAATTTGAATTTTGAGTCTAAAAATAAATTTTGAGTGAAAAATTCAACTTTGTGTGAAAAATTCAATTTTGAGTGAAAACTTTAATATTGAGTGTGAGTCAAAAAATTAATTTTGAGTGAAAATTTGAATTTTGAGTGAAAAATTGAATTTTGAGTGAAAAATTGAATTTTGAGTCAATAATTTAATTTTGAGTGAAAAATTGAATTTTGAGTCAAAAATTGAATTTTGAGTGAAAATTAAATATTGAGTGAAAAATTGAATTTTGAGTGAACATTTTGAGTGAAAAATTTAATTTTGAGTCGAAAATTGCATTTTGAGTGAAAAATTAAATTTTGAGTGAAAAATTAAATTTTGAGTGAAAAATTAAATTTTGAGTGAAAAATTAAATTTTGAGTGAAAAATTAAATTTTGAGTGAAAATTAAAATTTTGAGTGAAAAAATAAATTTTGAGTGAAAACTTAAATTTTAAGAGAAAAACTTAATTTTGACTGAAAAATTGAATTTTGAGTGCACATTTGAAATGAAAAAATTGAATTTTTAGTGAGTTGAATATTTTCGAAAAATTAAAAATAAAAATTATATTCACCACATCCCCCTGCGACTTGCGCTTGCCCTTGGACGGCTGCGCAGCGACGCACAGCTCGAACTGCTGCAGCCACTGCTTGAGCGCCTTCAGCAGATTCACGACAAATTTGTCGGCACGACTCAGCTTACGAAACATCTCCATGAGCAGTAGCAAATACTGCTCAAAGTGTTGCTGTTCCGCGGCAGTGCGTTTCGGCGCCACAATCATCCATGTGGTCAGCTGGAATATATGTCGCTCAAGTATCAACGGATTAAGACGTAACGTGGCGCACAACAGCTGCAGCACCGGTTGCAAATTCTGCGCCTTAAACTGCTCCACATAGGCGACAATCTTTGTGCCCAGATACTCGCTGGCGCTGCTCTGCTCCGCCATAAAATTCAAACTAATATCATGCTTGCGAAACATTTCCAACGTATATGCGGCAATGGTGAGTAGCAATGCGGGCTGCTCTTGTAGTTGCTCCGCCAGCAGTTCAACGAAGACGGCGCGCAGCAACTGTAGCTGAAACTGTTCGGCGCCACGCTGATTAACAATGGCACACTCGAGCGTCAGCAGACAAACATGTAATGGTTGCTGTTTGATACGTTCCAGCGCTGCTTGCTCCGAAAGATCCGCACACAACAGCTGCTCCAGCTCACGCAGCGACTCAAAAGCGCGTACTTGACGCTGCTGCAATGCGAGCAGCACTTGCACGAGTGGCTGCAATACGGCTTTCGTATACTGCTGCTCAAAGAGTAGCGTATTGGCAGCACGTTTAGCACTCGTCTGCAGCGTTTGCATTAGCTGCGCAAAAAACGTTGACTCATGCGCCGGCAAAAAGTCTTCCGTCTTTAACTGCTGTAAATACAGCTCATAGCTGCGCAGCACGCTGCCCATTAGCTGCGCGTACAGCTCATAATCAGCGCGATATAAATCCTGCAGCAGCTCAAATTCCGTTAGTTGCTGCAATAATTCCAACAATGACCGCGATTCATGCGATTTCCATTTTTTGGACAGCTGTATCCAAAGCAGCACAAAGTCACGTTTCACCTGCGGCGCTACCAGTCCCGGTTGACATTTGAGTTGCAGCAACAGTTGTAGCTCCGTTACCTGTAGCGTCTTTACATCGTCACCCAGTTGCGTCTGTTGCTGCGTCAACCACTGCAGCACCAGCTCATATTTGCTGGACAACGTAAACTCTGCTGATTGCCATGCTTTCAGCGCAAACTGTAGATTTTCTGTGAATGTTTTCTCGGGCCGTTCCAGCCAACGTGTGAATTCTGTGTGATGAAATTTTTGGGTTTGTTATTGTGGTTTTTGTTGTGTTACATGCTCACCTTTCTCCGTTGACATTATTCAAGCTTTATTCTTATATTTTCATTAATTATTTTGTGTTTTTATTGAATTAAATAGATTTTATTCATCCAACCTGCTGCTGTTTGATTTTGTAAACAACGACCGCACGTGTTGTCAACAGAGTTCCAAGTCGTTTGAGATTTATCGACTGCGGCAATTGTCATATTTATTACGACGGCTTGCTTAGTCGACTGTAAGCCGATTATTTTCAACGGCTTACTTAAACATCTAAAATTAAATAAATGTTAAATTTTTGAAGAGGAAACTTAGACTTTAATTTAATTAATTGAAGTCCCGCCAAGAGACACTTAAATAAATTTGGTCCAGTGTGGTCAAAGATATATAAAAAAAGGGCTTATTAAGTTTCTTATAACGGCGGCTGTCAACGGTTTAGATCCGCCGTCGCCTGTGAATCGACTTGGAACTCAAATTGACAGCTGTTAGTTTTGTTGCACGAACAGTGTTGTATAATTTAATATCGAAAATTATCAAAAATTTCTCAAAAAAAAAAAATGTTTACTAAACTAAAATTTAACTAAATATTAAACTTTTCACTAAAATTAAATAAATCACTCAAAATTAAATATTTCACTAAAATTTTAAATTTTCACTTTCTTACTAAACATTTACTTTTTCACTAAATTTTCAATTTTTCACACTGTTTAAATAAAAATTAAATTTTTTAATTATATTAAAAAAAAAAATTTTTAATTTAATTTTTTTACTAAAAATTGAAATTTTCACTAAAAAATACAATTTTTCACTAAAAATTCAATTTTGCACTAAAAATTCAATTTTTTTATTAAAAATGCGCCAGCAAACACTGAAGCAATTTACTAGACAAGCACATTTCCCGGCTAGTTTCTAGTTAGAGATTGATGGGTCTGCACTGGATAGAAAACCTGTGTATTACAGGCTACTTTCTGGTGCGGTTTTGCTGGGGCTGCAAAATAAGCTATCTACTTTCTAGACAAACGTCTCGAAAACTAGCTACTTTCTAGACTGGCTATGATGAGGTTGAACTGGCTAGGAAAACGTCATGAAAATTTGAATTGAAATTTATTGCAAAAATTCTCTTTGGTAAAAATCAGTCTTAAAAGATAATAATATTGTTATTATTAATTATTAAATTTTTGCAAGTTTGCAATGCTACTCAACACTGTTTTGGTAATGTTCGTTTATTTTTTGCCGCATTTTATGCAATCAAAGTTTATTTAAAGTTTTTGTTCAACGCAATATAAAAAGGTTTATTGAATGTTCTTTATTCCATGCCGTGTTATGATTTCACGACATAATAAACAAATATCAGGCTGGAGCAAGTGGCTCAAATTGCAACATGAGGGCAAATCACATCTGGGTCGACAAAGGACACAGGAAACGTGTGGTTTGGGGTAACAAGTGACCATCAGATGAAGGTATCCTCCTATGTTTCGCAGCAAAACTTATTCTGTGATGGAGCACAATGGAACGCCGCTAAGTTGTTTTTGGCTAAGTTCCACAGCTGTGATAAGTTGATTTCACTGAGGTGCTGTGCAAAGTGGCGACAGTAGCGACGATGTGCCAGTGCAACATCCCGGAAATCTCATCGACAGCTTGTGAAACAGGTATTATTTTGTACATTTATTTGTAATATTATCATTTTTCACATTCAATGAAAAATCTAATTTCCTCACCCTGAGCCTAAATAAAATCTGGGTGTTTATTGGGTATATTAATCACAAAAGTTCAATTTGCTAATAAAAATTGAAATTTTCCACGAACAATTAAGTAGTTTACTATCTATTTATTCAATGTTAGTCGTCATATCCAAATTTATTGAAAACTGTGCAAAAATTTTACTTTTAAAATGTTCAAAAATATTATTTCGTGACAATTTTCACTCACCCAAAATGTGTCATTGATTTGTCATTGTGCGACTATTACCCTTAATCTAGTGGCATGTTGTAAATTTTTAGTATTTGGCATAAAAAGTAAAAATATATAAATATTACTTTAATAACAAATTCCACTATTTTTAGTATTTATTGAACTGACCTCTTTTAGCGGGGTAAGTTTCAAAAGAACGCCACCGGCACACGCCATGTTCGTGATATTTTCTGTATTTCTTTCTGCCACTTTTTGCACGTTCATTCTAAACAAAGCAACGGAAGAGCATAAAAAAATTAAAAATAAAAATGCTGCAACATGCGTTTGTATATTTTTTATTTTTCTTTTATTTTGTTATTTCTAAATTGTTTGTGGTCGTGTCGTGCTTTTATTGCTAGTATTTTTTAAGTATTTTTTTTATACTCCCATAAAAACATTAAGTCGTAGATAACGAGGCAACCACAACGAATGTGCATTATTGGCGCTGATACTAAATATGATACAACCTACCGATGACTAAGGAAAAAAGGAAAAATAAAAGACTATTTAAACAGAAATATTTAAAAAACATAAAAAATATTTAAAATAAACTTAAAAAAAGAAAATTCAATTTTACTCTCCGTGAGGTTTTTAGAGCAGCAACAATAAATGATTGCAACATGTTGCCCAAGAATTGCTTTAAAAGCAACAGGTTATGTTGACAAGATAATAATTTGATGTGTCTATCCACAGTCTACAATTATAATGTTCTGGAAGCAAATGTTAATCGCTCAGATTACATTGTTGAAATAAAATAACTTATACAAAAAAGTATTTTTTTTCCGTCACAAATTGATTTTTCTGTGAAAACTAGTGAAAAACTGAATTTTTATTGAAAATTTGCATTTATAGTGAAAAAATTTAATTTTTAGGAAAATTTTAATTTTTAGGAAAAATTTAATTTTTAGGAAAAATTTAATTTTTAGGAAAAATTTAATTTTTAGTGAAAAATCGAATAAAAAAGAAATGATAAAATGATTTTTGATAAAAATTGATTTTTTGATAATATATACTTTTTAATAATGATGTGAAGTGCATTTCACAAACATAGCATGATGTATTATCCACTATTTGTTTGTATTAGGTATGTTTGTTATTATTATTTGCCCTATTGATATGCACTAAATACATAAAATGTACGCTTCAAAATTTGCAAATTCTATGTTTGCGGATCAATATTAACTATCTTCTAGAATTTTGATTATTCCATCCTGATTTGTGGAACATTTAAAGTAAAAATATTTAATTTAAATGTATACGTAATCTTTTTTGACATTTGACACTTAACATCCCAGTAGTAAATGTGTCCATGCCCTGCCAGTAGAAGCTCTGCTATAATAACTTCTTAGCATGCTCAATACACATTCTGCCATCACTGAAGCTATTTTACTTTCAACACATCTTCTAGAGAATAAGCGCCAATCGATTTGGTGACTATTTCTAATATTTTTCAAAATACAAAAGCGAAGCGCTGCTAGCTCACCTTCTAATGGAATGCTAACAGTAATGAGTCAAACTATTTTGTGAGACCTTCTGGAGACATTCTTTGAGAAACGAATAGGTTTGTCCTGCAAAAATGTTCATTTCATATAAAAAAAAGAAGTCGGGAAGGGGTTCTACCTCCTTGGGAATCAGTGCAAGCATATCTTCTTACGCCTGAATTTGACTACTGGGATGTAGTATTTCGCTTTAAAAATGTTTGGAAAAATGATAAAAACAAAATTGAGAATTTACCCGACACAAAATGTATCGAATATTTTGGCATATTGATCTTGACAATTAGAAGAGATATGTGTTAAATTTTATTTTTAAAACTATAGTTTTAAAAATTAGTTATTAAATGGGTTACACAATAAAATGTCAATACATTTTCTTAAAATGTGATAGGAAAAGGACAGTTAGCAATCGAAATCAGCACTTCGAAGTAATATAGAAATGTTAATAAAATCCGAAGTAACACAGAGTACAGATTTCGTCACGAATTTTAAGATATTTTATTTAGTAGATACTGGAAGATTATTTAGAGAATTCTTTTTCCCCTGGCACATGATACAATAACAAGGTAGTAGTATCCCAGAACGCCTCTCACAAAATGTTCTTATCCCATAAAAAATTTTGACATAAGCACGGGACGTTAGACAGTATCTTCAGGCGTTTGACAGAAGCACGGGACGCTTAAGAAGAACAAGAACTCTAACACTTCTACCTTGAATAATTGTATCATGCCCTGGTATAGTTTTTCATTATTTCTATTCTCAATAATTTTCAATTCGAAGTGTAAATTGAATAACTCGAGTTGATATATCCCAATAAACATTTCGTCAAGCCCTTGCGAATAATTTTTGATTTTCTTGTTTTCAAGAATATTTGTTGACTATTTCCGAAGCTTTAAACATGTGTGTTCTACAAGCTCACTAGCATAGACTATTCTACACTTATTAAAAACTTGAGAACAACTTGTACAATAATTATTTTAAAACCTTTCTACACTTGTAATGCACTAGACATTGATCAGAGATTGGTTTGAAGTGAAATGTATCCCTACTACTTTTTGAAATTGTAGAGCTAGATAAATGAAACTTATATCTTAGATTACTAATATACCTACGCTGTATGTGCGAAATAAAATGTTGCGTCTCAATTATTAAATACGAAATTCTGAAAACGGTGTACGAAAACCGCATCATCATGTGTCGTTTTTTGATCATGGAACCACGGAGACCCGGAAAACAGAGATATGATACAGAAAAATGCAGTATACGAATATGTTGAGAATTTTTATCAACATCAAGTTTCAAACAAGTGTAGTTGTATTGTGTAGTTTAATATGAATATCAAGTGGTCTATTATCTATTTTTGAACTATGATATAAGTGTGAATATAAACTATATATGGGCTAAAATTCAAGCCATTAACAAGTGTATAGATCAGCTTGAAATATTAGTGTATTTCAAATAGAATTGAAAGTTTCCTTCAACTACGATATGAGTGCATATTTTAAGTTAGTTGTACATTTGAATATAATTTGAAAATTATGATAGATAGTAAAAAGACGTTTTGATGGAGAATGCTGTATTTTACAACTTTTTAAATTACGTTTCTCCATGCTATTCTCAACACAATAAATTGAGAAAAATACTTGATTTAAACTTGCAAACCACTTTGATTCAACGGCAAATGTTTATTGGGATATCAGAGATCAGAAAAATTAATTAACCTTTATTTTCATTTGGTTTTTCACTGAGATATTATATTTCAAAAAATATAAATCTCTTTCTCAGAGATGTCTATTTAAATATAGAACAAATTGGTATTTGGTTGAGTGATGTATTTTATTTCTGGTAGATTCAGACAAAGTTTTTCTATTTGATTCACAAGAATTGTTCTGTTCCTCAATTTGGTTTTATAAAATATTATTGTTATAATAAAAATTTTTGTGAAATTGAAATTTTTATATTTTCAACAATTAATTAAATTTCCAATGGGGTCACTTCTATACAAAATATTATTAGCAACATGTTGCTGGCACTGCATGAATCAGCATCGACCATAAAAACAACAAAAATTATAAATATATGGTCGAGAAAACGATAAACGTGCAAAAACAAAACAGACGAGCAAAATAAATCAAAGCCAAAAAGCAAAAAAAAACAAGAAAAATACACAGACAATCGACAACACTGTGACTAGTGGCCGCAACCAGCAACAAACTGAGCAACATTTTGGAAAATCAAGCAAACGGCGCAGCACAGAAATCAGTTTCGCACGAAACGCTGAAGCGGCGAGTTATACAAAGCGGAAAATAGCGGTGGAAAATTTTTAAAGAAAATTTCAAAAATATATAAATAATTTTGAAATATACGCTAAATATTACGAAATATAAAAAATATAAATTTGATAAAATAATAATTTAAAAAAATCAAAAGTATTTTTTTTTTAAACTTAAAGTGAACTATTTAAAATTATCAAAAAATTAAAAGAATTTTTGAAATATACAAAATTTTAATATTTTTCGAATTTTGAAAAATTATGTGAATATTATTGCGTTGCCAAGTTTTTATTATTGGGGTGTGCTGCAGTGAGTGAGTGCACCAGATAAATTACAGAACCAGCCAGCAACCAGAATAAGAACCAACCGCATCTGTTTTCAATAAAAACCGGAAATATTTAAATAAAGCAAAAACTTTTCAAGTAACGTGCGCAGTGTTTGACAAACTCTCTAAGTTATTGCGGTGAAATATAATTACAAAATATTTGTATAAATAAATTTGAACAATTTAAATAAAAAGTAAAAAAAAAAACACAAAAAAAATTAATTAATTGAATTAAAATTTTAATAAAAACGCACTCGAATTTAAATAAAATTCAGTTCATTGAAGAAACGCGCCTTCCTGCAACTTCCTGCTGTTCGATTAAATAATATATTTAAAATAAAATATAAATCGCCGTCTTTAGGTTTTATGTGTAATGCTTATTATGTTGATTATGGACGTTGTTTAGTGTGTTATATTTTTGGCTCTGCAATTAGTCGATTTTATTTATAAAAATTTTTCGCAAGCATCTGAGCAGTTTTTATGCTGTTTCCAGCAGCTTTTTTTGCGGAAACTTTTACGACCAAGCGATTCTCAAAACTTTTTGCGTTGAATAAGTGCCACACGAAAATAAACAAGCACAACCAGCAACAATAATAATAAAAAATAATATAAAAAAAAACAAAAAAAAAAGTAAAAAATAAAAAAAACAGAGACAGAAAAAGCCATTGTGACAATAGTTTATAACAACGTGGGGTAAGTTTTGAAATTTATTTTGAAATAAGCTTTTTCCATTCAGCTAGAAAATACGTCTTCCAAGTAACAAATCTATAGAATTAACATGTAGCGAAATTGTTTCTGAACTAAAAATGGAAATTTATGTAGAAATCTATAGAGAAACTCGAAATATTCAGTTCAAACTAAGAAAAAAAAATGTTAAAATGGAAATTTATGTAGAAATCTGTATAGAAACTATAAATATTTGATTCAAACTAAGAAAGTTAATTGAAATATAGGAAAATTATATATCAGAGTACAAAGAATTCTCTTAAGGGCAATTTTTCAGTGCAAGTTTAAACTTGGTTTAAACGTTTACACATTTTTTAAAACGCCTAGTTTCACGGCCAAATGTTGTTAAATTTATCAGACAGAAAGACAATTAGTAATCAGTTAATATGGCATTTTTAATATTTGTAATATGTAGCCGCGGTAGCTCAGTGTTTAGTGTGTTGGACTGCGAGCCGAAAGGTCCCCGGGTCAAGCCTGGACTGGGGCTAACATCATCTTTTCATAGAAACATTTTTCTATACCGCGCTACCTCTCGGCAGTAAATTGCAAACCTACGAGAGTAAAACATTGCCTATGAAAAGCTCTCACCCGCCGTTCGGATTCGGCAATAAACTGTAGGTCCCACCACTTTGAGTACAAATATAACACGCACAGTCCTTATAGGAGGACTGTAGTGCCAAACTATTATTATATTATATGTTGACCATAGACGAAATTACATCTAGCTTAAACTACGTTTAATTTTGTAATGTGACTGAAAAGCCTACTCTTTCAATTTAAATTAAAACTTGGTTTAAGGTTTTCCACGTCTGTAGTTCCTATTAAAAACGACAGAATGTTTTTAAATGTTACCGATAGATAGCAATTAGTAAACAGTTAATATTACATTTAAAATATTTGTTATATGTTGACTATAGGCGAAATTACATCTGGGTTAAAGTACTTTAATTTCAAAATGTTACTGAAAAACTGGACCTTAATTTATCTACAGAAATGAGAATCTGATTCTGTTCTATTTCAAAATTCTCCTATTGAAGACAAGTTTACTGAGAATGAATTCATCTGTTCGGTGAGGTGTAAATTCACCACTTCTTATGGCAACATTGTATACAAGTTTCCGGTTGGTTTCATATCTACGCCTTTTACAAAAACTAATACGTTTCTAATTTTTGTATGGTCTTTTTCATACAAGAAATTGAATAAGGGGATAGAACTAGGACCGTTTCTTATATATCTCCGTAGGAAACTTTAAGCGGTTATATATCAATAAGTAGAATAAAATCGATTCGAGAAAGAATGGAAATCTATGTAGGAAACCTTTTGATTTGGACAACTTACTGAATTATAAAAACGGAATTTGTGTGGCTATATCCTCACCAAAGCGCAAATATTTTTTTTTTTTGCATAACTTTTGTTGGATACAACATAAAATTGCAATGTAAAAGAATTAATTGTTTGATTTAAAGCACCATCATTTTTTTAAATAAGTTTTTGTTATTTGCAAGAAAATTGTTTGGTAAATTATTTTTAAATAAATGTCTTTACTCCACTATTTTATCTTCTACCAATAAAAAGTTATCGCTTGCAAAATTCGAAAAATTGAAAATCTTCTCATGCCAAAAGGGCGAATCGTTTCGTTTTTTTGCCATAACTTGTTATTGGTTCAAGATAAAATAGTAGTGTAAAGCAATTATTTTTTTGTTTTTAAAGTGGGCATCATTATTTAAAAATAATTTTTTGAATTTTTGTTATTAGCACGAACATTATTTTTAAATAATGATGCCAATCGATAGGTGCTTTAAATACAAACAATTCATGTCTTTACACCACTATTTTATTTACTACCAGTTATGGTAAAAAAACGAAAAGATTCGCCCTTGTGGCATGACAAAATTTTCAAATTCCCCCTTTTGGTTTTGTCTTTTCTGGCTAGAAATATCCAACAAAACCTTACACGATTTTGGCACAGGAAACATGTAACGAATATATATCGACTTGAGGAAAAACTACATTAAAAAATGTAAAAAAAAACGCAAATGTCAAAAAATACACATTTGTCTTTGGCATGATATTTATTAGCATCCTATTTATCTTAGTCCAATCTGTTTTCAAAAGAACCACGTATTAGAGAGAGAATTCGTTTTTCAGTCGCATGGGACGTTGATGGAACAATCTCCCTACGTCTGTTTCTGATATTTTCCGAAATTTTTGATATTAGCAAACAAACATCCACCAACACTATTCTATATTTCCTCTCTCTCTCTCTAACCAATAACACTTTTCTATGATCACCACCACTATGATCACCACCACCACAATAACTTAATATGGAAAAATAATGATTTTTTCCGTATAATGACCCTACCCATGTTGGAAAAATCGATCGGCTCAATGTTGGCCTAGACTTGTCAATATTACTCAACTCTGGGCCATGTACGAAAGCAAGTGTTGGCCCATGTCTGGTCAAACCTTGGAATGATAACTAGGGCGCAATAGTGGTATCAAGTTTTGGCCCAATAACAGAAAACAAAATTGAACCAATATTGATCATTTCAATTGAATGTCAAAAATGCAAAAACATTTTTTTTTTTTACTTTTCTTTTCTTCCATTCTACTATTTTATTTTATTCGTCTGTAATATTTCATTTCTTATTTATTTCATACAATTTCCAATCCAATTTTATATAATTTAAAATTTTTTGTCGTCACAAGCTGGGGAATCGATCTCCTGACTTCGACCTTAAATTCCATTGCTCTCCCCGTTAGGCTAAGCAACTAACTTGACTTGTCTGAGATTTTTGCTTCAAAAACACAATTTTTGAAATATTTTTTCTAATTTGACAATTTTTTTCTGATGTGACAGACATTTTTAAATTATAAAGTTCAAGATTTTGAAAAAATGCTCTGAAACAAGTGAGCTTGATAGCGTAACGGGTAGAGCATCGGATTTGTACGCAGAAAATCCAGGTCCAAGTCCCAAACGGAAATTTTTTTATTGTTTTTTAAATATACATATTTTTTTTTTTGAATTGAAGTATGATTTGGGCGTTGGTCTTGGCTAAATGTCCATTCACTAAGACGTATTAAATGAGTCTTGGGTGACTTATGGAAAAATATCAGTTATCCAAAACTCGGTAATCCAATCATTGTTGAGACTTGGGTAAAGACTAATAATCCATGCCTTGGTCGGCCAAGGTTGGCTATGTCTTACGCCCGTTGTCAAGCCTGGCGTTTCCTACATGGGTAGTACAATATATTTTAATAAAGTTAGTGAAAGCTTCCAGATAAAAATAACAATTAGAAATGGTTTAATATCAATGAAAACAGTTAAAATCGATTTTATTTATAAATCGTCATGTTTCTATGAAAAGACCTTGTTAGCCGCAGCACAGATTTCAACCTGTAGTACCTTTCGGCTCGCAGTCAAGCGCACTAACCAAGTTACTGAACCATACTATTTCCTCATCTTACCCTTGTCCTAAGATTATTTCATACGATGGATATTTAAAATCTTCTCAACATCGTATTGCGAATTTTTTCAAACAAAAAATTGTTTTCTGAACACACAAAATTGTTTGGCTGATAATTTCCTACTTAATTTAGCAAGTATTTGAGCCATCTAAACCTTGAATGGCAGCAAACAAACAGATGATTACGAACTTTACTGGTTAAAAACCGACAATGTCTCAAATTAGGTGACCTTAAATATGCTTAAGATCAGGTATCTTCGTAAAAATTGAATCAGATTGCGTTGCGTAAGTTTACCATAGTCGACCCTGATTAGAATTATATCAGATGGACATTGGGGAGATGCCGTATTGTATGCTGATCACAGCCGAATCTGAAATAAGGTTAAACTTAAGAAATTCGCACTTAGTTTACTGTTCACAGAATTTTCTTAATTGTATTATCCTGCCTCAACTTAGTTAAATGTTTCACTTTCAAATACCTCTAATACATACCCCACATTTAATAAAAATAATAATAATAAAGTTTACTACATGTTCATTTGTTTGACCCCTTTTCTGTAAGGCATGTATGTCAAGTGCCATTGTCGATGTGCCGTTGTGCTCTAATTAAATTATTTTCCATTTTCGAAAAGCTCTCTCGAGGTGTCATCTGAAATTGCTGTACAACTACTACATATACTATCTAAGCTTTCAGACTGATTAAACGCACGTTTGGAGGCTCTGTTGACCCAGAGGACAACTGACTACTCACATGAGTAGTAGCGTTGCCACCTGTTGCACATGCAATTGCGTTCTTAGGTTTATTTAAAATTTAATTTTTGTTATTTTATTGGTAAATTTGTTATGTTGTTGTTTTGTGGTTTTAACTTTATAATGCTTTTGCAAGGATAATTGAATTAATGACATCAAAATACAACAGTGTGTGTGTGTGTAAAAATATGACCAAGGTTAAACGACGAAGGTGCGTCCATGGTGTAGCATGTCAGGTGGCGTCAATAGCTGTGGCGGCGTCGCGACGTTGTCGTCTGGTGCCATTTTGTCTGCTGCACTGATGCATCATTGTTTATTCCGACGTAATATTTTTAAACACGTAGTAAAATGTTTTTTTTTCATTTTTATTTTTATGCGTTGCATTTTTATTCTAACGCTTTTGTCCTTTGTGCAAATGACATTGTGTAGAAACCTTATATAGAGATAATATTAATTTCTATAGAAACGCATTTCCATTGTCCTCATCTGTGGTTATTAGAGATTGCGTTGTGCTTTTTAACAATACAAACTTTTTTAAGTAGCAGCTTTAGAGCTTGACCGAGTTTTAATAAGGATTAAATTTGTGACATATGAACAATTATAAATTGTACAATATTATTAGATAACATATCGTACTGTCATGCCAAAGGGGCGAATGTGCATTTTTAAAAATGTTGGGAAATCAAACTTTAAAGTTTGAAGTGCTTTAAAAATAAGAAAAATTTATATTTTCTTTAATTTTTTCTGTTATTTTAGTTTATTCATCAATTATTATAACGTTTATAAAATATCTTTAGATTTGGACAACCTACTGAATTATAAATACGGATTTAGTGAGGCTATATCCTGATCAAAACGAAAATATTTTTTTTTTTTATAATATAACTTTTTATTAGCTCAAGATAAAATAGTAATGTGGAGGCATTAATTGTTTGTTTTTAAAGCACCTATCGATCTGCATCATTAATTAAAAATATTTTGTCAAACATTAATTTGCAGGAAAAAATGTTTGGCAAAATATTTTTAAATAGTGATGCATTTTGATAGGTGCTTTAAAAACAAACAATTAATACCTGAACACGACTATTATATCTTGCACCAATAAAAAATTATAGCAAAAAAACGAAGAAATTGGAAAAATCTTGTCATGCCACACAGAAAAAAATATTGTACGTAAATATAACAATTGATATTAATAGCAAACAAAATCGTATTCCAATTAAAAATATGAATGTATTTACTAATTAATTAATTGTATTTTCACATTTTTTTAATTAAAATATTAATAGGAATTAATTTAATATAATTTCAATACAACTAAATCTTTAATAGTATTAACTACTTTTATTTGTTACTTTTGACAAATAAAAGCAACATTGTTTTTTTCTTCTGGATTTCATTTTGTTTTTTGTTTGTTTGTCTTTTGCGTCTCGTGCGTCGGCGGCGTCGTACTGTTTCTTCTAACATTATTTTCTTCTACGTTGCGATTTTAAAACAGGATATTACATTATTTAGTGTATGTTATGTTATTAAAGCATTAAAGGGCTCAATTTATGTTTGAGGTCAAGAATTTGAACAAACAGCTTATGATGCTCATTTTGTTACATATTGAATCATTAAAAAGCGAATATCAAATTTTATGTTTGACTCAATTAATTGGCCCACCTGTAGAAGTTGTGAAAACTGACATCGGTAAAACATTCGTTAGGTTAAAAGAATTTTACTTAGCATATCTAACAGTATAAATACTTATTTAATATTTATTTTATGTTATCTATTCGACAAATATTTTATTTAATTTAACAAAATATTTAATTGATCCAATTTCTATCGAATGAAATTTTTAATTGATGTTACTAATTAATTAATTAATGATTTAAAAATACCCAATAAAAAATATAATCAATGTGACAAAAAAATTAATTAATGTTTCTCCAATTAACATATTCTCATTATTACGAATATGGGATTCAATGCTACTAAAAGTTACATCGGCTGAGTTTCAATTAAAAATTAATTGGATTGATTAACATTTTAGTTATATTTACACACTTTTTTTTCTGTGTGCAAAAGGGCGAATCTTTTCATTTTTTGCTATAACTCTTTAATGGTACAAGATAAAATAGTGATGTAGAGGCATTTTTTGTTTGTTTTTAAAGCACCTATCGATCTGCATCATTAATTAAAAATATTTTGTCAAACATTAATTTGCCATTTGTTATTTGCAGGAAAAAATGTTTGGCAAAATATTTTTAAGTAATGAAGCAGTTCGATAGGTGCTTTGAAAACAAATAATAAATGCCTTTACACCACTATTTTATCTTACACCAATAAAAAGTTATGGCGAAAAAATGAAAAGATTCGCTCTTTTGGCATGACAAGATTTTCAATTTTTCAAATTCGTCCTTTTGGTTTTGTCTTTTGTGGCTAAAAATACCCAATAAAATGACACGCGATTTTGGCACAGCATACTTGAGGATAAACTACATTCAAAAATGTAAGAAAACGCAAATGTCAAAAATTGCACATTCGTCCCTTTGGCATGATAGTGACGATATTATAAGTTACTTAACCCTTTAACGGCAATTGTTTCCAAACTTTGTCATCTTTATTTTATGAGATTTGAAACCGATTTGAAAACCCGTTCATCGGTTTATGTCTGATTTTTGTATAACAATTTTGGACGTGGTTTCGGTTTTAAAATTTCAATGGTTTACTACGGATCTAGGATTTGGTTCTACAAAAACATTCAAATGCAGTATTTTTGCCAAAAATATTTCTGCCGACACGCTTTTCTTAGGTCAAAACTGTGCATGTGTTTTGTTATTGCTTTCTTCGATCATGTGTAAATTGAACACAACAACAAACATATGCGAATCTAACAATACAGTAGAAACTACCGATCGATTTTTTCGCGGAAATTGTACAACAAGATGTTTTTGTTGTGAACTGATTGGCCGGGTATCCTTCATCTACATAGAGCATGTATTTTCTTTAGTATATTATTATTTTGTTAGGTGTAATTATCATTGCAATTGTGCTTGGGCGTTAACAGGGTTAAATTCACATATGTCACAAGAACTTCTTAGAATCAAGATCGAGATATCTTTGCTCTACGTATTAATTTGTGCTTAAATGGAGAAACCTATATAATAATAGATTTTGTATGATCAAATTTTTTACTCGGAGTTTTGCATTGTCTTTCTGATGCTAGCGCTTTACAGAATAAACTTTTAATATGCTGTTTTCATAATCCGAATTCGAACCCTAAACTTTTTGACTCTTATTTTATGAAATATACTACATAAACCTATTAATCGTCTTTGCCCATAATCGAGCCCACCTATATTTTGTACATTTGTGTGCATTTAAGCTTTATTTAAACATAATAACAAAGTATCAATTAGGACGTATTTTTTAATACGATACCATTTAAGATTTTGATACTTTTTGATTTGTATGGGAAAATGTATTTTTTTATTCCTAATTTAATTTGGATGTTAATGGACGGTAATTTACATACATCGACATACTTCATTGTCCTTTAAAAAAATATTTAAAAAAATCACTTAATTAAAATGATTATAATTTTGCCAAATACAAACATCAAACTAATGATCCTCTAAATTCATAAAATTGAATTTGTAGTCCGTCAGTTTTTAAACTAGATTTTTAAATTAATTACCTCTTTTCTCTGAAACACTTCATAAAATGCCAGCACAATTCTATTCATAATTTTGATTACTACTGCACTTGTCTATTTCCGTCACATGAGCAACCTTAATTACTGTCATTGGATTTTTGAAAAGCTTTCAGTAGGTCCTCTATAAAACCAACGTTGACATGATTTCATTTCATTTTTCATACGAATTTTCC
The DNA here is from genome assembly GCA_951804985.1 of Dryomyza anilis. Lineage (NCBI taxonomy): Eukaryota > Metazoa > Arthropoda > Insecta > Diptera > Dryomyzidae > Dryomyza > Dryomyza anilis. The sequence goes on from OX638134.1 coordinate 3,627,925, forward strand.
ATTTTATATTTCTTGTATTATTTTTCAAAAATTGTCATCAATGACTTTCGAATAGCATGTTAAGCCTTCACAAATGAATGATCAATTTATATGCACCGATTGGCTGCATGTCCTTCGGTCGACACGAATATCCTTAAATTGCCGACTTGAGGTGCATAACTAGAGTTGCCAACACTTTTATTTTGACAACTGAAAATTTTACATTAATAACTACAAGTTCTGTTTCTCAATTAATAATAATAATAGTTTGGCACTACAGTCCTATAAGAACTTAGGCCGAGCTCTCTCACAATTTTTAAGCTGTACGTGTTATATTTGTAATCAAAGTGGTGGACCTACAGTTTATTGGATGAGAGCTTTTCATAGGCAATGGGTCATATTAATAAAAATCGACTTTACTCAAAACTTGAAGCAAATGCTCCGAATTGTCAAAATGTTTCGCATTTCATTTAATTAAAATACTAAAAACGATTTGCTAATGTTCAAAAATATAAAATTTTAAATTGGTAGGTATTAATAAAAACGTTAAACTGACCATTTACTATAAAAATTCTGAAATAAATTAAAAAATTTGCTCAAAAATATATAAGCTTGCCTAAATGTAAATACTTTTTTTTATTAATATGGCACAATGTGTTACTCTCGTAGGTTTGCCATTTACTGCCGAGAGGTAGCGCGGTATAGAAAAATGTTTCTATGAAATGATGTTGTTAGCCCGCAGTCCAACGCACTAACCACTGAGCTACCGCGGCAATTAGAATTTCAAAATTAAACTTGGTTTTAACTAGATATAATTTCATTTATAGTCAACATATTACAAAAATTTGAAATGTCTTAATAACTGATGCCTAATTGTCTATCTGTATGTAAACTTTAAAGACATTCGAACATTTCGATTAGCAACTATGGACGTTTTAAAAATGACGAAAAGTTTAAACTGACTCTGAAAAACTTGAGTTTAAATCTTTAAAAATAATAAGGTTTCCATATAGCAATTTTAAGTATTCTCTCTTTAATTTAAATTTTTCAAATTATCACACCCAGAAAAAAATACTATATAAATAATAGTTTTTTACTATTAAAAATAGTTAATAGGATAAATTATTATTTTAATCGGAAAATACTATTAAATACTAGAAAATACCATGACATTGCCATTGAGTTTATATGAAAAGATTTATTTTTTGTATATAAATCAATGATTGTCCTATTGACCAATTTTAATGGGATTTGAGGGAATTTTTTTCTGGGTGCAGGTACAAATTTAGTTTTATATTTGAATTATTAATTTTTAACATGATTTCACATATTACCACCACGAAATACACTGAAAAATATTGTTTAACGGTATGATTTGCATTTCGAGTTGATACGTCCAAATTAATATCGTATGTCAAGTCGTTCTATAATGTAGTATCATATTTAAGGGAATATAAATCTAATGTAAAAATGATAAACTATTTTTTAAATAAATCTTACAAGTTGGCAATCTGTTTTTATGTACGTGTCGTACAGTATTGTGCAGTATTGATTGATTTATTCAACGTCATCGACATTCATATTGCAGCATGTCGATTAATCGAATAATGGCGGGTTTTTGTTAGTATTACATCGTTCAATATATAGCCTATAAAGCTCTTAATAAACTTTGACCCCTTTAATCCTGCGACCGTTGTAGTTGTCATGATGATTTTTTGCTTTGGCTTCTGAACCACGTGGCTTTGTGTGCTGATTGATTCCATGTCTATTATACAGGTAACGAAGACCTGCATTTTTTCAGGATTGATTTGTTTTCGAGGTTTTTATATCTATTATGTATTTAAGAAAATTGATTCAGTATTAAATATTTAAAAATATGTATCTCGATTTCTAATATAAAATTGTTTTGAAGTACATTTTTTAAATTTCGCATTTTAAGAACATTTTGAGAAATAAAATTCATTTTATTTTACTTTTTTTTATATATTTCTTTAAATATATGATTTTCTAATTTAAAAATAAAATTTTAATTATTATGTAAAACTCCTAATATTTTTAAGTACATTTTTAAACATACTAAACTAGTTTACATACAAACTAGTTTATATTATTTTTTTATATTATTTGCATTTATAATTTTTAAAATGCATATTTAATTTATTTAAAAAAGTTATTTTTTATTAAATTCAATTATGCAGTATTAGAATAGAAAAAATCTACTTTAATTCCTTTTTATTACCCATTTGCTTTATTTGCCTGCAAACCGGAAACTGTTTGTGTGTCAGCCAACGCAATTTCCGGCAACTTGCGATACCTACATTATTGCTTTTCAGGATGCTCTGAATTTTTACCACACTTTTTTTCTTGTTTTTTTTTACTCCTTTTTTCAATGCTGCATAAAATAGATAAACAGAATAAAATCAATTTCATTTTACATTTTCTTACGTTTCTTCTTTTTCTGCTACTTCTAGAGTCACTTTCCGCGCCAATTGCTGTCAATTGATTTCAACGTCAAGACTACATCACACCCTCCACTACAATAAAATAGAAGAGAAAACTCTCCAACATCAAATTGTACACAGCACAAAAATGTCCACCGCCACCTGTTCTCGCCTGCGCCCTCTGACGTCGAGCGCACAACGCAGCACAACACAACTTAATGGCAGCAACGCATCGTCGTCAGTTGGCGGCGCCTCTGAAACATCGTTGACACTGACACTGAACGCACTGGCACAAACATCCGTTGGTGGTGGCAGCAGCATTGGCTCCAGCGAATCCTCAGATCCTCTGGAGTCTGATTACAGCGAGGAGACCGAAGAGGACGAGGAGGAGGAAGACGAAGAACAGCAGCAACAACACCAAAGTCAACAGCAGCGTCAACGCCGCAAGGATGAGGATACAAACGCAGATGCAGAAAATGATGATGATGAAGATTCGGCGGCAGCAAATCAAGATGACGACGACGACGAGGAGGATGATGTCGATGATGGCAATGAAACAGATGAAGACGACGATGATGATTCGGAGGAGAGCAGCAGCGTACAGACAACAAAAGGCGTGCGCAAATATCATCTGGACGATTTTCAAATCATCAAAACAGTCGGTGAGTTTTGAGAAAACCAATTTCATTTGAAATAATTCATTCAATAATTGAATAACAATATAATGTATATATCTGGCAATCATTATTTTTTTATTATGTTTAAAATAGTAAATAGTTGTATCGGAAAAGAAATCCAATTATATATGTTTACTAGAACAATAGTATGATTGTACTGAAAGCATACAAATCATGTCAATGAACGGATAATATAGAAGAATAATATGAATATGATTGAATTTTTGATATTTGGTTGAAAATATTAATGATTGTGGCAAAAATGAAATAGAAATCTAATGATATATGATTGCTAGAACAGTATTATGTTTGTGGTGAAATCATGAGATTATTTATATCAATCTTGCCAATAAAAGACAGTTTCGAGAAATGAATATGCTTGAATCTGATTACGTTATAATACATAATAGTTAATAGCTTTTGATATTATGTTTAAAATATTAAATGGTTGTGGAAAAAACTAAATCCATTGATATATGTTTGATTGAATTGTAGTATGATTTTACTGAAATACTTTTGTCAATTATGTCAATGAGCGTAACATAGAGAAAAAGAGAGTTTCGAAAAATGAATATGATAGATTTCGATTAACTCCCAGTAAACCAAACGATGGTAATGATTCAGTTTTCGGTATTATGTTTAAAATGGTAAATGATTTTGTTAAAAATAGTCCAATGATATATGATTGCTAGAATTGTACTATATGTCCTGACAACTATATGTCCTGAAATCATACATTTGATTTTTAACAGAAAAACAATTTCGAGAAATAAATATGATATTTTTATTACCTTTTAAATAAATACTAATATATTATAATTAAAAAATTAAATGGTTGTGGCAAAATATAAATCATATGATATATGATTACTAGAAGAGTAGTAGGATTGTTCTGAAATCATACAATTACTTGCGGTAATCATGATAATGAGCTGAAATTACTGAAAAAAAACACTCAAAATGAGTCCGAATAAACAAATTTTAGTTGTTTTTGGTATTATGATTGTGACAAAAAGAATCCAATTATATATTTTTGGATAGAACAATAGTATAATTGTTTTGAAATAATTTAGTTACATGTTTCAATCGTATCAATAATTAGGATATACAGCAGTCAGATTTAAAAATTGATTATGATTGCATTCATCATGTTCTTATCTCGATATTATTGCTTTAATTATGTTAAATGATTGCCTTAATCATATAAACAAGACCTTCTTCAACATTTTACTTACATTAAATGTTTTCTTTTGCTTGTACTTGCTATAGTTATAGTCTGAAATCATGTAATTACTTGTGTCAATCATGTGAATGATTAGAAAATACAGACCTCAAATTCGAGAAAGAATTATGATTGTTTATATTATGTTTATCGTTCGGTCAACTGTTACTTCGATTGTTATAATCATAAAAAGATGGTCTGTTTCAACATGTTACTATTTTTTTTTATTTTCTATGTAGTTTTTATAACTATAAATGTTTAAATGATTATGAATAAATAAAAAAGAAATTGTTAATCTGAAAATCTTGGTCTTTAAGTTGAAATACAAATTTCAAACATTTTTATGCTTGATTAAATTGCAAATCTTATTTGTTTTTTTTGTAATAAAGTAATATTCAAATATAAATTTATACAATTCAAACAAAAGACGGAAATTTAAAAATTATTTGCAACATTAAAACCTCTACTTCTTGGAAAATTAGTTCGTGACTGCTAAACAAACACTAAATAAACACTTTACAACTGTTCGATTGAGTTGTTTGTATATTTACGAAACTTAATACGCCTGCTTCCGCTCGTTACATTTTCTAAAAAGTCTTACCACATACGTCGTAGCTAATTAAATTAATAACCATTTCTAATAAAAATTAAAACAAATTTTAAACACTTTATATTGGCATTTATAGAACGTACACAATATTTACAACGTATAATAAAAATACGTAGTTGTAAAGTTTATGAATGAATCGAATTTTAACTGCAGCGCAAATTAAAATTGTTATTTAAAGATTAACTAGTTTTTTTTTGCTATGATTGATTAATTCCATCAAATTAACAAATAGTTTTCTAAAGCAATTTATGTAATAAACTACAATACTTGGAAATAGTTTATACGATTTTTTTCTTATAATTACTTGCTGTATACAGCATGTATAAAAATTGTTTAATTTAATTATTGCAAATTTTATACAATATATATAACATTGGTGCAATGGTGCTGCAGTTTGACGCATTTGTTATAGGTTGAATAATTAATTTGATCACACAATTAACATTTAATTATAATTGCAAATTATGGCTGGCAGTAGACACAAAAAATATTTATAATTTATAACGTTTGTACCTACATTATAATTGTACGCTATCAATCTGTTTATTAATTTAAAGAGTCATAGGAGATTATTTTCATTTAATTGCAACCCAATTAAATTGCTGAAAGTGTGATCTTCAGCGATTAGATCATCGCGTAATTATCATCACGCCACCCATAAAGCAATGATTGCCTTCAACATGATTTTCATTCGATTTCAAAAAATACAGAAATAAACATTTAATTCGAATTAAATGGTAATGGAAAACGCCGAAAGCAAAAATGAGTGGATATATTTTGTTGTTGTTGGTACTTTTTGTGCTTTTTATTATTTTCGTTTTCTTTTTTTTTTGTTCAATTTTCAATTATTATTATTTTCGTTTTCTTTTTTTTGTTCAATTTTCAATTAACTTTTCAATAATTGCGTGCAATATTCAATTATTTTTATTAATTTATTCGGCTGTCCGTCTGTCTGTCTACCTGTGTGTACGTCTAGCAATATTTCCGCATATGTAATCGTACATTTTTATTATGAGTCTGTTGAAAGGTCTACCAGGAATTACCATACTTTCGGAAAATCATTTTCTTCAAAATTTTAAAATTTTCCATTTAACATAATTCATTAACTAAATGACATTTTAAACAGTGAGGTAGATTAGGTCACATTTTCAGTAGATTAATTTTGGTCTACTCTATAAGACTATTCTAGAAGGCTACTCTATATAATTTGTGCATAAAATTTAGTTTGAATTGAAATTAATTCAAATTAAATTTTGAAATTGCCGCACAGTGCAACGTCCCCATACAAAAATAGAAATAATGATCGTAGAACTCTGAAAAATTTGAAATTTAATAAAAGAAAATTATTGTAAAAAAATTGGACAATCGGGCGATATACACGCCCACCGCCCATACTAACAGAAAATGTAAATAATTATTACATGGACATTTAAAGAGATATAGTAACAAAAATCAATATTTAGATGTTTTATTACATATTACAAAATTGGGCGAAATTAGACAAGAGGCACGCCCACCTCCCATATTAACGGACTGTTGCATTTACCATTAGTTAGGAATTTAATGAGAATAACAATGAAAATAAATATTTTAATATTGATTTTAATATAAATATTAATAAATATAGAAAGATAATGTAACAATAAATAAGATATTGGACAATAGATACGCCCACAACCCACACCAGAAAAAAATTCCCTCAAATCCCATTAAAATTGGTCAATGGGACAATTATTGATTTATTAGTACACAAAAAATAAATCTCTTCATATAAACTCAATGGTAATGTCATAGTATTTTCTAGTATTCAATGGTATTATCCGATTAAAATAATAATTTATCCTATTGACTATTTTTAACAGTAAAAAAACTATTATTTATATAGTATTTTTTTCTGAGTGCATAGCAATTCCATGTTTTAATATGGACAAAAAAAAAGCTCTTCTCCTTTGTTTCGTTTTTATAATTTAGAAGGTTAGAAGTTATGGCTTTTTTAAAGTTTCGATTATGAGGTAGGTGCCACGCCCCTTTTTTCAATCACACCCACATTCTACATGGCGTTTAGAATGTTAAATATGATCTTGTTCGATTTTTATAACTACAACTTTTAAAAGTTAGAAATTTTAGCATTTTAAAAGTAATGGTTATATGTGGGATGTGCCAAGCCCTTTTTCAAAAAGAGCCAAATTTCATGACATTGGCTATTAAATACACAGTTATTTCGAATTAAATTTTCAGATTTGACACGCCCGTATGTTTACCTTATGGGGCGAATTTCAAATAAATCCATTCTTAGTGCACGAATAAATCGGCAAATGAGCACCCTGTCCAAATTTAATGATCATAGGTCTAAGGGTAACATTTCGATTGATCGATTTTCCTTTTGATTTTTCCAGGATTTTATTTTTTCTAAACCACCCCAGTATTGAGAAGAAGAAAACAAAAAAAGAATCATCCAAATCGGTCGAGCCGTTCTCGAGTTTTTGCGAAACTAACGCACGGCAATTGATTGATTTCACTGGTGATACCACTAGAAAAAATGATTTTTTATTAAGTTTAGGCAAATTAAGGCAGCAAGACATTTTGGAATATTATTGTACATAATAATAATAATAATAGTTTGGCGCTAAAGTCCTGTATAGAACTTCGGCCGAGCTCTATCACCATTTTGAGCTGTGCGTGTTATGTTTGTACTCAAAGTGGTGGGACCTACAGTTTATTGCCGAATCCGAACGGCGGGTGAGAGGTTTTCATAGGCAATGGTTTTACTCTCGTAAGTTTGCCATTTACTAACGAGAGGTAGCGCGGTATAGAAAATGTTTCTATGAAAAGATGTTGTTAGCCCCCGTCCAGGATGGAACCGCGGATCTTTCGGCTCGCAGTCCAACGCACTAACCACTGAGCTACCGCGGCTACATTGTACATAGTTTTGTACATAGTTTTAGTTTTATTGTACAAAGTTCTAGCAATATTTTAGGAAATTATTGGAGATATGTTTTTTGATATATTTTTTTTAAAACGCCACCAAACTTTTAATTGTTGTTTCATTTGGTTCCACTTTTAAGTATTGTTTTCAAAGTAACTAAACATGTTACATGTTTAAAACATAAATAAAAGATAAGCATCATCAGATAGAAGAAATTTCATATTTTAATTTAATGTATAATACTAACATATTTCCAAGTAAAAAATAATTATTACACACATCGAAACTTCAAGTATTAACATTTGTGAATTACCTTTTTTACGCAATGCAATTTGACTTTGACTTTGGAGTAAACGTGTGGTTTAAACAAAATTTATTAAAATTAATTTTTTCTGAATTCTAAGTTTTTAAGTATTGTCTAACATCATTAGATTTTGTACTTAAAATATTTCATTTTTTTGATTTTTGGCCTCACCCGTTGCACTGTGCGCCGGCGGGTCCATTTCTCATATACAGATTTCACTGAAAATTCTCCACATCAGTTTTCTCATCCAATAGAGCATTTTTAGGGGTTGACCTTTTCAATCAAATTTTATACCAAAAAATCTGATATCAGTCTAATGTTTATGCTTTCGATAAAAATTAAATTCGAATTCAATTCGAATGAATTTTAATTATACCCAATTTTGCAGTTCCAGTATTCGATTTTTTTTAAACACAAAATTTACATATTTTAATGAATTCATTATTATTATTATTTTTAAGTTTATTTTGCTTAATAAATTGAGAATCGAATTCAAAACCTTTAAAGCTCCGTGGTATGAATACCGATCGAAAGTGAAATTCAAAAAAGATTCGTAAATTTCTTTTTATAGCTATTATAAATTAAATTTTTGTTATGGTTTAATAAACATTTAACCAAAAATATTTTATATTAATTTTGCTATCTTTGTTAATAAATAATACTCTTTGAATACTTTAACCTTTGCACAAAAGTCAATGTACTCTTTGGTTTTTATTTTTCTCATATTTTTTTTGTAATGCTCGAGTTTTTCTTTTGTAAACGAAGGTCGCCAACTATTTCCCTGTTTGTGCTTGTTGCTGGCCACAATTACTAGCTTGGTCCATAACTGTAGTCTGTAGTTTTTTTTTATTTCAACTTAAGCTCATGCTTAGCACCTTTTGTGTTTTGGCTAAAACCAGAACAGACTATATGCCTCGGCCAAGCCTTCGTGCAATTTTAATTGAATTTATTTAATGAACGTGACCATTGCATTAAAACAATGAGTTCATATTAAGGAATGTTATGGATTGGGTCATATACTCGTTGAACAATTAGATGAAAAAGGTGTAACATTCTTTAAATAACCGTAATAGAAATTTACCACATTTGAGACATAAGACTGACATGATGTTGGATTTTGAACAGGTCAAATTATCAAGAATCAGGTAAAGAATCTTTAATTTCATTTAAAGGGTAAGGATTTCTAATTTTAATTTATTTTATTTAAATTGAATACTGAAATTTTCTATATATGACACCTTTTGAAATGTCGTCAGTACAACCTGAATCACAAAAATCCATATAAATTTTATTGAACTCCAAGTTCAAAGTTCAATAATCATCCAATGTTTATCAACACTCTCTAGAAATATTGCTGAAATTGCAAATTTCACTGATTGTTTGACTTACAGCGCGCTTCGGTGCACTGATTAAAATCATTAATGATTAAATTCGTAAATTGTTCATGGTTGCTGAGCAGCTCAACACCTCACAAAAACATGCTACATATACAAAAATGATATGAAAATTAAAATTTCAAATCGGTTCATCAAATAAAAAATAATAATAAAAAATTAAATAGCGTTGTAGACCACAAAATACGTTATAAACAAATAAAACCATTTTAATGGATTTAACAAGCGACGATTTTTTTATCTCTGATTAGGCGTCGGCCTTCAAAGAAAAGACAGCAGTGCGAAATGTTGTTAATTCGGAAACAGATTAAAAATTCTAAAAGCTAAATAAATTTATAAATAATAAAAAAATAATGCGTTAACAAAATAGCCATAATATGTAACATTTTATTGGAAGCAATAAAAATTAAAAATTAAATTTTTCATTATAAATTAAATTTTTCATTAAATATTAATTTTTTCTTTGAAAAATAAATTTTTCATTAAAAATTAAATTTTTCACTAAAAAATACAATTTTTCACTAAAAAATTCTATTTTCTAATTTTTCACTCAAAAATAATTTTTCACTAAAAATTCAATTTTTAACTAAAAATTCAAATTTTTAAGTAAAAATTCAATTTTTCACTAAAAAATTCATTTCTTCACTAAAAATTCAATTTTTCTCTAAAAATTCAATTTTTCAATAAAAATTCAAATTTTCACTAAAAATTCAAATTTTCACTAAAAATTCAAATTTTCACAAAAATTCAATTTTTCACTAAAAAATTAAAATTTTCACTAAAAATTAAATTTTTCACTAAAAATTAAATTTTTCACTAAAAATTCAATTTTTCACTAAAATTCAAATTTTCACTAAAAATTCAATTTTTCACTAAAAATTCAATTTTGCACTAAAAATTCAATTTTTCACTTAAAATTAAATTTTTCACTCAAAATTCAATTTTTCACTAAAAGATCAAATTTCACTAAAAATTCAATTTTTCATTAAAAATTCAATTTTTTACATAAATCAATTTTTAACTAAAAATTGATTTTTTCACTAAAAATATTTTCCACAATAATTCCTTCAAAAATGTTAATTGCATTGATTAATTTGACTTGAATTGACTCAATTGAATTATAAATTAAATAAAAAATCAAAAGTGCTATATTTAAAAAATAAACTTTCCACAATGTTTTACCAGCGAAACAAAGTTTATTTATTATGATAGCAATTTCAAATATTCATGATTTAAAGCTGTTTTCTTTTTTTTACTATTTGAAACTATAAAATATTTTTAAACGCATTTTTTCAAATTTCTCTGCAAATATCATTGATTTTGTAAACAAAAAAAAACGTACATTTTTCAAATAACTCAACTCGAATATGAGGCGTACCATTTGGCTGAAACAGAAAAAAGGCGTGCGCGTTTTTTTTCCACCTACAAAATTTGTAAATGTTTGAAATATATATGATTTTTAAGTATTGAAACACACTTCAGCCCACACAACTGCAATTTGTAGCTAAAATTGCATTTGGTATTTTTTATAGAATTTTTATTTTTGAGAAATATTACAAATTATGAGTGAAATGGCATGAAATAAAAGTGTCGAAAATTGTGTTGTTCTTGTATTTGTTATTTTTGTTGCATGTCATTTCACGCTGTAGCGCGTAGAAATAAAAATCGCCTTAAAGCGGCGACACCAATTTTCACGGCAGCCCACGCCAAACGGCACGGTCCGCTGACGATGTCGCTGTTGCTGTGGCCCGCTTTTGTAACAGCGTCGCAACCGCCCACAGCTGTTTATTGGACGCACACTGTTGGATGGCAAATGCAATTGATTTCTGCTTCTTCATTTTTTTTGTTTTATATTTTAAGGTGAAATTGGCGCGCATCTCAAACATATTTTGAGTTTGAAATAAAAAAAATCAAATATGACGTCGCGTGTCATGGTTTTTTGCACCACTTGATGGTTTATTTAAATAAAAATAATAATATTTTTTGCTTGCTGTCGTGTTTTTGTTGGCTGATTGTTTGCGCACTGCAGTTCAATTGTCAAAAACAAAAAAAAATGGATTAATTTTGAGCCAAAGTCACGCTGTCTGTGTCGGCACGGCACGTATGTTAAACATATCATTTAAAATTTTAAATCAAGTTGTATTTTATTTTTAATTTGTATTCTTATATTTTATAGTATATTTTTATATTAGCTATATTATATTTTCATTTTATAAAACAATATTAAAAAATACATTTTGAATTCAAAATATTTGCTTCAGCTTTGGAAAGATTTTTTATTGAAATTTTTATTTCAAAAGATTTTTCATTTTGTTTTTAACTGCATATAAAAATGTCTTTTCAAACGTAAATCAACTCATTCAACTTTGACATTTTACATGATTTTAATAATATTTATGATTTGAAATATATTAAAGTCATGCGAGTGAAATATGTGTTGTTAAATAATTATAAATAATTTCTGACAATTTTTGTATATTTCGGATTAGGTATGAAATCAACCACACAAAATCTACCATCTCTACAAAATCCACCACTAAAAAATTCACTTCTACAAATTTCACCTCTACAAAATCCACCTCAACAAAATCCACGAATTTATTTAATTTACTAATTTCAGAAATAGATCTAAGAAAAATACAACCACACAAAACCCAACCATTCAAAATCCTACTTACAAAATCCAATTCCACTAAATTTACAGAATTCACCACTAATAAATGCACTTCTACAAAATTCATCTCTACAAAATCCAACTCTACAATATCCACGAATTTATTTAATTTACTAATTTCAGAAATAGATCTAAGAAAAATAAAACCACACAAAATCCAACCATTCAAAATCCTACTTACAAAATCCAATTCCACTAAATTCAACTTTACAGAATTCACCACTAATAAATTCACTTCTACAAAATTCATCTCTACAAAATCCACCTCTACAATATCCACAAATTTATTTAATTTACTAATTTCAGAAATAGATCTAAGAAAAATACAACCACACAAAATCTAACCATTCAAAATCCAACTTACAAAATCCAATTCCACTAAATTTAACTCTACAAAATTCACCCCTACATAATACAGACTATTTTTTTTTAATTTCTAATTTCAACAAAGATTTTAAGAAAAGAATTAATATTTAAAGTAAACTTGTTATTTATAAACAAAAATTAATTCACATTCAAACATTTTAGTTTTAAAAATAAATCAAAAATGGAATATTTACGGAATAATTTTACTAAAAAGATTTGGATATGAAATCCACTTAATTGGATTTGTCCGGGTGGATTTTGTACAGTTGAAATTTTTGAATTTTGTACAAAGGTTAATTTTATGTTAAATGGATTTTTGAAGAACAGTGATCTCATTTCCTGCTGTAACCGATCATTTTCTAGTTTAACCGACCAAATTTGTAATTTGAAACATTTTTATCCAAACAAAATAAAAGACGCCAATTTGTACCTCAAACATCAGGGACAATAATTGTATAAAAATTATTTTCCTAAAAATAGTTTTTAGTTTTTTTTTCTAATCATTCAAAAACGCATTTTCCATTCCATTAGAAGGTGAGCTAGCAGCTCTTCGTCTTTATATTTAAAAATTATTAGAAATTGTTACCTAATCGATTAGCGGTGATTTTCTAGAAGGTGTGTTCAGTGATGGCAGAATGTGTATTAAGCATTCTAAGAAGTGGTTATAGCAGGACTTCTACTGGCAAGGCCTGAATAAATTTACTACTGGGATTTAAAATAAATAAAAAAAAACTTTTCAAAACGTTTATCGTTTATATTGCAAAATAATTACTATTTCATTCACAAAAAAACTCTGGTAATTTCGTATTTTTATAGTCATTAAATTGCAGGAAAACATTAATCAAGCTGCTTAATTTTGCCACCACTAAAGAAAAACAAAATTTATTTTTTATAGGTGCTAATTTAAAAATATATAATATATACCTATAACACAAAAACATCCTTTAATTTCTAAATATTTATTTTCGTATAATATACGTTTTTTTTCGACATGTTTATGAAACTTTGTCGACAATGTGAAAATTTATGTTCTTTTTGTGGGCGCAGACATATTGACGACACAACACCAAGAAGGTACTGCAGATTAATTTTGCGTTATTTAAGTGTTTTTCAAATTTTTTTCATTTTACTATATAATTTTTGAATGGGTTTTTAGTTTATTTTTTATTTGGTGATTTTTTTGTTTTTATATTTATTAAATTTCTATTTCGTTTTCAGTTAGTATTATGGAATGCAAGAATAAGATAAGCTTGTCTTGTTCTTGCATCTTGTTCTTGCACCTTGTTCTTGCATCTTGTTCTTGTCATGTTCTTGCATCGGCAAATCGATTTTGTTCTAGTCAAGGTTGTTCTTTTTCTTACTGCAAGAATCTTTTTTGTAATTTTTAGAAGATATAAAACGAAACGAATACAGCCATTTGTGCAAATTAATAAACGAGTGTAATAACACAATATTAGGATATATTAAAGGGAAAATTAAAGCCGACACAAATAGTTCATAAAACTTTTCCCTTTGAAGTTTCAATAATTATGAATAATATATCAATATTCATGCAAAAATTCGAACACTCTTTTCTAATTTTCTGCAGGGCTAGATTTGTTCTTGTTTTTGCAGGTCTGGTTCTTGTTCTTGCTGTTTTTGTTACAATCAGAACAATAGTCTTAAATTTTCTAATTGCATTGTCTACTAATTTCAGCATTTTTATAATTTTTATTATTTAAGTTATTTATTGTGTAATCTTTATAACACACAAAAGGATACAAAAATTGTTACTAAAATTCAGTGTACGGAAAACAGTCCTACAAGTTCGTATTTCTGGATTGTGTACAAAATAAAAACACTCTTGTATTTGGTGTAAATTATTACAAATAACTTTATTAATTCACTTTAATAAACAACTTTACTAATTACAAATTCTAACAACTGCTGCATTCTAACAACTCCCACACGAGACGTGTGGGAACAACTATCCAATTACTTCTGAAGTGCTGTGCGTCAGATACGGCGACCTTATATACTGCATGCATTAGTTCGACACGTTTCGGCATGCTTCGACATATTTCGAGAACCTTCTACACGTTTCGTGAATGACGCATGCTATTGGCATCTCATTTGCACTCATGTGTTTTAATGTGCTGATCTTCTATCTCTTTCTCGAATATTGCCTCAGTGCTCTGAAAGATCTTCCGTCTCTTCATAACACATTTCTTAGTGCGCTGAATTGTCTTCCGTATCATTTACTCTTGCACAGTGGAGCAAATTACCTCTTTTCGTAACAATATGCTTTCTATGAACATCCCATTCATAATTTCTATAAACAATTTATGGAGCAGATTTTAACTACATACTATACATTTTTTCTATCACATAATGTTGAATGTAACCGAAACATTTTCAGCGAACTTTTTGATAAAAAAATTCTAATTTTTAGTAGCTTAAAAAAAAATAAAATGTTCTTTCAATTATAATAATTCATAATTTAATTGTCATTTTATTATAAAAAAAAACAACTTCTAATATTGATTTATACTCGTAAAATTTGAAATATGAATAAAATGTTCATGGATATTTATAACATAATCCAAACTAAAAATCAAAATTGCTATTGTACTAAATTACTCCCTGTCTAAAATTGTGTTAAGTAGTGTAAATTGTTTTTTTTTTTTTTATATATTATTCGAAATTTCGGTAATTTATTGTAGATCTTTATAAAACTAATCTAGGCCATAAATTTGTCTATTTAACTTTGTATTTGGCAGCAAAAAGTCAACAACATTTTATGTTTTTGAGATTTTAAATTTTTGCGTTGTTTTTCGTTTTGTTTTTTTGACAAAAATCGATTTTAATATGGGAAAATGTGGAAAATTTTATAAATTCATAAAAAATATATACAATGAATATAAGATATATGAAATATGTAAATAATGGGACAATAAACCAATGAAAAAATGTATAAATTTGGCTATAAAAATTAAACATATCAAAATATTTAGTTATATCAAAATAAAAAAATTGAAAAACAAAAATATTATACAAAAATCACAAACGAAAAATAATGTGTTCACACATAATTTGCACACGTTCTACTACTATCTCTTTTAATTTTTGCAAATCACAAATATCACCGCATTTTGTTGAATTTCTTAATAAACCTGTGCTAAATAAACATTGAGCACTATTTTGACAATATATCAAAAACAAAAAGAAATAAAAATAAAAAGATAAAAAAATAAAGATAAACCACACACCACACATAAATTTGAACTGCGTGTTTTGAAATAAATTTTATGTGTGGCTTTTGTGTTTTTCACGTTTTTCCAATGAATGCACCAAAAGTATTTCAAAACATGTTCATAAAATCTGCACATACAGCATGTTGCTGTTTTTAATTTCAATTGAACGTTTAAATATTTGTGAGATGATTTTCAACTTCTTCGTTTGGTTGTTATTATTATTGTTATTATTTTTGCATGGCGGAAATCGTGCTGCAAAACAAGGGAAATCCCAAAGAAAAACTCGAAAAGAATAACAAACATTCTGAATATTTACAAAAATTCCAAACAAATGAATAAATTGACAACCAATGTTTGGTTTATCGCAAATACCTGATGTATAAATAATACGATTTGTAAATCTGATTTTACAATTTGAAAATTATATAGATTAATACAGAATTGTACATTTTCTATTTAATTATTAAGGAAATTTACAACGATTCATTTTAATTTCTGTTTAAAATCATTTAAATATATTTTTATTGTCGATTTATGTAAAATTTGTACAAATTGTTTTTGCTAAATTATTACGGAAATTCTTAGTATTTGACTGAATTTTACGATAGTTTATAATTTATGTCCTATAATTTTAAAACTGTTACAAAACTGTAAATGGAAATTTCAATTCGATCGAATTTATTTTCTTCCAGAATTGGGTTTCAGAACAAACCACATATTTCAAACTAATTTAAATAATTTGAATACAAAGTAAACGAAATTTCATTGCCAAACATTTTAATTTCAATCAAATGTGAATTTGACAAAGGTATAACATGCAGCCGCGATAGCTCAGTGGTTAGTGCGTTGGACTGCGAGCCGAAAGGTCCCCGGTTCAAGCCTGGACTGGGGCTAACAACATCTTTTCATAGAAACATTTTTCTATACCGCGCTACCTCTCGGCAGTAAATGGCAAACCTACGAGAGTAAAACATTGCCTATGAAAAGCTCTCACCCGCCGTTCGGATTCGGCAATAAACTGTAGGTACCACCACTTTGAGTACAAACATAACACGCACAGCTCAAAATGGTGAGAGAGCTCGACCTAAGTTCTTATAGGACTGTAGTGCCAAACTATTATTATTATTATTCATTCAGTTTTAGTTTTTATAATGGAGCTAATACAGCTTTAGGTCGTATATCGATTTATTTAGTACAAATAATTTGGAAATATTTTGGAAAACAAATGTTTGTATTGAGAAATCAAATTCCTAATGTTTTGATTGTAAATGTTCATACGAAATCGATTGAAAGAGAGTACAAACCTAAATATAATGTATATATAATGTATGTAAATATCTAAAATTCTTGCATAATATTTGATTCTTTTCGCGATATCGTTTATAAGACCCAGTCCATTATTTTTAACTATCCATAACAATATTTTGGTATTAGATATTACACCCAGAAAAAAATTCACTCAAATCCCATTAAAATTGGTCAATAGGACAATTATTGATTTAATAGTATACAAAAAATAAATCTTTTCATATAAACTCAATGGCATTTTCTAGTATTTAATGGTATTTTCCGATTAAAATAATAATTTATCCTATTGACTATTTTTAATAGTAAAAAACTATTATTTATATAGTATTTTTTTCTGGGTGTAGACAACTGCACAAATGGTTTTGAAGTTTCCTCTGCAGTTTTGAATTCATTTCGCATATGACAGTGGACAGTATAATGGTCAAGTCTCGCTGAGCGACTTCACTTCACTGCAGTAGTTGTTTCATAGTAGTTTCAAGTACTGTCAAAACATCAAGCCATTCAAAACATTGAATGTTTTGAAATGAATTCAAAACTGCAGAGGAAACTTCAAAACCACGACAACACTGTCGCAAAAAAATAAATAATGAAAATATGTTGTTCGATAAATAAAAAACTTATCATAAAATATTCTATGATTTTCTTATACCTTTTGATTTTTTTTTTTTAATTTTTAATATTTATGAAAATTCCTTAGAGTTAGAATGATAAAAAAAATTAAAAAATGCACTAAGTACTCGGTGTCATATGCAGTTCATTTCAGTATTTAAATTTTTATTGCACATCATTATGGACCTCTTCACTGCCGTTATGTTTTGTTTGTGTTTTGTTTTGACAATACTTGGTGCTTTGTTGTTGTGGGCAAGACATTCATTTGATTTTCAAACATAGAGTTGACGACAGTAAATGTTTTGAAACGAAGTGAATGTCTTGAAGTGGGTTTCAAATGCACTTGTGCAGATGTCTATTAGATGTGGTTTTTGATACGGTTTCGCAAAAACAGTACAACTATATAATTTCTTATAGCATAAAAAAAATATCGATTTATATTGCTGCCAATAAAATTATTTTTTTATTGCTTATCAGCTGAAATGAAATATATTTGATTTTTTGATACGAAATGGCATTGATTTTGTATACCTAATTAAAAATGAACGTAAAAAGTTTTGTAGCTTGTTGTGTACATAAATTTTCGTTTTCTGTAGAACTTTAAAAAAATGTATAGATGCCACAAAATTCTCAAAATATTTCACATAAACATTAACTAAAATATATTTAGCGTTTATATTATGAATTTTTAAATACAAGAACGCAAAAACGTGCAATTCTGTTCTTAAAAAAAAACTACAAACGTAAGTTTTGTATTTCATAATGTTTACGTACGTATAACAAATATTTTGATTAACGCAACGAAATACAACGATTAAATAATATTTCAAGCACAATTTAAAAATTTGGTACATTACACTTTATCTTTTTTTCATAACCAAAGCATTAAAAGAATTAAAAACGTAAACGAAATCATTTCAGAAAAATCAGAAATAAAGCGTTATTCAAAACCGATCAAAATATTATGATTTTATAAGGGTTAAATAAAGCCTTCGATTTTGTCTAAAGTTTAAAAATAAAGAGTTGCTGTTTTTCTTTGTACAATTTCTAAACAGTTGGCCAAATTAAAAACAGTTTTTGAAACATTTTCATTTCTTTTATTTTTATTGTTAACGTGAAATCGTAATGTTTACCACATTTGTTGAACCGTCTCTATATTTTTTATTTTTATGGTTTTTTAAAGTTTTTTTTTAATCTTTTTTTATCAATGGATTCGCTTGCAAAACTTGCTTCCAAGAACACGGCACCAACGCGCAGCGCAACTTTTTAATTACAGGTGGTGTTGATGTTGATAATGACGCGTATGACTCAACCGGTGAAATTATTCTGGTTGTTGTATTTGTTATTGTTGTTGTGCAATTAAATGATTTGCTAAGATTTTGCGTATTGCGTACGCGCGCACGCTTTCTTTGCAGCGAGTTTTGTTTACAATTTTCATTGATTACAAAATGATGCAAAGCAAAACCCAGTGCAAAATTCAAATAGAAAATGAATTTAAAAAAAAATAAAAAGAAAATGAAAACATGATGGTGGTGTCATGCTGTGCGCCAAAACGTGCCAACATGCAACACAGGATGTTTTGAGCAGCAGCCGCAGCATCATGTTGACGGTTTTATGCATTTTGTTGTGAGCATAAATTTCGTAGACGGATTGGTGTTGTTGGGTTTGGCAACCGTGTTAATCAATTTTATTTATGAATGAATTTTTTAATGTTCTAACTGTTTTATGCAGTTGAATAAAGCTTTTAGCGCTATTTTGTAGTGAAATTATTGTGATATTTATAAAATATTATGCGATTTATTTTACAAAATTTTGTATTTTTCTTTTACGATATATTTTAGGTTTTATTTTATTACTTTTAAATTTAGATTATTTTCTTATTATTAAATTAGCGATATTTTCTTATCGTAAAATTTACGATATTTTTCTTACTATTATATTTACGATATGTTTAACAATTTAGCTTACGATATTATTATTATGAAATTTTCAAACTATAAAATTTACGATGTTTTTGAAATTTGCAACAATACTCATTAATGTTTCTTATTTACATTATTTAAATAACTTTAAAATTTACGATATTTTTTATAAAATATTTTGGGATGTATTTTAAATTATATTTTATTAAATTTTAATTTACGTTATTTTCGATATTTCGATAAATAAAATTAAGATATTTACTTACTACAAAATTTACGATATATTCATACAATTAAATTTATGTTTAACTTACTATGAAATTTACGATATTTACTGACAATTATGTTCAAGATTTTTTAAATTATGAATTTATGATATATTTTATAAAATCTTTTGAGATTTATTTCACAGATATATTTTAAACTATATTTTATAATTTTTGAATATATGTTATTTTTTATAATTTAAATTTCGATATTTTCTTAATATGAAATTATCTAAATTTTCTTACTATAAAATTTAAATATTTTCATACTATTAAATTTATAATTTTTTCTTGCTATGAAACTTACGATATTTTCTTAAAATTAAGTTTACGATATTTTTGTATTATAGAAAAAATTATACTATAAAATTTGCGAAGTTTTTGGAAATTTTCAACAATATTATCTCTTACTCTTTCATTAATATTATTTGAATTATTTAAATAACTTTAAAATTTAAGATATTTTTTATAAAATATTTTCGATATATTTTAAATTATATTTTATTATCTTTAATTTACGTTATTTTCGATATTACGATAAATAAAATTACGATATTTTCTTACTATAAAATTTACGATATATTTATACTATTAAATTTATAATGTTTACCTTACTATGAAATTTACGATATTTTCTTACAATTAAGTTCAAGATATTTTTTAATTATGAATTTTTCTTACTATAAAATTTACGATGTCTTTTGAAATTTTCAACAATACCCATTAATGTTTCTTACTATTATTTGCATTATTATATTAACTTAAAAATTTACGATATTTTTTATAAAATATTTTTATTAGTTAAAGTTATATTGATGATATATTTTAAATTATAAATTGACAAAATTTTCTAACTATAAATATTACGATATTTTATTATTTTCATATTATTAAATTTTGCAATATTTTGTTACTATAATTTATTATATTTTACTTACTATTAAATTTACGATATTTTTTAAATATGCGATATCTTCTTACCACTAATTTTACGATATTTTTCTTTATATTAAATTGACGATATTTTATTACAATAAATGTCTAAATATTATTACGATAAATTTCGGGAAAAACAAACGTTTTTCCCGAAATTTTGATATTGGCAAGTTCAAAACAGTAGCCGCGGTAGCTCAGTGGTTAGTGCGTTGGACTACGAGCCGAAAGGTCCCCGGTTCAAGCCTGGACTACGGCTAACAACATCTTTTCAAAGAAACATTTTTCTATACCGCGCTAGCTCTCGGCAGTAAATGGAAAACCTGCGCGAGTAAAACATTGCCTATAAAAAGCTCTCACCCGCTGTTCGGATTCGGCAATAAACCACTTTGAGTACAAATATAACACGCACAGCTCAAAATGGTGAGAGAGCTCGGCCGAAGTTCTTATCGAACTGTAGTGCCAAACTATTATTATTAAGTTCAAAACAAATATCCACCGACACTACTCCATCTTTCTTTCCTCCCAATAACCTATATTCGTTTCTTTGATCTACACTGTGCATTGCATTGTAAAAAAATACCTCTACTTCAATTCAATAATGATGATTCCAGAATTAAATTTTTACTTGGGATGTTGAATTTAATACAATTGAATACATTAGTTGCTTAAATCTTAAATATTTAAATCTAGAATGTTTATGAAAATTTTTTGAATTACTTGCTCGAGTGAAAATTGATTAAGGTTGGCCTTATTTCGCACCCGATCACTTTTTTCTTTTAAAATTTTCCATAATATAGTAAAATATAATTTATGTGTTTGAATTAAAAATATTTAGTACAAAAAACAAAATTTAAATTTATTTCTAGGTCAATGTTTGCTATAAAATATTATTTTCCGATTTCTACCATATGTTAATTAAAGCAAATATTGACAAAAGTCACGAATTTTTTCAATTAATTTGCGTGTTTATTTATCTATATTCAAATTGAGTGGTAACTCATTGTAGAACATATTAATCCTCTAATGCCTTTGAGTATAATTTTACCCTTATTTAAAAATATTATGGTTTGGAAGGGTTTTACAAATCACTACATCAAACATTTCTATTATGCTCTAAACTGAAAAACTATCTGCAATTTAAAAATGAGCTGCATTTTTTTTGTCTTATGTAATATTTTAAAATATTGTATTTCTACTAAAATGTGTTAACACTTTTCTATAACATAGCATTAAAAATATAAGTTATGAGTTTGAATTCATTAAATATAGCACAAAAACATAAATTTAAATTAATTTCTGGGTCAATGTTCGCTAAAAAAATAAAATTTTCCCATTTCTATCATATGGCAATTAATGGAAAAAGTGCCAAAAGTCACGAATTTAAGCAATTAATACCATAAATTATAGAGGAAAATTGAAACTGTAAAGTGAGTTGAATAAACTTTGAGGTTTTTGAAATGAAAAACAAAACTGAAAAATTTTTGATTTCTGACATATCTGGCATTAGACAAAAGTCACGAATTTTGGTAATAGAGCTAATTATTGAAATTTACATATACAAATATAAAAGAAGTTGAATAAACTCTTGGGTATTTTCTTTATTAAAGAAAGCAATATTGGAAATTAATATAGCTTAGATTTTTTAATTTTAAGGGGTTGTACATATTTAAAGGGCTATCGGGAAATATTTCAAAATATTATTAAAAAGAAAACTAATCTTGGGAGTATTAATAAATTAGATTGCGGTTTTATCAAAATTGAATCTTGTAATTTTACACTATATTGCATTACAACTGTATGAATTGTTAAAGTGGATTATTAATAATATAAATATTTAAAAAAATAGTATTTTAATTTTCAATTATTTTTCTATTTCATCCCCCCCTCTCTTTTATTACATTTTTGCGCTGGCAACACTTATTAAGTAAAATTAATTAAAGCATTTGTAATTATTTAATTAATCACAGCAGTTAAGCGAAACTTTTCCTTAAAAGCAACCGACCGTTGAGCTGTTGAAGTGATGACTGCACCGCACCTGTTGACGATGCGACGGAGTAGACAGACATAACTGACGAAAGAAAGATGACGACTATATAGTGGAATGATGCACCTAATGGTGGCAATCATTTGTCATTTGCTAACGCGTTTATTTGATGAAATAAATATGAGAAAAAAAAACTAAAAAGAAAAATCCATTTTCGCCAAGTTTTTGCTGTCAACAAATTTGAAAGCATTAGTGCAGCTTTCACAAATTTAAATTTTTTAATAGTTAAAGACAGATTTTAATAAAAAATAGAATGTAAAATTTGTAAAAAAAAAGAAAATAAGTTCAATTAGAAATTATATCGTAAAATATAAATAAAAATAATTCTAAAATATAGCTATTTTAGAATAAAACTATATTCAAAAAATTGTAGTCGAGAAAATCAATTTTATGATTTACAAAATTCAAAAAAAAATTAAAACATCGTAAAAATAATGCTTTATACTTTCTACAGATATTTCATAAATCTATATATATAAAACTCTTGGTCCGTCTGTCAGTCTGTCGGTCTGTCTGTTTGTTCCAGCATCACGTCCAAACCGCTGAACCGATTTAACAGAAATTTTGCACCAGGATACTATGGAGTCCGGAGGGTGTCATAGGCTATATATGGGCGGGATTGGACAAAGGGGCGTGGTACCTCCCATACAACCTGAACTTTCAAAACGACATAACTCAGCACATACACAATTTAAAAAGATGAAACAAAAAACTAAAATTCACCACACTAAAACTCACCACACTAAAACTCACCACACTAAAACTCACCACTATAAAACTCACCACGCTAAAACTCACCACACCAAAAATTCACCATACTAAAACTCACCACACCAAAATTCACCACACTAAAACTCACCACACTAAAACTCAACACAATAAAGCTCACCACACTAAAACTCACCACACTAAAAATTCACCACACTAAAACTCACCACACTAAAACTCACCATACTAAAAACTCACCACACCGAAACTCACCACACTAAAACTCACCACACTAAAACTCACCGCACTAAAACTCACCACAATAAAACTCACTACACTAAAACTCACTACACAAAAAATTCACCTTACTAAAACTCACCACACTAAAACTCACCTCACCAAAACTCACCACACCAAAACTCACCACACTAAAAATTCACTAAACTAAAAATTCAACACACTAAAACTCACCACATTAAAACTAACTACACTAAAACTTCTACTGGGAAAAACTCTACGGGGAAGAATTCTACCGGGAAGAGTTCTACCGGGAAGAATTCTACGGTAAAGCGTTCTATGGGGAAGAATTTTACGGCGAAGATTTCTACTGGGAAGAATTCTGTGGCGAAATATTCTACTGTCTGAATTGTCTTTGAGAAAACTTGTTTTGGCGGAGAATTATTATTTGGTTACTACATTTATAAAACCAATAAAAACTTACACAGCGAATCACGGGCCCATGCTATAAAAAATAATAATAATGTTTTTTTATATTAATAAAATCGCTTTATATCTATGAATTCACAAAATCTTGGCACGAGTCGTGCACGGGTCCAGCTAGTATGAAATAAAATTTAGGAAAAATAAAAATTTAAATTCTGAACTTATTTCACTGAGTTTTTTAGAGCATTTTTAAAATGTATTTTATTAATTATATAAGATATAATTCTCATATTTATATAAGGTTTTTAATAATATGTCAATCAAATTACAACAATACGATTTCCTTTTACTTATCAGATCAGACTTTAAATCTGGTTTCCTCGCAAATAATGGATCAGGTTGCCTAACATAAATTTGAAATTAGGTTTAACCTAGTCGACCATGATCAGAATTAAGTCAGATGGCCTTTGCTAGAGATGCTAGAGATCCCCTGAATTAATGCGCATAAAAATAGCAGTTTAACTAAATAAATCAATTATAAAAAATATATTAAAATTCGTTTAATTAAAGCCACTTGAAATCTGCTGAAAATGCTTATTACTTTTTACCCATTAAATACAGTCAAAGATTCAATTTGATTACAAAATAAATTAAAATAAAATAAATTCGATAAACTGCACTTGAGAACTGTAAACATAATGTATTTTCACAGTAAATGTTAAAGAGTTCGTACTCATTTTGTATTGAACTGAATTAAGCGGAATTAATTAATTTATTTATTTATCAAAGATTTTGATATGGTGTAAAATGGCGTATTTTATTGTTAAACAAAATAATAAATTTTAAATGGTTTTTGTTAAAAGTCATTATACGCAATTAAAGTAATTAAATGCGTTTTTATATATTTTATGTGTTTTCTTTTCAAAAAAAAAAAAAAAAAAATCAACCTACAGCCATTTTTATGACCCCCGCCTACAATATGATGTCTGGGTTGTTATTACGCTGTTGGTACAGCTAATTAATTAGCTAGAAATTAGAAAATTCGACATTAATAAAAATTAGTTTATAGACAATTAATTTAAGGAAATACATTTTAGACTGCAAAGTACCTTTGGCAGCATGGTCTGCGCGTCATTTATTTTATATATTTCAAATAAATATGTTTTTTTTCACAAATTTGTTTTCTTCTTTTTCAATATTATTTTTTCTTTTACATATTAATCTTTTTTGTATTTTTCAAAATTTGTTTTATATATAAATAATTTCTGGCAAAGCGCCCAAATGCCGCCTGTGACCGACTGTTAGGCTAGCGTTTGGCGGCAAGCAATAAAAAATAATATTAAAAAAAATTATAAGAAAAAAATATTTTATTTTTTCTTGCTACGAAAAATTAAAATTTTCAATAATAAAAGTGACCTAAAAACCACGAGTATAGGACGGACGCAACGCTGTAATATCTTTTATGCAATATGTATTTGTTTATTTTTGTACAGTTTAATTACACCAACTTTGAGTTAAAATGCTACAAAAACGAAAATACTATTTTTGTAAAACACAGCTGGACATACAGAAAACACAATACTTATAAATTAAATTCGGTTTTGCATACGTTAAACATATTAAAAATTTAAGTGGTAATTGTAGGAAAAAGCAGGGCATTCATTGAAATGTTCCATAACGAAAATGATTTATAATAATTTTGTGCTCAATACTTTGTTCAATTCAAAATTATAGATTTGAATACGAAGTCATTTTTGTTTTTATATTAAATATATTTTTCAAAATTATTATATAAAATTTTAATTTATTATATTATTTTTATGTCAAAAGGGTATTTCGAGTTTGTTGATTAATATTATAAAAAGTAATTCATGCATTTTTAAAGTTGAAATATCAATTGATAGATTTACATTTTCTTATCATGTGGTAAAAAAATTGTGATCATAGATTAAAAATTGACAGATACATAAAGATTTTTGTAAATGAATATTTGGCATTTAGAAAATGTATTTGGTGACTTTTCGTTCTACAACGACGATATAATAAATATAATAAATATAATTGTTGTTGCTGCAACTAAAAGCAAAATTGTTTCATCGATTTATTTGGTTAACATTCAAAAAAGTCTTTTCAATAATCTCTTGAATCTGTTGTAGTAGAAGCATTACGTTGTGGTAACCTCCAACCATAGTTAAAACCGTCGATTTCATTTAATCTATGGTTATCACAAACGAATGGTTTGCTAAACAATACAGAACTAGCGCACATGTGACAGTTTCCCGTTTAAAATCCTGATTCTGAGCAAAAAAAATGTCGGGGTAAAGTTGAATTTACGCTCCATTTACCGAGAGACTAGAGCATATTCTAAGAAAAAGGATTTATCTACAATATTTTTGGGAAAATTTTAAACAGCCAAGGACAGAATTTGTATCAGAAGCGACCTTTTTTTCCACCCGATTCCAAAAAATGCCCAAATTTTTATTTGTCTCTGTATTTGCCGGAAATAAATCATAAATATTGCATATTTTGGTCTAAACTTCACAATAAAGACACCCCAAAAATCATTTAATACAATTTTTGTTTTACATCGAGAGAAATAATCTCATAAATCATGTATTGTACGAATAAATTTTGCAAAAATTAATCATAATATCAAGATTAATCATAATCAAGAAATAGTAATCAAATCATTAGGTTTTTTATTCAAAATATATGATTATGGTAAAAATCAATTATTATGATTAATGTAATAAAATATTTTACTCATATTTTATGTACAATTTATTCATAAATCATGAGTAATTGGAATAAGTTTTGGAATACATTTTATGATTTATTATTCATAATTCATGATTAAAATTTCATACATTGTGCCGCATTTGAAAATGTAATGAGTCAGTAGACAAAGAAAAAGAACTTTATAAAAAATGGAAAAATGGAAAAAAAAACTTTATGTCTGTTAAATTTTTCAATTCTTTTCAAATAACACATTTTTCACTTTATTCACTCACTTAAACAGCTACCCTGTGGTTTTTCTCAATTTAGAAAATTAATAAGTAACACAAGTTATGAATAAATATTAATAATTTCGATTTTTATGAATAATAATAAAATTTGTAAAATTTATAAATCGTATTCATAATAAATATATAGTATTTTAGAATTTTGTATCCATGAATTTTACATTTTTTAGTTATTATACATAATTCAAGAATATAATTCATAAATAAAAGAATTCGAAAAAAACATATTTTATATCGATTTTTATGATTAATAATAAAATTTGTAAAATTTATGAATCCTATTCATAGTAAATACATAGTGATTTAGAATTTTTAATCCATGAATTTTACATGTTTTAATTATTATACATAATTCATGAATATAATACATAAATAAAATAATTCGAAAAACATGTTTTATACACGTCTTATTAATAAATCAGCAGTAAAGAATTTGATTGGTGTAGTTATTTTAAAATATAGTCCAATATTTTAATATAGTACGATTTGTCCATATCTTGGACATGATTTAGGAAGCTATTGCAACAAATATTTAAAATATTAATAATAATAGTATTAGTGTAAAAAGTATTTTGAGTGACCATAATGAATGATGTATATTTTTTCGGTGCAGTATCGTTTAAACTGATGTCAAAAAGTCAAAATCTATAATTTTATCAAATTCAGCAAATTTATAAAATTTCATATTTTTTATCTTATTTTTAAAAATATCTAAAAAATACTTTGTTAAAAAATTAACATATATTGACAATATTGCATTTCTCAATATTGCAACTTTACATTGATATTTATAATACGCACAGACAATTTCAGTTCAAACATTCGACATATTTATTATATATGCTGCCCTAGTAATACCTTCGACAATCGCATAAATATTAACCAAGGTCTGAACTCCGGGAGGCCTATGTATGTAGTTGCAAGAGAAGAACTCGATTTTGACCCAATTGTAAAGCTATAAAGACGGCTATAATAGACTGTTTATAGACTTTTGTCTTAAATATTTACATCAAATATATTTACAAATACTGTTTTCAAAATAAACATTATACAATGTGTAATATCATGAAGCTCTTGTATTTTTAGCATAAACAAAACTGCAACATATATTAACTTTGTAACTTTACAACATTTTCTTTGAATTTTTCGTTATAATAATATTGAATTTGGCGAATTTATAAATACCATGACCTTGAGAAATTTACTACGCTTAATTTGATGCGAATATATTTTAAAGAAATCGGCATTATAGAAGTATAACCCAAAAAAGTCATTTTAAAAACAGATATTTTAAGTATATTGCTTAATATTATAAAAACACAGTTGTTAAATATCAAAAGTTAAAATGGCATTCGTTAGATTAACATTTTATCATTATTTGTTATAAATATAGGCCTCGACGAATAGATGAAATTAGTTGTATAATAGATTCTGTAAAACAATTACTGCAATGTTTAAAAGATTTACATCTACATTCAAGCCATATTTTCTATTTGTCTCTTACATTTTAATTTTTAATTTCACACGTTGTCAAATTTAATTCCAATTTCTCACAAAAATAAAACTTTATCTCATCGCTTCAT
Source organism: Dryomyza anilis (assembly GCA_951804985.1). Taxonomy (NCBI): domain Eukaryota; kingdom Metazoa; phylum Arthropoda; class Insecta; order Diptera; family Dryomyzidae; genus Dryomyza; species Dryomyza anilis. Next base: position 3,656,813 of record OX638134.1, read on the forward strand.
CTTCAAGTACAGAGCACATTAACTGCTTGACAGCTATATTTCATACAACTTATACCCTTTTCAAGTTCAATGTACTGAGTCTGTCTGTCAAGTAACTATAATTTGTCTCAATTTGACACAAATTTCTGTCAACAGTTTTTGGCAAATCGTTTTTTTTTGTCACTGTACCGCCTAAAGTTTTGCGAAGCAGCTTCAGTGTGGCAGGCGCCGCAGTACAATCCATACAAAGTCGTTGACCACTAAAACATATATAAAAGCCGGTCGTTTGATGGTTGCCATCGTTGACAGACAGTAAATAAACGGGTCTATTGGCTGCACTATAATTTGAAAAACTACTACAAAACACGATAAATGGGTTTATGAGGCTTCAAAGTGTTAAAATATACGTGATCGATTTTATCTGATATTTATGAATGAAAAATATGAAGAGCTGAAAGAGCTCATTTTAATTTATTGAAAAACGCAATTCGGTTATGACAACTAAGTATATCAAAGTATGAATTATATTAATATGTATGTATTATAAAAATAAGCATAATTTCTACGTAAACGTAGAAATTAACACAAATATGTTTCGAAGTTTTTTAATATCTATTTAAAGTAATTCGGTTATGACAGCTAAATAACATGATGCTTTTCAGTTCTTATAACCAATTTCTACTAAAAACAGTATACAATTTGTCGTTTTGATATAGGGCACGATTTAAAATTAGTACTAAGGATGTGTTCGAATTCGACTAAATTGATGACTAAACTAAATTGAACGACTTTTCTTTCTATCTTCATTCGGTAACCGGTAATTGTTATAGTCCATAATTATCATATGTCAGTTTGCTGTCTTCCAGTGCAGTTCAATTTAGTCTGCTCGAAAATTTTAGTCAGCAATTTAGTCGAATTTGCATACACTCTTAATAATACCAGATATTTTTCTGTTATCAAAACCAACTTTAGAAAATCATTAATCTGAATTTTTTCCATAGAACTTATTTGAGTTTTTAGCTACTGTAATTCGGTTATGTTATACAAATAACAGTTTCTTCTATCCGAATTCTACAGACGCAAATTAAACCATTCATAACTATTCATAGTTTTTGGGTGGTTTGTACGAAATGCTATAAATTCGCTCATTTTTTAATAGTTTCAGCAGTCATGTAAATTTTTTTTCAGTGCACAATAATTTTAAATATGATTTTAAAAAATATTATTAGAAATATGACTGAAATATTATAATTTTTAAAATAGTTTATTGATTTTAAATCATATTTATACATTTCATTTAAATTTTTATTATCCTTTGATACATTTATACACATAGAAAAATCTGTTTTTGCCATGAGATTATATGAAAGATAAAGTACTTAGTTGTAAGAACCATAATCAGTTGACACAGCAAATAATATCAGCAAATTTTGTGCTAAAACGGTATTAAAATTGGTTATAAAAAATGAACATTAGAGAGTACTAAATAAGTTGATTATGAAATGGGTTGGTTGTCACAACTAATATATTTTCCGTATGCATTTTTATTAGTTAATTTTTAATTAGCTGTTTAAATTATATTTTTTCTACGAATTCAATGTAATACAAACAAAAATATTTAATGACATTATAAAAATAAAAATATGTCATAAAATAATAAGTCTTTCAAAGTGTACAAAATGCATATAATAAGTTTTGGCATCAAACGTTCAGACGTTGACGTTTAGTAACCAGTTTATGCGCCAAAAACTGCACAAAATGCGATGATGTCGGCGACAGTGATGGCGCGCCATTGAAATTACAGTTATAATGCGTCAAAAACTGTCAAGAAAAGTTGCATTAATGTCGGTCATAAAAACCGAAATGTGAAAATATGACAAAAGCATAAACAGCAACAACAATATTCCAGTTAATTGCATGCGAAAATTGCGCATTCGCAGTGTGTAAATTGAGTCACAAAACAAAACAGCACATGCGGTTCAAATTGGTTTTTATGGCGGGATTTTAATTAAATGACAAATTTAAATAATTGGAAAGAGATATGGCAAGAAAAGGATTTAAACATGAAGTGAAATTGAATTTTTAGTGAACAATTTAATTTGTAGTGAAAAACATAATTTTTAGTGAAGAATTGAATTTTTAGTGAAAAATTGAATTTTTTGTGAAAAATTGAATTTTATGTGAAAATTTGAATTTTTAGTGAACAATTGAATTTTTAGTGAAAATTGAATTTTTAGTGAAAAATTGAATTTTTAGTGAAAAATTGAATTTTTAGTGAAAAATTGAATTTTTAGTGAAAAATTGAATTTTTAGTGAAAAATTGAATTTTTAGTGAAAAATTGAATTTTTAGTGAAAAATTGAATTTTTAGTGAAAAATTGAATTTTTAGTGAAAAATTGAATTTTTAGTGAAAAATTGAATTTTTAGTGAAAATTTGAATTTTTAGTGAAAATTTGAATTTTTAGTGAAAATTTGAATTTTGAGTGAAAATTTTAATTTATAGTGAAAAATTGAATTTTTAGTGAAAAATTGAATTTTTAGTGAAAAACTGAATTTTTAGTGAAAAATTGAATTTTTAGTGAAAAATTTAATTTTTAGTGAAAAAAATTATTTTTTAGTGAAAAATTGTTAAAGTGAAAATTTTAATTTTTAGTGAAAATTTTAATTTTTAGTGAAAATTATAATTTTTAGTGAAAAATTTAATTTTTAGTGAAAAATTTAATTTTTAGTGAAAAATTGAATTTTTAGTGAAAATTTTAATTTTTAGTGAAAAATTTAATTTTTAGTGAAAAATTTAATTTTTAGTGAAAAATTTAATTTTTAGTGGAAAATTTAATTTTATGTGAAAAATTTAATTTTTAGTGAAAAATTGAATTTTTAGTGAAAAATCGAATTTTTCGTGAAGATTTCAAATTTTAGTGAAAAATTTAATTTTTTATGGAAGATTGAATTTTTTGTGAAAATTTGAATTTTTAGTGAAAAATTAAATTTTTAGTGAAAAATTAAATTTTTAGTGAAAAATTGAATTTTTAGTGAAAGATCTAATTTTAGCAAAAAAAATGATTGAACATTTTTTTTTTATTGAAAATTCAATTAAATATTTCAATTTTTAAAGTTTTGCTTTCAATTCCAAATTGTCTGCTTTTAATTTTAAAGTGTTTCTGTCAACAATTACAACCCAAAGTCCACAGTTTCACTCGAAACGACTCAGACACTACGTCTGACCGATCGCTGGACTTTGTTCGGTTAAAGTCTGTGGTCACAAAGACCAGTTCCAACCACTTTTTTTTTGCTGTTTGTCGTAATAATTGTTGACATTTATTTTTTTCTCTCGCCGGGTTTTTTTTATGATTCCTCTGCATTGAATGGATTTTCAATGCAGACGTCCAGCCAGACGGTGCGCGCCTCAAAGTCACGAGTCTGTTTTTTTTATATTGATGGGACCAGTTTGTGTTTGTTGGAACGGTATAACCACAATTATGGTCATAAGTTGTTGTACGTCTCCTGGCGGACCGACCAACATGCCGTGGATTTTTTACATAATCTGGCAACTTTCTACTGACCCGCAATTTATTATGTTTGTTTTTTTAAACTGTAGATTGAACAATTTGAAATAAATTAAAATTAATTAAAATTGAAAATAAATTAAATATATTTGTAATTTTTAAAATATATAAATTTGAAATATAAATTAAAAATGTAAATTAAAAAGAAAAAACAAGAAAAATATTTAAAAAGAAGTGATAAATAAAACACAAAATAAATTTTAAATGTTTCTTTTTTTGGATTGTTTATAATATACTTTCTTGCATTAAATCAACTATGATTGCATATTTATTACTTCACATTTTAGTTCATGTTTGCAAATGTTTAAAGTTTGAATTATTATAAATTAATGTTTATAATAATTTTGCCTTCACGTGTGTAGCGATATTAAACAGACTTCTTAGGTGAAAATTTGCGAATATTTTGGATTTTTTTATTTAACTTTTTTTTCTTCAAATGTTGCCAAAAATTTTTGTTCTAAATTTCAAATAATCAACACGATAAATTATCGAAATGACTGCGATTTAGCGTTTATTGACTGCGCGCGGGAAGCTACAAGTTGCCAAGTGAATTAAAGGCGGCATTTATAAACAAAAACGAAAGGCTGCTATAATGTTAAACCTTAATAATTCAAAATAATTTAATAAATATTTTTTATTAAATATGCATTTTTAGAATTTATGCTATTTTCGAAATTTATAGTCAATTCATTTTTTTTTTAATATGTTTTTCAATTTCTTACATATTTTAAAATTTAAATAAAAATTTAATTATTTGCGAAAAATTGATTTATGATGAAATTTTGAATTTTTAGTGAGAAAATGAAATTTGCGTGAAAATTTTAGGAAAAATTTAAAATTTGGTGAAAATTTGAATTTTAAGTGAAAAATCGAATTTTTAGTGAAAAATTTAATTTTAGTGAAAAATTGAATTTATGTGAAAATTTGAATTTTGAGTGAAAAATATATTTTTAGTGAAAAATTTAATTTTTAGTGAAAAATATTGTTTTAGTGATAAATTGAATTTTTAGTGAAAAATATTTTTTTAGTGATAAATTGAATTTTTAGTGAAAATTTGAATTTTTAGTGAAAAATATATTTTTTAGTGATAAATTGAATTTTTAGTGAAAAATTTAATTTTAGTGAAAATTTCAATTTTCATTGGGAAAGTGAATTTTTGTGTAAAATAAATGAATATATATAGTTACTGACTTTTTAATTTATATTTTGTATTAAATGCTTTTCATAATCATATGTTAAATAATAGCTTTCTTTTTGTTGAATTAATTTCAAATATTTTCGCATTTAAAGCTATATCGTTCGTGTCACCTGCAAACGTGCAGCACTCACCGCAAAATTTGAAGACATAATAGTTTTTATTGTGTTGCCGCACTACAGACTACTGCAATCAATCAAATCTAGAAAATGCATTTTTCATATTTTTTTTTATATAGTTTATTTTTTTGTACGTTTTTTTAATATATTTTATATTATATTTATTTTTTATTATAAATATTTTTTTATTTTATTTTTGCTTATAATTTTCACCATCTTCACGTTTTACATGGTGAGTGTTTTTTTTTTGTTGTTCCCCCAATGAAAATGCAATTTATTAGTGATCGGCAGTTAGACAGACAGACGTGTTTTGCACTTAGACACAACAATACAAAAACTGATAAAGTAACCACAGCAAAATAATTATAGTGTTTGCTTCACTGAAATCGCCAACAATTGTGGTCCAAACGACGAAAGCGGAAAATTGCTTAATTGATTTTTCTGTAACACTTTTAGACAATGTGCGATTTAAAAATAAACTTAGAAATAAAGTTTTAGTCAGGTTAGGAAAGAAAATTTTTATTTAAAATATGAAAAAATCAATGTTTATATGTAATATTTTTTACAATCTCAGTAAAAATCATCATTAGTAAAAATCATCATATGCCATAAATGTAGTTTTAGTATAAAACCAGTTGGGAAGGTTAGATCACATGGGAAATTTTAAAGTAGGTGTAATTATGATAGTTAGGATTATCAAAATTATAGTCGGTCTAAGCCGACTATAAATACCCTACACATATGTGTGGTTACCATTCAAAGTGATATATAGGTCACCAGGGTATACGAATCCGTATACGAAAATAACTACAAACATTCAATCGCTGAAAAATGTCCATTCATTTGATACCCATATTTACAAATGGGTAGGTGTACCGAATTTCGATTTTTTTTTTGTGAACCTCCGGAAAACATTATCTTTTCGCCGAAAAACATTATTACCATGTATGTGAGCATGATGTCAATATATATTTGACCAAAAAAGTTTACCTATGCACGTATACATAAAAATTGATCTTTATATGCACATTTTATATGAGGTATTTGAACATAAGTGGTCGGATCATAGGTCACAATGGACCGATCTCGCACATACAGCGTAGGTATATTAGTAATCTAAGTTATAAGTTTCATTTATCTAGCTATTCAATTTTAAAAGTAGTAGGGATTTCAACAGACAGACAGACGGACGGACAGGAGGTCATGCTGATCAAGAATATATATACTTTTCGATGCCGGAGATGCTTCCTTCTGGGTGTTACAAACGGCGTACCAAACTTAATATACCCTTTCACTCATAGTGTAGGGTATAAAAAAACATCAGTGATATTTTTAAATATGAATTTTGATAGTGATAAAATGCGCATAAAAAATACATGTGATCAAATTTAAATAGCAAAGTTTTGTGGCAGTTCTATGTTAAAATTATAAATTATAAAAATTCGAGTTATGAAATTTTAGTGATGAAATTTATGTGTAGAATGATTCGAACTCAAAAAATGTTTTTAAATAGAACATCTTAAAAAATTCTTTTTTCTAAATTTCCTTTTTCTAGATTATTCGCAAAAATGTCACTAATAAAATATTATTACTAAAATATCATCATTAAATTATCATCATTTAAATATCATATATAAAAAAACATCATCTATAAAAAAAATATCATCCATAAAACATGAATTGCTCTATCACACGAATTCAACCACTAAAGATTTATCGCATGCATTCATCACTTGAATTTTATCCTTCGCAATTCATGACTTGAATCCGAACACTAAAATATAATTATTTTAGTTTCATCACATGAATTTCATCAAATGAATTTCATCACATGAATTTCAACGCTTGAATTTCATGACTTCATCACATTTGTATTTCACATCTGCATTTCATCACTGTTTTTTATCATTCGATTTTATCACTAAAATCATAAGTCTAAAATTTAATTAATTCAATTCTATCACATAAATTTACTCACTTGAATTATATCACTTTAATTTTACGACTTCATTATTTAGCATTTCATCATTCAACAATAAAATTTCGTAACTTAAATGATCAGTTCATAACTTAAATGATCAGTAAACAGTTAAGTAATCATTAAAACTTCATCACTCAAATTTCATCATTCAAATTTCATCAATCAAATTTCATCACTCAAATTTCATTACTCAAATTGCATCACTCAAATTGCATCACCTTAAAATAAGATCAGTTAAATTTAATCATTCGAATTTTATCACTAAAATCTCAAGTCAAAAATTTAATTATTTTAATTCTATCACATAAATTTGATTACTCTAATTTCATCACTCAAATTTCAACACACAAATTTCATCACTCAAATTTCATCACTCAAATTTCATCACTCAAATTTCAACACTCAAATTTCATCACTCAAATTTCATAACTCAAATTTCATCACTCAAATTTCAACACTCAAATTTCATCACTCAAATTTCAACACTCAAATTACATCACTTGATTAATTTATCTCTTAAAATTCAATATACAAATTTTATCACTATATCATAGCACTATCAAAAAATATCACTTTTTAAATTTTTATCACTTGCATTTTATATCTGTTTTTCATCACTTGAATTTTATCATTCGAATTTCGATTTATCACTTCAATCTCAACACTAAAATGTAATTGCTTTGATTTTTCTAACATATATTTCTTCACTGCATCTTTAGTATTTCATCACTAGTATTTCATCACTTGTATTTCATCACTTGAAGGCCATGACTTAATTTTCAGCAGTATTATTACAGCACTCAAATTCCATCATTCAATACTTAAATTTAATCACATAAATGTCTGCACTTTCAACATTTTAATTTCTTCTTTATCACAAGAATTTCATAACTTGAGTTTCCTCACTATAATTCCTTTATCTAAAAGCAATTGCATCAAAATTATAAAATTACATCACTCAAATGTAAAAAAAATACATTATCAGTACACATTTACTACGTTTTAATTAAAAATTAAACAATTTAAAAATAACATTATTAAATATCACACATTTGTGAATAAACTTTTTGTTTAGATCTATTTTATGAAAAAATTTATATTTTTCACATGCAAAAACCTAGTCAAAACAATTAACATATTTAAGCATTCAAGGTTGCAGCCAAAACTAAAACATTTACACACTCACTTCAAGCAGAAACGTGCTCAAAATGTGAAAATTATAAAAAGCTTCACTTTCTTATGAATTATGTGAAATACGAGTATCTTAAGATTTTCCAAGCGTATTTCATGCATCTTCCATATAAAAACCGCTTTCTTTACAACGTGACCATTTTTAATAGAGACAGACAGACGGTGTGCATTTTTCTATTTCTTTTGAGTTTTAATTTTTTTATTTTATTTTGCATTTCATTAAGTAAATTTAATTTTTGAAAAGTTTATTTTTGTTATTTTTTTTTTTATGCTGCTAACAATAGAGGGCGCGATGCTGCATGCTTAATTAAGTCTGCATTTTTTTGCGTCGCTTTTTCGCCATCCATCATGGTCTGCAGTTAATTTTGCTCGCTTCACCATTAAGTTGATGCTTCTGACTGAAGTGCTGCCGCTGCTTCATCTTATTCATCATCATCATCCTCATCATATTCTTCTTCATTATACATGTCATGCAAATTGGACACGTGTTTCCATATGATGATTAAAAGCTCAAGTGGAGGCGTCGAAAGCATTTTTTTTAAATTGGATGGCATTGTTTTGGTTCTATGATGCGGTTATTTTTGAAATTTTGTTATTTACGTAGGAAACAAAAATTAAATCGACAAATATAGAAAATTTTCTTGGAAAATATTGTTATAAATTGATAAAATTGTTAAAATGTTTTAAATTTTATAAGTCAGCCAATCAGTCAATATCAGCAGGAGCATTGTTCGATTTGATGGGTGATTAATGGTTTTTCGGCTATATCATTAAATAAAGTATTTAATGCTAGTAATTATAAAAGACAAATCAACTATTTTATATAAAGAGATTTTAAATAATTTTATTTATTTATAGAGATTAAATATTTGAAAGAATCATTCTAAGAAATATTTAAATGTTTGCACCAATTACATTTAGAAATATCATTGGGGTGGTAATTTAAAAATATATATTAATTATCTGGCAATTTATAATCAACGAAATCGAGGTTAATTTGAACAAATGAAAAAAAAAAACGAAGTGCTTTTTCAGCTTTTAGAAAATATAGTTTTTATAAACAATATGAGCTCTACTAAATAAGGGCACATGAAATAAATGCCCAAACTAAAAAAAGGAGGTTTGCCATTTATCATTTAAGTGTTTTCTATGAAAAAGATGTTGGCAGTCGCTGGAGATCGAACCGTGGACCTTTCAGCTCGTAGTCGAACGTACCAGCGACTTTTCGCTCGTAGTCCAACGCACTAACCAGACGATCTACCGACGCTACAAAATGTAACGCAATAAATCTTCATTTTTAAACTTTCAATATAAAAATAATTAAAAATATTTATAAATAATTTGCACTCAATTATTCAGAAATCCATTTAATACATTTTACCTTTACCTCATCAATATATTCCACAATTCAATGTCTCACCGAGAGTAAATTATCTAAATATCGACCTCGACCATAATTCGTCCAGCTGTCATCTCCAGCTTCAACTATTCACAACAGTGCGCACTCTACGTCTTGACTTACGTCAAAACTGACATTTATTATTATTAGAATTAGAAAGAAAAAGTAGAGTAGAGTAGAGTAGAAGAGCGTAGGCAATGAAAACGAGCGTGACAGTGACATCCGCCAGAAATGCATGCATGACATTTGCATGTCATGCATATATGCAATGACGTTTCACGGACACGTATGTCAAATGTTAAAACGGATTTAAACTATATTAATAAAATTTAATATATATATGAATTTAAAACAATTTAGAAGAAAACAGCAAACCTTGAACGATTTGTGTTTCAACGTAAAAATCCAGCTATCAATCAAAAAATATTTTTGAACCGCTACATAAACAAATTATTAAAAATGTTAACATAAAGTAACAAAATGTTTAAAATTAGCTTAAATAAATAAACGAATTTATATTTAAAATTTGGTTTAAATAAATAAAATTAAAATTTAGTGTAAATAAAAAATTTCAATTTTTCAAATAAATAATTTAGCTAAATTATAGATTTTAAAATTTGTTTCAATAATATTTAATATTAAAAACTAATGCAAAATTTGAGTTTTTGTTGAATATTTATTTAAAAATAAATTAATATATATATATATATATATATATATATATATATATAAATAAATATATATATATATATATATATATATATATATATATATATATATATATATAAATATATATATATATATATATATATATATATATATATATATATATATATATATATATATAAAGGGTTTTTCAATAAGAGCGCTACAAAAGCGCTTTTGGATATCAATGAAATTCTTTATTCCTGTAAAAGTACGTTCGATGCCATTATGTATGGAACTCGATTTCTTTTGCATGGCCACCACGGGCACGCTTGCAGAAGTCCAGACGCTGAACCCAACGGTTTTCAAGCATAAATCGGCCGATACTGCTGCAATTTCACGTTCGATATTCGTACGAAGTTCATCAATCGTCGCTGGCTTGTTGGCACAGACTTGACGTAGCCCCACAGGAAATAGTCTAACGCGTCAAATCGCACAACCGAGGCGGCCAATCGACTGGACCATTTCGTTAGATAACATGTTCTCCAAACTTGGTTTCCAATAAATTGATTGCGGCATTCGCTGTGTGGCTTGTGGCGCCGTCCTGTTGGAACCACATGTCCTCCAAGTCCATATCATCCAATTGGGGCCAAAAATATTCGGTTATCATTGAACGGTAGCGATTCCCATTCACAGTAACGTGCCGGTCTTGATCATCACGGAAGAAGTACGGCCCAATGACGCCGCCGGCCCATAAACCGCACCAAACCTTAATTTTTTCGGGATGCAATGATGACCCATGGAGTACGTGTGAATTGCTGTCTGACCAATTACGCATATTTTGTTTATTGACGAAGCCATTCAGCCAGAAATGAGCCTCTTTGCTGAAGATGATTTTTCGATGGAAATCCGAATCATTTTCAGGTTGTTGCTCAGCCCAATTCACGAACATACGACGCTTCTGGTGGTCAAGCGGCTTCGGTTCTTGCGTCAATTTGATTTTGTAAGGATGTAGGCCAAGATGTAGGCCAAGATGTTTTCGCAAAATTCGCCACAAGGACGTCACAGAGAACGACGTGTGAGAGACACATTTGGGCTTTCTTCAACTGAAGCCTCAACGGTAGCAATATTCTCGACACTACGGGCACTTCTTTGACTCACTGGCACGGGAACATTTTGTACTATGCCTGTGGATTCAAATTTTTCCAGTCGACGCTCAATTGTTGATCTGCTAGGACGATTATGACGACCATAAATTGGACGTAGCGCTCTTAACGTTGAAGCCACTGACTCCGAATTTCGTTAGTAAATTTTAATAATTTCGACTCGTTGTTGGCTCGTATATCTTTCCATCATGAAATGGCAAACCTTACTGAAGAGAAATGTCAAAAGAGCGGCAAGAAATATGGCGTCGTTTGCTGTCCCTGTCGCTCTACTTTTGTAGCGTCCCATGTATATCCAAATTATGCCAATAACTAATTTGTCAAATAGTAAAATTGGCATGCACGTCATTTGCCAAGCAACTAAATTTTAAAATACGTATGCGGAAAATCTAAAAATCATTAAAATTTTTGCCACACATTAAAACAAAGCTAAAATTTGACAAATTACTGAGAATTTAAAAATACGCATTAACTAGCGTCACATGTAGAATATAAAAATTTCCATTTACAAATTGAAAAACAAACCACAACATACCAAAATAAAAACATTAACAAAATTATTATGGTTTTTATTTAAATTTGTTATTTGTTCGTACATTTTTAATTTATCTAATTTGCAAATAAAAACGTCTGTTAATAACAGGAAGTTGCCATATTTAACATATTCTGGACAAGGTGTTGAAATAAAAATTGGAAAAATAATGGGAACATTTTTAAAGCAACTTTTAATTTTTGGCAAATTTTGTTTATTCAATGTAAAAAAATGTACATTGAAGTTTTTGTTATTTTAAAAAAAAAAACTGTATATCCCTGGAATCATAAGTGTAGGATATAATTATAAAAAATAAATTAGAATTTCTATTGACATTTTATTTTGAAATAAGCCGGATAAAAATATGCATTCAAAAATATTTTTTTTTATATTTACAATTTTCTTTTTACTAATTTCAAAAATATTAAATCATTTAGAATAATTTTTCCAATTATTTAATTTCAGGCACCGGCACCTTTGGGCGCGTCTGCCTCTGTCGCGATCGGCAAACGGACAAATTTTGCGCCATGAAACTTTTAGCCATGGCGGATGTTATACGCCTCAAGCAGATCGAACACGTCAAGAACGAGCGAAATATTTTGCGCGAAATCAATCATCCGTTCGTCATCAGTCTGTAAGTAATTATTGGCTATTAATTTTCATCCTCTTCTTCCTCTTCATGACCTGGTGTGGCGATGGCAAAATATGGTTTTTGAGCTAAAACTTGTGGGAGGCAAGCACCCACATTTTTCCAAATCAAAAACAAAAAAAAACAAATTGTTTCACATATTTTTGCACATCATTTTCCAAATTTTTTGATTTTTGTTTGCATTTTATTGTAAAGTTTATTTTTAATATTTTTATTTAATTTATAAAGTTTTCATTTATTTTTCGATTCATTTTTTTTTGCATTTATTGTCCAGCGAAGCAGTTTAGAAAACTTTTTCTATTTAAAAATCTGCCTATTTTCTGTCAGATCCCAAATATGCTTTAAAATAATATAAAATTTAGTTATTAATTTACCAGACTTATGTCATTTGGTCTCAGGTACCTTTAGCTGCCGACAAATGGCTGATTTTGATACAAACTCCACATTTGTCTGCGGATAACATGCCTAAAATCTGTCGATTTCCTGCTTTTGAACTATTTTTCACTTTATTTATCATTTTATATTTAGATTTTTTTATCATTTTATGTTTTAAATTAATTACAATTTTTAATTTTATTTTCTTTTTCTTCTTTATTTTCCATAATTGTATTTGGTTATTTTTACATCTACTAAGACAATATATAAAATGCACGTAGTAAAATGGTTCTATTGACAAAAACATGCTCTATTATAATATTTATGCTTCTAATAATTATATTTTATATTTAACCTATTTTCTTTATTTACAGCCAATGGTCCACAAAGGATGACTGCTGCCTCTATATGTTGTTTGAGTATGTGTGCGGTGGTGAACTCTTCTCGTATCTGAGAAATGCTGGCAGATTCAGCACTCAGACATGTAAGTATTTTATATAATACAAAATGCACTTTAGCAAAATATTATAAAAAAAATCGATTTATGCATAATGCGTGTCCAATCAGCTCATTGTGCATCTTTCAATTCAATTTTTTCCATTCACCATAATGTCGTCATAAAGATTTTGCGATAGGTATTAACTGAAGGCTGATGCTGAGCCAAACCATAGACATTAATTTAGTAGTTCATTATTATTATTAGTTTATATTATAAATATTTATATTTCTCTAAATAGTTATAGTACATAATTATAGCAAATGCAATAAGATGTCTGTTTATTGTAAACAACCAATTTAAATAAAATTAAATTTTAAATATATTTTGACCTTTATGAAAAATTAGGCTTTACATTAAAATAATGTAAAAATGCTCTCACCTTGTGCGCATTGAAATTTTGGGCTTTTAAGTGCTCCTCAATGTTGCTTGTCGATGGCTCAATGTTGAATGAGTTTGATTTTTTTTTTAATTTTTGAAAATTTTGTATATTGTATTGATTTGTGTTACTTTTTTAGTATTTTTTTTTTTTTGTTTTTGTTTTGTGAAAACTATATCATCGGCGTAAATGTAAAATTGACCTAATGCTTTATGAAAACTGCTATATATTTAAGTATCTCTATTTAATTATATTAATTTTACTACTACAATTTCATAATCTTTCAAATAGCATTTCACGTTTTAAAATAAATTAAGTACTTTTAAAATATTGAGCAAGAAACTACAAAATGTGTTTATAAAAATTAAAATAAAAAAAAATTAAAGTTATCATAACTATAATTACCTGAATGGTTACCTACAAAGACACAATTTTTGGCAGTCAAGGATAGTTTAGAAACATTTTATGGAAAGATTTCAAGCAGACACACGTGAAGTTTGTATGACAATCAGTCTGTTTCTGCACGTTCCCAAAATATGTAGTGAATCTGCAATTCAAGTTCCATAAACAACCAAAATCCCAAAATATTTCCGGCAAACACACAGATAAATGGAATATTTTGGGAAGATTTCATATTTAATGGAATTTTATATGCAGATTCACGGCATTTTGGATACGGACAGAAAACAGTCAGCTTGTGTCTTATTGAAATATGCCGGAAAAATGTTTCTAAACTGCCTTGACCCTGTCAAAAAAATGTTCTGGGGCGGGTACAAAGACACAATTTTTGGCATTCTCATGGCAGTTTATAAAAATTTTATCGAAAGATGTCTCTTGAAATCTTTCGATAAAAGTTTGTATCAAATAATGCCTATTATAACCTGCCATACGCTTTCCAAACTCTTCCATTTATCTGTGTGTTTGCCGAAAATATGCATTAAATACTACAGAAAAAAAAACAGAAATTTTTTCTCGGGTACAAAAAGCAGCTTAAAATGTAAAAATAAAAATGCTTAAGATTTCCATTACTCGAGACAAATTTTCAATAATTTATTAGTAATATTTACGGCATATTTACGACACTGGGGTAGTAAATTAAAAGGTTTATAAAAAGGTTTATCATACCTCACTATGTGCTAACTTTAAAATATTTTTAAAATAACAAAAACATATATACATTTTTTTAAACACAATGACAGCCTACAATAGTTTTCTAAAAAAAACTACTGAATTGAAACGATTGAAACATATTTTATATTATTAAATAATGTATTTTAGTAGTAAAAACTAAAAACAATAAATATTTTTTAAATTTCAAAATTATAAAAAAATGAAATTATTACCACTAAAATACTACAAAAATTCTTCAAAAATGATAAAATGATATATGCTTTTACAATAACATGAAATTTATAAACATTTATACTTCATATGAAGGTTTTAACATTGATGCATAGAATTAATTATAAAATCTTAAAATAATTCTACACTACGCAAAATTATCAGCAAACAAGTTGTAGTTATTATTTGAATGTTGCTCATACGACACGTGGAAAGTCTATAAAATTATGTACAGTACAAGATCGAACTGCATATGCAAGAACAAGAACGACGCTGCAAGAACAAGAATCAGAATACCATTTCTCATTCTTATTCTTGCATTTGTTCATCACTGACTGTTCGATTTTTCAATACAAAATTAATAGGGGTACACATTTCACTTCGTATCTGTGTATATTGCGTATATTGTAACTGATGGGCATAAAACAACTTTCTGCGTATCTTTTGAATTGTTAATATTCAAATTCATGAAATATTTTGTCCTTTGCAACATCTATACTATAGACAAAATAACCAACAAAATTAATTAAATTTATTGAACATATTCTTTCTTCCTATCACCATCCCAAATTACATTTCAAAAGGATTCCAATTATTGTACCTCGTTCCTGCTGGACACGATCGCAATCATAAATGTTTAAAAACTATAACTAACATAACTTTGAATCAACACCTTTAAACTGAATAAGATTCACTACTGAATGATTTATATTCAAACGTATTCAAATCGCAAAGGGGTTGTATTCATTTGAAAAATAGAAACATCGAATTCGAAAACGTTTGTTTACAAATTTTATATGAAATTCGATCAAAAATCGTTCGAAATCCAGAACATAGCCAATTGACACAAATTTACGAAACATTATTTTAATAAAATATAAAATAGTCATTTTTTAAAGCGTGACAATAAAAAAAAACTATTTAAATATAATATTTCCTTATATTATCCAGACAAATGTTGGAGTTATTTGGAACTAAATTTGATTATTTGGATAATTTTTTTATTATATTTGAATTATTTTCTTACGAAAACTTACACGTTTCAAATTTGTGAGTAAAAATTTCTATATAAGATTTTCAAGATTTTCGTAAAAAGCGTCAAAATGATGTACTTAAATGATATATTTATCAAAATAGATATAGTACTTTTTAAAATATAATAAACATGTAAATAATAATTTTAAAAATAAATATTACCTAAAAATTGTCAAATTGCTTTGAAATGCATTTATTACTTTCGACTTATTTTTGACTTTTACACAACAACAACAAAAAGCAGTCAGAAATTTCAATTCTCCGTAAAATATGTTTTGAAAAATGTGTTGTTGATTTCGAAAATTTTGTCGCTGTAATTTCTATGTGACACAAATAGAATTTTGCACAGCACCAAAACGACACAACACACGTCAAACTAACTAGTTTAGCGTTAATTTATGTAAGCAATAAAATTTATTTATCTGCTGGCTTTTAATCAACACACTACACTACGTAAGGTGTAGGAGAAAGAGGTATACAAAACGAAAAGTTAAATTGGAAAATTAGACAGACTGGCAGGCAGACAGTCGCACAAAGTGGCAGCGCGCAATAAAAATTTGAAATAACAGATTTTGGTGAGAAATCAAAGAAAGCTATTTTTAATTGAAATTTGAAAAAAATCTGAAGCAGTTCATATTTATTTTGCATACAAAGTATTTGAATTTGATTATTTTTTTTTTAATTAAATTCATTTTTTATGTTAATTGAAAAAAGTGCATTTTTGAAAAATTAGAATTGATAGAAGAAAGTTAGTAATTTTTAGCGATGCTTTGAACTATGTTTTATATAATTATGAAATAATATATTTTTATTTTGAAACTTGGATACACCAAAAATAAATCAAAAATAGTCTAAAAAATAAATTTATTTCGAGTATAAAACCAAATATTTTGAAAACTAAGTGCAGTATTGAAATTATTTTTAATATTAAAATTTTTCTTGATAATTCAAAGATAGAAAACTTTTAAATTGTTTTTAGGAATTCATTTTATAATGTTTTATAATTTTTTTATTCTAATAGGTGACTTAAAAGGTGAACAAAGCTATATTTCGTTGGCAATTTTCTTCAAAATGTCACGTGATAGATTAAAAAACTGAGTATGCAGTCAAATTTAGCATCATTCTATGACATATATTTTGTGTTATCATGAACTATTTATTTCCTTTATTATCATTATATCTTAAGTACATCAAAAATATTTTAAAAATAATCTAAAAATCATAATTTTCATGTTTAGTTCCAAATATCTCGAAAACTAAATAAGATATTGAATTTCACTTTAATATTCAAATTTCTCTTGGGAATTTAAAGAAAACATGCATTTACATATTTTTGAAGAACTACTTTTGTAAAATTCTGTAATTTTTTTTATTCTAAAAAGTGGCTAAAAAGGTTTTTAAATTTCATTTGGAAATTGTTTAAAAACATTATTTGATATAAAAAAAACTGAGTATGCAGTAATAATCAGCACCCTCGAATTATATGGAATTGATATACGGGAAGTCTATATATACAATTATATAGAAATGATATATACACTCGATAAAAATACTATAAAATCAATAGTTTTTTGCTATCAAAATTAGTCAATAGGATAAATTATTAATTTAGTAGGTAAATCCCATTAAATACTACAAAATACTATTAAAATATTTTTGTGTTTATATGAAAATATTTATTTTTTGTATACTATTGAATCAATAACTGTCCCATTGACCAATTTTAATAGAATTTTTTTCTGAGTGTAGAATCCCCATACTGAAAATTGTGTTGAGTGGTATAATGAATAAAAAAACTTGTTTTACATATTTTAATTTTATTTTTTTTTTTTCCTTACAGCCAATTTCTTCGCCGCCGAAATTGTTTTAGCCTTGGAGTATCTACATTCGCTGCAGATTGTCTATCGTGATTTGAAACCCGAAAATCTGCTAATCAATCGTGACGGTCACCTGAAAATCACCGATTTCGGTTTTGCCAAAAAATTGCGCGATCGCACATGGACCCTGTGCGGCACCCCAGAGTATCTGGCACCCGAAATAATACAATCCAAAGGACATAATCGCGCCGTAGACTGGTGGGCTCTGGGTGAGTTTTGGATTGATTTGAGATATTTTTTTTGCGTCTATATTTTAAAATGACGTAGATGTTTTTATTTATTTTTTTTTTCTTTAAAAATTAAGCAAAATTTTGTTTATTTATTTTTTTACTATTTTATAAACAAAAAGTCCGTGCGAGAAATTAGAAATACTTTGTGATATTAATCATGTTGCGACCGCGTGGCGCGGCGTGCTGATTCATTTTGTAAAATTTACATTTTGCACAAAATTTCAAACAAATTTTCAATTTATCCAGCGGTCATTAATCATTTTTCACAAGGTATTTTCACACCTTTCTTTTGTTTCGATTTATATATATTTTTTTTTATTTTTGCTGAAATTGGCAACTTTGTAAGTTGAAAACTGTGTGTTTAGCACGTGTAGTGAGAGGCGGATGTGAAGCAGTTTTTTCGTGATTTTTTTGTGTTTAGTCAGATGAGTCAACAAACTCGATAAAATAAATTTAAGTTCTATAAATATAGGAAAATGAAAAAAAAATCCAAAAATAAAAATTATTTTTTTTTTTTAATTTTTGATTAAAAAAAATCAATTTCATTATAAAAATAGAACTAAAAACACTCAATAAGACTTCAGACATTTTTTCTTTTTTAAACATTTTTTTTTTCTTATTAGTTTGGTCTTTCAAAATGGAAAATTTAAAAATTTTGTTACTATTTAATAAAAAAACTTATTTCATAATAAAAACATTCCAATCAAACAAAATTAAATTTTTTGATGCCTTTTTATATTTAGTTTGGTCTTGGAAAATGGAAAATTGATCAAAAATATAAATTAGCAATATTTTGTTTCTATTTTAATAAAAACTTATTTCATAACAAAAATAGCCCCAACTAAAAAAATATTATAACTTTTATTGAACTTTTTATTGAAATTTAATTTTTTAATTTTATTTTATCATTTATTATGCGATCTATGTGAAAATTTTCCAAAAATATATTGGTTTCAATTTTAGTTTGCTGAATTTTTTCTTTGTTATGTTCACTCAACTACAAATATTGCTCTATTTCTTCCATAATTTCAAAATGTTTTTATTTATAGATCTATTCACATATTGTGACAGATTTTGAAAATTTATTTTCAAATTTATATTTAATTGGTCTCCAAATTAACACCTGATATCATCATCTTCATCACCAGACGTTGAGCCCGACGTCGTGGAAATTTTTCTTTCGATCATTTTGTTTAAAAATAAAACAAATTTATTTCTTAATGAAAAATGAAAAATCATCTAATTTTAGTATTAGTGATTAAGCGTAGACACTGTAGCTGGCAGTTAATAAATTTTTAAATTTTATCGAGAAAACAACATAAAATTTGTCGCAACAGATGAGGATTATACATTTTGTAAATGTTCCAAAAACAAACAAGACGGAGAAGAAATTTCAATTTTTAAAAGCAAAAAATATTCGTTTATAAAAATGTAATATTGAAAAATATTTTTATAATTTTTCGTACAGTTTATATCTCAAATTCGAATATTCGGATATTTCTCAATTTCTGTTTTGATCAAAGTTAAAAATCAAGTTTCAAAATCATATGCAACATTTATTTAAATGATTAGAATTCGATTGCAAACCTTTTTTTTGATAAAAATTTAATTCTAGAATCAAATAAATCCATTTTGAATGAATGAAAATATTGATTCGATTTTAATGAAAAGTTAGAATACGCCCGATATTTAAATTTTAAAATCAAACTTACAATATGTATGGACCTGGCATGAAATTGTACGATTTGATTAAATAAACTCCATATTCATTCACTCGATCAGTTGTATGAATTGCCTTGACAGTGAAAAATTTTATATTTTAATAGGTACTTATTTTATTTTAAGCAACATTTTAATTTAATAATTAGTTGGCTTAATAATTGTATTTTATTATATATATTTTTTTATTAATTATAAAAATTTACTATATTTTAATTTTTTCTTAATAACTTAGTTCCTATAACTTTCTAACTTTTTCTATATTAAATTCTCATTTTTCAGGCGTTCTCATATACGAAATGCTCGTCGGCTATCCACCATTTTATGACGACAATCCATTCGGCATCTATGAGAAAATTCTTGGAGGCAGAATCGAATGGCCGCGTCATATGGATCCTATTGCAAAGGATTTGGTGAAGAAATTGCTGGTGAACGACAGAACTAAGCGTTTGGGCAACATGAAGGTAAGAAAGAGTTTCGTAAAAAAATAGAAAACTTGTATAAAATTTATAACTATTCAACTACTAAACTAAAAACTAAATACTATAAAGTTAATAGTACAAAAAAGATTGATTTGTCAATCTACAGAACTTATTTGAAAGTAAAAAAAAAATAGTATTTGAAATAGATCATAGTAAATGCCTAAGTGTTCAGAGACAATAAAGAGTTATGTAGCAAATACAAAATTGCTTAGTGAACAGTGCAATACTATAAACTTAATAGTATAATGAGAAAAGGTATCCCAGAAATTTGGCATAATACAAAACAGTTCATATAATAAAAGAAAATAGTAATATTCTTACTGGAAATAGTTTTAGAGCTCAAAGTTATATGCAAAATACAAAACTACTTAGCTAACAAGTCAATACTATAAGTTTAATAGTGTAAAGAGAAAAACTGTCCGAAGACTTTAGCATCATACAAAATATTAGTAGTATTTGAATAGCATCTTAAGTTAAGGAAAAATTATGTACTAAATAGAAAACTAGAAACTAAAAAAATATCATTATTATAAATTTAATAGTATAATAAGAAATAGTGTTTGACAAATTTTGCAAAATCCAAATATTTTAAATTGTTTCAGCTGTGCGTATTATATTTGTACTCAACGTCTTGGAATCTATAATTCAATGCCGAATCCGAACGGCTGGTGAGGGCTTTTCATAGGCAATGTTTTACTCTCGTATGTTTGCCATTGACTGCCGAGAGGTAGCGCGATATAGAAAATTTTTTCTATGAAAAGATGTTGTTAGCTCCAGTTCAGGCTTGAATCATCTGGGACCGTTTGGTTGGCAGTCCAACCACTAAACTCTGCGCTACCGACGCTACGGCAGACAAGGCAATACTATAAATTTAATAGTTTAATGAAAAAAAGTATCACAGAAATATGACAGAAAACAAAACATTTCATATAATAAAAAAGTAGTAATTTAGTATTAGTATGGGATCTAGAGTTTAATGTTAAAGAAAACTGATATAAAAATTACAAAATTACTTTGCTAACAAGAAAATACCATAAATTTAATAGTAATAAAACTGTCCGACGAATTGGACACAACACAAAACATTTTAAATTGTAAAAGAAAGTAGTAGCATTAAATGTCCTTATAGTCCAATTTTAACTAAGACAAAATGGAATAACCAATACTATATATTTAATAGTATATGTGTCTGACGATTTTTGAAGAATACGAAAAACTTTGAATTGTTTTTAAAAAAAAATGTATTACTTTAGTTATAGAAGTTATAGTCTATAGTTATAGAAGAGTTTTTACAACTGCATAGCAAGGTATTCAACACTATGTATTTAATAGTATAAAGAGAAAAACTGTCTGAATTAAAAAAAGTTAAAAGCATTTCAAATTCTAAAAAAAATCACAATTTTAGGATTAGTAAATCAAAGTACTCACGACATCAAGAATAATAAATTTTCTTTTTTAAAAACCCAGAAAAAAATCCCTCAAATCCCATTAAAATTGGTCAATAGGACAACTATTGATTTAATAGTATACAAAAAATAAATCTTCTCATATAAACTCAGTGGCAATGTCATGGTATTTTCTAGTATTTAATGGTATTTTCCGATTAAAATAATAATTTATCCTATTGACTATTTTTAATAGTAAAAAACTATTATTTATATAGTATTTTTTTCTGGGTGTATTAATTGTATTTTACTTTTTATATTTAAGTCAACAGAAAAATAATATAATATTTTTATTTTTTTCCGTTTTATAAAAAAAAATAAATGTATATATTAGACATCAATTAGTTATTTTTAAATTTCGAAAATAAATATTAAAAAAATGCATTAAATAGCTATTTACTTAGCATTTGTTTATAGTCTCTTTGCCGCTGATTTATTATATTTTATTTTTTAGCACCAAAATTATTATTAAATAATATGTTAATGTTAGCTAAATTATTTATTATTATTTTCACACAGTTTGGCAGTTGTTGTTTATTTTGCATTTTAAAAACTTTTTATACTATTCATTTATTTTTTGTGTTTCATTCATTTGCAGAATGGAGCCGATGACGTAAAGCGGCATCGATGGTTTAAAAATTTAAATTGGAATGACGTCTACAACAAGAAGCTTACGGTAAGTAGACAAAAAAATAAATTAAAAGTTAAAAATTGAAAATTAAAAAATAAATGTGCAAAGTGTGAGAAATATTATTTTGAAAAATATAAAAAATAAATGTCGAAAATGCGCGAATGATTTGCCAAACAAAAATAAAAAAAGTCGCGTGGGAAACAAATTTTATGCTAAATCTTTATTTTTTATTTTATTTAACTTTTGATGTATTGCTTGTGGTGATAATAAAAAAACGCAAGCTTTTTGTTCTTGTTCATGCAGTTTTTGGCAAGAACAAGAACGACCTTCCGATGCAAGAACAAGAAAATAAATTTCATATAACAGATTTTTCTCTTAGAAATTGTAGTAAAAGCAAAGACTCTTGCAGCAAAAACAAGACTGACAAAGCAAGAACAAGATCAAACTGCCCATGCAAGAACAAGACTGACACGCCAAGAGCATGAACTAGATTGTCCTGCCGATGCAAGAACATGACAGAAAATGCAAGATCAAGACTATTATGATTGGTTTATGTCCTTGCATTTGATCAACACCATCTTTTTAACGGCTGCTTTTTAAATTAAAGAGCTCTGCTGAAAGCTGTTTTAAAGCACTGCTAAAAAAAACAGCGCTGACAACACTTTGCTAATTGCTCAGCATTGCCATATTCAAAATGCATTAATTATTTTAAATATAATTTACGCAAATTCGATATTTCTGCTATTGACAGCTACTTTTTTTTCTTTAAATTTAAATTCTATTAAATAATAAATGAATTTTCGTCAATGCCAATGCTTATGCAAGGTCAAAACATTTCCCACATTTCAAGTGTTGCTGCACAGCAATTTTTAGCCAACAATTTTTCTTAATTAAATGATGTTTTATTTATAATTTTTTTATTTATTTATATTTTTTTTTTTTAATTTTTTCTTTTTATTTTTCTGAATTTCTTTTCACGGCTCGTGGTTTTACACTCGCGTGTTCGCGCTGTGTGTGAGCAGCAAATTGTTTGCTTCTAAATGTTTTGCATTTATATCAATTTGTTTTTGGCTAAAACATTTAACACACACCCATTGCTTTTATTAAAAATCTTTTCGTTCAAACAACGTCAGTGAATTTTTAAATTCTTTCGTTAAGAATTTCAATTTAAAACTCATAAAAACTACAATTTTCAAATGCAATTGTAGCAGTCAAACAAATCTATTAAAAATTATCGATTAGAGAGCACTTTAAAATTTTGGTACATTTAAAAACAATTAAAGTTGTTTATTATTTATACTATATAGTAATTTTGTTTAAAATTGATTTTTAATATTTTCTAAAAATATATTAAATATTTTGAAAAATAATTTAGTTTAAAACAAAAACAGATTTAGGCTAACTGATTTAGACTAAGTTCAAGGTGCGTTAATGTCTACAAATTTCAATATTTTTTGTTTTAAATTTTTATTTTATTTTTTAATTT
The DNA here is from genome assembly GCA_951804985.1 of Dryomyza anilis. Lineage (NCBI taxonomy): Eukaryota > Metazoa > Arthropoda > Insecta > Diptera > Dryomyzidae > Dryomyza > Dryomyza anilis. Next base: position 3,680,728 of record OX638134.1, read on the forward strand.
TAATTGAATTTCAATATTTATTTTGTATTTTGTTTCACGCTGCTAATTGACAGCCTCAATCAATTCGTTTTTGCTCTTACAGCAATTTTTGACAGTCTGACATTTTGAATGACAGCTGTGTGCTAGGTGCTAAAATGACAGTTTGTCGTTTTTGTATTTTGCCAAATTTCTAAGTAGTTTTCAGTTTATTTTGTATAACTTTCAATGCAATTTTACAAATAACTAAAAAGTAGTCTTTTTGTTTATGACATTTATTCTAATTAGGTGATTTAACTAGAACAAGGCTCAAAATTAACAATAATTATTTTAAAAGCTATTTGTGTATTTTAAAATATATTAAGTCAAATATATATTTTATGTTGATAATATTTAAAGATCTTCAGAAACGTATTTTATCGATTTTCTAAAAGCCAGAGTACTTAAAACGAAACTAAAGTTTATTTTTTCAAATGTGACAATTGGCGCTCCAGTTGTTTCTAAATCAAATTAGATTCTTCGGATCACTCAGATCATGATACGTGCACTGCACTGAAATGTTTTACGAAACGACTTCTGCATTGAAGTTTAGTGCTTATAAAAAAAACAGCTCGACTGTATAATTAAATCACATTTTTCTGGTATGTTTTTGTATTAAAAATTTCAATTTTTAAAATAACGCACAAATTAAAAAACCCTTTATTTTCATTAATCCGATGCTTTGTAGTCTGTAAAAATATGAATGATAGATGTGTGCCAGCAAGACCTTTTGAATATAAGTTTATATTCTATTTTATATATTTTTCCAATACTTTATTTGCCATTATTCGGAAATTTCGAGTTACTGTGATAACCGCTTTATATGTTTATACAACAAATTAAACAGAACTTATACAGATTTTTTCCTGCTATAACTAGACGAGATTTGTGCCGTTCTGTGCTCATAACCATAGACCACAAGACATGAAACTCCGTCAATGTAGATGTAAAAATCGTTTTGTTAGTGTGCGTCGCAGTCGCAATTTGGACAACTTTTTATTCAACTGAGACAACTTTTATTCAACTTGGACAATAATGCCACAGATTTTCTCATTTTAGACATTTTTCCCCCTCTATATATTTAACATATTCACCACTGCTTTTGATGTTTGCGCCAAACAGAAATTTAATAACAAATTAATTTTCTGAAAACATAAAAATATTCAAAACAAACGTAAACAACGTTTTAGTTTATATATATTTAGTTTTATTCAAAAATTGATCGTGTGAGTACAATTTTCAACCGATTTTGATACGAATTATGGATGATATCGTTGTCAGGCATGATGAAGAGCTATATTTGGCTGAACAAGCGTACGAAATTGTCAAATAGGACAAAATTTTAAAATATCTGTACAGAAAGGGATTATCGGACTGTTAATTGCTTAATGCCCGAATGCATACAACTTTTAACCATGAGTTAGCGATGGAAATCGATTAGTTAATCTGACAATTTCAATATTGATATTAAAACAAAAAATTAAATTTATTTGTCAGATTGTTTTTAAATGATAACTGTATTCAACCGGCCGTAAGTAAATTCACAATTTTAGTTTATTTTATTTAACTTCCTCATTATATTTAAACGCAATATTGTTCCATATTTGGTATTTACAGCGATATAAACATACACATAATTTCATTATAAAAACGATTTATAATATAAATATTAAGACAAATATAATATATAATAAAGTTATTTTAATATTGTAATATTTGCAATAGTTTTGTCCCTTTTTCCCTAAACTATTGAAAAGTGGGACACACTGGTTTTATTCACCAAATTGCTATTTTTTTCTCGTAAATTTTACAATTTTTTCAGAAAATGTTAATTATTTTTTCACTTTTCCCTTAGACTATGAATTTTAGCCATAGTTTTAAAAAAATAGTGCTAATTTTTAGACTCATTACGTGTAACTCAAAACTTCTGCATTTGAGTAGTTCGGTTGCAAAAAAAGGGTAAATTTTGGCAAATTTCACAAAAGTTTCAGCATCTGAATTAACAAACAGCTGTTTTGTGTTGTCGAAAATTTTACACGGTGAAACAACAACAATGCAAGCAGAGATGCGGCAGAGCTCATGTACACAATCCGTGTACCAAAAAATATCATAAAAAACAGGATTTTGCTATGTTGAGTATGTTTTTTGCGAAGTCGCACGTCTTATAGTCTTTGCTCATAACGTTAACTGGCACAAATGATTATAATACTTTGAAATAACTGTATAGGGCTTGCATTATTACTTATACTTGTTATTTATACAACAAATACAACGGAACTTCACCAGAACTTTTCCTAAGCTTACTACACTATATTTATGCATATAACGTTTACTTTCACGTGATTGTGCTACTTTGACAAAGCTTTATAGGACTTGTATAATTAATTTATTATACATTTATACAGTAAATTAAACAGAACTTATGCAGACCTGTTTCTACAGTAGTTACACAGCATTTATGAAGACTTAAGTAATATAAGTTTGGTACTTTTATATAACTGTATAAAACTTGCATAAAAAAAAAGAATAATTTAAAAATTAATTAAATTTGGAATATTGCTTTAATGCAATTTCTAAGTATTATTTTACTTTGAATCTCTGCATTAAAATTTAAAATAGACATTTAAAAAAGAAAAATCTCGATAATATTCAATAAACTCCACATTTATTTTTTTAAATGGTTTTTAGCGGCTTCCCAGTCTGCCTTGTCTCGGAACCCTTCGATGCATCGAAGCTTTCTCGAACTAACTTCGATATCAAAGTTCGAACTCGTAGCTAAATCGCTTCTAATTTTCAAAATTTCACGTACATTCAAATTAAAGGACAAGATACTATATTTAAACATTTATCACATCGATATCGCAATATTTTTCGAAGCAATCTTTGATTTGTTTTTCTTCGATAACGTTCCGATTTTGAAAAATTTCTCGTACCGATAAACACCGATAGAAATCATCGATATCTACCTACCATGTAGGTACAATTTGAGGCCTGATAACGTGGCGAAAACGGGTCCGATATTGTGTGATTTCTACATCTTCATTGATATCGTAACGATATCGAAACGAATAGCATACTGGGTAATAACAAGGAAAAATAAACATTGAAAAAAAAAGAACAGACGTACTGTTCTAGAACAAGATCGATGCAAGAACAAGAACGACACTGCAAGAACAAGCATAATAATTTCTGTTGTCATTTTCTATAAAAACTTTGTAAAGAGTGCAGCGTCAATTTGTATTTGTAAAAGTCGCCTAATTAATATTAAACAATTTTATAAATTGCATTTCTAATGTGCGAATCGACGACTTACATGAGCGCCACTTTTTTCAATAATGCGCCATTTTATGACGCTGTCAAGCGTATCATTTGACGGCTGTTGCCATCATTTTTGCAATGTTTTCGTTTTTATTTTATTTATTTGTATACCTTATGTATTGCTAATTCTAGCAAACAACAACAACAAAAAATATCAACAATTGATTTAATAATTGGCTGTATATTTAAATAATTTCAAAAAAAGACCATTTGCAATTAATAACAATTTAATTTTTCTTCTCTCTGTCTCATTTTATATATCTGCCCGCCGATTGCAGCCGCCGATTATGCCCGAAGTGTCATACGACGGCGACACAAGCAATTTTGACGAGTATCCCGAGACCGATTGGAAGCCGGCCAGAGCGGTGGATCAGCAAGACATGCAGCTGTTTCAAGATTTTTAGATTTTGTTTTCGTAAATTATTTAATATGTAATAAAAAAAAAAAGAAATAATAATTAAATTATATTATAAATGTAGACAGTTAACTATTATAAATGATGATAATAGTGAAAAACCAAAACAAATTTTGTGATTTGTGATCGATCTGTGTGCTTTCAGTAATGCAAAAGATCAAATTTAATGTGTAATCATAAAAAAGAAATACCAAATTATATATTTATGCAAAAAAAAAAATTAAATGTGTAAAGCACAAAATCAAAAGAGATGAGAAAGAAAAAAAACAACAAAATGTTGATTTTAGAGCGCATGCCATATATTTTTGAACATTTATTTTTAACAAATTAATTTAAACAAAATATTAAATTTAATACTTTTATTTAATTATACTATAACGAGAATATTGTAACAAACATGCTGTTAGTTTGTTAAAAGTATTTTTATATTTAAATGTTTTTGTTTTTGTTTTTCTTTTTTTTATTTTTTGTTAATTTTTATTTAGTTTTTAAAGCAAAAAACCCAAAAATGTTTAAATTTTAATAAAATAGTAAGTGATAAGTGAAGCATTGAATGAAGAATGATGAAATAAATTAGCAGTGAGACTTAAGAAACATAAAATTTGTGTGTTTTAAAACAATTTTCCGAAGAAAAGAATATACGAGAAAGCATAAACGAGATAAGGTAAATATAAAAAAGTTTATTATAAATTAAGTTCAGATTATTATTCAAAGCAACAATTATTATTAAGATATATAAATATATAAAAAAATTACTTGAACTATGTTAAATCTGTTTTATAGTTTTGATAAATATTTTAAAACTATTTTATAATGGTTTGAACTAAACATATGTACTCTAATGGCTGTCTCTAAGTTATCTTTTAAATGTTATTGATATCCGAAAGTTGCCAAAAAGGTTATAAAAAAAAGTTAACTTTTCGCAATCGTCTGATAAATGTATTTTTTGCTCAGTTTTCAGGTTTCCTAATGTAATACAAAAATATGCCTTAAAAGATACATTTTCTTCAGTCTAAATGTTGATTTAATGTTGTACAAAAAGATAACTTAAAGACTGAAAGACCACTAAAAAGTTATCTTTTAGTATTACAAATTGTTGTCACTCAAATCTTTTCTGCCGAGTCTGAATGTTGTCCTAATAGATTACAAAAGTTGACTTAAATAAGTTTTTTTAACAACTAGAAGGCAAGCACTTCATTAATTTTATCTTTTTGATGTAATCGATATCCGAACGTTGTCCGGAATAATATAAAAAGTTAGACTTGATGGTTTGAAAAATGTCTATTTGCTGGATCTAAATGTTGTTCTATTGTTATACAAAAAAAATGTATTATGATCGTCTAAAAATATTTCTTTTTCTTATGTCTAAATGTCGGTCTATTGTTATACAAAAAAAAATGTATTATGATCGTCTAAAAATATTTCTTTTTCTTATGTCTAAATGTCGGTCTATTGTTATACATAAAGATAACTTAAAGAAGTCATTCGATTAGTTACAGAAAATATCGCCAGACAGTGAAGAAAGTGATCGCCCAAAAATATGTCTATTTGTTGAGACTAAATGTAGGACCACATTGTTGTACAAAAAAAAAACTTTATGATCGTCTATAGAGATAGCATTAAGCTCAATCTAAATGTTGATCTATTGTTATACAAAAAGTAGTATTTTCAACCACTGAAAGATTAGAAAATAAAGTTATCTTTTAGTAATACAAATGATTTTCCGGAAAATGCTTTATTTTTGTTTGGATAGTTTAAATAAACAGTGATCATGTACCCAAATAAAGTTATCTTTTAGTGATACAAGTGATCGTCCGATAATGTATTTTTGCTAAGTTTGAATGCCTTAACGCCTAAAAGATCCTTTTTATTTGAGCTTAAATTTGTCGTAATATTATACAAAACCCCTAATAAAGTTATCTTTTAGTAATATAAGTGATCGTGTGAAATATTCATTTTTTTATACTGAATCGTGTCCCAATTGTATACAAAATGATGACTCCATGTTATACTCTAAAAGTAGCATTTTCAAAAAACTGAAAAATCACAAATGAAAGTTATTAAATAGTACAGAAAAAAGTTAATAATTTTTAATCAAATTAAGAAAAGACAATATTTGAAAATTATTAAGAAAAAAAATATATATCAAACATCTTTAAATTTAATAGGTTAACCTATTAAAACCATTTAAAAAAACCAAAAACCCCAAAAAAATAAGTAAAACACTCGTTAAAAAATTCCAATTTGTTTGTCCCACTCATGCAAGACTATCTTTTGTATATTTTAACTGTTTCTTTTTTATGTTTCATTAACTTTCAACTTCATTTAAACATGGAATTTAAGTAAAATAAATGCTCAATATGTACGCGCACGGTGTTGAACAAGAATGAATTAAATTTTAAAACTATGCAAACTAAGCTTAGACCAGTATGGGCGCTAAGCTTAACGCCGCATTATCCAATTCCTCAATTTCCAGCTCCTCTTCCTCCTTCTGCTCCTCCTCCTCCACGACCACAACATTTGTTGTTCCTGTTGTTGCTGCTGCTACTACTTCCTCCTCCTCATGCACAACAAGCTATTTCTCCTTCTTCTCAACAGCCAACGAGTTATACAGCCGATTGACTTCGTTCAACACCAAATTGTCCAGCACAACACCGTTGACATCAATGAAATTTGCGCACGACTTGGTCGTAGTTGCCTCACGCAAAGACTTGGCATCCTTCACCGACAAAGTGATCGTATATTTGTCATCGTATTTCTTCATGTCCGAGCTGGCCTCCCAGGTGCGTTGTGTGCCGTTGGCATCTTTTTGTAGCGCCACCGCAAAGGTACCCTTCTCGCGGAATGTGGTGTGCAACGTTAGAACGCCCATCAGCGCAAAGTAGGCAATGACGCTGAATAGCAACACGGGACGTGATTCAGGAAACGGATGCGTATAGTCCCAGCCATGCGCCAGCACTGCCACGCCTACGGCGAGCGCGCACAACACTAGGCGTGTGTTGATCAGACCGAATTGTTCGCGAAAGTTGGGTCGATCCATGAGCGCATTCTTGACGGCATCATCGAGTGCGTGCTTGACGGCGGATGCGTCCCATTTGTTGATTTTGACCACCTGTAAAGTTGAATAAAACAATCAAACAAAACAAAAACTAATATTGGACGCCGACTGACGGTCGGACGGACAGTCAGCCTGACGTGTACCTTGCGATTTTTTGCAGCTGCCACTGCAGCTTTGTCAAGCAACCGTAGACTTTATTCCAAGTACTCACCTCTTCAACAACTTGTTTTTCTTCCTTTTTCGACATTTTTGTTGAAAGTTAAAAGTTTTCTAAGAAATTACAATTTGTTTGAAATGCTGAAATATATTCGCAGTTCTCTGACAACACGACAAAAACGCCGCAGTTTCTAATGTCAAATATGGCCGCAGTGCTTCTTCTGCTTCGACTTGATTATTCACAATAGTGCAGAACTGGTATAACAGTCAAATAATAATACAGAATAAAAATCTAATTTTTGTAAAAAAAAATATAAAAATTTAATTTATATATTTGTATTTAATATATTCCGCAAAAAATTCTTTTCGTGCAGATTTTGGTTGGAGTTTACTTTATAGGGCCGCGCGAAATGTTAAAAAATTGCAATTCACTTATAAATGGAGGAAGAATGACGATAATCGAAAATCAGAAAGTCGACTTTTTGTTAAATTTATACATTATATTTTGATTATTGGATACGCTGTATTTGTAAGAACGGGACATTAAATTAATAATAGAATAACTTTTGGTAGAATTTTGACGGATATGAAAAAATGGCCAATAATAACTAATTCACACTTTACGATAACATAAAAGATGTATATATGAACATTTTAGGTTATATAAATGACTGAAAGGTAAAATATTGGAAAAATAGTACAAAATGTAATTGTAAAAATACTTAAAAAAAATAATAATCGTGTAAAAACAAATGTTTTTAAAAAATCTTTTAAAAAGTACTGCCTTTGCTAAATTTATCATGCCTTTTAATATTTTGCCAGACAACCCTGGACAATGACATTTCGAAATAATTCGCAAACTGAAATTTTGCATTTCACACCAGACAGCAAAAACAACAACAACACAAAAACAAACGTCTCGTCTGATTGGAAGGAATGTTTTAAAAAACACAAATATTTCACAATTTTTTATTAAAACTACAAATTAAACATATATAAAATGGTAATTGCATTTAAATTCAACAACTATTGAAATAACAATTAATGTGTAATTAGTTTCAGTTCAGTGGCTTCAACATGATGTTTCCGGAGAACGGTCGCAATTTTCAGGCCACCTACAAATGCTTCTCCGTCTCGATGCTGCCGGGCAACGAACGACAAGATGTCGAAAATGGTGGTAAAAGTAAGTAACATCTTCCAAATCCTTAAAAAAGTCCCGAATTAATATCTTTGGTCACAACACTTGTAGTCATTATGCCACCCTCCGCGTTGGACGCACTCACGCGCCTCAACGTCGAGTATCCGATGCTGTTCAAGCTGATCAACAACAAAAAAGTGCGCACCTCACATGCGGGCGTCTTGGAGTTTGTCGCGGACGAAGGAAAATGCTATCTGCCCTATTGGATGATGGACAATCTCTTGCTGGAAGAGGGCGATATACTTACAATCGAAAGCGTCTCGTTGCCGGTGGCAACTTTTTCAAAATTTCAGCCGCATAGCACAGACTTTCTGGACATCACCAATCCAAAGGCGGTGCTGGAGAATGCTTTGCGTAACTTTGCGTGTCTGACAAAGGGCGACGTTATAGCCATCAAGTACAATAAGAAGATCTATGAATTGTGCGTATTGGAGACACGTCCCGGCAATGCTGTGAGCATTATAGAGTGTGATATGAATGTAAGTGGGGTAGAAGAAGCATTTTTTGGAACACTAATACAAAATATGTTGTCTATAGGTTGAGTTCGAGGCGCCTGTTGGTTATAAAGAGCCCACAATGCCGCGCAGAGATGTGCCACCACCAGAGGAGGTGACGGAGAATGTTATCGAGGAGGTGGTCGAGACGTTTAAGGGTTCCGGCGTACGTCTCGATGGCAAGAAGAAGAAGGACAATCAACTGGAAGGGCCTATTATCAAAAAGGTACATTTTTGGTGTAAAATTTATTTTCCCTTGTACTATAAAATTATTCTATGTATTTTATATATTGGGTTGAACTAGTCTAATCAAAGTTTCTAAATGAAATTGAGCTATTTTAAATAATTAATATGTAAACCTCAATTTTTTTGTTGGTACCTTTTCTAATTACTTTTTAGATACTCGCACGCGGAGTGCCCGACTACGACTATCAGTTTGGCGTTCTGAAATTCGACCGATCCATAAAACCCATCAACGAACGTCCCAACAAGACCGACACCGAAGAGCCTGAGCCTGAAACTTTCCAGGGCCAAGGTTTCTCCATGAAAAAATCACGAAAATAATTACTTTAAATAGTATTTTTAATAGTTTTTCCTTTTTCATGTACTTTTAACATTTGCTAGAAATTTAATAATAATAAAAAAAAACATTTTACAGATTTAATGTGAGCTTTACGACTTGCTCGGGCTTCCGTGCTGGCGGCTGTATCAGCGACATGGCCGGCAACTTGCGTATCTTGCGTCCATGTTTGCCCTCCTTGCGCTTCCAGAGACCCGAACGCGGCCGGTTGCCCATTTCACGCATTTTCTGTGCGCTGCCCACATGCTCTTTGTCATGATCAATGTTTGAGACGCGTCCTATGTGCAAAAATCAAAGTTTTAAATATAGCTAATACTTAAAAAGACACATTAAACGTACCAACAGTGGCCATGCAATTCTTGTCGAATGCAAATTCACGCTTGGAAGGTAGCTGCACAACAACTTTGTCTTCGAATTTGCGCAGTATGGTGCCGTAGGTGCCAGCGGCATGTATCAAATGGCAGGCCTGTCCCGGATTCTTCTCCAGACAGTGCAGCCGGGTGCCCACGGGCAGTGCGCCCAAGGCATAAGCATCGCCTTCATTGGGACGCACTAAAAAAAGTAAGAATTTTAAAATGTTAGCAGGGTATTTTACAATATTCATAAATAATATCCCAATTTTGGTTGAATTTTGATTTCGAAAATTTACAAAAATTACGTAACATCACCTGGTATACGCGGTATAAAACGCGACGTTTTAAGAATATCGCCCGGCTTCATGTTCTCCGTAGCCAAAATGTATTTAAGCTCCTCGCCGTAAGCCACCAGCGCAATGCGCGCCGTACGACAACCATCGTCGAGCACATCAATAACACGTTCTTCTTGTGCTGGGCCCTCTGTCGGTCCATCACGCACCCATTTGATCCAATGATACTTGTGCTTAATGCCGCCACCAATACCTTTGGCCACCATGCGACCTGTCACCGGATCACGTCCAGCCAAATGTGTGATTTTCAACGGTTCCACCGTATATTCATCCTTAAAGTGTACAATGCGTCGGAATGGTGTGCCTTCGCCTGGTTTTGGTTTCTCCACGACTTTGCATTTGTGGCGCACCACCAACTGCATATTGTTCGCTGCGACAGCGCTGGCAGCAGCCAGGCTGCTGCGATGTGTGGCCGTCAGCGCGCAGTTGGCCAAACGTAGCGTCAGACTTTGCATTTTAATTTAGTCTTTTATTTTTTCTTAACTAAATAAAATGCGTGCAAAAGAATGCAGTTTATTGAATAATACACCACACGACAACAACAACAGGCACCACTGACAGACAGCAGGTGCGCAAAGGAAAATGTCAAAAATAATGTGAATGCTGTCAGTCGGCTGCAAAGAAGCACGTTTAGATGGTAAGCGAAAATTAAGAAATGAAACTTTTTTAAAAATGTTTACCAAAAATAGAAATTATTATTAAAAATTTAATTTGTTACCAAAAGTTATATCCAAATATAGAACAAGTTCCCTTTACCGGCCAAAAAAAAAAAAATTAAAACAAAATAATGTCGCTGGTGATCATGAAAAATCAAAAAGCGGTGCCTCGACTTAGAAGTACGATTTAAATTTTTACTAATATATAAAATGCTAACTAAAAGCTCAAATATTTACTAAAAATGAAATGATTACTAAAAATTAATATATTTACTAAAAATTAAATTTTTTTACTAAAAAATAAAAATTTTACTAAATATTTAAATTTTTTCTTAATATTCAAATTTTTTCTAAAAATTAAATTCTAAATAAAAATTTAAATTTTTTCTAAAAAAATAAATTTTTACTAAAGTTATAATTTTTATGAAAAACTTTAATTTTACAAGAAATTAAAATTTCTACTAACAATTAAAATTTTTACTAAAAAAAAAATTGGACAAAAAATTAAATTTTTAATGGAAATTATTCTTTTTTTTAAATCAAAACTTTTTAACAAAGTTAAAAATTCTCATTCAAAATTAATTTTTTCATTCAAACTCAAATCAAATATTAATTAAAAATTTTCAAACTTTTCTTAAAAATTAAAGTAACACAAACTCAAATTAAAAAAAATATATTTTTTTTAATTTCAATTTTTTTCAATGAATAAATTTTAAAATTTTAAATGTTAGTACAAATTAAATTTTTTTCTTAACGGTAAAATTATTCTTAAATTTTCAAACGTTTTCTTAAAATAAAATAAATTCCAAAAAATTTAATTTTTGCTTCATATTTTTTTATCGTTTTTAATTTTCATTTTTGACTTACAATTCTAATTTTGACTAGAAAGTTTAAATTTGACTTTAAAAAATTAAAAAGACTTAAATTTTAACCAAAAACTCGAAAATTTTAAGTTTATGGTAACATTTAAAAAGTTAGTATATTTTTTTACTAAAAATTAATTTTTTTAAAAACAGTTATAAAATTTGATTTTTTACCTTATTATTAGATGTTTTTATTAAAATATTTACTTAAACTGAAATTTTCATTTTTAAATATTAATTTTTTTTTTCTAAAAATTCAAATTTTCATTAAAAATTAAATTTTTTACTAATAAATTCAAATTTTAACTTTAGTAATTAGTCCGCAATTTTCGCTGCATTCGCAATCGGTGCAAAGTAATTTTCACAACATCTAAACGACCGCCGAGTGCGTGATGTAAACAGCGCTGTGTTGCAGGCGCAACAACACTTGATTGATTTTGCATAGAAAAATTGCAAATACAATTACTAAAGTGAATATAAACTAACAATTTTTAACTTTTTGACGATATTAAACAAATGTGGTGGACAGTAGAAAGTGATTGGGCGTGTTTTTGAGATTTACATTATTTTCGGAAAACGTGGTGCTTGCTGCACAAATTAACCAAAGTCAACAAAGATTGGCATGGTAACACTTTTTCCAGTGTGTGTGTTTTGATATTTGCACGTGTGTGTGTCACAGAAAGACCAAAACAAAATATTCGAATTCGGCTTGTTGTTGCCTAAAAAAAATATATGAAAAGTTAAAGTGAATTTTATTTTATGCCTTGTGAATCTAAATAAAAAAAATAGGCAACATCGTGTTATTTTTTTTTGTTTTTTAAATTTTGTTTTGTTTGTTTTTCGTAAGTTGTTGTTGTTAAGTGTCGTACAGTGCTGCGGAATTCCGTTTTGCTTTGCAGAACAGTGTTGCCATTGCATGTGTGTTGGACCTGAGTGCAGTGTTGCTATTATCGGCCATTTTAGCTGCGGCGTTACTATTTGCTGAAATGCCCAATTTGATGCCTACTTGTATTTTACTGCCCCGTTAATATTTGAAAATACCCTCATTTTTTGCGATATTTATATGTGCAACAAAATTGTGTCAGTACTGATTAAAAAAAATACACATTTCTAATATAATTTCAAGCTTAAGATGCAGCCATGATAATTGACAACAATTTCGAATGTGGTAAAAATCAATTTAAATAAATAAAAACGATTTTAAAATTTAAAAGTCCTAAAATAAAAATTATGCCATATATAAAATTGTTTATCTAATGTTTGCTAATGGTACCCTTAGTTTTGTTCTAGAATAATTCTTTCACAATGACTTTTTTTGCATACAAAAATGAAAATAATTATTTTCAGTCTAATTTTTTTTTTTAATTTTCATACTATTTTTTTTTTTGCCATGAATTATTTTTTGACAACGGCAACACTGCTGCAGAATGTCGCAAATTTCGCAATTCTCTCTTTCGAACAAAAGCATGTGAGAAAAATCTGCAAAAAAAAACAATATTGCAGAAATCTGCACAACAAAAAGTACTGCAAATTGCTGCAAAGTACTAAATTGTTCGAACGTGAATTTTTCCGATTCCCTCAAAATTTACGCCTGGCAACGCCACGATTCAGCAGTTCTTTCTGTATATCAAAAGAAAAATAAAAACATCTTTTTCTTCGTGCCCAGCTGCCAGGTGCCAGCGCGCTGATCACGCTAATGTTTATATTTTTATTTTTTCGGGAAAACGTGTTGTTTTTGTTTGTAAACACAAAATGAATTAAATTCGGTGAGTCCACACCCTGTAAGTGACATAATTCACGCAACCAATTCACAAAAAAACAACCACAAGAAAAAAACAAAATCATAAATAAAAAAAACAACACAACACACGCCGCCGCATTTTCTACAATTTCAGTTTTTCTCGAAAAGCAGCAACCAATCGATTGATTACCTTGAATAAAGTCCACCGAGCAGCGCAAACCGCAAAACGTATCCACCGCACACGAGTCCAACAGATTTTCAGGAGGCTGCAAAAAAAGCAAAGAAAAAAATAAATAAAAAACATATATAAAAGAAAAATAAATAAAGAAAAAACAAACACACACACACACAGACACCTGCACAGCCGCGGCAAACACTTCAATGGAATTTTACTCTCCCCACCACCAACAACAGCACCAGCAGCAACAGCAACAAGAACAGGGTACCCAGCAACAGCAGCCAGGCGACAACAACAACATGTCTTCCGGCGCAGTCGCCGATGCTGATGCTGCCACCGTTGCTATTGCCAAGGATATGTTGCAGTTGCATCATGGCGGTGCCCATGTAGCTGCCACCAATGCCGACCACTTGCAACAGTCACCGGCGCTGCCGCCTGCGGTGCCCGACAATGCACTCGGCATGTTGAAGTTCGAGCAGGATCTGCTCTATATAACCGAGACCTGCACCATCATTGGACGCAACTCCTCCACTTCGCACGTGCATTTTCATGTGGCCGAGAATAATCTGGTGTCGCGCAAACATTTTCAGGTACTATTTGATGCTGATTCCAAGGAGTTTTTCGTACAGTGTCTCAGCAAGAATGGCATTTTTGTCGACGACTTTCTGCAGCGTCGCAATGCGGATCCGCTCAAGCTGCCAAAATCGTAGGTGTTTCTTTTGTATTTTGTTGCATCATTTTTATATATTTTTTCTTTTCACTTGCAGCTGCTTCTTTCGCTTTCCCAGCACTGAGATACGCATCATATTTGAGAATTATGTTTATGCATTGTCGCCCGCCGCTGGTCTAACTGTCGTCGGTCAGCAACATCAACAGCAGCAGCATCATCATCAGCAGCAACTTTTGGCCAACAATGGTCAAGGCGGTGGCGGTGGCAATCATCACCACATGCACGGCGTCAACACAAATGTTATTGTCACCGCTGATGCGGACAGCGCTGAGGGGCACGCCAACGCCCATCTGTTGCCCATGGATAATGCGAATGTCATCTATTCGCCGCTCAAGATTTCGATACCGAAGAAGGAACAAAAGAGTCCCTATTTGTCGCCAACTGGTAAGTGTTTCACAACTACTTTTTAGATTTTATTGCACAATTATTTTATTGCGTCGTAGTAGAGCTTAAAATCAACAACTACATGTTAAAATTGATTTACACAAAACGTTATATAACTGACAATTTGTGATCGATGAGGCCAATATGGGTGTGAATTGTTGAAAACGTGTTTAACTTTAGAATGGAATTTTTATAAATTAAACTTTTTGTAATATTAATCTTTAAATTTTAAAAAATATATGTTTTTTTTTTCATTTACAACTACAACGATATGGTTCATTTTTTACCATATGTGCTAACAGACCTTACTTATAATCAAAGATTGAAACCCAAATGAGTAATGGTTTAATCCGAAATCATTTATATCGGTTTTGGGGAAGAGTTTATTTATTATTTTTGTATAACGATATATGTAACGGATTCGCTTTTAGAAATGAAACGGTTTTAAAATGATATTGGTTTCGGTTTCAATGCCTTTAATGAAGTTTTTCTGATACCTTAATTCCTTTTGTTATAAAGTTTTTATAAAGTTTTTATTTTCAATTTTAATCGAATTTTGTATTAAAATTTCTTTTAAAACTAATATGAACTATACAAATTTAATTTATTTATTTATTTATTTGGAAAACAGCCTTTATATGGAGAAATCGAATTAAAAATCTTTTGATTAATAATAGTGGAACCTTGGGTAAAGTGGAAATTGGGGTAATATGGGACATTGCAATGTTTTGGAATGTTATTGCATTTAAAAAAAAAACTATTAATACTTTTTCATTCACTATTTTAAACAAATTTGTACCTTGTTATTGCTTTTCGAGAACAAGTGAAAAAAATGTATTGAAAAAGTTTTCTACAGTGGTGATGTTTGTTTCAAAAAGTGTGTAACTTGATGGTTTTCATTTAAATAAGTAAAGGGTTTTTCAATAAGAGCGCTACAAATGTTTTTATCAAGGGTTTTTCAACAGGGACGCTACAAAAGTAGAGCGACAGGGACAGCAAACGACGCCATATTTCTTGCCGATCTTTTGACATTTCTCTTCAGTAAGGTTTGCCATTTCTTGATGGAAAGATATACGAGCCAACAACGAGTCGATATTATTAAAATTTACTACCGACATTCGAATACGTATATCTTTCCATCATGAAATGGCAAACCCTTTATATTTAAAATTAACATGTATTGCATCTCTTTACAAAATACAAGAATAGAATAGGGCTGTAAATCGTAAAACTGTAAATTATAGGTTTTTCCTATTAAGTATCGCTTTTTTTAAAAATTCCAATTAAAATTTACAGATTCACAGAAGTGAGCCACAGACGCTCAAGTGTGAAAACACTCATAATATCTGCAATACCTACTTTTTTTTCCGTAGAAATGTTTTAAAAATAACGTTTTGTAGATTAAATTCCAAAGTTTTTTTTATATTTTTAGCATTTGTTATATTTTAGTAGATCAAAATGCAAATTTTCGAAGAAAAACTAAATATATAAGGTCTGTGCAGCACATTTGAAGCGTTAAAGAGCTTCAAAAGTGCTTCAAAAGTCGCAAAGTCAAATATTTAAGTACCCAATGGCATATTTAAGTGCCATTGGGTACTTAAATATACTATAAGAAGTCTTAGTACAGTTTTTAGATGACATTGCCGAACCCAATGTTATTTTCCAACAAGATAATGCGCCAATACACCGCGCTGGTGTTGTATCAAATTGGTTTAATGAAAATAACATTGAGGCAATGAATTGGCCAGCGCTTAGTCCAGTCCTGAATCCGATCGAGAACCTTTGGGGGATCATGTCTAACAGAATTTACTCAAGGGGAAGGCAGTATAATAATTTGGCGGAGCTTCAATCGGAAAAAAATAAAATTTGGAAAGAAATACCCGCTTTTGAGCTTTCAAACCTAATCTCTTTAATGCCTCGACGTATGGAAGAAGTCATTAATAACTCCGGAGGCCACACGTATTATTAATAACATGTATTTAACAACATTCCCCATTTTTTGTAATATTTATAATGTGATTTCAAATATGAAAGTATAATTATTTCTAATGAATTAATTTTTTAAATTATAAATTCTTATGTTAAACAGAAGTATTTACTTCAGTTTTCGGATCAATAGAAAGATACAAATTAATATTAAATAAAAATATAACAATATTTAAAAAAATAGTATGCTACATCCAGAAAAATTAATTTTATTTGGTGGTAGTATATTTATTTCTATGAGTATATATATATACCCTATGAGTGTATATTTTATATTCGTTTCCAGTCATCTTCGTCTAAAATTGGTATAACGTATTTCAAACATTTTCTTTCGTTCGCTCACGTTCATTTAACATTTTTGTTTTGCCAACTGTTTGTCTAATACTAATATTTATATTTTCTTTTACTTTTTTACGCTTAGTTTCGTTTGTACATGAATCAAAACCTGTAGTCACAAGATTTTGAAACGAATTGTAGCCGATTTCGTTGTCACAAGTTGACTCAAATTTATTGAGCAAAATTTGTATCGATTTTGGTCGACAACACGAGTTTATACCAACGATTGAAACCTAAACGATTTTGAGTTTCGGTTTTTTCCGTGTTTCGGTTACGGTTTCGGTTATAACTTTTTATAACGAAGGCAAGAATCTTGCATAATTTTACTTTTTAATTTTTAAATAAAGTATCGAAGACAAATAACTTAAACTGCATATTAATTATGAAAACGAATAGAATTTGATTGTATAATTATATTTAAGTTACTTATTTTCCATATTTTCAATTTCTTCAACAAAAAATAAATATTTTTACTAAAAAAAAAAAATCCAATAACATAAAAATTTGAATTATATTTTAATCAAAATCTCAAGGCCATAATAAAATGCAAAATGCTAAATATTCAATTACAAACATCTTTATGTATCATTCAATTTTTAATCGATTAATAAATAAATTATTTTTTATAATATTAATCAACAAACTCGATATTTAAGTTCTTCATAAAAATGTATTTGGCGACTTTTCATTCTACAACGACGATATACATTCATATTAAATAGAAGGAATATTTCGTATACACATATTTCTGTTTTCGTCAGAGATTAAAAAATCCGTATGCTACACGTACCGTATGTCAAGAGAACACAAATAATATCTTGCAGGGTAACGTTTTTCTTTGCGAACACCATGCAAACACAAACTCAAACGCTACAAAGCCAATACTAACAGAAAGAAAAGAATACAACACTAACGAATTACGATGCGTATACACACACTTTCAGACCGACAACCCTTCGTTGCTATTCTGTATCATCGCATGGCAACAAACAGACGCTTGACAACAGACATACACATGATAACGGACAGACGTATGACAACAGACAGTCACATGGCATCACACTACATGTATGTATCTACTACAGTTGCCCAATTGGCAATAACAACGAGTTTTCTTTGTGTTCAAAAAAATTCCCGTCAAAAATTTTATCAAAAGCTTGTATACTGCTTTTTTCGCATTTTTGTTGTTGTTACACTTTCAAACGAATCAGCGGATTTGTGAAAAAAAAACAAAAACACGAAAAGCAATATCACCTAAATGAGCTACACTGTGAAAATGTTCATATTCATTTTATTTTGTTTTTGTAAGTTAAATGAAATAATGAACTTAACTTAAGAAGAACGTCATGATTTGAGAATTAACAAAAAAATGTGTATAAAAATAATAATGTGAATAGCACAGTGCATATGCACAATCGATGTACGAACTAGCGTAGCGAAGAAAAGAGAAAAAAAAACATTGTTTTGTCTATTTTATCTCTTAGTAGTGACTTTTGAAGCACTTTTGAAGCTTTTTAACGCTTCAAATGTGCTTCACAGACCTTATATTTAAGATGCTTATATTCTTTAGCATTGAAAAAGAAAAAACACACATCTTCATTAATGTTCACGTTTATAAATATTTTTTTACGCTTTCCATTGTTACTTTTTGTTCAATATTTAGTAATATCATGAACTCTTTTGAATTTCATTATTACCTTAAAAACATAATAAATACATTAAAAGGATAAAAAAACGCAAGTCTTGCTTTTCTTGCATTGTTCTTGCATTTCTTATCTTGCTGTTGTTCTTGCAAGAAAATCTTGATCTAGTTCTCCTTGTTCTTGCAAAAAATGCAAAAACAAGATGAAAGAACAAGAAATTTTGGATCATGGAAAGATTTATGAATTCGAATTTCGGTAGTAAATTTTAATAATTTCGACTCGCTGTTGGCTCGTATATCTTTCCATCATGAAATGGCAAACCTTACTGAAGAGAAATGTCAAAAGAGCGGCAAGAAATATGGCGTCGTTTGCTGTCCTGTCGCTCTACTTTTGTAGCGTCCCTGTTGAAAATCCCTTGAAAAAACTTTTGTAGCGCTCTTATTGAAAAACCCTGTTTAAACTTGTCAAACTTGCACTTCATTTTTAGTATTCATTTAGTATAAAATGGTATTGCATTGAATAGATCTTTAAAAGAATTTAAAAAATATACAAATGAACTTTTCAAAACTTGTCACACACACTACCCCAAGCTCCCCTTTATATTTTACTAATAAAATAAATAAAAAACCAATGCTGGTGTTTTATTGTTAATTCGATTAATGATACAAAAAACAAATTTTAGACCAAAGATCGTTCTTTTGGAAATATCGTTTCTCAAAAAACAACATGTGAATATTTGTACAACCAAAAATGTTTATTTTGGGAACTCCAAAATTTATTAAATGACATTTTACTTAAGATATTCTATATAAAATAAAATATGTTTTTCTGTTTCTTTTTATACTTTTTTAAAAACCGTTTTAAACCGGCATAAAACCGAAACCGTTTATATCGGTTTTGGATATCGGTTTATTTCTGATTTTCGTATAACGGCTTCGGTTACGGTTTCGGTTTTAAAAATGAAACGGTTTTAAACGGATATCGGTTTCGGTTACGGTTTCGGTTTTAAAAATGAAACGGTTTTAAACGGATATCGGTTTCGGTTACGGTTTCAATCCTTGGTTTATACAATATACACCAATTTGTGTGTTGGTGCAAAGTCAAATTGATGAATCGTATTATTTGAGATTTAGATTTAAAATTGAATTTTATTTGTTTTTCTTACTTTTTTAAAAACCATTTCCAATGCGGCATAAAAACGAAATCGTTTATCATGATTTTTGTGTATCGGTTTATTTCGTATTGTGGGTTTGGTAACTGTTTAATTTGTATTTTAAGCGAAACTGAATTTCGCAACATGTCCGATTGTTCAATTTAATTTTAATATAAACTTTAAACGGAAGAATAAAATTGAATAATCATTAATGTTTGACTTATATATTTTCCTCTTTCTTCCGCAGGCACCATCAGCGCCGCCAACAGCTGCCCGGCCAGTCCACGTCAAGGCTTCCACCAGAATCCCGCCTACAACAATCACATGGCAAACGTAATATTTTCGCTTTCTAAATTGAAACAAATGTTTTTGTTGTTGTTGTTGAATGGTTTTAATATATATTGTTATATAATATATTAACCTATTACATCAATTTATTAACACATTATTTGCTATTTATTTCAATTTATTTTTTTTCTTGTATTATTTTGTTACTTTTTATTATTTTTATTAAAAATTATTATTTTTTTTTGATATTTTATACTATATTTTATTCTTATGTTCATCATTATCATATTTAAACAATTTTCATACATTTTCAATTTAATTACCGCATATAGTTTATTTTTTCTGATACGTTCTTTTTTATACTTTGTTTTCTTTCTTCCCTCATTCTCGTGCTTCACATCATTCTTGAATACAATTCATATGAATGCACTTTTGAATGTATTAGATATGAGATGTCCTTAGCTTATTTTTAAATTTTTATTATTTATTTTTTATTAACTTATATATTGTTTTATAATATATTCTTAATTTTTATTTAGTTTATTTTTAGATATTGTATTTTTTTTTATGAAGCTTTGTTTATATACTCGGCATGTTCCAACTTTCAATCGAAATCGTATGCAAAATTCCAATGAATTTTATTGCATTTTCAGAATATGATTTTTCAATACAAAATAAATCTATGTTAATCGAATTCAACCAGTAAAAGTTTTGCGTAACAATCAAGCATTTCGATCGAAATTGAATTTTGGGGGGATGTTCCGAATAGTTGGTTTGTTTTTTTTTAAATGAGTAATATCACTTTAAATTAAAAAAAGTGTTAATTTCAAGTTATTTTTAGAAAAAAACTTTTTTTTTTATAGTTTTTTAACTTTTTAACATTTTTTTATTATTTTATTAATGTTTTTATATTATTTATTTCTTTTTAATTTTCTATAATTTTGCAGTTATTTATGAATTATTTATAAAAAAAGAAAGTTGTTAAAATCATTTCTCAAATATAAAAATCTTTATCAACTCTTAAAAATTCTTTTTTACAAATAGAATTTTTCGGAGTTTTTTTTTATATATAAAGAAATGATTTTAATTAAGTTTTACCAAATATTAACGTTTTTTTTAAATACTTTTTTTTTTTTAAACTAAAATCTTTTGAAGACTTTTTTTTAATACTTACCAAAAATAAAAGTCTTCTCAGATTTGCTCAATTCGTTATAACAATTTAAATTTTAAATATATATTTTTTAAATTTAAATTTATTAAGCACTAAAAGTCCTTTAATATTTTTTATACCTTAGAAGAAATAACATCTTTTACAGATACAAAAAAAGTGTATAAAAGTCAAAATCTTCAAAGACTTCTCGTGCTTCACAGAATTCATGAATACAATTCATATGAATGTACCATTGAATGTATTTGACACGAGTTCTTTATAGTTTATTTTAAAATGTTTAATTATTAATTTTTATTATGGTTTATAATATTTTTTTAGTAGGGGAGCCTGGAGTGAAGTGAGACACGATTTGATTTTCCTACAAACAATAACAGAATAATTTTTAAATTCTTCTAAATTGGGTCTATTCCATAGACTGATTCATGTTCTAACATTTTGCATTAACAGAATACCTTTCATAGTCATTTTTATTGATTTTTGAGCAATTTTTCAAAACAGCTCAATTTCGGACTTGTTGCAAATATATTGGGGTAAAGTGGGAAACTTTAAAATTTGTATCAAAATGCTATTTTAGTCTTTCTTTTTTATGATTTTTTTTAATAATATAGTCAAATATATTAAGGATAAAAAATTATAGAAGGTAATAAGGGTTTTTCAATAAGAGCGCTACAAACATTTTTCAAGGGTTTTTCAACAGGGACGCTACAAAAGTACAGCGACAGGGACAGCAAACGACGCCATATTTCTTGCCGCTCTTTTGATATTTCTCTTCAGTAAGGTTTGCCGTTTCATGATAGAAACATATACGAGCCAACAACGAGTCGAAATTATTAAAATTTACTACCGAAATTCGAATACGTATATCTTTCTATCATGAAATGGTAAAACTTACTGAAGAGAAATGTCAAAAGAGCGGCAAGAAATATGGCGTCGTTTGCTGTCCCTGTCGCTCCACTTTTGCAGCGTCCCTGTTGAAAAACCCTTTATATTAAGGATAAAAAAATTATAAAAGGTAATACAAAACCAGTTGGGAAGGTTAGATCACATGGGAAATTTTGAAGTAGGGATATAGTGAGTTATATAATTGTTAGTTATGGTCGGTCTACGCCGACCATAAATACCCTACACATGTGTGATATGGTGTGCGGTGATCACTTAAAAAAGTGCATAGGTAACCAGAGTTAACAAATCCTGAAAATACCTATAAACTTGAAATCGCTGAAGGATTTCCTTTCATTTGATACCCATATGTACAAATGGGTAGGTATACCGAATTTCATCTTTTTTTTTGTCGAGAACCACACGTCAGTTCCCGAGAAAACATTTGAGCATAAAGGGTATAAAAATTGGAACGAAACAGTTTGCATTCATTAACATCTCGGTTAAGAAAATTCTTATGATAAATTTGAAGAATTTTCACCGATCAATTCCTTTTGCTTCTGTTAAAGGTTCACTTCTCGGCTTTGTTCTGCAATTCAGATCTTATCTCAGTTAAAGTCAAATTGTAGCTTTTGTTTGGGTTTATGGCCACGATTGCAGTTTTTTTTTGGTTAAACCAATTTAATAATTCATATAACACAATATTTCCCCTAAAATACAACAAACATTGCTTAAATTACATTTCCCACTTTACCCCAGAAAATGTTTCCCACTTTACCACAATGTCGCAATTTGAACAATATTTGTAAATCCCGTTTGCATTTCAAAAGATATACAATATGTGATCATTTTAAACTACTTTTCTAATTAAAATCAACAAAAATTCATACTTTTTGATAGCAAACAACAGAACTTTAAAACAATCAAAAATATTTTTTTTCACTTGTTCTCGAAACGCAATAAAAATTGTATAAATTTGCTTATAACCATGGATGAAAAAAGTTGATGCTTTATTAAGAAGGATTTAACAATTGTTTTTATTTATTTAAATGCAAAAACATGTCCACAAATTGCAATTTCCCATTTTACCCCATGTCTTACTTTACCACAGATTCCCCTACAAATTTATAAATAAATAAAATCTGAAAGCTTTTTAAAAATAATTTTTCAATCTTCTAATATCTTTTTCAATTTCAATGCCTTATATTATTGCCTTATATATTATGCAATATATAGAATTTTAAAAAGATTTTGTAAATTTTTTCTGATATATTTATCAAATAATATATGCTTCAATTCTTTAATATTAAAATATTTTTAATACACCCAGAAAAAATTCTCCCAAATCCCATTAAAATTGGTCAATAGGACAATTATTGATTTAATAGTATACAAAAAATAAATCTTTTCATATAAACTCAATGGCAATGTCATGGTATTTTCTAGTTCAATTAAAATCTTTAAGGACTTTTTTTTAATACTTACCAAAAATAAAAGTCTTTTCTGATTTGTTTAATCTTTATTACAACTAGAAGTAAAATGAATTAAAATCATTTTTAAATACAAATGTTTGAAAACATTTTATTATTAAATTAAACATTTAATTCTTTATAACAAATAACAATTTTTTAAAGATAAAAAAAAAATTAAAAAAGTAAGAATTTGTGAAGATTTTTTAAAAATATAGATGGATTAATATTTTCAAAAAATCTTAAACAAAAAATAAATTTTAAAAATATTTTTAAAATAATTATCGAATTTTCATTACTTTTTAATTTTTAAATATTTTTAATACTAAAGGGGTTTTCAATAAGAGCGCTACACAAGTTTTTTTCAAGGGACGCTACAAAAGTAGAGCGACAGGGACAGCAAACGACGCCATATTTCTTGCCGCTCTTTTGACATTTCTCTGCAGTAATGTTTGCCATTTCAAGATGGAAAGCCAACAACGAGTCGAAATTATTAAAATTTACTACCGAAATTCGATTTCGTATATCTTTCCATCATGAAATGGCAAACCTTACTGAAGAGAAATGTCAAAAGAGCGGCTAGAAATATGGCGTTGTTTGCTGTCCCTGTCGCTCTACTTTTGTAGCGTCCCTGTTGAAAAACCCTTAAGTCAACTTAAAAATTGAAAGTCTACTTTGTTTAATTTTTATTTTGACAATTTCACATGGATTAACATTGTAAAAAAAGATCTTCATTTTAAAGTCTACTTTAAAATGTTTATTATATTTTATTAAATATCTAAATCTTTATATATATAATATATAAATATTTATATGTATAATATATAAACCTTTAAATGATCAAAAATATTTTTTGAAAATGGAAAGGATTTTTTATAATTTATAAAATAATTTTTTAATATTTTTATTATTTAAGTCCATTTATTAATGTATTCTACTTTCTAGAAATGCTTTTTTTATTCTTATACAACAATTTTTAATTATATGTTTAATGACCACAAACATTTATTTAGTCATACCAATTGAATATTTACAAATTGATCACTATTGCTAATGAAATCAAAATTAATTCACGCATTAAATTTTTTATAAAAATGCTTTTTGTTTGTAGTTGAACATTTTGATTTCCTCGGTTTTTTTAACACTTATCAATTTGATATTGAGTTGTTTGTTTATATTATTAGTTTATGAATTAATTTATTTGCCTGCAGCAAGATCTTTTCCAAACTCCTTCAACGGCCAGCTACAACCACAACGAGAAGCCGCCCTATAGCTATGCGCAGCTGATCGTGCAGGCCATTTCGGCGGCACCTGACAAGCAGCTGACGCTATCCGGCATCTACTCGTTCATCGTCAAACACTATCCATACTATCGCAAGGAGACCAACAAGGGTTGGCAGAACTCCATACGTCACAATCTCAGTTTGAACAGGTGCCCCCAAAAAACTTTTGCACTGAATTTTAGACTTTATTTTGATTGTTGTTTGGTATTATTTGCAGATATTTCATAAAAGTTGCCCGCTCGCAGGATGAGCCCGGCAAGGGCAGTTTCTGGCGAATTGATCCCGATAGTGGCGCCAAGCTGATCGATCACAGCTACAAGAAGCGTCGCCAGCGCAGCAGCCAAGGTTTTCGCCCATCGTATGGTATGCCGCGCTCGGCGCCGGTCTCGCCAAGTCACATGGGTAACAAATTCAATATTTGTTTGTTTATTTATTGTATATTTCTTGTTATCGCTTTTTGCAGACAACTCACGCGAAAGCTCGCCGCTACACGATATTGTTTTGCAATCGGCACCGGGCTCGCCGGGCATGTCGCTGGAAAATCGTTCCACTGAAGGTACTTCAAATTTTGTTTGTTTTTCTTTTCGATTAAATGACATTCTAAAGTGTCAACAATTTCAGATCTTATCTACAGCACTCAGCACATGCAGCAGCAGCAACAACAACCGGCTAACAATTCCCATCATCAATACAAGTGAGTAATGCGTTTGTTTATATTTTATGAGTACTTTTAATTAATTGGTGTTCCATAAAATATGACTTAAATCCAAAAAATAACGCAGCATAATAAACAACAATATTGGCGATCTTAAGCCTGAGTCACACGATTAAATAAATGCTCAACTTTGGAATAAATTTTCAAAATATGTTAATATCAAACGTGTGATTGCCCAATTTGTGTATGAAAAATTAGGCAATCAGACGATTTTTGTTTTGAAAATTGATTCAAACGTTGGACGATTATTTAATCGTGTGATTCAGGTTTAGTATGATATTCCGTAGGACTAAGATTCTAGTGAAGACCTCATACTCCGTTTTTGAATATGTGCTTAAAGTTTTCGTATTAATATGTTAAACAAATATATCATGATTTTCTATACATTTTGATCTTTGACTACTTAGCAATTTGAATTTTCTATTGGATTTCTTTTGTATTCCATTGAGAATACTTTAGCTCATATTTTTAATTAAATCCAATTGAAATTCGGGTTGATCTGGACAATGTTTTGACGTACACACTTATTAAGGTGTACCTGTTACAGTGTACAATGGCAAAACTACAACTTTTTTAATTGAACTTTATTTTGGCATTCTATATGGTCTACTGTTAAAAAGTGTAGTATAAACTTATACCCCTACACGTCTGGGTTAGGCACTATGGGGTCCGAAAGAGTTCAAAGGATAACCAATATAGTTTCATCATTTCGTAGCGAAATGGTTCATTGTACGTTTTTGATGTCTAAGGAGTGATTATAGGAAACTTCCCAAGGATGATTACCACTGAACACTTTATGTTTGTATCTTAAAGATTTTCGACTATTTTGAATGGATTTCTAATAAAAATTTCGTTAAGGAGAATGTCTTGGAAAATATATTTTTACAATAATTTTGGTGCAGTGAAAATTACAGCAATTCTTAGTTAAAATTGTGACACTAATTCCGAAAATGGCATGGGTTTTTTCATTTTCATGCCTATTATGGAATCCCAGGTAACGGATTCCGCAAATGTGAAATACGCGTTGTATACGATATTTTGTGTAGCAAACTAGCGGTTCCGAAAATGTGAAAAGTGAATAGAAACGTCAAAAAAGTTTACACAAAGAAAGCTTTATTTTCACAAAAATTTAGTTGACGAATAAAAATGTGAATTCAAATTGCGTGCGTTTGGAATAACATCACTCAAAAACCATTCAGAAGCTTAAAATTTTAATTTTTGGCAAAGGTGCACATTTTGTGTTTGCGGAATCGCATGAAAATTGAAAGGATGTATAAACTTCCAACATTTGTGAACTTTTTCATTTTGTGTACACAATTTTTTTTTTCACATTTGCGGAATCCGCCCCCAGGAATCCAATGCGGCGGGAGTATATTCGATTCACTTTTTCGGAGTAATTGTATTATTGAATTCGCTCGAATCAACTACCTTATCGATCCTCCAAAAACACTCCGAAAACAGCTGTTTGCTGTCAAAAATGAAATGTAATAAAATTAAACAAATTTAAATATATTCAATTGGATTTATTTTTTATTTGGAAGACGATCGCCATAATGTTGGCAGACAAAGAAAACTAGAAATTAGAGGATTAATGAAGTGTGTGATTGAAAAGTGAATAGGTGCTATTGAATTCAGTCTATGAAGACCGAATCCGCCGCGTTTTCAATAATATAGATATTTTCTTTGAATTCGGGGCCTGCTTTATCGACTCCAGCCGCAGTAAATCCCAGGGATTTAATAATCACTTTTAAGCAATTTTCCCGCCGGAATAGATTCTCGGAATTCCATGATCGGCATGATCATTTTTGATTTTAAATATCTTTATGATTTTGTAAGAAGTTGTGTGCGAGTTTGACTAAATTTGAAACTAAAATAAAATTATTTTCAATTTAGCAAATTTTCGAACAATCTAAATTCAATTAAATTGCATGACCGAAATAAACAGATGATATTCGATTGATTAATAATAATAATAGTTTGGCACTACAGTTCTATAAGAACTTAGGCCGAGCTCTCTCACCATTTTGAGATGTGCGTGTTATATTTGTACTCAAAGTGGTGGGACCTACAGTTTATTACCGAATTCGAACGGCGGGTGAGAGCTTTTCATAGGCAATGTTTTTACTCTCGGAGGTTTGCCATTTACTGCCGAGAGGTAGCGCGGTATAGAAAAATGTTTCTATGAAAAGATGTTTAGCCCCAGTCCAGGCTTGAACCGGGGACCTTTCGGCTCGCAGTCCAACGCACTAACCACTGAGCTACCGCGGCTACTTCGATTGATTACGAACTTTAATAATTACCGATTATCGAAATGAGATCGGAAGAAAACTCATTTCTATTGAAAAATAGAATTCTGAAATAGAAAAAAACACGTTGGATAGTTTTTTTTTAAAGAAATATGAAATATATTAATTTTTAATATATATCATTCATTCGAATTATGTATTTTCAAACCATAAAATTCATTTGTGAATATTCACGGCTATTAAACTAACGAATAAATAAAATGAAAACTTCATAACATCAACTATTAAAATATCTCTAATCGCCAAAACTTCCTGCTAATCATTTTTTTGTTTTGTTTCAGCAGCGGCAGCCCATACTATGTGAGCAACCAGAACGCCGTCATGTCTGGCGTTGGTGTCGTTGGCCAGTCGCACGTTGAGAGCGGCGGCGGTGGTGGTGGCGGCGGTGGCAATGGCGTCGGTGCACTCATCGCACTCAAGCGCAATCATGCAATGGCTGCAACAGCGGCACCAGTCACCAGCGCAATACAGATGGTTGGTGGCCACCAGCAGCAGCAGCAATTGCAGCAGCAGCCACAGCATGCGCTACAACATCATCCGGATATTGTTTACGAGGAGATGCCGACTGATTATAGCGGCAACATGGGCGAATCTGGTGACGATGAGTGTGACGCAGCCAAGCGGCCAAAATACATGTCCGAAGTGCTCTGATGTGTTTCCAATGCAGCCGCCGACGTGCAGCGAACGCAGCGTGCGGCTGCAAGCAATTTGTCGTCGCACGTGCAACGTGTTGGACAAATGCTTGCGCCGCCGCCGCCACGTTCCAGTTGCAAGTGAATAATATTCTACAACAACAACCACAACAACAAATAATAATATTAATATTAATATAACAACAACAAATACAACAAGTTAATTGTATCTGATGTTTGCACTTTATTTCTATTAAATAAAATTCAATTGAATTAAATGTTTGGACAAACAAAATGAAATGCACAACAGACGCCGTTTCAATTGACGCTCAGCGCACGCACTCAAGGCACAAATACAAATACACACACACAAACAAACATATAAACACACACACACAACCCACAATCCACAAATACTTATTGAATTTTTATTATTAAATCAAACAAGAGTTGGTTTATTTTGTAGGTTTTTATTAAGCAAACATATTGTATTTGATTTTACAGCAATTAAGCCACATTTTGCGACGTTTACTGCGTGTGGTACGCATGTGGAACGCATTCCGTTTACATGTCGCCGGGATAGCACTTGGGATGGCTGTTGTCTTGGCACTGCGCATCATCGACTTGCTGAAATTCTGTTAGAAATAAGTTAGAAAGCCGTCAACAACAAGAAGGTAACTTTTATATAATTAATGTATATCTATTACCTATTCATTAAAAAATAACCTAAGAAATGTGTAAATATGTGTTAATAAATCTTTTTGCTTAATGTCTTCAAAAAACAAAAACAAAAATTTCAATGTATAAAAAATCAAAAATCATTTTCAGGACGAATTCTATTGAGATAAGACAAATTTAATTCCGAATTGGAAAATTGATTTTTTAAAATCAAAAACAATTTCTAAAAGTGGAAGTTAACTTAATTTCGTTTCACTGAAATGAATTTAAGGTTTCAGAATTAAATTCATCTACTATCAATTCAATGCAACTATATTATACACCATGAAATCTGCAGATAATTTATAAAATATGTCTTCCAAAATTTTACCACACATGATAGCTATCTGATGGGTGCCGTAATATTCTAATATAGAAGAAAACGAAATCGCAGATGAAATAGGTTCCAAACAAAACCATGTACCAAACGAAATATCAATGCAACAAGGTCTTACATTAATATGACTATAAACACATCATCTTAAGTCGTCTCTGGACAGAAACTAACGATAAAAACACAAAAAAAATCAAAAAAACAAGAATCACAGAATATCCCGAGTGAAATTAGTTAAGATTAGACTCCTTTCACAACGTCCCTGATCAGAATACGATAAGGCATCTGCAAATCAGCCTGGAGATTAAACGGAGAATAACTCTTGCCAACAGGTACTACTTTGGGCTCAGTAGGCAATTGATAAGTAGAGCCAAAATAACGGACAAAAATAACGCTCTACAAGTCACTCATCATGCCCGTCCTACTATATGGTGCAGAAACATGGACGCTGGCCTCCACCGATGAGAGAACGACGTCCCTGAATACGATAAGGCATCCCAGGGCTCAGTAGGCAATTCAGAAGTATTGCCGGACAACAAGAACGCTCTACAAATCACTCATAATGCCCGTCCTACTTTATGGTACTGAAACATGGAAGCTGGCTTCCACCGAGGAGAGAGAACTGGGAGCGTTCGAGAAAAAAATTCTCCGTAAAATCTTTGGCCATATCTGATTTGCTAACGAGTATCGAATCAGGATGAACCATGAGCTGTATGAGTTATTCGACGATTTTGACATAGTCAAGCGCATCAAGATCCAGCGGCTTCGCTGGCTAGGTCATGTCGAACGAATGGATGAAAACACTCCAGCCAAGAAGGTACTTGCATCGAGACTCGAAGGTGGACAGCGTAGAAGAGGGTGTCCTAATCTGCTTTGGAAAGACTAAGTTGAGGACAACATGGCAACGCTTGGTATTTCTAACTGTCATCAGCGCACTCAAAGCAGAAGCGACTGGTGCGGCTTCATTTCAGCGATCAAGACCGAGTAAATAAGTAATCTGCAATCTGACATAATCGTGACCAGAGTCGATTGGAGTAAGTCTAATTTTAAATTCACATTCGGTAACCTGCACCATTCTTAACAAAGAAGCCTGATCTAAAGCCGATTTTAGATAATCTGATATGATTGGAATTTCAGAAGTAAAATTAGGAAACCTGATCAGAATAGTAACTTCACATAGTGTCACATTTTGAGTCAGATGTGGTAGCCTGATCACTACGAGGGTGGGTCAATAAGTCCCAAATGGTCGATAAAAATCCACGGTATGACATTGGACGATCGGTGAGTGAAGGGGTCAATGAATTTGATTAAGAATTGCTCCCTCATCTAGTATATTCTCCAGAGTTAGCCCCCCTGCGAATATATATTGTTTCCAAATATGAATAAATAGTTTTGCGTCGATGAAAAAAAATATATTTTGAGGGCCTCAAGATATCGTATTATTTGAAGAGCATCAAAAAAATTGGAGAATCATTGAACGATGTGCTAAAAGTAGAACTATGTTAATATATACAATTTTTTTTCGCCGAAAATAGTGTTGTTTATTTCAATTCTCAGGAACTTATTGAACCACCCTCGTATTTTATTTGAATTCAGAAAGCCTGATCAGACAATGATGTCATCCTGAACAAAATGTACACTCAGGATCGTTATCACTTGGTTCAATCACGGTAGGAGCTGTAACTTATTATTGTAATGTCCTAACACGCCGACTCTAGCGTATGGGCAACAGGTTCTTTAGATAATAGACTACCAATTGAAAGCCTATTGAAGTTCTTGATTTGTTCGTTCGTGGAAGCACATATTTATAATTTTGAACACAATGGAACAGCAGTATGTCCCAGATAAACATCTGCAACACCTAACCCAATTAAATCATCACCAACTCACCTTTGTCCGTGCGCATGCAATTCCAGACGCTCAATTTGCATAGACTCTCAAATTGCTTCCAGCATTTGCCGTTGGTAGCGCATATCGGCATGTTCAAACTGTTGCATAGAAAGTCACATTTACGTGGCTGATCGGCATGCAATGTGCCAACATGATAATTGATAACTTCGGGCAGATGTTGATGAATTTGCTGCACAATTTGATCCACATGATTGGGAACAACTACAGCGCGTGCAGCACGTGTTTTGTGATTTGCAATAATTTGTGGAACATGTTGGTGTACTTGTTGCACAACTGCCTGGACTTTTGGTGGTACATCCACAGCTGCAACAGGCGCTGCAACTTTTTCGCTAACCATTTCCTTTGTTGGACCTTTTTTTTGCAGTGCCTGATTGATTACTTGTGGAATGTGTTGCTGTGCCTGCTGCGATATTTGTTGTACATGTTGTTGTAATTTGTCTGTGAGCGCGGATATTTGCTGTGGATCTTTGCCATGTCCAATGGTAATATTCAAATTACCAGGAACCTCCGGAATGAGCAAAACTTTTTCTTTATCGGCACTTTGTGGAACTACTTGTTGTTTGTTCTTTTGGTCTTTGGCCAAATGTTCAGCCAATACGGTTTGTGGAACGCGATGCACTTTAACATGTTCAATAATATGATCAATGTGCTGATTAATTTGTTGTTTTGTGTGAGCTGGCAATTGTTGCGGAGATGGTAATTTTGCGGACTTAATAGCATTTGGAACATCGCCTACTTGTGGAAATCCTACAGGCAACACTCCCAGTTGTGGAACCTCTACTTCGGGTACGCTGAATTGTGGACTTTGAGGTATGTTTACAGTAAAAGCTTGCGTAACAAGAGCTGTGCAAGAAGATATTTGAAAACAAAGTAAAATTTTGAAATATTTATTACTTACCACATAAAATAACAAACTTCATTGTTTTTGTTTATAATCCACACAAACAGCTTGAATACTTTGAAGCTCAGAAAGAGTTCTGTTCTAAGGCCTACACATGCGCACCGTCTTTATAGCAGCTTTCATATTCACGCAATAAGAATAAGGTACAAGTCAATTTTTAAAATGTTCTTGCATACATTAATTAATTAATAATATTAATGCAAACATTATTGAAATTAATGTCACAATTAATGAGTGTGCTTCAGATTGAAATGCTTCACTTTTGGTTGGTTTGTTTGTTTTTGTTGTATAATGTGACGAAATAACCGGTTGTCTGTTGTAGCGGGGAATTTGTTTACTTATTTTTTTGGGAAAGATATTAATTGCAATTTATAAAAATAACACGCACAGATTTAGTGAATGTAAAAACGTATGTCGAAGCATCAAGATTTTTTGAAGACTCCCTTTTCGAAACGACTCAAAATAAAATAACGTCCGTTGGTTAACATCACTTCAGAAATATTAACATATTAATTGGTGCATTTTATGTTAAAGCTAAAATTAAAACTGTTTTAACACACCCAGTAAAAATATGGTCAATTCTGTGGCAATATGAATTAACAGCATAACTCGACATATGTTCAAATTGAGTTATAAATACCATCGTAATCCTGATATACGAATTCATTTTGTCGTCTTATCGTTGCTGAGATAAATACAAGCAAAAATCCTAAAAGCATATCTGTGTGTTAATAAATATTTATCTTTATTAAAAAAACATTCGAAAAAAAATCTAACAAAAAAGATTTGCAGACATTTATTTTATTTAAGTTTTTCATAAATTTGCAAATATCATTTTTAAAATATTTTTAAAAATAATTTTCGGAATCAGTTGTAAAGCTTAAAAATTCTCTCCTGAAAAGTTCAAAAAATACACTTTATTTCACATTGCCACAGAATTAATAGTATTTCAATAAAAAAACAATTATTTATACTATTAAAATTGCTCAATTCGATGCATACTATTAGTTCAATAATATTCAAACTGTTTATAAAATATGTTGTTGTACCATAACTTTATTATTTATTTTTTGATTGTTATTTATTTTAAAAACATTTAAAGCTTAACTTTTTTAAACCTATAAATATTTCTATATAATATTATTCATTTTATGGTACACTAAGAAATCAGGATGTTTATGATAGTCTTGCTGTATCCAGAAACTTGGCAAATTAATAGTATTTCAATAAAAAAATAGGAAGTGTACCATTATTTCAATACTATTCAAACTGTTAATACAATATGATGTTGACCAATACATTTTATAATATGCTCTTTTAATTTCAATAAGCAAGACCTATAAATATTTAATGATAAGTATTATTAATTTTATGGTATAGTCGAATTACATTTTCCTAATAATTTATTAAAACAAAAATGTATTTTAGTTATTTTATAATATAATTTATTTAATTTAAATGAAGATCACACACTTGTAAAAAGTCACTTCTCGTTTCAAATGGTTATAAGACATTTGTTTGCTTTCGTTTCCAATAACTGATTGTAGTACTTCCCTACGGGGAAACGAACCGGTCCTAGACCAGGAACGTGACTGGTTCCTTGGAGATAGTTAACCGGTCCTAGTGCTGGCTCTTTTATATGAAACCAACCGGCAACTTTGACATGGTATTGTCCTAGGCAGGGGTCAATTAACATCTCCTGCAGAGCTGTTTGTTTTTCAAAATCGTCTTCTGTGACCGGTACCTTTAGACCTATCAAAGAACTAGTCCTTAAAAATCATATTCGGAGATCGGTGCCAATGGTACATTCAGTAAAAAAAAATTATTTAAATATTTTTAATTGTTTTGTTTATATTTTATTTGTTTTAAATATATTTTAAATTTTAGTTATTTTATTTTACATTTACATTTTATTTTATTTTAAACTCTTCTTCCATTTCACTTATGATTCCACCCTTGCATTCGTGCATTATAATTACTTGGAAGACGTACTATATTTAAAGCAATTATTTTTCGAAAAACAGTTCACGAATTATAGACGCATTACTTGCATCGTGTAAATAAGTCTCGTGACTTTGGCGCCACCTAGTGCCTTTTCTCCAGCGACATATTTAGGATGGACACGATCCGTCTTCTCATGCACACCTTTAGTCCTATCAGAGATCTAGTCTTTAAGAGCATGTCCTTAGTCGGTACCAATGGTACCCGTCAAGTGATACACACTAAAATACTATTTAATGATACTATTAAAAATTGTCAATAGGATAAATAATTATTTTAATCGGAAAATACTAGAAAATACCATGACATTGCCATTGAGTTTATATGAAAAGATTTATTTTTTGTATACTATTAAATCAATAATTGTCCTATTGGCCAATTTTAATGGGATTTGAGGGATTTTTTCCCGCAGAGAAACCATTAAAACAATAGTATAAATACTATTAACAATAATGATATTGAAATATTTAAAATAATGGTACTGAATTGTTCAAATACTATCAAATTAATTAGAAAATTTTTGAATTAATATAAAAAAAGGAAAAAAAAAGAAATAAAAGGAATGACTATACCATTGAGTCCATAATGGGACATTTTCTTCTGAGAGCACCTTCGATTTGCTTCATATTTTAATATGCTGTTAATATTGGCCAATGAAGTTTAAATTTAATTTATTAGATTTCTTTCGGAACCCCTTGAACCCGTTAATGCACTCTTTAAATACGATTTTTCTTGTTTTTAACCACATCGTCAAAAACTGTATTTTTTTTAATTCTGAAAATGATGTACATAAATTCTTGACATTAAACAACAAATCATCACATTTTGATTTGGAGTGGTAAGAATTTTTTTTTATTTATTTTTATCAAGCCCTGGTAAAAAAAAACAAACTAAACTTTCATTTATTATTCTACGTTTATTTTGAGTTTTTGTCAAATGTCAAAAAATGTATGTAATTTAGCAGATATACGATAATAACTCTTTTGTGCTGAATATAATTGATGATTTTTTATATTATTTTACTAAAATAAAACACATAAAATAAAAACACAGTAACTGGATTTAATATCGTGAATTTAAACACGTGTTTTTTGATTTGCAATAATTTGTGGAACATGTTGGTGTACTTGCTGTACAACTGCCTGGACTTTTGGTGGTACAACCGCAGCTGCTACTTTCTCGCTAACCTTTTCCTCTTTTTTGCCCTTTTGTTGTTGTGCCTGATTGATTACTTGTGGAATGTGTTGCTGAGCCTGCTGAGAAATTTGTAGCACTTGTTCCGGTATAACGACAGCGCGTGCAGCACGTGATTTGTGATGTTCTAGTATTTGTGGAACATGTTGGTGTACTTGTTGCACAACTGCTTGGACTTTTGCTGGAACATCACTAGCAACAACAGCTGGTGCAACTTTTTCACTAACCTTATCCTGTTGCTGCGCCTTTTTTTGCAGTACCTGATTTATTACTTGTGGAATATGTTGCTGTGCCTGCTGCGAAATTTGATGCAATTTGTTTGTGAGTTCAGAGACTTGTTGTGGATCTTTCCCGTGGCCGATGGTGATATGCAAATGACCAGGAACCTGTGAACCGGGCGCTACTTTTTCATTTAAATGATTAATTACTTGTGGAATGTGTTGCATTGCATGTTGTGAAATTTGATGTAGTTTATCTGCGCCGAGTGCAGACTGTTGCTGAGCGGGTGCATCTTTTTGTTGTACTTGTTGTTTTTTCTGTTGTTCTTTGGCCAAATGTTCAGCCAATACGGTTTGTGGAACGCGATGGACTTTAACATGTTTTATAATATGATCGATGTGCTGATTGATTTGTTGTTTAATATGGGCGGGCAATTGTTTCTGCTGGTGGGTGGGTACCGTGGGCATTGCGTTATTTTGCTCTTGTTTTATGTGTGCTTGGACTTGTGGAACGTGTTGCAAGATATGATTAATATGCTGTTCGGCTAGCTGTTGTACTTGCGGAGATGGCAATTTTGTGGGCTTTACAACGTGTGGAACATCGCCTACTTGTGGAATCCCTACAGCCTGAACTCCCAGTTGTGGAACCTTTTCTTCGGGTACGCCAACATGTGGACTTTGAGGTATGTTCAGAGCAAAAGCTTGCGTAACAAGAGCTGTGCAAGAAGATATTTGAAAAAAAAATTGAAATTTTGAAATATATATTACTTACCACATAAAATAACAAACTTCATTGTTTTTGTTTATAATCCACACAAACAGCTGGAATACTTTGAAGCTCAGAAAGAGTTCTGTGCTAAGCCCTACTCATGCGCACCGCTTTTATAGCAGCTTTTATATTCTGACAACAAGAAGAAGGTCCAAATGCATTATTTAAAATGTCTTGCATACATTTTCTTGTCGACATTTTTTATTGTTCTTGCTGTATAAAGTTACGAAATAACCGGTCTTCTGTTGTAGCAAGGAATTTGTTTCCTTTTTTGTTTTTGTTGGAACGATATTAATGCAATTTATAAAAATAACACGCAAAGCATTAGTAAATGTAAAAACGTATGTCAAGGCATCAATATTTTGTAAAGTTTATTAAAGACACTCTTTTTGAAACGGCTCAAAATAAAATAACGTTGATTGGTTTTAACATCACTTCAGAAATATTAACATATTAATTGATGCATTTTATATTAAAGCTAAAATAAAAACGAGGAGTTAACAGGTAATCAAATAAAGAAACAAAACAAAAGAATTGGTTAAATCTTAATACGATTTCGAATACATGATTTACATTTTCCACAGCAAAAAGGGAAACATGGGAAACTCTTATGTGGTCGAGTTTCCCATGAAAATATAGAATATTCTAAATATGGCGTAACGGATACCCTTGAGATCGCTTGTATTATCCAACTAAGGCCATAGTCACGACCAACACAATGGAGTAATGGTGAATTTGAACCTAGTCCGTCTTCACCACACAAATCCGTGATCATGCTCACGATTATAATGATGTATATTGGAATTCAAAGTGCTAAAATCAAATCAATAAAATGTTCCAACTTTGGGGCCTCTGCATATTTTCGGATTTATGACCTTTTAAAGTTTGAGACGTGATTTCTCAAAAACCGTAAAATTAAATGTGCAAAAATGGATTATAAAATGTGCCAATTTTGATGTCTCTACGAGGAGTATTTACGGTATTTTTAGTTATTGCACTATTCTGAGTTGTTTTAAAAAATAAATTCCATTTTTTTAGATTATAAAAAGACAACATTATTTTTAACTCGTTCAATTTTCAATAGATTTTCGTGATTAATATCTTATTTGATGCAGCAACATCTAAAGTTTCATTAGAAAATACTGAAAACTTTTAAAAGATCGAAAAATTTATCAAATTTTGACGCAAAAAACACCATCTAAAATACAGTTTTTGGTCCATAAAATCAAAATTTAGATCAACAGTTATCTGGAAACACAATTCCGCAGTTCCGCTCGCCATTCCCTATAAGAAAATCTATATCTCATTTAGTTTACTCAACATTTTTTTTATTGCGTTTTTAGAAAGTAAGTGGTTAGCCCATCCTATTTTACTGATTTTCTGAAAAATTTTACAACTCGATTTTTCAACGGTTTTTAAATCAGTTTTATTTACTGAACTCGAATCTGAAAACCATTTTGGTCTATCACGTATAGTTTTTGCACTATACTCAGATGTTTGAACGATAGAATTACTTTTTTTAAGATTATGAAAAGACAACATTATTTTTAACTCGTTCAATTTTCAACAGATTTTCATGCTTTATATCTTATTAGACGCAGCAACATCTAACGTTTCTTATGAAAATATAGAAAAAATTTAAAAGATCGAAAAATGTATAAAATTTTGACGCAAAACTCACCTTCTAAACAACAGTTTTTGGTCCATAAAATCAAAATTTAGATAAACAGTTACCTGGAAACACAATTCCGTAGTTTTGCTCGCCATTCCCTACAAGAAAAACTATATCTCATTGAGTTTACTCAAAATTTTTTTTATTGCGTTTTTAGAAAGTAAGTGGTTAGCCCATCCTATTTTACTGATTTTCTGAAAAATTTTACAACTCGATTTTTCAACGGTTTTTAAATCAGTTTTATTTACTGAACTCGAATCTGAAAACCATTTTGGTCTATCACGTATAGTTTTTGCACTATACTCAGATGTTTGAACGATAGAATTACTTTTTTTAAGATTATGAAAAGACAACATTATTTTTAACTCGTTCAATTTTCAACAGATTTTCATGCTTTATATCTTATTAGACGCAGCAACATCTAACGTTTCTTATGAAAATATAGAAAAAATTTAAAAGATCGAAAAATGTATAAAATTTTGACGCAAAACTCACCTTCTAAACAACAGTTTTTGGTCCATAAAATCAAAATTTAGATAAACAGTTACCTGGAAACACAATTCCGTAGTTTTGCTCGCCATTCCCTACAAGAAAAACTATATCTCATTGAGTTTACTCAAAATTTTTTTTATTGCGTTTTTAGAAAGTAAGTGGTTAGCCCATCCTATTTTACTGATTTTCTGAAAAATTTTACAACTCGATTTTTCAACGGTTTTTAAATCAGTTTTATTTACTGAACTCGAATCTGAAAACCATTTTGGTCTATCACGTATAGTTTTTGCACTATACTCAGATGTTTGAACGATAGAATTACTTTTTTTAAGATTATGAAAAGACAACATTATTTTTAACTCGTTCAATTTTCAACAGATTTTCATGCTTTATATCTTATTAGACGCAGCAACATCTAACGTTTCTTATGAAAATATAGAAAAAATTTAAAAGATCGAAAAATGTATAAAATTTTGACGCAAAACTCACCTTCTAAACAACAGTTTTTGGTCCATAAAATCAAAATTTAGATAAACAGTTACCTGGAAACACAATTCCGTAGTTTTGCTCGCCATTCCCTACAAGAAAAACTATATCTCATTGAGTTTACTCAAAATTTTTTTTATTGCGTTTTTAGAAAGTAAGTGGTTAGCCCATCCTATTTTACTGATTTTCTGAAAAATTTTACAACTCGATTTTTCAACGGTTTTTAAATCAGTTTTATTTACTGAACTCGAATCTGAAAACCATTTTGGTCTATCACGTATAGTTTTTGCACTATACTCAGATGTTTGAACGATAGAATTACTTTTTTTAAGATTATGAAAAGACAACATTATTTTTAACTCGTTCAATTTTCAACAGATTTTCATGCTTTATATCTTATTAGACGCAGCAACATTTAACGTTTCTTATGAAAATATAGAAAAAATTTAAAAGATCGAAAAATGTATAAAATTTTGACGCAAAACTCACCTTCTAAACAACAGTTTTTGGTCCATAAAATCAAAATTTAGATAAACAGTTACCTGGAAACACAATTCCGTAGTTTTGCTCGCCATTCCCTACAAGAAAAACTATATCTCATTGAGTTTACTCAAAATTTTTTTTATTGCGTTTTTAGAAAGTAAGTGGTTAGCCCATCCTATTTTACTGATTTTCTGAAAAATTTTACAACTCGATTTTTCAACGGTTTTTAAATCAGTTTTATTTACTGAACTCGAATCTGAAAACCATTTTGGTCTATCACGTATAGTTTTTGCACTATACTCAGATGTTTGAACGATAGAATTACTTTTTTTAAGATTATGAAAAGACAACATTATTTTTAACTCGTTCAATTTTCAACAGATTTTCATGCTTTATATCTTATTAGACGCAGCAACATCTAACGTTTCTTATGAAAATATAGAAAAAATTTAAAAGATCGAAAAATGTATAAAATTTTGACGCAAAACTCACCTTCTAAACAACAGTTTTTGGTCCATAAAATCAAAATTTAGATAAACAGTTACCTGGAAACACAATTCCGTAGTTTTGCTCGCCATTCCCTACAAGAAAAACTATATCTCATTGAGTTTACTCAAAATTTTTTTTATTGCGTTTTTAGAAAGTAAGTGGTTAGCCCATCCTATTTTACTGATTTTCTGAAAAATTTTACAACTCGATTTTTCAACGGTTTTTAAATCAGTTTTATTTACTGAACTCGAATCTGAAAACCATTTTGGTCTATCACGTATAGTTTTTGCACTATACTCAGATGTTTGAACGATAGAATTACTTTTTTTAAGATTATGAAAAGACAACATTATTTTTAACTCGTTCAATTTTCAACAGATTTTCATGCTTTATATCTTATTAGACGCAGCAACATTTAACGTTTCTTATGAAAATATAGAAAAAATTTAAAAGATCGAAAAATGTATAAAATTTTGACGCAAAACTCACCTTCTAAACAACAGTTTTTGGTCCATAAAATCAAAATTTAGATAAACAGTTACCTGGAAACACAATTCCGTAGTTTTGCTCGCCATTCCCTACAAGAAAAACTATATCTCATTGAGTTTACTCAAAATTTTTTTTATTGCGTTTTTAGAAAGTAAGTGGTTAGCCCATCCTATTTTACTGATTTTCTGAAAAATTTTACAACTCGATTTTTCAACGGTTTTTAAATCAGTTTTATTTACTGAACTCGAATCTGAAAACCATTTTGGTCTATCACGTATAGTTTTTGCACT
The DNA here is from genome assembly GCA_951804985.1 of Dryomyza anilis. Lineage (NCBI taxonomy): Eukaryota > Metazoa > Arthropoda > Insecta > Diptera > Dryomyzidae > Dryomyza > Dryomyza anilis. The sequence goes on from OX638134.1 coordinate 3,721,527, forward strand.
ATACTCAGATGTTTGAACGATAGAATTACTTTTTTTAAGATTATGAAAAGACAACATTATTTTTAACTCGTTCAATTTTCAACAGATTTTCATGCTTTATATCTTATTAGACGCAGCAACATTTAACGTTTCTTATGAAAATATAGAAAAAATTTAAAAGATCGAAAAATGTATAAAATTTTGACGCAAAACTCACCTTCTAAACAACAGTTTTTGGTCCATAAAATCAAAATTTAGATAAACAGTTACCTGGAAACACAATTCCGTAGTTTTGCTCGCCATTCCCTACAAGAAAAACTATATCTCATTGAGTTTACTCAAAATTTTTTTTATTGCGTTTTTAGAAAGTAAGTGGTTAGCCCATCCTATTTTACTGATTTTCGGTAAAATTTTACAACTCGAGTTAACGACGGTTTTTAGATCAGTTTTATTTCCTGAACTCGAATCTGAAAACCATTTTGCTCTATCATGTGTAGTTTTTGCACTATACTCAGTTGAATGCGAAATATACTCTGTTGATTACAGCGATATAACTTCTGAACGCATTTACCGATTTTCATGAAATCTCATTTATACATGAGTATGGTTGACTGGCAATAATACTTTAAAATAATTTTTAAATCGGTTAATAATTAAAAATTTTATAGCTCAATATATGCGAAATGTCAAGTAACGATTTTCGTTTATTAAAAAGTAGGCGTGGCTGATCGCTAATCCAACTTTTTATATTTTTCTCATCACAAATGCGTCTTACACATTTCACTAGTTTAAATTTTATGCAAATCGCTTGAGCCGTTCTATTTCCATAAATAAATATATAAAAAAAACGTAGCATAAAATTGGTTTGCATATAAAAGGCATATGCGTTTATGAATTTCTAAAATTTTATTTTTGTATTTTAGCAACATTCATTAGCAACCATACTACCAAAATGTATGTTAATCGGATGCTTCATTAAAATTACATAAATCAATACATCAAACAACTTGTTGACGTTTTTGCATGTCAAACATTTCAATTTCAAATAGTGGGCGTGTCTGTTGTTCAACAACGCCCCTTTGATATTTGCTATAAACAGCAAACTTTTAAGTTTCTCTAGTATAAATTTCAAGCAAATCGGAGCCTCCGTTTTATTTTTATTTGGTTTTGTTTATGAAAAAAGTAAAATTGTCAAAAAAAATCTGCAAAAATCTTGTAACTTTTTTTTCGTTGGTTTTTGTCTCAACTTAAAAATGAAAGGTTTGTGTATCGGCTTAATCAATATCTAAAAACCATTGCATACTTTTAGGCGTTGCGTTTAAATTTACTACGCTGTGTATTTGCAGGACCTAGTGCATTCTTTCAATTTTCACCTATTTTAAAGCGCAAATTCCAAAAATAAAAAATATTAAAATTAAATCAAGAGATTTGTAATAAAAATAAAAAAAAATCTAAAACAATTTAAAAATGTGTTAATATATTTTATTTACGTTTTTCTTTCAATTATGGCAAATTTTTTATATAATTTTTAAACTTTATATTTATACATAATAATACATTTATGTCAACGGAAATAACCAAATAAAATATACATGGTGATTTGATGATTTTCAATACATCCTCTTCTCCCTCCTTTTACAATATTTTTGCCTATGATTTCATGTACTCCTCAGAGCAAATAGTCAGCCAATACATTTGACAACGATCGTCTTTAGTTGCTTTGAAGGACTTGTCGGGATGTTTGCAGTTGAAGGTTTCCATGACGCACTGGTTGGGAAACTGGTGCAGGCAGACATCGTTCGTGGCGCAAATCGGAACATAATCGAATTTTGTACATATCAAATCGCAGGGATCTTCATTGGAATTCTTGTTTAAAACTTGGGGAACTTTAGAAGTTTCGAGAACATTGGCACCCTCAGAAACTACAGGAACCTGTGGTACTATGGGAACTTTAGAAATTTCTGAAACTACAACTGGAACTTTTGAAACATCGGCCACCAACTTAGGAACTACAGGAACCTCCGAAATTTTAGGGACTTTAGAAATCTCCGGAACATTATCAACTGCTGCCACTACAACGTCATGTTCAGCATCACCAATAGCATGCGGCTCTTGTGGCACTGTTACCGTTCCCGGCACCAAGTCCTTGGACAGCGTGTTAATCGGCGTTGGTAACACATGATCTTTGCCAACCTCGACGACTTGTGCGATGAGTGGTACCTCTTTGGCGACGACATGTTCTACCTTACCAAGCTCTAGTGGCAACTGTATCGTGGTCTTGCTGGTAACCTCTTCAATTGGCAGCACATTAGCTGTGACAGCGGACAGCAGTACTAGAAAAAATATAAATTATTAAAACTTAGTATTCTTATAATTAATTGCAGTAGTTCACATTTACCTGCTACGAATAAAAATAAAATCTTCATGGTTTGACAAGTTTGACTTTGGGATTGGGAATGCGTTGAGACAGACTATGCGTCTTTTATTTATATGAATGAAGTTTTATGATTTCAGATATATGGTTTTAATATTATATAACAGGAAGATTCTAAAAATACAACGGTCGATACGTAGAGGTGTGTCGTCGTCGTCGCGCTGTTGACTGACGTAATCGAAACCTGTTGAAGTCTCATGCGTACTTATTACACATGAATTTTATGAGGTTACTAAAAATAAATTTGATTATAAATCCATAAATAATATTAATTCATTTTACAGTGGCAACATTTGTAAGTTTTCAATCATTTGTGAAACTTTAATCATTTCCAAACATACTGGAATATACAATTTTTTACGCAGAAAAATCGCGGAGATATTAGATATCATTGAAATTTACATATAGTATTGAATAGTATTCAATAGTAGTCAATACTATTGGATAGCATTCTATACTATTTAATGGTATTCAATACTAGTGAACAGTATTTAATATTCAATACTTTTGAATAGTATTCAATACTATTCAATAGTATTCAATACTATTCAATAGTATTAAATACTATTGAATAGTATTCAATACTATTGAATAGCATTCAATATTATTTAATATTATTTAATACTATTGAATAGTATTCAATATTATTGAATAGTATTCAATATTATTGAATAGTATTCAATATTATTGAATAGTATTCAATACTATTGAAAATTTTCAATACTATTAATAGTATTCAATTCTATTGAATAGTAAACAATACTATTGAATAGTATTCAATACTATTGAATAGTATTCAATACTATTTAATAGTATTCAATAATATTGAATTGTATTCAATACTATTGAATAGTATTCAATACTATTGAATAGTATTCAATACTATTGAATAGTATTCAATACTATTGAATAGTATTCAATACTATTGAATAGTATTCAATACTATTGAATAGTATTCAATACTATTGAATAGTATTCAATACTATTGAATAGTATTCAATACTATTGAATAGTATTCAATACTATTGAATAGTATTCAATACTATTGAATAGTATTCAATACTATTGAATAGTATTCAATACTATTGAATAGTATTCAATACTATTGAATAGTATTCAATACTATTGAATAGTATTCAATACTATTGAATAGTATTCAATACTATTGAATAGTATTCAATACTATTGAATAGTATTCAATACTATTGAATAGTATTCAATACTATTGAATATAATTCAATACTATTGAATAGTATTCAATACTTTTGAATAGTATTCAATACTATTGAATAGTATTCAATACTATTGAATAGTATTCAATACTATTGAATGGTATTTTTTTATAGTATAATTTTCAATACTATTAATAGTATTCAATACTATTGAAAATTTTCAATACTATTAATAGTATTCAATACTATTCAATAGTATTCAATACTATTCAATAGTATTCAATACTATTGAATAGTATTCAATACTATTGAATAGTATTCAATACTATTGAATAGTATTCAATACTATTGAATAGTATTCAATACTATTGAATAGTTTTCAATACAATTGAATATTATTCAATACTATTGAATAGTATTCAATACTATTGAATAGTATTCAATACTATTGAATAGTATTCAATACTATAGAATAGTATTCAATACTACTGAATAGTATGCGATACTATTGAATAGTATTCAATACTATTGAATAGTATTCAATACTATTGAATAGTATTCAATACTATTGAATATTATTCAATACTTTTGAATAGTATTCAATACTATTGAATTGTATTTAATACTATTGAATAGTATTCAATACTATTAAATAGTTTGCAATACTTTTGAATATTATTCAATACTATTTAATAGTATTCAATACTAGTGAACAGTATTTAATACTATTAATTATTATTCAATACTCTTGAATAGTATGCAATACTATTGAATAGTATTCAATACTATTCAATAGTATTCAATACTATATTTTGAATGATATTCAATACTATTGAATAGTATTTAACACTATTGAACTTGAACGTTATTAATTTGATTTTATTTGTATTGAAAAATCAAATTTTGAGTTGCCAAACACAAATTCAATCGAATTAAATTGTTTATACAGAATAAAATTAAAATTAACTAAAACTAAAATTAAACTAGGTACACTTTAAAAAAATCCTAACGCAAAATACAATTTTCTTTTAATTTACAAAGTATTTTTTTTTTTTTCATTTATTTATTGTATAATTTTTGTTATTTCATATTGTTTATATATATTATATTTTAAATTATTTAATAGTATGCTATAAAATTTGCTTATATTAAAAAGTGTAAATTTAATCACTTGGCTATACAAAAAAATTAATTGTAATAATAAAATCTTGTGTGGTTTTATGTAATAAACATGCAAAAAAAAAACCTCAAAAATAAATTAATTTTAAATATTACAAATATTTTAGACTGTTAAATGATTAATTAAAATAAATATTTATTTTATAATAAAATATGCAAATATTTAACAAATTAATTCCATTGTTAGTACCTTGATTGCTGACCTCATAATAAGTTTTAAAACAAATATTTAAATTTGGAAAAAATTCAAATAAAAAATTAACTTTTTTATAAATTTACAACTTACATTTTGCAGCAAAAATGTAAAGTGAAAACAGCAATAAATTTCAGTATATATATTACAAAGCAATTACTTAAGTTTGACTTGAAGTTTTTTTCAATAGTTTTTGTTCTTTAGCTTGCCGCGTTCTCATTTTGCTTGAATCTAAAGATTTTTGATTAAATTTTTCATTTTTACAGCTTTTTTTAAGTGAGAAATGTTGAAAAATCACGCGCTGTCTGTCTTCTTCGTTTTAAGGATTGATTGTCCCTTTTATTTCAAACGCAAATTGTTTTTTTGTTCAGCTAAATTTTAGTTTTTTTTTTCATAAATTAATTTAAACAATTTATAAATTTTGTTTTTCTTAATTTAATTTTTACTAAAAAAAAACTATATTTACTTTTGTTGTTTTTGTAATTAATTTAGGCTTAAAATTATATTAACAAATTTTGAAATTTTGATTTTTGTTTTAATTTTAACATTTTGATTTTAGTTGCTTGTAGTAATTATTATTAAATTTTAATTTTATTTTATAGTTTATTTATATTTTTTATTTTAATTTATTCTTGTCCTTAATAGTTACTTTTTTTAAACATTTTTTTGTTTTTATTTTTTCTTTGAAAAAGACTGAGATTTTATGCAATAATTTAGTAGTTAGTAGTAAATGTTATAAATACAGGTGCTTAAAAGGTCAGCAAATTATGCATTTATACAAATGAAAAAAATAGAAACCTAAAATTTTGTAAAAAATTGAAATTTTTTATAAAATTGGCTAATTAAAAAATATAGTTGTAATGAAAATGCTACTTTTTTGCGGCTGTTCTTGTTGCTAACATTTTTATGCTTAATCTGCTGCCTTTTTTTTGTTTGTTTGTTGGTTTGGACTTACAAGTTAAAATATAGTTTAGTTAATGTAGAAATATATAATAGTTGTGTGGTTGGTTGCAACTGCATTTGCTCAAATTTGCATCGAGTTTTCATCAGTTTCAGTTTCTTTCTATGGCCTTCACCTCGAGCAGCTGCGGATAGTTTTCGACAATGTTCAGCAGTATCGTATCGATGTAGTGCTTGAGGCGGGTATTTTCATCTTCCTTCTCCTGGAAAGCCTGCTGCAGCTGTAATGAGAATTTTCAAAATAACATTTATTAATTGTTTGTAAAACTAAAAAATATTTTTAAAACAGAAAAGCAAAATAAAAAAAAATTATAGTTAAAAAGCTTTTTAATTATTTAAACCACATAGAAAATAAAAATAAAATCCAGATCCATTAAACACATGCTTTTCATTTGTAACGATAATAAATAAAAAATTGGTAAGAATTTATACACAAGGGTATATTTTTTGTAGACTTTTTTTGGGTATATTTTAAAGTTTCTTTCGGCATATTTTTGTTTTTTTCGAAATATTTTGGTTTCTTTTCGGAATATTTTGGTAGTTTTTGCAGTTTTTTGATACATTTTTGATACATTTTTGAATATTTTTGTATTTTTTCGGTATATTTTGGTATGATATATTTTGGTATTTTTCGGAATATTTTGGTAATTTTTTTTGTATATTTTGTAATTTTTGGCATATTTTTTTTTTTGGAATATTTTGGTATTTTTTTTTCTTAATATATTTTTGTATTTTGCGGCATATTTTGGTATATTTCGATATATTTTGGTATTTTTTCGGAATATTTTGGTGTTTTTTGCGAAATATTTTGGTAATTTTTATTTTTGTAGATTTTGTAATTTTTGAGTATTTTTTAAAGTTATTTTTGGCATATATATATTGTTTTTTTTGGGAATATTTTGGTAGTTTTTGTCATTTTTTTTTTATGTATTTGTTTATTATTCGAAATATTTTGTTATATTACGAAAGATTTTGGTATTTTTGGTGTGGTATTAGTATTTTTCGATTTTTTCTGAATATTTTGGTATTTTTTTAGTAGTTTTTTGGTAGTTTGTGTTATTTTATTTTTGATGTATTTTTGTATTATTCGAAATATTTTGGTATATTACGAAAGATTTGGGTATTTTTGGTGTGGTTTTAGTATTTTTCGATTTTTTCTGAATATTTTGGTATTTTTTTTGGTAGTTTTTTGGTAGTTTGTGTTATTTTTTTTTATGTATTTTTGTATTATTCGAAATATTTTGGTATATTACGAAAGATTTTGGTATTTTTGGTGTGGTTTTAGTATTTTTCGATTTTTTTCTGAATATTTTAGTATTTTTTTAATATTTTTCGAAATATTTTGATATTTTTTTTTTGTATATTTTTGGTTATTTTTTTGAAATATTTTGGTAGTTTTTGCTATTTTTATATATATTTTTGTATTTATTGGAATATTTTGGTACATTTCGGTATATTTTGGTATTTTTTTGGCATTTTTTCGGTATATTTTGGTGTTTTTGGTATTTTCGGAATATTTAGGTAGTTGTTGGAATTTTTTGATATATTTTTGTATTCTTCGGAATATTTTGGTATATATTGATATATTTTCGTATATGTTGGTATTTTTTTGGTATGTTTTCGGTATATTTTGGTAATATTTAGGTATTTTTTTTTTAGATTTTTTTTGTTATCTTTTTTTGTATATTTTGGTATTTTCCGAAATATTTTGTTAGTTTTTATGTATTTATTGTAAATTTTACTATTTTTTGTTTCAATTTGGTATTTTTTGGTGTATTTCGTTATTTGTTTTTTTCTTTTTTTTATATTTTGGTGTATTTATGTTTTGTTTTATTAAATATTTTGGTATTTTTTTCTGAATATTTTGAATATGGTAAATTTTGTAATTTTAGTTTTTTTTAGTATTTTTTAGATTTATTTAGTTTTATATTTTTTGGTTTATTTTTGTATATTTTGATATGTGGTATATTTTGGTATTTTTCGGATTTTATAATATTTTGGTACTTTTTGTTGTATATTTTGTTCATTAGACTATCAACCTTACATGAAATTAAATTGAAAACCATGATCATTATGAAACATTAATTAGAGCTTGGTTTAAAATTAGTGAATTTGTTATTTGAGTTAGTTCATAGGGTTCATGTACATATAAAATAAATGAAGAATATGATATTGCTCCACAGACCAAACTCTTGACTCTGTTCAATTGATTTTCATGTCACAAATAAGATAATAGCTACGTTCCCGTGGTACTTAAACCATATTTGAACCATGGTACTTGAACCAGTTTCATGGGAACGCCATCGGTTCTATTTTTATAAATTTGGCACCACTGTTTTCTTCCGCCCTTTTTTTATTTCCAGCACAAATTCTTCTTTTTATTAAGTGCAACTCACAATAGCATAACATCACCACAAACAAATTTACTTTTGATAGGTGGTACATTACCAGATTAGTAATTGATCCAAAAACGAACCTGGTTCTAATTGTCTGTTTTGTATATGAAAATGATCTACGGATCAGAATCAAAAACCACGGAAACGCAGCTAATGTTTCCTTATTCTTAGATTCAATATACATTTTAAAATAGGTGATGTACCGGATTTCGAAGGAATTCCGATCGAATTTCATATACAATTTGTAAACAATTAGATTTGAATTTGATGTCACAATACAAAAAATAGTTTTCCAAACGAATTGAAAACGTTCAAATCAAAGCAAAGTGATTGAATACATTTAAAAATTAATGTTTGTACTGAGACGACATGTATGTAATTCAAAAACGTTTATTTCAAAATTTTGTATATAATTCGATCGGAATTTGATCGAAAGCCGGAACATGGTCCATTATTGTAGTTCTCTGTAAGCATTTTGAAAATATATTATTATTATTATTGTCCAATGATATAGAAACGAATGCTGTTTTTCTGGTGAGAATTATTTCGTTGAAAAACAAAGTTGAAAGAAAAAATTAAAGTGAGAATTTTAAATAAACTCACAAATTGAGTTAATAGTTTTTGTATGATATTTGAATTTGATTTTTTAATAAAACAAAGAATAATATAAATAATATCTAATATGAACTTTTTACAGATTATTTTCAAGATCCTGAGTGTCGCTGTCTCATTTAGAAAAGAGTTTGATTTATTTAAGATTTGAGATCATTTTGTTATTCAATTAACCTCAGTAGAAATTATTTTAAGTCCATGCTAGGAATTATTGTTTGATTATATTTCGAACAACTACCGGCTCATGATCATTTCTAACCTAATAGGACAAATTTCTATTCTATTTACAATTTGAGACTATAGATTTAAAAATGGTCAAAATTAATTAATTTGTATTAAAAATCAATGAATTTTCGATTGTTTATCACATTCAAAGTATAATCAAGTATACTGAGAATAACTTGAATCTGGGATGTTTAAATCAATCAAATCATATACTTGCAAAAGCAAGTGGTTTAAAATCATTTAAAAAACATTTTTTTTTCTATATTTGAGAAAATGAATTCAAAATCGATTCAAATGATTTTTTTTATAATTTTTTTTAGAAACTGTACCTAAAATATACCTCAAATGATTTCATGTTGAAATTTCAAATATTTAAAATTTAAATTTTCACTAAAATTTCAGTTTTTTACTTAAATTCAATTTTTCCCTAATAATTAAATATTTCACTAAAAATTCAAATTTTCATTAAAATTCAATTTTTCACTAAAAATTAAATTTTTCATTCAAAATTAAATTTTTCACTAAAAAATTCAAATTTTCACTAAAAAATTCAAATTTTCACTAAAAATTAAATTTTTCACTAAGAATTAATTTTTCAAGTTTCTACTAAAAATTCAATTATTCAAGTAAAATTCAATTTTGCTCAAAAATTCAAATTTTTACAAAAATCCAATTTTTCCATTTTTTTTTTATTAAAAATACAATTTATCACTCAAAATTAAATTATAATAAAAATATTTTTTTTCTAAAATTTAAAACTTACTAAAAATTAAAAATTTCACAAAAAAAAATTTTTTTGAGGAATTTATTTCTTTTTTTTTTTTAATAAAAATTTAATTTTTTTATAAATATTATTTGTTAATTAAAATTGTATGAACTAAAAGTGAAATATTTGCGATAAAAACAGAGGTTATTACCAAAAGTTAAATTGTTCACAAAATAATATTTTTTTTTTAATTATTTACATCGAACAATTATTAACATTTTGCAGATTTTTTGATATAACATTTATGAATTATGGAAATTATTTTTTATGATTGAGTTTTTGTACAAAATGTGTTAGTAAATGTAACAAAATTATTTAAATACCATAACCAAAAAATGAATGATTGTGCGCCACAAACCTTTGTGCAAGGGATTTTATTTAACACAGTTTTTTTTTTCAATATGAATTATAAAATAAAAAAAAAACAAAAGCCAAACAAATTAATTTTGCCAAAAATAAAAAAAACATTCCAAACACAAGCGAAATTTTGTAATTTTTAAAAAAAAACTTTACAACTTGATTTGTGTGAATTACCTGACTTAAGGATGCTAATGTGGCGGAATCCACAGAATCCTGCAATAATAGGTGAGAGAGAAAAATACGAAACAAATAGTAAAATGTGAGCAATTTTTATTTTATGTAAGACAATGTGTACGAGAACGAAATTCAATGATTTTAAGCAATGAGCGGCAAGTAAAAAATCAATGATCAGTAATTAAGAGAAAAAATTCTGAATTTCGAAATAAAAACATAAAATTTGCGATCAAGAATAATTATATAAAATTCAAAATTATTCATTGAGATACTTAAACATTGAATTTTTTCATTGATTGTTAATTTAATGTTCAAGATTCTTTATTAAAAGGCAATGTGCATTGATTGAGAATCAATGAACGTAAAATAAATATCAACGATCAGCAATTATTGAACTTCATTATTGATTGTCAATTAAATTTCAAAGATTATCAATTAAAGATCAATGCTAAACCATCAATGATCAATAATTGTCAATTAAGTAACAAATATTATCAATTTAAGATCAATGTTCACGAAGTAATGAACAATGTATATCAATTACTTATCAATTACGTAACAATGATCATCTATAAAGTATCAATGTTCATAAATTAAGTAACAATGATCACAAAATAAGAATCCGTGATCATCAAATAAATATCAATGATCAGTAATTATTCATTGAACAATAAATAGGACTTTAAAGTTTAATGTATTTCACTGATCTCTTAATCATGATCAAAGATTTTTTTATAAAAAATTAATATAAATCTATATAAAGTGTTAGCAAAGCTTTCAATATACTTTAAACTTTTTGTTTGTGAATTTAGGCAAAAGCTTTAAAGCTTATTATTTAGAAAAGCCCCAGCATTTGACCCCAAAAGTGTAAGCTGAATGTGTGTTCATGACTAATGACTTTTTGTAGACTACGCATAATATGTATGTCTTTCGAAAACCTACCTGCGCTTGTGACATCTCCTCCAGTTCCTGCGCCAAGCTGTTGAGTGTGCCATTCAACAGATGACGTCCCTCCTCGACGCCGCGCGTCAGCACTGCCGCCTGCAATTCCTCATTTTGCTCTTCGAGCGCTGTAATTGCAACGAAAGTAAATCACTTATAATTCATAGCCTTTATTTCAATCTAAACGCGCACTACTTACTTTTATTCTTTTGTCGCATCTCCTCCAACTCCTGATGCAATTCTTCCAGTCTTAAAGTTTCCGGCGATGTTGTTGGCAGCGCCGGGCCCGTCTCTGAGCGTAGTCGCTCCAGTTCTTTGCTCAGCTCCACCATCAGATCTTCGGCGGCCTTCTTCTCCTGCTCGTGCTTGCGTTCGCGTTGTTTACCCTCGTCGAGATCCTGCTGCAGCGTTGCAATTTGATCGCGCGCCAACTCAAGTTTCTCTTCGGTGCGATGCAGATCGTTGGCCTGCTTGTCGCAGAGCACACGTAATCGTTGCGACTCGTCACGCAACGCATTCGACTCAATTTCGATCGTCTTAATCTTGATTTGGCAATTTTCATTCTGCAGCGCAGCCTCGCGTTCGACGCGTGCCAGCAGTTCGCGGTGGCGTTTCTGCTCCTCGGCTAGGCGCTCTTCGGAACGCAGTTCAGACTGAAAGAGAGACAAATTTTTAGTAAAAAATTGAATTATTAGTGACAAATTTAATTATTAGTGAAAAATTGTATTTTATGTGAAAAATTTAATTTTTAGTGAAAATTTTATTTTTAGTGAATATTCGAATTTTTAGTGTAAATTTTAATTTTTTAGTGAAAATTTGAATTTTTAGTGAAAATTTTAATTTTTAGTGAAAATTGAATTTTTAGTGAAAAATTTAACTTTTATTGAGAAATTGAATTTTTAGTGAAAATTTGAATTTTTAGTGAAAAATTGAATTATTAGTGAAAAATTCGATTTTTAGTGAAAAATTGAATTTTGGATGAAAATTTGAATTTTTAGTGAAAATTGAATATTAAGTGAAAAATTGAATTTTAAGTGAAAAATTTAATTTTTAGTGAAATATTGAATTTTTAGTGAAAAATTGAATTTTTATTGAGAAATTGAACTTTTATTGAGATATCGAATTTTTAGTGAACATTTGAATTTTTAGTGAAAAATTGAATTTTTAGTGAAAAATTTAACTTTTATTGAGAAATTGAATTTTTAGTGAACATTTGAATTTTTAGTGAAAATTTGAATTTTTAGTGAAAAATTGAACTTTTATTGAGAAATTGAATTTTTAGTGAACATTTGAATTTTTAGTGAAAATTTGAATTATTAGTGAAAAATTCGATTTTTATTGTAAAATTGAATTTTGGATGAAAATTTGAATTTTAGTGAAAAATTGAATTTTAGTGAAAAATTGAATTTTAGTGAAAAATTGAATTTTAAATGAAAAATTTAATTTTTAGTGAAAAATTGAATTTTTAGTGAAAAATTTAACTTTTATTGAGAAATTTAATTTTTAGTGAAAATTGATTTTTTCCGATATTTAAATAAGTACCTCTCTGTACTGCTCCTCGAGCATGTGATAACGAGCCTGCAGAACCGCATACTCGGTTTTGGTGCGTGTCGTGCGATCCTCGGCAATGTTTTGTGTATCCGCCAAATCGGTTACTTGACGTTGCAGTAATTCCAACTATAAAAAGAGAGAAAGAGAGAAAAAACAATTATATGATACTGTTAACTAGAGATAAAGAATATAATTAAAATAATTAAAATTTGTTGAACTTTTAATTTTACAATGTGACATTAAAGTCTTTTAAGCCATTTTATAGATTTAATGCATTTTAGTTTAATTAAAGATAACGTTGACATTAAAGCGCTTTTGTTAATTTCAAAAACTTTGATACTTTTGACTTATTTTTGACATATTTGACACTTGCGACTTTTCATATTCATTTTTTATAAAATTTTACTGCAAAATACTAACACAAGAGCTCTTCAAATCGCGCAAATCAATGAGCAAATCATCGACAACATGATCCATCGAGCGTTTCAAATACATTTGATCGCAACGTTTGACACCTGTAACCGCCGCTGAAACGTCAGATCTAAACGACGCTGAGATGATGACACTGACAGCTGCAGAGCACAACGTGTGTGGGCGGTGGCGTCGGCAGCTCCGTTGTCGTTGTCGTCGTCGTTGTATTGTAGCTTTTTGTGTTCTTGTTGTTGCTGTGATGCAGGCAAGTGGAAAACATATTTTCTTTAGCAATCATTTAATAATGTGCTTGCTGGCTAATTTGTCGATATTTAATTTGTATTTTCTTGAGGGCGAAACGTTGTTTTATTTTTTGTTTATCTATTTTGTTTTTAATCAATAAATGATCGTGTGTCTGGGTAGAGTTCGCTTGCTTAACTAAAGTTTAAATGCAAACAATGCTCTGTCAATTGGCAAAGAGCAACCAGTAAAGAACTCGCGAGTGTGAGTAAATAAAAGTGAAAGAGAGAGCGCGTTTAAGAAGTGGGTGAGTTCTGTTTGGGAGAAGCACTGCCGCCTGCCGCAAGACAGGGAGAGTCAGCAAATGAGTAATGACACTGATTGCGATGTTGGCGTTAAAAGCCTCAAATATATATAAAAATAAATAACAAAAAACGAAGATAAATAAAATAAAAATAAATAAATACAAAAAAAAAAGAGAAAAAAAAATCTAAATTTTAAGTCATTTCATATGAGAATTTTAGCATTCATTGGAATGCAACTAAAACAAGTGACGGGAGCGCAAATATTTGACAGATTACAACATAAAGATTTCTTCACAATTTGGAAACAGGGTCTTTTATAAAAAAAAACGAAATTTTTAGATTCTATTGTTTTTGAAGTTTCAGTGAAAATTTAACTAAGACTTTATTTTATTTTACTGAAAATTCAAATTTTAAGTCTTAGTTAAATTTTTAAGATAATTTTACATGTGGGAAAAATTTAATTTATAGTAAAAAATTTATTTTTTTAGTAAAAAAACTAAATTTTTAGAAAAAATTGAATTTTTAGTGAAAAATCGAATTTTTAGTGAAAAATCGAATTTTTAGTGAAAAGTTCAATTTTTAGTGAAAAATTTAAATTTTAGTGAAAAATCGAATTTTTAGTACAAAATCGATTTTATAGGCAAAAACCCGAATATTAAGTGAAAAATCTAATTTTTAATGACAAATTTTAAGTGAAAAATAGAATTTATAGTGAAAAAACGTATTTATAGTGAAAAATTGAATTATTAATGAAAAATTGAATTTCTAGTGAAAAATCGAATTTTTAGTGAAAAGTCGAATTTTTGGTAAAAATCGAAATTTTAGGGAAAAAACGAATTTTTAGTGAAAAATAGAATTTTTAGTGAAAAATCAAATTTTAAGTGAAAAATAGAATTTTTAGTGAAAAATGAATTTTTAGTGAAAAATCGAATTTTTAGAGAAAAATCGAATTTTTAGTGAAAAATGAATTTATATTGAAAAATAGAATTTTAAGTTTAAATAGAATTTTTAGTAAAAAATTGAATTTTTAATGAAAATTTGAATTGTTAAATGAAAAATTGAATTTTAATTGTAGGGTTTTTCAATAAGAGCGCTACAAAAGTTTTTTTCAAGGACGCTACAAAAGAAGAGCGACAGGGACAGCAAACGACGCCATATTTCTTACCGCTCTTTTGACATTTCTCTTCAGTAAGGTTTGCCATTTCATGATGGAAAGATATACGAGCCAACAACGAGTCGAAATTATTAAAATTTACTACCGAAATTCGAATTCGTATATCTTTCCATCATGAAATGGCAAACCTTACAGAAGAGAAATGTCAAAAGAGCGGCGAGAAATATGGCGTCTTTTGCTGTCCCTGTCGCTCTACTTTTGTGTTGAAAAACCCTTTACTATTTAATGAATATATCAATTTTTGATCAGAAAATAAATTTTTAATATTTAAATTTATTTTTTTTTAAATTTAAAATTTAGTGTGTTATTTACAAAAAAATATATTTTAAATTAAAATAAAAAAATACATAACTTTTTTTGTAGTTGAAGAATTTTTAAAATTTAATCTTTTTTTTATATCACACCCTGTACAAAATATTGTAAAATACCTTTTTAAGTAGGTATCTATAGGTGGAGCCACCACATGTGTGATGAATTCTCATTTAAATATTTAGATATTCTAATCTGTGTTAAGTGTTAATGAATATACAAAGCTAACTAAACTTTCGATATGGTAAATGAAAAATGACCCATGTAAAAAAGGTTTTGTGAATCGAGAGAGACTATCATGGAACGTGAGTGTTAATAGATAGAAAAAGACAGACTGTCTAAAAGAGTGTGCGACAGTAAAAATGAGCGCTTGATATGATAACGCGCGACAAGTTAATGCAAAAACAAAACAAATAATGAGGACGACAGCAAAAAAGATGTTAACAAGCTTAAAAAGAAACCAAAGAACAATTGCAAAGCGTACAGTATTTATGCGTTGCGAATAACTTATAATATACCCTACGAGCAGTCATATTGAAACTTTTTGCAAAAATTTAAAATAATTTTAAAATATTAAATTAATATTTTAAAATAAATTTTTAATTTTAATCAGACCTTGTCTGGTTTATGTGAGACTTTAGACGGCATTCCTAACCTTAATCGAAAGTAATTTTCAGAAATTATCAAAAAAATAGTTAGTTATTTTGTTCTAATGAATCGATATACTTTATTTAATTGAGTACTTCTATTACTTTCATTTATGATGATGATTTGTTTGCAATATAATAAATTAGAATAATTATGACTAGTCATATACTATTAATGTCACTCATAAAAACTATTAATAATAAATCGTGCCCACACTATTGGCATGGTCGTTAAATTGCATCATCACACTGTGTAAACATATTCAACATTTTTTTTTGTATATTATTTAAATTTTTTTACTTTTTCAAAATGTTTACTCTTTCTTTATTTAATTTTAAATATTTGCTCTTTTAAAAATTAACACTCTTTAAAATTTTTGAAATTAAAATCATTTTATACTTGTCGCACGTCTACTCTCTTTTTATTCACATCCATTCATTCTTTCATCTTTTGTATATTCACGCTGTTTTTATTGGTTTAATGAATGAATGGAATATATTTAATAGTAAACTATTCCATTGTATTTATATTAAGTACTGAAAGATATGCAATTGCGACATCGGAAACACATATCAGGTCAGAGAGCGGAAACGGCATACGATATGAAGGGTTGCGATACAATTTAAAAAAGTAGGGTATTTTACAGTGTACTCAAAGTTTGTTCAATGCTGGCAACAAAAATAAACAACTATTGATTTTTGTAATATGGCGTTTTAATTTTGTAATATGACATTTCAATTGTATCAAACATTTTGTATTTTATAAATAGTATTTTTTTGTCACACGTTAATTTTATGTTTTTGTTCACACGATCATTTATTGTATTCTCACAAAATGTCTAGCAAAACGTCACAAGAACACTTTGCATTTGTCTTCCACGCGCCACTATTTCTCACTTACAACTGAAATTCAGTGGCCACCACCAAACCATTCGGCAGCAATGCAGGCCGCCGCCGATGGCTGGCCCCATGTCGACACATACGATATACATGCGGTAGTATTTAGTGAGTTCTTTAGTGAGCATAGCATATAAAAATTACAAAAAAAAAAAAACAACGAAAAAAAAAACAACTAATGGGCACAACACAAAAGCAGCCCCAACGTCTTAGCCCCGTTAGTTGGCCACTAACACTGACGTCGCGCGACCAAAAATAAACCGAAACCCAACGTTGCGCCTACAGTAAACCAAAAAGATACAAGTTTTATAGAAGAGAGACCAAATTTCTAGATGTAAATGGTTGCGAAATAGTTTTTTTTTTATATTTTTGTTTATATTTTGCTTACTTTAAATTTGTTTAATTTTATTTCGTAATAAAAAAAAAACAAAATGTTTGAAGTAAATATAATAATATCGCATATTATTTACAATTACGACATTTTTTAAATTATTAAAATTATTAAATTTTAATATATTTTAAATTTTTATTTTAATTAAGTTTTTTTTGCAATTATCTGCACTTACTGGAAAAATATGTTTGCGGCAAACATCACATATGTTTGCAGTAAATGTAATATGAGCGCATCTTATTGGCAATTAAAACATTTTTTTGAATTATTTTGGTTAATTTATAATTTATAATTTTAAATTTTTATTTTAATTAAATTTTTTTGCAATTATCTGCACGTACTGAAAAATATTTTTGCAGCAAATATAATACAATTAATTTTATTTATATTTTTTAAAAATATATATCTCTTTTTTTAAATATATATATTTTTTTTCAACTACAGTCCGTTGTAATGAAATAGTTTTCTGCAAACATCATGATTACGAATAACTTTTCTGAATTGTTAAAATCATTTTATTAATTTGTTTTTATTTTTATTATTTTTATTTCTTTAAATTTAACGAACGTATTGAAACATTTATTTTGCAGCAAACATCATATTATTGTGTCCAACTTTCATGCAATATTTTTAGAACTATTTTGAATTTTTATAGGAATGTATCATCTAACTTCCATGAATTATTATATTTTTAAACACATTTTGTTATAATTATATTTTGTATTATTTGTTGACTAACTTTTTATAAAGAATTTACGTAAGTTAAATTGACATGTAATAAAAAAATATGTTTTGTTGAAAAATTTATTATTTTATTATATTTTTATTTACTTTACTTTTATAATAATATTCAATTCCGGTTTTTAATATTTTTCGACAAGTAATGAAGAAATATGTTTTGCAGCAAACATTAAATGATTGCGTCCAACTGATTTTTTTTAAATATTTTTAAATTTTAGGATGCATTGCAAATATTTCGTGTTTTTATTGTATTTTAAATTATTTTTTAATTTTGTTTTATTTTTTAAAATAATGTTTTATTTATGAATAGAATTCAGAATTCTGTTGGTTTCATTTAATTTTTAATATTTTTTATTTTTTATTTAATTTAATTTATTTTACTTTGTGCACTTAGTGAACAAATATGTTTTGCAGCAAACATATTTAAAATGATTTAACTTTTTAAATTTCTTTAATTAAAGAATTAACAAAATCACACAAGTAACCATTAGAAATATTTGTACATGTAATTTTAAAGGTTTATTCAATAGTTTTGGCACTACAGTCCTATAAGAACTTCGGCCGAGCTCTCTCACCAATTTGAGCTGTGCGTGTTTCATTTGTACTCAAAGTGGTGGGACCTACAGTTTATTGCCGAATCCGAACGGCGGGTGAGAGCTTTTCATAGGCAATGTTTTACTCTCGTAGGTTTGCCGTTTACTGCCGAGAGGTAGCGCGGTATAAAAAAAATTTTCTATGAAAAGATGTTGTTAGCCCCAGTCCAGGCTTGAACCGGGGACCTTTCGGCTCGCAGTCCAACGCACTAACCACTGAGCTACCGCGGCTACAATAATGATTTCAATTATAAAATATTCGTATCTAATTTTAGTAATTCCAAATTTACATCAAAGGTAATGTTTTTATAAAAATATTTTTGATTCGTTTTACTCTTACAATAATGATATATTTTATTTAATTTAAATTTTTTAATATTGTATATTTTGTTTATAAAATAAAGATAAAAAATGAAATTACTTTTATATTTTTTCTATATTTCCTATGTTTATTTTTTTGTTATTTTTTATTTATTTTTTTTTCTATTTTTTATTAAGTCTTTTTTTTTTTATTATTATTTTTTTTCTCTTTAATTGTATATTGAATTCGATTTTTCTCTTGTTTGAAATATTATGGAAAATTTTTTGTCCTATATTCAGTCCCGATATTTCCACGACATTTATATTCTAAAAAATTTATTTCGAAATTAATTTTCAATATTTTTTAAATTTTTCTTCTAATTTGATATCTTTTATTTCAATTTTTAATTAAAATTTTTTTTTTATTTTTTTTAAATTTTGCTAAATCTAATATTTTATTTTTAAAAAAATATTTTTTTTATTTATGTATTTTTTTAAATTGAAATTTAATAAATGTTTTAGTTTTGATTCCATTGTAAAAACTCATTTAAATTTATGTATTTATAATTACATTTATTTATTTTTCTTTTTCTTTGTGTTTTTCTTTCATGCTTCATTATTTAGTTGAAAATTTATGTATTTTTAATTTTGTTTTTTATTATTTTTTTTATTTTTCATTTTTTCTGATGTTCGCACGTCATTTTCGTGTTTATTTCCGGCACTCACAACAAAATTTCCATGACAACCACCAACTTACATGAGTGTGAATGATAAAAAGACAAAAAAAAAAGAAAAAGTTCTATAGCAAGTTTGGCGACCGCTGTGACCCCAACTCTGTTTTATGTTCTACCAAAACAAATCAAGTGTGAAATAGTAGACGGCGCAACAAAAGCCAAAGTGAAAGAGGACCCAAAGTATTACAGCACATTTTTGAAGAATTCGATTTTAATTTGATCTTTAGACAGACAGAATATAGAATATTTTCGGTATTTTACACTACATTTTGTGTGTGTTTCTTTCTCTATTTGGGGAAAATGCGAGGCACATGTTTTGAAAGTTCATGGGAGCTGCTACATATGGCACTTGTCTGGCAAACTGTCGGTGGTACATCAAACTTACATTAAAAATTTAGATTTTTAATTTTTGAACTATTTATAAATAAAAAATAATCTCGAACAAAAATATTATAGTGAAAAATTTAATTTTTGTGAAAATGGAATTTTTAGTTCAAAATGGAATTTTTAGTGAAAAATTGAATTTTTAGTGAAAAATTGAATTTTTAGTGAAAAAGTGAATTTTCAGTGAAAAATCAAATTTTTAGTGAAAAATTTAATTTTTAGTGAAAAATTGAATTTTTAGTGAAAAATTGAATTTTTAGTGAAAAATTGAATTTTTAGTGAAAAATTGAATTTTTAGTGAAAAATTGAATTTTTAGTGAAAAATTGAATTTTTAGTGAAAAATTGAATTTTTAGTGAAAAATTGAATTTTTAGTGAAAAATTGAATTTTTAGTGAAAAATTGAATTTTTAGTGAAAAATTGAATTTTTAGTGAAAAATTGAATTTTTAGTGAAAAATTGAATTTTCAGTGAAAAATTAAATTTTTAGTGAAAAATTTAATTTTTAGTGAAAAATTGAATTTTTAGTGACAAATTGAATTTTTAGTGATAAATTGCATTTTTAGTGAAAAAATTTAATTTTTAGTGAAAAATTCAATTTTTAGTGAAAAATTCAATTGTTAGTGAAAAATTGAATTTTTAGTGATAAATTGCATTTTTAGTGAAAAAATTTAATTTTTAGTGAAAAATTCAATTTTTAGTGAAAAATTCAATTGTTAGTGAAAAATTGAATTTTTAGTGAAAATTTTAATTTTTAGTGAAAAATTTAATTTTTAGTGATAAATTGAATTTTTGTGAAAAATTAATTTTTAGTGAAAAATTTAATTTCAGCCAACATTATATTATTTAATTTTATAATATTTAAGTTTTTTTTAATATTAAACTTGAATTTTTTAATTAATTTTAATTAAAAATGCACATTTTCAGTGCCAAGTGCATGACTAATTTCTGCCACTCACTCCTCCTTTAAAATGTTTGTTTTTATTTTCAAATTGATGCCTCAAAATTGCAATAAAAATTCGCGCGCACAATATAAGCATCTGGCTCAGTATGTCTGAAAAAAAAAAACATTTTTAGATTTATGGGTTCGAAAAGAAATTTTGGCAGCCGCCTCCTCGAGAATGAGCTCATTCATGTCGACAATGTGACGCGCCAAGAAGAATAAAAATTTGCTTTTGACTTATTGAAAATCATGTAATTTCTAAGAATAAATTTTGGTTTTAAACAAAAATTATTAAATTTCTGTATTGAATATAATAAAAGTCAGTTTATTATATTCAAAATTTATTTAAAATTAATACAGACATTAATTAAAAATATTTGTATTCACTTTAATAAATTTTACAAAAATGTCTACGCATTTCTAGAAAATGTTGTAATTTCCGTTGTGCATTTGTCAGACAATCTGTTAACCATCAATTTTTATGGCATACTCAAGAATTCTGCACGTAAAATCAAACTAATCGAACCAAAAGGGCATATACAACGAAATATATAGGTCACGTTACACCTATTTTTGGGCGAAGTGACTCCAAACAAATCGTTTGTCCGTCACACGATTCGATTTATGTTATAAAACCGAAGAAAGGGGCATATGAAACGAAACATAAAGTTGACATTATGCCAATTTTAAACGTAAAATCAAACTAATCGAACCAAAAGCGCATATAAAACGAAATATATAGATTAAGTTACACCCATTTTTGGGCGAAGTGACTCCAAACAACGGTTGTTAGTCACACGATTCGATTTATGTTATAAAACCGAATAAAAGGGCCTACAAAACGAAACTTAAAGTTTTCACTATGCCAATTTGAAACGTAAAATCAAACTAATCGAACCAAAAGGGCATATAAAACGAAATATATAGGTTACGTTACACGTATTTTTGAGCGAGGTGATTCCAAACTAAGCGTTTCTCAGTCACACGATTCGATTTATGTTATAAAACCGCAGAAAAGGGCCTATAAAACGAAACATAAAGTTGACATTATGCCAAATTTTAGACAAAGTGACTCAAAACAACTGACAATTTCAGTCATACGACTTATTTTTATTTTGGAAAGCCATCAATACCAGTTTATAGTAGTTCTTATTAATTCTAACAAAGGCATTTTCTTTTGTTAATTTGTTTTTATTGATTTTCTATTCATTATGCCTCAAAAGATTTGGGAAATTTATAGAAAATCATTACAAAAGTAAACAATATACACGGTAAAGCTTTTTAGAAGCTTATAGCGCCCGAAAAACTGGTACACAAACGGCTTTTCTTTCGATTTTCATTCGTATTATTAAACAGAAAATTAGCTATCAGCGCTGTGACGAAAGCTGCTCTCACTTGAATTATTTAACTTTTATAAAGAAATTGTATTAAATGCATTTCTAAAGATTGACTTACTTTTTTGATTGTTTTGTGTTTCGATTATATTTAATTGTTTGATATGCTTCATAAATAATAATCACTTGATTTAGAAATATTTAAAGATATATTTAAATTTCTAATCTTCCAATTTTCACTTTTTCTACCGACAATATTCATTTTTCTTCATACCATTATTAAAATATTTTCATTATTAAAATAATTTCATTATTTTAATAAATATATTAGTTTTTTCAAAATATTATTTTACTTTTAAGTAGCGCATATTCAATTTTAAATCTATTCTTATACTTTTAAATACTTCATATTAATTTTAAATTTTTTTTAACTTTTTAATATTTCTTATATTTAATTCTTAAAATTTGTATCTTTAATATTTTATTGATTTTAAAAATTTTCCATTTTCAATGCACTCACTTGATTTGGCGATACCATTTCTACGGCAACGTTTACTTTAACACTGAGCTCATTTTTTAAAGACGCATTAATTTTTATACCGACGCTGACCTTTACTAAAACTGTGGGGGCCAAATAGAACCTACCACCTTCCTCTACTTATAGCTGTGAGGGTACGTTAACTAATTACATTTAAGTGACAGCAATTTTGAAATGTCGATTTGTGCAATTTTCCCTGCAACCAATACAAACAACAGACCTAACACAAGGCACCCCAAGACCCCCAGACAATACGATTTAAATATATATAGAACATTTATGCATTTTAAAGTAGATACCATTCATGAATGTTAAACTAACATGTGGAATATTTAACGATACTTTAATTAGTAACTAGAATGATATATACAGCAATATATGCAAATTTGTATTAAGAAATTAAAATACTGCAAATTTATAGGGACATTTTATTCATTGAGTTATTTTGTATATTTATATGGAGGGAACTAAAAATAGATGCTGTCATCTGATATTACGTTTAAATAGAAAAATTCAATATAGGAAGTTTGACAAAATTCGAGTAAGATCAGAAATTTACATTTGATCGAAATGGATATTTTTGAATACAAAAATCTAATCTTTATTTGAATGATTTGCAATCGAAAGTTCGTATTTTGTTGGACTGAAAAATCGAATTCTGGAAATACAGAAAACAAATTCGAACGCATTTCAATTCAATATCTGTAGACAGCTGAATTCTTCACTTTTTATTTATCGGAAAAATCTTAAGAAAATTTCGATATGTCTCATTGGGAAGTTTTACAATTTTCGGTCAAGTTCTGACATTCACTTTCGATCAAAATTAATATTTTAGAAAATAAAGAGGAATTGAATTTGCACAGCATTTATCGAAATGTGTTCTGAAGTTCACTTTTATTCTAAATTCATATATTTGACAAGAAATATTGAATTGAAATCATTCTAACAAATATGAACGGTTTCAATAGAAAAATGTGAATTTTTTATCGATAAAACGTATTGAAAAACGTTTAAAGAATACAAATTCTCTCGAATTGAAATTTGAATTCGGTTTCGAAAAATATTAAAAAATGTTGATATGTTTTATAGGAAGTGTGACAATAATCGAATAGTTCTCAAATTCACTTAACATCGAAATAGGATTGAATTCTTTCAGCATTTATCGGGCATATTAACTTTCGATCAAAATTCAAATATTTGACAAAAAATTAGAATAGATATCGTTCCACACAACTTGATTGCTTGGAATTCGAAAAATGGAAATTACTGAAAACGAAATTATTGATCAGGAAAAGAAATTCAATCCAATTGGAATATAAATTCGACTTGAAGATGCCCGATTATATTTATCGGAAAATCCTAAACGGAAAGTTAGTATAGAAACAAATTT
Organism: Dryomyza anilis; assembly: GCA_951804985.1. Classification (NCBI taxonomy): domain Eukaryota; kingdom Metazoa; phylum Arthropoda; class Insecta; order Diptera; family Dryomyzidae; genus Dryomyza; species Dryomyza anilis. Next base: position 3,745,799 of record OX638134.1, read on the forward strand.
CTAACATTTTTCAGGAATATTTCATGGATATTTCCGGAAAACGCTTAGATAAATGGAAGTTTGAAGCGTATAAGAGCTTTTTAAATTATTCCGAGTAGAAATTGCATAGGGTGATGGTGGAATACTGACCATTGAATTTTGGTCCTTGTCATAATCCAATCAATAACATGATGAACATGATCTGGGCATGATCATGTCTACTCTAATAGGGTAAATTTCGAAGACAGATTTTAAATATAGATTATCGTATATTTTTTGGGGAATATATTATGTGGCATATATATATTTTAGATCATTTTGATTCAAATATAGTTCTAAACTTAAGTCGACCTAAAATTGCGGCTAGGGTAACATTTCAAATTGATTAGGAAGTATTTCAATAATCTTTAAAATATTTTTAAAATATAAATTCTATATTTTCCTAATTTAAAAGAGCCCAATAATAAAATGGAGCGCTTAAAATACCCTTTTAATCATTGCTTACTTGCTCGTTCAGGTTCTCACAGATTTCCGCACTCAGTCCGTTCATTTTACCAACGCCGTTATTATTTTCCGAGCCGCCACCTCCAACCACCGATGTCGTCTTATCCTCAAAATCGCGCAACAGTTTATTTTTGAAATTCTTCAAATTCTCCAATTTGAAACCGTTCGTATTTGTATTATTGGTTTTATTATTATTGTTAAATTTACTCGTCAACGTTTCGATATTAACAATTTTATCGTTCTCGTTATCGATTAATTTATTTTCAATATAAATTAATGAATTCGGACCGGATGGCACAATATCGTCCTCAAAATCGGCAGGATTCAAACTGAGAAAAGTTTCCTGATCAATGAGAATGGGCGGTTGTTTGCTGGCGTCGTACCCACCACCAAAACTATAGCCGTTGGTGAGTGCGTTATGTGTGGGCGTTGTATTAAAATTTAGATTTAGATCTTCTAAACTTTCCGTAGAACGATTAAGACTAGATTGTTTATCAGTGAATTTATGTTTGTTGTATTTTTGATTTGAGTATTGATTGTTATTGTTAAGAGTCACTTTGTTGTTGTTGTTATTATTCGATGTTGTTGTTGTTGGTGCTGGTGATGTAGGGCCGACAAACTCAAATTGGCCAGCCCACATATCATAGGCTAGGTCAATGCTATCGGGCTGGCTGGCCGGTTCACTATTCATGATTCGTTGTTTTCTTTGTGGGAGTTTGGAGTATTTTTTGACTGGCACTTAGGTTTTTTTTTAAATATTTTTTATGAATTTTTTGCACTATTTACAGGAACATGTTGCAGAGTTTAACAAATAAAATTGTTTGAATTACAATTTAGTTTGTTGAATTTATAAATACTGTAGTTGAAATGAGATTTTTTTGTTAAAATGTAAAGTAACTTGGTTGAAATGACAAATAAAGTGTTTGTTTTGACAATGTAATTGGTAGAATTAAAAAATATTTTTAATTTTTAATTTTTCATTTTCATTTTTTTATTTGAATTAATTTTTGTTATTTAAATTGATAGAAAATACGTATTTTATATTATAATATTTATTTTACATATTTTTATTTTGTTTATAAATACTTTTTTTGCACTATTTAGAGAAACAAATTGCAGCGTATCACAAATAAATTTGTCGGAATAACAATATCATTTGTTAATTTTACAATTACTTTAGTTGAAATGCGATTTTTTGTTAAAATATGAAACAACTGGGTTGAAATGGCAATTAACGTAATTTATTTCACAGTTTAAGTTGTTAAATTAAAATAGTTTTATATATTGAAGTATTTTATACATTTCTTTATTCAATTAGTGGTAAATTAAACCTTAGCGAATTTTTATTTTATTTTGTTTGGTTTTAATGTTTTATAATTTTTATTTATTTATTAATTTTTTGCAATTATTTATTTTCTTTCTTTCATTTATATTTTATTTATATTTCAAGTATTTTTAATTTTAAAGATATTTATTTCTGTTATTATTTTATTACCCTAACTTCAGCGCTTCTGTCTCTTGTCTTTGACGTAAACCCAACAATAGACGGCTTCTCAACAAAGAGAAATAATCTTCGTTACGCCTCTGTTGCTGTCAACTATTTCGTTTGTTATCTCAACAACTAAATTTTTTCACTGCAACTGTGGCGTATTAGCTAATTAATGTAAGCTCTCTGCTTCGGTGCATACGTTGTGACTTTGAGGTACACGTGATTTTCTCAATTACTGTTACGATATGTACCAGTGTTGCCAACATAACTGCTACACAAGAAGGATGCACCACAAATGTTTGTCACAATTTGTCACAAGAAACAAACAAATATAATAATTACTAATAATATAATAAAAATAAGTAAAAGAAAAACTCATATTCACAAATTTCAGTGAAAGTTAACATCAAATGTGAGCGCGACCACCATGGCGCATAAAATTAAATTAATTTATGAGCCAGACTGGAGTATGTCGAAGTGCCGTTGTGTGGTAGTACGGAAAAGTCAAAGACTAATTAAGAAAAACCATGCTGTTGGAAAAACTTTATATATTATAGTTGAAATGTTTTAAAAATTATGATTTATAGCAATTATTTATAATTTGAGAGGTTAGTTTTTAAATTAAAAACTCGATTTTTTAAAATAAAATGCTGAAGTTTTGAATAAGAACGATCTAAGTTCAATACTGCTATTAACCCATTGTAAAAAAAGGTTTTCCAAATGAATTCAAATTATTCCATTTTAAAAAAATTAAGTATTTCAGTTTGGAAAATAGTTCTTATACTGAACAAGAACGATCTAAGTTCAATACTGATATTCTATATTCTGATATTCTTCTATAGAAAAAAAAAATCATTCAGATACATGGGACTGTAAATTTTCATAAAAAATTCGAACGAAATTGAATCAAAATTTAAAACATGTCCCATACTAAAATTTCAAAAGAATCTTTTTTCAACCCTAACGTGATTTGTCATTTAAATTTAGTTTTAATTAAATTTTATAGCACTTGATAGAACTCAAAATTGAAAGAATTCAATGTAAAACTGTAAACTCAATTGAGGTTCCAAGTTCGTCGCATCATTTAAATGAACATTGTACAAAAAAAGAATATTTCGCATTCAACTAATTGAGTAGATTTGTCAAATTGATAATTTTTTGCTGATTCAGTGCTGACGACTCTTGACAACTACCTACTACTCATCATCATCATCATGATCATCAGCAATATATCTTTGTTGTGTGCTTTTTCATATTTAAATATTTGAATTTATTTCTTTTTTTTCCTCTTTTATTTGCCGCTGCCTTGTAGAATTGAAGAATTTTGAATTTATGCAACAGATGTGCGCCACATTTTCTTGAATCATCAATTAAAATGGCCGCATTTCTTTGTATAATTTTATTTGATCAACAAAAGCGATGAAATCATTTTAATTATTGAAAAATTTATAGCAAATTTGATGTGTGTTCATTGGTGCCAATTTAGTATTTTTTTGATATACAAAATTTTAAGAAAACTTTTGAAAAAATTTAGCTGCATTTTATGTTTTTTTTTTTGTTTGACTTCAGACCACATTTTTCTTTGGGAATATACGAAATTTAAGAATCATGCAGTTGAACTCAACTTCAACTTTAAATGATGAACTTAGTAAGATAAACTCTGCGTTGGTTGCACAAGATGAGCCTCAAAGAATTGCGGAAGAGCTCACCGAATGAACAAACGAACGCCAGCAGGCATGACATGGAGCCATTAAATAATATTTTGAATGTATTATGTCTTTAGAGTCAGGGCAATTGTTTGATTATCTTTTATTTAAATTGTTTTTGTAAAGGCTTCTTTATAAAGAAATCGACACGAAATTTAAAAGTTACTTAAAAACTTTTCTTAAAATTCAATAAAATGTTCACTAAAAATTCAAATTTTCACTAAAAATTCAATTTTCACTAAAAATTCGATTTTTACTAAATTAAATTTTTAGTGAAAATTTGAATTTTTTTTTTACTAAAAATTCAATTTTTCATTAAAAATTCAATTTTTCATTAAAAATTCAATTTTTCACTAAAAATTCAATTTTTCACTAAAAATTCAATTTTTCACTAAAAATTCAAATTTTCACTAAAAATTCAATTTTTCACTAAAAATTCAAATTTTCACTAAAAATTCAATTTTTCACTAAAAATTCAAATTTTCACTAAAAATTAAATTTTTCACTCAAAATTCAATTTTTCACTAAAAATTTAATTTTCAATAAAAATTTAATTTTTCACTAAAAATTCCATTTTTCACTAAAAATTCAATTTTTCACTAAAAATTCAATTTTTCACTAAAAATTCAAATTTTCACTAAAAATTCAAATTTTCACTAAAAATTCAAATTTTCACTAAAAATTCAAATTTTCACTAAAAATTCAAATTTTCACTAAAAATTCAATTTTTCACTAAAAATTCAATTTTTCACTAAAAATTCAATTTTTCACTAAAAATTAAATTTTTCACTAAAAATTCAAATATTCACTAAAAATTCAATTTTTCACTAAAAATTCAATTTTTCACTAAAAATTCAATTTTTCACTAAAAATTCAATTTTTCACTAAAAATTCAATTTTTCACTAAAAATTCAATTTTTCACTAAAAAATTTAATTTTTCACTAAAAATTCAATTTTTCACTAAATAATCAAAAAAAAATTTTTAATAATAGTTTTCAATCAAGCCTTTTTAATTATAGGTATTATTTAAAATACCGTAAAATGCATATTTTGCTCTATTTAATTTATTTAATGAAAGCTTATATCATCGACCTGCATTGGCAACACTTGGCGGCCTCATTTGTCCGGCATTACATAAACCCATTGTATTCTACTACCTAATGTTTATAAACTTGGCAACGCGATGAACAACATAATTAAAGACTGGCAGATAGCACACAATGTAAACATTTTAATTATAAGGCATATATGGTGCTAACTATTTATATATTTTTCAAACTTTCAACAGAAAACAAAATGCTATAAAATTATTCAAAACATTATGTTGTACTAAATACAAATTTTCTAGTTTTTTCTACTTCCACTTCTTCTGTTAATTTGATAATTCTTTAATACAAAATGAAAGTATTTCGATCGAATACAATTCGTTCAAGTTCAGTGAAATGAATAAAATTCGATTTTTCCTATAAAATATTTGATTTTTCGAACAAAAAGGAATTTTAAAACATGTTCGTATTCTATGTTGCTGACCTGGCGAGATGGAAACATTGAGAAATGCTTAATAACAATTTCCACTGGGTGCTATATTAAAATATTTGATTAATGCAAAATGAGACCATAGCAAATACCATAATTACCCAACACATTAAAACCATAATCGTGACTTTATAAATTTTTCATTTGTTTTTTTATTATTTTAACTACTATTTAAACTTTTACTATTTTAGACACTGGGAAATTCTAAAGAAACTCATTAAAAAAAATATAACAATTTAAAGCAAAAAAATAAAATATTAAAAAAAAAAAAAATTAAATAAGTAAAAAGCAAAAAACCACTGAACTTGACTTTGAAAATGTTATAAAAAAAAAGAAACTGGCAACACTGTTTTAAAATTGCCTGCCTATCGACAATTACGTTATTTCTGGGGGCTACGTTAATTGAAATTTTTATTGTGGGTGCGTGAATTTTAATTGTTTTACTTTTAGGGTAACCAAATTACAAACCAGAACTGCCGTTTGAAGTGTTTTAAGTTTAAATTTAAATTTAGAAAAACTGTTTAGAAATTCTTATGTAATTTCAAAGGCCAGATGAATTTTCTGTATTCTTTTTTGTAAATTTTATGTTTTGTTTTTAACAACATGTGTTACACATGAGTGAGTCTTTGATTGATTTCTGTCTATACGACAGACATAAAACAATTTAAAACATAAACATTCTGAGTAGTTTTAGCTATAAAAACAAATCAAAATTTAGAACTATTTGCTATAAAAACTTTAGAAATCTAACATAAAAAACAATAAACATACATTAAGAAAATATGTACTACTGTTTAAAAGAAAAATAATTAAAATTGTGTTAAAAAGTTTTTTTTTAGTTTTATTGAAAGAGTCTAGTATGAGAATATTAACTACCAATATTCTATGACAAATATAAAGGCTTAGGCAATTTAAAACTTTTTTTAAGTTTTTGAATTTAATTAAAACAAAAATGTAGAGGTTTAAGGATACTATGAAATCAGTTTCTGAGCAAACATAGTAAATTTCATTTAATTATTACATTTACTGAGATATTTCCCTTACAGATTACATTTAATTCATTACAAGAAATTTGTTAAATACTAAACACGATTCTATTATTTCCCAAGTAAAGTAATCAGGATAAATGGTTGGTTTAAAAAATTATGTCGTCCGGTAAAAGTTTTCCACAGATTTTAGTGTTATCCCTAGTATCCCTAGTAGAAATTTACTTTATTATGGTATATTATGATATGATATTATGATATAATCATTAGCAGAACATGATCATCATGTAATTGTTCAGGTTATGACAAGGAAAAACTTCAATGGTCAATTTCCAATCATAAACCTAGTTAAATTTTGACTAGTGATATGAGATATATGCTGAAAAATGGGCAGATAACATGATAAAGATGGTCCGTTCACATCCATTTTCAGTACCAGGTATCGTTGCTATAAAATTAACACATGTTCATTAATTCATTCATTAACCCATGTTTCATTAATTCAGCTATTTATTATTTCCAGCAATCGTGATTACAATAGATTGAAAGACGGATTGGAAATCAAACGACCACCACTAAATCTACTCAGGAGGTCATTTCCAGATCAAGAATGTATATATTTCTTTCATACCGACCACAACTCATTCTAGATGTTACAAACAAAGGATAAGGGTGTGAATATGCCTGTTTTCTTTTATAGAATATTAATATTATTCCTACAGCCCTATTCTAGCGAGCAATGACAATTGTTATCAATAAAAATTGTTACAAATGACAATTAATTCAGACTTTTACGTCAATAAAGATAGAAATTAAAATTGACAGAATACGAAATTTTAACAATTGTGACAAAACGCACTATTGAGATCGATTAGAATTTGTGACTCGTGCCAGAATAGTACTATTAATCTATATATCGACGCCTCTTACGAAAACCAGCACGTTTCAATTTGCTTAGAAAATAACATGCTACGTGACGTTTTTCATAAGCAAATTGAAACGTGCTGGTTTTCGTAAGACACGTCGATATGGTATTTATTAACAATTCTCAACACAAGTTTTCTTAATCTATTTTTCCTTTACATTTTTATGAAAATTGCAACCGATATTTTAGGCCTTGTTTAGCCACTTTTTAGAATAAATTAAATATAGAACTACAAAAAAATTGTTTTTCAAAAAATATTAAACGCAATTTTTCTTTGAATTGTCAAGACTAATTTTAATATACTAATAAATTCTAATATTCCTATATATTTTTAAGAAATTTGGATATAAACTCGAAAAATTTTGAATTTTGTAGACTATTTTCTGATATTTTTTTAATATTTGGGAACTAAGGATAAACAAGAAAAACAAACGATTGAAATTAATAACTTTTTTTCCATCAGTTCTATTTTTTTTTAAATATACTCTTATTAACTGTAAAAATGTCCGCATTAATAAACCCTAGTAGAAATATATTCTATAAGGGAAGACATGACATGAATTTTAAAATTTTTGCTCATGTACCGATCGTATTATAACAAGTTAAAAATACAATGATCAAGTCGCGATCATAAATCTTGCACTTTTTCTACTAGGTCTGCGATAAACTAACAATCTGCATGACAATATAATTTAAAGAACAAATGACAGACTGAAAACTCGTCACCCTTTTGAATTTTGCTGTCAGACGTCAGTCAGTACAGCTGTCAATGTGCCCAACAGCAAATAGTACTGTTTTCGTAAGACAGTTTTGGTCGAAGTGACTTTAATCATAAATGAAAAAAACGAAACAATGTAGTCCAAAACACAGAAAGCAACTTTAGGACCTTTATGCTATTGTAGAATTTTAATTTCCGGTTTCTCATGTCACTATTAGAAAACTGTATTGTCTCTAAGACAGTTACAGAAAAACAGCTGTTTTTTCTGTAATACAAAGAATCATCATGTGTCACGTGACTGACAAACATTTGCAAAGCTTACTGTAGAACAAGAATTTAGTTTCTTTATTTGTAATACAAATGTTGATTTATTCTTTTATTTTTGAGGAGGTTATAGAGAAAAAATGAAGAAAAAATGTATGAATTACTGCGCAAAAGTTCGCGTGTGTTCTTCCTCGAGCTGTACAGCTGAAAAAAAACTCAGATTGTTTCTACAGATCTGTTTTTATTATTGTTCTAAATACTTTATTCATTACTTTGTTTTTTTTTGTAGGTACTTTAGAGGGGGGTTTTATGCTATGCATATCTTTAGAAAAATCGCTATTTTTGAGTTGCTTTGTGCAGCCTAGTGGAAAATCATTCGTCCAGCCAACTTACAACTTGACTTCTCGTGTCTTCAAGATTTTATTTTTATTTTTAATTTTTATTTATTTTTTGTTCTTTAGACTATTCTAGACTTTGGCTTAATTGCGCTGAGCAGCATAGTAGTGTAGTGGCTCGTTTTCCGGATAGGCTGCTCTGCAGCCTATAGTGGTGCTAAAGTGGTTCCAGTGCGCGGCGGCGGTTACATTACCACAGAATCTAATTGTGCTGCATTCAACGGTTGGTTGAACATGAAAAACTAACTTATTTGCTTATGGACTATAGACCGAAGACAAAGCAGAAATTAAAGAAATAGCAGCAGATAGTAGGAAGAATTTAAATGCAGTCTGGGCAGGGCAGGAAGTTTAGGTCGGTATAATTGCTGCAATTTCTGCGAATACTAAACAATTGAAAGGGTTAAGTTTTTATAATACTATTTGCATTGAAGATGTTTTTTTTTTGAAATCAGAATTCGTAGAATATTTGAAAAGCACAACAAAATATTCAGTTTCAATTTTTTCAATATTTTTTACTGAACTATCATACAAAATATATGCGAACTCTAGTAAATTTACCTTATTTGGGAAGACATGATTTATAGTATTAAATGGTATTTACCCATTAAAATAATACCATTAAATGCTATAAAATACTAAATTGTTTTTGTGTTAATATGAAAATATTTATCTGTTATATACTATTGAATCAATAACTGTTCTAATGACCAATTTTAATAGAATCTTTTTCTGAGTGAAGGTAAAAATAGAATGCTGAATTACCGATCATAATCTTAGTAGAATTTCGACTAGGAAACGGAGAAATTTCGACGGAAATTATTATTTAACATTTATTATTTATTATAATATTAAACAATGAACTTAAATTAAAAACCGTTTTTGATACAAATAAATTTGTGTAAACGACGATTATATTGTAAATTTATATTTAATTTCAAAAACATTTCATAATATTTTTATTTCACCATACTACAAAAGCTATTTCCATCAAAGCTTATCGTCTAACTTTTCAATGTATCAATGTCAGGGTTCAAAAACAGCTGATAATCGATAAGCCCGACCAGTATATAGCGTGTCAAATGTGTATAAAGTTTTATTATAGCAAACATAATATAAATTATTTTTATATGAAGCTCACTAAACTGCGAGAAATTATTGAATGAAAAAAATTTTAAATTTTATATAAAACATATTTAAAAATTCTATAAATATATATAAAATATATTTATATAAATTATATAACAAAATTATGTTATAGCTCAGTATTAAACAATTTTAAAAATTTATAGACAATATGTAATATACCAAATAATAAACACTCATCACAACTAATCATAAATCATATTTTTCAAGTGTCGAACTATTTAAAACCCATACCAAATACTAAACACTCTTCACAACTAATCATAAATCATATTTTTCAAGAGTGAAACTATTAAAACGATTTGAACAAATATTATTGCTCATTTAAATATTTATTTTTACTTTTAGCAGCAAAGGAAATAAATCAAAAATACATTTTTGATTAAACTCAGTGAAATTTTGATTAGGTTTTTTTTATATAAAGAATTAGGTGAAGGTTGTGACATTGAAAAGATTAAATTAAAGATGTAAAATTTACTAAGAACACATTTACAAATTTTAATAATTAGTTAACAAAAAATTTTACTCGAAAATATCAGACAATTTTTGATACACACACACAGAAAAATCCCTTTTGGCATGAGATTGGAAGAATGAAAAAGTTGGTTGTACCAACTAACTTCATTCGGTTAAATCGAATGGTTTACAAATTTGCTGACGGAACTGTCATATTAACCTATACACATGAAATATTAGTCTATACACACTCCTAAATGTTCTAAAACAGTTAAAAATTGGTTGCAGTAACAACCGACCAATAACAACCAATAAGAACCGAAAAAGTTGGTTGGGCAAAGAGTTGGTTAGCGCAACAAATCTCTATTCTGTGTGCACTCAGCAAACCAAACCAAACGATCTTAGTGATACCGAAATGATATCGTTTAAAGGCCAAAATTGTCGTTTTCGATATTCTATAATGATTCGTATATGATTTCCGATAAAAATCGAAGCTATATAAAATGATATCGGGGCTTTTGCCGTTAAAGATATATTAACTATGTAAACTATGGAAAAAGTTTTTGGTTTCGATAAACAAATTATATTTGTTCAGAAAATCTGTTTTTTTTTCCAAAAAAGAATATAAAGAACGCACATTTCAAAATATAAAGAGTTTCATTGCGAACATTTATCATTATTTCATCTTATTCAAAATTATCATCAAATAGTTTATAGGGCAAAGACAAAATTTAGTATCAACTGATGAAAATATGCCAATTTTTCAAATGACATTTCAAAATATTAAATTTAAGAACTATTTTTCATTATACTAAGTAAGGAAAACATGTATTTAGTTAGTTTTAATTTTAAAACGACACTATTATAAAATTCTTACAATATTTATTAGTTTAACTTAAATTATTATATTAAATTAATAATAATATGGAATATCTTGGATTCTAATTATAATTCGTGCTAGTTAGTAGTGTTACCTGCCTGTCTGACACACGATTTTGTCAGTACCATGCACATGTAACATGCAAATAACAACTACAAATCATTAATATAATGAAATAAAAAATACCTACTAATTTAATATTTTAATTGATATTTAATTAAAATGCACACTTTTTTTGAACATTGTTGTCAAGAGTATAGTACGACGAAAAGATGCCAATGGCATTGTGGTAATATATAGATGAAAACTTTCATTTTCATTTGCATTTTGCATGTAGAAAATGTATATGATTTTCTTTAATTAAAATGGTTTTTATTTGCATAATACAATGCAATTGGAATGCATGCTAAATTCAAATGTTGCAAGTTTGAATTAAATTAAATAACGAAATTAAAAGGAATTTTTGGGAAATTTAAAATAATATAATAAAAAACTTTTAGAAAAAGTTAAAATTGTTAAAGAAATAAATTTAAAATTGATAAATATTTCATCACTGTCAGTAATTTTATTTATCAAATAATAGAAATTGTGACAGGGTGATGATCGGCAATTGATAATTGTATGTTTTACCTTGTCATCCCGATCATTTAGATTCCTAGTAGAAATTTGTCCTATTAAGATAGAAATGATCATGAACAGTTCATGTTTCTCACGTAACTAGTCGGGTGGTGACAAGATTGAAATACCATGATCATTCCTTGATTATGGGCTCAGTAAAATTTCTACTAGCGATGACACGATTTGACCAATTTAATTTATATCATAGTAAAAATCGTTGCACGGTTATGATCGCAACTGATCGTTGTATTTTTACTCTGTCTTCCGGATCAGTTACATTCTTAGTACAAAATTGGCCTATTAGGGTAGACAAGATCATCATTGGCAGCTCATGTATTTCATGTTACTAGTCGGGTGGTGACAATGTTAAAATACCATGACCAGTACCCGATTATGGACTCTGTACAATTTCTACTAGCGATGACCAACACGATCTGACCACGATCATATTTCTCATAATAGGGTTAATTTCTACTACATGCTAGTTTGGTAGGGTTACCTGCGCATTCTAATGGGCTAAAACAACAATTATATCTTCTCGACCATCAATATAGCACAATTTCTTTGAAAAATTGTTACTTTTTACAAAAAAAACCAGTTGAGAAGGTTAGATCACATGGGAAATTTTAAAGTAGGTGTAATTATGATAGTTAGGATTATCAAAATTATAGTCGGTCAAAGCCGACTATAAATACCCTACACATATGTGTGGTTACCATTCAAAGTGATATATAGGTCACCAGGGTATACGAATCCTGAAAATAACTACAAACATTCAATCGCTGAAGAATTTCCATTCATTTGATACCCATATTTACAAATGGGTAGGTGTACCGAATTTCGATTTTTTTTTTTGTGAACCACAAGTCTTTTCGCCGGAAAACATTATTATCATGTATTTGAGCATGATATCAATATATATTTGACCAAAAAAGTTTACCTAAGCACGTATACATAAAAATTGATCTTTATATGTACATTTTATATGAGGTATTTGAACATAAGTGGTCGGATCATAGGTCACAATGGACCGATCTCGCCAAAAGAAAATTAAAATATAAATATAAAATCGTCGTTGTAGAACTAAAAGTGACCAAACACATTTTTATGAAAATCTTAAATTTCAACTTTGTTGGTAATTATTACAAAAACTAATTGATGAATATTTAAAGTTGAAATACCAATTGATATATTCACATTTTCTTATCGTTTGGTCCAAATATTATCGATCAGAAATTGACAGATATGACAGATTTTTATAAATGAATAATTGGTATTTTGAAAATGTAGGTGGTGTCTTTTACTTCTACAACGACGAAATATAATAAAAATAAATCTTTATCAAAAAAAAAAAATAACGGGAAGTTATACTATTCCCTTTTTAAAAAATATTTCAAACGCGTTCTATATTTTATATGAAAACAGAAAACAATTTAAAATCTATCATTATAAATTAAAATTGAGTTGATTGAGAAAATGGAAAAAAAAGAGTTGAGAAAATTTGATTTTTCTATAAATCACTTGAGAAAATTGCCTCACTTCGAATGGGTTATTTTTTATTTTCAATACATTTTGTAAAGTGCTGCTCGGTCAATCAGTAATAATTGATAACATCAGTGGGGTGCATCTCGAAGGCCCATAAAAGTGCAACAAATACGAAAAAAAGAAACAGAAAAACAGGAGAAAAACCATCAGCATTATCATAAACAACAATTTAACGAACGCTACATCATTTTAAAACACTTTAGCGTTATTTGTGGCAATTAGTCAAATATTGCATAATTTGTTATGGGTTTTCAATTCAAGTTAGCGATCAATCGATCAATGAAAATTTTAAATGGTTTTCTTGTAACGTAAAAAATAGAAAAATTTACCAAATTTGATTTATAAAATGTTTAACTTTTACAATATACAAAATTGTGCAAAGAGTTATATTTAAATAAGCAGAACCCTAGCAGGAATAAATATTTCCATGTTTAGATTTGGACTTAAAAAAAATAAAAGAGAAAATGTTCAACAAAAATGTTTGACGCTTAAAAAATTCGTTAGGGTATTTATTCCCAATAAGTCCAATTCGTTTTATTATTTAACTTTTATTTTAGTATAAGAATAATAAAATTGGAATTTTCTAAATATAGTTTGTAGTCTGTATAAGACAGTTTTAAATTGATTACAAAGCATTTAGATAGAATACTGAAAATAATAGTTTTAGCTATTTGACGCAGTTAAACGATCGATAAGCCTACAAACAATGACTTCTTATCGCAAACATTAATTACGGGGAAGTACTTCAGGTCAAGCAATTCATATATAGATTTTATATTTCACAGTAATTATTATGGTTGATAAAATATTTGTGTAATAAAAGAAGTTGGCAACACTATAAAAAGCAAATGTAAATAATATAATCTGAATTAAAAACTCAATCGATCGGACGATTGTTAAGAAATTCGAATTTTTTAGGATTGCTTATTCAAGCGGTTGATTGGTTTTTTTATATCATTTTAGTATTTACGATTTATTTATTTTTTGTTTTGTTCTTTTTTATATTATTTATTTATCTCAGAGAAAAATTGTCCGGGAACAAGAAAATAAATATCTAAGGAAGAATTGGCCCGAAAGTATTGGTCTCGGGGGCGCGAACATTTTCTTGAGAAACATTTGTCTAAGGGAGAAAAGGTTTCGGTGAAGAATTTTACGGTGAAGATTGTCGCGAGGTAGAATTGTCTGAAAGAAGACTTGCCTAAAAAAATTTTCTCGGTGATGTATTTTCTGGAGAATGAATAGCTTTGATGAAGAATTTTCCGGGGAAAAGTTGTCTCGAAAATAAATATATCAGGAAGAATTGTACGGTAAAATTCCGGAAGAATGAAATTAGAAATTGTTCGGTGAAAAAATTCCTCAGGAAGAAAAGGTCTCAATAACGAATTGTCCGGGAATAAATTGTCTCAGGAAATAAATATCTAAGGGGGAAGAATTTTCTTGGGAAAACATTTTATGGGAAAAATTTGATCAATTAAGAATTGTCTAGTGATGAATTGTTCGGTGAAGAATTGTCTCAGGGAATTGTGTAAGAAAAAACGGGCTTGATGAAGAATTGTACAGTGTAGATTGTCTCGAGGAAGAATTGTCTGATAAAAGACTTTCCTCGGAGATGAGTTGTCCGGAAAAAAGTGGTTTCGGGAAAAAATATTTTAGTACAAATTTTCCGGGGTAGAACTGTCACGAGGAAAATTGTTCGAAGAAGAATTGTTTAGATAGAAATTGTTCTGTGAAGATACAAATTGTCTGGAAAAAAATTATTTTGGGATATAAATATCGAAGAAAGCATTGTGCGAGGAAGAATTGTCTACTGGTGAAATTGTCTAAGGAAAATCTGTTCGAAGAAGAATTATTTAAGGGATGAATTGTGTATGTTAAAAAGGTTTCGGTGAGGATTGTCTCTGGGAAGAATTGTCTGAAAGAAGACCTGCCTAGGAAGATTCTCTCGGTGAAGAATTTTCCTGAGAAAGAATAGCTTCGATAAAGAATTGTCCGGGAATAACTTGTCTCAGGAAATATATATCTAAGGGGGAAGAATTGTTATGGGAAACAATTATCTGAGGAAAAACGTTCGCAGTAGAATTGTCACAAGGAAAAATTGTAAAAATAAGTAGAATTATTCGGTGAATAGCAGGGATGAGTAGTCTTAGGGCAAAAAGGTCTCAGTAAAAAATTGTTTGGGGAAAAAAATATTTGTCCAGGGATGAATTGTTAGTTTCACTTTTGCAATTGACTGTAGATTGTTCAGAAATTAGGTTTTTTTCTCATTTTTATGTCATTATAAATCACTGCAGTCAATTCTTTGATAAAGTTTTTATTTTCGATAATCAAACATCTTTTTTGTTCAGAAAATATAATTTTTGAGAAAACGTAAAGAACACACAATTCTGTTTCAAAATATTTTAAATTTCATATCAAAAGTATTCAATATTTAAAGAATTTTAAATGATCGTCAAAAGAATTGCAGGTTTCATATTTATTTAAGACATATTTTATATATTTTAATTGCACCATTTTTTTTTATTTTTTTTTTGTTATGTATATCTTTATATTTCTGCACTTTATTTGTATTTCTCAATTATATATTACATAGAAATATATTTTAGTTTTACTTTTATAAAATTTATCACTCTTTTTATTGCATTTGCAAATATTAGTAATGTACAAAATTTCTTGTTTTTAAAAATTTCTTAATTTAAAAAATGTCTTTCACAATAACACATGCGAGCTTAAAATTCGCGAACACACTGATTCATTGACAAAATAATTGAAACAACTTAGACCCGCCGCGCACAAACGTGAGCCAAAATATATTTCCGAAAAAACAAGAAAATATAAATAAAAATTAAATAGAAAAATCAACGAAAAACGTAAGTAAAATTTAAATAAACAAAAAAATACGCGTCGTTTTTCAAATGTAGAAAATATTAAAAGACTCGTATGAACGAGAAGAGAAAATTATTTAATTGTTTACGCGATCAATTCTTTGAATAAAATGATGAAGCATCGTCTTGAAAAGCGTTCAAGTGCAGAACTATTATTGGGGAGGGAGAGCACAATGTATGCGAAAGAAAGAGAGCACTAAAGTACGAGCAAGCGTATGTCTCACAGGAAACGATGACGAGTGGCGCGGCGCGTCGGACGGAAATCGCGTAAATATACCACAAACAACAACAACAATGAGTGACCCGTAGCGACGATGATGGACCCTCACTCACGCCTCGTATGCGCTAGAATTAAACAGCTGACAATGGCACAACCAATCTCTCCATACTGGTCACACATTTACGATTAATACACTCAGAAAATAGTTACTTAATAATAAGAAAAAATTCAAATTGAAATAGCATTAAGAAAAAAGTTTCTGTATAATAAGAAAATTTTACATATTTATGAGTAAACGTTTCTTAAAATAATTATAATTAAACTTGACGCCACTTAAATATTTTTTTTTATTTTAGAAAACTATTTTTTCAGTGTTCCTTTAGTGCGTTTACTAGGGGGTGTGGAGCAGAGCACCCTCAATATGAAAAAAAGAGTATTTTATTCGACATGAAATAAATAGTAACAATAACAACAAGAGAAATTGCGTTGATAGATGTTAATTAAATGGGAGCAGTCGGGCAGCGTTGCCATTGAAATTAATTAAATAAAAGCATTTATAAAATTAATTCTTCAATTCAGAAATCTGTTATATTAAATTTCTGAACTCTCTCATTTACGTTTTTATATTAAAAAATCAAATAAATTAAATGTTGTTGAAAACTGTAAATTGTAAATTTGTTTTTTGATATTTTAATAAATTTTACCTTATAAAAAGCAACAAGTTTGAAATTTGTATATGTTTGAAATTTGTATATAAAAATTTCGATACAAAAATCTTAAACATTTTAATTGTTATAAAAGCACATAATAATCATCTTGAAATAAATTAAACTTTAGAATAAATAAAAATATTCTCTGAAATTGGATTTTTTTGACAAATTAGTTTATCAAATATACAAAAATTCTCCTAAAACAAACGACATTGAAATAATATCGTATTTTTAGTCCCAAACTATCGCTTTCTTCAATTTATAATTACTAAAAGTTAGTGTTTTAGATAAAATCCAACATATCTAGATCGATATATATATATAATAATAATAGTTTGGCGCTACAGTCCTGTATAGAACTTCGGCCGAGATCTCTCACCATTTGAGCTGTGCGTGTTATATTTGTACTCAAATTGGGGAGATCTACAGTTTATTGTCGAATCCGAACGGCGGGTGAGAGCTTTTCATAGGCCATGTTTTACTCTAGTAGGTTTACCATTTACTGCCGAGAGGTAGCGTCGTATAGAAAAATGTTTTCTATGAAAAAGATATTGGCAGTCGCTGGGGATCGAACCGTGGACTTTTCGGCTCGTAGTCGAACGCACCAGCCGCTTTTCGCTCGAAGTCCAACGCACAAACAAGACGAGCTACCGACGCTACTATAGGCGTTATAAATTTCGAATTTCGATCGAAAAAGTCCTCATTTTCGATTAATACATTTTATTTTTCCAGTCACATTGATTTTTTTCAATATAAAATTTAAGAAATACATAATTCTCCCATTTGAAAAAATGGTGATGATGTAAAACAATATTTATAAAAAGCCAAATACCGGAAAAATGTTGTAAATGGGATTAATATGTATCATTTTTTTATAAAATTTTTAACCAAATATAATTTTAATTTTAATTTTAGTTATTTTTTTAAATTTTTGCGTAGTTTAGATTTTGTGTAATTTGGAAAATATGGGCACAAATTTAAAATAATATAAAAACGAAAATCAAAACAGTAACTTGGAACCATCCGGTATTCCAAAAACGGGTTCTCTATAAAAACATAAAACTGTAACCGGCACGAAGAAGATAACCCCGATTGCGAAATTGAAATCATAATACTTTTGAATTTCAATACATAGTTTCTTATATATTCATTTAATATTTATTATCTTCTCAAATTAGTTTTTTTCCTCTATTTTTATAAGAATTCAGCCGAATAATAGGACATGTTCCAACTTTTGATAGATGTCGTATTCCAATAGAATTTGTTTTGGACTGTTCCATAATAGGTTATTTTTTTTCAAAATTAAATTCACGTTTTATAATCGAACTCAAACCTCACTTCTATATTTTTTAATGCCCGTATATTTTTATTCTGATATTTAAATTGTTTAATTTTGTTTAGTTTATTTAATTAATTGAAAAATTTTTAAAAGACTTTTAAATGAATTATTTTTTTATAACTTTTTCATTCTTTCTACTTTCTTTTTTTAATTAATCATAAACATATTTTTATTTATTCGTTCGTCATAACTTTTTATTATTTTAAATAAATTTTTAATTGTTATAATTTGTTGTTTATATTAATTTTCACCACATTTTTTATGCACTATTTTGTCATTTCAAACTCATTATTTAACATTTTTCACTTAATTAATGGAAATACTTGTTTTCCCTATTCAATAATTATTACATTTTAGTTGGAATTTTTCACATTTTTTCGTATTAACGCATTTCACATTTTGCGACGACGACGCACTACATACACCAACCGACTGCGTTTAAACGTGGCTGTAACTAATTAACTGTCGGTTTTAATTAAACCCGCTGATTAAATGACGTTCGCCAAAGCCGTAGTCGTAGCCGTTACTGTTGCCGCTGCGCCGTGCAAGCGTTGCCAACGACGCATGCAATTGCAATGCATGTAAAACTGCGGCCGCAGGAACATTTTCAACGTCACTGGCTGGCTGGCTGCGCGTCGTTGCGTTGCCTTGCGTTGGGTGCAAATTGTAGGAAACCGCGAATGTACAAACAACAAATGAACACAAACGAAGAAAATTATAAAAAAAAAACAACAATAATAATAAAAAAAACCCGACGTAATCGCACGCGTAGCCACCAAGACTTGACGCTACCAGAGTTCAAACGAATCTGAGTTGGTGGAAATGCAAAGCAACGAATGCAGGCCAGGCCGGCCGACCGACGAACATATGAAATAAACCAACAAACGAGCAAATTAATGTAAAAGTAACGAGTAACGAGAAAACATGTTTGTTGTAGCAATGAGCAACGAGAAAATGTAATGATGTTTGTTGTTATTGTTGTTGGTGATGGAGATTGGAGACGGTTTGTTTAGACAACGAACGAACGAACGACGAGTAAGTTAGTTGAGTTATTGTTGTTTGGGGCCAGTACACTTGGTTGGTTTGTTGGTTGCTTGATGGCAACGAGTGTTTGTTATAGCAACAACGAGTGTGGTTGTTGTTTTTGCTGTTTTGTGGGTTGTGTGGGGTGCGTGGTAAAAAATGCTACTATTTTTAGTAATGTGTAACGTGTTTAATACTTTTTTTTTGTGTTATTGTTGCACTTTTTGCGTACGTCGACTGCAGTTGTTGCAATTGTTATTGTTGTAGTTGTTTGTTTTCTTATGGTTGCCGTGAGCAACAAGGAGTTAAATCATTTTTGGTCATATTACCATTACCATCGGCATTATTCAGGTTTTTATTTATATTTTTATTTGTTGCAATTATTTATTTTAAATTGATTATATTTTTTTGTTGTTTTTTACATGATTTTGTTTTAATTTTATAAAATAATTATTGTAGGTTTTTTTTATTTTATTTGATTTTATTAGTTTTTGTATTACTTTTTATTTTATTTTTTTTTTATTTTTTATTAAATTTTTATTATTTATATTCTATTTTTTATTATAAATTTTTTTATTTTAAAATTTTTATAATATTTTATTATTTTATTTTATATTAGTTTATTATTTTATTTTTTATTATTTTTTATTATTTACATTCTTTTAATATTCTTCAATTTAAATCAATTCATTAAATTTCAATTTATATAATTTTAATTTATTTAAATTCATTTAATTTCCTTTGAATTCATTTCAATTTATTTAAATATTAATCTATATAGTAAATCTTAAAACTATATATTAATCATACTTAATTTCCCGACTAAATTTATTTCATTTCCATACAATTTATTTCGTTTCAATTCATTTCAATTAAATTCATTTCAATTCCTTTAAGATCATTTCAAATCATTTTAATTCTTTTCAATGCAATTCACTTCAATTAATTTCAATTCCTTTAAGTATTTAATTTTTAAATTTTTTTATAAAATTCAATAAAAGATTAAGAGTTTTATAAATTTGAAGAATTTTATAAATTTTAAGAATTTTATATATTTGAATATTTTTATAAATTTGCCGAATTTTATGAATTCAAAGAACTTTATAAATTTGAGAATTTCTTAAAATCAAAATTTTTTATTTTATTGCCGAATTTTATAAATTTTATAAAGTGGAAGAATTGAATAAACTTTAAGAATTTTTGAATTTGAAGAATTTTATAAACTAGAATAATTTTATAAATTTGAAGAATTGTATAATAAATATGAAAAATTTTTATAAATGTGTAGAATTTAAAATTTTTTATAAAATTTAAAATTTTAAAGAATTTAAAAAATTTGAAGAACTTTTATAAAATTTGAAGAATTTTTTAAATTAGAAGAATTTTATAAATTTGAAGAATTTTACAAATTTGAATAATTTTATAAATTTGAAGAATTGAATAAATATGAAAATTTTTTATAAATGTGTAGAATTTAATATTTTTTTATAAAATTTAAAATTTTAAAGAATTTAAAAAATTTGAAGAACTTTTAAAAATGTAAGAATTTTTATAAATTTGAAGATTTTATAAATTTTATGAATTTCAAAAATTTTAAGAATTTCAAAAATTTTAAAAATTTACAAAAATTTTAAGAACTTTGTAAATTGCTAAAAAAATTTAAATTTTTTTCATAAATTTGAAGAATTTTATAAATTTGAAAAATTTTATAAATTTGAAGAATTTTATAAATTTGAAGAATTTTATAAATTTGAAGAATTTTATAAATTTGAAGAATTTTATAAATTTGAAGAATTTTATAAATTTGAAGAATTATATAAATTTGAAGAATTTTATAAATTTGAAGAATTTTATAAATTTGAAGAAGTTTATAAATTTGAAGAACTTAATAAATTTTCTGAATTTTATAAATTTGTAGGATTTTATAAATATTAGGAATTTATAAATTTTATAATTTTGAGGAATTTTATAAAATTGAAGAAATTTATAAATTTGAAGAATTTTATATATTGGAAGAATTTTATAATTTTGAGGAATTTTATAAAATTGAAGAAATTTATAAATTGGAAGAATTTTATAAATTTGAAGAATTTTATAAATTTGAAGAATTTTATAAATTTGAAGAATTATATAAATTTGAAGAATTTTATAAATTTGAAGAATTTTATAAATTTGAAGAAGTTTATAAATTTGAAGAACTTAATAAATTTTCTGAATTTTATAAATTTGTAGGATTTTATAAATATTAGGAATTTATAAATTTTATAATTTTGAGGAATTTTATAAAATTGACGAAATTTATAAATTTGAAGAATTTTATATATTGGAAGAATTTTATAATTTTGAGGAATTTTATAAAATTGAAGAAATTTATAAATTGGAAGAATTTTATAAATTTGAAGAATTTTATAAATTTGAAGAATTTTATAAATTTGAAGAATTTTATAAATTTTAAGAATTTTATAAATTTGAAGAATTATATAAATTTGAAGAATTTTATAAATTTGAAGAATTTTATAAATTTGAAGAATTTTATAAATTTGAAGAATTTTATAAATTTGAAGAATTTTATAAATTTGAAGAATTTTATAAATTTGAAAAAGTTTATAAATTTGAAGAATTATATAAATTTGAAGAATTTTATAAATTTGAAGAATTTTATAAATTTTAAAAATTTAAAAAATTTTAAGAACTTAATAAATTTTCTGAATTTTATAAATTTGAAGAATTTTATAAATTTGAAGAATGTTATAAATTTGAGGAATTTTATAAATTTTAAGAATTTCAAAAATTTGAAGAATTTTATAAATTTGAAAAATTTTAAAATTTGAAGAATTTTATAAATGGAAGAATTTTATAAATTTGAAGAATTTTATAAATTTGAAGAATTTTATAAATTTGAAGAATTTTATAAATTTGAGGAAATTTATAAATTTTAAGAATTTCAAAAATTTTAAGAACTTAATAAAAATGCTGAATTTTATAAATTTGTAGGATTTTATAAATATTAGGAATTTATAAATTTTATAATTTTGAAGAATTTTATAAAATTAAAGAAATTTATAAATTTTATAATTTTGAAGAATTTTATAAAATTAAAGAAATTTATAAATTGGAAGAATGTTATATATTGGAAGAATTTTATAATTTTGAGGAATTTATAAAATTGAAGAATTTTATAAATTGGAAGAATTTTATAAATTTGAAGAATTTTATAAGTTTGAAGAATTTTCTAAATTTGAAGAATTTTATAAATTTTATATATTTAAAAAATTTTAAAAATTTGAAGATTTTTATAAATTTGAAGAATTGAAATTTGACGAATTTTTAAGAAATTACGGATTTTTAATTTATAGAATTTTAATAATTTGTAGAATTAAATAAATTTACAGAATTTTATAAATTTGTTGAATTTTATAGATTTGTGAAATATTAATTTGAAGATTTTTTTTAATTTGAAGATTTTTTCAATCTGAAGAATTTTGTTATTTTAAGATATTGTCTTAACGTGCTCAAGGTCCAGTCGGTACAAATTGGGTGTTTTGTACCAACAAATAAAACAACAAACAATTGGCAAAATGCATTGAGTGGCAGATCGTACAGCTGTTTCAGAGGCAGCCAAGCCCCTTCATCAGCGATCTTTCTCTGCAGATTCTACATTTCAAGTCGCCTAAGTTTTCCTTCTCCAATAAACACAATAAGAATTATGTGCATTGAAGAAAGAACCAAAAGCAAAAATGTAAAAACTGCATCAACTCAAGATTTTTCCAAAGTTGTTGTTGCGTGCAGCAATTGTACCGCCTGGACCTTGAGCACGTTAAGACAATATCTTAAAATAATCAAAAGAGGTCGTAAAACAAAAACAATTGAATTTTGTTAATTTTAGGAATTTTATAAATTTGAACAATTTGCTAAATGTGAAGAATTTTATAAATTTAAAATAAAATATGTAAAAAAAACTACATTATTTCGGACGCTGAAAATAATAGATGTATGGAAAATTTGAATTTATGACTATCTTATCTTTCATTGTAGTATGTATTATGTTTATCTTATCATTTTTAATGTATGCATTTTTTTGTTGAATATTTATATGTTTTATATGTTTATATGAATATATTTATGTTCAAATATTTATATCTATGATATAATTTGTTGATTTTTATTTGATTATTTTTTATGCCTTTGTGTTATAAAAGTTTTATTTAAAAATATTCTTAGAATTCAATAACTGCAATTAATAGTACTAAAAGTACTTAAACTACCTAATACATAAACTACGAAATACAAAAACTACTAAATTCAAAATACATTCTCTGACACCCTTGGATAAGCCTTATCAACGCGGTGTATATTAAATAAAATTAAACGTAAATTAAAACCAACACAAATGTGTGAAAAACATTTTCGCCTTTGTTTAAACATTAATTGTTTTATTGTCCGATCATTAAAAATACTTATTGCAAATTTTTATATGCCTACTTTTATTTTTATTTTTGTTTTTGCTAAATAATTCATTAGCAGCCAATTGTGAAATTGCGCCGCCGTCGAAACTAAGTATTTTTGCGCATAACATTTTTTTTTGTTCTGCCATAGCTAACTGACGATAACTTAAAAAGAGGTTAATAAAGGTGGCTTTTGGCGGCACTACACCATATGTTGGCAGCACTGCGCTTATTGTAGCCGTTTAGGTGGCTGCTGCTGCAAGTGGTTTGCCTTGTTCAACCTTGCTGAAAATGGCTAAAACCAGCTGGTAACAAGAACAAAAAAACAACAACAAAAAGAAAAAAAACACCCCAACAACACAAAATATAATCTAGATACTGCCTGTCAAAATAATGATGTAATTTATTGGCGTTGCAGCATGAAGAACCAACCATTGAGAAAAGAGCCAAATGGTTGCTTAGAATGGCAACACTGGCTGACTGTCAGGCTGGCTGTCTCTACGTTTTGGCTGTCTGTCATTTTGTCCGTCTGTCTATTTAGCTGTTGGTCGTTTTGTTTGTGTGGGAAAATTGATAGCAATCGATTATGTCGAGCAATATGGCCTACAAGCTACTTACCGCTTAGTTTGGTTGGTAACAATAGCAAAAAATTTGAGGCTTACCTAAAAAAAAATAAAAGAAAATAGATTAAAAATTGGAATTTTTTTTGTATAATAAATAAAAACTATAGAAAATGTGTTAAAGTTTTAAAAGAAATTTGTCCGATTCAATTCAAATTGAACAAATTCCAACGATTTCGCTTTTTAAAGTTTGGAAATTCGAATTTTTAGATTGTTCAATACAACATAAATATGTATTTTCTATCATATTTAAACAATTTCTCTAAAACTAGACGAATTTTATTTGTTTTTTATTAGTAAAAAGTTTTCATTCCAATCGAAAATGAAATTTAGCATATGCTTAATTTTCAATTAATTTTAAATAAGGTTTATTTAAATTATTTTATAAAAAAAATAATCGTTTATTGTAAGCATATCGAGCCAGCACAGTCAATGTGCTGAATAAATGCTGTATTCATTACACAATGCGCCTTAAAGTAGGCTACAATTACGTAAGTCACTCACAGCTAATTACACACATTAGGCGCCTCGATGCAGGCGAAGCATGTTTTACAAAAGAAAAATTACAAATAAAAAAAATATATAATAAAAAAATAAAAGTACAGAAAAAGTATAGATAAAAAATAATAGCTTGGCTGAGCGCCTAAAAGTAGACTGCACTAACTAGAACAGCGTTGAAATAATAAAATAACGAAGAATATTTAAATATTATGTAAAAAAACTAACCGTGTGAAAAAAAATAAAAGAAAACGTTAAAAAATTAAGGAATTATAATTTAGAAAGGCAAAAACAAAAAAGAAAGTTTACTAGAACAAGCAACGGCTTACCTTCAGATTTTTCTTTCTTTTTTTTTTGTTAAGTTTTATTTTTGTGTAATTTTTGTATAGATTTTTTCAAATTTTCTTTTGGCTGAGAAGCAGCGCTACTATTTGTGCTACTTTGAGTATTTTTCATTTTTTTTTTTTATTTATTTTTTCTTTATTGAGCTGCAGTGCAAAATAAGACTGTAAAGGTCGCCAACAATGCAGTGAACCAGAAGTTGTCAATTATGTGTGATTATAGATAGGAGACGGCGTGACATATTAAAAAAAAAATACAGAAAAACAAGAAAAATTAACAAAAACAATACAATACAATAACAATAGAATAACAAAATCCTATGTACTAGGCAAGTTTTAAAATTTTTTAAATCCAACTTTAAGACCGTCAGACACCCACGAACCGTTGCGAAGAAAAAAGTTGTTTAATGCTTGTATAATGCTTGTATAATACATGTATAACACTTGCATAGCACTTACTTAAAACATATATAAATAAAGAATAGGTTTTTTAATGCTTTAATTTATGTTTGTAAACGACTTGTATAAAACTTGTGTAATACTTAAACCAGACTTGTATAATACTTGTCTAAGACTAATATAATACATGTATAGATCAATAATAGGCCTCTTAAAGTTTTAACTCATGCTTATAAAAGACTTGCATGATACTTTAATAAGACTTGTATTGTACTAGTCTAAGACATGCACAATATTTGTATAATACTTGAATAAGGCTTGTATAAAACTTATATAAATCAAGAACAGGCTTTTTAATGTTTTAATTTAAGTTAGTAAAAGACTTGTGGAATAATTATATCAGACTTGTGTTATATTTTCATACTTTATACTTTAATAAGAATAGTATAGTACTAGTCTAAGACTTGCATAATATGTGTATACTATATGAATAAGGCCTGTATAAAACTTGTATAAATCAAAAATAGGCTTTTTGGTGTTTTAATTTAAGTTAGTAAAAGTCTTGTGTAATAATTGTATAAGACTTGCATAATATTTGTGTTTTTATACTTTAATAAGATACTTTATACTTTAATAAGACTTGTATTGTACTAGTCTAAAACTTGCATTATATATTTACAATACTTGAATAAGGCTTGTATAAAACTTGTATAAATCAAGAATAGGCTTTTTAATGCTTTAATTTAAGTAAGTAAAAGACTTGTCTAAGAATTGTATAAGACTTGTGTTAAAAGATTTGTCTTCTATATTTTGTGACTTTTTGTGACTTGTATAAAGCTTTTATAAATCAATAAAAGTCATTTTAGTATTTAAATGTATACACTTAACAGACTTGTATAATACTTGCGTAATAATATTAATAATATTTGTATAAATACACTACGATTTATATATTTGTATAATTCTTTAATAAATCTTGTATAATGTAAGAATTATTGCTAGTCTTATAGTGTAATACTTTATAAAGTGTAATATAATACATTTTTAAAACTTGCAAAATACTTGTATAAAAAATTACTTAAAACTTGCAAAATACTTGTACAAAGTAAGAATAGTTTTTTCTGATGTCAAAAGTGATATCCAAACAAATGACTCTACATGACTTATAAAACTTAATATGGAAAAAAGATTATATGACGTTATATTTATAAAAGAAATAAAAAAAAATAATATTTCACTTTAAGATCAGTTGGAATGGAAAAAATCTTGTGTTAAAAAAATACTTGTATTATATTTGTCGTATAAATCAAAAGTAAGGCATTTTATTGTCAAAACTTTTACAAATAAAATGTATACAACTTTATTAAAATAAGAATTTTTAACGTCTTATTTAGAAGAATTTATACAGTACTTATAGACTTATTGCATAAGACGAAATACTAAAAACAAAAAAATACATGAGAATAAGTTTTAAAATTTGTAAATTCGACATTAAAACTGTCGAACACCCACGAATAGTTGCGCATGAAAATGTTGTTTAATGCTTATATAAATAATGCTTGTATAATACTTGTATAAGTCTATAATAAATCTATTCTTGTTTAATGTAGTTGTTAAAAGTCACAATCGAACAAATTACTTTACAAACTAATAGAACTTTATGTTTAAGGTACTTTTTATTTAATAGAACTTATACAGATCATATATAACTTATTGTATAATACTTGTATAAGTCAAAAAAATATTTAATGTTGTCGAAAGTCATACCATACCAGAAAAAAATACTTTAAGTTTTAAAGAACTTTATATAACAAAAACTTTTTTAGGGTTTAGTAAAACAAATTTATACAGTACTTATAAAACTTGTATATAATAAGTTTTTTATGGTTTTTTCTTAGAAAAAAAACAATAAAACTTTAAGATAATTCTTTTTTTTTCAAGTACCTTATATTGCGTAGACCACCCCTGCATGTCAGTCAGTAACAACTTTTACGCCTACGTCTTATGTTTTTCTTAAACCAAAAACATATACAAAATTTTATATATGACGTGACAACTTGAAGTCTTGTTAAAACCATGAACTGCTGATTTATGGACAATTATTTAACAATTGAACAAATTGAGCGCCTTCAGTAAACCATTATAATAACCATAATAATATTATGGCAAAATTGCAAAAAGCTATAGTGGGTAGCAAAGCATGTTGGAAAATATGAATAAAATAATTGAAACAGTAAAAATTGCTTAAGACTTATATTTAATTTAAACAGTTAATAATAAATATTAAGAAATTTGATATAAGATCAAAACAGCTGTAGACAAATTAATCTTTTTTAAAAAGGGTGAACAATGTTTTAACATTAGGAAAAAATTTTAAAATAAAAAACAGATAAAATAAAATAAAATAAAACAGCTTTAGAATTTTAAGATAAAATCCTTATACTGCAGTTGCTTTTCCTCAACTCAATGAAGTTAAAAGTTTCACTGTAAATGTATCACCCGAAGGTAGTCTTATAAAAGCTGTTTGTAAAAATATTGTTGGCAGAAATATTACTAGATTTATATTATTTTTATTAATTACGTTTAGAAGCTAAAAAATTAATATACAGATCTGATGTTTTAAACAAAATCAGCATTTTACACTTTAAATTTGTTTAAATTCTCTGAAGTTAAACGTCATTCATATAGTATCACTCGTAAGTAGTGATATAAAAAGTAAAATTATTTTTGCACAAAAACCACTAAATCTTTTTTTTTATTACTAATTTCTTTCAAAAACTAAAAAATAAATCTACAAATCTTAACTTTTAGAAAATATACCCATATTTCCATTGTTTTACTTAAAATCACTAAAATTAAATATCATTAAAATAGTATCACTCATGAGCTATGCCATAAAAATAGTGATATAAAAGTTGTTTAATGAACTATAATTTTCAATTATAATTTTACACAATTATTTATTTAAATTTTATGTAAACATTTGCTAGCTGCAATTTCTATCACCTGCAATTAACTTTTTTTATCACCAATTTCAAATGTAAAATTTACGTTTTATTGCAACGCATTTTTGCACTTTACCCACAACAGAAAAAGTGAAAAGCGCCAAAGTCCCAAAAAAACAGCATCACCGCAACTATCACCGTCACAAACACCATCACCACCACCATCACTACTACTATCAGCATAAAAATCATCACCACAACATAGACAATTAACGCATTTCGCTTTTCTCGTTGACACGCGAAGAAGTCAAACAGTGAGTTTTGTGACTCTGGCTGTTTAATGATCTGCCGCTGATGGATGGCGTTTGCTACAGTGATAACTACGCAAATTGTCAGAGCGCGTTGGAGTTTAGTTGGTTCATGGTTTCCAAGACATATGTTTAGTTAAATTATTCATATAATTAATATATTTATTTTTGAATAAAAAAATAGTTCAAGAATATCAAAAAGTAAATAAAAAGTTATATAAAAATATCACTACGAAAATAAAATATTTTAAAAAGAAAAATACAAATAAAACTCATGCGAAAGCCTTAAAATTATTTCTTCAAAAGTAACAAACGAGCGTCTCATCAAAATATATAAAGTATTCTAAAATATCACACAATTACAAATATTATAATTTAGAAAAAAGTAGCAATTTCAAAACTATCACTTATAGGAATATCACAAATATTCAATATAATCAAATAATGAAATATAAATTGTTAAATATCTCAATTGAAAATATGAAAATTTAAAAATTATCACTTCAAAAAAAAATATATAAAAAAATATCACAACTAAAAATTTTGTAAATTAAAACATGTAAAATACCACAAGTATTTAAAATATTAAAATATTGAAAATCATAAAACAGTATTTAAAAAATGTCACTGTAAAAAAACCCATCACACATAAAAATTTATAAAATAGAATTGAACGCAACCAAAAATAATAGAAAATATCATTCAAAACAAAATATCACAAATGAAAATTTCCAATTTTAAAATTATCACACATAAAATAAATAAAAAATATTTAAGAAAGTAAAAATAATATAAATTGCATAATACTAATGTCACAATCTCGTCATTTTAAAGTTATCACACTGTAAACTATCACAAACATTCGTAATATAAAAAAGTAGTAAAATAGGGTAAACTGAATAATATCACATATAGAAAAGGTCACAATTTAAAACTGTCACACATATAAAATATATCACAAGCACTAAATTACATCAATCACACATAAAACCTAATATCAGAAACATTAAAAACAATCAAAATTAGAATCATTTATTATAAATAGAAAAAAAAAAACAATTTAAAATGATCACACACAAAAAAATATATTGTTATATTTAAAATAAAATTCAATTTATATTGTGATATTTTGAAAATAACAAATGAAATTGTATATATAAAACGCAATACAAATGAAAATCTCACATTTTCATATTATCAAACATAAAAAATACCACTAATATTTAAAATATTTACCAAATAAAATTTGATTTATATTTGTGATAGTTTTAAAATTACTGTTGCATTATTTTATAAATAAAAATTAAATATATCACAATTTAATAAAGAAATATCACAGGCATGCAAAATATAAAACCTATATTTTTGCATTGAAAATTGATTAAGTTTCTTCAGTTAACTGGCAACTCTGCTCAAACATAAATGTGTTGTGGAAGCAACCAACAAAGATGAGAAAAGCCAAATTCACACAAAAGACGTTGTGCCATCGATGAATGTTAAGCAGTCGCAGATGCGCGTTCGTTCGCAGTTGCTGGCATGACAACGATTAAATTTCACTTAAAGCCAATAATAATTAATTTGGTTAATTTGTTGTTTGGTCAGCATAATTGCGGTGCATGATTTAGCTGTTGACTGTTAATTTGTAGCACTTAAAATTGGAAATTTTGCGAATGCGGAAAAACTTTACAAAATTTACATGTTATGATTTGAAATATTTTTGTTATTTAGTAATTAGAGATTTTTTATATTTTTTTATTTATAATATTTTTAAGTTTTTATTAATATTTTTTATAATAATTATGATTTTTTTTTTCTTTTTTATATATTATACTCAGAGAATTTTCACAGATAACTTGTTCAACAGACGCAAGTTAATTTTAAATGATATTTTTAACTATAGAAAACAACAAAAATTCTATAAATTACAGACATATTCACGTTAAATTTACATTTCCTATTATTAAAATTTAGTATCACAATAATCACTTATAATAATAATATATAATAATCACATGATCAATCGTTAGAAAAAAAAAATTTATATATATATATATATATATATATATATATATATATATATATATATATATATATATATATATAAATATATATATATTTAAATTTCTATATTCTTTGTTTTATTTTTAAATTGTTTTTATACATATTTTTTAACAGTATTTTTTTATTATTATTTTAAAACATATATTTTCAATATTTCAACATTTTTTTTTTAAATATTTTTTAATATTTTTTTATTATTTTTTAATATTTTTTTAATATTTTTTAATATTTTTTAATATTTTTTTTATATTTTTTTTATATTTTTTTAATATTTTTTAAATATTTTTTTAATATTTTTTTAATATTTTTTAATATATTTTTAATATTTTTTAATATTTTTTAATATTTTTATATATTTTTTAATATTTTTTAATATTTTTTAATATTTTTTAATATTTTTTAATATTTTTTAATATTTTTTAATATTTTTTAATATTTTTTAATATTTTTTTAATATTTTTTAATATTTTTTAATATTTTTTAATATTTTTTAATATTTTTTAATATTTTTTAATATTTTTTAATATTTTTTAATATTTTTTAATATTTTTTAATATTTTTTAATATTTTTTAATATTTTTAAAAATTTTTTAATATTTTTAAAATTTTTTAATATTTTTTAATATTTTGTAATATTTTTTAACATTTTTTAATATTTTTTAATATTTTTTAATATTTTTTAATATTTTTAATATTTTTTAATATTTTTTAATATTTTTTAATATTTTTTAATATTTTTTAATATTTTTAATATTTTTTAATATTTTTTAATATTTTTTAATATTTTTTAATATTTTTTAATATTTTTTAATATTTTTTAATATTTTTTAATATTTTTTAATATTTTTTAATATTTTTTAATATTTTTTAATATTTTTTAATATTTTTTAAAATTTTTTAATATTTTTAAAATTTTTTAATATTTTTTAATATTTTGTAATATTTTTTAATATTTTTTAACATTTTTTAATATTTTTTAATATTTTTTAATATTTTTTAATATTTTTTAATATTTTTTAATATTTTTTAATATTTTTTAATATTTTTTAATATTTTTTAATATTTTTTAATATTTTTTAATATTTTTTAATATTTTTTAATATTTTTTAATATTTTTTAATATTTTTTAATATTTTTTAATATTTTTTAATATTTTTTAATATTTTTTAATATTTTTTAATATTTTTTAATATTTTTTAAAATTTTTTAATATTTTTAAAATTTTTTAATATTTTTTAATATTTTGTAATATTTTTTAATATTTTTTAACATTTTTTAATATTTTTAATATTTTTTAATATTTTTAATATTTTTTAATATTTTTTTAAATTTTTTAATATTTTTTTAACATTTTTATTTTTTTTATGTATTTCATTTATATTTTTTTCATATTTTCTCGTATTTATTTTTTCATTATTTATTTTTTGTTTTTTAATATTTGAAAAAACCTTATTTTTATATTTTACAATATTTTTATATTTTTTGTCATACATTTTTATTTTTAAATTTTTTTTTATGGTTTTTTTGCATTTTAAAATTTCCAATTTTATTTTACTCTTTAAATTTATTTTATGAATTAAATTTTTATTAATGCATTAATTATATCTACATATTTTTCGCTGTTGCTTCTGCGCCTGCGCACAACCGTAATCGGCGCAATTTGTTCAAAGAGCTTTAAGCTGCACGTGTTGCCAACTTCCAAACATGGCGATGTTGCGCGGGCAGACAAATGTTTTATTTTTTCAAAATGGTTTTGCAAACGAGGCGTAGGCCGGGGCATAGAATGCATTCAAAATTTGCATGCAACTCACTTCATCCGGCGTCCGTCCATGCGTTCGTCGGTCCGTTCGCCAATATGCATTCATGCAATCAATCGATCGTTTGCTTGTCCAACTCGTTGCCCACATTTAAAATGCAAATAATCAATTATCAATTAAAAAACAATAAGAAAATATAAAACTTTTAATATGAATAATTGAGGCAACGTTAGCAACAACGATGCAACGTCTTTCTGTCTGTCTATTGACTAATGTAACGCAAGCACGTAGCGCGCGCGCAATGCAACGGAAGACGGAAGCAAAAGCGATATATTTCAAAATGTGCAGAGATATCAAATTTCCAACAAAGAAATGCAAATCTTCTTGGTGAACATCCTGTGCAGCAGAAATGATTAATATTATTTTCATTGCATTTTATTTTCTATTTATTCAAATAAAAAAAAATACTCTTTGTTTAAAAATTTGTTTTACGAAATTTTTCTGTTTTGACAATAAATTATATTAAGAGCTTTAAGTCTTTTGTTAAAAGATGCAGGAGAGAAGGCGCATCATGTTTATTATCCGCGTGAACATCGTGTTGTTGTCAACATGTTGCAACACACAACCCAGCGAACATTTAATGTTCGTCGTTATCGCAGCGCCATCTTTTGCATGTTTATCACGGAAATTTAAGCCAAAATTAACACAGATAAACAATTAAGAATTGAAAAATGAACTGTGAAAATTACAAAAATTATAAATAAAAACTATAACTAATGTGAGAAACAGGAAAATAAAGCAAACAAATAATGCAAACATTAAATTAAATGAAGGGAAAATTAATTAAATAAAGTCAATATATAATGTATGAAATATATGAAAAATAATGAAAAAATATTAACATATTTAAAAAAAAAAAAAGTAAATATGAAAAAAATATTAAATAATATTGAACAATATTAAAAAATATTAAAAAAATTGGTACAAAACACCCAATTTGTACTGACTGGACCTTGAGCACGTTAAGACAATATCTTAAAATTATTAAGAGGTCGTAAAACAAAAACAATTAATATTAAAAAATATTAAAAAATATTAAAAAATATTAAAAAATATTAAAAAATATTAAAAAATATTAAAAAATATTAAAAAATATTAAAAAATATTAAAAAATATTAAAAAATATTTAAAAATATTAAAAAATATTTAAAAATATTTAAAAATATTAAAAAATATTAAAAAATTTTAAATAATATTAAAAAAATGTTAAAAAATATTAAAAAATATTAAACAATTTAAAGAAATATTAAAAAAAAATTAAAAATATTAAAAAACATTTAAAACATTAAGAGATATATAAAATATATGAAAAATATAAAAATATAAAATTTATAAAAAATAGAAAAAGTAAAAAATTAAAATTTAAAAAATAAAAGACATACAAAATTTCGGAAATATAAAATTTGGAAAAAATATTTAAATTATTAAACTAATAAAAAATAAAAATTTCATTAAAGAAAACAATTTGAAAAATTCAAACATGGCATGTAAATCAGTTAAACGCTAATTTTTGGCTACAACTAACGCAGCTGGCGGCCAATTAAACGAATGCGGCCCAACTAAAGCGGTTTTGGCAACAGCTGAATTTGTTTATTGACTTGGTTGTTGTTGTTTTTGCTTTAGTCCATTTGTTGACTACTTTTTTTAAGCATTAAAAAAAGCGGCTGCTGTTACTGTGAAAATGATAGAAACAAATGGCGAAAACAAACAACATTAGCAGCAACAAACCCAGCAGCAACAACTAATGATTTTGCGCAATTTTCTGCATATTACATAAAAAACACAAAATATGGCAACGCTGTTTTGCAGCTTTTTGTAAATTCGTCTTTGCCACAAAGTGTTGCATGGCATAATTTATTGTTGCACTGCAAAAATTAATTTGAAAAAAAATATACAATTTTTTTGTTAATTTTGCATGTTGTTGCATTTGCAAAATAAATTCTGTAAAAAATTACGCAAATTGGAGCAACGTGGGACGTGGGCTCAATTGCTGTGGGGTGAATAATGAATGGCAACAAGTGTCGCTGCGGAGGATGATGCTGGCAACAAATGATGCTTTGTTGCTTGGTTGAGTGGATGATGTTGCTGATGCAAAGTTCGACTGCAACAGCAGCAAACAATTTGTCTAGCAATTGTCTATGGCAGATTGCAATTTGTTCAGAAAAAATAACAAAAATAAAATACTAGAATTTGCATTAGTTGCAGAGGCATTTTATGGAAAAATTGCGCAATGCGTGCAAAAGTGAAAATCGGATGGCTGGCTACCGCCTACGTCGAAGAGAATTTCAAAAATTAAATTTTTAGTGAAAAATTATAGAAATAATTGAATTTTTAGTTAAAAATTGTAGTTTTAATGAAAAATTGAATTTTTAGTGAAAAAATTGAATAGTTAGTGAAAAATTGAATTTTTTATTAAAAATTGAATTTTTTATGAAAAATTGATTTTTCATTGGAAAATTGAATTTTCAATGAAAAATTTAATTTTTAAGGAAAAATTCAATTTTTAATAAAAAGTTTAATTTTTAAAGAAATTAAAATTCTACCAAAATTTCATTTTAATAATTTATATTAATCTATTAAGTCCAAAAATATGATATACATTTATATTACCCCTTTTGTAAAACTTAAAAGTATAACAATCTTTAGAAAATAAACTCTAATCATTTTAATAAAGCTTAAATCTTTATGGCCCATTGGCACAATGGGCATTAAGGGGTTAAGAAAGAAAAATGTGACAAAAAATTTAAATTTCATAAATATCAGAAAATGGTAGCAATATTTGCAACACAAAAACTATTAAAAAAGCACAGACATAAATGTTGTGATATAAGTTTTGGCAATGACATTGCAATAAATCAGAATAATATAAATAAAATAAAAACTTAATTTTAAAATTGGCATGAAGTGGTTTTAATTGCAAAAATAAAAATATAACCAAAAAAAAAAAAACAAAAAAAAATCCAACTAAAAACGAAAGTCAACAATTTTTCATGAAGACATTTCAAATACGTTAATTGATGTCGTTAGTGGTTAAATTCGAGTTAACTTCGATTGAAAAGTATTGCGAAATGTTATTTATTTTTTTTAAATTGCAACAAAATTGAGGAAAAGAGTGGTTGATAAATATAGCGCCAAATTACGTTTTGCATTCATTTGGCAATTTATTGAAAAAAGTATCAGATAAAAAAAAAATAAAATAAATAATAAATAAAAATATATAAGAAAAATAAAAAATAAATAAATAAAAAAAAAACTATAAACCGGTGACAATGAAAGTGAAATTGCGCGCTTTGATTTGATTTGGAATTCAAGGCGATTGACAACAATTGAAAAGCGCAGCAAAAAATAAAAGAAAAGTAGCAACTGCTGCTGCAACATTTTAACATTTTATTGCGCACAACCACAAGATTGATAGCCGCAATCGCAAACGAACGCTTATAATGCGCGCTAGAGATGGGTTTTTTATGGGTACCTAATATATTATTTGAATTGTAGAAATAATTTTGTCCAAATGCTGAATACAAAAACTCCACCTGAGATTTGTGCAGAATTTTTTTTATAATGAATATTAATTTTAAAATCAATTATTGAGATTCTATGGAGTCTACTTTGTGGTAAAATGACAAAAATATTTTCTTTTCATTAAGAAAATATTTCTAAAATGCCATATTTTTATTTTAGAATCAATTATAGCGATTTTATGGAGTCTACATTGTGGAAAAATGACAGAAATATTTTTTTTCTTTAAGATAATTTTTCAAAAATTCCATATTTTTATTTTATAATCATTTACTACGATTTTATAAAGTCTAAATTGTGAAAAAATTACAAAAATATTTGTTTTTCTTTAAGAAAATATTTTTAAAATCCCATATTTTTATTTTAGAATCAATTACTGCAATTATAAAGTCAAAATTGTGGTAAAATGACAAAAATATTTATTTTGCTTTAAGATTATATTTTTAAAATCATACATTTTTTTTTTAGAATCAATACGATTTCATTGAGCCTACATTGTTGTTTAAGAAAATATTTTTTAAAATCCCATATTTTTAGAAATTAGTATTCAAAATATTTTCGAATTAAAAAAAAATACCGACGGATTATTGTATGCTGAATTGCGCTGAATAAGTTAACTAATAAATTAAAAATAAATAAAGTACTTAATATTGATAAAAAAAAGTATTGAGTATTTGGTACCCATGATTACCAGAAAGTATCGACATCCCTAATGCTTGCGCGCGCCGTGAAAAATTACGCGAAATGAAAAGCTCCGCAAACAGCTCGTCTTTAAATCAATTTCCAACTGCAGCAGCAACGACGAACACGTCAAATCGTTTTATTTATGTTCGGTTCCCATGACTCGAGTTGAACTCGCGCGTTTTTGCGCGTGATTAAAAGTTAAAATTTGTGCTGCGCTGCGTTGTGTACATCAAAGCAGTGTCTGCTGCGGTTGCGCAAAGGAAATGCAAGACATCAATCGCACAACAAAACACAACAAAACTCAACAACATACATATTTTGGCGAGGCGGGCTGCGGTTTTGGTTGTGACTCAAAGCGCCTCAAGGTCGTTTACTGTGGCGTGCAAATTCAAACGAAATACGAAGCAAATTGGCAGCGACAATAACAACAGCAAAAATAGAAAGCCTGCATTTTTTTGTTTGTGTCTCAAAACTGAGTGTTGTGGGCAGTTAAAAGAAATGAAAATTGGCGGCCAAGTTGACAGCGCAATGGGAGGAAATGTGTCTGTTTGTGACGCATGTGCGGCGGCGGAGGTGGTTGTGCCAATGTTAGATTTGCTGTTATTGTTGGAGTTCAATTCAATAGATCCGTATTTATAAATTAAAGCTTATAATACAAAAATTGGAAATCTAATTATAATATTAAATTTTTAATAAATTTTAGGTTTCGTTTGTCCTCAAGATCTAGTTTTTCTGATGTTTTTAACAATTTTTGTTAACCAGCTTGTTTATTACTTTTTTTCTTAAAATTCGTTTAGATTTTTATGCTATGTGTAAATTGTAAAAAAAAGACTTAATAATATGGAATGAGTGTCGTATGAGTGATATTATTTAAATATTAAAATTTGTTTTAAAATTTTAAACGAATTGAGCTATAAAAACTGGGATACATGTATATTTTTTTTATACTTAATACTTTTTTGTATTCTATTTGGTGCAAAGTTGAGTCGGACGGTATTGTGTTTTTTGATAACAATGAATTCTTTCAAAAAGGCGCTAGGAATTATAAGACGGCGCGATGACATCGAACACAAAATGTTTCAGTTTAACGCGTAAATGTTGCATACCTCTAGGAGGAAATCCACAAACGCTTGATTTTTTAAAACCAATGCGATTAAATTGAAAACAATTTATTACAATTTACAAACATTGGCGCATAATCATAGATAATTTAAAGTCGACTTTATATTTTTTTTTTTTACAAAATTTATTTTTGACAAATTTTCTATATAATAAATTGTCAAAATGCTGATTTTAAATTTGACTTTAAATTGTTTAAGATTATGCGCCATTGGCTCTTATCATAAAAATTGTAAATCGTTCGTACAATTAATAGTTTTTTTACTATTAAAATTACTCTATATGATATATTATAATTTTAATCAGTAAATACCATTAAATACCACAAAATACTATTAAATTTTCAATGATTTTATATGAAAATATATATTTTTTTTATACTATTAAATCAAAAATTGTCCTATTGATCAATTTTAATTGTTTAAGTGTTAGCTTTAAGTTTTTTCACACTTTTTATATTTTATTTTTGTAAAAATTGTCAAAAAAAGTAAAATTTAATTTTGAAATTCACTTTAAATTATCTATTGCCATTGTGTTTAATTTCAGTTTTAATACTTTGTTTTTCAATTTTTGACTTCAATTTTATAACTCAATTTCTGGCTATACATTTTAATTTAATAAGTTTTTATTATTTTTCCACTTACCTTATAGTTTAAATCCTGCACATTATCCAGACTCACATCGCTGTACATGTCTTCGGTTGTATCACAGTTGGAGCTACGGCCAGAGGAGTTGAAACTCGATGATCTGTAGAGTTGGCTAAAAAGAATAAATATAATATAAATAAAATAACACTTTAATTTGTCGACACATATAAAAATATTTGCACAAAGTGGCAGCACTGTCAATGTGCTTGTCAAACTGTAATTTTATTGAATAAAAATATTTACCCATTTTATTTTTTGAATGGGTTTGTGCATTGGATAAAATTAAAATTACTTTCGATCGTATTTCGATCAAATTCATATGAAAAACTTTAAACTAACTTTTTCGATTCAATTTCTTAGTAAAATTTGTTCTGTCTGCTTTAGACTTTTGAACGATTTGAAAAAACATAT
The DNA here is from genome assembly GCA_951804985.1 of Dryomyza anilis. Lineage (NCBI taxonomy): Eukaryota > Metazoa > Arthropoda > Insecta > Diptera > Dryomyzidae > Dryomyza > Dryomyza anilis. The sequence goes on from OX638134.1 coordinate 3,784,932, forward strand.
TTTTCTATAGCGACATTGAACTCCAGTTTTTTTTAACAAATTTTCATTTAAACCTATAGGAATTTGATCGAAAGTTCGAACAAAAGATATATCAGTATGAACCATCATATAAAACTGATTTTTGGTACATTTTTTATAACTTTGAACTGCTGTATCTCTCTATATCTTGGAAATTAAAAAAAAAATAAAAAAATGTATATTTTGTTACCATTTATCAGTTGCCATTGCTATCGAAGAGGGAATAAATCTCAAATATGATTTTATTTCATGCACCCAGAAAAAAATACTATATAAATAATAGTTTTTTACTATTAAAAATAGTCAATAGTACACATTATTATTTTAATCGGATAATACCATTAAATACTAGAATATACCATGACATTGCCATTGAGTTTATATGAAAAGATTTATTTTTTGTATACTATTAAATCAATCACTGTCCTATTTACCAATTTTTATGGGATTTGAGTGAATTTTTTTCTGGGTGTGGTGCATTTGGCTCTATTATTTTATTTATTAAATTGAATTATGTTAAAACATATTATATATATGACTTTATTTTAATGCATTTACAAAAACCTAAAAATTTGTTATTATGCAAATTTAAAATTTTGTGAAAATTTTAGTTTTTTTATTTAAATTTTTTAAAATCCAAAAATAAAATTATTAAAAACTCAACAGTTAGAGAAATTCGAAAACAAAAATTACAGTTCTAGAAGCACTGGTGCGTGTACATACTAAAATTCGTTATTGTGTATTTGCTAAATTGAGTGTGTGAATTTGCTAAACACACTTCATGCGAAATTACACTCAACACAAAATATATATATTTTTTTTGTTTTAAGAAGAAAAAAAAAAAAAAACTAAAAGTAATTAATTAGACATAATTTATATAAAAACAAATTAAATCAAATCAACCAAAAATAAATAAAAATAGGAAACGAAAAAGTAAACTAACAGTAACGTTTATAAAAACGTTGTATAAATTATAAAAATTTATCGCTGTTGTAGAATGAAAAGTCACCAAATACATTTTTATGAAAATCTTAAATTTACACTTTGTTAATAACTCTTACAAAAAGTTATTGATACATTTTTAAAGTTAAAATACCAATTGATAGATTTACATTTTTTTACCATTTGGTACAAACAAATAAAGGGTTTTTCAACAGGGACGCTACAAAAGTAGAGCGACAGGGACAGCAAACGACGCCATATTTCTTGCCGCTCTTTTCACATTTCTCTTCAGTAAGGTTTGCCATTTCATGTACGACCCAACAACGAGTCGAAATTATTAAAATTTACTACCAAAATTCGGTTGTTAAAATGTCGAAAAATCATCTTCAGCGATGAGGCTCATTTCTGGCTGAATGGTTTCGTCAATAAACAAAATATGCGTTATTGGTCAGACAGTAATCCACACGTACTCCATGAGTCATCCTTGCATCCCGAAAAAATTACGGTTTGGTGCGGTTTATGGGCCGGCGGCGTCATTGGGCCGTACTTCTTCCGTGATTATCAAGACCGGCACGTTACTGTGAATGGGAATCGCTACCGTTCAATGATAACCGAATATTTTTGGCTCCAATTGGATGATATGAACGTGGAGGACATGTGGTTCCAACAGGACGGCGTCACAAGCCACACAGCGAATGCCACAATCAATTTATTGAAAACCAAGTTTGGAGAACGTGTTATCTATCTCATGAAATGGTCGATTGGCCGCCTCGGTCGTGCGATTTGACGCCGTTAGACTATTTCCTGTGGGGCTACGTCAAGTCTATGGTCTATGCCAACAAGCCAGCGACGAGTGATTAACTTCGTACGAATATCGAACTTGAAATTGCAGAAGTATCGGCCGATTTATGCTTGAAAACCGTCGAAAATTGGGTTCAGCGTCTGGACTTCTGCAAGCGTGCCCGTGGTGGCCATGCAAAAGAAATTGAGTTCCATACATAATGGCATCGAACGTACTTTTACAGGAATAAAGAATTTCATTGATATCCAAAACCGTTTTTGTTTTATTTAAAAAAAGACTTTTGTAGCGGCTCTTATTGAAAAACCCTTTATTGAGCTAATCGATCAAAAATTGAAAGATATATAATTATTTTTGTAAATGAACAATTGGCATTTTGAAAATGTAGTTTGGTGACTTTTAGTTCTACAACGACGATATATAATATAAAGATATATAGTATATAATTGAATAAAAATGATAGGCTTCTCGATAAAAAAAACGAACGTATCCAAAATGCCATCTCTATTTAGTCGTTATAGATATCGAGTTGGGTTTAAAATAGTTTTCATTTTTAGTAAACGAATTTTATTTGTTCAGAAAATTTTGTTTGTTGATGAAAAATCTAAAGAGCAATTTCAATTTCAAAATATTTTGAGTTTCATATCAAAAAATTTATTGTTATTTCATCGAATTCTAAATTATCGTGATTCGGCTGGTAGGGCTATATATTAAAACATAACTAAAATAATAAATAATTGAAATTTTTAATCTAGCTACTAAAAAAAATATTAAAAATGTCTAAAAATTACTATGACCATTTTTTTTTTTCATTTAATATCAAATTCCAAATTGAAATTTGAAATACAAAATTTGTATCGTATTTAACTAATATTGATCATATTATTGTTTAAAAACTATAAAAACAATGGAAAACACTTACCTGGCTAAGGCATTAGAACCAAGTTGCCGCCTGCCAGAGCTGCAAAAAATTAGAAAATTGTTATTTAATAAAATATTGAAAATTTTAAATGTATAAAAATATAAATGCACCAAAAAAAAAATACAAAAAAAAATACAATTATTAAAAATAAATTCAAATTAAAAACAGCTGTACAACTTTTTTTATTTATAACAAAGTGCAAAATATTAATTGAGATAATATACTATATAATTTTGTATATGTTAAAAATCGACTAATGAATCAGCAATAAAAACGATATCGCAATTTTTTAACTTTGACATGCATGACAGCCAAAGTATGGCTTCAAATACGAGGCTCAATTCTGCGACACTCAGCTGACAATGAAAAGCGCGTCATCGTCGCAACGTCGCGCCCACCACTGATGTCATATGCAACCGACAAACGTTGTCCAAAAGACAACTTTGTGAGTGTCAGACTAAAAGCTTCATATTTACATAAAAATCGAAATGTTGCTAATAATGACTGTAATACAAATAGACAGACAGATGGACAGACAATAAATAACATAAACTTTTTCCCACATGACGTTATTTATGGTGTGTAGTATTAGTTTAAGTGTTGTATGTTGTTCTTACTTTCGCTGTTTGTTTTCTTGACGTAAAAAATGTTTTATTTTTAAATTCTATAATGCATTTTTATTTTGAATCACATGTAAAAAAAAGCAGCACAACAATAAAATCAATAAAACTAAATAAAAATAACAAAGCAACATGTAAATGTAAATAATTTTAGCACAATCGATCTGTCAAGTTGATGAATGAATTTCAGTTTTCATTGAATTTCAAGTGGCACAAAATAATTTATTTATTGAAAGAAATCATTAGTTGAGACGATTGCTCAATTGCATTGCCAGCCACTTGAATAATTGTGAACAATTAATTTTTATTGCAAAATTCATGCAAAATAGAAAAATTTAAATTTCGAAATGTTATTAAAATAAAATTTTGAAATACATGGTAGTTTTAGAAAAAAATTAATTTGCAATGTACATTTGATTTTTTAATGATAAATGGAATTTTAGTGAAAAATTTAATTTTTAGTGTAAAAATAAAATTTTCACTAAAAAATATAGAATTTTTACAAAAATTTTAATTTTTAATGGAAATTTTAATTTTTAATGGAAATTTAAATTTTTAATAAACATTTTAATTTTTAGTGAAAATTTTAATTCTTAAAAATAAATTGAATATTTAGTGAAAATTGAATTTTTAGTGAAATTTGAATTTTTAGTGAAAATTGAATTTTTAGTGAAAATTGAATTTTTAGTGAAAATTGAATTTTTAGTGAAAATTGAATTTTTAGTGAAAATTGAATTTTTAGTAAAAAAAATTGAATTTATTGAAAAACTGATTTTTTAATGAAAATTTAATTTTTAATGAAAAATTAAATTTTTAGTAGAAAATTCAAATTTAGTGCAAATTTGAATTTTTAGTGAAAATATGAATTTTAATTGAAAAATTCAAATTTTTACAAAAATTTTAATTTTTAATGGAAATTTTAATTTTTAATGGAAATTTAAATTTTTAATAAACATTTTAATTTTTAGTGAAAATTTTAATTCTTAAAAATTTTTAGTGAAAAATTTAATTTATAGTGAAAAATTTAATTTTTAGTGAAAAATTTAATTTTTAGTGAAAAATTGAATTTTTAGTAAAAAATTGAATTTTGAGTGAAAAATTGATTTTTTAGTGAAAAATTGAATTTTTAGTGAAAAATTGAATTTTTAGTGAAAATTTGAATTTTTAGTGAAAAATTGAATTTTTTAGTGAAACTTGAATTTTTAGTGAAAAATTGAATTTTTAGTGAAAAATTGAATTTTTAGTGAAAAATTGAATTTTTAGTGAAAAATTGAATTTTTAGTGAAAAATTTAATTTTTAGTGAAAAATTTAATTTTTAGTGAAAAATTGAATTTTTAGTGAAAAATTGAATTTTTAGTGAAAAATTGAATTTTTAGTGAAAAATTGAATTTTTAGTGAAAAATTGAATTTTTAGTGAAAAATTGAATTTTTAGTGAAAAATTGAATTTTTAGTGAAAAATTGAATTTTTAGTGAAAAATTGAATTTTTAGTGAAAAATTGAATTTTTAGTGAAAAATTGAATTTTTAGTGAAAAATTCAATTTTTAGTGAAAAATTCAATTTTTAGTGAAAAATTCAATTTTTAGTGAAAAATTCAATTTTTAGTGAATAGTTGAATTTTTATTGAAAATTTTAATTTATAGTGAAAAGTTTATTTTTGAATTTGAAGTGAAAAATTGAATTTTTAGAGAAAAATTGAATTTTTAGTGAAAAATTGGATTTGTAATGAAAAATTGAATTTTTAGTGAAAAATTGAATTTTATTGAAAAATTGAATTATTAGTGAAAAATTAAATTTTTAGTGTATAAATGATTTTTTTGGGAAAATTTAACAGTTAGCAAAAAGTGGAATTTTAAGTTAAAATATTAATTATTATTTAATTTGTTATTATTTTTTTTACTTTTTTTTATTTCTCATATAATATTCGATATATTTGTATTTTTCAAAATTATATTAGTTGCGCTAATTAACCCAGTTCCATTGCCGCGGCCAGTAAGAAGTTGACTTGATTTGCTTGTACGGTCGGCATTCAGTTAATTCAGTCGCATTGAGTGAAGTCTAACGAGCTGAGAATTGTTTCTATTATTTTTATCTTTTTTTGTGTTGTTTGCGGTTACTTTTTTTGTAGTTTAATTATCGCCTAAATAACAAAGTTAACAAAAGCAAGTAAAACAACAATAAAATGTAGTTATATGTAAATTTTTTGTATATGAAACAAAAAAAAAACATAAAACATGTGCTAAATTTTGCGATAAATTGCAAAATGCTGTAGCGTTATTTTGCATTTCCTATATTTAGTTTGAAATTCTCATGAGTTATATTTAAAAACCTACATAAAACACGATTTGTAACGTGTAAAAATTTTAAAAGCTTTTTGAACAGCTGTATACCTTATGTCTGTGTTAAGAACTTTAAGCATTTGACAAACTTCGAATAATAATTACAAACTTTAAAATGTTTTTTTAATGAATTTCATAATTTTTGTTTCAAATATAACTGAACAATTTTCAATAACTGATAAAGTAAATTTTTGATAAACTTTCAACAAATCAAGCTTTCATCCATAGGTAAGGATCTTTTTATAATTTATAGATCTATGAATTGTCCCTTCAAATAATCTTTTTTAAAAGGTTGCCAAATAAAAAATTTGAGGAAAATTAATTGAAAAATATCCCATGACACTCAAAAACGTAAGCCTTTCAAAGTTTCACAAACATTTTTTCGACATTCATCATTTTTCTCCAATCCCCATAATAATCTTGTCTGACTGACTGAATCGACTGACACGGCCCCAGTCTAAATGCGGTGGGGTTCAGCCCACAAGCAATTACCACAAAGTGTCAGAGATAGAGCCACCGCCGAGGCTTGGTAATGAATTCCGAGGCATGTTTTTATTTTATTTTATTTTTGTTTTTATGTTGGTTTCCCATTTGTTTGTGTTTGTTGATTTTTTGCAATTGTGAAAAATTAAGATTTATGACAGTTGCTGCCGCTGACAGCCACAAAAGCATGACTGCAATGTTGGCGGTTGGTTGTGCCACCAACACACGTTTGAAGTTGGTAACAAAAAGAAAGTTATTGAGTTAGTCAGTCAGTCAATCAAGCAAATATATTATTAGACAATTATATAATAAATAATAATACAGAATAAATATTTCAGTTGAATTGTATAAATGATTTGCAGAAAAATTAACAAAAATGAAATAAAAGTCCGACTCAATAATCAAATATAAATTAAATGTTAATCGTTTTTATGTGGAAATCAAGCTAAATCACTGAAATTACTCCAAAACCAATTCTATGAATTTTTTGCAATAGATTGGCAAACATTTTGACTACTGTTGCATTAAATTTGCGCCTAACATTTAACAGTGCTGCCACTGCCAACTCAATTCAAATAATTATGGCGCGCAAACAAAAACTGTGAGTAGTGTGGGCTGCAAATGTTGACGCTTTTGTCGATGGACAAATAAGGCGCGGAAAAGAGACATTTAAAACATAATTGAAATATTGAAATTTATAAAATTACATAATACAAATCGAACATTGCAAAATATAGCTTGATAAGAAAAAAAAATAAAATTTAAAGTTCACTAAAAATTTAATTGTTCACTTAAATAAAAAAAAATATATATTTTACTCAAATTCAATATTTCATTAAAAAATCAATTTTTTAACTAAAAATTCAATTTTTTAACTAAAAATTCAATGTTTCACTAAAAATTATTTTTTTTTTATTTAAAATTCAAATTTTCGCTAAAAATTCAATTTTTTACTAAAAATTAAATTAATGACAAAAAAAAAATATTTTTCACTAAACATTCAATTTTTAATTAAAAATGAATTTAAAATTTGCACTAAAATTCATTTTTAAATAAAAAAATCAATTTTTAATTAAAAATTCAAATTTCACTATAAATTCAAATTTTCACTAAAAAAAAAATGTTTTAACTAAAAAAAATGTTCACTAAAAATTCAATTTGCAACTAGATATTTCATTTTTTAAATAAAAATGTATTTTTTTTTTACTCAAAATTTAATTTTTCATTAAAAATTCAATTTTATTTCTTAAAAATATAATGTATAATGTAATTTAATTTTTCACTAAAATTCATTTAATATTTTAATTTTCATTTCTATTTCACTTCTTTCGACGCATTGAACAGCAACAATGCGTTCAAAGAGGTTTTTTGAACCCTCCGGTTTGACGTTTTTATTATATTTTATTATAAATAGTTTTTACTCTATGCGACAGAGTCGTCGCTTATAGAGAGTCTTTGGGTTACACTTAAAACCCGATTTAATACCTTTGCTATAGTTGAATTTGATTTTTTAAATAAAAATCCACTACCACACTGTTTATAGTTGTTGTTAATGTTTTCAGTTTAAATCAATGTATGCTGTAGTCAAGACTCATAACTAAACAAAAGGACCGGCACGTTCTTGCAACGTGAAATTTTTACAGAAACAAGCGAAAAGCAAAATGCAAAAATATTAAAATGCATAACAGTCAAAGAATAGCAAAATTGAAAAAAATAAATAAAAAACGTAAAATAAAAATAAATAAAAAATATTACAAATAATAAAAACCTAATGCGAATAACAAAAAATGTAATAACATAAGAGTGGCAGGCTCAAAACGAAAATGTGTAGAATTCAAAAGAAGTAAAGTAAAAAAAATATAACAAATGAAAGAACAAAGCTATATTACGAAAATAATAATATACTTGCTTTTAAAGTAGTTTTTTATTCTCTTCCCTTAGTAGAAATTTATCATAACTTAACGGAATTAAATTTCATAACGTTTGAAACTAAAATAAATATATTTTTTCAAATTTTGACAAATTTAACATTATTTATGAATTGTTTAAATAAGTTTCAGCGATTTTACATTTGTGTTTAATATAATCGGAGTAGTAGTAGTAGACCCACCACGAAAAATCATTTATAAAACATTTAAAGGGTTTTTCAACAGGGACGCTACAAAAGTAGAGCGACAGGGACCGCAAACGACGCCATATTTCTTGCCGCTCTTTTGACATTTCTCTTCAGTAAGGTTTGCCATTTCATTATGGAAAGATATACGAATTCGAATTTCGGTAGTAAATTTTAATAATTTCGACTCGTTGTTGGCTCGTATATCTTTCCATCATGAAATGGCAAAGAGAAATGAAAGAAAGCGGCAAGAAATATGGCATCGTTTGCTGTCCCTGTCGCTCTACTTTTGTAGCGTCGCTATTGAAAAACCCTTGAAAAAAACTTTTGTAGCGTTCTTATTGAAAAACCCTTTAAATATTGGAAAATCATATAAAAATTGGTTTATTAAAAATATGGAAAGACTTTTCATTTATCCATTAGGTCAAGAATAATCTATCGAGAATAATTCAGTAGAGATTATCAAGAAGAATTCAGATTCAGAATTAAACCTTTTCAAAATATCTTGTTTATACCCTACACTAAGAGTGAAAGGGTATATTCAGTTTGGTACGCCGTTTGTAACACCCAAAAGGAAGCATCTTCGGTATGGAAAAGTATATATATTCTTGATCTGCATGATCTCCTGAGTCGATTTAGCGATGTCCGTCTGTCCGTATGTCTGTCTGTCTGTTGAAATCCCTACCTCTTAAACACTTGAAGAGTTAGATAAACTTATAATTAAGATTACTTATACACCTACGCTGTATGTGCGAAAAAATTGGCTAGATCGGTCTATTGTGACCTGTGATCTGACCATTTATATTCAAATACATCATATAAAATTTACATCTACAGATCAATTTTACTGTATACCTGCTTAGGTAAACTTTTTTGGTCAGATATATATTGACTTCATGCTCAAATACATGAAAATAATGTTTTCCCTCGAAATGACTTGTGGTTCTCAAAAAAAAAAAATCGAAATTCGGTACACCTACCCATTTGTAAAAATGGGTATCAAATGAATGAAAATTCTTCAGCGATTGAAAGTTTGTAGTTATTTTCAGGATTCGTATTCCCTGGTGACCTATATACCACTTTGAATGGTAACCACACATATGTGTAGGGTATTTATAGTCGGCTTAGACCGACTATAATTTTGATAATCCTAACTATCATAATAACACCTACTATAAAATGTCCATACTATAAAATTTCCCATGTGATCTAACCTTCCCAACTGGTTTTAAGTTAATTTTGAAAGATACAATGTTTTCAAATAATTTTATATTGAAAAATATAAACTTTTTGAACTTCGAAATTAAATGTTTGGGTCCAAAAGTGAAAAAATCGAAATTTTCAACCTATTTAGTGAAAGTATCTCAGAACTGCAGCATATGCACTACGTTATGGTTCAAAATATTTCAACATTAATTTAATAAACACATTAATGTATTAAAAAACCAAAATCAAAATATTCAAAAGTTTCAATAAAATGATCATGATTTAAAAATGATCATGATTTTGATTTAGAAAATGGTCACTTTGGTTAACTAGAACAAAATTCAATAATCACTTTTTTAGCATGGCCCTAGTATAATTTCAACTAGGGTATAATAGAAGAAAAACTGTATACCACAATTGCAAAAAATAGAGCAGCGCATACTTTTGCATAATTCTACATTGTATACAGATTGTTTACAGATTTTTTATAGTTGACCTTAAAGTAAAGCATAAAATTATGTTTTATTTGATTGTAAAAACCTCATTTGCAAAGTGGGTACTTCAAATAAACTCTATTTGTCCGAGCATTATAGCTAATTGTAATATAATTCGTTGTAATTATAAGGCCTATAGTTTTTGTGGTTATACAACCCACATTTTTAACACACTTGCGTTACGCTTTATAAATTTTGTTTGATGCAATTACGTAGTACTTTTTTTTAAATACAAAATAAAAAATCATAATTTGACTTCAAAAATAACAAAAAAAAAATACTGCTCGATAAAATAAACTAAAATAATTTTGAGCTGTTTAGCAAACAGGGGCACTGAAAATATTATAAACTCTATATATAAAAACCTTGAGACCCTCTTAAAAATGCCTTTATATACGACAGGAAATTAGCAAAATTAGTTCTTCTTCAATTCGTTTAACCGTTTTTAGAATAGGGTATAAATCAGTAACCCTTATATTCAAATTGTTACTGTACAACTAAATCTTTTGCTATATTATTCTGTAGATTTTTCCTGTTACCCTTTTAAGACCTGTTGCTTTCCCAAATCGTGACCCTCTCTCTATTAAAATCTACTTAACATGAGGGAGGTTTTTTTTTTGTTAACTTCGTCTACACTAATCATTGAAGCGTTTTATTTGTAGCGTAATTCGTGTTTTCAATGAGGTGTTGTATTGCAGGGTTTCTACTTTTAAAAACTGTAATAAAAATTTAATTTTTCATTAGTTCTTTTGTTTTTTTTGCATGGAAACTAATGAGGCGCGGCCATTTATTATGCAACTGTTAGATTTAATTAAATAATAAAATGCAATGCATTCCTAACTGCTTAAAAAGTATACGAAATAAAAATTCTTAGTCTTGAATAATATTGTTTCGCAATGTTGAAACTTCGTTGCCAACAATTGAAACTAGTTTTTGTTGACGACAACGACCCAGTGACCGTCTTTGGACGGTCGGTCGACTGACTACATTGTTTGGAAAATCAGTGTCAGCTTCATTTAAATTGTTTTCCGCTAAGTTGTCAATTCAGTGGATAATGTGAAATCAAGTACCTAAATATTTTACTTTTTACCCTAGTAGAAATTTTGGTAGGGCCATGCTCATGAACTGATCATGTCATTATTTGAGATGATCGGGATATGACGAGGCCCACGATGTCCTTGTAACGCAGTGTCCTGATCATGTACTCACCTCAGGCAATGATCATGTACTGATCGGGTAATTCCCCATATCATTATTTATCTGACCATTGTCTTGTTAAAATATGAGCATACGAAAGCACTACAAATTTCCGATGAAATAAAATATCATACCTATTGAAACCTGATCATTGCCCGATGAAAATTTCTTTATGAGGAACAACTAATGTAGCTTTGATCGGGACCATTGGCTGTTTAGATAATGTAAACCCTGCTATGGTGAGCATGATAAGGGCATGACAAGGCAATGATCATATTTGCTCTAATAGGGGTTACCTGACGAAACCCCGATCATTTCCCGATGGCGCATCGGGCAAATTTCCACTAGGGTACTGAAAAATGTAATTTTTAGTAAATAAAAAAAAATTATTGCAAAACTGGAATTTAAGTGAAAATGGAATTTTTAGTGAAAATATTAATTTTTTAGTGAAAATTTTAATTTTTACTGAAAAATTAAAGTTTAGTGCATAATTGAATTTTAAGTGAATAATTGAATTTTCAGTGAACCAAATGAATTTTTAGTGAAAAATGGAATTTTTAGTAATTAATTGAATTTTCAGTGAACCAAATGAATTTTTAGTGAAAAATGTAATTTTTAGTAATTAATTGAATTTTTAGTGATAATATCAATTTTCAGCGAAAAATTAATTTTTAATGAAAATTTAATTTTTGGTGATTAATTGAAGTTTTGGTGAAATTTTTAATTTTTAGTGAAAAATTGAATTTTTAGTGAAAAATTTAATTTTTAGAAAAATTGAATTTTTAGTGAAAAATTGAATTTTTAGTGTAAAATAGTGAAAAATTTAATTTTTAGTGAAAATTTGAATTTTTAGTGAAAAATTAAATTTTTAGTGAAATTTTGAATTTTTAGTGAAAATTTGAATTTTTAGTGAAAAATTAAATTTTTAGTGAAATTTTGAATTTTTAGTGAAAAAATTGAATTTTTAGTGAAAAATTGAACTTTTAGTGAAAAATTGATTTTTTAGTGAAAAATTTAATTTTTAGTGAAAAATTGAATTTTTAGTGATAAATTGAATTTTTTAGTGAAAAATTGAATTTTTTAGTGAAAATTTGAATTTTTTAGTGAAAAATTAAATTTTTTAGTGAAAAATTGAATTTTTTAGTGAAAAATTGAATTTTTTAGTGAAAAATTGAATTTTTAGGGAAAAATTTAAATTTAGAGAAAAATTAAATTTTAGAGTGAAAAATTCATTTCTAGGGGATAATTAAATTAATATTGAAAAAAAAAATGTAGGGAACATTTTATTTTTCAACACCTTTTTTCGTACGAACATCTTTTTTAAACACCTAGTATTATGTAATACTATAATAACTTCATTAATTAAAAATATGATATTTAATAAAATATTAAAAAACACCTTGTTTAACAACTATAGTTGTAAAAGCAGTTGAAAAGCCCATCCCAAACAGACAAATATCATGAAAAAAGTACAACTTACTGCTTATAGCTGTTAAAAATAACAAAGCCATGCAAATTACTAGCGGTTTTACAAGACTTACAAAGCATTAACGTTTGAAAAATGATAAATGTTTGACAGACAATTTATGAGACTCATTTTTAAATAAAAAAAATAAGCAAAAAATAAGTAAGAAACAATAAAAAAAACTACACAAAAATTACACACAAAGCAATCAACTTTTTTTAAGAAAAAGGTTTTTTTTCCACATTTTATTTGATGTGCTTTCTTTGAAAAGTTATAATAAAAAACCACATTAAATTAATGAAGCTCAGCGCGCACTTTTCAGACAATTGTGCGCAGTATTAAAACTCATTACAAAGTAATAAAGTAAAAAAAAAATTATATTATATAATGGTAAAGCGAATGCTTGATTAGGGCCAAGTAATGCATATAATTATGGTGGACAGAAAAGTTGTATGGTTTCAAAACTATGTTATAGATAATTGTGTGAAATGTGGTATTTTTCATAGCAAAATGACTATTTTTTCTGTGTGACTTTTGTAAAATTAATATAAATCATATACAAATCAAGGTGATTTTATCAAAGTAAAATTGCGGTTAAGTGCACACGAATTAAATATAAAATAAAAACTTTAAACAAATTAAAAACAAAAATAACGCAATACCAAGTGCTTTCAAAAAATTAAATATAAAATAAAAACTTTAAACAAATTAAATACAAAAATAACGCAATACCAAGTGCTTTTAAAAACAAAGTGCTTAATTTAATAAAAATTAATTTGAATTATACAAACTTTTTCAAATAGCCATAGTCGAAGGACATGGATTTAAAGCTATCATTATCCATTAATGTTGATTTTTTTTTTGGTAAATGTTGCAGTATTTAAATTGTAGAATTATTTAATATTTTTTGGCATTTTGATTTTTTAACAATAATCCATTTTTAATGTTTATAAAATGGATATTTACATTATAGGTATTTTCAATAATATTTCAAATTATTGCTGTATTTTAGGTTCTACGATTTTTTGTAGTATTAAAATTGTAACTTTTGAAATTTTTTTAATTGTTATTAGGTTAAATACGTTGTTAGTTTAAAATAAAAATAATAAATTTAATATAGTCTATTGTATTTTCAGAAATATCAATATGGTAGCACGATTTTCAACTAATTTTTATTTTTAGTTTTACCACTGAAGTTTAAAAAATAAATCGATTCTCTAGTAGACATTTTGGTAGGGCCATGGTCATGAAGTGATCATGTCATTATTTGAGATGATCGGGATATGACGAGGCCCATAATGTCCTTGTAACGCAGTGTCCTAATCATGTACTGACCCCAGGCCATGATTATGTACTGATCGGGCAATTCCCCATTTTAATATTTACCCGACAATTGCCTTGTCTGAGCCCGAGCATAATAGGGTTTCTCTCATTAATCTCGATCATTGCCTGATGCTAATTTCGTTATGAGGAACAAGTAATGTAGCTATGATCGGGAACATTGACTGTTTAGATAATGTAAACCCTGCTATGGTAAGCATGATAAGGACATGCAAAGGCAATGATCATGTTTTCTCTAATAGGGCTTGGCTTACCCAACGAAAACCCGATCATTTCCCGATGGCGCATCGGGCAAATTTCTACTAGCGTTGTTTATTTTTCTTGTATACTATGTTAGTTTTTTTAATAAAATAGTAAATTATTCTGAAATCTAGACATTTGAAAATTGTATTTCAAGATATAGCAAAAAATTGTCGATTGCATGGTAAGATCATTTTTCATTTATAACACTATTCAACACGATTTTTCCTGTGGACTCCCATACATCGCAGAAAAAATAATCGACGTAAATATAGCAACCGACATTAATTGCATTCATCAGCAATGAAATTTACTAATTTAATGAACACATTTGCTATTCTTCGTTAATTCAACAATTCCGTTTGCTAATATGAATATTTGTACGTCAATGCAGCAAATTAATTAGTTGGCGCAGTTTCAGCAATTACTCCGACTAAATTATTTGCTGCATTGACTTACAAATATTCATATTAGTGAACGCAATTGACAAGATTAGCAAATGCTTTCATTAAATTAGTGAATTTCATTACAGGATTGATTAATGAATGCAACTAATATCGGTTGCTATATTTACGTCGATTATTTTATTCTGTGATCAATTCTATATAATTTACGAGTGCTGATTTTAACTGCATACTCAGTTTTATCATATTACGTTATGTTTTTAAGAAAATGTAAATCGTTATTTTACGCACTTTGCTATCACTTCTTAGAGTAAAAAATAATATAGTAGTAGTGAAAAACAGTTTTCCCAAAAACTTTAAACGAAATGTTATTTTCAATTTTCAAAACTAATTTAAATATACTGTTATTCCCATATGTTTTTAAGATATTTGGATCTAAATTCGGAAGATTTGATTTTTTATATACAATTTTTAAAATAATTAATTCGCTTTAAAATCTAATGATAAAGAAGAAATTGTTTTTTGGTTATACAGAGCATATCAAGATTAATCATTTTTTTCTATATGCTCTACTTTTTAAAATATGCCCATGTAAACATAATATTGCTGCTTCTCCATATATACAATTTTCAATAAAAATACATATGGATGAAAATTAAAAGTATTAAAGGGTTTTTCAATAAGAGCGCTACAAAAGTTTTTTTTAAGGGTTTTTCAACAGGGACGCTACTTAAGTAGAGCGACAGGGACAGCAAACGACGCCATATTTCTTGCTGCTCTTTTGACATTTCTCTTCAGTAAGGTTTGCAATTTAATGATGGAAAGATATACGAGTCAACAACGAGTCGAAATTATTAAAATTTACTACCGAAATTCGAATTCGTATATCTTTTCATCATGAAATGGCAAACCTTACTGAAGAGAAATGTCAAAAGAGCGGCAAGAAATATGGCGTCGTTTGCTGTCCCTGTCGCTCTACTTTTGTAGCGTCCCATTTGAAAAACCCTTTATTACTTCATATTTAAAGTATGCTTATTATTATGCATACTCTGTTTTTTTTTCTATTACGTAGCTTTTTTGAGAATTATCCTGGTAAAAACTGCTATTTTAGTCATTTATATGTAAAAATAACTTGAATTTTTATTAATTTTGAATTTTTTTGACGGAAATAGGGAATATTTTTAAAAATTAGAACTGATGGAAAAAAGTTAGTAATTTTGGTTGTTAGTTTGGACTATGCTCTGTATAATTATACATTATTTTCTTATTTATCATTAGATCCGAAATACTAAAAAAATCATCCAAAAATAGTCTAAAAAAATCAAACAGTTTCGAGTTTAGATTCAAATATCTTAAAAACATATCAAACTATTAATATTTATTCATATATTATAATTAGTTATGACAATCAAAAGAAAAATTGCGTTCGCAGTTTTTAAAAAACTAAATCTGAAAGGGACTATATTTTTTTGATTCTAACAAGTGACTTGAAAGAGTCTAACATGTCGGTAGCATTTTTCTTAGTAGACATTACCCTAATACAAATTTGAATAGGAGCATAATAGGGATCATTAAATTTATGTCTTTATCCCTAGTAGAAATTTTACCAAGATCATGATCGGGAACTGATCATTGTACTTTTACCATGTCATAACCCAACCAGTAACATGAAAAATATGATTTGGTCATGATCATGTCATCCCTAATAGGGAAAATTTCTACTAGGGTATATGAGGAACATTTACATGAGGATCATGGCTGGCCATGATCATATTCAACTTAATAGGGTAAATTACTAATCTGGGTAATAGAAAAAAAAAACGAAGTATGCTTTCAAAATCAGCGCTCACGAATAATGTATAGTTGATGTATAGAAAACAGTTTTCTCGTTTAGAGTAGTGTTCTTACACTCAGAAAAAAATCCTATTTAAATTGGTCAATAGGACAGTTATTTATTATTTTCATTATATAATTATTTTCACATAAATACAAAAACAATTTAATAGTATTTAATAGTATTGTGTAGTATTTAATGAGATTTACCTATTAAAATAATAGTTTATCCTATTGACTAATTTTATAAAAAAAACTATTGATTTTATGGTATTTTTTTTTGAGTTAATTTTTTTCATTATCGTTTTTTTAAAATGTCTCGTAAGGAGAAAACTCCAACATAAAGCAACGATATATTGGAACTACCATTTAGGTGCATTAAAACGTTCGATATTGCTACGAGAAAGTATCCAAAATTGTCTGAATTCTCCTGCATCTCACATTGAACTCGAAACGAACTGCGTTGGTTGTATAAATTAAAAACTGTACCCCACACACACACTATTTGATTTTGATGATTAAACAGTTAAGCACACAGACGTATTTCAGAGTGGTAATTTTTTGGAATTTTATATCAGATGCTTGATCTTATCAGCTGTTTATTTTAATGATAAGCAACACGACTGCACGAGCTTTGATAAGCAAATTAAAATTTTCTACTCACTGAAATAAACACCTGTAATTTAAACGATTTTCACAAGCTTTTTGAAATTGTTTTGTAAAATTTTGCAATTAATCGTATGTGTTACACATGTTTCTTTCGATGTTAGCTCGCTCTATTGTTTTGGCTTAAAATAACTTTCATTATTTTCAACATATACTATTTTTCAATTGTTGTGCAAAATAAAAACAAAAAAAAAATTCGTTGATGGCTTAGAAAAATATAATAAAAAAAGTAATTAAATTTTTTGTTAAATGGCTTTAACAAGGCATTACATAAAAGCAGTGCGCAAAAATGTTGTTTTTTAATTTAATTTTTTTGTTTTTCATTTTGTTTATAATTTTATTATAATGCTGTGCATAATCTTGTTATTTTTTGGTTTTTAATAGAAAAAAAAATAGAGTTTTTGTTCATACTTTGTTTGACGCTTTCTTTGCGGCGTACTGTATCGTGTATCCATGCGTTGACGTTGGCGTTGACGCGGTGCGTGACGCTTTCTAAATTTGGCTAAAAATCACAGACTAATCAAAAAGATGTTTTAATTTTTTAGAACTATTTTTATAATTTTTTTCTTTATTTTTGCATGTTTTTATTTCAAAATATAGCTGATGGATATAAAAGTGATTTTAATGCTTTAATTATTATTGTCTTATACGAATTTCAACTGCTAGATGCAAAATGTATCTGTTAGATACAATTTCGAAATGCTAGATACAAATAAGAACTGCTAGACTCACATTTAATCGGCTTCAAACAACTTAAAATAGCTAGATACAAATTTTACATAATTCGTAATGTATCTATTGGTATGCTATAAGTAGATTCATTCAATACAATTAAAAAAAATCGTTAAAAATCTTAAAAATATTAATGTATCCATGAAGAGAACCTTGAGTTAAGTTTATAATGTATCTCTTAGTTACAAAAATACATAAAAATAACTATATTCAACAAAATGAGAAAAAAATCCTCTGGATATCTCATTCATCAATTCTATATAATTATTTGGTGCTGATTTTGACTGCGTCCTTAGATTTTTTTACGTTTTTTAAGAAATTGCAATTAAATTTTTAGAACCATTTCTGACACTTTTTAGAATCTAAATATATAATGGCTTACAGAACTAATTTCCAAAAAACTGTAAACGCAATGTTTCTTTTAATAGTCAAGATTAATTATAATATATAATTAAATGCTTATATTTTGATATGTTTTTAAGATATTTGAATCTAAACTCAAAACATATATATTTTTTTTGACTATTTTTGAAAGATTTTTTTTAGCATTTCGGATCTAATGATAATTAAGAAAAATTTTATCGTTATACAACGCATAGTTCAGACTAACGATCAAAGTTACTAACTTTTTTCTATCGTTTCTAATTTTCAAAATATACCCTATCAACTTAGTATACGTTCAAAATGCATAAAAGTTTAAAATGTTTGTAAATTTAACATATAAATGACTAAAAAATAACATGCCATGTAATATGTATATTTTAAATACAAAGTTATGATATTTTTGGATTACGTGCATTAGTATTTTTATTGAAAATTGATATATAAAAGAGGGCATATTTTGAAATCAATTTCAGAAGGCATATTTTCAATTTCACAGGGCATATTTTAAATAGTAGAGCATACAGTTAAAAATTAATAGTTTTAATAATTAGTTTAGACTATGTATTGGATAACAAAAAGTCATTTCTCATTATTTTCATTAGAGCCTAAATATAAAAAAATATATTTAAAAATTTGTCAAATAAAAATCATAATTTTTCGAGTTTAGATCCAAATATCTTAAAAATCAGTACGACTATAAGATTTTATTAGTATACTAAAATTAGATTTGACAATTTAAAAAAAAATTGCATTTAAAGTTTTTTTGAAAACTATTCTTCGACAGTACTATATTTTTTTATTCTAAGTAGTGTGTAAAAATAGCTTAACATTACGATTGCTATTTTCTTAAAAACGTTACGTTAATGGAAAAAACTGAGTATGCAGAATCATCAACCAGCGAATTATATAGATTTGATGTATTGGATGTCCATAAGAAAAATTGTAGTGGTATCTTTGAGATACAGTATATGAACAAACATATGTTTAAAGGTTTTAATGAACATTTTCAATGTATTCATACTAAATTCAAAATCATCATTGAGTTAAAGTTTATAATGTATCTCTTAAGTAATTGGTTGATTTAGTTTAAAATAATAAATAAAAACAATAACTGTCAGAAATAATTAAAAACTGCTAAATACAAATTCTTACAGCTAGATAGAACATAAAACTGCAAAATACAAATATTAACATTATAATTAATTCATAATGTATCAGTGGTATAAATATCCAGTGTATGAAATACAATGAATCGATTTTAAATTCGTCTTTTCAACGTATCTATGTTAAATATTAAAGCATTTTGAGCAAAAGCCTAAAATGTATCTCATAGATGTAAAATTAATTGTAAGATTTAATTTATAACTGACAATTACAAACTAAAACTGCTATATATAACTGAAAACTGTTTATTTGGATACAAATTAGACAGAATGTATCTGTTGAGTAGTATTATTCAGATACATTTTCGAAAACCATTAATAAAATTAAATTATTTAGCAAAATGAGTCAAAAAAAGTATATATGTTGACTAAAAAGCATCTTTAAGTTATTATTTATTAAAAAACAAAATAAAAACCTGGTCAAAATGCAAAAACTTCAAAAATAAACTATGAGATACTTTTAATAGAGCTGTCTGAAAAACACTACTTGATATGCTTTCGATTTTTGTACTTGTTGTTATTGTTATTAATGGTTGCAAATGCGCGTGAATAAATTGCGAATATTTATGGTTGTAATAACTGAATTATTTTGTATTGTAATTGCTTTATTTTGATATTGTTTGTTGGTAAAACGCTCTAATAACGGCATTAAGTGTGACTGAAAAACGCAAACACAAAGATAAATATCTAAAAGATACAAAATGCATCTTAATTCGCAGTTAACATGTTTAAAAACAACAATAAAACACAATACAAAAAAAGAGAAAAAAATCAAAACAATGTAATTTGTGCAAACAGCTGATGACTACAGCATTCCTTTGGTTGGCGCTGACAACATGCCATCGATACGGATGCTTGATGCAGTTGCAGATACAAATATAGATACCAATGTAGTTGCAGATACAAATGCACATACAAATGCATGCTGCTCTCTGCTATGCGGCTGATTGATGACTTGGGAGCTAGATAGATAGATAAATAGTTGTATGGCTAAATGGTTGAATGCATTAAGCATTGACAGTGAAAATTTAAATTTAGTTTTCTTCTTGTTTTACTTGTGCTGTACAATTAAAGTACAAATGTATCGCATAGATACGCGAAAATGTGCGCGTTTTGAGGTCAACATCAACGCATTCTTGTAGAGTATTTTATAAACAATGCTGATATTTTGAATTTTGATATTATTTCTGCTATTTTAAGTATGAACACAATTAGTATATCTCACAATTACTTTTGTATCTCACAGCTACTTTTGTATCTAGATGCGTTTCTAATTTTGTGCTCAAGATGCACAGCATTTTGATAGCGTGTTTTCTAGAGACAGTTTTCACTACACTCACTATGCTATGCTGTGTGCTTATCTGTGCGATAAGTCAGCTAGCTATCTAACAGATACGCAATTGTATCTACTGCATGTATCTACGCGATCTTAACAACAAAATTTCACTAAACAAATTTTACTATTGCAATTGTTTTGTCTGCTACTAAATAGTTTCTATTGTATTTTAGTTGATTTTATTATTTTTGTATTATATATTTTTCACTTTTATTTAATTTTTTTATTATTATTAATTTTCGAAAAAATTTTGCAACTGCACAACAAAACTTTCATTCATTTGCAGCGTTAAGCATCACGTGCTCTTTTTCCATTAACTTTTGTTTTTTTTTATTATTTTGTTTTTGTTATATTTTTAGTTATTTGTCTATTACTTTTAACACATTGTGTAAAACGTAAAATTTGTATGGCTTTTTGTTTGTATATTTTTGTATTTTGTATTTTGTTTTTTTTTATTTGTTTTTTTTTTACATTGTTGTGCACTTGCTCTCAAGTCTTGATTTGCGCACATTTACACCAGGCACCAGACGCGCGCATTAAACCGTGAACAAAACGACAAAAAAATCTTTTTTTTTTTAATTTTAAATTTTCATATGCTATGCAAATTGTAACTAATTTGGCAAACATCCGCACACAATAATTCACAGCAACTATTTTGTCAAAAATAAAACAGAAACACAGAAATTTGCAAAAATAGGTCATCGAATATTTTTTCAGTTTTTCAATATAAAAAAAAATAAAATTTAATATTTAAAAATAACACAATAGTAACGGACATTTTGTTATTGCTCACAAATTTGCATCTATTATGTATTTAGAATGCTTTATGACCAAAAAATAATTCGCGATGTGTCATTCGTCAGATACAACCGCGCGCTTTTGCCGTAGATACGAAACTGTTTGGCAACATGTAACGTAAATGGCCAAAAAGGCGTTGTTGGAAGCACAGCTTTTTGCTGTTGTTGTATCAAGCGTCGCGCCGGTTGCAAGTTCGAGGCAAACATGTTCGCGTGTTCAAGAGCTCAGAATTATTGTGGTTGTTAAATGCAGATGACGCGGTTCAACAGCGAACAGCTATCATATAAAAAGGAGCGAAAAACGTAATGCAAAAAAAAAAAACAAAATAAAAAATTAGTTTTGTTTGTTTTACATGAGAGCGTGTGAGGAATTTGCAGTTTACTGCTAAAAATAAAAAAAAAATAAAATAAAAATTTAAGTAAATATTAATATTAAACATTAAAAATACAAATGTATCTTTTTAAGATGCAAATGTATGTTTTGAGAAACAATATATCTTAAAGATACAACTATATCTTTGAGTTACAAATGTATCTTTGAGATACAAATGTATCTTGGAAATACAAAAGTATCTTTAAGATAAAGTGTACCTTTGAGATACAAAAGTATATCTAAGATACAAATATATCTTTCAGATACAAATGTAGCTTTGAGATACAAATACGTCTTTTACATACAGATATATCTCTGAGATACAAATATATCTTTGAGATACAAATCTATCTTTGAGATATAAATGAATTTTTAAGATACAAATCGGTTTTACGAAAACCACATTATTTTTAAATGTTTTTCATAAAGTAAGGACTGCACGAAAAAATTGTTCATCACATTATTTACTATATCATAAAAAAATTAAAAATGGTATATAGGACACTGTGGAATGAATGTAAAAAAATTATATTTATGACTTCTTAGAAGTGGAGTCTAGTCCAGCAGATGTAAGAAAATTAATTTTGACTGAATTTATAAAAGAATACTAGGGAACTAAAAAATGAACCAAACCCTATTTCGAATAATATAAGTAATAAATTAGTTTAAATCGGACACGATCATTATACAGGAGCAAGGTTCTGGGAGAAAAAAGGAGTCTGTGACAAGCAAAAATCAAAGAAGATTAGTACCTCGCCTCAAGAAACATCCCAACATTTCAGGCAGTAAAGTGGCCAAACAACGGCATTGTTCGGAGTGCTTTGTTCGTAGGATAATAAAAAGATGAACTGAAGTTGTTGAAGGTTATAAAAATACAAGACAAGAATGTGGTGAAGTACACTGGTGGAAAAAACCGTACCAAAATATAAAAAGTATTTTTTAAATGACGAAACGTACATCTTAGCCGACTTTTCACAACAAATTTTATTCTGCAGAATCATAAGGACATGTGGACCAAAAATTTATAACCATGAAGTAATCGAAAATTCTTAGACATTTCCTTATTTTGCTACCAATCTGCAGTTGTTACAAAAAAGTAATATTTTCATCATCATCACGGGCACAATAAACTCCAATATTATCATTCAAGAACTCTTGGGGAAGAGATTACTGTCATTCTGGTATGAACATGAAATGTCCACATAAATTTGTCCACACATTAGTCTCCTGCCTAACCTCCTCGACTACAGTAAAAGGGCCTTCAAGTCATACAAAAGCAATAACGTCATTATTGTGCCTCGAATTGCAAAGCTACCAAATAATTGTCTTGACGACCGATTGGCCTATTTTTAATACCAGGACGCGCTTCCTTCTGGATGATACAAATGGGTATAAACCCTTTCATTTGTATGCAAAGTTTTCAGGTCCAGTTTTTCAGAGACATTTTCAAATTAAAGTTTAAACTAAATGCAATATCGTCTATAACAGTTCAACCTCTAATAATGCTCTACTGGATTTTAAAACCGATGAGAACAATTATCATTTTCGGGGAGTTATCTATTCTCGATTTGGAATCATAAATACATTGTACCCCATTTATATCAAATTTATATAAAAATAAACTGACTACTGATTGTCTTTCTGCCTATAAAATTTAACGACAATGAGCCGTTTTGATTAGGAACTATTGGCATTTAAAAATATATAAAACTAAGTTTAAAACTTGCACTGAAAAACTAAACCTTATAGATACATTGTATCTGCAAGTGCTTTTAAATGCTATTTCATTTGTATTACTTAGGCATTATGAAGCAACATAAGAATTTTTCACAGTGCACAGTTCACATATTTTTGTCGTTCGCAAATGCTGTAGCGCTGTTTCTGGACTAAGTGCACAAAACTATCTTACAGATACATTGTATCTACAAGCGCATTTCTTTGATATTGATGCATTTCTCAAGCAAAATTCTATGACTTGGGTCGTTTGCATTTTTTTTTGTTGTCTTATGTATGCTTTTTTGAGTGTTTTTGTTATACTTTGTCTTGTTTTTCACTCCAACTATGCAAATTGCACTGTTTCCGCTTCCCGCTAGCTACATTTTTCACACACACCCAGATGCAATGCACGACATTTGTTAGCAACGTCCCACTAATTTTTTTCTACTACTTCCACATCTTGCAAATTCTTTCGTAGACTATCAAAGACACTTTCTGGCTTATTCAACTCTGAGCCATGTGCCGTGCCTAGTTTTTAGTATTAGACAAATAAACGATATCATGGCTGCAGCGCAGCGCCACACCACAAACATCAAGAGCATCATCGTCATCAACCATTGAACCATTCACATCCATCAGTCTCTGCAGTTGTATATAATTCATCATAACAATTTCTCTGTTGCTGCTATTGCAAAAAATAAGTTTCAATTGTTGTCTGTCGGTCTGTCTGTCTGTTCGTCGTCTGTTGCAGATGCATCCATCGCCTGCGAATTTGCATTTTTGGTGTGCTTCGTTGTCTGAATTAATTACGTTGTCGTTGTGCGCGTTTTAACGTCTTTTTCTACTTTTTCTTTCATATTTTTTGCATTGCATTTGAGTTGGCCATAAAAGTGCGCTGCCAAAGAAAGCATATTGCAACATGTTTGCTGGCAACATTTTTCCATGCAACATGTTCCATTTGAGTTGCTCTCGAACGGCGCAGCATCACTCAATGCAGTTTGTTTGATTTACAATGTTTTTGTTACACATTTTATATTTGTCTTTTTTTCCTCAATATTTGTTTTATTTTTAAATTTTTATTTTTTGCTAGAATTTTGTTCTTCAAGTTTTAAGTTGCTTTGGCAACATTCTTTGAATCACGTGCCAATTACCGCACGTTTTGTTGCAGCGAAAACGTGCAGAATGTTGCGCGAATGCAGCATCCTTCCTTACTTCAGAAATCAAACCACATCGACAATATTTTGTGCACAAATTATGTAAATTGCTGTTGGCAACATTTTCAGTGAAATTTGGCAACGTTGTTTAATATATTTTGATATTTAAAGTAAACGTGCTTTCTTTAATTTTAAATACTAAATCCATATAAAATGTTTTAATTGACAAAATTTAATTCATGAATTTATTATAATAAAAATTATAAAGAATTTTGAAAATTGACAACGTTGCCTACTGTTTATTTTAAAACAAACTATTTAAATGATTGCAATATTTTATTTTAAACATTTATATCTTATTTGATATATGTAACATTTCATATGAAACATGACAACGTTGCTTTTATACATCTTAGGACAAACATTGGCAATTGTGTTTAAAAATTTCAGATTTTTAACACTTTAATGTTAAATTAATAAATTTAAATTATTAATGCTTGTAAAAAAACACTTTTAGAAAAATGTGAAATTTGACAACGTTGCTTTATATTGTTTTTATTTAAATTATGGCAAATATGTTGGCGAATTCTTGCAAATATCTTGCAAAAATTTACAACACGTGTTGTATTTTTTAAAAACTTATCACTATCGAAACAATAATATGATAAAGCAGCATTTTATATGAAAAGTGGCAACGTTACATTTTATATAATAATTGGAAATATTGTGAAATATATATATTTTTTTTGATTTTTTTATATTAAAAATTCTATTTTTGATTTATAAATATTGTAAATAATATATTTTTATATTATTTAATTTATTTTTTTAATTATAAAAAAAGGTGAAATTTGTCAACGTTGTTTTATATTACTTTTATTCAAAATAAGTATTTGAATGATTGATTCAAAATAGGTATTTGAATGAATGCGATATTTTTATAAAACCAAAAACTATTAACAGATCAACTACATTGAAATTAAATAAAATTCTAGGATTTCATGCTTTAAATTCTTTCAGGAAATAGACGAGATCAAAAACAAACATCCGCTAGAAATCATATGCATCTGGATGAAAGATAATGGAAACGCTTTCATAACAGAGGAAACAAAATGGATTAACTCTGGTCAAAGTGGTCAACAATTTAACAATTGTCAACATCCTCCAAACCCCCCAACCTGAATCTGATCTTGTGAAAATTGGCAACGTCGCTCATTTCATTTTTTTTTTATTTTATTTAAAACTAATTATTTGTCTAACATTAGAAAATTGTAAAAATATTATAATTAAAGAATTCTTTTGATACAAAATATGGCAACATCGCTCAAATGTAAAAATTTTAAATCGCAGAAATGTGCAACATTGTATACACTCAAAAAAAAAATCTCATAAAATCCCATTAAAATTTGTCAATAGAACAGTTATTGATTTAATAGTATACAAAAAATAAATATTTTCCTACAAATTCAAAAAATAATATTATAGTATTTAATCGGATTTACCGAAGGAATGAATAGTTGACTAATTTCAATAGTAAAAACTATTAATTTAATGGTATATTTTTCTGAATGTACACAAAATTTAAATTTGTAAAATTCAAATGAAAACTTAATAAATATATATAAAAAATTTTATATTAACTTTTAAGAAATACAACATTTAAAACCTTTTAAAAATTCTCAGCAATCTTTTGTTAACTTTACAAAACATGTTGTTTAAAAAACAATTAATGCGCTTTTAAAAATAGCACATTGTTGTACTTTATAATTATTAGTCAATTATGCAAAGTTTATTATTTGTTGGGAAAAACAAAAAAAAATATAATCATATGCTAAACAATTTTAACATTTAATAAGCCATTTATTTGTCAGCACGAGTGCGAGTCAAGGTTTTTGAAGCTGTTTTTTTTTTATGGATTGTCACACCTCAAATGAAAACGAAAACGAATTAAGTTAATTATGTTTTTATGCCTTATATATAATTTAAAATGCAAGCTGTTGCTTTAAAGTATTTAAAATGATTTTAATAGATTTAAGTGAAGCTAATTTTAAATTTATAAAAAAATAATTTAAGTTTTAAAGTCGACCGATCACGCCCATTTTCAATAACAGACAGCGTAGTTATACAAGTAATTGAAGTACTAAATTTTATTGAGTTAATTCTACTTTTGTTACTGTAAACGTGATTTCAGATAGAACACTAAGACGGACAAACGGTCATCGCTAAATCTAATCTGAAGGTAATGCTGCTCAAGAATTTTCGCTACTGACCAGGAAATATTTACGAAAGGGTATATTTAAGAATGTAAATATACTTTTTAATTTTTAGTGTTGGTGTATAAAAATGTTTTAAAAGTATCTTCAAAACCTGTGTGAAAAATGATGCTTCACTGAGTTTTTCTCATGTCAACGCAACATTTGAGTTATATATTTTTTATTCATTTTTTTTATTATTATACATTATTGTTGTGCATGTGCAAAACTTGTGAATTTCACGTTTCTATGTCTAGTACTATAACGCATAAATCTAGCAAGTGCGCTGCGTGTATCTTTGAGTTACAAAAACGCATTAGTTGTACATTTTTCAGCATATTGCAGAAAATACATAATTCCTTCATAAACTTAATGACATTTTAAAGTCCAATGCAACAACAAAAAAAGTAGATATTTTCGCACGCTAACCCATTAGATAAAGGCTTGCGTGTGCAGCTGTGTATCTTTGAGATACACTTTGCGCTAATGAAGTAAGACGTTGAAAGTTTTCGTTATTTTTTTCAAAATTTTTCGCAACTCTGTGAATTTAAAGACAGGAAATGAGTTTTAAATGAGCACATCATATGTATAATATGAAAATTAAGTCATCATAGCCTTGGCTATTAATGCAGATACATTTTATTGCAGATACAATTTGTAATTTGATCAAATAAGTGTTGTAAAAAATCTTCTCAGCCATAGCTTCTGCTTGTGGTTATTTTGACCAGCGACTCAACTGCAATAACTTAAAGTCAACTTAAAACCGGTCTTAAAAGTCAAATTGCAGTCAACAGAAGATACAGCGTCAGTGACAACAGAAAAAAAACCAACAGCATGGCTTCAATAAGAAGCCACACAAATTGCAAAAAAAAAAATAAAAACTTTCTGGCCGCCATATTTTTTATTTTAGCCACAACATTTACCAACTTCATTCAAGAAGTATCCGTAAGATACAAATTGTGAAGAGTTCGAGTTCGTCGCATCGTCACCGTTTTGGAATGCGAGCGCGCATTTTGCAGACAACAACAGAAACACGTTTACTGACAAGAACAACAAAAAAACTTCTTGGCTCTTAACAAAAACAAAAAAATAAATTCCACTTAAAAGGGTCACAAAAAGAGGCGTACCAAAAACAAAAAAAAAAAAGAGCTACCAAAAACTCAATCTACAAAATTCATGGTAAAAACCATGAGTCTGAGTAGTGCGCTCTCAAAACGAGCGAAATTTATTTGCAATGAATTTATTTAGCAACAACATACGTAGCAACTGGGTTAATTGGAGCGCTGAAATTAGAGGGTCGAAAATTAAAACGAGTTCAAGATGTATCTCACAGATAAATGTGATTCAAGTGTTTTGCGCTTAATCGCAGGCAATTAATCTAGCTTAATTTGTCACAGTCATCAGATGTGTTGTGGCTTTAACTTGTTAATAGAGTAGCAAACATTTTGCTAGAGCTCTTAGCTATTACAATAGTTATTATAAAAGTATCTATGAGATAAAAATAACAAAATTAATTAATTTAAGAATATGTTTTTGCACGCAATGTACGCATTAAATAAGTTATTTGAAATGTTTGTAGTATACAAATCTTTCAAATATTATATATGATGCTCTGAAAGCTACAAAGTTAAGTCAAATCTTTAGAAATGTTAAGAATTGCAAAGATGTAGTGCAAAATACGTAGCCGACTATAAAATTTACCCTATTAGACTAGACATGGTCATGACCATATCATGTTCGGGTTATGAGAAGGAAAAAGTTCAATGATCAATTTCCTCTCATGACCCTATTACAATGTATACTAAGGTAAAGTATCTGCTGTGTCACGAAGGTTAATTTCATCGTAATTAAAAAATCTGATCAAACAAAAAAAAAAATTGAAATCATTCTATAAAACTTTAAGGGCGAGTTTACACGATAGAGAAAATAGCTAAAGATAGAGCAAAATAGAGCAAAGAAGTTGTGTCAACACTACCCAGTGGGAAATATTCCGACCTAGTTCGAACGGTAACCAATGTTTTCTTCAATACATATTCTACAAAATTCGAATTAGTTAATTTGTAAAGTAGCAGTAATGTATATAAATGACTAGTTCCAGTTTCCACTTACGTAGTAATGCTGAAATAGAACTACCATCAGATTTAGAATTTAACCCCAGATTACTAAGTAATGTAGAAATGGAACAGGTACTTGTTGATTATTTGTATTTATATAATGTGAATTGATTTCTAAATTATACAAATATATGACTTTAAAAAAAATTAAATAAATTCAAAATTAATTGAATTCCAGTGGCATTTAATTAAAATTGTTGGTTGGTAACATGTTGATTATAATTAATATTTCGTATTCATCGTTTTTTCCATTTAGGTGCTGTGGAAATTAAGGATTAATGCATTATTTGCGGATAAATATATACAAATTTACTGATTTTTTATTAAATGAATTACATGTTACAACATGCAACCAATTGGCACACTATTTCTATTTATTTTTGTTAAATAAGGACATTAGTTACAAAACACCCAGTATTACTACGCACGAAGTAATATATAAATGAAACCACTCCTAATTACTACTGCGCACAAAGTAATGCACAAAAGACATCAACCCTCATTACTACTACGTACAAAGAAATGTACAAATAGAACCCCCTCATTACTAATGCGCACAAAGTTATCTACATATGGAACTACCCCTCATTACCAATGTGTACATAGTAATGTCCAAATCGAACCGACCCTCATTACCACTGCGTAAATAGTAAGGTATAAATGGAACCATCCCTCATTTCTATTGCGTACAAAGTTATGTACGAATGAAACTACCCGTCATTACCACTGCGTACAAAGTAATGTACAAATGGAACCACCCCTCATTTATATTGCCTACAATGTAATGCACAAATGGACCACCCCTTATTATTACTACCTACAAAGTAATGAGTAAAGCGAAATGGAAGTACCCCTTGAGACTGTTTGGTTACGATTAATGATGATCACCCCTTATTACGATACTTCTAAATAGTAATCTATATGTACATGAGGTAACATTCGGTTCCTTTTTACTTTGGATGCAGTAATTTCAATGTATACTTGCCCTAGACCATGTCTGTGTAAAAGTAAACAGAAATCAGTATTGAGATTCCGACACATTACGATTCAATAATAATTAGGAAGTAATCGACTACGGTATTGATGCTATTTCCTATTGCGTACATAGAGTTCCACGGTAGGGAGCTCTAAGGTAGATATTTTTCTCTATCTCTAGTTAATTTCGCTATCGTGTATTCAAGCCTTTAATTTCGAATAATTAGAATTATTTTGTATAGAAAATGTCAATTAAAATTTGCATATTTTTTTCGGCCTCTTTTTAGAATATGGAAATTATAAACTTTTACTTAAGAAGTTTATTAAAAAACTTGAATCGTAATTTTCATCTCAATAGGCAAATTCATCTCAAGGCAAATTTTAATACAAAAAGAAATCAGTTTTCAAGTTATTTGGATCTAAACTCTAAAATGTCTTTTTGAATTTTTTTTTTTTTAATTTTTTATATATTATTTTATAATGAAGAAAAATAGTCTTTAGATATCTAGAGCATAGTTCATACCATAGGTAAAAATCACTAACTTTTAAATAACTGTTCTACTTCTTGAAAAAATTATAAAAATGTTTATACACCTCAGACAAAATTTTGGACAGGCAGGCTCAATGCAGTTTGAAAACATATGTCGAATGATTGTATGCGTTCAACGTGGAGTTTGTATCAAAAGCTACCTATTTTCTGCACGTTTTCAAAATATGCCGGAAATTCTAGTTTTTTAGTTTGAAATTACCCAAAATTGGATAAACTTTCATTAATCTGCGCGTGTGCCGAAAATATGACCGAAATATTCTATAATGCCAGAAAATTTGTCTCGGACAGTATAAATAAGATATATATTATCCTAGACAATTTTTTGATAGTTTAGAGGCGGATTAAAACAGAATTTTAAACAGAAAACAGATGGAATTTGTAGCAAAAACTTTCTATTTTCGGATTATACCAAAATATGCCATGAATCTGCCTTTTAATTCCACAAAATTTGACAATCTGCCATAAACTTTTAAAAATCTCCCATTTATTTGCACGTTTTCTAGAAATATGCTGAACATATTTCATTATTATTAAAACATTTTAAATTAATCATTAGAGAATAATAAGAATAATAATTTTTTTTTTAATTCTGACATATTTAACTGCTTATTTCCTACTGGGATTCAAAATTTGCGCCAATTGTGCGTCGATACCACCCAATAATCAACATGATTTATCGAGTTGTTTGCGACCAGCAAAGACGACAATGAGACTTCGACGCCAACTTGTGTCAAAACTTCATTTAATAATATGAAATATTATGGGAAAATGAAACAAAAAAACAATAATTGTAATATGAGTGGGTGGAGGTGGTTTGATGTGTAATTAGTTTGGCTTTTACAATGTATGACATGTGGTTAGAAATCTGATGATGTGTGCAAAAATAAATGGAAATTAGCTTAAGTTATGTGAAAAACAATCCAAAAAAGGAACCCTCACCAAAATAATAAAATCAGCGAATTAACATTGAAAAAATTTATATTAAAAAGGGGAGTTTTTAAATAAGCATAACCAAAACCAATATTGGGAAAACATATATTTTTTTTTTAGGGGGATTAATAAAAATTGGTTTTGCTTACTGTCTCATGGAACCCCAACGACGATTTGCCAAACTATCGGGATTGCTGAAATAGTACAAAAATAATATGAAATATTTTGATTATATAATTAAGATTTATTTTATTTAAAATGTTCGCATATTTTTCAAAATAAAACATGGGGAATATAAAGCTTTAAAAAAGAAAACTTTGAGAAGCTCGCGCAATCTACTACGAAATGCAGCAAAAGCTTAAACGACGAATGCAATACTTCATTCAACTGCACTTCCAACTCAAGTTTAATCTACTACAAAAAATGAACAGAGAAAAAAGAGGCGAGAGATTTACAATAGTCTCTTTAACTTTTTTGTTTATTCTCCGTAGACTTTCAGTATGCTCTTTGCGAGCTTAACGTTTTTACGAGTTTAAATTTGTGAGACAGTCAAAAAGAAAAAACAGTAGAGACCGAGATTAAAGCCAACATGAATGCGTCAATAACCGGTTATTAGTTTGGCTTAACTCGAAGACCGGAATGATGTGCATTACGTCAAAAATAAAAATCATAGTGAATACCAACAAATGAATATCACTTCAGACAGAGTTTACTGATACCCAGTTGGAATTTAAATGTGTTCTAAAATATATAATCGGAGAATTAGTTTTTAAATTATTATATATTTTTTCTTATTTTCCTTGAAATGTGTTGTATGGGAAAGAATCGTCTCGAAAAAGAATGTTTTTTTGGACAGGAATTGTCTCTAGAAAGTATTGTCTGGGTAAAAACAAATCATTCTATAAAACTTTAACGGATTGAATTAGAATAATTGACAATTATTTTTTACAGAAAAATAGATTTCAAGAGTCCCTAGTAAACATATTCACTATTAGGGAAAACGTGATCATGATCAGATTATGTTTCTCATGTAACTGATCGATTTACGACAATTTCTACTTGGGACAACGGAGAACAAATCTGATATAATTTAGATTTCAATAACATGTCGATCGGAAGTTGGAAAATTCCAGATTAACTGTTTTTACAATTTAAACAAAGGTGTAGAAAAGTTTAGATAATTATAAAGGACCCGAAATTTTTAAAATATATTAAATATTTGAAGAGCTCGAGATAATAAGAAGCTTTAAAAAAAATATCGTAAATGCTACAAGGTAAACGAGAAACTACTGCTGCGGCAATACAATAGCTGCGTTCCCGTGGTACTTGAACCAGATCTGTTTCACGGGAACGACATCGGTTCTATTTTAATAAACTTGGCAGCACTGTTTTCTTCTGCCCTTTCTTTTTCTACACAAATTCTTCTTATTAAGTGCTATTCACAATAGCATAACATCACCACACACAAATTTACTCTTGATACGTACAGTACCAGATCAGTAATTGATCCAAAGACGAACCTGGTTCTAATTGTTTGTTTTGATTTTGTATAAGAAAATGATCTACGGATCAGGATCAAAAACCACGGGAACGCAGCTAATATTATGGAAAGAATTGTCTCTAAAATGAATTTTCTCTGGGAAGAATTGTCTTGAATAAAATATATCTAGAGATCTCATTTTGGTATATCTACTAAGATTCACATCAATCAGACAGTGATTTTGTGGTTAATATCACCACGAGCGCGGAAGCCTAGATTCGAATTCGAGATCTTTCGAATCCAAGTTCAGCGCTCATACCACTGGACTGAGAAATTGTCTTAGAGAGAAATTGTCTCGTGAAAAAATTTTCTCTAAAAAGAAATATCTTATGGAAGAATTACCTCGGGATGTACTGTATGGGAAAGAATCATATCGAATATCGGACAAAATTATCTGAAGGAATAATTGGCTGAGAATGTACTTAGGTAAAATTGTCTTTACAAAGCTTGAAACTTAATAACAACTCCATTATAATGAAAAACGTAACGAACTTCGTTTCGTCAAAAAACGTCAAAAAATTCCAGTGACATAATTTTTTCAATTAAATAAATAAAAAAATGACGACAAAATTAACAAGTAAAAAAAAATGTGTAACGAATATCATTCCGTTTTACATTATATGGGGGTAATATTTTAAATTATAAAATTCCAAGAATGTTTTCAAGTATTTTAATAATTGTAAATTAAAAAAAAAGTTTACTCTACTTTCCACTGGGTCATTGCAAGGCTTTTAAAAAGCTGTTTAAGCATTGTGCACTGTACATAAATAAGTCGAGCTTATAAAAAACAATTACCGCATTCAACAAAAACAGAATAAACGCCACAAACTAAATAAAATGTCAAAGTGACAGTGTGACTTACCTGGTGGGCGTACGTCTGAGGCTCATGCGTGCCCAGTTGTCACGAGGAATGATATTTAAATCGTCATCGGTGCTGAAAAATGTAACGCACACAAAAATGGAATTAGTGGAAGGTCAATAAATTAAGTTACACAAAAACAATACGCAATAAACATAAAACCAAATATGGCATGCCACAGCAATTACTTTATATAAGTTATATACTAAAAGAAAATATTTAAATTACTTACTTATTTAACGTTGAATTGCCGTGTGGAGCCAAATCCAGCTCAACGCCGGCGCTACTATTGGAATTATTATTGGCATCATTTGGGGAAAGATCGGAGCTGTTATTGTGTTGCAATATATTATGATGATTGAGACGTATAAGGCAACCGCCGCCTTCATTTTCGCCATAACCCTCAAAGGATTCGCCATCGGAGAGTGAGGAACATTGTGATTTGGCGGGGTCTATATGGCGAAGAACAAACAAAAAAAATGGTTTTTATTAAAAGCATCAAATATAGCAAAAACTGAAAAACTTACCTGTGCTGGAGGGCGGACTCGAGGGTGTCGGACTTGATTCACCAGAATCTGCTTCGGCATAGTGAAATGAAGAGTCCGGTTTTAAAGCCTTGATGCTGGGCATGGGCGCCATTTTTGTAGCGATTGAATAAAGCTACAACTGCAAGGCTGCAATTACAAAAGAAATTAAATTAGAATTTTTATTAATTTTGAATTTTGTTATTTGTAAATCAAAAGAAAAATAAAATAAAAACAAAATGTACAATAGAAATATTTTGACAAGTAAACTGAAAATGTGTTGCCAACCAAATAAGTTTTTCTTTTTATACACCCAGAAAAAATATCCTATTAAAATTGATCAATAGGACATTTATTGGTTCAATACTATACAAAAAGTAAATAATTTTATATAAACATAAAAATAATTTAATAGTATTTAGTAGTATTTTGTAGTAGTTAATAGTATTTACCCATTCAAATAATAATTTATCCTGATTTTATAGTATTTTTTTGAGTGAACAGACACAGAATATAAATTTCTTGCGCCAACCAATTCGCGAGTCGGACCATTCATCCCCGACAATTCTTCCCAGTACAATTCCTCCCGAACAATTCATCACCGAGACAATTATTGCCCAGAGAATTTGACCTCGAGACAATTGTTCTCCAAACCATTATTACCCGCGATAATTTTTATCCGGACAATTTATCCCTCATACATATCTTACCAGGACATTTCTTCCCCAGCTTAATTCTTCCCGAACAATTTTTCCCGTAGAAGAATTATCTCGGGGAAGAATTATTCGAGGAAGAATTATCCGGGAAAAATTGTTCGGGGAAGAATTGAGGACCTCATTTCCAATATGTGCTTAGTAAAACCGGAATTATTCTTACTCAATGTTAGAATCAAATTGGAACAAAGGTGTTTTACACTCCGAATTATTTGTTATCTCGTTATGTATAATGACTTTTTTTAAATAACCATTTTTGGTCCGTATTTTTGTAAATTAACGCATTTTATATTTAAGTGGATAGCACTTTTTGGAAATGAGCTCCTCAATTGTCTCGGAAATAATTGTTCGGGAAAGAATTATATAGGGAAAGTTATCAAGAATTATCCCGGGAACAATTGTTTTAAGACAGAATTGTCTCAGGGAGGAATTGTCATGGGAAAAATTGTTCCGGGAAGAATTGCTCGTAACTCAAGTAACTCGAATTTATCCTATTAAGGAAAACATGATCTTGGATCTGTCATGTAATAGGTGAAAAGGTAAAACTAAAATGGTCAGTTCATTATTATGACTATTATATTATTTCTGCCCTTGTTCACGGATTACAATCAATTTTAGAATAGTTTTAGAACAGTTTGATAATATTTCAAATATGATTTCAATATTTCAAATAAGAGTGCCAACTAAATATGACATTTCCATTCCTCAATTTGTAGAAATGTCTTTTGAATCGCATAAATTTGTTTGATACAACTGCATAAATTAGTTGGTTATACGTAAAATTAGAACCATGTCAAGGCTGATTAAAAAAAAGCACATATTCATATAATTTAGCCAAAAACACAATAATTGATATGTCCAAAATACGATTTTGTGTCCATGACACACTAATTTTTATCAGTGAAATTAGTTTTACCAAAAAAATAGGTCATTACAAGGATGGGTATCCTCAGTTATACCAAACGTAAATATAAACTTTATTTCATTGACACCAATTTTTATGACTGACGCACTTCACACATAACTGACACATTCGATTTAATGTCATTTAATATATTGTGGAGAAATTTTTGTGAGACAACACAATATAAAGCATGGCACATGCCAAGTACAATATATGCTACAATTCTTACAATGATTATAATAAAGCCATTGAACAGTTCATAAAAAAAAGTGGTAACAGAGAAAGAAATTTACTGAAATTAGCTACACTTAATGTTGATAATACCAATGGTATAAATATGAAGATGTATCCAACAAAATGGAAAGTCTTTGGCGAAAGTTATATTGAGAAATTGTATTTAGTTTTTATTTAACATTTTGTTATATCGATTAAAGTCACGCAAATTAAGTGTAAAAGTGCGTAGTAAATAAGTTAATTGCAGTAAGACGATTACGAAATGAGAAAGAAATCTTTATGATACACCTTAAAAATCTAAAGTAATGGGCAACAAAACCTTTTTGGGTAGTCGAAAAAGAAACAACATTTTCCAATATTTACTGAAATAACTACATGAATTTTTTTGATATACAAACTATAAATATATCGCTTAAAAGGTAAGTTTTTGAACTTTCAAATGATATACAACAAATTTAAATGGTCGAGCTAAAATTTAATTTATAGAGGCACCTACCCAAGTACGATATTTGGTATTTAAAATCAGGTATTGACGACAAGAAAAATGAGCTTTATTTATAGTGAATATTACATTATTAAAATCATTTTAAGAATTGTATATATTGCAGTGCGCTGTATATTTGGAGTATAACATGTTGTATATAATTTTATCATTAGCAAATTTTTACCATAAACTCACAAAAAATACCCTTACCTAATAATGATTAGGTAAATTAATACAGCTTTACATAACTATAAAATTAACTTGGAAAAAAAATACTTTTCCTCATAATATAACCAACTATAATTAGTTACGCTTCAATTGAATCAAACCCTATGAAATACCCTTTATCATATTTGTCATCTTCATTTTTTTTGATGCCGCGGTTAGTGTCAATGACCAGTAAGTTATATATAACTCATACTTCATCATTTCAACTCTTTTTGAGTTTTTTTTTTTTTGATTCTACCACATATCATCATCATATTTTCGGACTTTCATTTACGTCATGGTTTTAAGTTTGTTTTCTGTTTGATATTCATATAACTACCAACGGACATCACAAAATCATGTAAGGTAGGTAACAACTTTTTTACAATTCAAAAAACAAAATAATTACCAACTAAACAACCACAACAACTCAATATAGAGTCCGTCCAAATGTAATGCAGAAAAATATGCTTTAAAATTATCAGTTTTAAAGTGGTTTGTAATAAAAAAATCAATAAATTATGGTTTTTTGACATCAAGAAAGCGGAAACTAATATTGAGGTTTATTTTTTGTAGTTGCTAATTTCCGTTTTAGTAATTATTCAATTTGAAATATAATAAAGCAATGTTATTAATACTGTATTAATTTACACTTTGAGAAATAAAAAACATGATTGTTTTGTAGCAAGTAAAGGAAGATCAGCTTATTATGTTTGTGACTAGCATATAATATGATTGCAGTAATAATGTTAAAAGAGAACAGTGAAGCACTCAATTTAAAATAACTCAAAAATTGAGAATAATGCGCTTAGTTATTATATAATTGTAGAAACTGTGATATTATTATTACTAACAATTATACACGCAGAGAAAAAATTTGTTTGCAGCAAACATAATATATTTGCAATCGTAAATTTGATGTCTTCAACTGGATTTTACTTTTAATTCCAAAGTATTAATTTCATAATTTATTGTTATAATATGTTATTAACATATTTATTTTAAAATCCTGGAAATTCATGTATGTAACGTTTAGCATAATATGTTTGCTGCAAAACATAATTTTTTCCTGTGTGCACTATAGCAAATATTGTTTACTATAATTAATCATTATATCATTTTTTCTATTAAAATAACTAATTATTTTAATTTTAAATTCATGTATAACAATGTTAAAGAAATCATTGCAATCATAAATGTTAAAAAATATAGCATTTTTGGGACAATCAACTTAATTGTTACAAATTTATACATGTATTTTTCTATTAATTATAGTGTAATGAACTGTAAATATTACCTCATACGAGTCACCTATTAAACCTATACTACGTACATTTTTTATTTAGGAACTCAATCTAGTTACCTTTGTTCTTTTTTAGTTTGTGATAAAACGAAACAATTACTTAGACATTTTTATTGATTTTCACTAAAGTTTTTGCTCTACGTATTTTAATGTATTTTTGTTATTAGCTATTCGTTCTAATTAAAGTGCATTTTTATGGTATTTTGGGTTGGCGAATTGTTGCAAAAATTTCATGTCATGTAGTAAATTTAGCTATAATTTGGTTCATTAATTTTAAGAATTCTTTTTAAAGCAAAGTCAAAATTATATACTCAAAAACATTATTAATCAAAATAAAGTTTTCACGTTTTTACCTAATTCTACTGAGAAAAATGAATGAAAAAATTCTGTAGTTACAAAATCAATGTTTTATGTAATTTTAGAAATTCTAAAAAATTCAGTATTTCATTTATCATTATAATTTGAATGGTAATTCTAGCGAGACTGGAAAATTATATAATCTCTTTTTACAAAATATTAAAAATTCCTTTTTTCGACAGAATTTTTAGTATCGTTTTTAAAAATGTTTGTATAGCTATATCTAATCCTGCTGCGGTATATTTTCAACATGGTTTTACAAATTCTATAAATGAAAATTTTCTCCAGTATTTTTCACTTTTGGATGCTAATGTTTGGTTTCAAATATAAAATATTTGTACCGCATATTCAAAGTGAGATTAATCTATTAGATAAATCTAATTATGTGACTAATCTAATTACATTGTTGAAATGTGCTAATTCCGATCAGACAACAGAATATTTTGAACTTGTTTTTACAAAATCTTAAAATTTACAGTATCTCCAGTATTTTTAGTGTTGTTTTTCATTGACTTTTGGATGCTAATGCCGAATCTTGCTATATCATTTTTCCAACTAGTTTGGTTTTGTAGATAAAATATTTTTACAGCATATGATCGAATATAATAAAAGTTAGATTTATCTCTATAATGATTCTTTCATTTCGACTAGTGAAATTACAATGTTTAATTAGCTGTATGATGTGTCTTTCTACGACAAACGATGTCTAACTTTATGATAACTTTTATAAGTTGGTGATATCCGATTGTTGTCGTAAAAATGATCAGAAAGTGATGTGATTTTTAGCTCCTGAAAACATAACTAAAAATTTATGTTTAAGTCAACTATTAAAAGGCATCTAATAAAGTTAGATTTATCTCCTTAGTGAATCCATCAATGTGACTAATGAAATTACAATATTTAGCTATCTGTTTGCCATGTCTATTTATTTTGACTGCTAATTTCGAATCCGGCCACAGAATATTTACAACTTGGTTTTAGAAAATCTTAAAAATAAAT
The DNA here is from genome assembly GCA_951804985.1 of Dryomyza anilis. Classification (NCBI taxonomy): domain Eukaryota; kingdom Metazoa; phylum Arthropoda; class Insecta; order Diptera; family Dryomyzidae; genus Dryomyza; species Dryomyza anilis. The sequence goes on from OX638134.1 coordinate 3,824,614, forward strand.
TGTTCCCCAATATTTTTAGTATCGTTTTTCATTAACTTTTGTCTGCTAATGCTGAATCTATCCACAGAATATTTCTAACTTGTTTGGTTTTGAAAATAAAATATATTTAGGGTACTGATTTCTATCTAGAATTAATCTATTTATGTAATTAATGAACTTACTTTGTTTAATAAGCATTGTTGAGATACTACACATAATATTTCAAACTGAATTTTAAAAAAATCTTAAAACTAAATTGTTCTCCAATATTTTTAGTATCGTTTTTCATTACCTTTTGGCTGCTAATGCCGTATCTCTCCACAGAATATTTCTAACTTGTTTGGTTTTGAAAATAAAATATTTTTAACATATTTTTATGACATATGATTGAGTGCAATAAAAGTTAAATTAAACTGTTAAATGAATTTAATTATGAGCTTAAACAATTCACATTAATTAGCATATGCGGTATATTTTCATTATAATTCGTGAGTACTTTTTCTAAGTACTACATAATTCGAAATAAAATAAATTTAGTCATTAATTTGACAATTTGTCAGAGCCAACTACGTGAGAAGTCTGAAGACGTAATTTTCTCAGCATGCATAGGGTTAAGATTGCTGCCAGTTTTCTTGCCGTTGTTGCTGCCATAACTGTTAGCAGCAGCAACTTTACTTTGCGCTTTCAACGAGGCGCAAATAAAAATCACCATATTGTAATTATTGCAGCGCCATCTGTACCAGCAACGAACGAACGGTTGCAGCGATTGTAGTATGAAAATTAATGATGATGCATGCCATAGAGCGAATGAAGGAAAATCAGCTGAAATCTAAGACTGAACACTAAGCAGAAATTTGGTGCAATTGCTGTTTGCTGCATCTGCTGACTGCAACATGAAACTCTGTGACGACGACGATGACGACGTTTGGTTGCGCTTCTCTGCGTCTTCACTTGCGGTCGTTTGATGCGGTTTCTTTTTCAGCAACATGTTGTCGTTCCTGTTGCTGTTGCTGCTGCATCTGTATTTGCTTTGCTTGCTCATAATTGCAATAATTGCAAACGCGGAATTGCATTCTTTTTCTATGTGTTTGTACTCGGTTTGTTGTTGCTGGTTACAGTTGGCACCGCATTTTTTTTAACAACATCAGCATTTATGCTGTTGGCTGACACCGTATCATGTTAACGTGGCTGCGTTGATTTTTTTTTTGTTTTAATTTTAACGGAAATAGTTTTTTTTTGTCATATCTTGCGGATAAACTCAATAGTAATTCACAGAATATAATTAAAATTAATTAACGTATTTAGTAATTGTAGGAAATGCTGTTGTTGTTCAAATATCAACTACTTGGTGTCTTTTAACACTATTTTGTTAAGAAAATATTTATGAAAAATTGGTAAATTCATTCATCATTCAAACTTTAACCAAAAATTTAAATATTTATCCAATTCTAATTTTCACGAAAATCAAATTTTATAATTTTTTTTTCGATTTAACAGCTTCTTTCCTATTTTAAATTTTTAATAAAAATAAATCGATTTTTAATAATATTCAATTTTTCAGTAAAAAAAAAAAAAATTGTACATAGAAAATTCAAATATTCAGTAAAAATTCAAATTTTCAGTAAAATTGAAATTTTCAAAAATTCGATTTTTCTGTAAAATTCGATTTTTCAGAACAAAAGCGACTTTTCAGTAAAAGTTAGAAAAATTAGATTTTTAGTAAAAATTCAAATTTTCAATAAAAAATCAATTTTTCTGTAAAAAAAAAAGAAATTTTAGTAAAAATTCGATTTCAATAGAACGGTTTTTTAGAAAAAAAAATTTTGATTTTTCAATAAAAATTCGATTTTTTAGAAAAAAAAATCGATTTCTCAGTAAAAAATTAGATTTTTCCATTAAAATTAGGTTTTACATAAAAAAATCGATTTTTCGACCACAGTAAAAATTTGTTTTTTTTCACTAAAAATTCAAAATTTCACTAACAATTCAATTTTTCACTAAAAAAATTAAATTTCACTAAAAATTCAATTTTTCAATAAAAAAAAATAATTTTTCACACAAAATTCAATTTTTCAATAAAAATTTAATTTTTCACTAAATATTCAATTTATCACTAATAATTCAAAGTTTCACTAAAAATTCAATATTTTATTAAAAATTCAATTTTTCACTATAAATTAAAATGTTCACTAAAAGCTCAATTTTTCACTCAAAATTCAATTTTTCACTAAAAATTCAATTTTGCACTAAAAATAAATTGTTCACTAAAAATTCAATTTTTCACTAAAAATTCAATTTTGCACTAAAAATTAAATTTTTCACTAAAAATTCAATTTTTCACTAAAAAAATCAATTTTTCACAAAAAAAAATAATTTTTCTTTAAAAATTCAATTTTTTACTAAAAATTAAATTTTTCACTAAAAATTCAATTTTTCACTAAAAATTCAATTTTTCACTAAAAATTAAAATTTTCACTAAAAACTCAATTTTTCACTAAAAAATTCAATTTTACACCAAAAATTCAATTTTGTACTAAAAATTCAATTTTTCACTAAAAATTCATTTTTTTCATATTAGCAAATTGTACAGCTGTTAATGTTGCCATTTTACCTGTAAATATTAACTAATAAAAAATCCCATTTTAAGCACACAAATTATTACTTAATTGCTGAGAAATACTGAGAACAAATGTATATAATTAAAATATCACGTGTTACAATTTTTGAATACTTAATAAAAAAAAAACACATTCGACTAACAAGAAATATTTGTTGAAATATTAGAAGCACTAAGATATTGTATAATTTCAAAGTTTACATGAAATATTATAATGCTTATCTAAACAGAGTATAGATTTTAATGACACATACAGCATGATTTTTAAAATCTGCTGACAAAATTTGATGATTTTAACATTAATCAACTGATCGCGACCTGTACTATTAACTAACTGATCTTCAAACTGTGTCAAATAAATCTTTGTATTACCATCAGGGTGGTCAAAATAACTAACCCTAGTAGAATTAACAATAATTGATATATATAGGGAATTGATCATTGTATTTTTTGCTTTGTCAAAATCAGACCACTGACCATTATCAACATGAACAGGCCATGATTACGTCTACCCTAAATGAAAAATTTTAACTAGGATCTTCTCTTAGTTTATGTGAATTCTTTATAAAGAACATGTTCAAAATCAATGCTGTTCACATCGCATTTGATAAGCTTCACAGTTCTAATCAGTGATCTTGTTCGAATGACACGTCTAAAAGATCCTTAAAAAGGCCATGAAAAGTACAAACATAACTGTAACATATGTCTGCACTTACGTTATTGTTTTCTAAGCAAATCCTATTTTTCTAGGGCCTATAAGTGCAGAACGACATCGAACAGCAGGTAGCAAAAAAACCATGATCTTGATATAGGTATACGTAATAGTTGACGCCCACAATAATTGGGTATTTCATAGAAATTTGCAAAGGTTTATAAATGTACACGAATTTAATGAGTATTTGTAATATATTTGAAAGTCATATTGTTCAAATTATTGAAAGATATATTGCGTGAATATTACAAATACCTTTATGAAATTTAAAAAGAGATCTCTTAGAACAGTACCATATGTTGCAACATATTGCAAAGAGAAATCTAACAAATGCAACAAGTTTCAAGTGGCATTTTAAACGCAAACATATGCCAAACGCACTTATAATGAAAACCCATTAATTATTTAACAAAAGGTGGAAAAAAATCTATAAAGTTTGAATAAACTCAAACAATTTCTGAAAAATATCGACAACATAAAGCACAAAAAATAGTGTGCATACCATATTGGTTAGTAAAGCATAAAAGGCAGAATTGAAAACTTAAAAAAGTATATTCAACGATCACTTAAAATTCATTATAAGTTGCATAATAAATCATAAAGGAACGGCATGGCGCAAATGAGCACAAGTATTGTTTAAGCATTTTTTAAGAAATATAGAATTGATTGATTATGAAATCAATGCACGTTCCAGTTTGTGTGTTCTTTTAAGGTAGGAAATGGGTTGGTATAAAGCATGCATAATTTAAAGTTTAAAAATATAAAATAATGGTGAAAAAACTGTTTTATAGAATAAGAAAAAAATACAAAATGAAGAAGTACACATTAAAGAACATAAAATTATTTACAAATAATTATTTTAAAATATGAAATTAAATTTTTAAGATAATTCTACAATTCAGAAACCAAAAATAAAACTGTCTAGTAGAAATTTACCGCATTAGGGTAGACATGGTCATGACAAGACTATGTTGTTCATATAAATACTCAGGTTATGTCAAGGAAAATGTTCGATGATCATTTCCCGATCATGGCCCTAGCACAATTTCTACTAGGAGACCACAAAATGAAAAAATATGCATAATCGTGTCTATTTCGCTATAACGGCTCTAGCGACCAGGTTTGGAAACATTTGGCAATATAAAAAATTTGGTATCGTCTGAAAGGGTATTCATTCAGTTATAAGTTCAAATAAATTTCATCTTATAAACTTCTAAAGGTTGTGAGTTATGAATGTTTAAAGTCAAAAATTTAGCCATAATTCAGCTATAACGCCTCTATCGGTCAGAGTCCGCACTATTTGGTAGTAAAACTGAGTATGGTATGAAAGGGAATTTATTTTGCTATAATTTAAAATCAATTTAAACGTAAAAACTTTTGAAGGTTTTTGGTGGATAATGTTCAAATTAAAAAAAAATTCGACTAAATTCAGCTATAACGCCCCTAGCGTACAGGATCGGAACGTCCCGGCAGTAAGAGTGGGTATGGAGTGAAAGGGTATTCATTGAGCAATAACTAAAAGTAAATTTTGGCTTAACTGCTTTTAACTGGCATAAGTTATGAACGTTTAAAATCGAAATTTTTTGAAAAAAAATAAATTTATAGCACCCAACTTTCATAGCACCCAAATAAAAATGTATGACAATCGTTTCTCTTTGAAAAATATAGGCTAAATAATAATAGTTTGGCGCTACAGTCCTGCATAGAACTTCGGCCGAGCTCTCACACCATTTGAGCTGTGCGTGTTATATTTGTACTCAAATTGGTAGGACCTACAGTTTAATGCCGAATCCGAACGGTAGGTGAGAGCTTTTCATAGGAAATGTTTTACTCTCGTAGGTTTGACATTTACTGCCGAGAGGTAGCGTCGCATAGAAAATTGTTTTCTATGAAAAATATGTTGGCAGTCGCTTGGTCGAACCGAGGACCTTTCGGCTCGTAGTCGAACAAACCAGCGACCACGTTGTCCAACCACTACCAGACGAGCTACCGACGTTAAATATGCGGTATTAAAATAATGTAACCTGAGCTCAATATATTAAAAGCTCACGGAGATATTAGTACTCACAAAGTGAAAAAAACCAATTCACAAATTTTCACTTTTTAAAAATTTTCAGAGGTTAAAAATTTCAAACAAAAAATAAATATTTTTAAGTAACTAATATTATAAATCAAGCAAAATAGTAATAAAAAAAAAATTATTACAACAAAAATAAAATTGTAGTATATACTAATATACTGTATAATAAGTCAAGTTTGACTTATTATAAGCATAATCGATTTTTATTCTTAGTATTTTTAAAACATTTGTATTTCATCAATTTTCAATGAAACAAAAAAAAAGCATTCAAAAATATTCACTATATCAAAAGACACAGAGTTTTGCCCGATGAAAAACGTTTCTGAACCACGGTGCGTCGTAATTATCAAAATTTGACTGCAAATTCCGATTAATCCTGACTTGATAAAGAAAAAAGGCCCCCAGATTTAAAATCAGCGACCCCGAATAAAGTTTTTAAAATATGAATATGAAGATATCACAAGTAAAATTTTCAATAAAAATATCTTGTAATGAAGCTACTTTTCTGCGAACTATGTTTCGTTCGTACACCCCCAGAAATTTGATCACAGTGGTCACTTTCAAACGAACTAAGTTTGGTTCGTGTATCCCCAGAATCTTGGTCACAGTTGTCACTTAAACAAACAACTTTTATGGTATTTTATGCTATAGGAAATATGTTTACAAACTTTACATGTTTACTTTACAAACAAAGTCCATATACTTATAATATGGGTATTTAGCTATTGAAATCGTTGGATAAGTAATGAAAGGAAATTTCCTAAGAAATATGTTTGGTTTTCCCCAGAATCTTGGTCACAATTATAGTGGTTGACATCGTTGGATAGGTAATACAAGAATCTTTCCAACGAACTATGTTTGGTTCCTGGGCCCACAAGATCATGGTCAAAGCGGTCACTTAAAAAAACTTAAAAATTATAGTGGTTGACATCGTTGGATAGGTAATACAAGAATCTTTCCAACGAACTATGTTTGGTTCCTGGGCCCACAAGATCATGGTCAAAGCGGTCACTTAAAAAAACTCTCTTTTGAGGTACCTCATAGTACAAATTTTAGAGTCGAAATTCGTATAAATTGACATCACTAGGTATTTAGCTATTGACAACATTGGATAGATGAAGAAAGGATCTTTCCAATGAACTATATTTAATTGGAACAGTGGTTAAAAATCAAACACAATATGTAATAAATATATATAAAAGCTATTAAAACAGTAACTTTTATATATGAAACGAGAAAAAGTGTATTCATAAAGAAGAATACGAACATATAGAAACCTAATTAGAATGCATGATGACAAATCAACCAAATATTGACAGACGAAGATATATATTATGTATAATCAAAAAATACAATGACAACACGATGAGGATTTAAAACTAAAATAGTACTTTCTTCCACTCCTGTTTTCAAAACATAAGTAGGATTTAATTATAAACTAAAAATAGTATTTCCTTCTTCTCAGTTCGTCCCAAAATATAGCACATTACACATGGGATTAATAAAGTACAGCCTTAATCAATGGGTGACAAATTACACAGAGATTATAATTATGTAGGCGCAATGACAGCTATAATGCTGGATGCTGGTCATGAACATATTGTTGCACATGAACATGATCCAATCATTATACAGTTGCCAGTGCTAAATATATGGATACTCTATGCCTATGAAAAGAATCAAATAGTTTTGTAGATGAATTTCCGAAAAACAATGAAATTACGCTAATAAACGAACTGTGCCGTAATTAAAGACAAGTTCAATTCAATGGGGGGCCACAAATACGACTACTAATTAAAGCAGGGTGCGAGAAGATCCGAGAAAAAATATTTTCTACAGCCGTTCGTACGATCAGAAGATGATGACTGTGGATTGGTTCGCACAGATGTTCAAGATCGAATAACAAGTTTTCTAAAGATTATTCTATGTGAAAAATTGAAAAGGTGGAGGCTGAGGCTGCAAAGTTGAAGAAACGTTTATTACCAGTCAATTTATACAAGCTATTGAATATTGCAATATTATTAAGCAGTGTAGTTAATTCCTAGAAATTGTCTGTTTGTTGATAATACTAAAATTACATTTTAATGAATTCACTGGAGACTTTATGGCAAAATAAAAAAATGTGAATAGTATAATGATGATAATTTAAAAGATAATTTAATAGGAGGCGTTTTATTATTTTCCAGTTAATATCATATTCATTATATGATATTTTTGTTTCAAATTATTTTAAGAGGCCGACGGGACTGCATTTTAAGAACGAAAAGAACACTTTAAAAAATAGGTCACTGCGTACTAAATACATGCTGTGTTAAATAAAGTGGAAGAGCTATGTGTACCAAAAATATAAATAAAACACTTAAAAATCCTAAACAAAACAAATAGACAAGATGTTTTGTTTCAGCCTTAGTTATATCTTTAAATATGTCCAAATGTTCAAAATTTATTGAAAAAATAACTTTAAAAAGAAATCAAACCAAAGGATATCTTAAGAGTAATGAAAATATATCGTTTTTATCCACAAATGATAATTTTCAGAAATCTATAATGATACGAAAATGATAGGGGTTTCTATATAGATTTTTAAAATAAAATGTTATATAGATCGAGTAAAATAAATTCAAGGCAACACTAGTTTTTCGTACTGTTTTGATTTTATAAATGTCAAAATTCCACTTCAAACTAAGAATTATCTGTGAAGAATCACCTGAACTCTATGACCGAAAATACAAATGGGGGCACTGGCAATTAAAAAAAAAAAAACTTAAGATGATCCAAGATTGCCACAAGAAATCTAACTGAAAAAATGAGCTTGCATGCTTCGACTGTGTCACAAATATTAAATGTTTCCCTGGAATACACTCATTTTATGAGGACCATGTACTTTTTGAAATGATTATTAAAAAACGAAGCAGAAATCAATGGTATCGGACTCAGAAAGTGCCTGGCGATCCATTCCTTAAATTTTACGTTTAGGAAAGACATAAGCATAGCCCGATTACATAGCTCATGGTAAAAATACAATGGTCATACAATGAACAAAATACTTAAAAATCCTATGTGAAGATCATTGGAAGTGAAGATCATTGGAAAGCTAAAAAAAAACGACTTAAGGGTGTGTTAAAAAATGACTACCGAATAAATAATTTGAAATGAAGATTCCCTAGTATAAATTTATCATATTGAAGGAGACATAATCATTACCATTTCACGTTGGTCTTATAACACTATACAGCAAATGGAGACTTTTTTTTTTATTATCCACGATCTGAGTATGATTTTCCGATGGATTTCAAGATACTAATCACGACCCCATACTCAGTTTTTTTTTTATATTGCCTCCAGAGTTCTTACGTAATACAGCTATATGTTAATTTTCGTGTTTTTCTACATATTTTGGACTTTAACTTTTTACAGATGATCTGAAGACTTAAAGAGTGATTTGTAAAAACCAAATAAGAGGAATCATAGAATTAGGGATCTAATTTTACATATAATATATAATATTATTGAATTATGAATACTTAATATGTTATGCAATAAATAATAGGTAAACCTTAAAATCATTATGTTTTGTGTTTGACTGGTCATTACTTCGGTCAGATTAACCCAAATGTCATGTAGTTCATTTCAAAATACTAGCTGAATGGAATATAAAAGAAATTGGACCGATAACTCAAATCTGTAAAAAGTTAAAGTCCAAAATATGTAGAAAAACACGAAAATTGACATATATTTGTATTACGTAATAACTCAAAAACTGGAGGCAATATGAAAAAACTGAGATTGAGATCGTGATTAGAATCTTTAAGTCCATTGTAAAATCATACTAAGATCGCGGATAATTTTTTTGTTGTGATTTGTAATTAGTCGGGTTATTACACGGAAAAATAATGCAAAGATGAGATTCTGATCATGGTATTCAAAAATTATTATGGAATAAATAAATATATTAAAATGAAGATTTCTCATTATAAATTTAGCGTATTAATGTACACATGACCATAATCATTTCATGTTGATCTTGTAATTAATCGATCATGGTCACAGAAAAATGTATAGTCTAGTAATTTATAAAATATATAAAAATAAGTTTAAATTAAAACAATTTTAATTTTTTTATTTTTCGATTTTTATACAAAACAACTTATAAAAATTGAAATTTGAAACTAACATTTTTAATATTTTCAAATTGAACTCATTAGTTAAGTCATAACTCCATACAAATACTTAATTCGCAAAAATATAAAAAAATGATTTTGGAGAAATCTCCTATATTTCGATTTTGGGTTCTTTGGGTTCTTTTCTCTTTTGACATTTCTCTTAAGTAAAGTTTGCCATTTCATGATGGAAAGATATGCGAATTCGAATTTCGGTAGTAAATTTTAAGAATTTTGACTCGTTGTTGACTCGTATATCTTTCCATCATGAAATGGCAAACCTTACTGAAGTAAATGTCAAAAGAGCGGCAAGAAATATGGCGTCGTTTGCTGTCCCAGTCGCTCTACTTTTGTAGAGTCCCTGTGGAAAAACCCTTGAAAAAACGTTTGTAGCGCTCTTATTGAAAAACCCTTTATTTCGAATTGTTTTATAATTATATTTGTTATCAAAAAGTTTAATTTTTGACAAAAGTTTAGACACAATAACTGAAAGACAAGAGTATTTATACAAAAGTTTAGGCTAGACGTTAAAAAGTTTAGTCTACGTATTACCACGTAAATATTCATCGTTAATTGATATAAACACATAACTAAAGCTAAAAAACTTTATTCCAAATTCAAATTCAAAACATTTTAATTAAAGTTTACAAAATTTATATAGAACGAGACAATATTTACAATGAAAGCCCTTCGAAACAAATTTCCCATTCAATAAATTTTCAACAAACTGTGACTTTTTTCACCACATAAAGCATGGTACCATTTTCAGATCTATTTTATGCATATAGCCTGCCAGCCAACCATCTATTTGCAGCACATTCTGTCTGTCAGTCAGGCAGTCTGTCTTTGGGTATGTCTTTTCATATGTCTGTCTGTCCGACGACAGCCGCGTGGAATTATAGATTTATAAAAATTCTGCTCATGCTTTTTATACGCACTGCAGACGCTATTTTTAGTGGAATATAAAAGAGAAAAATAAAAAAGTAAAAAAGAAAATAAAATGGAAAAATCATGCCGTCATTAATTTTCGCCCGTGTGTGTTTTTTGGGACGCATGTAGTAAGAAATGCACGCAAAAATTTTCCGTAAATGTGGCAAAGACATGCGTAGCGCACTAACGTTTTGTAATTTATTTGGCGATGAGGTGAGTTTTATAGTACCTGTTAAATGAGGTTTTATTTTTATAGTTTTGGATTTTGACTTTTTCGATAAACTTATAAATATTGCAAAATTGTGTGTGCTATGACATTTATTAATTTGCATTCATTTTTTTGATATTTATTTCTACCATTCTTTCATTCTTTATTTCTTTAATTATTTATTTCTTTATTTCTTTATTTCTTTGTTTCTTTGTTTCTTTATTTCATTATTTTTTTATTTCTTTATTTTTTTTTAATTTTTTTATTTCTTTATTTTTTATTTCTTTATTTCTTTATTTCTTTATTTCTTTATTTCTTTATTTCTTTATTTCTTTATTTCTTTATTTCTTTATTTCTTTATTTATTTATTTATTTATTTATTTATTTATTTATTTATTTATTTATTTATTTATTTATTTATTTATTTATTTATTTCTTCCTTTCTTTCTTTCTTTCTTTCTTTCTTTCTTTCTTTCTTTCTTTCTTTATTTCTTTATTTGTTCATTTCCTTTTTTCTTTATTTCGTAATTTCTTTATTTCTTTATTTCTTTATTTCTTTATTTCTTTATTTCTTTATTTCTTTATTTCTTTATTTCTTTATTTCTTTAGTTCTTTAGTTCTTTATTTCTTTATTTCTTTATTTCTTTATTTCTTTATTTCTTTATTTCTTTATTTCTTTATTTCTTTATTTCTTTATTTATTTATTTATTTATTTATTTATTTATTTATTTATTTATTTATTTATTTATTTATTTATTTCTTAATTTCTTTATTTCTTTATTTCTTTATTTCGTTATTTCTTTATTTCTTTATTTCTTTATTTCTTTATTTCTTTATTTCTTTATTTCTTTATTTCTTTATTTCTTTATTTCTTTATTTCTTTATTTCTTTATTTCTTTATTTCTTTATTTCTTTATTTCTTTATTTCTTTATTTCTTTATTTCTTTATTTCTTTATTTCTTTATTTCTTTATTTCTTTATTTCTTTATTTCTTTATTTCTTTATTTCTTTATTTCTTTATTTCTTTATTTCTTTATTTCTTTATTTCTTTATTTCTTTATTTCTTTATTTCTTTATTTCTTTATTTCTTTATTTCTTTATTTCTTTATTTCTTTATTTTTTTATTTTTTTATTTCTTTATTTCTTTAGTTCTTTAGTTCTTTATTTATTTATTTATTTATTTATTTATTTCTTTATTTCTTTATTTCTTTATTTCTTTATTTCTTTATTTCTTTATTTCTTTATTTCTTTATTTCGTTATTTCTTTATTTCTTTATTTCTTTATTTCTTTATTTCTTTATTTCTTTATTTCTTTATTTCTTTATTTCTTTATTTCTTTATTTCTTTATTTCTTTATTTCTTTATTTCTTTATTTCTTTATTTCTTTATTTCTTTATTTCTTTATTTCTTTATTTCTTTATTTCTTTATTTCTTTATTTCTTTATTTCTTTATTTCTTTATTTCTTTATTTCTTTATTTCTTTATTTCTTTATTTCTTTATTTCTTTATTTCTTTATTTCTTTATTTCTTTATTTCTTTATTTCTTTATTTCTTTATTTCTTTATTTCTTTATTTCTTTATTTCTTTATTTCTTTATTTCTTTATTTCTTTATTTCTTTATTTCTTTATTTCTTTATTTCTTTATTTCTTTATTTCTTTATTTCTTTATTTCTTTATTTCTTTATTTTTTATTTCTTTATATCTTTATTTTTTTATTTCTTTATTTCTTTACTTATTATTTATTTCTTTATTTTATTATTTCTTTATTTATTTATTTATTTATTTTAATATTCCAATATTTATCATTTTATTGATTTTTTTTAATATTTTGAGTACATATTTTTTAATGCACCACAAGTCGGTTCAAGAGATCATAAAGTAAAGATTTGTTTTAGCCAAAAACTTTATTTCGGCTGGAATAATGCAAATTTCACCCATAGATATTAGTGTTATATGAGGTATTTGAACATAAATGATCGGGTCACAATCGACCGATCATGCCCATTTTCAATATCAGATAGCGTAGATATATAAATTATCAAAATTCGGAGTTTCATTGATGTAGCTTTTCCAGTTTCCCTGTAATCGTGATTTCAACAGACAGACGGACATCGCTAAATCTACTCAGGCGGTTTATTTGTTACCAGAAATTTAAATTTCAATTAAAAGTGAATTTGTCAACAATGGCCCGAATGGTTCGATTACATTTAATGTAAATTTTGTTGTATTTGTTTAATTTAAATTTAAATTTATATTTATCATTTTTTGTTTATTTGGCTTTTAATGCATTGCTGCTTTCAAGGTTTTCATTTTCGCATGTTAGCCATCTTTATAATCAACACTACGCATGCAAAAAAATTGCAAAGCTACAAAAAACATTTATCAAAACAGCTGTTTTTGCTTTCTCAAAACAACAAACAACCTTTAAACATCTTCAATTGTACTGAGTTTTGTTTAAGAGTTTGTTTGCTAAATTAACAAAAACCAGAAAAGTCAGTGAAGGTTAACCAGTTCTTAGCCACCACAGACTTAAAGTTAACGTACAGCCAAACAATTATATTGACATTCAATAAAAATAATTAAAATTGAGCCAAAATTAGAAGACCACATAAACACTGACAAAAAATTCTTTTAAAAATAAAATAAATATTAAAATATCAATAAATTATCAACGAAATTATTCCCATGAAATATTTAAAACACAACATTAACGCCCCCCTCTAGAAATACCTATATATACAATTTTTTTTCTTCTACCCTTCCAACGACAAATTTGTTTGTTTCGGTTCAGCAATTCTTTATATACTTAATACATTATAGCAAATGACGCTCTTGTCATTTTGTAAATTTTGTGACTTTAGTCATTAGAGCGTAATTAGTTATTTTGTCACCTATGTATATCACAGAAAGACCTCTTTTAAAGCAGTTTCCCAATCAAAAATACACGTAGTATAAAAATTAAAAAAAAAAGATCCACCTTGTAAGACTATCTTAGATATAGCAAACAAATATAAAATTTTGTGACGAATTTCAAAACGTGCTAGAAGTGAACAGGTGAACTGACAGACATACGTTTTTCAAATACAGACCTTCCACACATGCTTTGATTACAATTTCCAAACAAAGTAATACAATAGCAGAACATGGCATTTCCCAGAGAAGCAGTGTGTAAATCAAGAAAAGAAAAACTACGAACAAACACAATCTTTCGTCTGTGACTGGCGTCATGTATAGTAGTATAGTATGATATAGTATCCCAGTGAGAATTTTCAGTAATCATTACTCAATTGTTTCTCGTTAAACACAGAAAACAGTTTCATAATATTTAACAAAATTTGCTTGATATAGCGTAAAGTTGAATTTTACATATTTTAGGAAAATATATATTTTTTTAATAAGGAATTTATTTTTATGAAACTTTATCAAGTTCAAAATTCAAGTGTAAGGTCCGGAGTATAAACGACTAATAGCATTTTCGTTCACATGACATATCATTGACAATTTGAGGTATGTCAAGCATAGACCATTCAATGATGAACGTTATTGAGAAAATTACATTTTTTTAAGACAATATTCCTTAAATATATGGATCGCTCTCTTGCCAAATCGTTTAACTCCATAAAAAAAAGTGGAGAAATATGATGAAATAATATACAATGTTTTATAAAACTCCTTTTAAAATAAAACTTTAAATAAACATATAGCGTATTCACAGTTCATCGTATTTTAGTATGGTATTCGAACCATGTGATATGTGATATATAAATATATATAACATACAATAACACAGAAACGTCAATTTGTTTTTGCATCCCTTATAAAAGCGATATACGACAAGTATTGGATTTGAGAGTAGCCCTGCGGCATGTTTTTTGGTGTCGTATTTTGTGAAGTGAAGAAAAATTGTAAAACTGAAGACAAATAGTGCACATAAAATGTTAATTTATTTGTTTTTCTTTTCAAATCGAGGAATATTTATGATAATTTCAAAAAAATCTTTATTTTATAAGATTCAACAGCATTTATTTGTCGAAATATTTTGACAATTTCAAATTAATTAATTAATTCTGACATATTTTTAATTATAGAGGCTCATACATGATCAAATAGAGCATTTTTGAACGATCATATTTGAATATAAGTTGAAACCCTTTTTTGAATGAAACTGAGACGCCCAGTGTCTTGAAAAGAGACTGTAAAACGCTTATATTAGAGATTCAATGTTTGCTGGGATATATAGGTTAGTAGAAATTATACTAAGGGTATTATGGGGAATTATTCACTGATTTTTGTTCATTGTCATAGCCCCACCAGTTACAAAACCAACATCGTCCGATCATCTATTTTTAGTCTACACTACATAGTAGGGTAAATTTCTACCAGGGTATAGGTGAGGAACACAAATTGAAGCACAATTCATAAATTATGCATGATACATCATTAATGGTACAGTCATCAAAAAATACAATACCTATTGGGTTAGATTGGTGTGCACGGTCAGCAGTGCTTGTACTTTTTCTACCTATCTTCTAGATTCAGGCTTGCCAACTATATTTAAAAATGCAGACTATAAGAAAAAAGAATAATGCATACCAAAAAACACATGCTTTCTGCATGCTATGCATATTTATTCTTATATAGTACCTATCTATGTATTTTTCGAATTCAAACAATAAGAAGAAACCCAAAAAAAAAAAACAAATACTGTCTGTCTTCGTTAAAACTACGTGTCTTGTCGTTATAACTGTGCCAAGGAAACATTAGCGTGGTCTCTGTTTAACAAACGCACCGGTGTTATGCTGTTTGCATGGAATTTTTCTGCAAAAAAAATATCATATTACAAAACTTATTTTAAAATAAAACCTACGGGTGGGTTGTCATGAGGAAAGGTAATGTTTAGTTACGTAGTGCATTTCCTATATTTCTTATTATCTTTTTCGTTTTTTTTTTTTTTTAGTATAGATATTATATTCATTAAGTATGTAATTAGGTGCTCTTCAAAATATAGCTATTATTATAAAAATACTACGGAAGTGCAGCTGGGGTTTACAAGCAGATCACCATATGATAACGTTTGACAAAAAGTGGTACTTATAAAAAACACTTGTCTTTATCTGAGGGCGGAAGACAAGCACAAAAGGACACTTAAGGACATGTGTGTGGCTGTAGCATTAAGACGAAAAGGAAGTGCGGATGTTTTTGAATTTTTTTAAGACAAGATGGTTGAAATATGATAGCGAAATATGATGGTATTTAACGGAACTTTTTTTTTGAACTTCAGAGGATTTTGAAGTGTTTAAACACGTAATACGAAAAACACTAAATTAGTTTTAAATAATACAAAAGTCAGCGACATTTCAGTAATACGTTTCATTATCAAAACCAATACCGTTTCCGAAGCCGTAATACATCAGAAATATCTCCATATTCAAAATCGACTAAAATCAACAATCAATGTATTGATTTTAATTAATTGTTTTGTAGTTACTTGTGAGAATAGAATAATACATTTTTTTCTTGTTCAGGATATAAAAAATATTTTGTAAGAAAATTGTGAATTTTGATCAAATTTGAGCATCGCAAAAGTTATTAAGACAACTTTGTTCACAAAACTATTTTTTGTTTGATAATAGTTTCAGAAGATTTTAAATATACATCGACTTATAAAAGATTAGGATAAAGATAAGATTAGGAAGCATCATCAGGCAACCTGATACGGATAGCAACTTCGAATAGCGTCAGGTTTTGAATCAGGCACTGATGTGAACCCCTGATCCTTGCCTGATTTCAAATCAGACTGTCTTATCAGACAATGATCGCATTCTCAACTAAATTTCCACTCGGGCACTTCCCGAATGGAAATTGGTTAAGGTTTGCCTTATTTCGCATCCGTCCCTGATCAGCATACCATAAGGCATCCCTACCAACGGCCACCTGAAATAATACTGATCAGCGTCGACTAGGGTAATCTTAATTGCAAATCTACGTAAGGCATCGTGATCCAACCTTTATAAAAAATACTGATCTAAAGTCTACTTAATAAAACCTGATCAGAATAGCAACTTTGAATAGCGTCACGTTTTGAATCAGGCACTGACGAAATCCGCTGTTCATTGCCTGATTTGAAATCAGGCTGCTTGATCAGACAATATCGCATTCTCAACTAAATATCCAATCGGGAACTTCGTACTGATTTTTGTGATTGCACCTTATTATCTTAAACTTTCAAAAGTTAAAATCAAAATATTAAAACGGAAAATCAAGCGAGAAAAACAGAAATAGAGGGAATTCGAGACAAAACATAAATTTTATTGATTTAAAAATGTAAAGGTAGTATTTATTTAAAACTAAGGTAATGATAATTGTATTTTTACCTTATGCCAAACCTAAATGAGCAGATCTAATAATAATGTCTTCCCTAATAGGATACATAGGGTACTTTCTTAGGGTGAATTTCTATTTGGGAATACTTTAATAATATAAAAACACAAAAAGACAAATTTTTCAGGAAAAAAATTAAATCTTAATTGGAAAATTTTAATTGCCGAACATTTAAATAAAGTTCAATTGTAATTTAATTAATTACCAATCTTCAGTAAGACCTTCTTCAACTTCCTCGACACGTTTTATGTGCCTTTTATTATAAAAAATAAAAATAAAATACACAGAAAATCGAAAATCATTCCTGACTTTTTTTTTACTACAAAACGTCCAACTATAATTTCAATGCAAACTGCCAGTTGGTAGCAAGTTTTTCTATTTTTTTTTTGTGTTTTTATTATAAGCGGATTTTGTTTTTGTTTTAATACGCGATATCGCCAAATGGCACAACAAGCAGTATTAACGACTCTACGACGCTACTCTCCACAAACCACAGACACACACACAAACAAATCTACACAACATACACGGAGCGAAAAATATGACAATGCAAAGATGTTTGTCACAAATAAGCCTCAACTATATTTATATTTGTAAGATGTTCATTTGATATTTGCGCGTAATCGTAAGTTTGCTTGTAATCGTAAGCAATATTTATCGGAATTGTCGTATGTTTGCAAGATGTTTGTGCTAAATACAATCTAATTAATTTGCAAGTAAATTAATGTTTAGTGCTGCAATATTTGTGGTAAATATCACTGTTTTGTGTGTGCGTTTATATTTAAATTAAACACAATATCACTTAATTTTACAGTGTACAACTATTACGAGTTTGCATGTTTTTTATGTATTTCAATTGTTTGCAATTTGTTTTATTTTATTAATTAATTTGCTGATGTGTTATTTTAATAACAATTATACGTTACTTTAATTCTCTTTTATTTTTATTTTTGTTTTTATTTTATTATTTAAATTAATTTACATACATTATTTTTTTTTTATATTGAACGTAAGCTGAGATTTTCAATGTTTTTGTTAATTAATATTGTAATTTTATAAACATTTTATCAAATATATAGTTAATGACATTAGTGACGTTCAAGTATGATTAGTAAGCAGTTGAAAAATATTTCTGTTTAAAGCATGACTTCATAATTTATTCAAACACATTTCTAAATTGTTTATTAAATTCCACAAAATAAAATACAATATTTTTTTACATCATTTTAATAGTTCTATTTTAAATATATTTTACATGCAACTCTACTAAAATTAAAACTTTACGCGATCTATTGACATGCTTTTCAAATAAGTCATATCTATAATAGGTTCAAAATTAAATATAACGTGTTTTTAAATGTTTAACGTCTGTCGTAAGAGCATCATTAAAATATCAACAATTTGAAAACAGTTTAAAAATAATAAAAACATTTGAAAAATACCGCATTCATTAGTAAAAATATGAAAAAAAATGTTTGCAGAAAGATACATTATTCAAGCAACTATCATTAGTAAATCTAACAAACAGAACCGCAAGGTATGCCGCACAACAGTCTCATTAATTAAAAAATACAAACGAAATGATAAGAAATAGTTGTTTAAATAAAAACTCCAAATCTCACGTAATAGTTTCCAAGAGTCAACAACATATATTATAATAATATTAATTAAATAACTGAAGTAACGGCGTTGAAAATAATATTTCATAAATGAATTGTAATAATAGAAAATACAGCACAATTAATTAAAATACTAAAACAATGAATGGGAACACCATAAATGAGAACGATTACATTGAAGTTTGTTGTGCTATATTTGACAAATGTAGATTTTTAAATGAATTTTTAGATTAAGAACTAAAATACATACTACACACAGGGAAAATATACGCTTTGCAGCAAACATACTATGTTACACGTTACATACATGAATTTCCATTAGAACCATAAGTCATGAAATGAATCCAGTTTAAGACATCAAAATTACGATTGCAAATATATTATGTTTGCTGCAAACAAATATTTTCTCTGCGTGTATAAAGTCACTACACCCAGAAGAAAAATTCCCTCAAATCCCATTAAAATTTGTCAATAGGACAATTATTGATTTAATGGTATACAAAAAAAGAAATATTTTCATATAAACTCAATGGAAATGTCATTTTGTATTTTCTAGTATTTAATAGTATTTTCCGATTAAAATTATAATTTATCCTATTGACTATTTTTAATAGTAAAAAATTATTATTTATATAGTATTTTTTCTGGGTGTATACACTATTAAAATGTTTCCAATTTATTTTTTTTGTTAAGGCAACTTATGAACTATATCACAATAAAGGAATAAAGATGTTTACACAAATATAACAGCCCTAAACATTCATTTACTTGCGAACTACTTAGATTACATTTGAGAGAAACCTCTTTCAAGCAGGCTATAAATATTGCTGGCAAACATCTTTAGAACTTACTATTACTTATAGCAAACATCTATTAAATTATAAAGACAGTTGAGGAAAATTTGTGGCAACCATCTTGTAACTAATTGTATATATGTCATATTTATAAAAATACTAAGAGTTTAGCTGTAAATGTATTTATACTTATATTATAGGATGTTTAAATATTTGCCACAAGGCATAAATTTAAACTTATAATTGCAGTAAGACTAGCGCAAACATTATATTTTCTTAGTGCATGTTTTATAAAATATCATTTTTAAACGAATATTTATAATATGAAGTAATTTAGATTTCGCCGTTGTATAAGTAAAACTAACCGAATATATTTTAAAATCATGAATTAATTTGAAAACGTGATATTTGTAAATCACACTATCTCTTCGATAATGTTCATTATATAAGCAATTGGTATAAAATAATAAACTTTCAAATAGTATTATACATTTTTAAATAAATCAACTAGTTCTTACAATAAATAAAATTGAATTTGGGAGTAATAATACTATTTGATGGAAAATAACAAAACGGAGTTCTGACTAAAACCTTAAAACCGAAATCAAATATGTCTGTGTTATCGTGGTTTCCCTAGCAATAGATATAGATTTTTTTTTCTCCAAAATATAAAATCAAATGTCGATAAAGATAAAGCATTTTCGAAGTTATATATTATGTTATTTCTTGTTAATGAAAATTCAAATGTGCAAAAACTGCACATATTCTGCACGTCAGCAACATATTCCCTGAATACCTCGTTAAAGTTCGACAACATTTCCCTAGACAGAGTTTTTCTGGCAGGCTTAAAGCAGTTTTCAAATATTTTAAATAGACAAAAGACCCTAGTAGAAATTTGCCCGATGCGCCATCGGGAAATGATCGGGTTTTCGTTGGGTAGCCCTATTAGAGAAAATACGATCATTGCCTTTGCATGACCTTATCATGCTTACCATAGCAGGGTTTACATTATCTAAACAGTCAATGTTCCCGATCATAGCTACATTATTTGTTCCTCATTACGAAATTAGTATCAGGCAATGATCGAGATTAATGAGAGAAACCCTATTATGCTCGGGCTTAGACAAGGCAATTGTCGGGTAAAAATTAAAATGGGGAATTGCCCGATCAGTACATGATCATGGCCTGAGGTCAATACATGATGAGGACACTGCGTTACAAGGACATTATGGGCCTCGTCATATCCCGATCACCTCAAATAATGACATGATCACTTCATGACCATGGCCCTACCAAAATTTCTACTAGGGGAGAGCTGCCTCGCTGCACGTCCCTTATATCAAAAACTGTCCTTCCCCTGAATCCCCTGAATATCTCTTTAAAGTTCCGAATATTTTTTTAGATATAGTTTTTGGCGGACTCATGGCAGTTTATATGTTAAGCAAACTAAAGATATGTTTCAAATACCTCATATTTTCTGCTCGTCCCTTTTATAAAAAGCTGCATATTTTCCGATCGTTCCCAAAATATACCCTAAATCTACTTTTAAAATTTCACAATATTTTCGTAAACAGAAATTTTGAAAGGCTCAACGCAGTTCACAAATATTTTAAACAGACAACAGAATTGTTTATAATAAAGGCTGTCTATTTTCTGTACAATCCTCAGTTTGATCTGAGCATATATTCTGTCAGTACCCAAAATATACCCAAAATATACCTAAAAATTTCATAAAATTTCCCAAGACAAAAATGTTGGCAAGTCTTTCTATTATACAAGGGGGAAATTGGGAACATTGAAATAAGAATTATTTTGATAGTTCCGTGCCGTCATTATTATGCTGATCGGTACATCAGAATAACAGTAATATTAATTTTATTTAAACATTTAAAACTTTAAAAAGTTTTGGTTATTACAAGATAAAAACATTATGTTCTCGGTCCTAGTACTAGGGTTTTGAGATTTCTTAAATGCACGGTAAGGTACATCAAAAAAAGTTGCTATTTATATGGGGGTAACCGGTAACACTGGAATAAGAGCAATAAGAAGAAAAGTGGACCGTCATAATTATTATGTTAGGACTACGAGATAAGTAATATTCTATTCGTATAAAAACACAATGTTAAATAGTTGTAGAACACTAAAAATTAAAAAACAAACATACTTAAAAAAGTGAAACTTATTTATTTTAGATATTCTAATTTTAAAATAAGTATAACTGTCTCAGGAATATATTTTTACAAACATTAGCATTTAACTTACTTAGTATTTTCCTTTTTCCAATTGCTAACTGTTGGCAATACTCTTCCCGCAATCAGGCACAATTCACAACGACGTGTTTAAACCGTGTTTTTCAAGCCACCACGAGTTTTATGATTTTTTGTTCAAACTTTGCAGTATAAGCTTTGTTTAAATGCGCAGTAATATTTATTATTTTGATTATATAAAATTGATGTGGTTTTAGCAAAATAAATAAAATGCGGATTTAGGTAATTTTTGATTTTCACTAATAAAATTTACTGCACTTTGCTGGCTGGCTGGCTGCACACACGAGCACAGATTGGGCACAATGACGTAGGCAAGAGCAAGACAAACAACAAAGCGGCGGAGAGCCAAACAGACAACCACCACACCACAACAACAACAATTTTGCTTTGTTGTTTGTAGGAAACAGGTAGTTTTTATTGTTTTTGTTGTTTTTTGAATTATATGATTTTGCTTATGCGTTGGAATTGAAAATTGGTTTGATTTGTAGATTTTTACAATTTTGAAACTATTTTAAAACATATGTTGTAGGTAGTTGTTTTATAAAATAAATATTAACAAATTTATAATTTTGTTTATTTTATTTAATATTTAAAAACTTATTTAATGATTTTTCTTATTTTAATTTTCACAAATTTTCTTTTAAAACTTTCACCACTTGAAAAAAAATATAATTTTTGCCACTTCACCACTAGATTTTATGCTTTGCCGAAGTGCACAAAATTCGCATAAAACATAAAATGTTATAAAAAATTCAACAATTTTTTATATTTTCTTTTTTTTACTTTGATTTCTTTTCTTGTGTCTCTTTTTTTCGAACCAACGTAACGTTGGCAACGCGTTGTTGCTTTTGTCTGTTTCGTTTTCGGCTAACGTTTCGTGTTTGGCCCAACGAAATTTGATTTTCGTATTTTAAAACACGGTAGAAAAATTAAAAAACGAACAAACAACAATTTAAAAAAAAAATCACCGCCGAAATACGTTGGACATGCGTTATTTTGGAGACCAGAAACAACCGCATCGAGATGACATCGCAAACTGACTGACGGACGCAGTGCGGCGCACAAACTTTTTTTAATGGCTTTGTTTATATCTTTCTGCCAGTGGCTCTCTTTGATAAAAAGAGAGAGCACAGAGTACTCACAAAGACGTCATCGTCGTCGCAGTCAGTGATGTTAAGTGTACAGTAATTACTGATAGATTTCAATGTGCAATCAGTGGAAAATAATTTAGTTAAAAATATGGAAATTAAAAGTAATTCGCCTTATATTCGACATACCGCCATTGTAATTTATGATATTAGTCTAAAAATGTTTTATGTCAAACTTGAAAATGTTTTGTGTGACAACTTAAAATAGTCGACTTTTGACATAGAATATCCATGTCAAATAGACTTAGTGAAACTTGGTCAAATTCTTTTGAATAAATAAAAATATATGTATAAGTATCATTTGTAATCGATTTTTTTTAATTTCTAATAAAATTTGAATAAGTGGTCTGCAATAAAATAGGAGCTCTTACATAGCTAGACACGCCTTAAAATGGTTTTAGTAATTGGTATGATGATTTTAAGCGATGACCTTAATATTAATTTATTTTGACCTAACAGTTCAACACGACAGTGTCAGACGTCCATGTAGTAAAGAATTTTCGACATAACCATGCGTCCGAGACTATTGATAATTCGGTGGTTTGGTGGACAGAGAAATGCCACTTTTCGGGGAATTATAGAAGACAAGTAAGCGTTAAGGTATCTTCTAAGTATCGAAGAGTCATCTTTATTACGAATTAACTCTATTTCTATGTCTATTGATGATGTAAATGGATGAATTTTTACAAAACTTTTGTAAAACCGATAGGTAATGGCACTATTCTATCTGGAACGTCATCTAATTAAAGACAAACGTTGTGGTTTTTGAACATTGCTAAATTAATTCTGAAAAATACACAATAACTTCAATTTGTCAATATGATTTACCTCATTTTTTTTACTGAAGGTTAGGTTTTAAAAGAACAATACATGATGTTGCAATATCCTACACCCATTAAACACGAAGCAATGTCTACAATTGGTTCTCAGACATCAAAGCTATAGCAAATACACTAATCCTAAAAAATTAACAATAATAATGGAAACTTTAGAATTAAATTCCGTTTATAATACCACTCAATTCAAAATCGTCTTTATTAAAAATTTATTTAAATTTTATCCAAGGAAAACTAAAATTTAACATGCAGCTAAGATAAAAGATGGATTTACTGATAACTTGATTTTTTTCTTGTCCCTAAAAATTATAACAAAACATTTGTATTATATAAAAATAGCAATTTGTATAATATTTATATGAAAAATTAAATTTCTATTAAAATTCAAGGTTTTAACCTTCAGATGTATTTTCACATTTCGATGTTATTCTCATACTTCTCATACTTTGTGTGTGATAAAAGTAAGTCGACCTCAGTAGTGCAGAGGTATTCGCGCTTTCTAAAGGTCACGAGTTCGAATCGGACGCTCGTGATAATATGTACCACAAGTAGTAGGAAAGATATTCACAGCACAATGGTTATAATCTGTCTGAGTGCTATGGATCTTAATAGATATTCTACAAAAAAAAACGAGTTGCGAAAGTTAGGTCACATGGGTAAGTTCGGTCACATGGGGTGGACTTTTATAGTCGGTCGCGCCCGACTATGGAATACCCTACATCTTTGGTGGAGATATTAATGTGGGATATTTAATTGCATACCTTAATTTTGAAGTTTTTAATTATGCTGAACCTCCCCACCCTCAGAATATTATTCACATATCCGAAATTTACGTCATATATCCCCATAATTTAAAAATGTGATATAAAAGTATAAAAAAACTAATACAAAAAATAGAAAAATATAATTGGGCGGACCACGCCTATATTCAAAATTTTATAAGGCTTTCAAAGATTTGATTTTAATAATTTACGGTTCAATTTTCCAATATGAAAACACGCCCATTTTTGGGTCACATATTTTAAGATATACTTTTCGAGTTATTAGTTCCTAAAGAGTTATATAAAAGTGACTTGTATGGGAGGTGGGCGTGTCCGTTGACGGATTTGGCTCATTTTCAAACTCAGTTCCTACTTTTGGCTGAAATATATTCAGACGAAATTTCATCGCATTCTGATCAGTATCAGAAGACAGCAAGACGGACAGACAGACGGACATGGCTAAACGGACTCGGGTAGTGATGCTGATCAAGAATATATATACTTTTCCATACCGGACACGCCTCATAAGGGGCGTTACAATATCTGCACAAACTTAATATACCCTGTATCTCATAGGTGTAGGGTATAAAAACAACAAAAAAAATAATATATTAGAATTTTACAAATTCTAATATATTGCGTATTTTACTTTAGGTTTCTTAATGTATATACTTCGGATATGTATCAAATGAAGAGTAACTTAAAAAATCATATGTCACAAAAAACTCAATTTCAAAAAATTTGGACTTGACCTCTTTTTGCACCAAACTCTTTAATTGTTAAAAATTAAAGAAATGTTGTATGACTAAACAGTAATTAGACCATTTTGAGGTAACATCACTAGTAACAGAGCCTTCGTCATGAAGCACAGCAACAGCAGCGACAAGTGGGAGCAAAGAAGAGCACGTTGTTCATGTATTGGAATGGTTGTAATTATTTTAGTGGTGGTTGTTCATGTAGAAAAATGTTCCGGTTTTGCTTCTGTCTGTTTGTTCTCAAATCATCAGGTAAAGAGAGTTTAACATGCATTGAGAGAGCTGTATAAATTCAGCATTACACTGAGTGCAGAAGAGATTTCCTGTTGATCACAGTGACGTGAGGTGTGACGTCATGCGGATGTCTTTACACAGGAAAATTTAAAGCCAATTCCGATAGTCACTTAAGGAAGGAAACCATTACATCAATTCATAATGTAAAGAAGTTATTAAACAAACTGCACCAATTTGAAAACAAATACTTAAAAATTATAAAATAAATTATAACTTCTTTTCTTGCATATGGTGCTTAAATTATGGAATATAGTCACTAACTTAAATCAGCTATAACTTCGTCCATATCTGTCGCAAAAATATTAAAGAACGTCGAGACCCTTCAAAATTGGCAAACCTTTTCCGGATTTTTAGATTTGGAACTTCAACGATTTATTGCTATAAAATCACTCAAGAGAATTTCCTGATTTTTCATTATTTCGAAATTTCAGAAATCGCGAGAAATTGTGCCGACTTTGACATCTCTAGGACGCTCCGTTTAGGAGTTACGACCAATTAAAGAAAATGTTTAAAAATCGATTTTCAAAACCTTATTATTCCGGAACCCACCGATCGAATTATATGAAATTTACAGTGAAAAATTATGCATTAAATATCTATAAAATGTGCCTACTTTCGACCCTCTAGGACGCTCCGTTTAGGAGTTACGGCCAATTAAAGAAAATCGAATTAGATCGAATTATATGAAATTTACAGTGAAAAATTATGCATTAAATATCTATAAAATGTGCCTACTTTCGACCCTCTAGGACGCTCCGTTTAGGAGTTACGGCCAATTAAAGAAAATGTTTAAAAATCGATTTTCAAAACCTTATTATTCCGGAACCCACCGATCGAATTATATGAAATTTACAGTGAAAAA
Organism: Dryomyza anilis; assembly: GCA_951804985.1. NCBI lineage: Eukaryota > Metazoa > Arthropoda > Insecta > Diptera > Dryomyzidae > Dryomyza > Dryomyza anilis. The sequence goes on from OX638134.1 coordinate 3,851,017, forward strand.
TTATGCATTAAATATCTATAAAATGCTCCTACTTTCGACCCTCTAGGACGCTCCGTTTAGGAGTTACGGCCAATTAAAGAAAATGTTTAAAAATCGATTTTGAAAACCTTATTATTCCGGAACCCACCGATCGAATTATATGAAATTTACAGTGAAAAATTATGCATTAAATATCTATAAAATGTGCCTACTTTCGACCCTCTAGGACGCTCCGCTTAGGAGTTACGGCCAATTAAAGAAAATGTTTAAAAATCGATTTTGAAAACCTTATTATTCCGGAACCCACCGATCGAATTATATGAAATTTACAGTGAAAAATTATGCATTAAATATCTATAAAATGTGCCTACTTTCGACCCTCTAGGACGCCCCGTTCAGGAGTTACGGCCAATTAAAGAAAATGTTTAAAAATCGATTTTCAAAACCTTATTATTCCGGAACCCACCGATCGAATTATATGAAATTTACAGTGAAAAATTATGCATTAAATATCTATAAAATGTGCATACTTTCGACCCTCTAGGACGCTCCGTTTAGGAGTTACGGCCAATTAAAGAAAATGTTTAAAAATCGATTTTCAAAACCTTATTATTCCGGAACCCAAAGATCGAATTATATGAAATTTACAGTGAAAAATTATGCATTAAATATCTATAAAAGGAACCTACTTTCGACCCTCTAGGACGCTCCGTTTAGGAGTTACGGCCAATTAAAGAAAATGTTTAAAAATCGATTTTGAAAACCTTATTATTCCGGAACCCACCGATCGAATTATATGAAATTTACAGTGAAAAATTATGCATTAAATATATATAAAATGTGCCTACTTTCGACCCTCTAGGACGCTCCGTTTAGGAGTTACGGCCAATTAAAGAAAATGTTTAAGAATCGATTTTGAAAACCTTATTATTCCGGAACCCACCGATCGAATTATATGAAATTTACAGTGAAAAATTATGCATTAAATATCTATAAAATGTGCCTACTTTCGACCCTCTAGGACGCCCCGTTTAGGAGTTACGGCCAATTAAAGAAAATGTTTAAAAATCGATTTTGAAAACCTTATTATTCCGGAACCCACCGATCGAATTATATGAAATTTACAGTGAAAAATTATGCATTAAATATATATAAAATGTGCCTACTTTCGACCCTCTAGGACGCTCCGTTTAGGAGTTACGGCCAATTAAAGAAAATGTTTAAGAATCGATTTTGAAAACCTTATTATTCCGGAACCCACCGATCGAATTATATGAAATTTACAGTGAAAAATTATGCATTAAATATCTATAAAATGTGCCTACTTTCGACCCTCTAGGACGCTCCGTTTAGGAGTTACGGCCAATTAAAGAAAATGTTTAAAAATCGATTTTGAAAACCTTATTATTCCGGAACCCACCGATCGAATTATATGAAATTTACAGTGAAAAATTATGCATTAAATATCTATAAAAGGAACCTACTTTCGACCCTCTAGGACGCTCCGTTTAGGAGTTACGGCCAATTAAAGAAAATGTTTAAAAATCGATTTTGAAAACCTTATTATTCCGGAACCCACCGATCGAATTATATGAAATTTACAGTGAAAAATTATGCATTAAATATATATAAAATGTGCATACTTTCGACCCTCTAGGACGCTCCGTTTAGGAGTTACGGCCAATTAAAGAAAATGTTTAAAAATCGATTTTCAAAACCTTATTATTCCGGAACCCACCGATCGAATTATATGAAATTTACAGTGAAAAATTATGCATTAAATATCTATAAAATGTGCCTACTTTCGACCCTCTAGGACGCCCCGTTTAGGAGTTACGGCCAATTAAAGAAAATGTTTAAAAATCGATTTTCAAAACCTTATTATTCCGGAACCCAAAGATCGAATTATATGAAATTTACAGTGAAAAATTATGCATTAAATATCTATAAAAGGAACCTACTTTCGACCCTCTAGGACGCTCCGTTTAGGAGTTACGGCCAATTAAAGAAAATGTTTAAAAATCGATTTTCAAAACCTTATTATTCCGGAACCCACCGATCGAATTATATGAAATTTACAGTGAAAAATTATGCATTAAATATCTATAAAATGTGCCTACTTTCGACCCTCTAGGACGCTCCGTTTAGGAGTTACGGCCAATTAAAGAAAATGTTTAAAAATCGATTTTGAAAACCTTATTATTCCGGAACCCACCGATCGAATTATATGAAATTTACAGTGAAAAATTATGCATTAAATATCTATAAAAGGAACCTACTTTCGACCCTCTAGGACGCTCCGTTTAGGAGTTACGGCCAATTAAAGAAAATGTTTAAAAATCGATTTTGAAAACCTTATTATTCCGGAACCCACCGATCGAATTATATGAAATTTACAGTGAAAAATTATGCATTAAATATATATAAAATGTGCCTACTTTCGACCCTCTAGGACGCTCCGTTTAGGAGTTACGGCCAATTAAAGAAAATCGAATTAGATCGAATTATATGAAATTTACAGTGAAAAATTATGCATTAAATATCTATAAAATGTGCCTACTTTCGACCCTCTAGGACGCTCCGTTTAGGAGTTACGGCCAATTAAACAAAATGTTTAAAAATCGATTTTCAAAACCTTATTATTCCGGAACCCACCGATCGAATTGTATGAAATTTACAGTGAAAAATTATGCATTAAATATCTATAAAATGTGCCTACTTTCGACCCTCTAGGACGCTCCGTTTAGGAGTTACGGCCAATTAAAGAAAATGTTTAAAAATCGATTTTGAAAACCTTATTATTCCGGAACCCACCGATCGAATTATATGAAATTTACAGTGAAAAATTATGCATTAAATATCTATAAAATGTGCCTACTTTCGACCCTCTAGGACGCTCCGTTTAGGAGTTACGGCCAATTAAAGAAAATGTTTAAAAATCGATTTTGAAAACCTTATTATTCCGGAACCCACCGATCGAATTATATGAAATTTACAGTGAAAAATTATGCATTAAATATCTATAAAATGTGCCTACTTTCGACCCTCTAGGACGCTCCGTTTAGGAGTTACGGCCAATTAAAGAAAATGTTTAAAAATCGATTTTCAAAACCTTATTATTCCGGAACCCACCGATCGAATTGTATGAAATTTACAGTGAAAAATTATGCATTAAATATATATAAAATGTGCCTACTTTCGACCCTCTAGGACGCTCCGTTTAGGAGTTACGGCCAATTAAAGAAAATGTTTAAAAATCGATTTTCAAAACCTTATTATTCCGGAACCCACCGATCGAATTATATGAAATTTACAGTGAAAAATTATGCATTAAATATCTATAAAATGTGCCTACTTTCGACCCTCTAGGACGCTCCGTTTAGGAGTTACGGCCAATTAAAGAAAATGTTTAAAAATCGATTTTCAAAACCTTATTATTCCGGAACCCACCGATCGAATTATATGAAATTTACAGTGAAAAATTCTGCATTAAATATCTATAAAAGGAACCTACTTTCGACCCTCTAGGACGCTCCGTTTAGGAGTTACGGCCAATTAAAGAAAATGTTTAAAAATCGATTTTCAAAACCTTATTATTCCGGAACCCACCGATCGAATTATATGAAATTTACAGTGAAAAATTATGCATTAAATATCTATAAAATGTGCCTACTTTCGACCCTCTAGGACGCTCCGTTTAGGAGTTACGGCCAATTAAAGAAAATGTTTAAAAATCGATTTTCAAAACCTTATTATTCCGGAACCCACCGATCGAATTATATAAAATTTACAGTGAACAATTATGCATTAAATATCTATAAAATGTGCCTACTTTCGACCCTCTAGGACGCTCCGTTTAGGAGTTACGGCCAATTAAAGAAAATGTTTAAAAATCGATTTTCAAAACCTTATTATTCCGGAACCCACCGATCGAATTATATGAAATTTACAGTGAAAAATTATGCATTAAATATCTATAAAATGTGCCTACTTTCGACCCTCTAGGACGCTCCGTTTAGGAGTTACGGCCAATTAAAGAAAATGTTTAAAAATCGATTTTCAAAACCTTATTATTCCGGAACCCACCGATCGAATTATATGAAATTTACAGTGAAAAATTCTGCATTAAATATCTATAAAAGGAACCTACTTTCGACCCTCTAGGACGCTCCGTTTAGGAGTTACGGCCAATTAAAGAAAATGTTTAAAAATCGATTTTCAAAACCTTATTATTCCGGAACCCACCGATCGAATTATATGAAATTTACAGTGAAAAATTATGCATTAAATATCTATAAAATGTGCCTACTTTCGACCCTCTAGGACGCTCCGTTTAGGAGTTACGGCCAATTAAAGAAAATGTTTAAAAATCGATTTTCAAAACCTTATTATTCCGGAACCCACCGATCGAATTATATGAAATTTACAGTGAAAAATTATGCATTAAATATCTATAAAATGTGCCTACTTTCGACCCTCTAGGACGCTCCGTTTAGGAGTTACGGCCAATTAAAGAAAATGTTTAAGAATCGATTTTGAAAACCTTATTATTCCGGAACCCACCGATCGAATTATATGAAATTTACAGTGAAAAATTATGCATTAAATATCTATAAAATGTGCCTACTTTCGACCCTCTAGGACGCTCCGTTTAGGAGTTACGGCCAATTAAAGAAAATGTTTAAAAATCGATTTTCAAAACCTTATTATTCCGGAACCCACCGATCGAATTATATGAAATTTACAGTGAAAAATTATGCATTAAATATCTATAAAATGTGCCTACTTTCGACCCTCTAGGACGCTCCGTTTAGGAGTTACGGCCAATTAAAGAAAATGTTTAAAAATCGATTTTGAAAACCTTATTATTCCGGAACCCACCGATCGAATTATATGAAATTTACAGTGAAAAATTATGCAGAGTTACGGCCAATTAAAGAAAATGTTTAAGAATCGATTTTGAAAACCTTATTATTCCGGAACCCACCGATCGAATTATATGAAATTTACAGTGAAAAATTATGCATTAAATATCTATAAAATGTGCCTACTTTCGACCCTCTAGGACGCTCCGTTTAGGAGTTACGGCCAATTAAAGAAAATGTTTAAAAATCGATTTTCAAAACCTTATTATTCCGGAACCCACCGATCGAATTATATGAAATTTACAGTGAAAAATTCTGCATTAAATATCTATAAAAGGAACCTACTTTCGACCCTCTAGGACGCTCCGTTTAGGAGTTACGGCCAATTAAAGAAAATGTTTAAAAATCGATTTTCAAAACCTTATTATTCCGGAACCCACCGATCGAATTATATGAAATTTACAGTGAAAAATTATGCATTAAATATCTATAAAATGTGCCTACTTTCGACCCTCTAGGACGCTCCGTTTAGGCCAATTAAAGAAAATGTTTAAAAATCGATTTTCAAAACCTTATTATTCCGGAACCCACCGATCGAATTATATGAAATTTACAGTGAAAAATTATGCATTAAATATCTATAAAATGTGCCTACTTTCGACCCTCTAGGACGCTCCGTTTAGGAGTTACGGCCAATTAAAGAAAATGTTTAAAAATCGATTTTCAAAACCTTATTATTCCGGAACCCACCGATCGAATTATATGAAATTTACAGTGAAAAATTATGCATTAAATATCTATAAAATGTGCCTACTTTCAACCCTCTAGGACGCTCCGTTTAGGAGTTACGGCCAATTTTCAAAACCTTATTATTCCGGAACCCACCGATCGAATTATATGAAATTTACAGTGAAAAATTATGCATTAAATATCTATAAAATGTGCCTACTTTCGACCCTCTAGGACGCTCCGTTTAGGAGTTACGGCCAATTAAAGAAAATGTTTAAAAATCGATTTTCAAAACCTTATTATTCCGGAACCCACCGATCGAATTATATAAAATTTACAGTGAACAATTATGCATTAAATATCTATAAAATGTGCCTACTTTCGACCCTCTAGGACGCTCCGTTTAGGAGTTACGGCCAATTAAAGAAAATGTTTAAAAATCGATTTTCAAAACCTTATTATTCCGGAACCCACCGATCGAATTATATGAAATTTACAGTGAAAAATTATGCATTAAATATCTATAAAATGTGCCTACTTTCGACCCTCTAGGACGCTCCGTTTAGGAGTTACGGCCAATTAAAGAAAATGTTTAAAAATCGATTTTCAAAACCTTATTATTCCGGAACCCACCGATCGAATTATATGAAATTTACAGTGAAAAATTCTGCATTAAATATCTATAAAAGGAACCTACTTTCGACCCTCTAGGACGCTCCGTTTAGGAGTTACGGCCAATTAAAGAAAATGTTTAAAAATCGATTTTCAAAACCTTATTATTCCGGAACCCACCGATCGAATTATATGAAATTTACAGTGAAAAATTATGCATTAAATATCTATAAAATGTGCCTACTTTCGACCCTCTAGGACGCTCCGTTTAGGAGTTACGGCCAATTAAAGAAAATGTTTAAAAATCGATTTTCAAAACCTTATTATTCCGGAACCCACCGATCGAATTATATAAAATTTACAGTGAAAAATTATGCATTAAATATCTATAAAATGTGCCTACTTTCGACCCTCTAGGACGCTCCGTTTAGGAGTTACGGCCAATTAAAGAAAATGTTTAAAAATCGATTTTCAAAACCTTATTATTCCGGAACCCACCGATCGAATTATATGAAATTTACAGTGAAAAATTATGCAGAGTTACGGCCAATTAAAGAAAATGTTTAAGAATCGATTTTGAAAACCTTATTATTCCGGAACCCACCGATCGAATTATATGAAATTTACAGTGAAAAATTATGCATTAAATATCTATAAAATGTGCCTACTTTCGACCCTCTAGGACGCTCCGTTTAGGAGTTACGGCCAATTAAAGAAAATGTTTAAAAATCGATTTTCAAAACCTTATTATTCCGGAACCCACCGATCGAATTATATGAAATTTACAGTGAAAAATTCTGCATTAAATATCTATAAAAGGAACCTACTTTCGACCCTCTAGGACGCTCCGTTTAGGAGTTACGGCCAATTAAAGAAAATGTTTAAAAATCGATTTTCAAAACCTTATTATTCCGGAACCCACCGATCGAATTATATGAAATTTACAGTGAAAAATTATGCATTAAATATCTATAAAATGTGCCTACTTTCGACCCTCTAGGACGCTCCGTTTAGGAGTTACGGCCAATTAAAGAAAATGTTTAAAAATCGATTTTCAAAACCTTATTATTCCGGAACCCACCGATCGAATTATATGAAATTTACAGTGAAAAATTATGCATTAAATATCTATAAAATGTGCCTACTTTCGACCCTCTAGGACGCTCCGTTTAGGAGTTACGGCCAATTAAAGAAAATGTTTAAAAATCGATTTTCAAAACCTTATTATTCCGGAACCCACCGATCGAATTATATGAAATTTACAGTGAAAAATTATGCATTAAATATCTATAAAATGTGCCTACTTTCAACCCTCTAGGACGCTCCGTTTAGGAGTTACGGCCAATTAAAGAAAATGTTTAAAAATCGATTTTGAAAACCTTATTATTCCGGAACCCACCGATCGAATTATATGAAATTTACAGTGAAAAATTATGCATTAAATATCTATAAAATGTGCCTACTTTCGACCCTCTAGGACGCTCCGTTTAGGAGTTACGGCCAATTAAAGAAAATGTTTAAAAATCGATTTTGAAAACCTTATTATTCCGGAACCCACCGATCGAATTATATGAAATTTACAGTGAAAAATTATGCATTAAATATCTATAAAATGTGCCTACTTTCGACCCTCTAGGACGCTCCGTTTAGGAGTTACGGCCAATTAAAGAAAATGTTTAAAAATCGATTTTCAAAACCTTATTATTTCGGAATCCACCGATCGAATTATATGAAATTTACAGTGAAAAATTATGCAGAGTTACGGCCAATTAAAGAAAATGTTTAAGAACCGATCGAATGCACCTACTTTCGACACTCTAGGACGCTCCGTTTAGGAGTTACGGCCAATTAAAGAAAATGTTTAAAAATCGATTTTGAAAACCTTATTATTCCGGAACCCACCGATCGAATTATATGAAATTTACAGTGAAAAATTATGCATTAAATATCTATACAATGTGCCTACTTTCGACCCTCTAGGACGCTCCGTTTAGGAGTTACGGCCAATTAAAGAAAATGTTTAAAAATCGATTTTCAAAACCTTATTATTCCGGAACCCACCGATCGAATTATATGAAATTTACAGTGAAAAATTATGCATTAAATATCTATAAAATGTTTAGGAGTTACGGCCAATTAAAGAAAATGTTTAAAAATCGATTTTCAAAACCTTATTATTCCGGAACCCACCGATCGAATGCACCTACTTTCGACCCTCTAGGACGCTCCGTTTAGGAGTTACGGCCAATTAAAGAAAATGTTTAAAAATCGATTTTCAAAACCTTATTATTCCGGAACCCACCGATCGAATTATATGAAATTTACAGTGAAAAATTATGCATTAAATATCTATAAAATGTGCCTACTTTCGACCCTCTAGGACGCTCCGTTTAGGAGTTACGGCCAATTAAAGAAAATGTTTAAAAATCGATTTTCAAAACCTTATTATTCCGGAACCCACCGATCGAATGCACCTACTTTCGACCCTCTAGGACGCTCCGTTTAGGAGTTACGGCCAATTAAAGAAAATGTTTAAAAATCGATTTTGAAAACCTTATTATTCCGGAACCCACCGATCGAATTATATGAAATTTACAGTGAAAAATTATGCATTAAATATCTATAAAATGTGCCTACTTTCGACCCTCTAGGACGCTCCGTTTAGGAGTTACGGCCAATTAAAGAAAATGTTTAAAAATCGATTTTCAAAACCTTATTATTCCGGAACCCACCGATCGAATTATATGAAATTTACAGTGAAAAATTATGCATTAAATATCTATAAAATGTGCCTACTTTCGACCCTCTAGGACGCTCCGTTTAGGAGTTACGGCCAATTAAAGAAAATGTTTAAAAATCGATTTTCAAAACCTTATTATTCCGGAACCCACCGATCGAATTATATGAAATTTACAGTGAAAAATTATGCATTAAATATCTATAAAATGTGCCTACTTTCGACCCTCTAGGACGCTCCGTTTAGGAGTTACGGCCAATTAAAGAAAATGTTTAAAAATCGATTTTCAAAACCTTATTATTCCGGAACCCACCGATCGAATTATATGAAATTTACAGTGAAAAATTCTGCATTAAATATCTATAAAATGAACCTACTTTCGACCCTCTAGGACGCTCCGTTTAGGAGTTACGGCCAATTAAAGAAAATGTTTAAAAATCGATTTTGAAAACCTTATTATTCCGGAACCCACCGATCGAATTATATGAAATTTACAGTGAAAAATTATGCATTAAATATCTATAAAATGTGCCTACTTTCGACCCTCTAGGACGCTCCGTTTAGGAGTTACGGCCAATTAAAGAAAATGTTTAAAAATCGATTTTCAAAACCTTATTATTCCGGAACCCACCGATTGAATTATATGAAATTTACAGTGAAAAATTCTGCATTAAATATCTATAAAATGAACCTACTTTCGACCCTCTAGGACGCTCCGTTTAGGAGTTACGGCCAATTAAAGAAAATGTTTAAAAATCGATTTTCAAAACCTTATTATTCCGGAACCCACCGTTCGAATTATATGAAATTTACAGTGAAAAATTATGCATTAAATATCTATAAAATGAACCTACTTTCGACCCTCTAGGACGCTCCGTTTAGGAGTTACGGCCAATTAAAGAAAATGTTTAAAAATCGATTTTGAAAACCTTATTATTCCGGAACCCACCGATCGAATTATATGAAATTTACAGTGAAAAATTATGCATTAAATATCTATAAAATGCACCTACTTTCGACCCTCTAGGACGCTCCGTTTAGGAGTTACGGCCAATTAAAGAAAATGTTTAAAAATCGATTTTCAAAACCTTATTATTCCGGAACCCACCGATCGAATTATATGAAATTTACAGTGAAAAATTATGCATTAAATATCTATAAAATGTTTAGGAGTTACGGCCAATTAAAGAAAATGTTTAAAAATCGATTTTCAAAACCTTATTATTCCGGAACCCACCGATCGAATGCACCTACTTTCGACCCTCTAGGACGCTCCGTTTAGGAGTTACGGCCAATTAAAGAAAATGTTTAAAAATCGATTTTCAAAACCTTATTATTCCGGAACCCACCGATCGAATTATATGAAATTTACAGTGAAAAATTATGCATTAAATATCTATAAAATGAACCTACTTTCGACCCTCTAGGACGCTCCGTTTAGGAGTTACGGCCAATTAAAGAAAATGTTTAAAAATCGATTTTGAAAACCTTATTATTCCGGAACCCACCGATCGAATTATATGAAATTTACAGTGAAAAATTATGCATTAAATATCTATAAAATGCACCTACTTTCGACCCTCTAGGACGCTCCGTTTAGGAGTTACGGCCAATTAAAGAAAATGTTTCGAATTATATGAAATTTACAGTGAAAAATTATGCATTAAATATCTATAAAATGTGCCTACTTTCGACCCTCTAGGACGCTCCGTTTAGGAGTTACGGCCAATTAAAGAAAATGTTTAAAAATCGATTTTCAAAACCTTATTATTCCGGAACCCACCGTTCGAATTATATGAAATTTACAGTGAAAAATTATGCATTAAATATCTATAAAATGAACCTACTTTCGACCCTCTAGGACGCTCCGTTTAGGAGTTACGGCCAATTAAAGAAAATGTTTAAAAATCGATTTTGAAAACCTTATTATTCCGGAACCCACCGATCGAATTATATGAAATTTACAGTGAAAAATTATGCATTAAATATCTATAAAATGCACCTACTTTCGACCCTCTAGGACGCTCCGTTTAGGAGTTACGGCCAATTAAAGAAAATGTTTAAAAATCGATTTTGAAAACCTTATTATTCCGGAACCCACCGATCGAATTATATGAAATTTACAGTGAAAAATTATGCATTAAATATCTATACAATGTGCCTACTTTCGACCCTCTAGGACGCTCCGTTTAGGAGTTACGGCCAATTAAAGAAAATGTTTAAAAATCGATTTTCAAAACCTTATTATTCCGGAACCCACCGATCGAATTATATGAAATTTACAGTGAAAAATTATGCATTAAATATCTATAAAATGTTTAGGAGTTACGGCCAATTAAAGAAAATGTTTAAAAATCGATTTTCAAAACCTTATTATTCCGGAACCCACCGATCGAATGCACCTACTTTCGACCCTCTAGGACGCTCCGTTTAGGAGTTACGGCCAATTAAAGAAAATGTTTAAAAATCGATTTTCAAAACCTTATTATTCCGGAACCCACCGATCGAATTATATGAAATTTACAGTGAAAAATTATGCATTAAATATCTATAAAATGAACCTACTTTCGACCCTCTAGGACGCTCCGTTTAGGAGTTACGGCCAATTAAAGAAAATGTTTAAAAATCGATTTTGAAAACCTTATTATTCCGGAACCCACCGATCGAATTATATGAAATTTACAGTGAAAAATTATGCATTAAATATCTATAAAATGCACCTACTTTCGACCCTCTAGGACGCTCCGTTTAGGAGTTACGGCCAATTAAAGAAAATGTTTCGAATTATATGAAATTTACAGTGAAAAATTATGCATTAAATATCTATAGGAGTTACGGCCAATTAAAGAAAATGTTTAAAAATCGATTTTCAAAACCTTATTATTCCGGAACCCACCGATCGAATTATATGAAATTTACAGTGAAAAATTCTGCATTAAATATCTATAAAAGGAACCTACTTTCGACCCTCTAGGACGCTCCGTTTAGGAGTTACGGCCAATTAAAGAAAATGTTTAAAAATCGATTTTCAAAACCTTATTATTCCGGAACCCACCGATCGAATTATATGAAATTTACAGTGAAAAATTATGCATTAAATATCTATACAATGTGCCTACTTTCGACCCTCTAGGACGCTCCGTTTAGGAGTTACGGCCAATTAAAGAAAATGTTTAAAAATCGATTTTCAAAACCTTATTATTCCGGAACCCACCGATCGAATTATATGAAATTTACAGTGAAAAATTATGCATTAAATATCTATAAAATGTTTAGGAGTTACGGCCAATTAAAGAAAATGTTTAAAAATCGATTTTCAAAACCTTATTATTCCGGAACCCACCGATCGAATGCACCTACTTTCGACCCTCTAGGACGCTCCGTTTAGGAGTTACGGCCAATTAAAGAAAATGTTTAAAAATCGATTTTGAAAACCTTATTATTCCGGAACCCACCGATCGAATTATATGAAATTTACAGTGAAAAATTATGCATTAAATATCTATAAAATGCACCTACTTTCGACCCTCTAGGACGCTCCGTTTAGGAGTTACGGCCAATTAAAGAAAATGTTTAAAAATCGATTTTCAAAACCTTATTATTCCGGAACCCACCGATCGAATTATATGAAATTTACAGTGAAAAATTATGCATTAAATATCTATAAAATGTTTAGGAGTTACGGCCAATTAAAGAAAATGTTTAAAAATCGATTTTCAAAACCTTATTATTCCGGAACCCACCGATCGAATGCACCTACTTTCGACCCTCTAGGACGCTCCGTTTAGGAGTTACGGCCAATTAAAGAAAATGTTTAAAAATCGATTTTCAAAACCTTATTATTCCGGAACCCACCGATCGAATTATATGAAATTTACAGTGAAAAATTATGCATTAAATATCTATAAAATGAACCTACTTTCGACCCTCTAGGACGCTCCGTTTAGGAGTTACGGCCAATTAAAGAAAATGTTTAAAAATCGATTTTGAAAACCTTATTATTCCGGAACCCACCGATCGAATTATATGAAATTTACAGTGAAAAATTATGCATTAAATATCTATAAAATGCACCTACTTTCGACCCTCTAGGACGCTCCGTTTAGGAGTTACGGCCAATTAAAGAAAATGTTTCGAATTATATGAAATTTACAGTGAAAAATTATGCATTAAATATCTATAAAATGTGCCTACTTTCGACCCTCTAGGACGCTCCGTTTAGGAGTTACGGCCAATTAAAGAAAATGTTTAAAAATCGATTTTCAAAACCTTATTATTCCGGAACCCACCGTTCGAATTATATGAAATTTACAGTGAAAAATTATGCATTAAATATCTATAAAATGAACCTACTTTCGACCCTCTAGGACGCTCCGTTTAGGAGTTACGGCCAATTAAAGAAAATGTTTAAAAATCGATTTTGAAAACCTTATTATTCCGGAACCCACCGATCGAATTATATGAAATTTACAGTGAAAAATTATGCATTAAATATCTATAAAATGCACCTACTTTCGACCCTCTAGGACGCTCCGTTTAGGAGTTACGGCCAATTAAAGAAAATGTTTAAAAATCGATTTTGAAAACCTTATTATTCCGGAACCCACCGATCGAATTATATGAAATTTACAGTGAAAAATTATGCATTAAATATCTATACAATGTGCCTACTTTCGACCCTCTAGGACGCTCCGTTTAGGAGTTACGGCCAATTAAAGAAAATGTTTAAAAATCGATTTTCAAAACCTTATTATTCCGGAACCCACCGATCGAATTATATGAAATTTACAGTGAAAAATTATGCATTAAATATCTATAAAATGTTTAGGAGTTACGGCCAATTAAAGAAAATGTTTAAAAATCGATTTTCAAAACCTTATTATTCCGGAACCCACCGATCGAATGCACCTACTTTCGACCCTCTAGGACGCTCCGTTTAGGAGTTACGGCCAATTAAAGAAAATGTTTAAAAATCGATTTTCAAAACCTTATTATTCCGGAACCCACCGATCGAATTATATGAAATTTACAGTGAAAAATTATGCATTAAATATCTATAAAATGAACCTACTTTCGACCCTCTAGGACGCTCCGTTTAGGAGTTACGGCCAATTAAAGAAAATGTTTAAAAATCGATTTTGAAAACCTTATTATTCCGGAACCCACCGATCGAATTATATGAAATTTACAGTGAAAAATTATGCATTAAATATCTATAAAATGCACCTACTTTCGACCCTCTAGGACGCTCCGTTTAGGAGTTACGGCCAATTAAAGAAAATGTTTCGAATTATATGAAATTTACAGTGAAAAATTATGCATTAAATATCTATAGGAGTTACGGCCAATTAAAGAAAATGTTTAAAAATCGATTTTCAAAACCTTATTATTCCGGAACCCACCGATCGAATTATATGAAATTTACAGTGAAAAATTCTGCATTAAATATCTATAAAAGGAACCTACTTTCGACCCTCTAGGACGCTCCGTTTAGGAGTTACGGCCAATTAAAGAAAATGTTTAAAAATCGATTTTCAAAACCTTATTATTCCGGAACCCACCGATCGAATTATATGAAATTTACAGTGAAAAATTATGCATTAAATATCTATAAAATGTGCCTACTTTCGACCCTCTAGGACGCTCCGTTTAGGAGTTACGGCCAATTAAAGAAAATGTTTAAAAATCGATTTTCAAAACCTTATTATTCCGGAACCCACCGATCGAATTATATGAAATTTACAGTGAAAAATTCTGCATTAAATATCTATAAAATGAACCTACTTTCGACCCTCTAGGACGCTCCGTTACGGCCAATTAAAGAAAATGTTTAAAAATCGATTTTGAAAACCTTATTATTCCGGAACCCACCGATCGAATTATATGAAATTTACAGTGAAAAATTATGCATTAAATATCTATAAAATGTGCCTACTTTCGACCCTCTAGGACGCTCCGTTTAGGAGTTACGGCCAATTAAAGAAAATGTTTAAAAATCGATTTTCAAAACCTTATTATTCCGGAACCCACCGATTGAATTATATGAAATTTACAGTGAAAAATTCTGCATTAAATATCTATAAAATGAACCTACTTTCGACCCTCTAGGACGCTCCGTTTAGGAGTTACGGCCAATTAAAGAAAATGTTTAAAAATCGATTTTCAAAACCTTATTATTCCGGAACCCACCGTTCGAATTATATGAAATTTACAGTGAAAAATTATGCATTAAATATCTATAAAATGAACCTACTTTCGACCCTCTAGGACGCTCCGTTTAGGAGTTACGGCCAATTAAAGAAAATGTTTAAAAATCGATTTTGAAAACCTTATTATTCCGGAACCCACCGATCGAATTATATGAAATTTACAGTGAAAAATTATGCATTAAATATCTATAAAATGTTTAGGAGTTACGGCCAATTAAAGAAAATGTTTAAAAATCGATTTTCAAAACCTTATTATTCCGGAACCCACCGATCGAATGCACCTACTTTCGACCCTCTAGGACGCTCCGTTTAGGAGTTACGGCCAATTAAAGAAAATGTTTAAAAATCGATTTTCAAAACCTTATTATTCCGGAACCCACCGTTCGAATTATATGAAATTTACAGTGAAAAATTATGCATTAAATATCTATAAAATGAACCTACTTTCGACCCTCTAGGACGCTCCGTTTAGGAGTTACGGCCAATTAAAGAAAATGTTTAAAAATCGATTTTGAAAACCTTATTATTCCGGAACCCACCGATCGAATTATATGAAATTTACAGTGAAAAATTATGCATTAAATATCTATAAAATGTTTAGGAGTTACGGCCAATTAAAGAAAATGTTTAAAAATCGATTTTCAAAACCTTATTATTCCGGAACCCACCGATCGAATGCACCTACTTTCGACCCTCTAGGACGCTCCGTTTAGGAGTTACGGCCAATTAAAGAAAATGTTTAAAAATCGATTTTGAAAACCTTATTATTCCGGAACCCACCGATCGAATTATATGAAATTTACAGTGAAAAATTATGCATTAAATATCTATAAAATGTGCCTACTTTCGACCCTCTAGGACGCTCCGTTTAGGAGTTACGGCCAATTAAAGAAAATGTTTAAAAATCGATTTTCAAAACCTTATTATTCCGGAACCCACCGATCGAATTATATGAAATTTACAGTGAAAAATTATGCATTAAATATCTATAAAATGTGCCTACTTTCGACCCTCTAGGACGCTCCGTTTAGGAGTTACGGCCAATTAAAGAAAATGTTTAAAAATCGATTTTCAAAACCTTATTATTCCGGAACCCACCGATCGAATTATATGAAATTTACAGTGAAAAATTCTGCATTAAATATCTATAAAAGGAACCTACTTTCGACCCTCTAGGACGCTCCGTTTAGGAGTTACGGCCAATTAAAGAAAATGTTTAAAAATCGATTTTCAAAACCTTATTATTCCGGAACCCACCGATCGAATTATATGAAATTTACAGTGAAAAATTATGCATTAAATATCTATAAAATGTGCCTACTTTCGACCCTCTAGGACGCTCCGTTTAGGAGTTACGGCCAATTAAAGAAAATGTTTAAAAATCGATTTTCAAAACCTTATTATTCCGGAACCCACCGATCGAATTATATGAAATTTACAGTGAAAAATTATGCATTAAATATCTATAAAATGTGCCTACTTTCGACCCTCTAGGACGCTCCGTTTAGGAGTTACGGCCAATTAAAGAAAATGTTTAAAAATCGATTTTCAAAACCTTATTATTCCGGAACCCACCGATCGAATTATATGAAATTTACAGTGAAAAATTCTGCATTAAATATCTATAAAATGAACCTACTTTCGACCCTCTAGGACGCTCCGTTTAGGAGTTACGGCCAATTAAAGAAAATGTTTAAAAATCGATTTTGAAAACCTTATTATTCCGGAACCCACCGATCGAATTATATGAAATTTACAGTGAAAAATTATGCATTAAATATCTATAAAATGTGCCTACTTTCGACCCTCTAGGACGCTCCGTTTAGGAGTTACGGCCAATTAAAGAAAATGTTTAAAAATCGATTTTCAAAACCTTATTATTCCGGAACCCACCGTTCGAATTATATGAAATTTACAGTGAAAAATTATGCATTAAATATCTATAAAATGAACCTACTTTCGACCCTCTAGGACGCTCCGTTTAGGAGTTACGGCCAATTAAAGAAAATGTTTAAAAATCGATTTTGAAAACCTTATTATTCCGGAACCCACCGATCGAATTATATGAAATTTACAGTGAAAAATTATGCATTAAATATCTATAAAATGTGCCTACTTTCGACCCTCTAGGACGCTCCGTTTAGGAGTTACGGCCAATTAAAGAAAATGTTTAAAAATCGATTTTCAAAACCTTATTATTCCGGAACCCACCGATTGAATTATATGAAATTTACAGTGAAAAATTATGCATTAAATATCTATAAAATGTGCCTACTTTCCACCCTGTAGGACGCTCCGTTTAGGAGTTACGGCCAATTAAAGAAAATGTTTAAAAATCGATTTTGAAAACCTTATTATTCCGGAACCCACCGATCGAATTATATGAAATTTACAGTGAAAAATTATGCATTAAATATCTATAAAATGTGCCTACTTTCGACCCTCTAGGACGCTCCGTTTAGGAGTTACGGCCATTTAAAGAAAATGTTTAAAAATCGATTTTCAAAACCTTATTATTCCGGAACCCACCGATCGAATTATATGAAATTTACAGTGAAAAATTATTCATTAAATATCTATAAAATGTGCCATTAAATATCTATAAAATGTGCCTACTTTCGACACTCTAGGACGCTCCGTTTAGGAGTTACGGCCAATTAAAGAAAATGTTTAAAAATCGATTTTCAAAACCTTATTATTCCGGAACCCTCCGATCGAATTATATGAAATTTACAGTGAAAAATTATGCATTAAATATCTATAAAATGTGCCTACTTTCGACCCTCTAGGACGCTCCGTTTAGGAGTTACGGCCATTTAAAGAAAATGGTTAATAATCGATTTTCAAAACCTTATTATTCCGGAACCCACCGATCGAATTATATGAAATTTACAGTGAAAAATTATGCATTAAATATCTATAAAATGTGCCTACTTTCCACCCTGTAGGACGCTCCGTTTAGGAGTTACGGCCAATTAAAGAAAATGTTTAAAAATCGATTTTGAAAACCTTATTATTCCGGAACCCACCGATCGAATTATATGAAATTTACAGTGAAAAATTATGCATTAAATATCTATAAAATGTGCCTACATTCGACCCTCTAGGACGCTCCGTTTAGGAGTTACGGCCATTTAAAGAAAATGTTTAAAAATCGATTTTCAAAACCTTATTAATCCGGAACCCACCGATCGAATTATATGAAATTTACAGTGAAAAATTATTCATTAAATATCCACCGAACGAATTATATGAAATTTACAGTGAAAAATTATGCATTAAATATCTATAAAATGCACCTACTATCGACCCTCTAGGACGCTCCGTTTAGGAGTTACGGCCAATAATGAAAATGTTTAAAAATCGATTTTCAAAACCTTATTAATCCGGAACCCACCGATCGAATTATATGAAATTTACAGTGAAAAATTATTCATTAAATATCCACCGAACGAATTATATGAAATTTACAGTGAAAAATTATGCATTAAATATCTATAAAATGCACCTACTTTCGACCCTCTAGGACGCTCCGTTTAGGAGTTACGGCCAATTAAAGAAAATGTTTAAGAATCAATTTTCAAAACCTTATTATTCCGGAACCCACCGATCGAATTATATGAAATTTACAGTGAAAAATTATTCATTAAATATCTATAAAATGTGCCTACTTTCGACCCTCTAGGACGCTCCGTTTAGGAGTTACGGCCAATTAAAGAAAATGTTTAAGAATCAATTTTCAAAACCTTATTATTCCGGAACCCACCGATCGAATTATATGAAATTTACAGTGAAAAATTATGCATTAAATATCTATAAAATGTGCCTACTTTCGACCCTCTAGGACCTTATTATTCCGGAACCCACCGATCGAATTATATAAAATTTACAGTGAAAAATTATTCATTAAATATCTATAAAATGTGCCTACTTTCGACACTCTAGGACGCTCCGTTTAGGAGTTACGGCCAATTAAAGAAAATGTTTAAAAATCGATTTTCAAAACCTTATTATTCCGGAACCCACCGATCGAATTATATGAAATTTACAGTGAAAAATTATGCATTAAATATCTATAAAATGTGCCTACTTTCGACCCTCTAGGACGCTCCGTTTAGGAGTTACGGCCAATTAAAAAAAATGCACTAGGACGCTCCGTTTAGGAGTTACGGCCAATTAAAGAAAATGTTTAAAAATCGATTTTCAAAACCTTATTATTCCGGAACCCACCGATCGAATTATATGAAATTTACAGTGAAAAATTATTCATTAAATATCTATAAAATGTGCCTACTTTCGACCCTCTAGGACGCTCCGTTTAGGAGTTACGGCCAATTAAAGAAAATGTTTAAAAATCGATTTTCAAAACCTTATTATTCCGGAACCCACCGATCGAATTATATGAAATTTACAGTGAAAAATTATTCATTAAATATCTATAAAATGTGCCATTAAATATCTATAAAATGTGCCTACTTTCGACACTCTAGGACGCTCCGTTTAGGAGTTACGGCCAATTAAAGAAAATGTTTAAAAATCGATTTTCAAAACCTTATTAATCCGGAACCCACCGATCGAATTATATGAAATTTACAGTGAAAAATTATTCATTAAATATCCACCGAACGAATTATATGAAATTTACAGTGAAAAATTATGCATTAAATATCTATAAAATGCACCTACTATCGACCCTCTAGGACGCTCCGTTTAGGAGTTACGGCCAATAATGAAAATGTTTAAAAATCGATTTTCAAAACCTTATTAATCCGGAACCCACCGATCGAATTATATGAAATTTACAGTGAAAAATTATTCATTAAATATCCACCGAACGAATTATATGAAATTTACAGTGAAAAATTATGCATTAAATATCTATAAAATGCACCTACTTTCGACCCTCTAGGACGCTCCGTTTAGGAGTTACGGCCAATTAAAGAAAATGTTTAAAAATCGATTTTCAAAACCTTATTATTCCGGAACCCACCGATCGAATTATATGAAATTTACAGTGAAAAATTATTCATTAAATATCTATAAAATGTGCCTACTTTCGACCCTCTAGGACGCTCCGTTTAGGAGTTACGGCCAATTAAAGAAAATGTTTAAAAATCGATTTTCAAAACCTTATTATTCCGGAACCCACCGATCGAATTATATGAAATTTACAGTGAAAAATTATGCATTAAATATCTATAAAATGTGCCTACTTTCGACCCTCTAGGACGCTCCGTTTAGGAGTTACGGCCAATTAAAAAAAATGCACTAGGACGCTCCGTTTAGGAGTTACGGCCAATTAAAGAAAATGTTTAAAAATCGATTTTCAAAACCTTATTATTCCGGAACCCACCGATCGAATTATATGAAATTTACAGTGAAAAATTATTCATTAAATATCTATAAAATGTGCCATTAAATATCTATAAAATGTGCCTACTTTCGACACTCTAGGACGCTCCGTTTAGGAGTTACGGCCAATTAAAGAAAATGTTTAAAAATCGATTTTCAAAACCTTATTAATCCGGAACCCACCGATCGAATTATATGAAATTTACAGTGAAAAATTATTCATTAAATATCCACCGAACGAATTATATGAAATTTACAGTGAAAAATTATGCATTAAATATCTATAAAATGCACCTACTATCGACCCTCTAGGACGCTCCGTTTAGGAGTTACGGCCAATAATGAAAATGTTTAAAAATCGATTTTCAAAACCTTATTAATCCGGAACCCACCGATCGAATTATATGAAATTTACAGTGAAAAATTATTCATTAAATATCCACCGAACGAATTATATGAAATTTACAGTGAAAAATTATGCATTAAATATCTATAAAATGCACCTACTTTCGACCCTCTAGGACGCTCCGTTTAGGAGTTACGGCCAATTAAAGAAAATGTTTAAGAATCAATTTTCAAAACCTTATTATTCCGGAACCCACCGATCGAATTATATGAAATTTACAGTGAAAAATTATTCATTAAATATCTATAAAATGTGCCTACTTTCGACCCTCTAGGACGCTCCGTTTAGGAGTTACGGCCAATTAAAGAAAATGTTTAAGAATCAATTTTCAAAACCTTATTATTCCGGAACCCACCGATCGAATTATATGAAATTTACAGTGAAAAATTATGCATTAAATATCTATAAAATGTGCCTACTTTCGACCCTCTAGGACCTTATTATTCCGGAACCCACCGATCGAATTATATAAAATTTACAGTGAAAAATTATTCATTAAATATCTATAAAATGTGCCTACTTTCGACACTCTAGGACGCTCCGTTTAGGAGTTACGGCCAATTAAAGAAAATGTTTAAAAATCGATTTTCAAAACCTTATTATTCCGGAACCCACCGATCGAATTATATGAAATTTACAGTGAAAAATTATGCATTAAATATCTATAAAATGTGCCTACTTTCGACCCTCTAGGACGCTCCGTTTAGGAGTTACGGCCAATTAAAAAAAATGCACTAGGACGCTCCGTTTAGGAGTTACGGCCAATTAAAGAAAATGTTTAAAAATCGATTTTCAAAACCTTATTATTCCGGAACCCACCGATCGAATTATATGAAATTTACAGTGAAAAATTATTCATTAAATATCTATAAAATGTGCCTACTTTCGACCCTCTAGGACGCTCCGTTTAGGAGTTACGGCCAATTAAAGAAAATGTTTAAAAATCGATTTTCAAAACCTTATTATTCCGGAACCCACCGATCGAATTATATGAAATTTACAGTGAAAAATTATGCATTAAATATCTATAAAATGTGCCTACTTTCGACCCTCTAGGACGCTCCGTTTAGGAGTTACGGCCAATTAAAAAAAATGCACTAGGACGCTCCGTTTAGGAGTTACGGCCAATTAAAGAAAATGTTTAAAAATCGATTTTCAAAACCTTATTATTCCGGAACCCACCGATCGAATTATATGAAATTTACAGTGAAAAATTATGCATTAAATATCCATAAAATGCACCTACTTTCGACCCTCTAGGACGCTCCGTTTAGGAGTTACGGCCAATTAAAGAAAATGTTTAAAAATCGATTTTCAAAACCTTATTATTCCGGAACCCACCGATCGAATTATATGAAATTTACAGTGAAAAATTATGCATTAAATATCTATAAAATGTGCCTACTTTCGATCCACCGAAATATCCACCGAACGAATTATATGAAATTTACAGTGAAAAATTATGCATTAAATATCTATAAAATGCACCTACTTTCGACCCTCTAGGACGCTCCGTTTAGGAGTTACGGCCAATTAAAAAAAATGCACTAGGACGCTCCGTTTAGGAGTTACGGCCAATTAAAGAAAATGTTTAAAAATCGATTTTCAATTCCGGAACCCACCGATCGAATTATATGAAATTTACAGTGAAAAATTATTCATTAAATATCTATAAAATGTGCCTACTTTCGACCCTCTAGGACGCTCCGTTTAGGAGTTACGGCCAATTAAAGAAAATGTTTAAAAATCGATTTTCAAAACCTTATTATTCCGGAACCCACCGATCGAATTATATGAAATTTACAGTGAAAAATTATGCATTAAATATCTATAAAATGTGCCTACTTTCGATCCACCGAAATATCCACCGAACGAATTATATGAAATTTACAGTGAAAAATTATGCATTAAATATCTATAAAATGCACCTACTTTCGACCCTCTAGGACGCTCCGTTTAGGAGTTACGGCCAATTAAAGAAAATGTTTAAGAATCAATTTTCAAAACCTTATTATTCCGGAACCCACCAATCGAATTATATGAAATTTACAGTGAAAAATTATTCATTAAATATCTATAAAATGTGCCTACTTTCGACCCTCTAGGACGCTCCGTTTAGGAGTTACGGCCAATTAAAGAAAATGTTTAAAAATCGATTTTCAAAACCTTATTATTCCGGAATCCACCGATCGAATTATATGAAATTTACAGTGAAAAATTATTCATTAAATATCTATAAAATGCACCTACTTTCGACCCTCTAGGACGCTCCGTTTAGGAGTTACGGCCAATTAAAGAAAATGTTTAAGAATCAATTTTCAAAACCTTATTATTCCGGAACCCACCGATCGAATTATATGAAATTTACAGTGAAAAATTATTCATTAAATATCCACCGAACGAATTATATGAAATTTACAGTGAAAAATTATTCATTAAATATCTATAAAATGTGCCTACTTTCGACCCTCTAGGACGCTCCGTTTAGGAGTTACGGCCAATAAAGAAAATGTTTAAAAATCGATTTTCAAAACCTTATTAATCCGGAACCCACCGATCGAATTATATGAAATTTACAGTGAAAAATTATTCATTAAATATCTATAAAATGTGCCTACTTTCGACCTTCTAGGACGCTCCGTTTAGGAGTTACGGCCAATTAAAGAAAATGTTTAAGAATCGATTTTCAAAACCTTATTATTCCGGAACCCACCGATCGAATTATATGAAATTTACAGTGAAAAATTATGCATTAAATATCTATAAAATGTGCCTACTTTCGACCCTCTAGGACGCTCCGTTAGGAGTTACGGCCAATTAAAGAAAATGTTTAAAAATCGATTTTCAAAACCTTATTATTCCGGAACCCACCGATCGAATTATATGAAATTTACAGTGAAAAATTATTCATTAAATATCTATAAAATGCACCTACTTTCGACCCTCTAGGACGCTCCGTTTAGGAGTTACGGCCAATTAAAGAAAATGTTTAAGAATCAATTTTCAAAACCTTATTATTCCGGAACCCACCGATCGAATTATATGAAATTTACAGTGAAAAATTATTCATTAAATATCTATAAAATGTGCCTACTTTCGACCTTCTAGGACGCTCCGTTTAGGAGTTACGGCCAATTAAAGAAAATGTTTAAGAATCGATTTTCAAAACCTTATTATTCCGGAACCCACCGATCGAATTATATGAAATTTACAGTGAAAAATTATGCATTAAATATCTATAAAATGTGCCTACTTTCGACCCTCTAGGACGCTCCGTTAGGAGTTACGGCCAATTAAAGAAAATGTTTAAAAATCGATTTTCAAAACCTTATTATTCCGGAACCCACCGATCGAATTATATGAAATTTACAGTGAAAAATTATTCATTAAATATCTATAAAATGCACCTACTTTCGACCCTCTAGGACGCTCCGTTTAGGAGTTACGGCCAATTAAAGAAAATGTTTAAAAATCGATTTTCAAAACCTTATTATTCCGGAACCCACCGATCGAATTATATGAAATTTACAGTGAAAAATTATGCATTAAATATCTATAAAATGTGCCTACTTTCGACCCTCTAGGACGCTCCGTTTAGGAGTTACGGCCAATTAAAGAAAATGTTTAAAAATCGATTTTCAAAACCTTATTATTCCGGAACCCACCGATCGAATTATATGAAATTTACAGTGAAAAATTATTCATTAAATATTTATAAAATGCACCTACTTTCGACCCTCTAGGACGCTCCGTTTAGGAGTTACGGCCAATTAAAGAAAATGTTTAAAAATCGATTTTCAAAACCTTATTATTCCGGAACCCACCGATCGAATTATATGAAATTTACAGTGAAAAATTATGCATTAAATATCTATAAAATGTGCCTACTTTCGACCCTCTAGGACGCTCCGTTTAGGAGTTACGGCCAATTAAAGAAAATGTTTAAAAATCGATTTTCAAAACCTTATTATTCCGGAACCCACCGATCGAATTATATGAAATTTACAGTGAAAAATTATTCATTAAATATCTATAAAATGTGCCTACTTTCGACCCTCTAGGACGCTCCGTTTAGGAGTTACGGCCAATTAAAGAAAATGTTTAAAAATCGATTTTGAAAACCTTATTATTCCGGAACCCACCGATCGAATTATATGAAATTTACAGTGAAAAATTATGCATTAAATATCTATAAAATGTGCCTACTTTCGACCCTCTAGGACGCTCCGTTTAGGAGTTACGGCCAATTAAAGAAAATGTTTAAAAATCGATTTTCAAATCCTTATTATTCCGGAACCCACCGATCGAATTATATGAAATTTACAGTGAAAAATTATTCATTAAATATCTATAAAATGCACCTACTTTCGACCCTCTAGGACGCTCCGTTTAGGAGTTACGGCCAATTAAAGAAAATGTTTAAAAATCGATTTTGAAAACCTTATTATTCCGGAACCCACTGATCGAATTATATGAAATTTACAGTGAAAAATTATTCATTAAATATCTATAAAATGTGCCTACTTTCGACCCTCTAGGACGCTCCGTTTAGGAGTTACGGCCAATTAAAGAAAATGTTTAAAAATCGATTTTGAAAACCTTATTATTCCGGAACCCACCGATCGAATTATATGAAATTTACAGTGAAAAATTATTCATTAAATATCTATAAAATGCACCTACTTTCGACCCTCTAGGACGCTCCGTTTAGGAGTTACGGCCAATTAAAGAAAATGTTTAAAAATCGATTTTCAAATCCTTATTATTCCGGAACCCACCGATCGAATTATATGAAATTTACAGTGAAAAATTATTCATTAAATATCTATAAAATGCACCTACTTTCGACCCTCTAGGACGCTCCGTTTAGGAGTTACGGCCAATTAAAGAAAATGTTTAAAAATCGATTTTGAAAACCTTATTATTCCGGAACCCACCGATCGAATTATATGAAATTTACAGTGAAAAATTATGCATTAAATATCTATAAAATGTGCCTACTTTCGACCCTCTAGGACGCTCCGTTTAGGAGTTACGGCCAATTAAAGAAAATGTTTAAAAATCGATTTTCAAAACCTTATTATTCCGGAACCCACCGATCGAATTATATGAAATTTACAGTGAAAAATTATTCATTAAATATCTATAAACTGTGCCTACTTTCGACCCTCTAGGACGCTCCGTTTAGGAGTTACGGCCAATTAAAGAAAATGTTTAAAAATCGATTTTGAAAACCTTATTATTCCGGAACCCACCGATCGAATTATATGAAATTTACAGTGAAAAATTATGCATTAAATATCTATAAAATGTGCCTACTTTCGACCCTCTAGGACGCTCCGTTTAGGAGTTACGGCCAATTAAAGAAAATGTTTAAGAATCGATTTTGAAAACCTTATTATTCCGGAACCCACCGATCGAATTATATGAAATTTACAGTGAAAAATTATTCATTAAATATCTATAAAATGTGCCTACTTTCGACCCTCTAGGACGCTCCGTTTAGGAGTTACGGCCAATTAAAGAAAATGTTTAAGAATCGATTTTCAAAACCTTATTATTCCGGAACCCACCGATCGAATTATATGAAATTTACAGTGAAAAATTATGCATTAAATATCTATAAAATGTGCCTACTTTCGACCCTCTAGGACGCTCCGTTTAGGAGTTACGGCCAATTAAAGAAAATGTTTAAAAATCGATTTTCAAAACCTTATTATTCCGGAACCCACCGATCGAATTATATGAAATTTACAGTGAAAAATTATGCATTAAATATCTATAAAATGCACCTACTTTCGACCCTCTAGGACGCTCCGTTTAGGAGTTACGGCCAATTAAAGAAAATGTTTAAGAATCGATTTTCAAAACCTTATTATTCCGGAACCCACCGATCGAATTATATGAAATTTACAGTGAAAAATTATTCATTAAATATCTATAAAATGTGCCTACTTTCGACCCTCTAGGACGCTCCGTTTAGGAGTTACGGCCAATTAAAGAAAATGTTTAAAAATCGATTTTGAAAACCTTATTATTCCGGAACCCACCGATCGAATTATATGAAATTTACAGTGAAAAATTATGCATTAAATATCTATAAAATGTGCCTACTTTCGACCCTCTAGGACCTTATTATTCCGGAACCCACCGATCGAATTATATGAAATTTACAGTGAAAAATTATTCATTACTTTCGACCCTCTAGGACGCTCCGTTTAGGAGTTACGGCCAATTAAAGAAAATGTTTAAAAATCGATTTTGAAAACCTTATTATTCCGGAACCCACCGATCGAATTATATGAAATTTACAGTGAAAAATTATGCATTAAATATCTATAAAATGTGCCTACTTTCGACCCTCTAGGACGGCCAATTAAAGAAAATGTTTAAAAATCGATTTTGAAAACCTTATTATTCCGGAACCCACCGATCGAATTATATGAAATTTACAGTGAAAAATTATGCATTAAATATCTATAAAATGTGCCTACTTTCGACCCTCTAGGACGCTCCGTTTAGGAGTTACGGCCAATTAAAGAAAATGTTTAAAAATCGATTTTCAAAACCTTATTAATCCGGAACCCACCGATCGAATTATATGAAATTTACAGTGAAAAATTATTCATTAAATATCTATAAAATGCACCTACTTTCGACCCTCTAGGACGCTCCGTTTAGGAGTTACGGCCAATTAAAGAAAATGTTTAAAAATCGATTTTCAAAACCTTATTATTCCGGAACCCACCGATCGAATTATATGAAATTTACAGTGAAAAATTATGCATTAAATATCTATAAAATGCACCTACTTTCGACCCTCTAGGACGCTCCGTTTAGGAGTTACGGCCAATTAAAGAAAATGTTTAAGAATCGATTTTGAAAACCTTATTATTCCGGAACCCACCGATCGAATTATATGAAATTTACAGTGAAAAATTATTCATTAAATATCTATAAAATGTGCCTACTTTCGACCCTCTAGGACGCTCCGTTTAGGAGTTACGGCCAATTAAAGAAAATGTTTAAGAATCGATTTTGAAAACCTTATTATTCCGGAACCCACCGATCGAATTATATGAAATTTACAGTGAAAAATTATTCATTAAATATCTATAAAATGTGCCTACTTTCGACCCTCTAGGACGCTCCGTTTAGGAGTTACGGCCAATTAAAGAAAATGTTTAAGAATCGATTTTCAAAACCTTATTATTCCGGAACCCACCGATCGAATTATATGAAATTTACAGTGAAAAATTATGCATTAAATATCTATAAAATGCACCTACTTTCGACCCTCTAGGACGCTCCGTTTAGGAGTTACGGCCAATTAAAGAAAATGTTTAAGAATCAATTTTCAAAACCTTATTATTCCGGAACCCACCGATCGAATTATATGAAATTTACAGTGAACAATTATTCATTAAATATCTATAAAATGTGCCTACTTTCGACCCTCTAGGACCTTATTATTCCGGAACCCACCGATCGAATTATATGAAATTTACAGTGAAAAATTATTCATTACTTTCGACCCTCTAGGACGCTCCGTTTAGGAGTTACGGCCAATTAAAGAAAATGTTTAAAAATCGATTTTGAAAACCTTATTATTCCGGAACCCACCGATCGAATTATATGAAATTTACAGTGAAAAATTATGCATTAAATATCTATAAAATGTGCCTACTTTCGACCCTCTAGGACGGCCAATTAAAGAAAATGTTTAAGAATCGATTTTGAAAACCTTATTATTCCGGAACCCACCGATCGAATTATATGAAATTTACAGTGAAAAATTATGCATTAAATATCTATAAAATGCACCTACTTTCGACCCTCTAGGACGCTCCGTTTAGGAGTTACGGCCAATTAAAGAAAATGTTTAAGAATCAATTTTCAAAACCTTATTATTCCGGAACCCACCGATCGAATTATATGAAATTTACAGTGAAAAATTATTCATTAAATATCTATAAAATGCACCTACTTTCGACCCTCTAGGACGCTCCGTTTAGGAGTTACGGCCAATTAAAGAAAATGTTTAAAAATCGATTTTAAAAACCTTATTATTCCGGAACCCACCGATCGAATTATATGAAATTTACAGTGAAAAATTATGCATTAAATATCTATAAAATGTGCCTACTTTCGACCCTCTAGGACGCTCCGTTTAGGAGTTACGGCCAATTAAAGAAAATGTTTAAAAATCGATTTTCAAAACCTTATTAATCCGGAACCCACCGATCGAATTATATGAAATTTACAGTGAAAAATTATTCATTAAATATCCACCGAACGAATTATATGAAATTTACAGTGAAAAATTATGCATTAAATATCCATAAAATGCACCTACTTTCGACCCTCTAGGACGCTCCGTTTAGGAGTTACGGCCAATTAAAGAAAATGTTTAAGAATCAATTTTCAAAACCTTATTATTCCGGAACCCACCGATCGAATTATATGAAATTTACAGTGAAAAATTATTCATTAAATATCTATAAAATGTGCCTACTTTCGACCCTCTAGGACGCTCCGTTTAGGAGTTACGGCCAATTAAAGAAAATGTTTAAAAATCGATTTTGAAAACCTTATTATTCCGGAACCCACCGATCGAATTATATGAAATTTACAGTGAAAAATTATGCATTAAATATCTATAAAATGTGCCTACTTTCGACCCTCTAGGACGCTCCGTTAGGAGTTACGGCCAATTAAAGAAAATGTTTAAAAATCGATTTTCAAAACCTTATTATTCCGGAACCCACCGATCGAATTATATGAAATTTACAGTGAAAAATTATTCATTAAATATCTATAAAATGCACCTACTTTCGACCCTCTAGGACGCTCCGTTTAGGAGTTACGGCCAATTAAAGAAAATGTTTAAAAATCGATTTTCAAAACCTTATTATTCCGGAACCCACCGATCGAATTATATGAAATTTACAGTGAAAAATTATGCATTAAATATCTATAAAATGTGCCTACTTTCGATCCACCGAAATATCCACCGAACGAATTATATGAAATTTACAGTGAAAAATTATGCATTAAATATCTATAAAATGCACCTACTTTCGACCCTCTAGGACGCTCCGTTTAGGAGTTACGGCCAATTAAAGAAAATGTTTAAGAATCGATTTTCAAAACCTTATTATTCCGGAACCCACCGATCGAATTATATGAAATTTACAGTGAAAAATTATTCATTAAATATCTATAAAATGTGCCTACTTTCGACCCTCTAGGACGCTCCGTTTAGGAGTTACGGCCAATTAAAGAAAATGTTTAAAAATCGATTTTGAAAACCTTATTATTCCGGAACCCACCGATCGAATTATATGAAATTTACAGTGAAAAATTATTCATTAAATATCTATAAAATGTGCCTACTTTCGACCCTCTAGGACGCTCCGTTTAGGAGTTACGGCCAATTAAAGAAAATGTTTAAAAATCGATTTTCAAAACCTTATTATTCCGGAACCCACCGATCGAATTATATGAAATTTACAGTGAAAAATTATTCATTAAATATCTATAAAATGCACCTACTTTCGACCCTCTAGGACGCTCCGTTTAGGAGTTACGGCCAATTAAAGAAAATGTTTAAAAATCGATTTTCAAAACCTTATTATTCCGGAACCCACCGATCGAATTATATGAAATTTACAGTGAAAAATTATGCATTAAATATCTATAAAATGTGCCTAGTTTCGATCCACCGAAATATCCACCGAACGAATTATATGAAATTTACAGTGAAAAATTATGCATTAAATATCTATAAAATGTGCCTACTTTCGACCCTCTAGGACGCTCCGTTTAGGAGTTACGGCCAATTGAAGAAAATGTTTAAAAATCGATTTTCAAAACCTTATTATTCCGGAACCCACCGATCGAATTATATGAAATTTACAGTGAAAAATTATTCATTAAATATCCACCGAACGAATTATATGAAATTTACAGTGAAAAATTATTCATTAAATATCTATAAAATGCACCTACTTTCGACCCTCTAGGACGCTCCGTTTAGGAGTTACGGCCAATTAAAGAAAATGTTTAAGAATCGATTTTCAAAACCTTATTATTCCGGAACCCACCGATCGAATTATATGAAATTTACAGTGAAAAATTATGCATTAAATATCTATAAAATGTGCCTACTTTCGACCCTCTAGGACGGCCAATTAAAGAAAATGTTTAAAAATCGATTTTCAAAACCTTATTATTCCGGAACCCACCGATCGAATTATATGAAATTTACAGTGAAAAATTATGCATTAAATATCTATAAAATGTGCCTACTTTCGACCCTCTAGGACGCTCCGTTTAGGAGTTACGGCCAATTAAAGAAAATGTTTAAGAATCGATTTTGAAAACCTTATTATTCCGGAACCCACCGATCGAATTATATGAAATTTACAGTGAAAAATTATGCATTAAATATCTATAAAATGTGCCTAGTTTCGATCCACCGAAATATCCACCGAACGAATTATATGAAATTTACAGTGAAAAATTATGCATTAAATATCTATAAAATGTACCTACTTTCGACCCTCTAGGACGCTCCGTTTAGGAGTTACGGCCAATTAAAGAAAATGTTTAAGAATCAATTTTCAAAACCTTATTATTCCGGAACCCACCGATCGAATTATATGAAATTTACAGTGAAAAATTATGCATTAAATATCTATAAAATGTGCCTACTTTCGACCCTCTAGGACGCTCCGTTTAGGAGTTACGGCCAATTAAAGAAAATGTTTAAGAATCGATTTTCAAAACCTTATTATTCCGGAACCCACCGATCGAATTATATGAAATTTACAGCGAAAAATTATGCATTAAATATCTATAAAATGCACCTACTTTCGACCCTCTAGGACGCTCCGTTTAGGAGTTACGGCCAATTAAAGAAAATGTTTAAGAATCGATTTTGAAAACCTTATTATTCCGGAACCCACCGATCGAATTATATGAAATTTACAGTGAAAAATTATTCATTAAATATCTATAAAATGCACCTACTTTCGACCCTCTAGGACGCTCCGTTTAGGAGTTACGGCCAATTAAAGAAAATGTTTAAGAATCAATTTTCAAAACCTTATTATTCCGGAACCCACCGATCGAATTATACTCTATACTCTAGGACGCTCCGTTTAGGAGTTACGGCCAATTAAAGAAAATGTTTAAGAATCGATTTTCAAAACCTTATTATTCCGGAACCCACCGATCGAATTATATGAAAAATTATGCATTAAATATCTATAAAATGTGCCTACTTTCGACCCTCTAGGACTCTCCGTTTAGGAGTTACGGCCAATTAAAGAAAATGTTTAAAAATCGATTTTCAAAACCTTATTATTCCGGAACCCACCGATCGAATTATATGAAATTTACAGTGAAAAATTATGCATTAAATATCTATAAAATGCACCTACTTTCGACCCTCTAGGACGCTCCGTTTAGGAGTTACGGCCAATTAAAGAAAATGTTTAAGAATCGATTTTGAAAACCTTATTATTCCGGAACCCACCGATCGAATAATATGAAATTTACAGTGAAAAATTATTCATTAAATATCTATAAAATTCCGTTTAGGAGTTACGGCCAATTAAAGATAATGTTTAAAAATCGATTTTCAAAACCTTATTATTCCGGAACCCACCGATCGAATTATATGAAATTTACAGTGAAAAATTATGCATTAAATATCTATAAAATGCACCTACTTTCGACCCTCTAGGACGCTCCGTTTAGGAGTTACGGCCAATTAAAGAAAATGTTTAAGAATCGATTTTGAAAACCTTATTATTCCGGAACCCACCGATCGAATTATATGAAATTTACAGTGAAAAATTATTCATTAAATATCTATAAAATGCACCTACTTTCGACCCTCTAGGACGCTCCGTTTAGGAGTTACGGCCAATTAAAGAAAATGTTTAAAAATCGATTTTCAAAACCTTATTATTCCGGAACCCACCGATCGAATTATATGAAATTTACAGTGAAAAATTATGCATTAAATATCTATAAAATGTGCCTACTTTCGACCCTCTAGGACGCTCCGTTTAGGAGTTACGGCCAATTAAAGAAAATGTTTAAAAATCGATTTTCAAAACCTTATTATTCCGGAACCCACCGATCGAATTATATGAAATTTACAGTGAAAAATTATGCATTAAATATCTATAAAATGCACCTACTTTCGACCCTCTAGGACGCTCCGTTTAGGAGTTACGGCCAATTAAAGAAAATGTTTAAAAATCGATTTTCAAAACCTTATTATTCCGGAACCCACCGATCGAATTATATGAAATTTACAGTGAAAAATTATGCATTAAATATCTATAAAATGCACCTACTTTCGACCCTCTAGGACGCTCCGTTTAGGAGTTACGGCCAATTAAAGAAAATGTTTAAAAATCGATTTTCAAAACCTTATTATTCCGGAACCCACCGATCGAATTATATGAAATTTACAGTGAAAAATTATGCATTAAATATCTATAAAATGCACCTACTTCGACCCTCTAGGACGCTCCGTTTAGGAGTTACGGCCAATTAAAGAAAATGTTTAAAAATCGATTTTCAAAACCTTATTATTCCGGAACCCACCGATCGAATTATATGAAATTTACAGTGAAAAATTATGCATTAAATATCTATAAAATGCACCTACTATCGACCCTCTAGGACGCTCCGTTTAGGAGTTACGGCCAATTAAAGAAAATGTTTAAGAATCGATTTTCAAAACCTTATTATTCCGGAACCCACCGATCGAATTATATGAAATTTACAGTGGAAAATTATGCATTAAATATCTATAAAATGTGCCTACTTTCGACCCTCTAGGACGCTCCGTTTAGGAGTTACGGCCAATTGAAGAAAATGTTTAAAAATCGATTTTCAAAACCTTATTATTCCGGAACCCACCGATCGAATTATATGAAATTTACAGTGAAAAATTATTCATTAAATATCCACCGAACGAATTATATGAAATTTACAGTGAAAAATTATTCATTAAATATCTATAAAATGCACCTACTTTCGACCCTCTAGGACGCTCCGTTTAGGAGTTACGGCCAATTGAAGAAAATGTTTAAAAATCGATTTTCAAAACCTTATTATTCCGGAACCCACCGATCGAATTATATGAAATTTACAGTGAAAAATTATTCATTAAATATCCACCGAACGAATTATATGAAATTTACAGTGAAAAATTATTCATTAAATATCTATAAAATGCACCTACTTTCGACCCTCTAGGACGCTCCGTTTAGGAGTTACGGCCAATTAAAGAAAATGTTTAAGAATCGATTTTCAAAACCTTATTATTCCGGAACCCACCGATCGAATTATATGAAATTTACAGTGAAAAATTATGCATTAAATATCTATAAAATGCACCTACTTTCGACCCTCTAGGACGCTCCGTTTAGGAGTTACGGCCAATTAAAGAAAATGTTTAAAAATCGATTTTCAAAACCTTATTATTCCGGAACCCACCGATCGAATTATATGAAATTTACAGTGAAAAATTATGCATTAAATATCTATAAAATGCACCTACTTTCGACCCTCTAGGACGCTCCGTTTAGGAGTTACGGCCAATTAAAGAAAATGTTTAAAAATCGATTTTCAAAACCTTATTATTCCGGAACCCACCGATCGAATTATATGAAATTTACAGTGAAAAATTATGCATTAAATATCTATAAAATGCACCTACTTTCAACCCTCTAGGACGCTCCGTTTAGGAGTTACGGCCAATTAAAGAAAATGTTTAAGAATCGATTTTGAAAACCTTATTATTCCGGAACCCACCGATCGAATTATATGAAATTTACAGTGAAAAATTATTCATTAAATATCCACCGAACGAATTATATGAAATTTACAGTGAAAAATTATTCATTAAATATCTATAAAATGCACCTACTTTCGACCCTCTAGGACGCTCCGTTTAGGAGTTACGGCCAATTAAAGAAAATGTTTAAGAATCGATTTTCAAAACCTTATTATTCCGGAACCCACCGATCGAATTATATGAAATTTACAGTGAAAAATTATTCATTAAATATCTATAAAATGTGCCTACTTTCGACCCTCTAGGACGCTCCGTTTAGGAGTTACGGCCAATTAAAGAAAATGTTTAAAAATCGATTTTGAAAACCTTATTATTCCGGAACCCACCGATCGAATTATATGAAATTTACAGTGAAAAATTATGCATTAAATATCTATAAAATGTGCCTACTTTCGACCCTCTAGGACGGCCAATTAAAGAAAATGTTTAAAAATCGATTTTCAAAACCTTATTATTCCGGAACCCACCGATCGAATTATATGAAATTTACAGTGAAAAATTATGCATTAAATATCTATAAAATGTGCCTACTTTCGACCCTCTAGTTTAGGAGTTACGGCCAATTAAAGAAAATGTTTCAAAATCGATTTTCAAAACCTTATTAATCCGGAACCCACCGATCGAATTATATGAAATTTACAGTGAAAAATTATGCATTAAATATCTATAAAATGTGCCTACTTTCGACCCTCTAGGACGCTCCGTTTAGGAGTTACGGCCAATTAAAGAAAATGTTTAAGAATCGATTTTCAAAACCTTATTATTCCGGAACCCACCGATCGAATTATATGAAATTTACAGCGAAAAATTATGCATTAAATATCTATAAAATGCACCTACTTTCGACCCTCTAGGACGCTCCGTTTAGGAGTTACGGCCAATTAAAGAAAATGTTTAAGAATCGATTTTGAAAACCTTATTATTCCGGAACCCACCGATCGAATTATATGAAATTTACAGTGAAAAATTATTCATTAAATATCTATAAAATGCACCTACTTTCGACCCTCTAGGACGCTCCGTTTAGGAGTTACGGCCAATTAAAGAAAATGTTTAAGAATCAATTTTCAAAACCTTATTATTCCGGAACCCACCGATCGAATTATATGAAATTTACAGTGAAAAATTATGCATTAAATATCTATAAAATGTGCCTACTTTCGACCCTCTAGGACGCTCCGTTTAGGAGTTACGGCCAATTAAAGAAAATGTTTAAGAATCGATTTTCAAAACCTTATTATTCCGGAACCCACCGATCGAATTATATGAAAAATTATGCATTAAATATCTATAAAATGTGCCTACTTTCGACCCTCTAGGACTCTCCGTTTAGGAGTTACGGCCAATTAAAGAAAATGTTTAAAAATCGATTTTCAAAACCTTATTATTCCGGAACCCACCGATCGAATTATATGAAATTTACAGTGAAAAATTATGCATTAAATATCTATAAAATGCACCTACTTTCGACCCTCTAGGACGCTCCGTTTAGGAGTTACGGCCAATTAAAGAAAATGTTTAAGAATCGATTTTGAAAACCTTATTATTCCGGAACCCACCGATCGAATAATATGAAATTTACAGTGAAAAATTATTCATTAAATATCTATAAAATGCACCTACTTTCGACCCTCTAGGACGCTCCGTTTAGGAGTTACGGCCAATTAAAGATAATGTTTAAAAATCGATTTTCAAAACCTTATTATTCCGGAACCCACCGATCGAATTATATGAAATTTACAGTGAAAAATTATGCATTAAATATCTATAAAATGCACCTACTTTCGACCCTCTAGGACGCTCCGTTTAGGAGTTACGGCCAATTAAAGAAAATGTTTAAAAATCGATTTTCAAAACCTTATTATTCCGGAACCCACCGATCGAATTATATGAAATTTACAGTGAAAAATTATGCATTAAATATCTATAAAATGCACCTACTTTCGACCCTCTAGGACGGCCAATTAAAGAAAATGTTTAAAAATCGATTTTCAAAACCTTATTATTCCGGAACCCACCGATCGAATTATATGAAATTTACAGTGAAAAATTATGCATTAAATATCTATAAAATGTGCCTACTTTCGACCCTCTAGTTTAGGAGTTACGGCCAATTAAAGAAAATGTTTCAAAATCGATTTTCAAAACCTTATTAATCCGGAACCCACCGATCGAATTATATGAAATTTACAGTGAAAAATTATGCATTAAATATCTATAAAATGTGCCTACTTTCGACCCTCTAGGACGCTCCGTTTAGGAGTTACGGCCAATTAAAGAAAATGTTTAAGAATCGATTTTCAAAAGGAGTTACGGCCAATTAAAGAAAATGTTTAAAAATCGATTTTCAAAACCTTATTATTCCGGAACCCACTGATCGAATTATATGAAATTTACAGTGAAAAATTATGCATTAAATATCTATAAAATGCACCTACTTTCAACCC